>OZ018376.1:60000000-62498512 GCA_963969555.1 Polydrusus pterygomalis
TTGAAACATTTCTCTAAATTTATATATCGAACATAGCATAGAGAATTCGAAAGCTAAGTTGTAACAATATTTAATATGAAAGGTTTCAAAAGTCAACGTTGCGGGAATTAACTAAATAGAAAAGTTGTTTTAGAGAGTTCCACGGTGTTTACCTACAAGCTTTCAAATACAATATTGCTCTTGCAAGAATTTTGAAGGAAGATTGCAATGTTGCGAATGCGAGTGCGAGGTTTTTTGCTTGGTGGGTTGGATAATTCTTTCTTGTAATTGTTCTAAATTTGCAACTGGCGTTTTAAAAATAGTGTTTTTTAAATGAGGAAAAACGAAGTAATCCGTAACAAATCAAATTACTTGTAACGACTGTCAAAGATGACGGAATAACTCATTGATTGTTAATTCAGGTACCTAGTTACTGACACCCAACAGGTATTAAGCTCTACGGTTAACCATTACGTCCTTAGATGCAAGGCCCTCTTTGATGCAAATAATTTTCGCTCGCACGGTAGTTTAATGTTGTTTTTTTACTGGATAATTAATAAACCAGGACATTTCCTTGTGTTTTCTTCTATAAACCATTGTGGAAATTTAAGTTGTTATATTCGTTTCGTATGTGTGTAGGTAATAACGTAACAGCAAAAACAATATTGGTGTTAAAATATTGTAGTTTGTGATAATATGAATGTATGTAAAAAGTGACAATGAAGCTAGTTTTTTAAAATAATCATGCCGATAACAATAGTTGCAGTGTTCCAGGGTGCAAATTAAACTTTATCTTCCTTTAAATTTAATGCCACTTATGATTTATAGAAAAAAATGGTTAAAAATTCCCAGAGACAACTGAAAACCATCATAATATTATACTTAATTCGAGGCGACGATTATCATCAAATGGTTCTCTGTAACAAAAATTTCTACAAAAGTATAGACATTATAAAAAAAGGTTAATTTTTCTGTTGGTCCTTTTTTGTATTGTTTTTTCTCTGGCCACCTTGCAATATCGGTAATAAGGATAGTTTCTTTTCGGGTGATATTAATGGTGTAAACTTAATATCAAAAATTGTAATTTCCAATTTCTGTATTAAATAAACTGAAAAATCTAAATTGGCATGCAGACAACTTTTTAAAATTGAAAAAGTTATATTGCCGATCTCATCAGTGTCTCTGTAGCGCAATTGGCTGGTAATCTAGAGGTTCTGGGTTCAAATGCCAGCGGAGGTGTGAAACTTTTTTCAATTTTAAAAACTTTGTCTGCACGCCGACTAACATTTATTAGTTATACTTAATATCAGAGACAATTTTTTTTCTCTGGCTACCAAGAATAAGAATTTTTGTCAGTGTTTTTCAGTTCAAAAAAACTCTATCTGAACTCCGCTACATATTTCTTAGTTATTTTTATTACAGTCGACAAAAATTAATATATCTTTTGTAAATTATGATTTTCACTATTATTATTGTTATTATTATTAGGTATTTATTAAAAATTAAATATTTTTATAGGTAGTAGCGCGACAGCTAGTAAACAACCCGCTGAAGAAAAGCCGGAGATAGCACCACCGACCATAGAAGCAATTGACAGCAGCCCAAAGGAAACTAAAGAACCTAAGAAAAATTAAGAAAACTTTGCTTCATAGCTTTAAGTTAAATTGTCTTATTTTATCAAACTATATTATTTCCTTTCTGTGATCTGCTTCGCAATTTATACACTGCAGACTGCAGAGGCCATGGTGCTCAATATTTATTTATTTCTATATTTCAAAATTATTATTTATTAATTATTTATTTATTTATTATGTCGAAAAAACTTTTTGAAAATAAATGAAATGCCACAAGAATAAAGTAGAGGATAAAAACAATTATTTTTTCTTAATGCCAGCGAATCCGTCTGCGTGGTTTCAATGTTAATACAATATATTCAACATACACTCCCTGTAAAAAAACCGGACAAGCAAAACATTTTACATTACATTTTAATTGGCAATAAATTTATAACTACTCTTGAACCGATTTAGATGGATTGTTTTTGCAAATTAAAGGCATAGGTACGGATAACTTTGCTCTTCTTCTTCAACACGTCTTATCCAAAGACTTTCCTGTCCATCTGGCGAACGCACACAAAAACGCGATTCATCATTAAATAAAACACTCCCTATTGTTTTGCTCCCCAATTTAAGTGCTCTTGGAAAAAGTTTAATCTATTACGATAGATTGGAAGCAGAGCTGAACAAGCAACTGGTCTTCTTGATGTTAGTTCGACTTCATGTAATTTGCGGCGGATTGTTTGATTGGCAGAAACTCTTGTATCTCGGACAGTTTCAATTTGATTTTCAATACTCGTTGATGGAAAACCAAGGTTTCGTAAAGCACTTAAGATAATAAAACCATTATCACGCTGGTTTCTAATCCGTAGTCTACCTGATCTTGGGCGACCTGTGTACTCACCAGTGTGGCTTATGCATGGCATCTTGTATGGTGCTCCTTGCTTTGCCTGAAATTTCAGCAATACATCGTATATTACGACTAAAAGGCGGATTATAAGCATCACTTAAATTCAGCCAAAATATTATATACATGCCTTGTTTGCCTTTAAAATATGCAGCTTTTTTTACCAAATATGCATACTGGTATGCAATATTTTCTAATTTATTATAGTAATATGGGATAGAGAAACACTTTTGGATCTAAAAAAATATGTTTATTTTAAAAAAAATGCAAAAAAAAACAAAGAAAAATAAAAGTAAACAGTTTTTTAACCTAAAAATATAAGGCCAAGATACAAATTCGTTGGATGGTTTACCCTCATAAATGCTTTTTACAGCAGTTAGTATTGAAATCCTTCATTCCTTTTTATAGTTACATCCAATTTGTTCCTTACTTGACCTACTAGTTTACCGGGAATGTTGTTACGTTTAGCGGAAAAAGTTTCCACAAAACTAATTGAGTCTCTTAAACTTAAATGTCTACTCTCCAATGAGAATATTATGTCTGGTATAAAACTGAAATTAACCTTAATAAAAACAAGATCTTTAGCTACACTTGAACTTTTTAACAACTCTTTACTTTGCACAACACACTGCGAATCGTCTTCTAAATCCAAAATTAGTAATTTAATGGCTTCGAAATGCTCTGCGTAGAATATTGCGGCCTTAATCCATGTTCCCCACCGGGTAATTACAGGTTCTGGAGGTAAACTAAGTCTTGGTTATATCTCCTTATACAACTGCATTCTTAAGCCGGCCACTCACGTTCCGGTCGACCTGTGAGGTAGACCAATAATGCCTTATGTGTATAACCATAATATAAACATAATTAATATAATCTTCAGATTGGAAAATCTGTAAAATAAGTACCGAATTGAACATTAAATTTTTAACGTTTTAATTTTTTTTGATAAAGCCGAAAACATAAAAATATGCTCTTACAATAATAATTTATAAAAGATATGCATTTTGCATATATTTCGCCCTTTATTACGACCATCATCGTTTAGAGCAACAGCACGTGCTATGTCTTTTGGTCACATTAATATAGTCACCACATGATGTGGTCAAAAGCAGTAATTCTACTTAGGATACAACGACATTGGAAGAAGAGGAAATTTACCGGCGTAACATTTACTAAACAGAACCCAGATTGTGTTAGAGTAACCTCTTATCAGACATATGGAATGTTCGGAACCCTTTACTTAAAACTATGACTTTCAGAACTTATTAAACTACATATTCATTGAACGAATTATAAATGGTATCCCAGTCATAACATCGCTTTCATTTTCAACCTTCAAATTAACACAAAACCCATTATAAGGTTTCAATTTCGTTAATTACAGATTGTGTTAGTAACCTCTTTCAGATATAGGGAATGTTTGGAAACCCTTACTAAAAACAATGACTTGTAAACTTATTAAACCACATATTCATTGAAATAATTATAAATAGTATCCTAGTGATGACATTGCTTTCATTTTCAACTTTCAAATTAACACAAGAACCATTATAAGGTTTCAATTTCGTTAATTCCAGATTGTGTTAGTAGCCTTTTTTTTTAGATATAGAGAATGTTCGGAAACCCTTACTAAAAACTTTGTTTTTTAAACTTATTAAACCGCATAGGTATTCATTGTACGAATTATAAATGATATAATAGTCATAACATTGCTTTCATTTCCAACCTTCAAATTAACACAGTAACCATTATAAGGTTTCAATTTCATTAATTGTATTTCCAACCTTCAAATTTACACTTAAACCATTATAAGGTTTCAATTTCGTTAATTCCAGATTGTGTTAGTAACCTCTTTTTAGATATAGAGAATGTTTACTAAAAACTCTCTTTTGTAAACTTATTAAACCACATATTCTTTGTACGAATTATAAATGATATAATAGTCATAACATTGCTTTCATTTCCAACCTTCAAATTAACACAGGAACCATTATAAGGTTTCAATTTAGTTAATTCCAGATTGTGAAGACAGTCTTTTCAAATATAGGGAATGTTCGGTAACCCTTACTAAAAACAATGACTTTTAACCTTTTTAATTATTTTTTTTTATGATCGAGCACAAGCACTATAGGAAAAATCCTTTAAGGCGCTCTGGGAGCGGTGCGTGTGCGAAGAAAGCGATTCACGTTTTTCTTGAATCGTTGGAGGTTATATTCGGTTGGAAACACGGTCTCAGAAAGGCCGTTCCACAAAGATGACGTCTTCCAAATGAAAGAGTTCTGAAACAATGATGTTCGGGGTGTACTAAGTTGAACCACATAGGGATGGGCGGCAGTGGTTCGTCGTGTGTTTCTGCTATGCATTACTCTAGGTGGAATTGAGCGGGCAATATCTGTCGAACACTTGCCATGAAAATATCTGTAGAAAAGAGTCAAATCACCAACCTGTCTTCGATGTTCTAAGCTGTCGATGTTCTTAGTAAGCTCGTGGTCGCCGATTAGACGAACGGCTCTCCTTTGGATGGAATCCAACAACCGAAGGGTATGCTTCGGTGCAGAACTCCAGATATGAGAGCAGTATTCAAAAGTTGTTGAGGTGTATACAACTTTTTGGTACGGAAAAGTATACCGAGCTTCTGAGAAGCTGCCCTGGCGATTGCCACAATGTGATTATGCCAAGACATATTTCCTCCCAGGTTGACACCCAGCAAATTAATAGACGAAGTCAGTGGAATTGCGTGTCCTGTCATAACGATATCGGGTTCTGCAATGTTAACACTCTTAGAGAAAACTGCTGCCTGGGTTTTTTCAGCGTTAAATTCGACTTGGTTACTGTCACCCCAAAACAAAATTTCTTCCAGGTCTTTATTGAGGCGTGACACCTCATGTTGTCTGCGAAGATGTGCGTCAGCAGCCGATGTTCGAGATTTCAAAGTAAAAGATGAGATAAGTGTGCTGTCGTCTGCAAAGCTATATATTGGATTTTCTGTTTTCGCTGGAAGGTCGTAAATGTACAGTAAGAAGAGAGTGGGGGATAATATGGACCCTTGAGGAACACCAGCATTGATGTTGAAGGTGTCTGAGAGAAAACCGTCAATCGCCACTTGCAGAGAACGGTCCTTGAGGAAGCTAGACAACCATGAACAAAATCGACCGGGCATACCATAAGAACGCAGTTTATATTATAAAAATATATCTTTATTCTTAACCAACTTAAAATAGTTTATTATAGAGAATATAACACCAAATATGTTTAGTAACTATTAATAACTCCATCGAAATTATTCAAAAAAAATATATAAGTATATATAATAACCATTTATATAAAAAAAATATTATTATATAATACGTTAAACTTAGTTCAGTTTTAAAAAATATTTTTTAGTGTTTTTTTAAAAGTCCATAATTTTGATATTTCTTTAATTTTTTTCGGCAAACTGTTATAAATTGTTATTCCTTTATATATTATTGATTTTTGGCCCAAAATACTCTTTACCATTGGTGTTTGAATATGATGATTTTGTCTCGTGATGTGAATAATGTTGCTCAAAGGAAATATTATAATCGATTGTTTTTCTTTAATTTTAATAGAATGTATTAGAATGCATAGTTTTAATTTATAAAGCTTTTCCAAATTTAAATATCCATTTGGTTAATATAAATTTATAGTTGGTTCTAAAAAAGGCAGTTTATGTATGCATTTAATTATTTTATTTGTAGTTTTTTTTAATGGCTGAATTGTAGTTAAATTCGCTGATTCCCAGATTGAAATCATATACTGTAATTTTGAATAAACCAAAGAATAATAAATATTTTTTAAATATTTTAAGGATATATAATTTCTAGCTTTAAACAAAATGCCAGTAATTGGTTAAGCTTAGAGTTTCAATTTCGTTAATTCCATAGTTTTTTAGAATCTTATAAAAAGCCTCAAGAGTACAGTTCGGTTTCCCCGATAAAAATAGGTGACATTATCATCAATAGCATTTTGGCGATCACAAATGTGTGTCAATCGTCCAGCATGTAATTATAGCCGAGATTAAATTTATTTCAGTTACAAATTACAGAAGGTGTGACTCACGTGCAAAAAAAAGTGTTTGTGAAATTATTCCGGTTTTAATGACTTAATGGCAATCGAATTGAGGTTTTCCAAACCGGACACCACTACTTCTTGGGGTTTTCGATTAGTTGGTGGAGTTGACTTTAACGAACCTTTAGTGGTTGTAAAGGTAGTAAAACGATAGAATTCCAATATTATAAAGTTTGATTAAAAATTATTTATCGGTTTATACAGGGTGATTTGCATTGAGTGGTCTATTAGCAGATCTCGGAAACGAGACAAAATTTGGTAGCAGGCATAATAATTGAATTTGATCTTTTAAAACATTATATTTTCAAGTAATGACCAACTTTGTATTTTAAATAGAATTTCCTGTATATTTTAGCATTTTTGGACACTATTAAAATCTAAGTAACTTGTGTTATTAATAATCTACAGTCTCACCAGTAAAGTCCGCATCATATGGGATTTTTTTTTATTAATAGCTTTCTTCGAAATTTGACTTTGGCATCAAGTTCTGCTTCGATCGAGATGAAATTTAAGCAAAAAAATAGTAGTCACGTGATTCGCATTATTTGTCAACCTTTAATTTTTTCAAAAAATAATTTAAAAGTGGGGTTATTTCTGAAAATATCGAAAAAAGTTATTAGAAAAAGTTTTTTTAAATGCAGTTTCTAGCCCACACGCCAAATTTCAGCTGCATAAGATAATTTTGATTTTTATCTATATTTTGTCAATTGCACCACTTTTGCAAAATAAGACTCAACGCAACCTACATAAAACTTCTTAGTTTTGACAAAGCTTTATTTCAGATACATTTTCTTTAAAGTAGCGTCATATTAAATGTGACTTTTTCTACAAAATCAAAATTAGGCTATTAAAATTTGGTCGCATGTAATGCAAAGTTTATTTGTTTTTGACCCTGTATAAGGTAACTTCATAAAATAAGTATTTTTGAAAATGTAGTTTGTGCCTGAAAGTAAAAATATAAAAAATAAAGTAAAGGGGTTTTTAATTAAATCGTTGAAAATGTATAAACTTTGCGTTAAGTTAAACTAAAATTTATTTTCCACTTAATGAACACTTTAATGATGACACAAACTACGTTTTCAAAAAAACTTATTTTATGAAGTTACCTTATACAGGGTCAAAAACAAATAAACTTTACATCACATGCGACCAAATTTTAATAGCCCAATTTTGATTTTGTAGAAAAACACACATTTAACATGGTGCTACTTTAAAGAAAATGTATCTAAAATAAAGCATCGTCCAAACTAAGAAGTTTTATGTAGGTTGCGTTGAGTCTTATTTTGCAAAATTGGTGCAATTTACAAAATATAGGTAAAAAATCCAAATTATCTTATGCAGCTAAAATTTTGCATGTCGACTAGAAACTGCATTTAAAAAAACTTTTTTTAATAACTTTTTTTGGTATTTTCAGAAATAACCCCACTTTTAATTTATTTTCTGAAAAAAAATTAAAATTTGACAGATAATGCGAATCACGTGACTACTATTTTTTTGCTTAGTTTTCATCTCGATCGAAGCAGAACTTGATGCCAAAGTCAAATTTCGAATAATGCTATTAATTAAAAAATCCCATGATGCGGACTTTACTGGTGACACAGTATACCTATCTCTGACCGTTTTTGAGATATAAATTATAAAAATAACTTTTTATGTAAAAACATACAGACAAGAAAGTTCACTACCTTTGAAACTAACATATAAACATTTAAAATTTTGATAGTTTTTGACTAAATCATAGATCTTTAGATCCTATAACTTAGGTTTTACGGTTTTTATACAATAGGTTTTTTAATTTGTGTCAATCTAGCCTTTGGATGAACGTACATAAGTCAATTTTCGCAAATGAAATAACCCAGTGTTTTATCTTACTAACGTGTAGAGAATCAAATTTCCTATGTAAATGTTTTGCGTGACCCTATCCATATTTTTAGTCGTTTTGGAATTATGTGAGTAATTTAAAAAAATCTTAAAATCTCTGTTGGTGTTAAGTTCTTAAGACAATATTTAAAATCAAGCAAGATAAACATTAGAATTTAATAAGCTTTTGACTAACACAAAGATTTTGTATTTCTTTACTTATGTGGCTTACAAACTATCTACGAAACCATACTCAGGAAACTTAATTTTTTAAATATATCGGTGCAAAAAAAAATTTTTTTTGGTGTTCCCCAAGAGACAGTGTTAGGCCCTATTCTGTTTATTATCTACTTTAATGACATCGTCATCGATTTAAAGAGTTGCAAAATTCCACTTTTTAATGACCACATAGAATATGTAACGGATAAAATTGTAAAGAATATGAATCTACTGAAAATAATGTGTATACAGGGTGTCCGGAAATGATGAACAAAAAATTAAAGGTATAATTCCAGACCGAAAATAAATGCTATCTCTTTCTATAACATTTGATCGAAAATTGATTATTAACGGAATTACATGGTGTTCAAGTTAAATTTTATTTCCAGTTTTTTTTACAATATTTTTTGTCATGCTCATAATATTTTAACGAAATCTCATACATGGGGCTTTTTCGGGATGAGGAATACGAATTTGCCCACCGCTTTTTCGCATTTTGTAAAGGGCGCCATATAGGAGCCTATACTTTAATTTGAATGGTCCCAACTTTTTTGTCTTACACTGTATGCACATTTTGCCTGAATATTTTTATTCTCCTAACCTTTTGACATAAAAAAGGTATACTACTTTTGTTTCGATAAATTCAACCGTTTTCGAGAAATACGTTAAAATAGCATTGCTTGCAAGTGATAAATACAAATTCATTTTAATTTAATTAATTAAATTTTTTAAGAAGAATTAATTTATGCATTGCAAGAGAAAGGACGTCACTTTAAAACTTTGAATTGAACGTTTAATTTATTGTTCTACACCTTTTCCAAATGTATTTCAGAAAGCGTCGAATGTATTTCAGTACAGTCAAATGCAGTTCCGAAAGCGTCAAATGTATTTCAATATAGTCAAATGTAGATTGGAAACCGTCAAATGTATTTCAGTATAGTCAAATGTAGACTAGAAACCGTCAAATGTATTTCAGTATAGTCAAATGTAGATTAGAAACCGTCAAATGTACTTTAGAATAGCCAAATGTATTTCGGAAAGCATCAAGTGTACTTCAGAATAGTCAAATGTATTTTAGAAATCATCAAATGTATTTCAGAAAGCGTCAAATGTATTTTAGAATATTCAAAAGTATTTCATAAAGCGGTATTTGTAAATATTCAGCGTGAATTATACGAAATTATATACCTAAAATATACATTAAATTTGATACTTTCCGAAATACATTTGGTAATTTCCGAAATATATTTGATGCTTTCTGAAATACATTTGATGCTTTCTGAACTACATTTGACTCTTCTGAAATACATTTGATACTTTCTAATCTACATTTGACTATACTGAAATACATTTGGTGCTTTCTGAAGTACATTTGACTATTCTGAAGTACATTTGACGGTTTTTGAACTACATCTGACAATTCCGAAGTACATTTGATGCTTTCCGAACTACATTAGACTATTCTGAAATACATTTAACGCTTTCTGAAATCCTTTTGACGCGTTCTGAACTACAAATGGAAAAGGTGTAGTAACTTTATGTAGGTACCTATTTTAAAATTGCAAATAAAATTTAATTTTAACACCCTGTAACTCTGTCATTAATCAATTTTCGAAAAAATTTTATAGGAAGAAATAGCATTTATTTTCGGTCTAGAATTATCCCCTAAATTTTTTGCTCATCATTTCCGGACACCCTGCATATCTCAGCGACTGGTTAAAACTACACCTTTTCCATTTGTAGTTCAGAACGCGTCAAAAGGATTTCAGAAAGCGTTAAATGTATTTCAGAATAGTCTAATGTAGTTCAGAAAGCATCAAATGTACTTCGAAATTGTCAGATGTAGTTCAAAAACCGTCAAATGTACTTCAGAAAGCATCAAATGTATTTCAGTATAGTCAAATGTAGATTAGAAAGTATCAAATGTATCTCAGGAGAGTCAAATGTAGTTCAGAAAGCATCAAATGTATTTCAGAGAGCATCAAATATATTTCGGAAAGTATCAAATTTAATGTATATTTTAGGTATATAATTGCTTATAATTCACGCTGAATATTTACAAATACCGCTTTATGAAATACTTTTGAATATTCTAAAATACATTTGACGCTTTCTGAAATACATTTGATGCTTTCTAATCTATATTTGATTATTCTGAAGTACATTTGATGCTTTCTGAAATACATTTGGCTATTCTAAATCACATTTGACGGTTTCTAATCTACATTTGACTATACTGAAATACATTTGACGGTTTCTAATCTACATTTGACTATACTGAAATACATTTGACGGTTTCCAATCTACATTTGACTATATTGAAATACATTTGACGCTCTCGGAAATACATTCGACGCTTTCTGAAATACATGTAGAAAAGGTGTAGCAATTTACAAATCAATTATTTTACCACATTTTAACTACTGTTCATCATTTTCGGTTTTTGTTGAATATTGCAGAGAAGTGTATGCTTAAAAATAAAAACTGAATTAAGCCATGTGTTGTATTATAATAGACTGTAGGGGAGACTGTCCGAAAATGGCATATCTGGCTAGGCTAGAACGGCATAGATACAAGCAATTTTGAATCTACCGCTTAAATTAAAAACCGGCAACATGATCCAAACATTGTAAAACACTGTTTACGAATACCCACAAAATTGTCAACGCCGCAGATTAGTCAGTTATGTCGCTATGTTATAAATTTTATGTGTATGTTCCGACACCGCCGTAAATTGCCAAATTTTTTTATGTAGAGTGTATTTTTTTATTAAATTTGATGGGTAAACTCTAAAATACCAACACATATGACACTTTTTTGATGTGTAGAATAATTGAAAACATTAACTGAAAGGCAAAAAGATTAGGATTATTTAAGCGTCTTGTGGTGTAAAATGGCATACACACGCCTTGGGTAAAACGGCATACATCTGCAACAATATCCATTTTAGACAGACATTGCTCGTAGTTTTTTTTTAATTATTTTAATCACATAGTATTTTAGGAGTGCGTATAAAAAGCAATATAAATTACAAAATTTTTGCAATAAAGTTACTTTTTCGATGACGCCACGTGTTAAATGCGACAATTATTTTGTATAACTATGCCATTTTGCCCCTATCATATTTAAAATTACTTACTTCTTTAAGTTAGTTTCTGATAAATTATTTAGTTAAACATGTTCTCTTTACCATGTCAGTACAGTTTCTTTTTTTTATATAAGATTAGTTGAATTTATATAATATGTTTTATTATTGGTACTTCATTTTAGCCACAGTAGTAAGGGTAAAATGGTTTATGCAAACTTTTACTTTTTTGGCTGCTATTCAAAAATTAATGTTTAATTTGTAGTTTTGCTACCTGTTGCAAAATAATATAATCCCTTATTCTAAAACTCGTTTCACCGTTGGTTAGAAGTTATCTAAAAAGTATATTATTATATTAACGTCTACAAAAAGTAGTATGCCGTTTTAGGACAGTCCCCCCTTATCATTATAGGCCGAGATTCAATTGAAAAATAAGCATTACGCGGTAAGTAATAAGCAACAGAAATGAGATTTGATACGTAGAAACAAATGAATAGCGACACAATGGCGTTTTAAGTAACAAGCAACATTATATTATATATTTTTTATTTCTTATTACCTATTTCTTATTCCATATTGCTTATTTCCTTAATTGAATTCTTAAAGGGCCTAAGTGCTATTTCGGCCATTTTCTGTTTGGTGCGAAAATTCAATGCTCGAGGCAAACTTTAGCGTTTGGTGCAGAAAGGTACTAACTATCATTACCGCGTAGTTGTGTTTATGGGCGAGGAAATATTTGTTTAGTGCAGAAAGGACCCAAGTTAGCCAACTTAGCCCCTTTAAGAAATAAATGTTAAAAATTGCGTCATGACGTATTTGACCTTCCTTCGGTGAGAGGTCCTTGAAAAAATTTGACAGAATATTTGATATTCATAAGTACACGGAAATTATTGTAAATTCAAGTGCCAAAAGAAAGTTTACAGTAAAGGAAGTTCAAACCAATGAGATTCTTGATTTTAAAAAATGGTGGCCTAAGTATTACAAAAAAACATGCCTATCAACTGAATCCGAGAAAAAAAATGTTCCTCGAGCTCAAAAAATGTCTTTTGCAATTTCCATTCTCAACCATTACGCATACAGCTCTGAAACTCCAGGTTATGTTGTTGCATCAGAATATATTAATAGCATTTTTGGTGTCAGCCACTTCCGTTTGGCTTTACCAAAACAAAAAAGTTATTTGAATATGGAATGGCCCACAGTACCAGCATATCCTGACGGCATGGTGCCAATTTTGGAATCAAAAATAAACCATCTACAATGTCTAAATCAGTGGGTACCTGAAGATAAGCAAGATTTTTACATCCACATAATAAATTTCTGGAAAACAAAAAAGCCCAAGGAGAAGACATCTAAATAGAGCCAAAAAATATCATATATTTCTTAAATATTTTCATTTTAGTTAGAATGGCATTTTATTTTTTACGTTCTTGTTAATAAAATTGCTTTAAGTTTGATCATATGTTTTTGTATTCGTATTTAAAATATATATTTCATATAATAAACAAAATAAAAAGAAAAATAAATGAGTATATTTCTAAAAAAAAATGTATATTTCTAAAAGGACCTAAGTTGTTTTTTTTTGAAAATTCGCCATAGTAAAAAAAACAAAAAGCAATCCTCAATATCACTAATTTACAGCTTTAAGTAAACCATACTTTAAATTAAAAAATAAAAAACATAAGAAAGGGTTTTATGAAAAAAATATATTTTTCTGTTTTTCTCAAAACTAGCAAATATCACTTAGGCCCTTTAAGAAATAATCGATTCAATTGTGTCTCGGCCTTTAACAATCATTGAAACCATCTTTCAGGAAACAATATTAAATAATATTTCTCAATACTATAACATATAATACAATTATTTGATTTCGAAATCTGCTAATAGGCCACTAAACATAAATCAACCTATATGTTGTAAAAAAAAATTTAATTTATTTATAATTAAGGTCAATGAAAATAGCCTGGCAGAAGATGCAGGTTTAAGGGTGGGTGACGTAGTAGTTCGTATAAATAATACATCCACCGCGGGAATGACCCATGCAACCGCTCATGATTTAATTAATAATGCTGGATGTGAATTTGTGGCAGCTGTTCGAAGGTAAATATAATAATAATAATAATACTAATATACATTTATTGTTATAATCCATTCTTTACCATTATTACATTGTTACAATCATGTAGGAAATAATGTAAATTGAGTGGACAACAATAGGCCTTAGTATGGCAGCCATCTAGATTAAATCCAGATACTGTTCAGGCCGTAATTTATATTAAATAAAATTGTATAAATCTAACTAAAACTAGTAAAATAATTTAAATTTGAGAAGCGCTAATAGTTTACGTAATATTATGTAAGTGAAATATTGCTTGTTCAAAGGGAAAAGGTATGGGAGGGGAAGAATAAACTGATCATATGATATCAATGCAAAAAATAAAGCCACTCACTACAACTGTGATGGTAGTAGGCGCTTTTTTACTTTGTTTTTAAATGATAATTTAGACTTATCTGTATTAAAACAATCAATGGCGTTAACGGTAAAGGCGATGTTATAGGTACGTGAAGGACTTTTTAATACTTTCTTTGCGATGGCGGGGAATTTTAAGAATATGCTTTCTGCGCAGAGCCAAGTTATGGACATCTATTCGAAACGTAATTTTATTATATAAGTAAAGAGGTAGTTTAAATTTAAGTAATTTAAAATAAAATGTAATAATGTGTAATTTAAATTTGTTATACATACTAAGCCATCCTGACATAGCCAGGTAAAGGGTAATATGATTTCTTCGTTTAACATCACCATAACTCAGTCTCAAACACGAATTCTAAACTTTTTAAATCCGAGCACGGTCCGCAGCATCCAAACAATGATGTATCATCATTAGAATTCCACTACAGTACCTGTGACAATACCAAAGAATCAAATAAAAGTTTCTGGGTTTCCTGGGAGAGACAATGTCGGTTACCATATCTTCGGCTTAACCTGCTAAACCCGTTAGACCACATTTGATCAAATTTTACATTTTAACGCCATCTTTTGTAAAAAAAAAAAAAATAATCTATTAAACTAAGAAATTTAAGTAACTCCAAAGAAATCCTTAATGTGTGGCTCTCGTATTTACTTAACCCGTAAGTCCAACCCTAGATAAACTCATAAGGCAAACGCCATAAGTCCGCCAGTATGCATAAGGAAAAACATGTATCTCAGTTTTTCTTATTTGATTTGTAAATTAATTATAACGCGTTTTTGGCCTCCCCTGTAAAATTTTGATTTCTGGACTTACTGGTTTAGCAGGTTAAGCCGACGATATGCAATTTTTAATTTGGCAGTAACGTGTTCTTTAAAACGCAAATTGGAATCAAGCAATAGTCCGAAGCTCTTACATGTATTACAGAAGGCTAAAGTTACGTTATTCAATTTTAGATTCATATTTCTTTTAAGTAGGCTAAATTGATTTTCGCTTCCAAATAAAAGAACTGACGATTTGTCAGGATTAAGTTTGAGATGATGATCCCCAGCTAGTTCATAGAAATTACTTAAATATAATATTCGGAGGTGTAGTTTAAAAATCAAGTCCATTGGGTTAAAGTAGACTAGCATTCTAAATGCTAGGTCTGGGTATCCTCATAAGGGATTACCTAGATTCCTTAATATGACCACCAATTTATTTTTGTGCTAAACCAAATACTAACTTAACTAAATTACAAAGAATTCGCTTCGTTCGTACAAGTAAATTGTCAACCGATTTCAAATTTTTTTCTACGCAAGCATGGGTTTTAACTGGTTGCGAACTTGTTGGAAATTGCGTGCTCTGTGAACACGTTCCCAAACCCCAAACGGATAAGAAATCCTTTTTTTTTCTTCTGTGAGGATAACTGACAGATAACAGAAATCTAACCTAATAAATAAATAATAAATTATTTGTAACAACGATTAGAAAAAGGCATTTATTTTATGAAAAACAAAACAATCTGCAAAACGCAAGTTGGAGAAGGAAGGTTTAACTTTATTTCTTAAGCGACATATTTTTAATAATTGAGAATTTCTAGTTTTTTACTCAAAGGCCTAGTCAGCGGCTAGTTATTCTTCTTCTTATGGTCCAGGGTGCAGTGTAGGGCTGGGCGATATTGAAATTTAAAAAAAATATCGATATAGTCGATATATCGATAATATCGGTAAATATCGATAGTATTGATAAATAACGATAATATCGATAAATATCAATAACATCGAAAATATCGATAAATCGAAAATGTCGATATATCGATAATTATCGATATTTTATTTTTTAAATATCGTTTTTCGATATATCGATAATATCTATATATTATCGATAAAACATAAAAATATTACCTATATAATAAATATATCAATATTTTCTTATGTGCCCTGGAAAACTCCGTACCTTTATTTCAAGCAGAGACTCTAATTATGAAAACATGAAGAAAAAAGATTCAATTAAATATTGGTCCTTAAATGTGTTATAAGAAAGCTATGGCCGTCCGAGGGTTTTTGATTTAACATAATTATAGTTTATGAGATGATTTAAATAAATCCCTTTTTCCTAAACTATTAGCCCAATAATTTTTTACACGAATATCTACCTTTTTTGTATAAAAGAAAACTTGGGATCATAATAATTAAGCTTTAAAATAGTGGCCGGGCGGCATATACAGTAACAGCACGCGGGCTAGAAACTTCGTTTAAGCTCGGATCGTCGAAATCATAATCAGCAATGGCACGTGTGCTAGACAGCAGAATGCGTCACAGCACGCGGGCTAGAAAATCTGACTTCCTCAAGTGGTGGCTAGTAACGACACTCGCGCTAGCAGCAGTTACAGTAATAGCACGCGAGGTATAGAAAGGTATATCGGCAATAGGTTTGTTCGTTGTTAGCAGAGCATTTTTAAAAAATTTAATTAATATTTTATGAAATATTATGAAATGAATTGGATTTAAAAAAAAGCTCTGCTAACAACGAACAAACCGATTACCGATATACCTTTTTATACCTCGCGTGCTATTACTGTAACTACTGCTAGCGCGAGTGTCGTTACTAGCCAGGACTTCGGAAAGTCGGATTTTCTAGCCCGAGTGCTGTTACTGTATATGCGGGCGTCCTACATTCTTTAGCACATTTTTAAATGGCCTTATGTTATAATTACACCTGTATTATTAGATTACAAGAATTATTTAGCTATAATATGCTACAATTTGACAAATTTTTAAAATATCATTCTTAAAGTATTTCAAATCTTTCCTCAGTTTTTATGGTTTTTTAAATAAATAATTTTTTAAAAAACTCTGGGATTTAATTGAAATATCTAAATTGTAGTCCTCACTTACTCCTTTGAAGAAAACCAATTTATATGTAAAATGTTTTGATACCCTACCTAGACAAAAATCTTTATTATACCTATTATAGTTGAATAGTTATGTTATGATTAGGGCTGGGCGATATTGAAATTCCAATATCGCATATCGATATTAAAAAAATATCGATATAGTCGATATATCGATACTATCGATAAATATCGATAAGTATCGATAATATCATTATACATAACATTTTCTTGTCCACAGCAAACACACTTACTTTACTAGACCTTTATAAAAAAAATTCTGTCTATGGTCCAAGTTTCCAACAGTATTTTGTCTTTCTTTTCGCTTTTAATCAGTAAATTATTCGGCCAGTTAAAAACTGATCTCCAACTAACAATTTGTTTCTGTGAACGGCGGATTTTTGGCAGCGGTTTGGGATTTATCGTGTTCGAATGCTCTTTAACACATGCGCATGCGTCGTCAAATTGCTGTAGGGGATAGCAAGGCATAATGGCATAGCAGGCAAAATGACATATTACCTGTTTTCGGCCCAGTTCGATTACATTCGTGTTTAGTTCTCTACTACAAAACACATCTTAATACCGCTAAGATCGTCAGTCGTAATAAAATAGCATAGTCGATGGTTTGTTGTTTTCTAGAGAGTTTGTGTATTTTTCTATGTAAAATATCAAGATAAGTGATTGTTGAAATATTTTTGGTTAAAATATATAAGGTCGCTGCCAAAGTTTAAGTGTTAACCCACAACTATTAGGCCTCTAGTTTTAATATTACACTAACATTTAAATGATTGAATAAAATTATAACCTAGAAAATATATGTATTCTTTATATTGCACATTGGGCAAAATGACATAGCAGTGTGTCGTTTTGCCTGTATAGCAGTATGTCGTTCTTAATTTATTCATATTTTGTTTCAATATTTTTTTTTAATTTCGTTAATGTACAACAAACATAAAATATAAAAAATAGAAACTACATTTTACACTTACATTGTTATTTTTTTTACTCACTGGACAGTTAATTTCATACAACCATTCATTATGCCTTTAAGGAAAAAAATTGGTATGTCAATTTGCCTTACCCTATTAGGTTAAATGGTTTTTGTAATGCTTGTTATTTTTTGAAATATTTCCTAAATGTTGCAATTCTTACAAGTAAAATATATTAGTTCACTTAAAAAGAGGCCATATTAAAAAAAAATAATAAAACCTAATATACCTTTTGGTATAGTAAAAATTGATTTTCAAAAGATAGTATGTCATATTGCCTTGCTCTCCCCTACGAATTTTACGAATCTTTATCCACTATTACTAATTGACTATTCATTTTGACATCCTGGTTTTGTTTTGTAATTTTGTCGATATCGTCTAACAACAAATTGACTATGATTTATTTAGACCAATAATATTGTTAACGATCAAATTCCACAATATAGACTCACAGTTGCACTTTCATTCTGTGACATTGCAACTGGTATAATACTACTTCACTCTACAGACAAGATGTTAAAAAAGTGATAGCATGTAATGTTGCCAAAAAATCATATGCTTACTTCTGTTTGTTGTTAATTATATAAAATGGTTGTAGGTATAAGGAAAAATACTTAGATTTTATTAGCACCATATTAAATCCAACCCAATGGTATAATTAATTAAGCAATCGCCAAGATAGACATTTTTTTTTTTGGTGCTCGGAGTCTAAAACATTAGAAACCTACTGAGTTTCTATATTATATACAGCTGCATTGTGGATCTAATTTACCAAATCCATTTAACATAAATGGTCAACCTTGAAGCTCAATAGACCCCTAACAAATATTTATTGATTGTATAAAGTATAGGTTTTTGTATAACCAGCTTTGAAAATCCAGCAATGTAGTTGTATAAAATTTCCTTTGACATTAAGTGAAAATTACATTAAAGTTATAATGTATGAAGGAAATAAATAGTATATAGCTCCCTAACAATTATTAGCCTTGACAATTTAATAAACACTGGATTTTGTTTCAGAGGATTATTTTCTGATATACCAGTTCATACGGTAAGATATTTAATTCGTGTCTCAACTTACAATTCTTGTCACACCGTATTAATTTACAGGAAGAAGAAAATAACAATGAAATTGAAAACATTTTAGAATCTATGTCAGAACGTCTAGCGGGTAAGTTTAAATTTTTTTATAAAAAGTACATAATAAATAGGGAAAAGTCTCCTATATTGGTTTCGGTTTTTAAATCGTACACTTTAACTATTTTCATTAGTAGTTAGTCTTAGAGACACCTAGCGGCATTTATAGTTACCTGCTTGCTTAAGTTAACCCCAGTGGTAAAAAACCAACAACAACAAGGAATAAAAATTTAAAATTTGATATTTATGTACAACTGAATATGCACCATATTAATTAGCCAATAAAAAACGATGGTTGCCATTTAAAAACCCTATCGATATCATCATATCTCTAATTTGGGACGTACTGTATCAATATTTTACTCACACTGTTTTACGACAGATAAAGTTTGTCTAATGACTGCTGACCGTTACGTCATATTACGCCGTGTCCTAGCTAAATACGGGTGCGTGCGATGCGGCAACTACGTTGCACGCACACATAGTCCTTTTTTGCGGAGAAAGCGGAGGTGGCAAAATACAAAACGATATTTAACGTATTGCGTTCGTCCCCGGATGGAGTTGACAAGAGGAAAAAGATCTTTATTATTGATTTTACGACGAAAAGTTATTCTTTATAAAAAATCTGCTTGTCGAGAAAATTAATTTACCATATAAAAATTTTTAGATCAGATGTACAGGGTGTTAATAAATTAAGAAAACATGAAAATGGTTTAAGACTGAAGTACCATTATTTATTATTTTAGACAAAATGTTTATAAAACGAAGCTGTTTATAATCCAAAATAAAGCCTAAATACAAAATTTGAAATCTGAATTCTAGTTCTTTTTTTTATTTTTTACCATAGAATTTTAACATTCGAAATGAAACCCTGAGAGTGCTGACCTATTTATTTAATTTATTTCTAATTTGGAGAAATGTGTGCAGGTTGGAGAAGGATATGTAGAATAATAACTTTTTTCATAATTGTACATGGTACATTTTAAATGTTCATAAATTCTATTGTAAAAAATAAAAACAAAAATTACAATTCAGATTTCTAATTTTGTATTTAGGCTTTATTTCGAATTTTAAACAACTTTGTTTCATAAACATTTTGTCTAAAATAATAAATAATGGTACTTCTTTCTTGAATCATTATCATGTTTTCTTAATTTATCAACATCTGATCTAAAATTTGTATATGGTAAATTCATTTTCTCGACAAGCGGAATTTTTTTATAACGAATAACTTTTCGTCGTAAAATCAATAATAAAGATCTTTTTCCTCTTGCCAGTTCCATCCGAGGACACAATGTATATTAGAAGTCTTTGGTTCACACATAGTAGCAATGATGATTTCACCTGTGACGCGTAAGATTTTGTTAGTAGAAAACAGTATGGTTAAATTAAGACTATTAAAAATATTAGAAACGTGAAAGAGAAATAAACTAATATATGATCTTTAGAAACAGGTTAAATTATGGTGAGTTTCATCATTTGCATCCGCAATTACGTGCCGATGGAACGGCATTTCAGCAGTATACCAGAATGAAAACAAAAACTTTTGATTGAGGATTTATTTTCTTCCAAAGTGCGTCTTTTTTTTTGCACTTCCAAAATTAACACCTTTATTGCAATTTGTCGTAGGAGAACTGACAGAAAAATAAAACCGTTTTAATTTTAAAACATTGCGTGCGATGCGACGTTGCCGCAACGCACGCATTTCGTGTTTAATTAGGACATCTTCATCTGTTGCTTTGCGTTTAATTCTTAATATCACCGCGTCGCACGCATCGCTTCGCACGCACAGGAAAACCCGTGTTTAGCTAGGACACGGCGTTATCCATATTTGCGGTAGATCGTAAATTAATTTAGTCAGTTTGACTTACCGGTGGTAAAGATTATAATTTTTCTTAGGCTTGATCTACATAATGACGGATGCATGTGAACAAGTAAAATACAAGGGCGTTCTTTACAATTTTTAATTATTTTTTATACTATTAATGGAGTCAGAAAAAGTAGTTTATTTAGGGTAAAGAAACATTTTGTTATTGAATATGAAATTTTTAAATAATTTAAATTTACTGAAAAAGAAATAAAACTCATTTATAAAATTTAAAATTGAATCTAATTTGTTTTGCCTAGTGCATCTTTAGTGCATTAGTCTATAAATTTTGTTTCAAATATTGTCTTCTTATTTATAAAAAAATAAAAAAGAAAATATAATAAAAAATTATAACGAAACAAAATACAGTTTTTTAATAATTAAAATAATCATCTCCGCAAAGATCATCATCATCAGATTCGTTCATGTTAATAATCAGAAGACACCATTAATGATTTTAAGGTTTGGTTGTATTGAGCGAATGGTAACATGTTCACCTGCCCTATACATCCCATAATACTCTTTCTCATGGTATGTTTATGAATTTCGTAAAGTTGTCGACCACGGGATGACAAAATAGCTACATTAGGGCGATTCTTAAAATCTACATCCTTGTCCCCGTTTGCCTTAATTCATTGGATTGTTGAACATGAAACTCCCAAAGCATCTGAAACTCTCTAAAACATATAGGTATTTATAAAAACATTGCCATATATTTTTCATGTTTATTTGTTTATGTTTCTACAAATCCTGCTACTTGCCTCGTAAACTACATTAAAGGATAAAATAGTCTTTCCGGCATCACTGTATCTTTGAAAATAATTAAGTAATTTTAAAATTAATGCTTTCTCTTTTTCACAATACCGTGACGTTTTTGAAATAATGTTGATTAAAAATGTCAGTGTCCAAAATGATCATAAAACTTTTTTGACTGGTAAAATTATACATTTATTATTGACGCAAATTTACTAAAGTCCGTCCGGCGAGTGAATTCACATTTGCCATAAACCGATTATGGTCAAAATGAGTCTACAATAAAATAGACAGCGGTCCTCAATCAATTTTAACTACTTTTAGCTACAAGGGCCGTAATTAAGATTTCCATTGCAATTATTTATTTGTTTTGTAATTATTGAATTATGCAATATTTTTATAATAATAATAATAATAATAATAATAATAATAATAATAATAATAATAATAATAATAATAATAATAATAATAATAATGATAATTATAATAATAATAATAATAATAATAATAATAATAATAATAATAATAATAATAATAATAATAATAATAATAATAATAATAATTTTATTACATAGTAGGTACATTTATTTTTTAAATTAATTTATTTCCAATATTCCTGTCTGATAGAATGTTAATTGTATAGGAATGCTTGACAAATCAATACTTATAAACTAAAACTTAAATTTAGGCATCTATAGACACATTTATTCAATCTATAATAACATTTAGAAATCAAAAATAGCTGGAGCTGGCTCTTAAACATTTTCAAACCTACAACATTTGGTGATTTATACAGTGTGTGTATAAAGTCTGGAAACGGCTTAATAACATCACAATTTACTGGCCGATTTAAACCAAATTTGGTACAGTTGTGTAAGAGGATCTAACGCACCGAATGACGATATTGGCGTTGTTGCCAGCTTTTTAGTTTGTCTGGAATTCGAACGAATTTTATATTTTTAAATATAACACCCAGTATATTTTTACATTTTTAAATTCCACATAAAATTATAATTATTTTTTAATAAATGCATTATTAGTCTATACTTTATAGTTTCCGAGATATTGACTCTCGAAAAGTGACATTTTTGAACTTTGACAGCTTATAACTTTCTAACAGTACGTCTTAGAGCAAAACGGCTTACATGTCCCTATCTTCAATTTTTATTATCTTCCCAAAAAAGTCAACTTCCAGTTAAACCGGAACAACTATATTTCCTGCTTTCGAGTTACATCCGGTTTAACCGGAAGTTGATTTTTTTGGGAAGATAATAAAAATTGAAGATAGGGATATGTAAGCCGTTTTGCTCTAAGACGTACTGTTAGAAAGTTATAAGCTGTCAAAGTTCAAAAATGTCACTTTTCGAGTGTCAATATCTCGGAAACTATGAAGTATAGACTAATAATGCATTTAATAAAAAATAATTATAATTTTATGTGGAATTTAAAAATGTAAAAATATGCTGGGTGTTATATTTAAAAATATAAAATGTGTTCGAATTCCAGACAAACTAAAAAGCTGGCAACAACGCCAATATCGTCATTTGGTGCGTTAGATCCTTTTACACAACTGTACCAAATTTGGTTTAAATCGGCCAGTAAATTGTGATGTTATTAAGCCGTTTCCAGACTTTATACACACACTGTATATTATTTTGCGTCCTATAGGGGTTTATCAATCATCAATATATTCACTATCACTATAATCACTGTTGTCACTGTCACTATAAGAAGTTATAATAATTGGCCTTATTTCATCAATGACCTGTTCAGAATCGAAAGTATCTTGAATCAATTTTTCCACGTGGTCAATACATTCCATAAATTTAAAATGCTTTCTTCATTAGTCGTTTGACATGCATGCTTGTCACAGTAGTTTTTGCAAATTCCCCACACTAATTCCATAGCATTAAAATCACAATGGTATGGAGGCAAACGTAACACTTCGTGACCGTATTTTCCCGCTAGGGAGTCCACCATGTATGACCTATCCTTACCAGCAGTGTGTATCTTAATTTCGGTTAACAAATCTGCTTTCAAAAATATATGGTCGTTTCTTATTTTTCTTGTGTTTAGCCAGTTCCTTATTTCATCTTTGGTGGAACTATTGCTTGGTATTTTTTCATAAACTCTTGAGTGATATGACGCATTGTCTAAAATAATGATCGAGGGTTCTTCTAGCGATTTTAGCACATATTCTTGAAATCAGTTCTCGAAGATCGCGGCAGTCATATTGTCATGATAGTCCTCCACTTTCTTCATGTACCTTATGCATTTAATTACACCTAATAAATACATTTAATTACACCTAATAAATACTTATCGAGTATATTTATTAGAATTACCCAAAATGAATTGTTCCATTTTCTTTGAAGACAAATCGACAAATAAAATACAAAGAAATCCCCAGTCCCAGTCACTACCTGTACATTATGCATTTAATTGATATAATAGATTTCTTATTGAGAGTTACTGGAATTTGCAGGTGCCAGGGGTTATTTAATTTATGCAACCTTAATCCGATATGTGAATTCATTCGCTGGACGGACGTTATCTCACCTAGTTCACGAATGTTAGAAAGATAAGCACTAGTCCTGACATAACGGTCAGCGGTCAGTGAACAGACTTTAGCCTAAATCAAACCACTTGGTTCAATTTCGACCGATAGAATTTAGAAAACTACCTACTATAATTATTTGCAACCATCGAATACAGGGAATCTATTTTACAGGAAATTTGAGAGCACAATGTTTTTTAGTTTACTACGTTTTAGGTTTTTGAAGCCAATTGGTATTTAAAAAAAAATTCTACTATTACACTGTATAATAGGGTGGACCGAAAACTAAGTTACCCAAAAAAATCCGTATGCCTTATGATGATTCCTTCGGCTGTCGAAATTACATTGGAAATTTAAAAAATAATAATGTCTGCCGAAAACCATTTTGGCACAGTAGTTTTTCCGTCCAATTAAAGCATAAAGTGGCGTTGCGGCAACTCGTTAGTGTGTAATAAACAAAAAATTATCCATTGCAATGGCCTAATCCATAAATAATGTTTGATAACATCGGCGTACTTCTGTAAACCATTCTCTTTAAATTTAGTTAGCACACCAAAAATAGGGCATACGACGTTGAAAAAAATATTAATTTTCGAAATTTAAAGGTGGTTTCGGCAGCCGAACATAACGCTTTTGGGTGTTCAGATTTTTTTTGACTTACTTATTAGTAGGTACTATAATAGGTACCTATAAAGAATACAGGGTGGTTAAAGGCCAAGAAATCGAAAATTCGCTCCACCCTACTACCTTTAGGGATACCTGATGATACAATATAGACAACTGGTTTCCTATATAGTACCATTATTAAATATTTATTTAAATAATTTCTATTCTGAAACAATCTTTCGAAAAGTGCCAAGAAAATAATAGGAGGGATAAAAATGCTCAAAAGGTAAAAGCGTTGATTAAGTTGTCATATTATGTTCTGGTTAGAAACTGCTAAAACACGAAAAGCGGGAGACTTTCCCCTACTATGTACCCTGCGAGCAAAAATTATTTGCATCAAAGAGGGCCTTGCATCTAAGGACATTATGCTTAGCCGTAGAGCTTAATACCTGTTGGGTGTCAGTAACTACCTGAATTAACAATCAATCAGTTATTCCGTCATCTCTGACAGTCGTAACATGTAATTTGATTCATCGCTAATGTTTCCAATTTCTTGAACAATTTACATAATGGGCTTTACGGAACAGCACAAAACATTCTTGGTTGAAGCGTATTTTCGAAACGGGATTAGAGTAAAAGAAGAAGACCATCTGTAAGAACAGAAGAACTTGTTGCAAACGTTCGTGAAATAATGCAAAATACGCCAACAAATTGTATAAGACGCCGGTCCCAAGAAGTGGGAAGATCTTATGGAACATGCAGGACTATTAAATTCTTAAGAAGCAGTCAATTTTTTTTCCTTATAAAGTGCAAGTATTCCAAGAAATACAAGCCGCAGATTTTGAAAGACGCAGGAATTACTCTCAATGGTTTACCCAAAATTTATTGGAAAGAAATGATTTATTAGACCTGACATTTTTTTCGGATGAAGGCTGGTTCCACCTCTCCGATTATGTGAATTCTCAGAATACACGCATGTGGAGTAGTGAAAATCCCCATTTTTTTGTAGAGTTTACATTGCACCCTCAAAAAATTGGTGTCTGGTTAGCTGTTTCCCGAAGAATAATTGTTGGTCCTATTTTTTCCATGACACATTTATAGCACAGCGGTATAGAGACAATAGAACTACGTTTTGGATATTTTCAACAGGACGATGCGACCGCCCTACAGCCGCCAAAACTATTAACTACTTACGCAATTTTTTCGACGACAGCTTGATAAGTTTTCGATCAGACATTTAATTTCCACCTAGATCACCTTTTTTAACGGTTATGGATTATTTCGTTTTTCCTCATTTAAAGAACACTACTTTTAAAACACCAGTTGCAAATTTAGAACAATTACAAGAAAGGATTATCCAAGAATGTGGTAACATTTCTCCAGAGATGCTGGTCAACACTTTCGAAAATATGAAGAGATGTGTGAATTTATGCTCGGTGGATGGCGATGGCCAATTTCAGCAATTTATGTAATTATTTTTCTTTTTTTTTCTGTATATTCTTACTTTGTTAATTTTGTAAACAACAAAAATAAATTTGTATTTGTCTACTTATTTTATTACTCATTAGTTAGTAGTGGCATATCATGTCATAATATGAATTTGACAAATTTTTAACCTAGTTTGGTTAGATATATCGTCCATATATCATTGTGGTCTAAACCAAGCCCCATGTTTTTTAATCCAAGCACTCTTTGATGCAAATAATTTTTGCTCGCACGGTAGTATGAACGTTGGTTAGTTGTGATATAGTATTAAAGTAATACTACTATAATACTATATCCGAGACTATTATCATATTTTATTACAGGTGAACAAAAAGATCAAGAAATTGGCGTAGAACCAAACGGTTTAGAGAACTTGGCTGGGTAAGATGGCCTTTATTTTAATCCTTGATAATGATATATTTTTAGGTTTATCTTTTTAGCCAGGAACAAATAGTTCTTACCACCGAAACTAAGAAGGTCTATGAACCTAACAAACCAAAAAAACGTTCAGCGTTTTTACTAAAACCAAAAAATTCGAAGCCGATTCCTAAAAAAGTGCAAGAAGAAAGAAAAATTTTAGTAAGTAATATCTATAATTATGTGCTATTAACAATATTAATTATCAAAAAGTAAAATGTGTACCTACCTAAGTTTCCAGGTAGCATACCTCGGCCATGGGACGTACATTTTATGTCCATTTTACGTTCTTTGAACGTACATTTTATATCCTTTATTTATGGGACATCTATCGGCCGTCCTTTGTACGTATGAAATGTAAATGGAACTTATTTTAGACTAGCGACCCGCGACTTCGCACGCGGGTCTAAAATGTGTTTATTTACGACATTACATTAGAAATCTCTAAATTTATCAGTGTTTCTCTACAATATTATGCATGTATTATACATATAATACATTCAAACATATAATACCATGCCTCACGAAGTTACATCACTCACTGAAAGAAAGAAACTATGTCACGAACTAAAAACATATTTAAACTCAAACTAATAGACTCACTTACCTACTGTTTGCTATAATTGGAATTATATATTAATATTATATTACTATAAAATTTGTAACCTACCTTACCTATTGTAAATACTTAATGATTAGGCCTTATTATCAGTATTGTTACTGTTTCAAGGTCAGAAATAAATAAATTATCCGTTGCGTAGTTTTAAAGATTTAAGCATATATAGGGACGGCCAGACAGCGACAGCGACTTTGTTTTATACTATGTAGTGATAGTGAAGTAAAACCCAACACGGCCTAACTTCGTCGACTATCTTATTTTTAAATTTTTTAAAAGTTTTATTAAAGATGATCCAATACTAAAATGAACGACCTTTCTCTTAACATTTGACTTAATAAGTTTATGTTTAGGTAGTGATTTGCTTACAAGGTGTCTAAAATCGATGCTAGATGCCGCTATGTGTTGCATCCCTTCAGCTCTTTACCCTCTTTATTATTTTAAGTGGTACACATGTTTTTTCTTTTATTTATTTCGTCAGGTAATCAGATCCTAGCCCTTGCTTACAGTTCTTTTATGTCCTTTTTTTTATTTAATTAACGTACCTAGTACGTATACGATCAATGTCCATTCTACGTACTCTAAGTTCAAAATTTTTATTTATTTATTTATTGAATCTGACAGTACAAAGTTGTTATTACTATTTTACTATTTTAAGGTTATACAATCAACTATAAAAGTTCATAAAATATCTTATACATATTATAATAAAAATAAATAACTTTGAATCGTTGAGGCCTTTACTTGATGGAAATTCATTATAACTTAATGAAAGACAATTTATTTTGTCAAATTTTCACTTTTATTGAAAAACTTTTTCTTTACACGACGCGTTTCGCTACATTGTAGCTTCTTCGGGTGTATGGTGCTAACTTACTATACTTAATTACTTAATTCAGGTATACACATAACAAGCTTAATTATTTAATTATATGTTCTTAACACTGTTTAGGTATTGTAAACTTAAAAAATATTGTCGGTATCTTAATCTTATGGAAAATCCAAAGAACCCTATTTAGATTATTGCCACAGATTTAGCAAAAGGGAACTATTTAGTTCTAATTGGTTGTTTAATAATGCACTGGAATTTTTCAATCGATTTATTTCTAAACTTATTCTTTTGGAAAGTTGTAGTGTAAAGAAAAAGTTTTTCAATAAAAGTGTAAATTTGACAAAATAAATTGTCTTTCATTGAGTTAAAATGAAATAACTAAAATAGCACGAATTTTACTTAATTATATTACTTACCTAAGTGAGTTAACACTTCGCACCTTTAAAATTAAAGTGAAACAATCCAAAAAATAGAGTTTTACAGAAAACAGGAAAAACTGTAAAATATATTGGACCCTTCTAACTCTTTTGTCTCCTAAGCCCCAGTAATAAGTTAAATTATATGTTAAAATTGGGGAAACATTAGCTAAATGGTTTTACTAGAAGACAATTATTTAAATTTAATATTAAAACCTACCCTTAATAGTAAAAAAAATAAAAATAAAAAATAAAAAACAAGTTAAGTCTTTTTACTGCCAAATTTTTTTTAACAACGAACGAATTATTTGGAGTTATGCCATTTTAAAATTAAAATTGTCGTTGTACTCAGCGAGTCATTTTAGAATAAGTCCTTTTTTTAATGAATACCAATTACTTTTTTGTAAAATGTTTGGAATCAAGTCAGTTTAGACTTAAAGCAGTGTCAATTTTCCGTCGCATGCGACAACATCCTGAAATGATACTCTTTAGTATTAAAAAGACGCGCGAATACCGTTAATATGAAAAAGGCATAAATAGGTTCCTCTAATTGGGGAGAAGCGATTTGGTATTAGGTCCAGCGGCAGCTGATAGAGGGCGGTATTTAGTGCCATTTTATGACTAAACCTAGAAATATACAATTTTCGAGTTGTGTCACTTTACTTTTAAAGGTGCGACTTGTCTGTGCTCACTTTATGTCCAATACAGTTTATACAGTACATAGTACGTACAAAATTTACACCCAGCGTTGTCACAACTACTCCGAACGGGGTACATCCCCCTTTTCAAAAAAATCTCGTTTCCTTACTTTCCTCAGGCAAATCTACCCCGATCCTCAATATTCAATATCGGCTATAACAAAAGTTGGTTAGATAAAAACAAATGACTTAAAAATATTATATTAAAAACAATTGAAACTAATATTTTCTGCAGCGAACATGAAAATATTGATTCCAGAACCAAAAACCGCAAGTAAAAAGATCGATCTTCAAAAAAATCGATCTCGATTGAATGTCCCTAAATTGGGGTAGTGCGTACTTGATAATTTCGTAAGGTACTTTAATTTTGCTTCTGTTAAACAGCTAAGCAAAGTAAAAAGCTTTGCTTCGCTAAGTTGTTAAAGGAAAGCTTTGCGAACAAGTTCGTATAATCAGCCGAGTTCCTTTTAAGTCACTCAAATAGCAAAGCTCAGCAAAGTTTCTGTCCTCCCTTTTGCCGTGGTTCAGGATGCCCCTATATATTTCTCTCAAACGATTATACGAAGTTGATCGCGAAGCGTTCCTTTATTAACAACTTAGCTAAGCAAATATATTTACTTTGCTTTGCTGTTTAAAAGAACCAAAGAAACGTACCTATAATATGATAAATGTAGCCGCGGCAAGGGGGGGAGGAAGCACTTTTTGCCCTGCTAAGTTAAATTTTTAAAAGAAACGCTCAACTTTCGTTATTGGCGTTGCTTTGTTGATCAAAAGTAAATAAAAGAAACTCATTACGGTTAGCTACTCATTGGCTGAGTTCCTTTTAATTCACTGGGCGACAAAAATTTTTTTGTTGTAACACAAAGCTAAATAGCATATTGTGGTAGAATGGACCTATCCAAATATGAAAATGAGAAAAAAAAAGTTGTAACACGTGACGTTTTCTTGTTACATTTATAGTACCACATTTAATGTTACAATATTTAATATCTATTGAAATAATAATTTAAGAATTTTCTAACTGTGTATATCGACTATATTTAAATTTTTACACCTACTAAACATACCTTACATCTAAGAAAAACACAAACATTACAAATATTGTTCAGTTAATATTTGTAATGTTTGTTTACAAATATTAACTGAACACACTAATTAAATTTTATTTTTCCTTTTATGAGGGGTCATATCTTCTCTTTTTAAAAACCAACAGGAATCACCCATCATGGCTGGATTCCATCGTCCTTGATAGCGAATTTCCATTGTCCTGATATCCTGGTGGAACCTTTCACCTTGCTCGTCACTGACAGCTCCCAAATTTTTAGAAAAAAATGACAGATAGGAATGGAGGAAGTGAATTTTTAATGGCATTCGGGCACCAAGCGATTTGTAGAAATCTAAAAGTTCATCAACTAACTGTTGATAGTTTGCATCCATATTGTTGCCCAAAAATCCCTTTACTATACTAACAAATGAGTTCCATGCTCTGAGTTTTTGCCTGGTAAGCTTCTCTGTAAAGTTGACATCGTCCAGCAATTTTCTGATTTGTGGCCAAATAAAAATGCCTTCTTTTAATTTGGCATCACTTAACTGGGGAAAGACTTGTCTTAGGTATTTGAATCCATCAACGTCTTTATTCATAGCTTTCACAAAGTTTAATGTGAAGAGGAGGCAGAAGGACTTTTTTGGGGTCTACAAGAGGTGCAAACTTAACATTTTGAGATCCCGGCTGAAATTCACTTCTGTGTGGCCAATCTTTTATTACATAATGCTGATCTACTACACGACTGTCCCACAAACAAAGAAAACAGCAATATTTTGTAAATCCTCTCTGAAGTCCTACTAAAATTCCTACAGTTCAGGTAATTTTTCTGTTATAAAATGCATCCATTTTAACCGTCCCCTAATTAAATTGACTACCTGCTAATGTAAAATGGTCTTATTAAGCTATTGAAAAATGGTATGTATTGGGGCTTTCCCAATATTTTTTCTATTATTAGAAGGGTATTTTCATTTTAAAAATAAAGAGCTGACCTGTGTTAGAAAAATCTTGTCGGCCAGTGTTACTTTTAAACAGCAAAACAAAGCCAACGGCTAAGTTTAGCGTTCCTTTTACAAATTTAACTTAGCACAGCAGAGATTTTTTCCTCCCCTCCTTTCCGCGATTAAGTATGCCCCTTTCTACTATCCATACGGACTATACGAAATTTTTCGCGAAGCGTTTCTTTAACTACTTAGCTAAGCAAAAGTTTTTACTTTGCTTTACTGTTTAAAATAACCAAATCGATACCCTACTATGAAAACCTCGTAAGTGCAATTTTTTGCAAAATTGAACTTTATGCGTCATTACATTAAAGGTGTCATATTTTATGTTATGTGAGAACCTCGTATGGTCATCATGAATAATACGCCACCTATTGGCAAATTTGAATACCTCGTAAGTTACCCGTTTGATATTTCTAACTGAAAACCTCGTAAGTTTGATATTTCTAACTGAAAACCTCGTAAGTTTTAGATTTTGGTTAGATAAATAAGAGTAGGTAAGTACTTTTGTTATTTTTATGTGTAATCTAAGGATTGTTACATAATGTTCTACTAATAAAATTTAAGCTTCGTTACATTGTAAAACGTTAGTCATTCATAGTTTATTACTAAAAACTTAAGAGGTTTTCACATACCACTATTTACAACTAACACAAAACAGTTTTTCTTTGCTACTGCAAAATATAGGAAAATGCACTTACGAGGTTTTCAAAGTAGGGTATCGAAATGGAAATTACCTATCGTCTCATTTTTACTCTTGCTCTACCATCCTCCATCTCAATAAATAACTAGATGCTCTAGGAAACCAGATTTATGATACTGATTTCTTCTTTGACATTAGCGCCATCTAGTAGACTAAAGGAAAATTATTATCTAAATGAGTTTAATTTGTAACTTTATTGAGTCTTTCGTTAATTGAAGATTGAATTCGGTTTCACAAAATATTCCTCCTTAAGAAAAAAAATATGTTGCGCTTTTGAGTTTGAAATTGTATCTAAGCTACCCGCCCACCGATCCTCTCCCCTTTCACCGGCGGTAGTCTACCCCCAATAAAAAATTAACTTGTTGCAACGCTATTTGCTCCCATTTTATGTTCATTGTACGTAAAGTATTTTTCACAATAAATGGTTGACCCCGTTTAACTACCTGGGCCGTTTTGCAAGAGCTCGGCCTAAAAAATGCAAATAAACTGTCCGTCAGGGTCGGATTATAATTTGTAATTATAGCAGGTAATATTGAACTATCTTCATGTCATTAAATAATATATTATTAATAACGAATTAAATGTCTAAAGTCCTACCCTGTAGTGTATTTGCTTGTTGATTGTGTATAATAATGGGATTAAACCGGTAGTTTTATTGCAGTCAATAAGTCGATAGCATTTAGGGTGAAAAATACGTTACTTTCTCGACGTAAAATGGACATACATAGGACGTCCATCTGGTCGAAATTTAGACGTCCTTTTTACGTCATTCGTTCCTTAACACATTCGCTGCCATGGCGGATACCGGTGTCTGATCAGCTATGATTTTACCACGCCACGTCAGACACCCGTGTTCGCTACAGTTATTCAACGACACTGCCCAGCGGACACACTTTTCTATTAAAGTTTTCATATGAGGTGTCTGTATTGGCGCTGCGGCACAGTCCATTTATCTTGGTTTTTTGATTGGACAATGTAAATAGATTTTATAACACGTGTCTGCTATTGTGTCCGCTATGGCGAGCAGACTTAATTGTTTTAATTAATTTCCATACACGCCAGGGCAGACACCCAATATTTCAATAAAAATTTAAGGCGCGTTTTGTATTTATTTATTTTCTTTTAAGAAATGTAATCCAAATGTTAACACATTATATCAGGTGTTGTATTATAATAAACAGATATAAAGAAATCACTCCCTGGTTCTTCATTGGTCACAAAATACATAATTCTTCCGGTTCTGTTATACATTTTTGCACAAAAATAGAATGTAATAAAATAAATCACGTAAATCGGCCTAAATTTGCAACGGAGAACTAACAGTAGACACAACGTTATCTTACTTCCAACTGAAGTCTCCTTACACTCCTTACATTAGGGCTATAGCTCTATACGATGGGCGGATTTGATGTGTCTAGCTATCTACGTCGTGTCCGCTAAGGTGTCCGCTGTGGCGTAACCATGTAAGAAAAATGTCTTCTCAGAGTGTCTTGTGTGGCGCGTTATGGGAAATTGGTTTCACCACGCCATGTCAGACACCGGTGTCTTTTTAGGTTTTATTTAAAAAAAACAGGCAAACAATATATCAAAAAAAAAAACTGCTATACCCAATAGTCTTAGAATTGCCGTATGTTATAGGATTCAACCTTGGCCTGGCAGACCATTTTTACAAATTTGGCTTGGCAGCGAATGTGTTAAAAGGATTTTATGTAGGTACGTCTATGGGACGTACTTTTGTTATCTGGGTTATTCTACAGCAGGATGGTGCACCGGCGCAAGATGATCTACAATATTTAAATTTAAAACGATTTAGGGAAGCACATTTATTTTTCTTGCTTATGAAATTAGAAAGTAGTAAAAAGTGTAGTAATATACCTTTTTTATGCCGTAATTTGGAATGGATGAATTCTTTGTTACCGAATTTATTCCGGTTAAAAGATTCACCCTGTGTAACAAAGTATCAACATTTAAATATTTTTAGGGTGAACCATACAGGGTAAAAATTATTAAACAACCAAGAAGAGATCCAAAAGATGTTCTTAACAACAAAAAAACTGTTCAATTTGATACACATGTGGTAAGTCTGATATTTTTATTATTAATAACAAGTATTTTATTGGTTACAAAATTGGCCTTCAACCTAGGTTCTTTAGCAACAAATTTTGTGCCTATTTTTTATTTTTTTTTCTATATACTTAAAAGTAATTAACAAAAAAATACAGTGTTGACAAAAAAAAATATTTAATTTTATTTTAGATACCTACTAATTTTTTTTCTATAAAACAAAATAAATAAATAAAACATTAAAAGCACTATCGTAGGTCTAACAAGTTTTCGAAAGTTGATTAATTAGGAAATCCATATTTGGACTGTCTGTCTTCTATTATTATCAAATATTCTTGTTTCAGACTGAAGTAGAAATTTCCCGTGAGGCATCATTGGCCGACTCCGTAGATTCGCTGGAAATATCAGAGTTAAGGGTTGACGAAATGGAAGTAGAAACTTCTGTACACGTAAGTGAAGAAACTGAAGTTGAAATTTATGATGGCGATGATGAAATCGATCAAGAGAAAGAAGCTGATACGGCGGACAACGATTCTTCAGACAACCAAGTAATACAAAATGAAGATGAACTTATTATTAGAAAACACAGACCAATTCGTAAGTTTAAAAAATTGAAGTTCCTATGTGTTGTCCGCGACTGCTACTGATATACGTCAAAGCTTCTCCATATTAACAAAGGTGTGGCTCAGGGCTGCATCCTGGGTCCTATAATTTTTTCCCTTTACACAGCTGATTTTTGTTATTTTCTTAAGTACTGTAGTTCACATCAATACGCCGATGATACTCAGATATATTTTTTATCTCATATGTTATTTCTGCTGTTAGCGATGGATAAAAGTAACCATGATCTAGCAACAACCGCTAAGGTTTCTAAGGATCACGGATTGGTTCTTAATGAGGGCCAAACACAACTAATGCTAATAGGGAAGGATAGAAACGACCTCTTTGACAACCCTGCTTTTAGGATCATACTTAACGGGGTTGTTTTACAACCAGTTAATACTTGTAGGAACCTAGGAATGTATATAGATGCTGATTTAAGGTTCACATCTCACGTTAACAACTTAATAAATGAAACATTTTTTACACCGATTTGAAACAATTCCTTGGTATTATCAGAATTGACTTATTGCAACGTCGTATACTGGCCTGCATTGTTGAGAAAGGATAAAAACAGCCTACAAAAAATTCAAAATTCCTGTTTACGTTTTTGTTATAACCTCCGAAGGTATTATCATATAACTGCAAGTCTGATAAATTCCGGTTGGCTTAATGTTGAAGAACGTTTCATATTACAATTGGCTAAAACTGTTTTTAAAATTACTGGTAATAGTTCTCCACCTATCTACTTGATATTTTTACTAAAGGCAGTGATACACATAACCTGCATACCAGACATAGAACTGTTTAGTGGACCTCGTCACAGAACGGAACTCTTTAAGGGATCGTTTTCCAACGGTGCTATCACACTGTATCATTTCCTACCACTGCATGTTAAGACCTCCTTATCAGTTTATATTATGTTCATTAGATTAGTTAAGAAAGAGATATTGGGGAGCAGAGATCGGACTTTGAGATGATTATTGATAGTGATATAACTAACGGTTGTTTTTATGTTTAAAAAATAATAGTAGGATGAAACCCATTGGAAAAGGAAAAGAATGGAACAAAAATAAAAGGAAAAATAAATTACGGGCGATCCGAGGTCGGGAAGGGGGGGAGGGGGGGTTTTAAGGGTAGAAAATGATTTATCTCGATTTCCGGTAAAACTACAAGTCCTATGGAAAAACGTTAAATCGCAAAGTTGTAGGCAATAAAAAGGTCTACAACTTTTGTATTTACACTTTTTTCATATAACCTCAAAATGTATGTGAAAAATTCAAATAACCAAGTTGTTGGTTTTTTATTTTTATCTTTTACAAAAATTTTTTTTATCCACGAAATTTGGTGAAAACCTATCTTTTCATGTCCTAAACACACTGTAATTTTTTTGATTTAAAATATTTATTTTTTAACCTTATTTTGACTTAATATCAAGAAAACTCCCTAATTTTCAATCGAAAATTCTCACGTCAAAATATCTGCTTTTTTAAAAAAGTCGGTGTGCTTTCTGTTCGTTGAAATCTCAACTTTCTGATAGTGTTAAAAAAAATATACATTACTATGGTAAATATTCTTAAAAAAATGCAAAGAAACGAAAAAAACTCGAATCCGAAATTTTTTTTTTAGAACAATATGTACAATTTTGAGCTATTTATTAAAATTTATACTTTATTTTATCAATGTAACATGGAATCTTACGTTTTTCGAGTAATTAAAGTATAGATTTTAATAAATAGCTCAAAATTGTACATAGGTATTGATCTAAACAAAAAATTTCGGATTCGAGTTTTTTTTCGTTTCTTTGCATTTTTTTGAGAACATTTACCATAGTAATGTATATATTTTTTAACACTATCAGAAAGTAGAGATTTCAATGAACAAAAAGCCCACCGACTTTTTTAAAAAAGCAGATATTTTGACGTGAGAATTTTCGATTGAAAAATAGGGTGTTTTTTCGATATTAAGTCAAAATAAGGTTAAAAAATAAATATTTTAAATCAAAAAAATTACAGTGTATTTAGGACATGAAAAGGTAAGTTTTCACCAAATTTCCCGGATAAAAAAAAAATTTTGTAAAAGATAAAAATAAAAAACCAAAAACTTGGTTATTTAAATTTTTCACATACATTTTGAGGTTATTTGAAAAAAGTGTAGATACAAAAGTTGTAGATCTTTTTATTACCTACAACTTTGCAATTTAACGTTTTTCCATAGGACTTGTAGTTTTACAAGAAATTGAGATAAATTATTTTCTACACTTAAAACCCCCCCTCCCAAAAAAAATTTTGAATAGCCCGAATACCTCGGGAGATATTCAATTTTGGTTTCTTTATTTTTGCTCCTTAATTTTTTACGTAAAGAAAAACTAAAAAAACGTTATTAAAGCCGTTTTCTGTGTTCTATAAGGTGACGTAATTAGTTTCAACATTTGTTAGATACCACAATCGATGGAATTGATTCGGCTTTTAGGTACTTCATGGAAATCCATTATTAAATGTGTAAAAAAAAATAATAATTTTACAGACCAATTAAAGAGATTCAACAGAGGTGATCCGTTTAAATCCAATAATTGATCATTTAGAAGAGTATTAATAATTGTTATTTTTAAGCCTATTTATTTCTAAGGATTCAAGCAAATTTAATTTTGTACTTTTGTTTTCAATATGCAAGATATCGTAGTTATGATTAAATGTATAATTTACTTCTAACAGATGGTTAGAATAAAGGATCCCACACACCAACGCGAATCCGCTGCGGGCGCACGGAATGTTTCGCGAGTTGCCACTTGATTACCACAGCGGCAAATTCGCGCCGCTTCAAAAACGCGTTGGTCTGTAGGGTCCCTAATTAGAATATGTTTTGCTTTTTATAAAACTAGCATGATGTTCATTCATCCGTTTTTCGAAGTTTCGGCCTGGTTGTCCGATATAAACTTTAGAGCAATCATTACATTTTAATTTGTAAACACCAGATTTATTTCCTTTGTTCAATTTAAATTGAACTTTGAAAAACGGATGGTTGAACATCATGCTAGTTTTATAAAAAACCAATAACCATCTGTTAGAAGTAAATCACACATTTAATCATAACAATGATATCTTGCACATTGAAAACAAAAGTAAAAAATTAAATTTGCTTGAATCATTAGAAATAAATAGGCTTAAAAATTCCAATACTCTTCTTAATGATCAATTGGATTTAAACGGATCACCTCTTTTGAATCTCTTTAATTAGTCTGTAAACATTATTATTGGTAAGTAATAGACGTTCAACTGGTAAGTATCTCCAGCCGTCTTCAGGTGAATACTGAACTAACTAATAACTAACAAAAAAAACATTATTATTGGTGTTTCCAACAATTTAAACAACCTAAAAATTACCGGCAATTTTATTGTTACACCTAAGTTATAACTTTTAAAATACCATTTTTAAGTACTCCATTGATGAAGCAACTGTGTTGCGAAACATGTCGAATCAAAATAACAATCGATCTGTGGAAAGTGTAAAATTATAATTTTTTAAAAATATTTTTACCATTTATTTAACACAATTACCACAATCAAGTTGAATTTTTTTATATTAGGCCTAGAATTTTAATTCTAGGAATTTTAAACTAAAAAAAAAATAATGCAAGTCAAGGGTTATTAAATTTTAACGTTTTTTCACTAATAACGCATAATCATTATTTCGTATACGTTCAAATTTAAAAATATTTAACTTGTTTTTAATTTCTAGATCTTAGAAGTCTGTAAAATCATATTGCTCTGAATACTCACAGTAGTTGTCAAGTTTTATTGGCTGTGTAATCTGGTTTTATATACAGTATTAGTTCCGACTAGCAGTTGTAATGAAACTTGATATTAATCATAATAATATTTGCTTGCTACGGTTAATAAAGCATAATATACTTAGGTACTACTTAAAATCAGTACTGTTTTTTTCAAAAATCTAAATAGCTTCTGGTGTGATATTGTTCTGGTCGTTTAACATTGCATATTATGATGATCTATTCTTGAATGATGAAAGAGTTTTGGACTTCCATTGTCTTTATTTGTTTTAAATCACAACGTTTCAACTGGTAAGTCTCTTCAGTCGTCTTCAGGTGAATACTAAATAAGTAAAGTAACTACAGGACTATTTATACTAGCTAGGTGCACTAAAGCATAACTGAGGTGGGTGCAGTCATGCGTTCAGTTGGCACGCGATCTTATCCTAAGATTACATCTATCTAACAAAGGTTTCCAGATATTTCTTATGTCTTACTAAAGCAGCCTGGGTTCTGGTGAATAGTAGCCGCTTCCTTGAACTTTCTTTTCCTCCAGTGTGGTTCCTTATGTAGGATTTCAGCTTCTGACCACATGATATGGTGACCATGTTTCCAGGCATGGTCAGCTGCACCTGACTTTTCGGTCTCTCCTTTTAACGTATTGTTTTTGTGTTCTTTAATCCTTGTTTCTAATGGTCTTAATGTCTCACCTATATAAGATTGGCCGCATTCGCAGGGGATCTGGTAGACGCAGTTTTTCCTATCTTTTTGACTTGTGGGCTTCGTCTTCGTCAGGTGGCTTCTTAGGGTGTCCCTCGAGTTGAATACGGTGTTGATGTTATATCGTTGTCCTAGTCTTCTTATTTTCTCAGATACTCCTTTGACATACGGAATATTGAGTGTTGGTTGTGCCTCTCTGTTTGCTTCTTGCGCGTTGAGTCGATTCTTACGATTTTCCAATATTGTGTCGACTAAACTTGTGGGGGCCAGCGAAAAGTCAGGTGCAGCTGACCATGCCTGGAAACATGGTCACCATATCATGTGGTCAGAAGCTGAAATCCTACATAAGGAACCACACTGGAGGAAAAGATAGTTCAAGGAAGCGGCTGCTATTCACCAGAACCCAGGCTGCTTTAGTAAACCATCCTTAGACATAAGGAATATCTGGAAACCTTTGTTAGATAGATGTAATCTTAGGATAAGATCGCGTGCCAACGGAACGCATGACTGCACCCACCTCAGTTATGCTTTAGTGCACCTAGCTAGTATAAATAAACCTGTAGTTACTTTACTTATTTAGTATTCACCTGAACACGACTGGAGATACTTACCAGTTGAAACGTTGTGATTTAAAACAAATAAAGACAATGAAAGTCCAAAACTCTTTCATCATTCAAGAAACATCATTGTCTCCAACCTTCAAACAGTCACATGATGATCTATTATTATGCAACACGGTTTACTGAGATGGTAAAATTCGTCCATAGATTAAAAAGTAAAGATGAGTTGTGCGAAATAAGAATCTTCTAGTGATTTATCTGACATGCAAAGTTTAAAACAACTTAAATACAAAGTAGAAATAAATTAATTGAAATAGGTATTGGTATGATTAATAAAGTTCAAATTCAGACGGGACAGCTAGAAGACTCCGGACAACGATGTGACCAGCGCAACAAATACGTTAAAACCAATACTATGAACCCCCACCAACGTCTTGTGGATTATAGGTTCTAACGGATACAATTCGTCTTTGGGGACTATGTTCTGCTTTATTAATTGCAAAGAAAGCGCTTTACTGGGAACAAAATGCGTCGCATTAAGAAGATACAATTTAGTTCATTATTCAACAAGACTGTGCTGCTAATGGAACTGATTAGGATTTGATGGAATTGATATAACACTAAAGCGGGTTTGATACACTTGCAATTTATTTAATATTCGTTAATAAAAAATAAACTATCAATATAAACTTTGTCTTAGCAAGCAAACCTGTATTAGATTATTTTCCCCAAGGTAATAACGCGCTTCTCGTAGAACATAAAAACTTACTGTAAAAAAGTGTATTTTGTTTCTTCCTAAGACAAAAATTACAGCGCAAAAAATAAAAAACCAAAACAAAAAGTTCAATTTTTTGTCAGTGTAACACCCTGTATAACATAAGGTATAAATAATAACATTATTTAACCATTTGTAGTAATAAATATTACATTGTGTTATGCCTAGGTAGTTTAATATTTAATTACAATTAATTCGCCCTTGATTTTACATTATTTTCTCTCCCACACGCGCAGTAAGTAAGTGGATTTCACCTTAGTTTTTAATGTCCGCCGCTGACACATGTCATTTATAACATTTCTTTTTACAGAAGTTAAGGATTGGCAAGGGCCGGACTTAAAAATTATGTGTGAACATGGGTCAATTTATTTGTAGTTGTAATTATGGATGGAAACGAGAATTACCTAAGCAATTTTTAAGATATTTCAAAAAAAAACACTGAAGGGGAATGGAAATAGGATAGAATATCAGAAAAACAATTTCATTTAATTTTTATTCATAATATAATAAAGTGCTGTTATTTTGGTAAAAACACACTCTTAATTTAGTACAATAAAAAATATAGAAGGGGCAGTCGTGAATCTAGTATCATCAATAATTAACCACGTTTTTTATTGAAGAATTATTTTGTTTTTTAATTTGATTTTAGACCATGCAGTGTTAAGTTGAAAAATCTATATATTATATTTAATAGCTTATTGCTTACTTTTTTATTTTCTTATTCACGGGTAGATATTTTTTTCTTTAGACTAGGTTCTAAAGAGTTTGAAGTTTACAATAGGTCTAACTTTTCGTTGGTTTATAATAAAACAACAAAAGTTTGTAATGTTATCGAATTAGGTATTTTTTTAAATGAATAAAGAAAAAATAATGTAAGTAGATACTACAAAAAAAGATTTTTGTCCATGCGTTTGCAGAACAGATACCTCAAGCACTCTTCAATACAACTGTATGTAAAACTTATTTTAGCATAATGGTTCACTGTGGTTTTCAAATTTAATTTTGTTGCAAGTTCCCTATTATTTTTGGTCTTCATCTGACAAGCTGTCGATGTCGTCGTCACCGTCCGAGACATTAATAATTATTTATACTTACTTTTGCATAAAAAGAAACACGTCACAGATACACACAGTCCGGCAGTTTAAAACCAAAAAGTCTAATACGCACAAAATATAAGCAAAATGCTGTCTGAAAAATACCAAAAACAATAACACGAACGATCAAGAATTAACAGAAGAATGCACGCGGTGCGCGGTGTGTCCCAATGCGGCTCTGTGATATTTAAAGAACGCGACGAGACAATCGAACTAATGAAGTACGAAAAGAGATATGCGAGAGCAAATGCGTAAGACAAAGATGCACATACTAACGGCATATACGAGCAATGCTGTGCTTTTGACGAGTTTGAGCTCATTGAAGGGCAACGTATTGAACGGTGTAGTGTGCATCTTCGTCATGTACATGTAACTATACGGTCAGTTATATATCCATTACTTGTTAATCTAGCCAATGTCCGTGCCTGAAAGCCGTTTATAGAATTAGGGATTTTAAAATCACGTTTTGGCTAATATGTTTGACAAGAGAGACGTCAAAGCATTAAAAACTAAGGTGAAATCCACTATACCTATGTATCACGCCATCGGATAAAGGCTAAAAATATTAATTTTAAGGTGCACGGTTCACTGTTTTAAAATATTTTAGGTAATTACTTTCGTTTTGTTATCTTACGATGACAAATTACAATAACAATAACAAAAATTACCTTGCCGAAGTAAAATCTTTTAAACATATGATTTGTCAAACATAATATAGTATATTACATAACAAGTGTTGAAAGTGTCATTTCTCAAGCGAGTGGGAATTTAGCACGAGGAGTAAGCCGAGTGCGGAAATTCTTCGAGTTTGAAAAAATCACTTTCGAGTAATGTTCACAATTTTTTCTTCGACCATAAAATATTTTTTTAAAAAGTTTGATTTATTTTTAATACACAGAAGCCTCTATATTAAAACAAAAAAAAAGCACTGCTTATTTTACACATTTTAACTTCTAGTTCAGGTAATGGACTTTTTATCCTATTTCCTTATGCTCATCTTACTATCTAAAGTTAAATTAATCTAAGAACTTGCCGCATCACCTGTCATTAATGACACCCTGTTGAAGTCTGGTATATTTTACATTAAGCGGTTGGACAGAACCGGACTAAGTTATTTTACCGTGGCCTTCGCCCTCTGTTAAATTTTGTAAGGGAGTGTTAATATTTCGTCAAGATATAGGTAGCATAGATACCTACTAATTTTATTATTTATAAAATACAATATAGACAGACCCGTACCTACCAAAATAAGTATGTGAAAACAATATAAAACTAAAGGAAAAGAAGGAAACAACATTTATTTCTTTTAGTATTTATTTATAAAAAGCAAAAATAGGTATTAAAGTATTTATTATACAAGGAAAAAAGTTATAAATTTTTTGCAAGGTGTAAGCTTTGTGGTGCACATCTAATTAAAACACCATATTGGAAACCCTTTTGGTATTGCTATTTTTGTGGGAATTTTATATAGATATGAATACCTATATATAGGGTGTCCCGCGACTAAGGGGCTATTTAGCCCAGCAACAAGAGATGACGTGACAAGAGATGAGAGTGGAAAATATGTCATTTAATTTCATTTCTTATGATATAATTATGAAAAAGGGATCTTTTATACTTAGAAAAGTTATACTTTATTAATACAAATAATAATTTCAATTCGTTTTTGAGATAATTGCGTTTAAATGATAGATGACAATAAACATTTAAATCAACAAATTTCCCCGAACAAATCCAAACATATTTATTGAAAATTAACCGTGGGTTCTTCAGCATAAATGACATATTTTCAAGTCTACTATCTTCTGTTGCTGTATTTGCCCATTAGTTATGAGACATCCTGTATATAACGATATATACATAGTTTAACTAGTCACTTTATTCACTTGATAATAGATGAGTTAACCAAAATAGTGTTTGTACTCACTATGAAACTTAAAAAATAAACACCAAGAAAGTCTTTCTCTAAAATATATAAAATCCAAAAATAAAATGTTTAAAAAAAACACTACACAAAAAACAGCCACAGAAACACTTAAAAAGCACCAAAATCAAAAGAAAGTATTATGACGCAACTCGATGCGTGAGCTTGCTACGGCCCACTGAGCTGATCTGGGAACTTTAACGACGAAACCAGATCAGCTGTTAATGTCAAATGTCGTTGTCTTCTGTCGAAACGCTTTGGTTTAAGAGAAAATTAACTTTATGTATTGCACACTGAATCATCATTCTTGTCTATGTATAATGGGTTGCCTGACCTATTTTCCCTTTTTTTATATTTTTATTTTTATTATAAAAACTCCTAATGGTTCCCAAAATTAAAGCAAGTTTTTTTTTAATTTGCAGTAATGACCTAGTGCACTTTACCCCACCCAGCGCCGCAATTTGCTCCGAGCTGTTTCTCATTTTCACACGAATTGAAAGAACAAATTTCGACACGCGTATGATATAAACCATTTCTAGCCAAGTTAACGCTGCTTTTTTTTCTTCTCATTTTGATAGGTGGTCGTAGGAAAAAGTTTATTTTCCCCAGTTTTTTAAAGTAAATATTAATTGTTTTCGAAAAACAATAATGCACAAATTAACATATCATAATGAATGGCGTGCTACAGCATGACGCAACCACCTTAAATCTTAAATCTCTATTTGGTAAATTATGAAATATTAAAAAGCAAACAATGTTTTCAATCTTGGTATATAAAAATGTTTTACAAAGAACCTGCTGTTGAGTCAACACAGTGGATTGCCATTTAAGTTTTGCTAGTTACCTGCTTACTATTTATGCTGAATTACACATATTAACATAAATGTCAAGACACATTATTCATCACTGACCCTGATTAATATAAGGTTTTAAGGAGCTTGTTCCGAAGAAAGAGGTTCAATAATTCGATGTATAAATATGCCCGCCCAAACAGATACCTAGGTATTGAGTCCTTGTTTGTATAAATCTGTGTTCATTTCTTGTACTCCAATATTGACAATTTTGAACGTTTGGTTCATGGTTCGTCGGTGAAACAAACTTTACGTGGGCATTCCCTATCGGTATCTACCCTTACTCCATAACTTCAAAGTAATGTTTTGCTCTTCGTATTTCATCATCTTCTCTCAATTCCTGATGTTTTACATATTTATGCGAATGAGCCTGGTGCTAATTCCATTAGTTTATTTTCTCAATATTCAGGACTGTTGTTTTGCTTGAAATTAGTCCATCAGGAAACATCACAGAAACAACTAGATAACAATTTTTTTTTATAGTAAAACCTGCAACCCTAGATATTCATATTGATCCAGTCGTTTGTGAGTCGTCCCTTCCATTAGAAGAACAACTAGCTGCAGTGCAAAGACAACTTCTTGCCTTATCTCAGCTGCCAACAGCTATTCAAGTTACTCTGGAAGCAGTTACTGAACAGCTGAATAAAATTGTATTAAATAAAATGAGGACAATGGAACTCAGCGAAATATATTCACAAGAAGAACCTCAGAATGATAATGAAAATGATAATGGATCGGAAGGAACTGTTGAAGCAGGTATTAACATTATGGAAAATATTATTGTTTTAATTACAAAGAGAATATTTGATGCCACTAACTTAAAGGATAAAATTCTCACTTATATGGGCGAATATTTTAAAATTACGATTTTCCTATAGTCATGTATAAGATTTTTTTTACAAACAATTATAGCTTTTTAATTTACCGAAAAATAATAATTGTTAAGTAATTATTAAATATACGTAGCTAATGACCTAAGATATCAAATTTCCATGACAAATCTTAAATAAGTTCAAGTCTTAAAACCATTTTTTAAATCAGGTTGTAAAAACATTTTTAAAATTTTTTCATTTTAGAAGATCCAAATGAAATTTTATCAATATCAGAAAACGCTGAAGGAGATATAACAGAGGATGAAGCTGAAGATAACCAAAACTTTGAAGATGTAGAGGAGGATCACGGTTTTGACGATAAAGATAGTACATTTACCGAGGAAGAATCCATGGTAGAAATAGAAGATAAAATAATTTGCGCTAAGTCTGATCCATATGCAGGCTTAACTGAAGAAGAGAAAGAAGAAAAAATTAAGGAAGAACAGTTGTTGGTCAAGAAGCAAAAGGTAGGAAAATTTAGGTGTTATGTAAAAAGTACTAATTGAAGAGGTTAGAATAAAAACGACCTAAGTAGCAAAATATTGATTTTGAAAAAGAAACCTACCACCAAAGTTTGGCGCCTATTGAAAATTCTGAGCATTTAAAATGTAGTATTTACTACATTGGATGCAATTAGAATATTTTAATAAGTTAAATAATGCAAAACAATATATTTTAAAAATTTTTCAAAATGTTTTGCCAGAAAAACTCACTTAGGTTGTTTTGATACCAAACAGATTAAATTGTTTATTGACAGGTAATTTAAAAAAATATGAACAACTTGATTTAAACCTTTATTTCATACAAAAGTCAAACATTAAAATATTGTAAGGCTGACATGTTTTATTTAGGTAATTTTTGCACCAAACAGAACCGACTACCGACCACATAGAATATGAATATATACTTAGGTTATTTTTAGCAAAAATTGCACTTAGGCACTTTTGGTTCTAACCCCTTCAATTATTACAGAAATAGTTATATTGACTCAAAATATATAATGGAATACAGTGCTTTCTAGGGAATTTCCACTATATTGTTACTACTATTGCACGGTATCACCTATTTTATATAGGTAATCCTAATAAATTATTTTGAAAATCAATATCGTCCAGCTATATGGTGTAACAACCACCAAGTCCGCCAATGAAGCGGGCGCATCTTTATTATAAAAGTCTTCCAAAGTACTAATAACTATTTAAAAATGTGTGGACCTAAAATAATTGAAAATGTGGATGGAATTTAACTATCGTGCGAGCGCAAAAATTATTTGCATCAAAGAGGGCTTTGCATCTAAGGACGTAATGCTTAGCCGTAGAGCTTAATACCTGTTGGGTGTCAGTAACTACCCGAATTAACAATCAATCAGTTATTCCGTCATCTTTGACAGTCGTTACAAGTAATTTGATTCATCGCTAATTTTTCCAATTTCTTGAACAATTCACACAATGGGCTTTACGGAACAGCACAAAACATTCATGGTTGAAGCGTATTTTCGATACGGGATTAGAGTAAATGGTGAGTGGCAATACAATCCGGGTTTGATGTGCATGGACGATTTTCACGAACATTTTCCTAACGTTGCTTTTATTGCTGGGGATTTTATCATTGCCTGAAAAGAACCGTGGCTGTGTTTAGGGAAACAGGTTCTATACAACACAAAAAAAGAGCAGGAAGACCGTCTGTAAGAACAGAAAGACTTGTTGCAAACGTTCGTGAAATAATGCAAAATACGCCAACAAATTGTATAACACGCCTGTCCCAAAAAGTGGGAAGATCTTGGGGGAACATGCAGGACTATTCTTAAAAAGCAGCTAAATTTATTTCCTTATAAAGTGCAAGTATTCCAAGAAATTCAAGCCGCAGATTTTAAAAGACGTGTGAATTTATGTTTGGAGGATGGCGGTGGCCAATTTCAGCAATTTATGTAATTATTTTTCTTTTTCTTTCTGTATATTCTTACTTTGTTAATTTTGTAAACAACAAAAATAAATTTGTATTTGTCTACTTATTTTATTACTTATTAGTTTGGCATATCATGTCATAATATGAATTTGACAAAATTTTGACCTAGATTTGGTTAGATATATCGTCCCCATATCATTGTGATCTAAACCAAGCCCTACGTTTGTTAATTCAAGCCCTCTTTGATGCAAATAATTTTTGCTCGCACTGTATGTTTACTTATATATTATAATAAATATAATTTTCCATCAAGAGTTTATTGCGTATTTGGCTACTAGCAAATATTCTATTTCTGTATAAAGGTTAAATGTTTAAAATTATTCGACTGAAAAATATTAAAAAAAGGACGTTCACATTTTTGGCTTAGATATGAAATAGAGGGGCGACGTAAACAAAGTACCCATACATTTTTAAACAGAAAACATCATAGTTATAAAAAGGTAACTTATTTATTAACATGTTCATAATTAGATAGAAGAAGATAGAAGAAAAATGGATTGGACCCAAAGACCAATAGTGCTTCCAGGTGGTAGAAAATGGACGGACCCAGATGATGCTACTCCTAAATCACATACCCCAAAAATGACAGACGAGAAAATTTCAAAAACTATTGAACACTGTTCGGAAGTGATCGTGGGGAAAACTAAGGGGTAGGCAACATAAACAAAATTAGTTTTTAAAGAGGTTCATCTTTTCAGGTCAACCACTGGAATAAAATATGGCCGTGGGGGGACAAAGAAAAACCCGTCTACAGGTACTGTTCGTTAAATGTGTGGATAAGGAACGATACATTATTACACAGAATCTGATCATGATTGGACAGTTAAGTAACCATTTCAGTTCTTTTAATTTAGGAAAAAATAGTCGGCGGGTTTTTTTTATATTCGTTGGTTGCTTCAGTTATCATATTCCTCATAGTTTTGGTTTTGTTTTGGATTAACGTTAATATTTTAAAGCGGTGATTGCAGGGTAAGGTCGGTAACAACAGAACATGACCGTGGGATGAAAATAAGTCAAGTGAATTAAATACAATTTGTTGCCGAAATAATGTCTGCAACATGTTCGATTTTAAACAGTAAATTGAACTCGTCCGTTTTCGTAGTACAACTACATCTTCATGACGCTAACGTGGATTAACTAAACTAAGGGCATATATAGGTATACAGAGCAATAAATAATTTATGCTAAATTTAAAGAAGTATTATTGTTGTTTTTGGTATACAATAGTATTTTGTGTTATATGCGGTTGGCGAGTCATTGTTCGTAGGATCTAAGAGTAAACAAATAAAGTATTTAATAATTTTAATAATGGGGGGTTTCCGAAATCTAATTGTGTGTTTAATAGGTTCACAGTGTGATCATTTTTATGTTTGTAATTTCGATGTTTTCTAATATATCTAGTTTATGACCTTTTTGTTCAGAATGTAAGATTTGTAAGTTAAGTTAATTACTGGATTATATTTTTTTATTTAGATACAAAGCATAGTTTTCCAGACATTTACAACTTACAGCAGATATCTTAGTATGTGTGATGACGTAAAATAATAAACGATTTTAACAATTATTATCATCGTGTTCAGCAAATCAAAATTAATTAGGATTAGTTTTTACGTCTAATAGTTTTTGCTGTTGACCAGTGACAATATTTTTGTGTATTTCATATTTTTGGTAATATAAATTTGCTTTAGACCATTTAATCTGGTATAAAGTTTTAGTAATCAAATCACTATGATTCTGTTTATAATGTTGACATTCCCAAAATACATAAATTTTGATTTTAGTTTGATGGCATGATTTTTATTGTGTACAGTTCCAGAGAATCAAACTGCCACATGGTACCCAGCAAAGTTGTCAATAAAGTGGTAAGTATTGCCTACTTATAAATAACTACACGGTACCTTCACTGTAGGGAAATTAAATCAATATTTAATAACCCCTATTATTTTTTTAATCAGATTTGTTTAGTTATACAGTGTGTCCAGAAAAGAATGCAACATATGGGAAAGATTTTTATTACCGATTTCTCAGAAAATTTTATTCTTGATAAAAGTTGGTGCATGCCTTAAAACTATAAATGCATATTTCATATTTCACCTGCGGCTAATAGTAAGGGAGCAAATGCCATTTTTTCTAAATTGCTCTAAGACTGGACTTGACCGTACTAGCTGAAAATGACAAATAAATTATTAGTTATTTTCACTCGAATAAGTAGAGTTGGATTCTGTTATAATTTTTATTAGAACCCAAGCTGGCTAACATGTGTTTAAATATGCGTGCAACCCGCTTATATCTAAACCCACCCGTATCACTGAAAAGTTTTAAAAGGTTTGCAACTACTTAATACATTTTTATAATAAACACATGATTAAGATTTTTGATAAATATATTAAAATCGCTTAAATAAAAAATCGATCAGAGGCGTACCGTTTAGAGAAAAATAGATATTAAGAAAAAAAATAAAAAATTGAGACACATAACTCAAATTTCGTATTTGGACTAGGTTTTTTGTTTGCAAAAATATTTCCATATAAAATTTTGTTGTATTTGTACTAATTAAAGTACTTTACTCTTAAGGCCATTTCGAAAAAATATTATTTGCTCCCTTACTATTAGCCGCAGGTGAAATATGAACTATGCATTTATAGTTTTAAGGCATGCACCAACTTTTATTAAAAATAAAATTTTCTGAGAAATCGGTAATAAAGAAGTTTCCCATATGTTGCATACTTCTTTGGAAACACTGTATATACCTATATTTATGCAGAAGAAATAGGTACCAATTTTTAAATTATACATGGTAGCCCGACGATAATATTATACTCTTATTAAAATACTTCATTTAAGCCGCAACCTTTCGATCCTCAGTCCAACGCTCTGCCATTTGCCTACGGAGACTCTGAAATTCTCTCACCAGCATCGGCCATATAAACTATTTAATTTTGATGTTAGTCGTAAATCTCCTGCGATTTCAAACTAGGACTAGGGCAAGGGGACCTACTTGACATATTTTGAGAATAAACGTTATTTTAACGCAATTTTAACATAATTTGCGTTAAAATATTGTTTATTTTAAAAATTTGTCAAGTAGGGAAGGAATTCACTTACGAAAACTGATTGTTAGGATGAATGAATCAACATATACGACAGACCGTTCGACTGTTGATCGAGAGGTTCTGGGTGCGACTTTCAGCAAAGAACTTTTTTGAATTTTAAAAAAACTTTGCACGCCATTTTCAGTTATATAATTAATGGAGATGTCGTAGGCTGATAGTGAAATCCGTCATTTCATGAAAAGCCTTGTCACTTCACGAAGCGTCGGCAGATTGTGTAAAAACATAAAATTACACGATCTGCCGCGTCACTTTATGAAGAGACCTTGACGTTTCGGCGTATTATGTATAACACAATCTGCCTAATTTTAAATATCTTCACTTCATGTAGTACCTAACGATGTCATGTCAGTCGGCAGATTGTGTAATTCCGTCTAAAAGGTATATTGGCAACTGGTTTGTTCGTTGTTCCCCAGAGCATTTTTTTTTAATTAAATTTTTACAACTAATATTATTTTATAAAAATAAAAAAATGCTCTAACAAACCCGAGCAAACCAGTTGCCAATATACCTTTTAGACGGAATTACACAATATGCCTTGTTTTTCTGGCATTTCATGAAGTGACGATATTTAAAATTAGACAGATTGTGTTATACATAATACGCCGAAACGTCAAGGTCTCTTCATGAAGTGACGCGGTAGATCGTGTAATGTCATGTTTTTACACAATCTGCCGACGCTTCATGAAGTGACGGATTTCACTATCAGCCTACGACAGAGACATTAAAATAACATCATTGTGAATTATTTCGGCAAGATATTACTTTATACATATCTCATATCGTTTCCTGCAAATATTGCAAAATGTCGACGACACAATTGGATGAAAGATAAAAATAGACCTTAGTGATCGTAAGTAAGCTTTTTCCTCTTAATAACCCTTTTCCAGTTTAAAGTCGCAGGAGATTTCAAACGATACATGACTAAGATTAAAATTGAATATATGGCCGAGGTTGGTGAGAGAATTTTAGGGTGTCAGTAGGGTAAATGGCAGAGCGTTCGAATGGTGATCGAGATGCTTTGCGGACCATTCCCAGTGGAGAAATAAAACTTTTTGAATTTATAAAAAAGCTTTGTCTGTACGCCGCTATTCATTTTTCAGTTATACAGGTTGTTTGGGGAGGAAAGGGCAATATTATATACAGGGTGTTTCAAAACATGTGGGCAGTCTCTCGGATTCATATAGATTAGGTGAAAATAATATGATAAGTTCATATAATATTTTTTCCTAAGAGCCCCCCTCGAGGAGATATATGCCCCTAAAGACCGGCCCTGAAAACTAGTTTTTTATTGATAGCCTTTGAATCGCCCTGTATATTTTGATTAAAATTTAGTATAATCTACACTATAGAAAGCTTTAATAAAAAGGTTAATAATAAAATGTACAGTTCATTCTGTTGGCCAGGGACGGACTAGCTTGGGCATTAAAAATCTTACATCTTTGACAAGTGTCATGCAATCGGGATTTTTATATTATTTTTGGATAGCTTACGTATTTTAACGCAAAATAGATACTCTTCGTAGATTTCGATAAGTTGAACCGTTTTCGAGAAAAATCAATTTGACCGTTAACATACTTTAAAATGGTTTAATCGTACCCGAATCTGTTTCGTGTTTTTTTGTTATAATAGGGGTGTTATGGAGGGTGCAGCAGTCTTCAGTACATCATGCCCGGGAGTGTGTTAGAGTAGAGGGAGCCCACATTGAGCCTTGTTATAAATTTTTTAATTAAGTAAAAATCCGTTCATTTTCCTATTATAGTTATAATAATTATTAACGTTATTGTCTTTTTCTCGAAAACGGTTCAACTTATCGAAATCTGCGAAGAGTATCTATTTTGCGTTAAAATACGTAAGCTATCCAAAAGTAATATAAAAATAGCGATTGCATGACACCTGTCAAAGATGTAATAATAATAATAATAATAAAAGGTATTTATTTTTAACTCGGCGAATTTTAGCACAGCTGCTTTTAACCGAGCATACAAAATTTTACAAATATAACAAAATAAGTTACAATTCATGTTGGATATAATATAATATAATATATAATACATTCAATGTTATTCATACTAAAATGAAATGTTAAATAACAAAAACCATCAAGCATCCATAGTGATCTATCTCAAAAGTAGCCAAAACCTGGGTTATTTAATACCACAGAGCAGAGGAACAGAAAAAAACAAAAAAAAAAAAAGCCGGGATAAATAATCAGCATTTTTGAAGCAAAATATTTTTATAGGTAGTTCTAAAGGAAAACTTAGACTTATTTAAGAGGTCAGAATCAATAATTTCATTAAGGAGTTTGGCAGATGTATAGCTAAACGATTGATTAAACAAACTTGTACGATGCTTGGGTATTTAAAAACGGCCCTTAAACCTGGTATCGCGTTGATGCAAAGAACTTCGAAGGACCAGCCTTTCGCGCAAATATCTAGGAGATCCACTTTTTAGCAGCCTATGCAGAAAGCACCCTAAATGCAGTTTTTCACGGTCTTTAATTTTTAACCACCGTAGTTCTTTTATTTTTGGACTGACATGATCCCTGACTCTTAAACCAAAAATGAATCTAACACAAGCATTTTGTATTTTTTGCGATTTATATTTTGTACAATTATCCAGACATGGGCCATAAACAAAATTGCAGTAGTTGCAGTGAGAAAGTACTAAAGACTCACATAGCTGTTTTTTTAGATCTACATTAAGTATATGTCGATTTTTATATAGATTACGCAGCGAACAGTACGCCCTCTGAGTTACGCTTGAGACTTGACTTCTAAATCTTAATTTGCTATCGAATATGATACCCAAGTTTTTGTACTCATTGACAGCTGGAATTTTTTCTTGTGCTATCTCTAAATTAATATTACTCCCAGCCCAATCCTTATTCTTTCCAAAAAACATAACAGCTGATTTTTTAGGATTGATTTTAAGTCCGTTGTTAGTAGAATAAGTGTAAATAGAATTTAAACAATTGTTTATATTTTGTTCTATCTGTAAAGCATTTAGCTGATCAAAATGTGTAAGAAAGGTACTGTCATCGGCATACTGCTTTAGTCTGCCGCCAGCTATGTGAGTGTGCATGTCCATGGTAAAAATAACAAACAGCAAAGGCCCCAAAATGGACCCCTGCGGTACTTCCCTGTCCAGAGCAAGACGTTGTGACTGTTTGCGATTAACGACGACATATTGTGACCCACCAACAAGATAATCCTTTAATAGTTTAATTATACCTTCCGAAAACCCATAATAATGAAGTTTGGCACACAACAAAAGATGATCCAAAGTGTCAAAAGCCTTACTATAATCAAGAAGAACCAAGGCTGAGGTTTCCCCTCTATCTGCAGCCCCCAAAATATCATCCAAAGTATTCAGCAAAGCAGTCGCAGTGCTAAATCCCTTACGGAACCCCGATTGACCTTCAAAGAAAAGGTTGGCCTCATTTAAATAATTAACAACTTGTTTATAAACAATTTTTTCAAATAGTTTCGAAACCACGCTTAAAAGACTGATTGGTCGCATTTCGGAGTAATCTTTAGGACTGCACACTTTGGGCAAAGGCAACACAATGGCCGTTTTCCAGGCGACGGGAAATTTACTATTCTCTATAATCTTATTAAATATGTGAGTTAGAAATGGAATAACTATAGGACAACAAAGTTTAATCATTTGCAAAGTAAGCTGATCACATCCTGCTGCATTAGACTTTACCTGGGAAAGCGCCCATATAATATCATTGTCATTTACCGCAGACAGATGGAACGCGCTCGGTGTTACTCTGTTATCTAAATAAAATTTAATAGTGTTGGGGTTTACGTCTGGACACATTTTACGGACAGACTCGATAAAGAACTCATTTATTTTATCCGGATTCTGCAGTTTTCTCGGAATTTCTAAATTATCTTTTCTATTGTAAACATTCATATCATTAAGTGTTTGCCGTATGACCTTCTTGTTTTGGTTTCTATTTACAAACTCGAGATAGGCTCTCTTTTCATTACGAACAGCTTGAGTGAACATATTTCTTACCCTTTTATACTCTTCCCAGTCTTGGTTCGTCCGTGTTTTTTTATATTTCGTTAAAAGGCGATTTCTGTGCTTTTTCATAATCTTTAAGACATCAGTAAACCACGGCGACTTTGGTTTAGTTACCCGTACAGTGCGTTTTGGTGCATGCCTGTCGAAAAGGTGTAAAATACAATCCGTAAGGGTGGAAACCTTATCATCAAGATGGTCCTGATAGAAAATTACTCCCCAGTTTAGGTTATACAAATCTTGTTCAAAACTTTCATTATCAAAATTTTTAAAATCACGAAATTCCACCAATTTGGCAGGCAATGTTGGCACCTTGATATTTACGGAACAATAAATTAACTGGTGGTCAGAGACATCATGCAAGTCCTGGTGATTCACCTGTCCGCTAAGTAAATTTTCATTTGAAAGAATAATTACATCAATTAAGCTAGCTTTATGTGCAGAATATCTAGTGGGATTTAGCACTACCTGTTTAAAATTAAACGAATCTAAAAAGTTTTCAAAATGGTCATTTATGTTAGCATTTTCTAAAAGGTTTATATTAATGTCCCCCAATAAGACTATCTCATCGCACACAGGCATAATACTAGTTACTAAGCTTTCAAGAATATTAAGAGCGTTCAGAGCATTGAACTTAGGAGGACGATAAAAAATACCAAGCCCTAATACCATTGTCTTAAACTTTAAAGTAAGCCACTGTTGTTCTAAACTTTCGTTTTTCTCACCAACGTCAATTTCAGTCACAACTAAATCACTCCTAAGGTATACTCCTACCCCACCACCCCTGCCATCTCGATCAACCCTATAAAAATTAAACCCCTCAATTCGTACTTGCATGTCAGGAATGCCTTCCGATAGCCAGCTCTCGGAGACCGCCAGAACATCTAGTTTTAAATTCGCTATACAATCTGTTACCTCTGCCATACTCGGAATCAATGAACGAACATTAAGTGACCTATTTTAAGATTATTAGAATTTTGATATGCCAATATTAAGTATAGTGTATTAAAAAGAAAACTATCAAAACAGATAGAAACGGAAAAGGAGAGAAAAAAAAAATTAAAAATAAAAGAAAGAAAAATAAAAGGATTTATACCTAGTTTATCCTAGAAGATTCTCCAGAAATGCATGATTCTTTATTCCAACCCATGGTTCCCCATCATCCCTTCTAGCTAGTACATTACCATTTCTATGCCAAATATATTTAAAACCCTTAAGCCTTAATTCTTTAGCTCTTTTGAAAAGATCATATGTTTGCTTTGTAAGTTCTTCATTTATATAAATTGGTGCAGCCGTTTCTCCTAAGCCAGTGTTCATCAGTGTAATCCTTCCCTTTTTTGCACGAGCATCAATCACTTTCTTTTTGTCCGCACTTGTTAAAGTTAGTATCACCTTAATGTCTTTGTTTTTTGTAGTTACATGTTGAAAATTTTCCAGGCTAGATTCAGAAATGTCGACGTTCAGCGCCTGAAATAGTTTATTCACTTTCTGGGCAGTTAATGCCTTTTCATCCTCCTTAATCAAACCGGATATGCAAATATTGTCCCTGTAAGATATTTATGCCTAAGCTAGTCCGTCCCTGGCCCACAGAATGAACTATACATTTTATTGTTAACCTATTTAATTAAGCTTTCCATAGTGTAGATTATACTAAATTTAAATCAAAATATACACGGCGATTCAAAGGCTATCAATAAAAAACTAGTTTTCAGGGCCGGTTTTAGGGGCATATATCTCCTCGAGGGGGCTCTTAGGAAAAAATATTATATGAACTTATCATGTTATTTTCACCTAATCTATATGAATCCGAGAGATTGCCCACATGTTCTGAAACACCCTGTATATGTACCTCAGAAGCAAGCTATGTTAAGTCACACATTTGCGATTTTTACTTTTTAATGTTAAGTCAATCAGTGGCACGTTCTCTTTCTATTGATATTTTTATTTTTTCATTATCTCAACTCGATAAAAAGTTAACACTTCTTAAACTATATTAAGTCATAACACAAACAAAATACTAACTAGGTTAAGTCATGTTAATATAGTCTGGCTTTGCAAGTCGGCAACGATGCGTTATGTTAAGTCACGGAACGGAATATTTTCAGTATGTATTTTTGGTTCAAATTGACTTAACATTTTTTGGGCTATGCTTATAAGAAACAAAGTGACTTGATATACTAACTCTCATTGGAACAAAAACAAAAAAAAAACTTTAACAAGCTCTCCTGAAAAATCAAAATTTTTGACTTAACATACTTTGCTTCTGAGGTACAGATATGTGTTTAGAGGGTGAAAATAAGAGAAATACACCCAAATGTTTTAGTTCGATTCTCAACCATTTCTGAAATAATCGGTTTTGAATTTTTATATTGAAATAATGAAGGAGGCTTTAGTTTTAAACGTCCGATAAATGTTGATTGATAGTTGACATGCATGGTAGTTGTTATAGTCAAAATCACGTAAAGTTTTAACGTGTTTAGGTTAGGTTCTGTCATATTTGACATATATTGCACACAATTTATGTCAAATATGACAGAACCTAACCTAAACGCGTTAAAACTTTTCGTGATTTTGACTATAGTTAGCTTCATATTGAGCGTATCGACTTGAACCAAGATTTTCATACTTACAATGCCCCCATACGTTCAGTCACGAGGAGTATGCCGTGAAGAAAATGTCCTGGATATTGTCGCAGAGAACTCAGGTATAAGTACGAGACGGGTTGCAAATGAACTTCATATCATATACCATCACATCTAGCCGTATGGGAGTCACTTAGAAAAAACGGTTTAAAACCTTTTTACGTTCAACCCGTTCAACATCTTCTAGATGTTGATCCTGCTTCAAGGGTACAATTTTGTGAATGGATCCATCAAAATCGAAGTCTGCACAAATACGTTTTATTTAGCGATGAAGCTCAATTCACTCGTGATAGAATTAATAATTGCCACAATGAACATCGGTGGTCAGATGAAAACCCTCATGCTGCATTAATTTGAACAAAACTTTCAACATCGATTCAGCAATAATGTCTGGCGTGGAATGCTCAACGACCAGTTGTTTGGTCCATTTGAAACGGATAGTCGTCTTACTGGAAAAGGATATTTACGGCTTTTGGAAGACCATTTGATACACATTTTGGATCATGTTCCGCTGAATATTCGACAATGAATGTACTTCCAATATGATGGAGCCCCACCTCATTTTAGTATCCGTGTGCGAAATTTCTTGAATTATCGTTTTCCTAATCGCTGGATTGGCAGAGGTGGTCCGCAAGTTTGGCCACCGTGGTCACCAGACTTAAACCCGCTTTTGGTGATGGGTGAAATTGCTAGTATATGAAACACGAGTGGAAACGAGAGAAGCACTCCGCGATCGAATTTTCAATGCTGCAGTTTTAATAAAAAAAATACCCACTCAATCCAACGTACTACCCGAGCGATTAGCAAACGTTTAGAAAAATGTATTGAAGTTGGTGGAGGCGTTTTTGAAAATATTCTTTAAGTTAGTTTGTACTACAGTGCCTGCAATTATTCGCTTTTAAAATAAGAATTAACTTACAAAAACTTTAGAACCTATTATTTCAGAAATAGTTGAGAATCGAACTAAAACATTATATGGGTTAATTTCTCTTATTTTCACCCTCTGAACACATTCCCGAAATATTGCCCTTTCCTCCCCAAACACCCTGTATATTACAAACACCAAAAAACCTTCATTCAAAATTTAGCAAAATTAGCAAACGTTCCGAAAAATGTATTGAAGTTGGTGGAGGGGTTTTTGAAAATATTCTTTAAGTTAGTTTGTACTGCAGTACCTGCAATTATTCGCTTTTGAAATAAGAATTAACTTACAAAAACTTTAGAACCTATTATTTCATAAATAGTTGAGAATCGAACTAAAACATTATATGGGTTAATTTCTCTTATTTTCACCCTCTGAACACATTCCCGAAATATTGCCCTTTCCTCCCCAAACACCCTGTATATTACAAACACCAAAAAACCTTCATTCAAAATTTTGATGTCTGTTTTAAATAATACTAAATATTACATTATTTCAATTTGAAAATGTTACACATAGTTATAAAGATTGAATGTTAAAGGAAGAAATTCATTACTTAAGTACTAACATCGGGTAAGTTATTTTATTTCTTGGGCTATTTTTTTATTTTGTTGTTTAAGTAGGTATGTTATATAAAACAATAATTCCTTATAAAATCGCATTGTTACGCATAAGGGCAAAAGCATATATAATGGTAAACTAATTTTACTATTTTACTAAGTAGTGAATTTTACTTGGCAAACGTCCCATTCCTGTAAATACCCTTGCCATAATCAATAATATTCTTCAGAAAATCCAATTTTTCTCAATGGTTTTAAAGGAGTCTAATTCCATTTACCTAGAACATTTCAGGACTATTAATTGATTTAATACGATGGGTATAAAATGATACTTTTATATTTGTAGTTATCCATTAAAACATTATTTATTTTCAGCATCAACTTTCTCAAATACGAACCACCACCGAAAAATCTGGACTATCTTCAGAAGTCAGAAGTGTATCGCCTGATTCATGGAATGGAAGCACCAGTACGAGGAGTAGGAGCCCGAGCTGAAAAAATAATGTCCGAAAAGGACTACTACGAGGTGAGAAGCGAGAAATAGTTTAAATGGATAGGGTTGTCAAATTTTTCTATACAGGGTGTTTCATTAAGGTCGAAGAGCGGCCATATCTCGGAAACTACTGGGCATAGAAACTCAGGAAAAGAAAAATAATAATAAAAGTGACCATGAGAAAATTCTGTAAATAATTTTCAAGTTCCGCATTTTGCCGCAAGAGGGCGTAATTGAAAAGTAAATTTTTAAATTTTACATAACTCCGAAAATTCCACATTAAGGTATATGTTTGATAACACCATTTTAAAGCTTGGTCTTATGCTCATTGGCGTACCGACTTTAATAAGAGTGGGGGAAGCTGTTGAAAGTGTAATCATTTAAATCGCTGTAACTTATAAACGACTTATCCGATTTTAGCAAACTAAAGACTGTTTGGAAGAGAAATGTATGCACTTTGACCAGTCGTATTTAGTTGTCCATAATAGTTCTAAAAAAAATGCTAGAGGGCGCAATTTGCAATAACAATACATTTTTTGATTTTCCTCCGAAAAAATAAATCATACGGTATAATTATGATACCATAATCGAAAAGTAGATAAAATTTGCTAGCGAAAATATTAAAACCGCAGCTTGATATCTCCGTTCGTTTCTGAGTTATTGCAAAAACAATAATTTTTAACACAAATTGCGCCCTCTAGCAATTTTATTAGAAACTATTTTGTACCATTATATACGACAATTGAAGGTTCTTCCTAACAAGCTTAAATTTAGTAAAATCGGATAAGTCGTTTAGAAGTTACAGCGATTTTAATGTTTAAACTTTCAATAGCTTCTCCCACTCCTATCAAGTGAAACTGTAAACATTAAAATCGCTGTAACTTCTAAACGACTTAACCAATTTTACTAAATTTACGCTTGTTTGGAAGAGAAAGGTAAGTACCTTTAATTGTCATATCCAATGTACAAGATAGTTTCTAATAAAATTGCTAAAGGGCGCAAATTGTCTTAAAAATTATTGTTTTGGCAATAACTCTGAAACGAACGGAGATATCGAGCTGCGGTTTTAATATTTTTTCTAGCAAATTTCATCTCCTTCTCGATTATGGTATCATAATTATACCGTATGATTTATTTTTTCGGAGTAAAATCAAAAATGTATTGTTATTGGAAATTGCGCCCTCTAGCATTTTTTTTGAGAACTATTATGGACAAATAAATACGACTGGTCAAAGTGCATACATTTCTCTTCCAAACAGTCTTTAGTTTGCTAAAATTGGATAAGTCGTTTATAAGTTACAGCGATTTAAATGATTACACTTTCAACAGCTTCCCCCACTCTTATTAAAGTCGGTACGCCAATGAGCATAAGACCAAAATGATGCATAATTGTTCAAGCTTTAAAATGTTATCAAACATATACCTTAATGTGGAATTTTCGGAGTTTTGTAAAATTTAAAAATTTACTTTTCAATTACGCCCTCTTGCGGCAAAATGCGGAACTTGAAAATTATTTCCAGAATTTTCTCATGGCCACTTTTATTATCATTTTTCTTTTCCTGAGTTTCTATGCCCAGTAGTTTCCGAGATATGGCCGCTCTTCGACCTTAATGAAACACCCTGTATTTGTAAAAGCCGAAAATAGCAATAACGTTAAAAAAGTGTTAAAAATTGCAGAAAAAAATGAGAAATCATTTAAAATATAACTAATACAAAATAATTATTAAAAGAGAATATTGTGACATATCGGACAAGTGTGTAACTATTTTTTATATTGAAATACTCAGGGATCCAAGTTTAATGAATACCCTGGGGCGGGTAGACCACGACGGCCGTTTCTTCCTTGTTAGGACTCTACGGGCAGCCTGTGTATTCCAATATAAAAAATAGTTACACACTTGTCCGATATGCCACAATATTCTCTTTTAGTTATTTTGGCGATCACTATATTATCTTTTTTATTTTTATGGCTCAAAACTTAAACGATATAAGTCGAAAATTTTCAAAATTGAGATAAGTCGCCAACAATACTTATAAATTCATTATCTACCCCTGGGAAAAGAGATATAAGTCATTTAGGCCTTAAATATGTGCCATTTTTGATTGTGGAAAAGGATATAACTATAGAAAATATATATTTTTTTGTGAAAAGGGGATTAAGATTTGTTAAAGCCTACGAACGAATTGAATTTTAACAAAATTATTTGTGGAAAGGGATATAAGTATATTTATCTCCCTCTTCCCTAAAAAGTTGTTTGGCCTTTTATTGAGGAAAAGGGTATAATTAAATGATAATAGTGTCGAGCGATGAATAAAAATAATAATAGGTTTGGTTTTTGAACTCTGCGTTTATTACCATTTGTTTCTTTTCATAGTTAATATAGTTTTGAAGAAAGTACAATAGCAAAATTTTATTTAATTGGTGTAAAAAGGTATATGTAAGTTTTTTAGAATTTTTCATGTGTAAATGGGTATAAGTAATATTTTTTTTCATAATAGTTATTTTATTTTAATTACTGCTATATACAATGTATTAAGGATCAAAAAATGTCTATTTTAATAAAAAAATTGAGTTTAAAAAAAAACCGTTATCCAAACGCGAGTATTAAAACTTTAAACTCAATTTCCCGAAATTGTCGATTTAGGACATATACCCCTTTAACCCCCCCCCCCCCCCCCCAAGTGCCTATTATCTTCTAAACTAAATAATTATTTTCTAAAATATAATTTTAAAAATTTTAAAATAACTTGAAATACACCAATTTTGCCTAATTTTGACAAATCAATTAAATTCAATCGAGATGAAAAAAAAAACAATGTTACGTTTATTTTTTAATGGTTTAATTTAAATATTAATTTTTGTCCTTACCTTTAAATACTCCTCTTTTTAAAACAGAAAAAATTGTGTTATAGGTCTTCGGTATAATCTTACCCAAAGCTTGAGGTTAGACAATAACCGAAAATTTTAAATCGTAGCTTCTGCCTGTAGCAAGGAATCATAACGTTACTACAAGTAGTTCACGTCACATGTCGTGTAATAGCTTGTTTTAACTGCGTGTCTTGTTTAGTGATAAGAGGAATTACTAATAAGGTTTAGTTATTCATTTGCACATAATTAAACCAATCTCTCGGGACCAGTGGCACGTCGTTTAACAGGTTAATATGGAAAAACTGTTTTTTCTTTAAAAGCCATTTCTTCGCCAACTTTGTCCTTTTTTTGTTTTAATGGATAATGGCGCAGCCACTGTAAATAGTAGTGGTAGTAGTTAAGGGCAGACTTAGCGCCAAGCAAGTAGGAGAGTGCCATTCTTTTACGAGGGTTAGAACCATAACTTTACCGGCATATGTTATTCTCGGCACAGTTTTACGGCGTTGTTAAAATACCTATTGTCCACCATATACCTTGACGGGAACAGCCTATCACGTCTCCGTACTGCGACTTAAAGAATGTTGCCGCAAAGTCCCCCAATCCATCGGGATCAATCAGAAAGGTCACTCCACGGGATATCGTATCCGTATCACCGAATCTTCTGGTTCGGGGGGGGGGGTCCCCCAATCCGTCCGGATCGGTACCAGACATGCGTCCCTTTCGTGGGTCTCTGTTCGCACTGAAAAACTAAATTGAGCAGGTGTCTTTTGCTTATTATTTCTCGGCAACATGACGAAGCAACACCAGAATGATACCGGCGGAGACCAAGGGCCCCATAGCTGTATCGCATCGAGGTCGCCACTGTCCTTGAATATCAAACTATAAGAAGGCCATAAAGCAGATTTCCTAAATCTGCTACGTTAAATTCATAGATGACACAATGAGTCACCAACAATAAAGCGTGTAGATGCAGCTACTAACGACAAGCATTTTCACTGCTAAATTAAAACATTACATTACATACTATAACCATAAAGTCACGCGCATCGCGGTGCCTGGATTGCCTTGCACTGGCATAATATATCGTCGGCTTAGTGCAAAAATTGGTCAGTTTTGAGTAAAACCCAGTTTTAAGAAATGGCGGAGTTTAAAGTGATTTATTAAAAAAATGTGCAATAATGTTATGCATACGAAGTTGTCATGTGTATATTATGTACCAACTTTTTCAATATACTTTTACAAAATAGTATTTATTATATAATTATATAATTGGACCCTTTTTACCCTATTTATATGTGCCTTATTTAGGGTATTTAACCTAATAACACCACCTGACTGCTACATTTCAAAAGGGGGCAGCCAAAAAACCGTAAAACTTCTCCTATTAAAACCTAGCTGTAAAAAATTTAGACACTGTCCCCCTCCCTGTGAACGGCCATGCCTACCAACGCAATGTCTTTTTATACTCTACATGACATACTGTACAATTTATTAGTGGTGGGCAGAGTCGGATATTCTCATGAATCGGATAGTTTAAAATTACGTACTTTTAAGAATCGATTACTTTATTGAGTAGTGATTAAATTTATTTTTATAGCTTATCGTAAAAAATTCATTCACATAAGTACCTACACCTATTCTAGATTTAAGTAGCTTACATTTATTTTCCTACCTATAGTATAGTCTAGACCTAAAAATGTCCCTATTTTTAATTGCTTTATAGCATATAATATTTTCAAACTTTTGACGTTCCAACGTTAATTACATGAAAACATATTATTGACTGCCATGAGTGCCATGTTTTCTATTTCTAACAGAATTAAATGACGACTCTCACTATTTAATACATACCTAGGCTATAACGTATATGATGGGTAAAATATAAATGATGTGCGGTTTGTATAACTTGGTTTTTATTTACAATTATTACTACTTTTCAAAATGGTTAAAATAAGTAAGTAACTAGGTTTTACTTTCTTACTTAAGAAACATCCAGTTTGTTTGTATTAGTGTATTACGTATTTTGCTATTTTTCGACGAAATAAAACCTATTTTAGTTATACTTGCTGTCGCTTTTTATCTACTTTTATTTGTTTAACATTTAACACCTAAACGGTAAAATCTATGTGAAAATCGGTCCAAATACCCCGGAGTAATCAGCGTACATAAAATTATCAAAAACATACATTCGGCTAAAATTGAGAACCTCCTATTTTATTGTCTGTTAACAATGCTTAAATTCTTAAAAATTCCAAGAAAATACGATATGCGGCAACACCACGACATCACATCAGTTAATTTAAGACATCTGTTGCCGAGGCGCTGCATTTATAACTATACATTTACGATCAACTCCACAATGGCAGCCAAACCATCTCCAATACAGTCTAAAACAGGGTTGTCAAGTTTTCTCGAAGATCCGCTATTCCTATAGTTTGATATTCAATGCCACTGTACATAAATATATTGTCTTCAAAATTGTTGAACTAGCAAATAAAATTGCAGTCTCGGGTTCGCTATTTTGTTCCTCGAGCAAAGCTGCCAACGAAGTGGTCGTTTGTGGGCTACTTTAGTGTGCGATTTTTAGGTTTGAGAGGATTTTGTTTGACTGCAAAAACTGTCTATTATGAGGCATCTTTTCTTTAATTATAACCATGGAGATTAATGCTGAATGTGCTTGTTATAACATGGAATTTGGTTAAAGTAATAATTATATGTAATTAAAATGATTTATATGTTTGCTTACATATAGCTTCTTATTGTTAGTTCAGTAAAAATATAATAATATGCAATTTAAATAATTGATGCGTTTGTTTAGTTATTGCTTATTATTGTTAATTAAATTAATACATAACATTATAGCTTTATCTATACTTATTCTACGCAAAGACTCAACCAAAATCCCTGCTTCCCAAGCAATCATCTGTAAGCAAAAATAGGGAGAATTAAAAATTACCTGCAGGAATTTAAATTAAATAAAATGTTTTCCTGATGCGACGCTATTTTAATGGAATATTTTTGTGGTTTCTGCCGTTCATACTAATTTTCTTTTAACTTTACTGATTTCTGTAAATAATTTTGACTACTATATTCTTTTAATATTGGCTTTAAGGTTGATGATACTATACAGGATGGCCCATTTGTGTTAAAAAGTAATATATCGGCTCTACTATTAGAGGGATCGAAATTTTTTTTTTACAAAAGTAGTGAGGTTTAGTTAAATATATGTTCGAAAATTATTTCTTAACGTACCGGGTGGATTAGAAAACAAGAAAATAAAAATATGTATTCATATTTTTAAATGGAACACCTTATTACAAACTCCCCCGAAAAAAAAACGCCACCCTAAAATTTGGGCAAAATTTGTTGCTTTGTAACTTTTTTAGTTTTAATCTGATTTTTATGATTTTTTTACAGATTTGTAGATAATTTTTTTAAGGATATACCATGCTGCTCCAAAAAATATTTCTATTTGCTGAAGTAGTATTATACAGGGGTAAAAATATTTATGTTTTTTTGCACCAACTTTAAAACACCCTGTAGAAGATCCGAAACAATGGGATTCATTCTCATTTATTTTTTGACAAAGTTTTATCTATTCCTAATATTATACAGGATTTTAGATGATCTGGATATCTCAAGTTTTAAAGAAAATATTCAATTTTTTAAATAAAATGCGAATTTCTACTATTTCTTTTATTCGAACGCTACCAAAACATGAAATAGAGTAAAAGTAATAAAAAAAGTGACGATCGTATCTCAATAGCGTGTATGGCCAGGGCCGATCCTAGCAGGTGTGCAGCGCGTGCACCGCACGCGGGCGGCCAAAATATGGGGCGGCCGTAGGCCGCAGATAGTTCTGTCAATCAAGCAAAACTTTTTACGAATTTCTGGAAATAAAAATAAAGTGACATTTATCAAACTATAAAAGATACTTTAAATTAACGTCGAAGAAGAAAACAATATTTTTGTGAATTATTTCAAATGGATTTATTTATTAAAGATTTTCAATTAAACCAGCCAGTGCCAGTGGTGAAATTTCTAGTTTTTTTGATGTGGTACAAGAGGTATATAATTACTTTTCTGCGTCCCCATATCGATGGGATTTACTCAAAAAACACGTGAAAACTCTTACTTTAAATTCGTTAAGTGAAACAAGATGGGAAAGTCGTATCAATAATAATAATAATAATAATAATAATAATAATAATAATAATAATAATAAAAAGTTTATTCAATATATAGGTACATATAATAAAATATTTGCAAATTTTAAATTAGAACTTTGAATAAACTGAAATATAATGAAACTCACGAAGTCTTACTTGTAGTGAGTAATAATTATGGTATTATAATTTCATATCCATGAATATAATGAATTTTATACATATTATGTGTCACAATAATATAATATATCACAACAATATACTCAATCATATATAATATGATTTATATTTTAAAATATTTATCCATAATATTATTGAAAAAATATCTTTGATTTTTTATTATCCATAGTTTAATTTCTTGTTTGTATTTAATCATAGATTTAATTGCTTTAATCGATTTTGGAAGAATATCAAAAATATAAGGAATTATGTTTAAAAAATGTTTTTGACCTATAACTTTGTTGATTTTATTTTTTAACGTTTTATTATTTATATTTCTAGTGTTATATTTATGAATATTAAAATTTAATTTATTTTTATTTTAAAAAATATAGATTAATATGTTATAAAAAAATAATTGTCGGGTATCCTTTTTTTTTGCTTTCTTTATAAAGCATATCAGAAGAGTATAAATATTCTTTATTATAAATAATTTTTAAAATCCATTTTTGAATAATTTCAATATTACGGAGATTATTTTTATTTATTCCACCCCAACCTAATATTCCATAATTTATTTGCGTTTGTACCAATGAATAATATATGGTTTCTAAATGTTTAATATCTAAAAATTGTAAAAGATGTTTAAATTTTGGTATAAGTATTCTCAATTTTTTTATTAATATATTCACTATGTAAATTCCATTTTAAATGATTGTCAATAATTATTCCTAAATATTTAATATTTTCAGCTTGTTCTATTTTTATATTATCATTAATATTTATAGTATTTATATTATATGGTAAATTACTTTTATAAGAAGTAAATGGGAGGTATTTTGTTTTATTATAATTTATTGTTAATAGATTATTATTAAACCAGTTGTTAATTTTAATAAAATCATCAATAATTATATTTTTTACAATATTCCAATTCAATCCTTCATAAAAAACTACAGTATCATCAGCAAAACTGTGTAATTTACCTTGACTTTAGTTTAAATTAAACTTAAATACATTTATATATATATATTAAAAAACAATGGTCCTAAGACTGTGCCTTGTGGGACGCCATAGTTAAATATTTTTGGTATACTTATACTTTTACTAATTTTTACATGTTGTGGTCTATTATTTTAATAACTTTCAAATAAATTTAATACATTTCCTCAAAAACCAATTATTTCTAATTTTCTTAAAAGTATTTCATGACTTACAGTATCAAATGCTTTTGCTAAATCCAAAAATATACATATGCTTTGCCTTTTATTATCAATTGAGTTATATATTTGAGTTGTTAATTCACAAATTGCATCTTGAGTAGATTTATTTTTTTGGAAACCAAATTGTTTTTCTGATATGATTTTATTTTTATATAAAAATTTGTCTATTCGATTTTTTAAAACTTTTTCAAAAACTTTTGCTATCAGACCTCTAAAATTAGAGCTAAAAACCATTATTACCGCATTAAAGGCCTTAATTGAAGATACCACCAGATACACGAAAACCAAAATGGGTGCTAAATCAATAATTAAAAGTCTTGAAACATTTAAGTTTTTGTGTTCAATTTTAATTTGGCATGATTTATTATCAAGAATTGATGTATTGGGTAAAATGCTTCAAAATCCTAAATTAAACATCGCGGAATGCATTAAAGGCTTAGATAATCTTAAAAAATATTTAGTTTCCCAAAGATCTGACGATAATTTTAAAATATTTGTCGATTCAGCAACAACACTTGCTAGAGATTTAGGTATTGATCCCGAATTTCCCATCGCGAAGCTTAGAAAAAAAGTTAGTTTATTTGAATACGAGGGCAGTGATGAACCAGTTTTAAATCCCTTCCTGCAATTCAAGATTACTTTCTATTTTGCAGTTCTTGATTACGCGATCTCTTCGATAAATGAAAGATTTACCTTATTATCTGAGTGCTATTTAACATTCTGCTTTCTGTATGAGTTTCACATCATTTCTAATGATGACCTCATGAAAGCCTGCATGGACTTAGATATTAAGTTACAGGTACAGGAGGAAGGAACTATTGTGAAAGATATAGACGGTATACAACTCTTTAATGAAATAACTTCATTTAAAGATATTTTTCCAGGTAAAAAACAGCCACTTAAGATATTAGAAATTTTACTCAAAAATGATCTCATTCCCTGTTTTCCAAATTTTGCTCTATAGCAATAAGGATTTTTTTTAACCTTACCTGTTTCTATGGCTTCAGGTGAAAGAAGTTTCAGTAAATTAAAAATTACTTGAGAAATAATATGACACAAGAAAGACTTTCACATTTGGCCATCATCTCTATTGAATCGGAAATCTCTCAAAAAATTGATCTCACTGCAATTATTGACAAATTTGCTTCTCAGAAAGCCAGAAAAATTATTTTATAGTTAATTACTAGGTAGTCTTCGAGGAAGGACTGATTTATATACTTTTCGTTTCGCGAGATTTATGCTTTAGTACTTTTTGTTATTTTATATTTTCTGGTAAATACTGTTGTTTTACATTTCTAATTATAAAATGTCTTATTATATCTATTTTTGTTTCAAAAGTAATATTTTTGTTGGTTTATTATTTTGTTAAAGTAAAAAGAAAAAAAGGTTTCGCTAATATACCATATTAGCTGGCCCAAAAATAAAGTCTGTAAAATTTTATTTGTAGTTTGCATTTTTATTAATGTTTAACTTTTTACTCTTATGTACATGTAGATGAGTTTATACCGTCAACGTTAAGTATTACTTAAAATAGGAAAAATTCTTTAGAGGGGCGGCATAATAGGTTTTTGCACAAGGGCGGCCGACACCCTAGGATCGGCCCTGTGTATGGCCCCCTCTAGCTGAAATGATAGCGCATATTCTTCGAGGCATCGAATGGAAAAGATGGATTGTTCGTTCTTGGGGAATCTGTGCGTATCCCTCGGTAAGTGATGTCCTTGAAGAGTGCTTGATTGTGCAAAACGATGGCGAACGGCTTTTTTTAGCTGATTTCAGAGATGCTCGATTCCCCAAGAACGGATAATCCATATTTTCCATTAGATGCCTCGAAGAAGACGCGCTGTCATTGCAGCTAGAGGGGGCCATACACGCTATTGAGATACGCTCGTAACTTTTTTTGTTACTTTCATTTATTTCTATTTCATGTGTTGGTAAGGTTCGAATAAAGGAAATCGTAGAAATTCGTATGTTATTTAAAAAATGGAGATATCGAGATCATCTAAAAACCTGTATATTAAGAATAGATGAAACTTTGTTAAAAAATAAATGAGAATGAAATCAAATGTTTCGGATCTTCTACAGGGTGTTTTAAAGTTGGTACAAAAAAACATAAAATATTTTTACCGCTGTATAATACCACTCCAGCAAATAGAATTAATTTTTGGAACCGCATGGTATATCCTTAACTGTTGCTTTGTAACTTTTTTATTTTTAATCTGATTTTTATGATTTTTTTACAAATTTGTAGATAATTTTGTTAATCATAAAAATCAGATTAAAAATAAAAAAGTTACAAAGCAACAAATTTTGCCAAAATTTTAGGATGGCGGTTTTTTTGCGGGGGAGTTTATTTTAGTATTTTTGGTTCACCCATAAAATATCCATATAACACCATATTTGGTATTTCATCTTTTTCCAACGTTACCAAACAAAATTCTTAAAATTTTGGAACCGAATTATTATTTTCAGTCTAATTCGAAAAGTAAAAATAATAAATTTCAACCTATTATAAAAAATGATAGAGATCAACTAAGAGGGATCATAAAAAAACATCAAGAACTAGAACATAATATCGTTTTCTTTTTTAGGGTAAAGGAGCTCCCTAACAAACCAAAACAATTATTAAGGAAATCTTGTGAATGTTCTAATTGTATTAAAATAAATTGTAAGATAATGTAATCAATATTCATAATAAATAAAATAATAAATAGGCATTGATTGTGTTTTTTTTTCTAGAAAAAATACTTAGATATACGCCAAAAATTCTTATAATCATGTAACTACCGACTTAGATACGCAAAGAAGTCTTGTGTATATTTCAATAAAATATACGGTGACGTTATTATGTTATAGGTACTCATCTATCTATACCTACCTGCTATTATAAATATAAAATTGTAATGTGACTCCGGCCGCGCGGTAATCCCTCGCCTACCTGCCCAAATCAAAGGGGCTTTTTAAGGACACAAGTTAATACAAACTTGTACAAGTTTGAGCAAGTCTGTACAAGTTTGTACAAGTTTGTACAAGTGTGCACAAGTTTGTACAACTTTATATAAGTCTGTGCGAGATTGTACAAGTTTGTATAAATTTATACGCTTTGGTAAAAGCTTGTACGGTGTACGCACTTTTACACGTTTGCACGTACAAACCTTGTACCAACTTGTATAATCGGTACAAACTTGAACAAACCTGTACAAACTTGCATAAACTTATACAAGACTATTATGCAAATTTGATTGTGAGTAAATTATGTTTGTCAATATTATCACTCTCAAAGTCAAAGTTACCTGACTAGGTAATTATTGTTAAAAACCTTTGTGCAATCCAACATAAGTATTTCCAAAATTCAAGCTTTCTAAGAGTTACCATGTTTGAGATAGCGCTTTTTAATATTTGCATAAAATTAGGAGCAGCTCCCCCACCCGTGGAAAGAGTGGCCGTCAATGTATGTATCCACTTTGTGGTAAGTGCCAGAATTGTCTATACAATTATTTTAGTCTCTAATATTAATAAATAATATTTTCCAATTAGTCCTTATGCCGACTCTGTTTTAAAGGTCCTTTTACTGCCTAATATCCGCTCTCTTAATAATTACAAACTAATTCCGCAACTATCGACACTGTTGTCTTTTTGTTGGGAATATACGAGAAATCGGCTGTATAATAATATTATTTTTCTATTTCACGTTCATAATGAGTTCAGTACGACCCTCATTTGCGGATCGTAATGAAGCTATTTCGATACGCGTTTTTTCTTTATTTGATGTTGGTAACATTTAAATGTTTTATTTCATTGACTTGCGCGGCCTTTGTGATTTACGAGAAAACCCATTTTTCGCAGAGGAAAACTAGCTTGATAACTTACTTTTTTATTCTGTGTGGATAACAATCATGTATGTTGGTTGCATAAATCTATAAATCAATCTTTTGTAGATGCTTCAAGCTATCATTTTCTGCCAAATCCTATCCAAAATTCAATCTACTAACCTTCTAATGTCGATTTTAACTTCAACTTTATTTGAATTTTCCATCTTCCCTATACTAAATTGCAATGCCGTGACGTAAAATCACGTCTTTTGAAATTCGAAAAAAAGTAATAATAATAATAATAATAATAATAATAATAATAATAATAATAATAATAATAATAGTCTTTATTAAGAATATAAATTATAAATTACAATTATTCTTAAAGGGCGAAGTCTAGCTGATAAATATTAGCTACTCAACAAGTAGCAAAATCTCCCGAATTTCCGAACGCTCTGTATATGTACCGAATGTACAAGGATCACACAACGTATTCCGTCCAATTTCAAATCTCATATCGCTAAAATAACTTTAGAATCTCGTGGTGAAAATGGGTCAATAAATCAAAAAATGACCGTTTGCAAAATAATTTTTGTTGTCCAGAGGCTCCTATGATAAAAAATAGTATTACCAACATAAAATTTAGACATAAAAATTTACAAAATTTGAAGGATTTAATTTCTTTTTAACATGTATTTTTCCTGATTATAAAAGGTGAAATAGAAAAAAATGTATAAAGCACATGTTTCATAACGCCCGTGTCAATAAAAAAACTCCCCACTTCGTGGCTCGTTTTTTAAAATAGACGCGGGCGCTAAAACCGCTTCTTATGAAACTCGTACTTTAATATACTATTATAACACAGTTAATACCCTAAACAATGATAATAATAATAACCTATAGGTCATATTATGTTTAATAAGAACCTACTTACTAAGGTATAGTTAAAATTCTTAACGATGTGTAAATTAATTCTTTAATGTTAACTGGATAATAAAGTAATCAGAAAATTCCTTTAGAACTGGTCTGGTTGTATTTAATGTTAAAGTAATTATCTTAAAAAATTATATTTTTCGATAATACCAGCTTATTTTCTATCTACTACTTAGTCAACAATCGACCTTCTTGGCGTATACATTATACATGCAGATATGCTTTTTAATAACAACAAAGTTCTTAGTTATTTATAAAATGTATTTTTTGCTTCAAATATTTCCTTCTGTATTATTTGTTACTTTTTTGACGTATTTACTATATTCATGGCTCAATTTGTTAAATATACGAAAAAAGTGTAAATGGATGCCGGCCGCTCCACGTGTGCCAATTTTTGGATCTATTTTTGAATTTGGAAATAATTCAGGTAAGTAAACATTAAAAAAATATTATTTTGTGAAATTTTTAATAGCAATTATTATTACTACCAATTATTAGGGTCAATTATTAATTGCAACATTCGCATTGTTTTGGTTTTTGGAACAGAACTACGAGGGGCGTTAATTAAATTCGTTGGATTTTACTTTTACTATCAATTATTACAAATCATCCAAAGGTACCTACTCTGGTAGGTACTAGGAATGGAACTATAACAAGTAAACAGTGATCATGATTATATAAACAAGATAAAGGCAACTTTTAAAAGGCGATCTAAACCAGCGAATCGAATACGCCTCTTCATGTTTGATGTTATAGTATGTCGCTTTAAATAACGTCACCTAAAAAACTTGTGACGTCTATTATTGAGATGTCAAATGTGAAGGTAAATTTGTTCAATTACCTTTCCGATCGGCTGATTCGGGCCGACGACCGCGTTTTTCAGGCCGACCGGGATGCATATACAGTAACAGCACGCGGCCTAGAAAATCCGACTTTCCGAAGTCCTGGCTAGTAACGACACTCGCACTAGCAGCAGTTACAGTAATAGCACGCGAGGTATAAAAAGGTATATCGGCAATCGGTTTGTTCGTTGTTAGCAGAGAATTTTTTTTTAATTTAATTAATGTTTTATGAAATATTATGACATTAATTGGATTTTTAAAAAAAATGCTCTGCTAACAACGAACAAACCGATTGCCGATATACCTTTTTATACCTCGCGTGCTATTACTGTAACTGCTGCTAGCGCGAGTGTCGTTACTAGCCACCACTTGAGGAAGTCAGATTTTCTAGCCTGCGTGCTGTTACGCATTCTGCTGTCTAGCACACGTGCCATTACTGATTATGATTTCGGCGATCCGAGCTGAAACGAAGTTTCTAGCCCGCGTGCTGTTACTGTATATGCGACCGGGATTATCGGGACCACCGGGCTTTTCGGGCTGGCCGGGCTTTTTTCCTATCAGTTAATAGTGTCCTTGGTCCGCGTCAATGTCTTGGTTGCCGGGTGGGTCACACACATACAGTAACAGCACGCGGGCTAGAAACTTCGTTTAAGCTCGGACCGCCGAAATCATAATCAGTAATGGCACGTGTGCTAGACAGCAGAATGCGTAACAGCACGCGGGCTAGAAAATCTGACTTCCTCAAGTGGTGGCTGGTAACGACACTCGCGCTAGCAGCAGTTACAGTAATAGCATGCGAGGTGTAAAAAGGTATATCGGCAATCGGTTTGTTCGTTGTTAGCAGAGCATTTTTTTAAAATTTAATTAATATTTTATGAAATATTATGAAATGAATTGGATTAAAAACAATGCTCTGCTTACAACGAACAAACCGATTGCCGATATACCTTTTTATACCTCGCATGCTATTACTGTAACTGCTGCTAGTGCGAGTGTCGTTACTAGCCAGGACTTCGGAAAGTCGGATTTTCTAGCCCGCGTGCTGGTACTGTATATGCGGCCGGGTCGCATATACAGTAACCGCACGCGGGCTAGAAACTTCGTTTCAGCTCGGATCGCCGAAATCATAATCAGTAATGGCACGTGTGCTAGACAGCAGAATGCGTAACAGCACGCGGGCTAGAAAATCTGACTTCCTCAAGTGGTGGCTAGTAACGACACTCGCGCTAGCAGCAGTTACAGTAATAGCACGCGAGGTATAAAAAGGTATATCGGCAATCGGTTTGTTCGTTGTCAGCAGAGCATTTTTTTAAAATTTAATTAATATTTTATGAAATATTATGAAATGAATTGGATTTTTTAAAAAATGCTCTGCTAACAACGAACAAACCGATTGCCGATATACCTTTTTATACCTCGCGTGCTATTACTGTAACTGTTGCTAGCGCGAGTGTCGTTACTAGCCAGAACTTCGGAAAGTCGGATTTTCTAGCCCGCGTGCTGTTACTGTATATTCTGCCGGGTCGAGTCGGGCCGTAAAATTCTGGCCCGTGCAGGGCTCTATAACGAAGGGTCTCACAAAACATTACTTCTCATAAAAACAATGCCGTATTTAATTTACTATAGTAAGAAGATTGCATGGCTCTGCGAGAAATACGGCCGCCTGTTAAAGATATTAAAAAAAATTGTTAAGAAAATTTGTTCAAAATAATAAATTATGTAAATTTAAAAATGTTTAACACGATCCGTCATTAAACATTTAGATACTGTAAAGAAATGTTCATGCGAGCTTTGAATGAAAATAATGTGAAATTTAATATCAAATAGGGACCGAATTTTAAAATTTTACATTTCTTCTGAGTTTTTCTTTCTGAACATTTTTTTTAATACCATTTTTACATATTTCCTAGAAAATAAGCACTATACTAGTGGAAAACATAAGTTTTTTGTAAATTGTATTGTAATATAAAAACCAAGACACGCGTGATTTGTCGAAACTAAAATTATGACACAAGCAGGGCTAAATTCCAGTAGATGAAGTTTCAGCTCGTAAAATTTCAGTCTTTTTCAGCTATTTATGCGTCCGTCCGGGAAACACTGTATATGCAGCTGGATTAATTACGTTGCATGCGGTATTGCCAGTAGGATGTCAATGATCGATGTTTTATTTATACAATCAATCTGCTTGACTGTACCGTACACAATATTTATTTATAAACACAAAAAAGATAAAGGAGGATTTTTATTGCATTACTTAAAAAGATAATTTTCACTTATAATCTCCCTAGTAGCAGAATTATTACCGATAATTTTTTTCAAGGTCACGAATGTTTTTGTTTTTTATCAACAAAAATATGAGTGAAACCGAGAAATAAATTATCGGTATTAATTCCGCTGCGTGTGAGATTCGGTAAGAAAATTTCATAAATTGGAGTTTTTTCTTATTGTAATTTTTTTGCTTAAATGCTACAAAAACATATTTCCGGCGGCTTTAGTTAAATGTAACTAATCAGAGTTTTAGAAATGTAGTTCATTTTAACCGTTAGTAACTTATTTTTATTACTAAAATGTGAGAAACATTAAATAGCAAATTTGTTATCTGAAATAAAATGTCTTTATAGTTTTTAATTCAAATAAAACTTAAAAAAACATATTTCCGATGAGTTTAGTTTAATATGACGCACTGTATTTTTACAATAGAAGTTGATTTTACTTGTTAGTAACTAAGGTTTATTACTAACATTTCAGGAACATTAAAAACATTAATTCGTTTTCAACCATAACATCTGATATTACATGTTGTCTACATAGTTTCAATTGAAACTTAAAAAAACATAGTTCCGATAAGTTTAGTTAAATATGACGCACTATATTTTTACAATAGAAGTTGATTTTACTTGTTAGTAACTAAGGTTTATTACTAAAATTTCAGGAACATTAAAAAAAATCAATTCGTTTTTAACCATAACATCTGAAATTACATAGTTCCAAATGAAACTTAAAAAAACATATTTCCGATGGGTTTAGTTAAATTTTTGATGTGCCACTTTTAGCCCCGGTGTTCGATATGTAAAGCAAATTGGTTAGTATCAATAAAAATTATAAGTTAGCAACAAACTGTATTTTGATTTTATTCTGAGTGACTTTTGCCAATAGATATAAAGCACTTCATTTTTGACAGAAAAATTATGACTTATTATTATTTCATTAAGTTAATAGGAAGTAACAAAATTATCGCGAAAATTTCGTAAATTTATTTTCAACCAATTAGAAGGCTCCTTTTTGTTTGCGTTGCTTATAGCGACGGGAGACTATCGCGATAGTCTGTAGCCTATTAACCTAATAAAATTAATAAGTGATAATTTTTCTGTCAAAAATGAAGTGCTTTATTTTTTATGGCAAACGTCACTCAGAATAAAATCAAAATACATTTTGTTGCTAACTTATAATTTTTATTGAGAATAGGTCGTGGGTATCATCATCTTATCATATTAAAAGAAACTCCAATTTATGAAATTTTCTTACCGAATCTCCCACGCAGCAGAATTAATTCCCGATAATTTTTTTCTCGGTTTCACTCATGTTTTTGTTGATAGAAAAGTTTCCTCGTCTTCGACTCGGAATAATTTTCTGTAATTTTCTTATTAATTTTCGACATCAATTAATCAATATATAAAACATAAATCACATAATATTCGAATTAATAACAAAAATTTAATATTTAATATTTAATATTACGTACTCGTTGATTTTAACCTTCAGACCTAATAAGGAAACTGGCACAAGTGGTCGTCACCAATATTAATATAATTTAGTATAGGGGAACCAAGGGCAAGACGCCGTATGAAAGAGAACGTAAGATAGCAAGATTACTTCCTCCGTAGGAAAATAAAAACTTCTTTAGAAATACATCCTAGAAATGGTTATACTGCAGGCGTTGGGAGGCCACGAAACGATGAGTTGTCTGTCAAATATGTCAAAATTGGTACCACAATAAGTATATTTTTTAACTTTGTAGTGTAAGTTACGCCAAACATTCTCATGGCAAAAGTGTTGTGAATGCTATCCAAATAGTTATAGTTAAATTCACATAAAGTTTTAATGCCAAATGTCAAGACTTGTCATTGTTTAGTTACTTTAGATTTCACCAACTTACTAAATTTCTTATACAGCTGAGATTGGTTAGTGTTTTTTCTTTTTATTTTCTGGAATTGTTCGGCCAACTCTTTTTATTTCTATCTCTTTTTAATCGTATGAAATAATACAAGATAGACATACTATGTGTGCAGTACAATTATACTAATTAAATTTAGCCATTAGAAATTTATATTTTATGAGTTGCTGCAGTATTTGACAAGTATGACAGAACTGAAATGTCACGGCGTTAAAACTTTATGTGCATTCAACTATATTGGAATAAACTTTATAATAATAGGAATAAAATTAACATATTTCCTCTATTCCCGGGACTATGTCTGCTCATGCCAATTTTTCGAATAAAAGAAATCAACATATTCCTGTTACCATGAACAATATTTAAATACCACATGCTGATAAAGCTAAATATTTGGGTATAACGCTGGGCGCCAAGCTACGCTGGAAAGCTCATATCAAAAAGAAAAAAGAAGAACTAGACATTAAATTTAGAAAAATGCACTGGCTACTTGGACGAAACTCCATCATGTCAATATACAACAAATTATTACTGTATAAACAAGTCCTCAAACCAGTACGGATATATGGTATCCAGCTATGGGGTTGTGCCAGAAAAAGCAAGTCAGAAATAATCCAGCGATTTTAAAACAAAGTATTAGAAGCATTGTCAATGCCCTCTGGTATTGCAGAAATAGTGACCTCCATAGGGACATGGAAATGGACACCGTTAGCCAAACCATTAGTAAATTTGCCAAGAGTTATGAGCAGCGACTTCTTCAACACGTCAACATCGAAGCCACCGAGCTCCTCGATAATATCAACCAGACCAGAAGACTCAAGAGAATAAAACCTTTTGAGCTAGTGTAATAATGCTAATGCAAAAGCAGAGAACAGTGCTTGTGTACACATTAATATTAGTGTAGTTAAAGTTAAAAAAAAAAATAATATGGAACCCTATTATTAAGTAAGTCCTTAGATAAGAGTTTCAAGTTGTAGTAATTTAGGTTTAAAAAATATTACTCATTGATCTAAGTCATGATCAGATTGTAATTTCAGAAACGCTGCATGAGTGTTTTAATAAAAAAAACTTTCCTCTTCCAAACCCTTTTTATTTCATAATTATTCACCTATACCTATTTAATTTTTCAGTTTAAAAAATAAAGTTACAATTGTGGTATAACTCGATGATCTTTTAAATCATTTTTGGGGTAAGTGCCTGGAAATCGAGAAAATAATTTTTTTCTCTTGGTTGCAATAATGTTGTAAACTAAAGTTATTATTTTTAAAGCTTTTTAATAATATTATTATATGCAATTTTGCAAATTTTAGCAAAGTGTTACTTGAAAACCTGACTTAATAACAAAATTTTTAAATAAGCTCATTATGCTATGTTGACCCCAAAATTAAAAAAAAAATACTTTTGAATCTTACAATTGGTCTATTTAGAATGGGCATTTTTTATCGCGACAGGCCTTGACATAGCTCTAATTTGCTTTCATACCTTTGGCAAATATGTTTGTGAAATAAGTTTCTTGAAAAAGAAAAGGATAAGGTGGTGGTAGGACATGTGATTCAATTTACTTAAGTAGATACCTATTACCAGAAGTAAACAAAACAAGAACGTGTTTTCCTTAAAAAAATAGGGTTATAATGCGGAAGCCAAAAACCAGTATGAACTAAAGAAACTTACATTCTACGGTTAAAAAAAACTTGTAATTAAGGTATCTTATGTCTAATATTAATGTGTATTCAAAAAGTATATAAAAGGTAACAAACTAAAAAATTTTAAAGTTTTTGAGGAGCTACCTATTATTTTTAGAACAAAATAGCTAAAATCGTTAATAAAATATTACGTAGTTATTATTATTGGTGTTTTATTATATGCAAAAGTTAATTAATACTGGTTACGACCAATTACCGCCATAATTAGTCGTTACTCATCTTATAAACAAAGATTTTATTAAATAAACCAGACAACTTTACTTTGACTGTAATACACAATAATGACACTTACTGAAATTATTTTTTTAAGAATCAAATTGGCCTGGTTAGCTTAAATTCTGATTTAGTAACCAGGCAATTTTTATTGTAAGTATAGTATATTGTGTATCTAGTAGGAAAAATAGCCTATTCTCGGACGAGGACAAAAATTGGTGGACGAGGCGCAGCCGAGTCCAGGAAGTGTCCGAGGTCGAGAATATGATTTTCCTACGAGGTGCACATACTATTTTTTCTGCAATCGAAAAGAAAATAGAATAAAATTATACAAAAATAAAATGATTGTGCTTAATAAAAACTTAATTAAAAGTCATTATTCCAGTATTATTGTTAACCGTTGCTAAGCAATAAGCCATAATATATCGATAAGAGAATATTATATTCTCGGCCTAGGCCGGGAATAATATATTTCCGTATCGTTATATGTCTCATTGCGTAGCAACTAGCAATTAGCTATAAGAAACATCTAGAAACCATTTGTTGAGTAGATGTTATCTTAATCTCAATCTGTAGACTAATAACGAGCAGGAATTAAACGCAGAACTGCACCAATCTCAGTTATGGTTCAGTGCACCTAGCTAGTATAAACAAAGCTGCTTTGATTATTTAGTATTTACCTGAAGACGACTGGAGATACATAGCAGTTAAAACGTTGTGATTTAAAACAAATAAAGAGAATGCAAATAAAACAAATAAAGTTGCATAGTTGCATTTATCTCTTTTCTAGATGAGTTTAAAATGGACTAAGGCTAAATAATAAAACATAATATTTTTTAGAAATTTTAAGCGACATTGGAAGGTTAACGAATAATCCAAGCAAATTATCGTATGTTGAAATCGGAAGGAATTGTAATATTGTGGTAAAGGACTATGACTTTATGGAATTTGTTTTATCCTCTAACGTAATGTTAGATAAATCTGTTGATTATAATTATTTCAATCCATGGTTGGGAACAGGACTACTCACTGCTCCAGGTAAGGAGATAAGTACTTTTTTTTTAAACACTAAAACTAGATATTGTCTACAAGAAAAGGTTGTTATATTTAAGGCTAAATTTTTTTTTAAACATTTTAATATGAATAGAAGTTTTGTTTATCAAAACTGATTACGATAAAATAACTCAGATTCTAGACACAGTAAAAGATAGATCCCATTTAAAAAATATTTTTTTCGTCGATATATCGCTCTATTTTTCTGTTGGCTTAACTTAAGTTTAAAATAACTTAACTGGGAGTGACGAAATTTTGTATGTAGGTTAGCAGTAACCCTGCTCAAAAGCTGCAATTCTCATGCGTAACTACGTGGAGATCTCAAGATGGGTAACTGATACGAAGTTGGTTAAATTAAGGCAATGATGCGCATTTAAATGCCATGACAGTCAAAGTACTAATATTTATGCCATTGTCAGTTGTAATTAATTACATTATCAACGTTTTGACATACAGTTTATTCGAAAGAAATGTCGAAAAATGCAAAATCGTACCGTAAAACGGGGGTTACTTTGTCACCTTTTGAACATATTTTGACTTATAACTCGGATATCCTTGGGAATTTGCGTGTACAAAAAGTATGAATATACCGACGTAATCATCCTCTACAACTATGAACTATGCAAAATTTTTTATAATAAACCGTAGAAATAAAAAATATATACAGGGTCCTGCACCTCACCTCCCTTCTTCTATAGCTCACTTAGTAATTAAGTTAGAATTTTCATATTTTGCAGACCTTATCTGTATCTTGGGGCGCATTTCAGGAAAATATTTTTTTTTATACAGGGTGTTCCAAAAAAGTGTGATGTCATAAGGGTGTATTTTTTAAAATTACATGCCATATATTTTCTTACATTTTTGGGTGCCTCCTATAGTTACCTACATACCCCTAAAATTTTATTAAAATTGATTTAGTATTATAGGCGAAAAAAAATAAAAACTAAAAAATATCAGTTTTGCGCCACTGGTATTAAAAATAAATAAAAAATAAAAATAATGCCTCGTTAATAAATTTATATAAAGGTACTTCTTAAATAAGGTATAACAATTTCGTTAACGAAGTTTGGTTAACACAAATTGTACAGGGTGTCCAAAGTTTAGTGTTAAACTTTGCAAACTTTAAAGCAATTTATTTTTCTTATTTCAAATGGGAACCCCTGTATATTTTGATGGCATTCGATGCAGAATTAAAAATCAAACTTTTTTCCTAATTGCAACCCTATCAAAATTTCTAACGCATCAAGAGTTATTTGCAGAAAACTAATTTTATCAACTATTCCAACAGTCATTATTATGAATAAATATCGAAGGTGGCTTTGAAAAACAATTTATTGGTAATAAAGTTTATTAAAGTCACCATAGACCATTTTGACTTTAGTAATCTAAATGTTTCAAATATTGTTAAATTGTTAGTAATTATTAACTGGAAATGATAATCGTGAATATGGTTATCCTTGAAAATTCGTTGAACTGTTCTTTCGATTACATCTACGGCATTAGCGACTGCTTGCTGAGTAACTGAAGGATTTTCTATAACAGATAATAGCACAGCCAATTGATTTTGTTCAGTTCGGACCGGTTTATTTCTCACTGGTTTTGGGTAGTTTACATTTCCCGTTTGTACAAACCTCTCTAATATGTTTTGCAGGCTCCTTTTGTCTGGATGTCGTCGTTCCGGATAACACTGTGCGTAAACTCGGCTTGCCAAAAAAGAGTTCTTTTCGCATGCTCCTAATATAAAAATCATATCTACGAGCTCTTCTTATTTGTAGTCCATCACAAAAAACAATATAAAGTAATTATAACAGCTTAAATAATTACTAACAATTTAAAAGTATTTACAACTTTAAATTTCTAAAGTCAAAATGGTCTCTGGTCACTTTAATAAACTTTAATACCAATAAATTGTTTTTCAAAGCCACCTTTGACTCATCACTAACGGATAAATTCAATACAAATTAAATGGGGACGTATTTGGAGAAACGCTCGAACCCGTCAATTTTGTTTTTAAATTGCGCATGTTTTGACATAAAATGTAGGTATACAGGGTGTACCACAAAAGTGTGGCAGAAAATTTTTTTTTTCTTAAATAGAAACCCCTGTATATTATTGCATTTTCAGATTGTCCGTAAAAATCTAGCCATGTTTAATGCATAATGTCCTAAACATATCTTCAACTGTTCACGAAATATTGAAGTTCAAATATTAAAATAACACTTAATTAAATTGATTTCTAAATTACATTTTTAAAAATCTCAAAAATTACTTTAGCAAATGTTCGAAGTGTCCGCCATTAACAGCTCTGCAGTACCCCAGCCGATCAATGAATGCCTGCTGTGCATTTTCTACGGTTTCTGGAGAAATGAACTTCAATATTTCGTGAACAGTTGAAGATATGTTTAGGACATTATGCATCAAACATGGCTAGATTTTTACGGACAATCTGAAAATGTAATAACATACAGGGGTTTCTTTTTAAGAAAAAAAAAATTTTTCTGCCACACTTTTGTGGTACACCCTGTATACCTACATTTTATGTCAAAACATGCGCAATTTAAAAACAAAATCGACGGGTTCGAGCGTTTCTCCAAACACGTCCCCATTTAATTTGTATTGAATTTATCCGTTATTAAATCAATTTTTTTATTGGCAAAATGATGAAAAACGCAAAAAATAAACTCCTTCTTTATACAAAAGTGGCAGAATATTTATTCCTACTAAAGAAAACTGTAAGTACATTTATTAACGAATAGAAAACAGGAACTTTAATACCCAAACCTTAATGCTAGAATAAACATAAACAACAAAATAAATTTCAACTTAACATAAACTCAATTAAACAAAAAAAGTGAGAACCGAGCTAAGACTAATCAGTATGGCACAAAAGTTAAGGTTAGTGGAAATCCACATTCTGCAACGACTCCTAGGGTCCTTGAAATTAAGTGCTCTTCTTCCTTACTAAGGACTCTGGGATGTCCCACGGACTTCTTGTGCCTTCCAAGGCATCTATTGACTAAGATCATGCGTGGAGTACCATAGGTTTGAGCGGCTAGTTTTTTGCTCATACCGTTTCGAACGGCCTCCACAGCTGCTTCCAAATTTTCTTTGCTATAGTTGCCATATGGTCGGCTGCCAGGGGTTTTTTCGTAGGTCCTCATACTTCAATTAGGTAGCTAGATTTGTAACAAAAGAATCATCATTATTATTTGAGTCTCCACAGCCCATTATGCCCTCTATATAAAAAAATAAAACATGGCGCGCCGCTGAAGATGACAAAGTTACCCCGGGGTGACAAAGTAACCCCGTTTTACGGTACTAATACAAATGTTGACATATTAAATTCATTTTTTATTCATGGCATGTGCAGGATAATTATAGGAGGAATATGCAGAGTTTAGATACATACATACTATTACTCTGTTAATCATGGCCTTCTTGCCAAAAGTTAATAAGACTGCTTAATGTTTGAAGGATTTTACAAAAACCCGCAAATAAGTTTAAAAAATTTCTAGTGCCCCAGGGTTCTGTGCTAGGACCACTTATTTTTCTAATTTTCATTAATGATATGCCCAACTATATTCGCAACGGGTTTGTCATCATGTTTGCAGTTGACTCATCTGTGGTGGTCACGGCATTGAATCCTGACGAGCTCCATAATTTGGCATTACGTATCCTTAGTGACTTTGATGATTGGTGTAAAAAGAACAATCTAATATTAAATCTACAGAAAACTGTATACATAAATTTCAGGTGTAGCACATCATGCGTGCTGCGGAAGGTTGTAAATTTCTGGGTCTGCATATAGACCAATTTCTTATATGGGAATCTCATGTAGATCATGTCGCGAAAAAGTGCGGTACCTACTGCTTATTTTGCCATATTTCAGCTTAAACAATTATTACTAGATAGAAACGCACTGATAAATGTGTACTATTCGCTAGTCTATTGCCATCTTAATTATAATATCACTCTTTGGGGCAACTCAGTTGAGTCCAACAGAATATTCTTAGCCCAAAAACGAATAATTCGCCTAATCTATGGTCTTAGGGTCACTGATAGTTGTAGACCAGTTTTCATTGAGAATGGGATCATGACATTCTCCTGTATTTATATTTTTAGACTGTTGATGTATATAAAAATGAACGAAAAAAAAAATTGTATCAAACTCACATTTTCATAATAATTATCCAACCAAAAATGCCAGTAAATTGTCAATAGTCAAACATATTTACAAAATTCGAACGGCCACCTGATTATGCAGGTACAATTTTATACAATAAAATACCAAACAAAATAAGACTACTAAATGTAAAAATATTTAAACGAAAAATAAAGCAATTTCTGATTGGTAAAAGTAACTACTCAGTCTCAGAATTTTTAAATAATACTATTATACTTTAGAGTACATGAAACCAAACAGTAATAATTATACATGACGTGTACATCCATCTTTGATGGCTGCTTCGGCTAGTACGAAATCTAGATTTTGATTTTGATTTTGATAAGTTGAACGGTTAGTAGAATGAACCAGTTTAGGTTAATTAACTCCCCTATTTCCAATAATAAACATTTCATTTATCATCATTAATTTGCTATTATAAATACAACATTAATAGTTTATCTATTTTAATTACGGTACAATATCCTATTTAAAAACACATGGCATTTTGGCGGCTTTGTACTACGACGTACATTCTAATTTAGCAACGCAGCATTAAACGCGAAACATGCGCAGGCGAATCGCTTGCTTGATTGGCTCTTCCCCAATATTTGAGTGGTGATACTCTTATATGTTGGCAGGGTTATTCATAGAGTTTTTCATTGGTAAATTTTGTGCCTGTCAAATTAATTTCTATATTTTGCATGTTGATTTTGATGTTTCAATTGAAAATAAAATTAACGCTGTATTTTTGCAAGCCATTATGTTAATGAACCATTAAGACCCCCGTACAAGTTTAAAATATGGTGAATGCGACAGTAAAAGAACTTAGCCCAATTCTGTCTCTGACGCCAACATCTTAACGTAAAATAGACTTTTTCAACAGGATGCCATAATTGACATGTTCTTTGAGAAATTTGACTTTATTATGCATATTTTAGGTCCTAAATGGAAAAGGCGAAGGCGCGTTATCACGCCAGCTTTCCACTTTTCAATTTTGGAACAATTTGTGGAAGTATTTGAATCAAATGGTAAAATTTTGATTAAGAGACTTCATGAGGAAGCTACCAATAAGGAAAGTGTAGATATTTACAAATATGTAACGGCTTGCGCTTTGGATATAATAAGTGGTAAGAAAAATCAACTTTATTTATATAACTTATCCTGAAAAAACGTATGTATAATTATAAATACTAGTACCAGTTATACAGGGTTCTATCTACACCTCACTTTCCATCTTCTATAGCCCACTTATTCATTAAGTTAGCATTTGGATATTTTGCAGACATTACCTGTATCCTAGGGCGCGTTTCAGGAAGATATTTTTGATTTTATACAGAATATCCCAAAAAAAATGTGACGTCATAAGGATGTATTTTTTACATTACATGCCCTATATTTTCTTACTTATTTGGGTGCCTCCTATAGTTACCTACATAACCCTAAAATTTTATTGACATCGATTAAGTATTATAGGCCAAAAAAAATAAAAACTAAAAAATATCAGTTTTGCACCACTGGTATTAAAAATAATTAAAAAATAAAAATAATACCTCGTTAATAAAATTATACAAAGGTACTTAGTAAATAAAAACAGTCTTGTTAACCAAGTTTGATTAATACGAATTGTACAGGGTGTCGAAAGTTTAGTGTCAAACTGATTCCCCTAAGGATGATGGATTTTTGGTTCAAAACAATGAAATCTTGGCAAAATGTTATTAGTTTATGTTATGGGGAACAAAATACTTCAGAATAGCTATTTACCTAACAAGTGCGGAAAATGAATTTTTCCGCACGAGTGTCGTTCACCGAACTTAAGTAGCCGAGTGCAGGGAAAACATTTTCCGCACGTGTCAGGTACAATAGTTTTTCTAAAGACGTGTGGAAATAAGTAACACATATTTCAAAGAAATTTAATAATTTTTAATTAACTATAACAATCACATACATATGTAACAGTAACTAATTCTGAGAAAAAAAGTAATAACTATAAGTTATAATTGATATATTATTGATTTTAACATAATTGTACCGAAAAATTTTTCCGCACTAGTGTGGAAAAACCAATTTTCTGCACGGATTTTTGACATAATCGTGCCGAAATATTTTTCCGCACTAAGTAGTGTCGAAAACCCAATTTTCCGCAAGGATATCAGTGCGGAAAATTGATTTTTCCACACGTCTGTAGGAAAATAATATTTAAATTTCAGGTCCGTATTTAATACCTTGATTTCATGGTGATATCTGAACACCAAAATATCGTTATTAAATGAAAAATTATCTTTAAATGCGTTATAATAAAGTGCATGAAGAATTGCTTTTTGTTTTTCAATATGTTCATAAATAACGTCATAAAAAACAAAAACCCCAAATGAAGTTTTCGGGCTTTTCCCGATATTCTTGGAAGTAGTCGGAATTTTATTACTTTCTGACTGGCAATAACTTGAACTTCAAATTATCCAACTTGGCCCCAATTTTATCTTTGCTGTATCTTGCATAGTTTTCGAGATCCTAATGGCGAACATCGAATTTAAAATACTCTGTATATTGCACATATATAGAAATGCTACTTTAGGTGATGGTTAACACTAGGGCTGCATGGGCAAAAATTCGATATATCGATATTTTTATCGATATATCAATAAACGATATTTAAAAAATAAAATATTGATTTATCGATATTATTGATATTATCGATATAGGTATCGACTATATTGATATTCGATTGGAATTTCAATATCGTCCTTTATAACACATTTAAGGACTAATATTTAATTCAATCTTTTTATAATTAGAGTCTCCTTGAAATGAAGGTACGGAGTTTTACAGGGCACATAAGAAAATATTGATATACATATCACCAGTAAAGTCTGCATCATATGGGATTTTTTGTTATTAATACCTTTATTCAAAATTTGACTTTGGCATCAAGTCCTGCTTCAATCGAAATGAAAATTAAACAAAAAAATACTAGTCACGTGATTCGCTTTAGGTATCTGTCAAATTTGATTTTTTCCAAAAAATAATTTAAAAGTGGGGTTATTTTTGAAAATATCGAAAAAAGTTATTAGAAAAAGTTTTTTTAAATGCAGTTTCTAGCCCATGTGCAAAATTTCAGCTGCATAAGATAATTTTGATTTTTACCTATATTTTGTAAATTGCAACACTTTTGCAAAATAAGAATCAACAAAACTTACATAAAACTTCTCAGTTTTGACAACAGATATTAGATTAGATACATTTTCTTTAAAGTAGCGCCATATTAAATGTGTGTTTTTCTAATTTTATCTTGTTCAGCTGAAATTTTGCATGTGGGCTAGAAACTGCATTTAGAAAAATTTTTCTAATAACTTTTTTCGATTTTTTCAGAAATAACCCCACTTTTGAATTATTTTTTGGAAAAAATTAAAATTTGAGAGATAATGCGAATCACGTGACTACTATTTTTTTGCTTAATTTTCATCTCGATCGAAGAAAAACTTATTTATCAATATTATCGATATATCGACTATATCGATATTTTTTTTTAATATCGATATTAGATATTGGAATTTCAATATCGCCCAGCCCTAGTTGACACATCTAATACATGCCATGATAATAAAATTTTATTTAGAGATTGATAATATCATCAATTAACATATAAAATCTTGAATAGGTACCTTAAGATTTTATTGATGTAACTTTCATACAAAAAAAAATGGCTAAGAAAATATTTTCTGTAATGAAGTTAAAATTTTTCATTTTAGAAAGCGCCATGGGAGTAAATGTTAATACCCAACAAAACAAAAACCAGGATTATGTGTTTGCAGTAAAAGATATGTGCAGGATTGCTACAACAAGAACGTTTTCAGCATGGAGAGGTTTTAACTTTTTATTTCAATTCAGTGAAGATTATAGAAAACAACAAAAGTACCTAAACATTCTCCACGGCTTTACAAACTCTGTAATCCAAGAACGAAGAACAGAACTACTAAACACAAAAGTGAATACAAATTCTACGACGGATGATGTAGGCAGAAAACGTAAATTGGCCTTTCTGGACTTGCTTTTAAACTCGACTATTGATGGAAAACCTTTAGACCAAGAAGATATAAGGGAGGAAGTTGACACTTTTATGTTTGAGGTAATCCCGCCATTTAGTTTCGAGAAGGGCTTAAAAAAAATCAGCCATGGAAGAAAATAAATCATTATTTTGGGGATTGGATTTTCACGAATCCCTAGAACGCTTCTATTATTTTAACTGACAACGGCATACATTTCGAGTTATATTCTTACCAACTGCACGAAGCAAATGAGCAATTTAAGGAAGTAGAGGCGCGAAACGATTTTTATAACGTATTTAGCATTATCATTTAGATGTCATTATGACCTTCATAATAGCACTCAGTGCCATTATGAATTCATAATAAAATCCAAATGTTAAGATACAAAAACAAAAAGAAAGTCGGTGCAAACTATTTATTTGTTATTATTACTTAGAAAAACGGATTGCATTTATTTATTGTAAACATCCGAAGGGACACTTAGCACACAGGCATAGGTATATCTTGGAGGGGGAGGAGCAGACAGATACCACAGAGGTGTAAAGGTGTAAGAAATTTTGAACCACACCCAAATTTTCCTAAAATTAGTCAATAATTTAATTCTAAGGAATTATTACTGAAAAAAAAATTACCACAATAATCTCTTCTTCAATATTTTGGCGCAGGGTTGTTTATGGCGTTTCTATTGGTAAATTTAGTGCATGTCAAATGTATTTCTATGTTTTACCAATGAATAACGCCATAACTTTTAATATATCGCACGTTGAGTTCGAAGTTTCAATTGTAACTAATATTAACGCTATATTTTTGCAAGCCATTATGCTAAAAAACCATTAAGACCCCCGTAAAGGTTTAAATTGTGGTGGATGATGCGATGACAAAAGATTTTAACCCAGTCCTATATGTGTCGCCAACATCTTAACGGAAAATAGACCAGACTTCAACAGGGAGTCATAAATGACAGGTGACTTAGCCACAATGCGGCATGTTCTTAGAAAAATTTGACTATATAATGTAGTATGTTTAGTATGCCATAAACAACTGGTTATAAAACTTCTGCTTATTTATAAAATAATAAAGAAGAAAATATAATAAAAAATTACAACACAACAAAATGCAGTTTTTTAAAAACTAAAATAAAGTATATCGGCAAGGATCATCATCGTTATCAGATTCGTCCAACCAAATAATGAGGGGAAGAGTATTTGAAGCATCGATAAACATTTCCCATTCACACACATAATTTATATTGTAATTAGTGTGTACATAATTTCTCCATTTTTCCACTGCTCCATTTTCTATGGCTTCATTCTACAGACTCCAAACCACATTGTTTGTTACAGGATGCATAAAACTTATTTTTGCATCATAATAGCGCTTACGTTCCAACATTTTAACGTAAAATAGACCAGACTTCAACAGGGAGTCATAAATGACATGTGAATTAGCCACAATGCGGCGTGTTCATAGAAAAATTTGACTATAATATGTGGTATGTTTAGTATGCAATAAACAACTGGTTACAAAACTTTTAAAACATTCTTAATTTTTTTTCAGGGACATGACACAACAGCCTCTGGAATATCATCTACACTTTATTTGTTGGCAAATCATCAGGAAATTCAGGTATAATGATAAATGCATTTTATTTTCGTCCTTTGATTATAGTTTAAATGGGGGTGGTGGGTCAGAAGTAAGGGTGTTTAATTAATTTATAGTTAAATTAGACAATTGGACAATTGGCCAATTGTTTAATTTAAAACAAGTATTTTACTTCTGAGTTCGGAATTGATAGTTTATTCAAAAAAATTATATATTAGCGTTAATTGTCAAAAAAATATTTGAATAAACTTTTATTATTATTATTATTAAGCTCATTCTTATAGCGACAATATTTCAACGTTTTTTTTTTGTAACTTTGTGCTTTAAATATTAAGTAGATATGTTTGAGTAACAGACTACCCTAGTTACATAAAAAAAAATTGGTATTAATACTTATTATACCAATAGTTTTATCAATGGCTAACGTAACATTGTTTTCATAGACGCAAGTTAGAGAAGAACAGAAGAAAATTTACGGAAAAGATAGAGATGCACCAACAAGTCATCAAGATTTACAAGATATGAAGTATTTGGAATTAGTTATAAAAGAGGCTTTAAGGCTTATTCCTCCGGTACCTGTAGTGGCTAGACAAATAACCCAGGATATAAATTACAAAGGTATTTACTAACTTACTAGGAATTACTACAGACCATGATACACCTACTCACTCTATTTCATTAGGCCTATTATATTTGGCATTTATTTTCCATAATGTGACGTAATTTAAAATAGGGCTTTAAGATTTACTGTCTGTCTGTACTGTCTAAAAAAAAACAACTTGACGATACGAAACGTATGAGGCTTGGGCATCAATACTGCTTAAAATTAGGTATAATTTATTTATTGAGTTCAAATCATAAAAATCAACTAAATTGTTAATGATTTATTTATCTACAACCAATCAGTAATACAGTGTGAGCCAAGAAAAAGTATTAAAGATGGATAAAAGATTTTTTATTTTCCAATTTTAAATTATTTTTTGTTTATTTAATATCATATCAATGATAAAGACTAAATATAACCCTTTACCGGGCTTTTTGTGACTAAGCAAATTTTTCTATTATCAAACTTGGCAACGGTGACAAACCCCACTTGTTATAACATAATATTTGGTCTACAAAATTTCTAAATTCATGATTGAAAATAATTTTGCATACCTACAATCTTCGACAAAAAACTCATCAGTTTGTTAAGTTTACATACCCTCTAACTTTTTTATTTTTCAATATAATGAAATAAAATTCGGGGGATTTGTATACGACATTTTTTGACAGGTGACTCAACATTATGAAACTTCTTGTTTAACCGGAAGTGATATAAACTTTCGATTTTTAAATGGGACACCTGGTATATTTTTACTTTTTTTTGTCCCCATATGACATTCTAAATACAACGATGTGTCACTTGTCACTTTTTGTTACCAAGAAAATATTTTTTTTCCAAATTTACTGTTTTATCTAGAGGGCTATGAATACCTTAAAATCACTTATTTCAGTTCTATAATCTTGAGAAAAATACAATTTTACTATTTTTGATCCAATGCTATGTGCTATGTAAAATTTAATCTTTAAAGTTGTATAGCTCATTTTTTTAAGGCAACATGGTGGCTCGTCGGGTTAAGAAAAAAGAGGATTTTATTACGATTATTTTGATACCATACACTATTAGGTTTTAGAAAAGCTGTTATTAAAAAACTTTAAAAAAGTAACTTGGAACTTTCCTAAAATGAAGTATCTTTTGAGAATAAATTTAGATTTAAATGCATCAAGGAGCCTGTGACCAGCAAAACTGATAAAACAAAATCATGCCTTAAAGAAAATTGAAATGCCAACAGCTTCTGCCAAAGTAAATTAGTTTGTTGTTTAAAAAACATGGAAAATAATAGTTTTACAAGGAGTGAAAAAGTTGATATGTTATTAGTGTTTGGAGAATGTAGAAATAATTCAACCGATGCTGCACGACTAAACGCACAGATATTTTAATCGGCGTCATCCAACCCGGCACTATTAGGTAGGTACCCAAAACTGGTTCCGAAAATGCGAAACCTTTGACGTATAAGAAATACTGTGTATTATTTATTATGAATAAACTCTATCTATCTATCTATCTATCAAAAGATGCTTCATTTTAGGAAAGTTCCAAGTTACCTTTTTAATGTTTTTTAATGACAGCTTTTCTTAAATCTAATAGTGTATGGTATCAAAATAATCGTAATAAAATCCTATTTTTTCTTAACCTGACGAGCCATCATGGTGCCATTTAAAAAAAATGAGTTATACAAATTTAAAGATTAAATTTTACATAGCACATAGCATTGGATCAAAAATAGTAAAATTGTATTTTTTCCAAGATTAGAGAACTAAAATAAGTGATTTTACGGTATTCATAGCCCCCTAGATAAAACAATAAATTTATGTCCTATACAAATCCCCCAAATTGTATTTCATTATCTTGAAAAACAAAAAAGTTAGAGGGGCGAATCACCTTCCGTGGACACCCGGTATAACTAGTTTTCCTGTACCTACTTTATTTTTTGAGGAGTGACAAGAATTACATGTAATTAAAAAGTTTAAGTTACACTTTAACTTAAACTATCTTCCAAAACTATATTCCTAAAACTACAAAGTTGTTTCTTTATCCTATCTTCACAAAAAACTGAAAAATTATCAAAAAACGATTAATTCCTATTTTCTGTCCGAAGTACTTAAACAAGTAGTTATTTGGAAATGACGTAGAAGTTAAGACTTTACCAGGCAGGAACTTTATAAACCTTATGAATTCTTTTATAGGTCACACTATTCCAAAAGACACAGTGATATCACTTTACCTTTATGGAATCAATAGAGATCCCGATTATCATGAAGCGCCTGAAGACTTTAAACCGGAAAGATTTTTACATGATGAAAATCGTCCATTTTCTTATGTTCCATTCAGTGCAGGTCCCAGAAATTGTATCGGTAAGGTACATTTTAAGCGTTATTTTATGATATTAGAAAAACGAAGCTTAGAAATAAATTTCAAAAAGTGACAAACCTGTTAGATAATAAATAATAAAATTGTTCTTAGATTATGTAAAGATAGAAAACAAACGGTTTGCCTGCAGTTAAAATCTGTTCAATGACCGCTGACCGTTATGTCACGACCAGTGCTTATCTTTCTCACACTCATAAACTAGGTGAGATAGTAAATTTGCGTCAGTAATGAATATCGTATAATTTTATCAGTCAAAAAAGTATTATTGTCATTTTCGACAGTGACTTTAATTAACATTATCTCAAAAATTAGTTTGATTGTAAAAAAGAACAAACATTAATTTTAAAATTATGTGATTATTTCAAAGAGAAAGTAATGCGGGAAACACTATTTACCCTTTAACGTAGTTTACGGGTAAGTAGATATAATAAAGCAGGAATTATGAAAACATAAATAATAAACATAAAAAATATGGCAGTTTTTATAAATACATATTTGTTTTATAGAGTTTCTGATGCTTGAGGGGTTTCACCTTCAACAATCCAACGAATTAAGGCAAAGGGGATAGAGAAGGAGGTAGATTTTAAGAATCGCAATAATGTAGCTATTTTGAAAGATATATTTATCGATGCCTCAGATACTCTTCCTTTTATTATTAAGTTCGATTATGGAGGACGTGAGGTAGGAGGCCGATCGCAATGCATTGGATTCGGTCCCAAATTAGCATCGGTAATTCAGCTTTACGAGTTGCCATAAGATGGCGCTCGTGTTCGAAGTGGGCTATCAAATAAATGGTTTCTTATGGACGCGATAACTATTTTTATTTAAATTAGTTCTCTAAGGAATAAATAAGGACTTTTATATGAATTTACACGTACTTTGTTATACTTATTAGTAAACTCGGCCTGTATAAAGTTCCAACGATGCTTCGTTTTTAAAATACAGGAACATTCCAGCTAGAGGGTTTTACCTTTGGAGCTAGAAAGAGACTTATTTGGCTGCGTTTCATCTCTGAAGAAGATCCTGTCTTACACCCCGACACAAAGCAAACTCTACTTTTATAAATTGTACCATTATTCATTATAAATATGGAAATTAATTACAATACAGCGTTATTTGTCTTGTCTTGCCTTCAAACGTTATTTGTTATTTTGAAAAATAAAATGTCAATTGTCAAAAATAAAAGTTAAAAACTATGGAGGATGTAGTTTTCCATATTAAAAACGAAGAAGAAGAAGACAACATCAGCCCACTTCGGACGCGAGAGCCATCTATCGGCCAATAGCGAACTAACCAAAAAACCAGGACAGAATTTGAAAATACTGCCATTGTCGATCGGCCTCCTACCCTCTAGTACTCCATAAGTTCGACTAATCTGATGATGATGATCCTTGCGGGGATTATTTTTAATTTAATTATATTTTCTTCTTTATGATTTTATAAATAAGATGAAAATATTTTAAACAAAATTTAGTGAAAAAAATATATAATTTAATTTTAAATTTTATAAATGAGTGTTTATTATTTTTCAATAAATTTAAATGAATTAAAAATTTCATACTGGTTTTCAAAAACCAGATGTTTCATTCCATGATACCGTTTATCCTAAATAAAGTACTTATTTTTGAATTCATTAACAGTATAAAAATAATAATTAAAAATTGAAAAAACGCCCTTGTATTTTACTTGTTCACATGCCTTATGTCTTTATGTAGACCAAGCCTAAAAAAAATGATAACCTTAACCACCGGTATGTCAAACTGACTGAATTAATTTACGACTATGGAGAACTATAGGGTTCCTCCATATTTACGACGTACCGCAAATATGGAATATGACAACGGCCAGCGGAACAGACTTTAGATAGAGATGGGTAAAATATGGGAACATTTTTCAATGTGATACTTTAACACATGTTTTGGGAAAATATTATTATCGTGATTTATTATTAAAGTAACGGGATTTATCTTTGTGTACTTTATAATGCCTTTACTCCAAATCAACTTTTACAGTTCATTATACGGAAACGGACAAAATAATACAGGAAATATATAAAATATATGTTAAAAAATTAATTTACGACATTGCCATCAGCGGCGCACCCAGGATTTTATGTTATGGGGGGGGCCCGCCAACCAGTGCTGGAAGCAAAATTTTTAATAAACTTTTAAGTTACGCATTTTTCTAGAACTTTGGAGCTTTTTTACTGGTACTCTTGCAGGGAAGATCGCAATAGCCTAGTCATGGGAGTCGTTAAACGGTTTCTTAGGGGGGGGGGGGGCATTGGCGGCTTGTGACTTGTTAACTTGGGGTGTACTAAAAGCCTGCTGTAGGCGAAATGCGCCGCAGGCGAATTTTTTTAAGACCACGCCCAAATTTGGTCAATAATAATAATTATAGTAAATATTTTAAAAATTTATGATTACCTTCTTATTCTATTGAAAATGAAATAAGATAAAAAATAAAAAGGCTAATTTATTTTTCATTAGTGGGTACATTGTTTACAAGTAAAGTTCATTCATCTGTTTTTATTTGCAGCAAACTTATCAATAACAATAAAGTCCCTAGATTTACACTTTGTGGTATGTATCAAGTTAATTTCGAGAGTTTAGGTCTTCCCTTAATTTTAATTTCAATTTTTTGCTCAATACTTAATAAGCTAAAATTGTTTCTCAAACATTCATAGTCGTTTTGGCATTAAAACTGTTTATTTTTATTAAAATAAGTCTTTACTACCCCAAAATAATAACAAAAATATAAAGGAAAACTCGAAATAATAAATTCATACATTCAATCAAACCATATTAAACCTCAATAAGTCAACTTTTGTCAATAAGTCAACTTCCAGGGGGAGGGGGGGGGGGGGGGCAAATGCTCCACCTGGCCCCCCTCAAACGAGGCCCGTGAGGTAAATCTAAGAAAATTAAGTTTTTAAAATACTTATCCACTCTCATAATTTTTCATTTCATTGGGGGTTTTGGGGGGGGCCAAGGCCCCCTTGGCCCACCCCCTGGGTGCGCCACTGAGTGCCATTATGATGTATTTAGCATTATCATTTAGATGTCATTATTACCTTCATAATAGCTCTCAGTGCCATTATGAATTCATAATAACATCATAACATACAAATGTTAAGATACAAAAACAAATAGAAAGTCGGTGCAAACTATTTATTTGTTATTATTACTTAAAAAAACGGATTGCATTTATTTATTGCAAACATTTTGACATCCGAAGGGATACTTTCGGATTCAGAATCTCTCATATTTAAATTATTTTTGGCCACTTTGCATGCAATAGAAAATTAGACGGCAATAATGACGTTGTCAAAATCGAAATTGAAACAATCAAAAATGCGGTTACCATGATATCGACTGATATGGACACCTGAAAATTTTAAAAATTACGAAAACTTTATCTGATATCAATGAAATTTAGACGAATAAAACCTATTTGCACTGTCGTATATTAAATTTTGAATGATACATGTTCGATATGAACTTTGTTAATGAAACTTGTGCAATTATAGTGTTCATATCGAACTAGTATCATTAATAACTACTATAATTTAATCCATTTATAGAAATATTATATTATTTATTACAATGATTAGAATGCACAATAAATCTTTCGTAATTTACCAACACGGTTTTTTCGGTAATTTCCCTCACAGTATTATTACCTTTAACGATGTTAATTGTTTTTGTAAAAATATTTGCTCTTTACGCCTAATTTTTTACTTAACTTTTTCTCATTTATTTCATTTACAGGTCAGAAATTTGCCATGTTGGAAATGAAGAGTATGATATCAAAAGTCTTACGACATTTTGAGCTATTTCCAACCGATCCACCACATAAGATGAACCTTGTGAGTGAAGCAGTACTGAAATCCTCGAATGGAGTAAACATAATGATTAAGAAACATAACTGGTCAGAATGAGATAATAAGTTTCGAGGCCGTAATGAAATCTCCCGTCAATGAATTTTTGTAAACTTTTGTTTGAAATAATATATTTTATTATTATGTTTTTTTGTCCATTTTTTTTCAATACTTGTCGCCGTCGCCAAATTTAACATTATTAGTAATTTACATAAGAAATCTGGAAAATAATGATTTTGGGACGAGTAGCCTATACGGCTACGTCTGGAAGTCTGCAAAAATAGTTATCGGCGTATTGCCTACACTATTTTTCCGCCAACATCCGGTAAGTACCCACTTTAAGGACCCTTTTGTATTTGCTGGACTAGGCAGGACTTTTTAAAAGACCTACTTCCCGGACTGTTGGCGAAAAAAAATTGCTTGCCCACAATATGCATTGTTGGAGAGTTTATGATAAATGCAATGCGATGACGAAACAAGGAAATGAGGGCGGGAATGAGGGCGGAAAATTGGGACGGGACGTAAAAGACAGAAAAGCGACCCGAACGAAATTTTAAAAGCTCAGTAATATTAATTACCATAAACAGAAATTCATTTTACGTTAGAGCTAAACAGTAGCGGCTCTTCCATAAGGGCATTTTTTGGTCAATGACCTCCCTCAATTATTATTCTCTTTTTCTGTAATTTAATATTTATTAAGTTTAAAATTCATCCTATCAGCTAAACTTCGTTTGTTTCGGTATTATTACTATTACCTCTAAAAGATCCCTCGTATTTTACGTCAATTTTATGATCACAACCACGCTCTACCACGTAAACTACACTTATCGTACGTCCCCGTGGTATATTCGGTTCAAGCGAGCCTTGACCATGGCTCTGCTGTTTCCTTTACCAGACAAATTTTAATGTGTAAGCGTGCAAGAGACGGACGTTGCCATTGCAATTGTGCAGAAACGTGTGGAAAGGAGAGCTTAGGAGTTACATTGCGCGAGCAATTCTTAGTTTATATCCTAGAAAACTTTGTTGGCTCAAGTGCTCAAACAATTTCTGAAGTACGGAGGATTGCAAAGTGTATATTCCATAGACAATTTACTTTTAGATAAACAAACAATAATCACGAATGTGGCAGTTTTATGGCCTCGCGCATGTAAACAAAACTGGGAACTATTAGACATGCGCACTGCAACATTATCGTTTGACGAATGGGAAAATAGACAGGTCCGGGCTTTAAAATTTAAATTCTTGCTCATATGCCACCATAGAGGGTTTATTTTACCCCTATTTGGGCATAATACAATTATACAACGGCTGCAACTAGTACTAGTCATTGTTTATATTACAATCCGAGTCACTAAAAGCACAAACACAATTCACTAACTAAACTACACAAAAACCAGAAATCCATAAATATTAAACACCAGTCCCACAATCCACGATAGCCGATCCGATAGCTGAAAACTTTAGAAAACTACAAGTAGTGCGTTCGGTTTTGAAAAGGTCGAGCAGAGCGAGCAGATGCAGATTTAATGTCACGTGATATTCGGGCTAAACGAGCGCGTAGCATTTACCGAACCCTTATAGAGTTTGTCGAGTTCCATCTGACATAAAATATAAAATTAACCTCACTTTATGTTGGTGGTTTGAAGAGACGAAAATGGAAAATATTCCAGCACTTAGGGAAGGACAAATGTTGATGTTTGATGATAATAGCGACGAGGAAGAAAGCTGTTCGATTACAAAAGTTGATGGCTCTATGCCGAAAATATTGTCCCAGCATTCCCTGACAAACAATTTCAATATAATTTTCGTATAACACCGGAAACTTTTGAAGTTCTATTACAAAAAGTGCACAGTATTTTGCCTCCCGAAGCAACTCACAAAGGACATCCATCAATACCGTTGGAAAAAGAACTTTTAGTTATGATCTGGTGTTTGTCCAATTTGGAATGATTTCGGTACGGGAATTATGTTTGATAATTGATTTTGTATGTTAGGTTAGGTAAAACAAATTTCCAAATTTGCTGTCAAAACACAAATTCAATTAGTTTGCTCTGTTAGCTCCATATTTTTAGGTGAGGCGATACGAGGTAACTCCGAGTGCTCGATTTTTCAAATATCGAACGCCGAGCAGTTACACCCGAGGTCATAGATCTAATAAACGAACGCAACACTGCACCAATGAGCAGACCGAGGAGGCAGATTTGCATTAACCGAACACACTAATAGAATCCGCAGAGAAGAGAAACCTTAAAACTAGTGTTGGGAAAAATCGACTTATTTTAATAATCGACTACCGAGAATTCGAGTGATTTAAAAAATCGAATGATAATCGATTTTTTTTCACTCAAATGCTAATATTAATTATTAATATTGGCGGTTCATCGTTCATGTTGATATACAGCATTTGTATTGGGAATAACTGACTCGGTGTTGTTAATCGATTGATTTTTTGCGGATTATTAAATGTGGCGGAGATATTTGTGGATTTTTTGGCATGGTTCCCAGATCTTACAACTTACAATTTAATTTAACTAACCACTTGACTACTTGACCTTGAGATGTCACGATATTGCATAACTCATAATATTTATGAATACTGAATACTCACCACTATAATAAATCCTATTATCCTACGCAGGCAACCCGTAATGCAGTATTTAAATCTAAATAAATCATATTTATTATCTTACGCAGGCAACCCGTAATGCAGTATTTAATATGAATTATCGCCAATAATAACCGAAAACCACTCGGTGTAGCCGCTCGCTACGAGATGGCTCTGGCCGCAGTGAGTGATTGACAGGCGGGCAGCAACTTTGGAGACGCGTTGAAAAATAAAAACCATATGTTCGTCACTCATTTCGTCACTCGAGTTATTTCCGAAGATAATCGAATAATTCAAGTGATTGAAAAAATCGAGTGATCGGTTATTTTTCACTCGAGTGATCCCATCACTACTTAAAACACAACAACAAAAATGGCGGCCGAGCCGGTTCTGGAGAGTATTCTTGAGCGCGTCGATTATTGTCGATAAAGTAGGACGGCCGATAACACGAGGTTTGTGCGCATGCACGAAGGTTCCCCGAATGAAGACAGCTGACCGACGAGTCATGCGCTCGGACGTATTTTTTCACCCATAAAACGTAACTTTTGTTTGCGCAGGAGATAAGCTGTAGGTATCTAAAGGTAAATTGTCTATGGTATATTCAAATAATCATTGTCAGTTTGTAATTGTTTACATTTCATTTTCAATTATCGAATTTATGTACGTGTGCCGACCGGGCTTGATAATTTGTAGGTTTTTTAATTATTTACAGTACTAAGGTTGTTATGTTAAGTAGTTGCTTGTTTGAAATGTCGGCTAAGCAAAATTATAAAGACCTAAAAGCCAATTTATTAATTACACAGTATAAATAATAAATTAAAAACAAGAAGGGCAAAAAGAAAGAAGTATACTAAATGTTTATAATTTTTTTAATAGGTAACAAAAAATTTTAATAGACCAAAAAATACTGCGACTGGCCTACGGCACTTTTTGAACTTCCTTAGAATACTAAACAGGCGCGTATTCGAGGGGGGTGGTAATGGGGGTAGTTACAACCCCCCCCCCCATCCCAAAAAATTAACACTGACAAATGAGTAAAAAGAGGCGTAACACCCAAAAAATTTTCGCCTGCGGCGCTACTATTTCTTTTTTCTACTTCAAAAACACGTTACATCGTTGAAAAAAGGGCGTGGCACCCAAAATTTTTTTCCCTTACCCCCCCCCCCCCCCCCCAAGACTGACAGCTGAATACGCGCCTGATACTAAATGACCCCCATTTAAAATAACCACGACCCGCCACTAGAGCCAAAACAAATTAGGCTTCTTTCACACCAGGTTTAGCCGGTCCGGTTTCAAAACTAAAGCAAACCGGACAAGTAATGGACCATTCGTTAAAATGTAGGTCTTCACACTATCAGGTTCAGGTTCGGCGACCGGTTGCAACCGGATGGATCGACTGGAGTAGGTATCCGGTTTCCTGACGCCGGACGAAGTGATGTATTGCAGCATAATATGTGCGCGTTCACACTTGTCCGGTTATGGTCTTTAGGTTTAGTCTGTGGTAGTTTATTATTTATTTTGTTTTAACTCTGGCGAGGGAGGTGCGAACGCTTACCTGATAGTTAAGCTAAGCATTTCTTCTGAACTGATACAATTCCTCATTTTTGTATTTTGACGCTGTTAAACTGGCTGTAATTTAGTATGTAGTTCTTCAAAAGACGAAACAGATATTCTAAAGTAAAATTAAAAAAAAATTTTCGTCACTTCTTAATTCCTCATACAAAATTTGAAAAGCAGCAATCTCGTCACGTGTTTGGGTGTACCCAAAGTCCCTTTTTACCATTTCTTTGCTTTTTATGCTTTCTATACAAATACCACAAAGCTATAACAGCATTACGATCCATCATCGAAACGTAGACTAAAGTTTATTAATAAGGACAATAGACACTTTAAGCAAACCGTATTTTTTTTTCCATATCCGTATCCGCATCCGTAACGCATTGAGTTACGTTGACCGCAAAAAAAACTGTTTAAGCATCAACAACCATACGTATACAAAACCGAACGCATCCAGCAGTAAAGTAAGACGTCATATGTCAGATTTTCCATTTCTAACCTTAAAAATTGTGATTTTTTCATTTGAATAATTTTGAATTATTTAAAATTAAATATTTTAAATTATGGATGAAATACTTCATCCCATCCTTATTGACGAGGATGATGAAGATGACGACGATTTGGGCGATCTGGTGATCAGACACATTTTGTATGATGACGACCTCCTAGGCAACCGGGCAGCCCCCTATGGACATTTTGATCTTGCATTTAAGGGTTTTGTCCCGCCACCTCTCTTAACAAGTGAAGGTCATCTTCGGGATTGTAAAAAAGTCTTTTTTTTTTAGGAACTTCAAACATTTTTGTAAAATTCAGTTCAGAAAAATAACAAAATAATAATAAAAAAATTTCTGCCGGAATAAAAACAATTCGAATGGTATAACTTTGAAGAAATAGTCCATACCTTAAGTGGAGTGTCAATTTTAAGGAAGATAAATAATAATCTCTTTTACATTTATAAATTCAATAATGTTTTATGACTTAGTTGTCTTGATTTATTACATTCTATACGTTACGAATGTTATCCTTTCTTAAGTTTTCTTATTTTTGGTAGTTTGAAGTTACTTAAAATCAGTTAACTTGTTACCAAGTTTGTTTCTTTCATCTAAGAGCTCCGTTGAATGCACCTGTTGGTTTTCTAATTTTTCTTTTCTCTAGTAAGGATGAACGACTTCTGCAGAAGTTGCAGAGATGAAGAAGAGGAGAAAAGTATTCAGCATTTCTTGTGTGAATGCCCGGCCTCGCGAGAAGAAGGTTCAAGAACTTGGGCGAACCATTCTTTAATGATCTAGAGAGGAAGTGAGCAGCTTCCAACTGGGTCGACTCACTAAGTTTATTAATAGCATTGGCTGGTTTGAATGAGCTGTCAAGATTCTTCTACGGTCTACGTCGCGTTAACCATCAGGAAGCTGATGCGGATAGGTTGACTACGTAAGACTGTTTGGACAGTGCCAGAGGTCTGCCACTCTAACCTAACCTAACCTAATCTAACGTAACATAACCTAACCTAAGGATGAATGTTTATAAATTCGAAACGTAGAAAAATTTGCCATAATTTAAATTTCCTTATTTATACCAGTGGAGGAAGAATTAAAGGGTCTCATTTCTCTCCCAAATGGGTTAGTTTGGGAGTTGTACCCAAAAAGTTTTTACATGCGGAGCATTTATATACTGTGTTGCCAAAATTACAAAGAAAAAAAGTATTTAATATGGACCTCCGAAATTAGAAAGTATAACCATCTATGATGCAATATTTAAAAAATATTCTACAGTTTGGCATAGGATAGCAATATTTAATTTTTTGAGTTCCTCATTTCGCCGCAAGGGGGCACAATTGAAAATTATTTTTTTTAATTTTAAATTTCTCTGAAAATTCCCATATTAAGGGATAACTCTTATTACATCATTGGAAAGCTTAGACAATTCTGCATCATTTTGGTTTAAGGCTCGTTGGCGTACCGATCTTGATAAGAGTAGGGGAAGCTATTGAATGTGTAAACATTAAAATCGCTGTAACTTCTAAACGACTTATCCGATTTTACTAAATTTAAGCTTGTTTGAAAGGGAAATGTAAGTATCTTCAATCGCCGTATCCAACAGTACACGATAGCAAGGGCGTCGCCAGAGAGGGGCAGGGGGGGCAGCAGCCCCCCCTTAGAGGTTCTAAAAATACGGCTTAGGTAATTACTGGAATCAAAAATAAAATTACGCGCACCCGGCTAATCGAAACAATAACTGAGAATTTCCGGGAATCAACGGCAACACTGCATCGGTTCGCGAAGATTGCTCGTCACATAAGCTCAATCTGGTCATCAATGATCTGAATGCCCTGCCCGACATCAGAAATACCGTTGGGACCATCAAGGATATAATAACATTTTTTCGAGAATCGGTTCTAAGACGGAAATTAATACCCAATATTTCCCAGTTATGCGAAACAAGGTGGAGCGAAAAACACAAAAGCATCAGAGTTTTTAAAGAGAATTTTTGTGCTATAATGGAGGCTTTAGAAACATTGTCTCGAGATGGCAATAATGCGACAAGGAAACATGCGTATCAGCTCCATGCGGCAGCTTCCAAAGCTTTATTTATTTTAAGCCTCGTATTGATATCCAAATATTCCGGTATTATAGAACCGACAGTAAGCGTGCTCCAATCAGTATCCTTGGACACGGTTCAGGCATCCCAGCATATTAGTCGCATTTTACAACTGATCAAAGACCACCGTAACGATCCCGAAAAAGTTACAGAAGATATTATCAAAGATGCTACTGCTATTGCGGAAAAAATTGGACTGACGGAAGATATGAAATCCATACCTCGTACTGTTTTATTTATTTATTTTATTTATCGTATGGCATTACAGCAACAGCAACTTAACAATATTAATGTTAGTGATCATGATATATATAACATAGAGTACAACATAGCATAAAAATATATATATACAGGGTGTTCCGATGATCATGTTACAAAATTCTAGGGTAGATAAAACACACGAAAATAAGAAAAAAAGTTCATGTGAACATGGGTCCGGAAACGCTTCTTCAGGGAGCTAGGGCCCTTCGAAGATGACCTTCAAAAACTACTTTTCGTTTTATAGCTTCGGTACTACTGCAGCTATCGCAACCAATTTTGGGACATGAAATCTAGTTCGTAGGTTTATCAATTTGAGCCTTCCGGATTTTGTCACCTTTAACCAGGGGCGTACAAACCAAGGGGGTATTTGAGTAAATTTGACCCTACTCCTCTTAGGCTTTAATTTCTTACCATTTTTATATCTGATTATGATTCTCCAATGCCTTTTACATAAAAAAGGTACTCTTAGTAAAAATCGCTATCTGTCACAGTTTCCTCCGAAAATGGCTAAATCCAATCAATAATAAATTATTGGTCTTAAACCAATTATTACGTTGAAATATGAAAATGAGGTTCAGTACAGATAGTGAGCATTATAAGTTAGTCAAATCTTTTTCTTTAATGAAAATAAATTAGATTAGAGAGATTTATTGCCTTTTCGAAATTGGGGGTATAAAAAGTAAAAGGGAACGTATACAAAATATTTAAAAAAAAAACAATTAAACAGGTTTAACGAGTGAGTCAAGGATAAGGCAGAGTAAATTTTTGTCTTGAAGATGAATTTACTAACGCTGTCGTTGACTGACCCTGTACGTACCAAAATAAATTCAAAATAACAATTGTTGAAAATGCCTGCCACCACGTTCAATACATGTATTACACCTACGTAGCATATTTAAATTGACGTCAGTAAAAACATCAGGCATGGTTTGGATCATTTCAGCCGCAACAGAATTCCTAGCCACCAAATCTTCCTCCGACTGAACTGGAGTTTCATATACAAGGCTTTTCATATGTCCCCAAAGAAAGAAATCCATAGGAGTTAAATCTGGGGACCGGGCTGGCCAGTTGACATCGCTTCCACGTCCAATCCAACGTCCTCTAAAACGATCATCGAGGTGCTCACGTACGACATGTGCAAAATGAGCGGGTGCTCCATCATGCTGGAACCATAGATTCCGACGTATGTCGAGGGACAGCTCATCCAATAACTCAGGTAAGGTGTATCTTAAAAAATTGAGGTACACCGTCCCAGTTAGTCGAGGAGGCAACATAATTGGTCCAATTAGACGTTCTCCAACAATTCCAGCCCACATGTTCACCGAGAATCGATGTTGGTACCCTCTTATTTGAAGAGCATGAGGGTTTTCCTCCGCCCACACATGGCTATTCCGTGAATTAAAAATACCTTCTCTCGTAAAAACAGCCTCATCAGAGAAAAGCACAAATTTCGGAAATTGGGGTTCTTGTGTACACTGTTGAAGAAACCACTCGCAAAACTCTACGCGGGGTGCATAATCATTTGGTCTCAATTCCTGTACTTTTTGGCGATGGTAAGGATGAAGAAGTTGTTCGTTAACAATCTCCCATACACGTACATGACTTACATTCATGGATTCTGCAACAGCTCGGGTACTAACACTAGGATTTTCCTCGAATTGTCGGAGTACCTCTTCCTCAAATTCTGGAGTTCGTACAGTTCTTTGAGCGCCATTATCTGGCCTCGTTATTTTCACGGAGCCAGTTTCCCTTATGCGCTGATTTACCCTCTCGAATAGCGTGTGAGCAGGTACACGCCTCTCAGGAAACCGCTCCTGATACAATCTTGAAGCGGCTCTTCCATTGCAATGAACTTCGCCATAAATTAATAGCATATCGGCATATTCGGCGAAAGTATAATCCATGATTCACTGGCGACACAATATTTTATTGACAGATTTTTGACAACTATCTGTACTGAACCTCATTTTCATATTTCAACGTAATAATTGGTTTAAGACCAATAATTTATTATTGATTGGATTTAGCCATTTTCGGAGGAAACTGTGACAGATAGCGATTTTTACTAAGAGTACCTTTTTTATGTAAAAGGCATTGGAGAATCATAATCAGATATAAAAATGGTAAGAAATTAAAGCCTAAGAGGAGTAGGGTCAAATTTACTCAAATACCCCCTTGGTTTGTACGCCCCTGGTTAAAGGTGACAAAATCCGGAAGGCTAAAATTGATGAACCTACGAACTAGATTTCATGTCCCAAAATTGGTTGCGATAGCTGCAGTAGTACCGAAGCTATAAAACGAAAAGTAGTTTTTGAAGGTCATCTTCGAAGGGCCCTAGCTCCCTGAAGAAGCGTTTCCGGACCCATGTTTACATGAACTTTTTTTCTTATTTTCGTGTGTTTTATCTACCCTAGAATTTTGTAACATGATCATCGGAACACCCTGTATAAGCAAAAGGCAATGAGGATTTGTGAGCATAATTTACGACGTCATATGTGGTCAGGACCTCAGTCAGAGTTCTATATCCAGGGAGCGCAGCCAATCCAGTGCAGGAGGTGTCGCATCGATAATATCTCTGAATGATCCCAGGTACTTCCTCGGGGGGCACTCCCGGGCAATATGCTCCACCGTTTGCTCATCGGCTCCGCAGTCGCAGGCTGGGGAGTCGCGAAGTCCCCACTTTTACATCATGGCATTGCATTTTGCATGGCCTGTCCTAATTCTATTGAGTCTGCTCCAGGTGCTTCTCTTCAAATCAAATCCTGGTAGAGCAAGTGTGGGGTCTACTATGCCATGTTTGTGAATTGGTGCTACGCTCCATTTATGGCGCCAGTCTTATTTGATCTCGGAGTTATGTTCCGCCTCAGCCCATAGGGGGTTCCGGGATTTGAGTCGGTTTGGTGGCGGGTTGTTTAGGGTATCGTGGATTGGGACGTCCTGTGGGTGGTTTGGGTGTTGTAGTTTAGCTCGTTCTCTTATAGTGGCATTCTTTCGTTTTAGTTCTGGTGGTGGGATGTTACTGATAGTATGCAGCCAGGGGATGGGTGTAGATTTCAGAGTGCCCGTGACGATTCTCATACATTCGTTCAGGTGAACATCTATCTTCTTGGTATGAGCACTCCATTGCCACACAGGGGCACAATATTCAGCCACGTACGTAAGTGAGCGGTCCAGTGTAATACCGAGGTATTTAGGGTAAAAATTGTGTCTTACATCCTTTTGGCAGAAGCTGACGTTGAGCTGTTGGTTAGCTAATCGGTTGTTTAAGTGGAACGCACATGCCTCTGTCTTAGATGGATTCGGACAGAGTCTCCACTTTTTGTAATATTGGTTTAGTGTTTCCAAGTCTCTGGAAAGGATGGCTTCACCTTCTTCCAATGTTTTGGATTGAGTGGCTATTGCTAGGTCATCCTCATAGCAAAACTTCTTACTAGTTGTATTAGGTAGGTTGCTGGTGTACAAGTTAAATAGCATTGGGGCCAGTACAGATCCTTGTGGAAGTCCATTTTTCGTGGTGAATGAATTGCTTGTTCTATTTCCAATGCTGACTTTAAAGCATTGGTTAGTTATCATGTTTTTGATAAGTGTTGTCAGTTTCCTACTTTTCACATGCCGCTTTAGTTTGAGCAGTAATCCTTCCAGCCACACGGTGTCATACGCTGCTGTCAGGTCGACAAAAACTACCGATGTTTTCAGTTTCTTTTGAAATCCCGCCTCTATGTAGGATGTTAAAGCCAGTACATGTTTGCAGCAGCTTCGTTTGCTTCTAAAGCCAGCCTGATAAGAGGGAGTTACTTTGTCTATTGTGTCTCGAATCCTATTCAAAATTAGGCGCTCTAGTATTTTGAAGCTGACACTCAGGAGAGCGATTGGACGATAGCTGGAAGCGTCTTCTGGAGGCTTCCCGGGTTTGAGGATTGCTAGCGTATGTGCCATTTTAAACTGAGGGGGAATTCGCCCGGTGTTCAGTGCATCTGTGTAAAACTAGTTACCGTACTGTTGAAAGACAACAACACCGCAGCAACCACCCGGCAAAAAGCCCTTCAGAATTCTGGCGGAGGTCTATGACAATTCCTTATTCGGACTCAATTATAAATTCCCTCGAAATAAGGTTCTCTGAAGAAAATAGACCATTGTTCCGTATAATTACCTGTTTGTCTATTTTAGCAGGTCATGAGACATTTTTGAGAAGGTGAATATATTGTATTGTCATTGTGACATATTTCTCAATAAAGATCGTATGTAATCGAAATAGTATAGAAAATATTAGTTTTCTTATAAACGTTAGAAGAGGCCGAACCAGGCAAACCAGAATACAGTCCACATCGAAGCAGAGGTATCACAACAAATTACATGGACCTCCTACCGGATTTTATGGGTGAAAATTAGAAGGAATACGTCAAAAAGGTGTGTCAGTTCCATACTTCATTAACTACCTTTGATTTTTACCTTTTATATCACGCGTGTTAGGCTAACCTCATTTTGTCTAGCGAGTTTTTATCGTAATAAGGTTGATTTAAACATACTTTGTGGCGCGTTTGGGATAATTTAGTTATCAATATTTTACTAGTAAGTTTGTTTAAATAACTTAGCAAGTATGACGGATGAACAAAAAAAACTCGTCAGGAAGAGAGGTTCTGTCAAAGCAAAGTTAACAATTTTTGAGAAATATGTCGGAAACTTAGAGCAATCGTATTCAGATTTTATTATCAGCGATCAAAACGTCTTTTTAGAGCTAGAGCAACGCGTGGAGCGATTTCAGAGTAGTTTGGATGAGTTTGAAGACCTGCAGGGTCAAATTGAAGAGCTTTGCGACGATTGTGAAGGGCAATATATCATACGCGAAACTTTTGAAATGGCTTACCATAGAGTTTTAGCAAAATCTAAAAGATTTATTATTGCAAACAGTTCGTTAGGTAATGGCGGAGGTAGCGAATCGTCGCAGGGATCAGTCTCGTTTAAAAATACTTACAAGAACGTACCGATTAATAATAATAATAGCGGTGTCAAACTTCCAGTCATCGAAATAAAGAAGTTTGACGGTGATTATGATAAGTGGTTGGAATTTAGGGACACTTACGAGTCACTAATTCATAAAAATAATAAGCTTTCTGATATACAAAAATTACATTACTTAAGAGCCTACCTAGGTCCGAGAATACTTGAAATAATCGCTGGTTTAGAATTTTCATGTTCTAATTATGATAGTGCGTGGAAATTAATTTGCGATCGATTTAACAATACCAGAATTTTAATACAAAATCATGTAAAGGCTCTGTTTAACATGTGCAAAATTAATAATGAGTCGTCCGGTGTATTAAGAAATATGGTAGACAGTGTTGGCAAACATCTTAGGGCTTTAAAAACTTTAAATGAACCTACGGAAAATTGGGATACATTGGTGATATATTTAATTTCAACAAAATTAGACGATGTTAGTCTAAGAAAGTGGGAACAATCGAAGGCTTCCTTTAAAACACCCACACTAGATAACTTTATTAGCTTTTTGAAAGATAGAGCAGATCTTCTTGAATCTATAGAGCAAGGTAAAACTGATAATAAGCAAAATACAGGCAGGTTTAACAGAAGAACAAATTCGTTTATTACTAGCAATTCTTTAAGCAATCCTGTAAAACCAGTGTGTTCTTTCTGTAAAAACGAACACTATATTCAAAATTGTTCTGAATTCTTAAAACTAAATTTATACGATCGTTTAAAACAGGCTAAGAAAAAACGACTTTGTTTAAATTGCTTAAAAACAGGGCACATGTTTAGAGAATGTTTTTCTGGGTCTTGTAAAACGTGTAAAGCAAGACATCATACTTTATTGCATACAGAAGCGAACGATAAATTTCATCACAATGATAACGAATCAGCTGACCATCATACGGATGTTCAGTCAAAAAGCGTAAATTTATCTTCACGACATGTATCGATTAATCAGCAAGTGCTTTTGGCAACTGTTTTAGTGCGTGTTTTTGATAAAAACAATAAACCGTTCGTAGCAAGAGCTTTGTTAGATGTAGGATCGCAAAGTAGTTTTATAACTCATGAGTTCAGTAACAAGTTGCAACTTTCTTGTAAGCCGACTAATTTAAAGGTTAGCGGACTTAACGAGACACAATCAAATATCATAGGCAACACAGTTTTGCAAGTTCAATCACAGATAAACAATTTTTCATGTAAAGTTTCATGTTTAATTATACCTAATATTACTAGCAATCTTCCAAATTTTAAAATTGATAAACAAAGCTTAAATATTCCAAGAAACATAAAGCTTGCTGATGAAAACTTTCATTTGCCCGGTAAAATAGATATGCTTCTGGGAGCCGATTGTTTTTGGAATATTGTGTGCATAGGGCAGGTCAAGTTAGGCAATTATGGCCCATTCTTACAAAAAAGTAAATTTGGTTGGATTGTATCTGGTCAGGTATATTCAAATCAGTCTCATGATCAAAGCGTTCAATGCACTTTCTTAAAAAATATAGAAATAGATAATCAACTAACGCGTTTCTGGGAATTAGAAGAAATTTCAAATTCTAAGGTATTTTCTCGCGAAGAAAAATTATGTGAAGAGCATTTTTCAGAAACGGCAAAACGCGATCATAAGGGACGCTTTCTGGTTACAATTCCATTAAAGAATAAAGTGGAAAACTTAGGTGACTCGTACGATATAGCCGAAAAGCGACTTTTAGGTTTAGAGCGTAGATTTGAGCGTGATAAAGATTTTAAATTTCAATATTGCAAGTTCATTGATGAATATCAGGAGCTCGGGCATATGTCTAAGGTTAAAGAACTTTATAAGGTTTAGCAAGCTTACTACATGCCCCATCATGGCGTAGTTAAAGAAAGTAGTTTAACTACTAAGTTACGTGTTGTTTTCGATGCTTCTTGTCCTAGTAAAAGCGGATATTCATTTAATGATTTGCAAATGGTTGGACCAACTATTCAATCTGATCTTTTCTCGATACTTTTACGCTATCGAAAGCATAATTATGTCGTCGTCGCAGATGTCGAAAAAATGTATCGAATGTGTCGAGTAAATCCTGAGCAAACGTCTCTGCAGCGAATCTTATGGCGTTCTAATAGTGACAAGCCTATTGAAGCATATGAATTATTGACGGTAACTTATGGTACTAAATCGGCAGCATACTTAGCGATCAGATGTCTATATCAGCTTGGTATAGAATGTGAAAACGAATTTCCAGTAGCTTCTCGTGTTATCAAAGAGGATTTCTACGTAGATGATATGTTAACAGGTGCAAACAGTATTGAAGATGCGATATCGTTAGCGAACGAAGTTTCAGAGATTCTTTGTAAAGCGGGATTTCATCTTAGAAAATGGGTATCTAACAGCTCTGATGTTTTAAAAGGCATAAAAACATCTGACGAAACAGATTTAATCGACTTAGGCGCAAATGAAAATACAAAAACATTAGGTTTAATTTGGAATGGCAGAAAAGATCGGTTTTTGCATAAAATAGGAACGAATTTTGCCAAACGCATTACAAAACGCACAGTTTTATCAGAGATAGCTCAAATTTTCGATCCACTTGGTTTATTGAGCGCAACTATAATATTAGCAAAAATTATTTTACGTGATATTTGGTTGGAAAAACTAGGATGGGATAGTTCTTTGTCGCAAGCTTTGCATACAAGATGGCTTCATTTTCGTGATGAATTAGTAGCGCTAAATGATCTTAACATAGATCGACAAATAACGTGTAAAGATGCGATTCGAGTCGAAATTCACGGATTTTCTGATGCGTCCTCGCAGGCGTACGGTGCTTGTGTGTATATTAAATCACAAAATGACTTTGGAGACGTTGCAGTCAAATTAGGTTGTGCTAAATCAAAGGTCGCACCTTTAAAAATACAAACCATTCCTCGTCTTGAATTAATAGCTGCTTTTTTTACTTACAAAATTAATAAATAAGGTTAAATTATCGCTAAAAATTAAAATCGAAAAAACTTTTTATTGGTGTGACTCTACTATCGTACTTGGATGGCTGAACATGGCTCCAAATATTTTACAAGTATTTGTAGCAAATCGAGTTTCAGCAATTCAAGAATTAACAGAAATAGAAAACTGGAGGCATGTGCCAACGTCAGATAATCCGGCAGATTATGTATCACGTGGTATTAGGCCAAGCAGTTTATTGTCACTCGACGTTTATTGGCTGGGCCCAAGCTGGTTAAAGCAAGACGAGGGATTTTGGCCTAAATCTCTTCGTTCAGATGGCGATTTACCGGAGTTGCGAAAAAATATAGCTTCATTCGCACTTTCAAGTTCATCAGCAGTAATCGATTTTGAAAACTATTCTAGTTTAAAGAAGCTAGAGCGTATAGTTGCATATTGTAAACGTTTTGTAAATAATTGTTGTACAACTAAAGATAAAAGAAATGTTGATTCTTTAAGTTCTGAAGAAATTAGTCATGCCTCTTTATGTTTAGTAAGAATAGCACAACAACAAAGCTTTTTTAATGAGATATCGAATCTTAAAAATAACGATAAAACAATAATTAATGTAAAAGGCAAGTTATCAAGGCTTACTCCGTTTTTGGATAAAAATGAAATACTTCGCGTTGGCGGCAGACTAGCAAATTCTGATTTTGATTATAGTAAAAAATATCCAATTTTGTTAAGCTCTAAACATCGATTTACTCAATTATTGTTTGTAAGGGAACATAATCGTTTACTTCACGCAGGACCGCAATTTTTATTATCTTCAATTCGCGAACAGTATTGGCCTCTGGCAGGACGAAATTTAGCAAGAAAAACATTTCATAAATGCGTGCGTTGTTTCAGAGTTAATCCAAAATCTATTAATCCAATCATGGGGAATTTGCCTGCTCAAAGACTGAATCCAGCGCCCCCATTTTTTACATCAGGCGTGGATTATGCAGGTCCGTTCTCAATAAAAGATAGACAAGGTCGTGGCTGCAAAATTACAAAGGGTTATATTAGTTTATTCGTCTGTTTTGTAACCAAGGCCATTCACCTCGAACTTGTATCGGATTTAAGTAAAGAATCATTTTTGGTAGCTTTTAAACGCTTTATATCTCGTCGTGGAAAGCCATCCAAAATGTATTCAGATAACGGGACTAATTTTGTTGGTGCCAATCTAGAGTTACAAAAACTTGGAATATTTCTGCAGGAAAACTCTAAAGCTTTGACGGAATCAATACAGAATGAGGGCATTTCATGGTCATTCATTCCGGCATACTCTCCACATTTTGGTGGATTGTGGGAAGCGGGTGTCAAGGCCACAAAGTATCATTTAAAGCGTGTAGCAGGTAACGCATTGCTAACCTTTGAGCAATTTTATACTTTGCTAGTGCAAATTGAGGCAGTGCTAAATTCGCGTCCCTTGTCTCCACTGTCAAGTGATCCCATGGATGTAACACCTCTTACACCTTCTCATTTCCTAATTGGACGGCCTATGACCTCAGTAGTTGATCCAGACTACACAGATATTTCTGAGAACAGACTAAGGCACTTTCAACGAATACAGCAACTTCAGCAACATTTCTGGTCTAGATGGTCTCTGGAATATGTGTCAGAGTTACAGCATCGCTGTAAATGGAAAACAGAAAAGGGTTCAATCCATATCAACGACTTGGTTGTTATCAAAGAAGATAACTAACTCCCACTTAATTGGTTACTCGGACGAGTCACGGAACTATTTCCCGGCAAAGATGGAGTGGCTAGAGTCACACTGATCAAAACTAAAACGGGAGTAATAAAGCGCTCATTTGCCAAAATATGTCCGTTACCTTTGGACTTTTAGTGGTGTCATAGTATTGAGTGCTTTAGACATTGGAAATAAGTTATCACGTTTAGTCACTTGTTGTTTCATGATCCATTTTACTGTAAAGGTTCTTAAAAGGACGTCCTTTCAAGGCGGGGGGCAATGTTCCGTATAATTACCTGTTTGTCTATTTTAGCAGGTCATGAGACATTTTTGAGAAGGTGAATATATTGTATTGTCATTGTGACATATTTCTCAATAAAGATCGTATGTAATCGAAATAGTATAGAAAATATTAGTTTTCTTATAAACGTTAGAAGAGGCCGAACCAGGCAAACCAGAATACAGTCCACATCGAAGCAGAGGTATCACAACAAATTACAACCATCCTTTGTCCTAACAAACCTATACCCTGCGCAAATGAAAAACATATCTTTGGAAGACCTTAAAGAAGCATGCGAAGAATTCAGAAACTTTTACGGTATTTTGGATATCAAGAATAAGATAGAACTTTGGAAAAAATATGGGAGAAAAAACCAGAATCGACCAAACTAAGTGTTGTGGAAGTCCTTAAGGAAACTGACGATTTTTTTCTGCGATAAAAAAGGCCTTGAGGATTCTTATTGCTTTACCTTGTACCACTTGTACAGTTGAAAGGTCATTTAGTAGCTTGAGGAGAATCAAAACCTGGTTGAGGAGCACGATGACTGGAACTCGCCTCAATGGCCTCGCCATGATGAGTGTACACAGGCAACACATTTTCAAGAACTTGGACGATTTTATAAACAAAGTAACCAACAATCGCTGGCAACCCTAGACGATTATGTTTAAATTGATTTTGTATGTAAATAATTTATTCGTTTTCTATTTTTTTTTTAATTAAAACTTTTCTATCTTAATGTTTTCTTCAGTTCTTCTATGCTGCCCCTCCCTAGCTCACTGGCTGGCGACGTCCTTGCACGATAGTGTTTAATAAAATTGTTAGAGGGCGCAATTTGTATTAATAACAGTTTTTTCGATTTTATCACAAAAATACGGTATAACTATGACATCATATTTGAAAAGTAGATGCAATTTGCAAAAAAAGATGTAAAGACCGCAGTTCGATTTCTTTGTTCGTTTCAGAGTCATTGCCAAAACAATATTTTTTTTTTATTAGAAACTAACTTGTACCATTGGATACGACAATTGAAGGCACTTACCTTTTTCTTCCAAATAAGCTTAAATTTAGTAAAATCGGTTAAGTCGTTTAGAAGTTACGGCGATTTTAATGTTTACACTTTCACTTGATAAGAGTGGGAGAAGCTATTGAAAGTGTAAACATTAAAATCGCTGTAACTTCTAAACGACTTATCCGACTTTACTAAATTTAAGCTTGTTTGGAAGAACTTTCAATTTTCGTATCTAATGGTACACGATAGTTTCTAATAAAATTGCTAGAGGGCGCAATTTGTATTAAAAATTATTGTTTTGGCAATAACTCTCAAACGAACAAAGATATCGAACTGCGGTCTTCACATCTTTTCTTGCAAATTTCATCTACTTTTCGATTAAGATGTCATAGTTATACCGTATGATTTAAATTTTCGGGATAAAATCGAAAAAACTGTTATTATTACAGATTGCGCCCTCTAGCAATTTTCTTAAACAATATCGTGTACTGTTAGATACGGCGATTAAGATACTTACCATTCGCTTCCAAACAAGCTTAAATTTAGTAAAATCGAATAAGTCGTTTAGAAGTTACAGCGATTTTAATGTTTACACATTCAATAGCTTCCCCCACTTTTATCAAGGTCGGTTGGTCAATGAGCCTTAAACCAAAATGATGCAGAATTGTCAGCAGAAAAGCTTTTCGATGATTTAATCAGAGTTATACCTTAATATGGGAATTTTCGGAGAAATTTAGATTTAAAAAAAAATTAATTGTGCCCCCTTGCGGCGAAATGAGGAACTTAAAAGTAATTTTCAGAATTTTCTCATGACCGCCTTAATCATAATTTTTTTTTCCAAGTTTCTATACCTAGTAGTTTCTGAGATATGGCCGGTGGCCACCCATAATGACACACCCTGTATACCATTTCAAAACACCGTACGCTTACCTAAAAATTTAAATCCGAACGTAAAGTCGCCACAGTGGATGTTTTCCCGTGCGTCATCACTTTCACGTCATCAAAATCGTATGAATCAAATCAAAATTACGAGACGAAAAAAGTCAAAACTAAGTCTAAGTTCATAAAATGGACGTGCCTGCCTACCGTTTGACGTAGTACCTACATAATATCCCGAAAAATTATTATTTATTTTAAGTTTTGCCCGGCATTCTCTATTATGTAAAAGAAATTGACAAACAACTGTTAATACATTTAATACTATTTTTAAAGCTTAAAATCTAGAAAAGTTTGGTGTTTTATGGACTATTAAAATCGCAAAAGTCAAATTTTTGACATCCTTTCATTTAAGGGAATTTAGCCACTGCCGTAAACTTTTCAAAGAACTTTCACGGTTAGAATAAGGTAGGTGTATACAATATCGCCATGTTGACAATATCGCCAAGGGGCTTTATTTATGCTAGTTTGACTACCAAATAATAGAGATTGCGCTAGGAGTATTACCTCAACAATGACCCAAGCTTGTACCGACAAGTTGTTTCGGCTATAACCTCAAATTTTAGTTCTATGGTAGATTTACTGTTTTAATCAAGTGCGCTGCGCTAGTCTACAAATTAAAGTATCAATTAATTGTTTTGTTGCTCAGTCCACACTGCGGTAAGTATTTTTTGAAGTTAGTATATTGTTTTAGTGATGATTAAGGAGTAAAATGCTGTTACTATTTTTTCTAAATACCATTTTTTGTTAAAGTAAACAAATTTAAAAGTAAAAAATATGATTGTTTGCAATATCGCCAGCGTAACTGTTCGGCAATATCGCCAATGGCGATATTGCTGGATCAATGATATTTAATATGAGAGGGTAATATTAACTTGATTCTCTACCTATAAGTTCGATTTTATTTTCAGAAATATCATGCCTAAAGGGAGAAATCGGGGAATAATAGGAAAATGGAGGGAAGAAAATATGCAGCATGCCATAACAGCTGTTAAAAATGGAAAGTCTGTTAATTCAGCTAGCAAACTTAATGTATACATAATGTCCTTACTGTTTATAAAAAATAATCAAGCATATTTTGATATTAATAAATGTTATTTATAGAATTTAAATTTTATTTTAACATTTTATCGTTAAAAAATCTGGACTAATACCAAAAATCTGCATTGGCGGTGTTGCTTACCCCCTGTTGACAATATCGCCAATTTGCAAAATTTAAAAAAAAAATTAGAAAAACCTTTTTAGCCTACTTAAAATGTTGCCAAACATTTTAAAACTATTAGTATATAGTCTAAATAATACGTTCCACATATATTTTTCGCGGAAAAATGTTACACTTCTCTAGGAAAAAAAATGTAAGCTTAGCAGGGCGATATTATATACACTTACCTTATTTAAAATAAATAAATTAGGTAATATAAAAATCCATAAATACTTACCGCCAAAACAGATGGTGGGTATAATTAGCTCTAAAAAGAACTATTTTTAGAAAAGGAACAGTTTTAAGGCACACAAATTTACAAAATACGAATTAGATTGGCAGATCAAAATAAGGTTGACAATGACGTTCTAAAATACAACGGAAGTCAACTAAACAAATAAAAAAGTAATTAATTGACGTTTATAGTTTTATTCTTGTCTAGCACGTTATATTATTGCGGAATCTTGGAGACGTCCTTTTTTTGCTTTTATTCAAACTTGTTACTGTAATAAATAAGGATGCAGAGTTATTAACTACGTTGAGTCTTGATCGTTGATTGATGACGCACGGGAGAAGATCCACTGTGGCGACTTTATGTACTGCTTTGAAGAAGTGCAGCGAAAACGGAATGTGAATCGTGCTAGTGTTAAGTAAATTTTGTGTTTATTTCTTTACATTAAATGCCGACCGAAAGATAGACTTGCCAGTACTAGTCCGGAAGGCAGCGTTGCAAATGACACAATCATTTCAGGTCGTCTAATTCTTATCACAAATAATTTCTATCGGGTAGTAATTTAATAATCTGAGCGTCAGCTGCTCAAGTAGCGGTGAACTTAGTCGTGAGAGAATGTCAATTATCTCAAAAAAACAAAAATCTAAAAATTATTTCAGGTCGTTTGAAAATTTGTACAGCAAATGTTTATAGAATGATAATAACTTTAAAAAAAAGCCACTGCAAAGATTATGCGTCAGCTGCATATATAAACCTGTATAAAAAATAATAAATGTAAAATCATTTCAGGTTTAATGAAACTTTTACAGATAATTCTTAATTTTATGTAAATAATTAAAACAATCGTCAGCTATTCTTCCAATGGGGGTAAGACCGTCAGCGGCGTCAGCTGAGCGATTATAGGTGCTGAGGGCACATTTAATCTTAGTAAAGCGCAACCCCATGTATGATCTAACTGACGATTTTTTCCCCGTTTTGCAAATAGCTGACGTGCATTTTTACTTAATATATTGTTTTATTTACCCTAAAAATTTCAAGTGACTTCCAATCAATTCAAAGGAAAATTTATACATTTTATTCCGTTATGTTTATAATATAATTTTTATTATAATTTTTCTATTAAAAACAAGGATGTCTAACATAATGAATAAATAAAGAAGCGAATAGATTTTAAATTACCTTTATTTTATTCATATAAAATAGAAATAAGTTATTTAAAAATATGATTACTATTATTTTATTCATCACTGGAATCTTCTGATGATTCTGATTCATTATCGCTCTCTTCACAACTTACAAGGAAATACAATTAAAAAATAATTCGTGTTGGGCTACATGCTTGGTGACACTGTTGTTCCATTTCACAGGAAGTAAAAATAATAAACAAATTTAAATTTGTGAAACATAACAAGTAGATATTTATTATTTTTACTTCCTGTGCAATACAATTATTAAAAGATATATTTTGTAAAATTTCTAATATTTTGGCATAATTGTATATGGCCATTATAATTACAACCACAAATTTTACTTTAAATCGTTATTTGAAATTTTTAGGATAGATAATTTAAACAATATAATAATAATAATAATAATAATAATAAATTTCTTTATTTCTGACTTCCACAGTACACACTATATGTCATTGTAGTATACATATTGTTAAAGACTAAAATAATGGTCCTCAGAAAAAGGCGAAATTCAGATGAGGTATCCCAGGATACCTCCCTGATCAAACTCATTATATTGAGTAAAAATACATGTCAGCTGTTTGTAAAACAGAGAAAAGATCGTCAGTTAAATCATACTCTGGGTTGCGCTTTACTAAGATTAAATGTTATCCCTCAGCTGACGGTATTACCCCATAGGAAGAATACCTGACGATTATTTTCATTATTTATTTAAAATAAAGAATTAACTGTAAAAGTTTTATTGAACCTGAAATGATGTTACATTAATAATTTTTTATACAGGTTTATATAATTATAAGCAGCTGACGCATAATCCCCCATTATCTTTGCAGCTGACTTTTTTAAAATTTATTATCATCATATAAACATTTGCTGTACAAATTTTCAAACGACCTGAAATCATTTTTAGGTTTTTTTCTTACATAATTGACATTCTCTCACAACTAGGTCCACCACGACTCGGACAGCTGACGCTTGTTTCGATTGCTAGCTATATATCTATCGAATACACACAAAATCAAGCGACCAGAAATCACAATCAAAAATGCAACGCTGCCTCCCGGACTATACTGTATGGTGATTTACAAAGTTTTAGATAAAACTAAAATACTTTTAATAAAAGTGAACTGACAAATATTTTTTCACACTAATCGCTCGAATTTTATTACGGAAACCAACCACAAAAACCGGCCTTTCTTTTCAACTAATTATGAGTAAATGATTTGTTTTGTATCGCATCAAAATTGAGATTGTATAATAATTTAGCGATTGTACTTTAAACATAAATATTACAAGCAATTATCTTATCTAATTTAAAACATATATCCTTGATATAAATGACTCTTCTCATTGCCAGATATTACAAATACCATTTTTTTTTTAGACAAATGTTCGTAAAGTACCTAATCGCCAATTTAAAATGCCTCTGTTAGTTCCTATACTTACGTCCTTATTTCTAATTGTGGTAACGTATTTAACATATTCGTTATGGGTTCTACTAAATGCGCGAAAAAAGTGCAACTGGATACCGGCCGCTCCGCGTGTGCCCATTTTAGGATCAGTTATGGAATTTGGAGATAACTCACGTATGTAATTAAATCAATTAGAGACTAGAGACCTAATAAAAACTGCAAAACGCATTTAAGCGTTGCTGTCATCAATATTGGTTGCATAGTATATATTATATTATCACTGTTCAGAGGTCTCGTATCGATTCCTGCAAATGTCGCTATATATCGACGAGGAATGAATGAAACATAAAAATTGATCTTAATGATCAGTGGTCGTGAGAGAGTCCCTTTAGTTTAGTAAAGTTTTAAAAATTGAAAAAGTTTCATGCGTCCGCTGGGAATCGAACCCAGAACTTTTCGATCACCAGTCGAATGCTTAGCCATTCGCTCTTTACGAGAGTCGGAAATTCTCTCACCAACTTAAGCCATAAAACTTATTCAATATTGTGTTAGTAGTATACAGTTTGGAATCTCCTGCGATTTGAAACTGGAGAAGGGAATTATTAAGGAAATGGAACTCACTCATGACCATTGATCATAAGGTTCAATTTATCGTTTAGACATTGAGCCTAATGAATAAAAATGTTGCAATTGCTTTTTCTTATAAAATGGAAGTAATTTCTTGAAAGTCAATAAATAATAACGAAAGTAATCGCTTTTGCGTCCAGCAATTGCTTAAAAGTGCAGAAATTGCTTCTAGTTAATGATTTTTCTTAAAAAATAGAAGCAGTTATTATCGTTTGCTTAAAATGTGATGAATAAATTAAGGAATTGCTTTTTCTAGTGTAGCAATTGTTTTCAACTTTTTAAGGTAGGTCGACCCCTGCATCATTTGCTTGGTAACAGTCAACTTTAGTTCTCCGCGGCATACACGTGCGTTGCTCTTAATTTGTGTCTTCAATTGTTATTGCTGAATATATGAACGTCCGTAAAAGAAAAATCTAAAGTACGTAAAAATTGCAGATATAGTCGGATCTGGTCTTATCGTGCGGGTCATACGATTTAAGAAAGACATACATACAGACTCAGTTTTTGTTTTCTTTACTTGCGTTTAATTTTACCCTCTAAATAAAATACGTAAGATAAATGAGACAGACTTATTCCATTTTGACATAAAAAAAAGGATATGTATTTACTTTCCAGCGTTTCTAAAAAAGCTTATAATAGCACCAGCTACGTTTTATTTTAAATATGCCAGTTTTGTGACTTTGACAGTTTGTGACAAAATAAAACAATTTTCTGGGTTTTTGCATCCCCAATCAAAAAAAATGGTACTTAATCTGATAAACTATTTCGAAAATGAAAGAAAAAGTGGAAATTCGCCAACCAATATTCAGGAAACAGTAGCCAAAGCACTGGGAATTAGTTTAAGGACTGTGCAGAAAATTGTGCATGAAACAAAACATAACATAATACCCAAGAATACTAAAAAGTGTAAACGAAGAAAGCCAAAGACTGAGGATTTAAGCGAAAATATTAAAATGGGAGTTCGAAATGTGATTTACGATTTATACAAATCAAAAACCAATGTAACTCTTCCAGTATTACAAAAAACATTAAAAATTCGGGGTGTTTTGGAAATTGGACTTGAAGCGTTATCAAAATTAATAAAAAATTTAGGTTTTCGCTATAAAAAAGACTGTAACCGAAGATTTTTATGTGAGCAGCCACAGATAGTGAGTCAGCGTGTTCAGTTTTTAAAAAAATATACGGACAATTACAAATCGAAATTTAGAAAAGTGGTATTTTTAGACGAAACGTGGATATTTTCGAATGGAAGTGGTTCAAAATCTTGGCAAGATGAGTCTGTAAAAAGTGTTAAAAGGAAAAAGGGGTGCGGTACGGGAAAGCGTTTTATTATTTTGCATGCCGGTTCTGCAACAGGATATGTTGCAGGGGCGAGTTTAATTTTTTCTTCAACATCAAAAAGTGCTGACTATCATGATAATATGAATTGCGAAATGTTTGAAAAATGGTAAAAATTCCAATTGATACCAAATTTGGATGCTCCGTCTTTAATTGTATTAGATAATGCATCATATCATTCAAGAATTTTAAATAAACAGCCTACTTCATCTTGGAGGAAAAGTGATATTTATGAGTGGCTGGAAAAACACAACCAAAATCCTTTACCAAATATGCCTAAATCGGAACTCCTATCAATAGCAAAGTCTCTTAAAAAACCCAAAATATACGCGGTAGATGAAATACTGCGTGAATATGGTCATGAGGTTCTACGACTGCCGCCATATCATTGCCAGTTTAACGCAATAGAATTAATATGGGCTGGTGCAAAGTCTTACTATGAAAAACATGTAAGTGATGGTCTTAAATTCGACCAAGTACAAATAGTTTGGCAAGATTCGTTAGATCATATTACACAAGAGTACTGGAAGAAATCGGTGGAACATACAGAAATATTAATAAGGGATTAGTGGGATCGAGAACAAGTACTAGATGTCGAAGTAGCGCCAATGATAATTGCTCCATTCGAAGACGACTCAGACGACGAGGACTTTTCAGATTTTATAAGTGACGATGAGAGTTTTTAGGCTATAATTATAAACGGTGTTTTTCGTTTACATTTTTTAGTATTCTTGGGTATTATATTATGCTTTTTTTTCATGCACATTATTCTGCATAGTCCTTAAACTAATTCCCAGTGTTTTCATTACGGTTTCCTGCATATTGGTTTGCGAATTTCCACTTTTTCTTTCATTATCGAAATAGTTTATCAGACTAAATGCCATTGTATTTTTAGGTTTTAGTAGTAAAATTGTTAAAATAAATTGCACTGCTTATTATTGTCGTTTTTAATTAAAGGGTACAGTAGGTATATAATTAACGATTATATAATTTTTTTGTAACTTTTTCAACTCCCCTGTACATAATTTTTACAAAACTAATAATCTTAGGTATATGTGGCTTTCTTCGCGATAGCTAAAATAATGAAACTATTTTTCCTTCCTTCGGTATATTTGTAAATAATCTCACAACATTTTGATAGCCTCTGTGTTGTCTGATTTGACGCATATGATCAGTCACCTTTGGACCCGCACGTTAAGACCAGATCTGACTATATGATGATTTCAGAAAGTTATATCGATTTGACTGTGAAAATGTTGAGTGGTTGGCAAATCATTTTTTGACTGATACTGGTAAAAGGCGAGGGGTGCACTGTCGCCTTTAAATTAGATTAAAGTCTTTCTGCGGAAATTGTCGGATCCGGGCTTTTAAAATTCCGTAGGTGAAGGATGCAGTTTTGAAGAAGGCCAATATTTTTATTAAATTTCCTACAAGTGCTGAAGCTGTTATGGAAGCTAAACGGTTGTGGTCAGAGATATTTATTTATGTTCCTTTAATTTGTGAACGAATATCAATTGCTTGTCTTTAATTTCTTCATCACTACTATCACTTTCCTCATTTTCACTGAAATCTGCCTTATCACAAATATGTTTTCTATTTTCCACAAAACGTAACAAATTTATATTGTACTCAATATATAGACCAACGTTGTTGTATTTACGTCAACTATTAGTCAGAGATGTAAGAAAAATAGCAATTGCTTCAAAATTGTATTCATATCCAGATCTAGCAATTGCTTTTACTTCTAGCATTTGCTAGTCAAGCAATTGCTTTTACTAAAAAGTAATTGCTTCAAGTAATTGCTTAATTTTTATTCATTAGGCTCATTGTCAACTTTCACCAACTTCGATGGGAATCTGATATAAGAATTATATATATTATATTATATTATGAACAATGATATCCAAGCCGTATAATACGTTAAAAATGTAATTTTTTATCGGTATAATATAATTGTTCTTAGGAATATTCGTGTTCAGCTAAATCTAATAAATTTTCATTAACGATCATAAATTCCTCATTCACATATGCGGATAAACGCCCAAACATCAAAATATATTATGTGTAAAAGAATAACGAAAGCGTGGCGTCGCGGCCAGGGTAACTACCTAAGTCAAACTTGTTTAAAACATTGGTCTTACCTGCAGACCCATAAAAAAATTGAATGTTTATTTCCCATAAGACTTGTGTTATTTAATTAGCATTTCTGGAATTAATTTTTTTTTCCTAGAAAAAAGTTGGCAATCATTTGAAATTATATTAACGCCAACCAAAAGCACAAGTCTCGCCGAACCACGAGTCGGCGAGCCAATCAAGCCTTTTGTAATTAACTTGTTCGCATGTCTATTGTGGTGTTTAATAATTTTGTTGACAATTTGTTATTATTTTTGTGATATATATAAACTTTTGAAAAATATAGGTAATAATGCCTGGTAATTAATCTCAAGAGGTGCAATGTTTCATTAAGATATATTATAAATATCATAGAGAAGTTTTAAAAATTGTTTATGATAAACTGTTGTAATATTGGTGTTTACCAGATATTATTATTTTTATTTTACCTTTCAACAATCTCAAATAACATAACCTTATATTTTCAAAGTCTAAGTTATAGTTAGTTGGCATGATGCTGTCAACTCAAATTAGTAGATAGCAACCTATAAAAACCAAAACCCTTTAGTACAGAGCTACTACCGCGCGAGCAAAAATTATTTGCATCAAAGAGGACTTGGATTAAAAAACGTAGGGCTTGGTTTAGATCACAATGATATGGGGACGATATATATTATCTAACCAAATCTAGGTTAAAATTTTGTCAAATTCATATTATGATATGATATGCTAAACTAATGAGTAATAAAATAAGCAGGCAAATACAAATTTATTTTTGTTTTTTACAAAATTAACAAAGTAAGAATATACAGAAAGAAAAAGAAAAATAATTACATGTATTCTGAGAATTCACATATCCGGAGAGGTGGAACCAGGCTTCATCTGAACAAAATGTCAGGTCTAATAAATCATTTCTTTCCAATAAACTTTGGGTAAACCATTGAGATTAATTCCTGCGTCTTTCAAAATCTGCGGCTTGCATTTCTTGGAATACTTGCACTTTATAAGGAAATAAATTTAGCAGCTTCTTAAGAATAGTCCTGCATGTTCCATAAGATCTTCCCACTTCTTAGGACAGGCGTCTTATACAATTAATTGGTTGGCGTATTTTGCATTATTTCACGAACGTTTGCAACAATTTCTTCTGTTCTTACAGATGGTCTTCCTGCTACTTTTATGTGTTGTATAGAACCAGTTTTCCTAAACACAGCCACGGTTCTTTTCAGCCAATGACGATGAAAGGGTTTTGGACTTCCATTGTCTTTATTTGTTTTAAATCACAACGTTTTAACTAGTAAGTATCTCGAGTCGTCTTCAGGTAAATACACCATCAGTATTCAGTAATCAGTATTCACCTAAAAACGACTGGAAATACTTACTAGTTGAAACGTTGTGATTTAAAACAAATAAAGACAATGGAAGCCCAAAACTCTTTCATTATTCAAAAAACATCATTGTCTCCAACCGTCAAACAGTCAATAAAAGTAACGTTAGGAAAATGTTTGTGAAAATCGTCCATGCACAAACTCGGATTGTATTGCCACTCACAATTTACTCTAACCCCGTTTCGAAAATACGCTTCAACCATGAATGTTTTATGCTGTTCTGTAAAGCCCATTGTGTGAATTGTTCAAGAAATTGGAAAAATTAGCGATGAATCAAATTACTTGTAACGACTGTCAAAGATGACGGAATAACTGATTGATTGTTAATTCAGGTAGTTACTGACACCCAACAGGTATTAAGCTTTACGGCTAAGCATTACGTCCTTATATGCAAGGTCCTCTTTGATGCAAATATTTTTTTCTCGCACGGTATTATATAGTTCTGTGATTTTACCTGTCGTAAATTTAAAAAGTTAACAAATGATATTATTATTATTTTTTAGAAACATTGAACGACGTTGCGAGATTAACAAATAACCCGAGCAAATTAAGCTATATAGAAGTTCTAGGAACATGGGCTATTCTTGTTGGGAATTACGATTTAATGGAATATATTCTGTCCTCCAATGTGGTTTTGAATAAGTCCAGGGAATATGAATTTCTTGTCGACTGGTTGGGTACTGGATTACTCACAGCTGCAGGTAAATAGGATAGAATAACTTTTTTCTTTAAAATAAAACTTTTGCATATGACATGTTTAATTTTTTTACGAAATTGACATTTTGTATATTTCTGATTGTCTCGAAGAGAGACGTACCTTAAATAACTCATGCAATACAAAAGAATAAATTGATAAGTTTTTATTTTCTTGAAATAAATAATAAAAATGATAATTTTTTATTTTACTTTACTCCCAACCAACATTACAATATTATTACAGGGATAAATAAGTATATAAAAATAACTAACAATTCTTACTCTAACTTAGTAAGTAGGTATTCAAAAAAAGGCAGTTAAAAAAAATATTTGTTTTGTATAAACCTTTGATTAACTCATTAGGATAAAAAACTATATATATAAGGGTAGTTTTTTTAATGTTTCAATATTTTCGGGTAAAACATAAACACCTGTAGAGTAACTTTTTTAAATTAAAAAATAACTCACGAGTGTGGTGGTAAGTCCGTTCCTGACTTTCCTGGCAATGTAAAACATCTAATTTAGTACGGTTTTATGAGTCTCTATGGCCTACACAAAATACTAAAATTTCATTAAATAATACGTATCAGTTCAAAAGTTAGAGCCGAAAAGGTAAGTCGCTGGGTACTTCTTTGGGGCCCTGTATATCCGTTAAGTGGCATTTAAGGTTGTTTTTATATGACATCTACTTACCGGACACCCTATATAATATTAATCCATTATATTTATAACAATGACCGTTTTCCAAAGTTGCTGTTTATTTTAATAGTTTGTAAAAAAATAGTTTATCATGTCTGTGAAGATCATGAAGTTTTTTAACGTTATGTAAGACATTTTTTGTTTTAAAAGTAAAGAATAAATAAACATGCAAATTTTTAAATTATATAAATTATTTATATCTAGGTATTTATTCGGTATATATAAATTTTAGTTAGTCTAGATATGAACAAAAATATTTGAATTTGGCTTGAATTCAGATCAGAGTTTTAAATGCCAGCATTCTGGGAACCGTGTTTAAAGATCAAGGTAATGTATCTATTGTCTTGAAAAAATAAAATATTAAAGGAAAACTTGTGTTGGATAAAACAAATACCTAACAATTTTTATGATTATATGGTTGTGTATATTTAAAAGTTAAATATGTAGTTGAATATTTTTTACAAATGCTCTATAGATACCTATCTTCAACCGTTTATTAACTTTTAAAAGAAAATAGATAAATGACATAGTATGTAAATAAACTATTTTATAAGATGTTGAAAATTTCCTCCACTAAGTGTTCTGCGTTAGATCAATAGATCTAAAAATTCCTATTGTGCATTCTTGGTGGCCACTCTATTGACCATCGTTAATATTTTTTAAAACCTATCATGTAAACGTTACAAATTCTTGTGAAAATTTCATCAAAAAACTAACATTTCTTTTTAAAGAAAGTAGGTACATTGATTTTTTAAAACGTTTTTTTTTTTAATTTTACTTTTCTCGTCCTGAAAAAATTGACGGATGACCACTTTTAGCACCATCTTTAACAGTATGGGAAGTTCTCTACGTAATTACTACCCTAGACACTGTCGATTAGCTAATAGGTGGGCGATTTGGGTATTTTACATTAAACATATTACGGACTTCCAAGTAGAAGTAGTCCATTAGCTCAAGGTGGAGCTATTGAGATATGAAGAAAAATTAAACCTAAAGTCGTCTCCACAAAAATACTGGGGGGTGAACATGTTTACATGTTACGATGCTAGGAAGCATCATCCTCAGCACCAGTATGGTCCCAACATATTTATTGTGGACACAACTTTGGGTTTAATTTTCCTTCATATATAATTGCGTGCTGATGTGTCAGCACCCTTTGAGATATGCACCTAATCTGGAAAACAAAAATGTGATAAAAATATTGATTTACTTTTAAAAATTGAAGAGTAAAGCAGCTGGCTACTTGTTCAATGTTAGCTGGTAGATTATTAAATCAAGTTTATTATTGTTTTATTATAATAAATATTTTTCCAAAATTTTTAGGTCCCAAGTGGAAAAAGCGCAGACGAATCATAACACCAGCTTTCCATTTCTCAATCTTGGAACAGTTTGTCGATGTATTTGAATCTAATGGTAAAATTTTAATACGAAAACTCTATAATGAGGCTGTAGATAAGGACAGTATTGACATTTACAGATACGTAACTGCTTGCGCATTGGATATAATAAGTGGTAAGAAACAACTACTAATTTTTTTCTGTATGTGTCTCATTTAAAATTACAAGTGCTTGAAATGCTTACACGAATGAATCAGAAATGATTAAAGGGACAATTTCCTTCAGAAGTTTTGTCAGGTGATATACAGCAGAGGATGGCCTGAACACCTAAACCGACTTCGATATCCGATAATGGGCTTTTTCACTAAATTTTGCTTTTTATCCTACCACATAGAAGAAAAAAAATTAATTTTATTCTTCTACGGACTCTATTAAAATTTTAAATTACTTATGAGGTTTTAAGTATCACATGTTATGTTTTCAAACTTTCTGCTTTCGTGGCGTCTTTTTAATTGTTTCTATTTAGGAAAGGTTTGTGACCCTCTAGGAAGATTCTTCTTATTGGGATGTATTTTAATAGGTTCTAATTCAGGATGATAATAAGCTGAATATGACCAATTCGATTATACATAATATTGAAAAAGCCCATTATGGGTATTTGTACAAACTAGCATAATTCTTCGTAAGATATGGACATCTGAAACTAGATAAAATAATATTTTGTTTAAACAGAAGTCCTTTAGAATAATCTGTAAAGCTTGAATCTGATAATTGGCCGTATAATAAAAGCTATTTTACTAAAACTGTAAATATTTATTTCAGAAAGCGCCATGGGCGTAAATGTGAATACACAAGAGGGCAAAAATCAGGATTATGTATTTGCAGTAAAAGATATGTGTAGACTTGTCCTTAACAGATCGTTCTCGTCGTGGAAACGTTTCCAGTTTTTATACTGGTTTACCGACGATTATAAACTAACACAAAAATATTTAAAGACACTTCACGACTTTACAAATACCGTAATTCAAGAAAAGAAGCAAGAATTACAAAGCAAAAAAACAGACGAAAAGGATGTAAAAGACGATTTAGGCAGAAAACGCAAATTGGCATTTTTAGACTTACTATTACAGTCGACCATCGATGGACAACCTTTGAGTCAAGAAGACATAAGGGAGGAGGTTGACACGTTTATGTTTGAGGTATTTTATATAATTCTACTTTACTTACTTATCATGATACCAACATACCTAATAAAAGTGTATATAAGTATAACATCCAAACCTAGTTGACGTGTATACTGCCATCTGATAGCTATATGGTCGTCATTCATAGGGAAACGATGCATGTCGCATTTTATGAAATTTTAGTCTGATTTTTTTCCATTCACAGTTGGCAAATCTTCATGCGCTGGAAATCATCGTTCTCCAACAGTTAATGAATCTTTTCCCCTTTGTCGAAACAATATTTTTCCTATTTCAGGGCCTTGTAACAACTGCTTCTGTAACTAACAGGTTGTGTAGTTGTCTTAAATTCGATCATTGATCACACATTTTAAATTCTTCCGTTAGTATAGTTGGATTTTTATTCAGATAATTTGAGAAATATTCACGCAACCAGTTCTCAAAGGTTGGTCCTCTAACCTGTATACGGTAGACCTACTTGGAATGGGGCGATTGGTATATAAAAATGCAAAATGATCTACAACTTTCCTGGCATTTTCCTAATGCAGTTCGATATCATAAATATTCTTTCAGTTAGAGTGTAAAGGGAGATTTCAGCAAACAAAAGGCGGCGACAGCAATGATCTTAAAAAAAATTAAAAAGTCAGGTGTGTTTAGATAACTAAATATACAAGGACTATAAACTGTAAGTTATTAATAAAAAATAATAATTTTTCCTGAAATTGGTACGAGATTACTGAAAAAAAAAAACTGTTCGTCGTGACGCTAAATATATATATTAAAAAATGTATGTATCAGTCATGGCATCAGCCCACCCCACCCATCCCACTAATGTTTTAGTTAAAATATCGTTAAAACGTAATTTTTTAGGCATTTCATTTCTCTGCCTCCTTACGCGTTATAAGGAGAACCGTGCAGACTCGGGGTCTGAAAAGTTCGTACGTAGATTTTCAAAGCGAGATTCTACATATAAAAACATGAAAAAAAAATGATATGAAAAATTAAATACCCCAAAGAAAAATCTGCACTGAAGTGGAATAGTTATAATAAAATTTTTTTAGGGTCATGATACAACTTCTTCTGGAATTTCATCTACGCTTTACATGCTGGCAAATCATCCAGAAGTTCAGGTAACTATTTGGTTTACTTCTGATTTTATACCTATTATAAAAATTGCATCTGAGTGTGCAGACAACTGAGTCTTCTATGCTCAAGATATGATTGAGTTTTAGCAAGTTAATTATTATTAATAAAATATTTCTAACTTTATACGGGGCGTCCTAAACCATGCACGAATTCAGCTAAATTCATTATTATATGTCTTAAATTATAACTTTATTTAATTAACTTTCCTGAAGTTAAATAGTTATAATAAAAAATGTTACTAATTTTTACATGATTTGGGACATTCGGTATAAGGTTATAGGTATGTTATGTTATGTTATATGAAACTGAACTGTTCTTTTCCTGCAGAAGAATTATTGATAATTTAATTCCCTAAATTTAAAAATATTGATTACACAGATATACCAAATTTATTCTACAACTAGTTCTATTAAAAATTATTTCACAGCTTTAGAAAAACGCATACATTTTTTTTAGAAACAAGCTCGAGAGGAGCAAAAGAAAATATATGGAAAAGAAAGAGATGCGCCAACAAGTTATCAAGACTTACAAGATATGAAATATTTGGAAATGGTTATTAAAGAAACGTTGAGGCTTCTTCCACCAGTGCCCGTAGTAGGAAGAAAAGTTCATCAAGACATCATATACAAAGGTTGGTTTTGGACCATCCACACAAAATATAGATAAAGTTGCCACAGTGGATCTTTGCTCGTGCGTCATCAATCAACGATCAGGACTCGACGTGGTTAATAACTCTGCATCCTTGTTTATTACAGTAACAAGTTTGAATAAAAGCATAAAAGAACGTCTCCAAAATTCCTCAATAATATAACGTGCTAGACAAGGATAAAACTATAAACGTCAGTTAATTACTTTCTTTATTTGTTTAGTTGACAACCGTTGTATTTTAGAACGTCATTGTCAACCTTATTTTGATCTGCCAATCTAATTCGTATTTTGTAAATCTGTATGCCTTAGAACTGTTCCTGTTTCTAAAAATAGTTCTTTTTAGAGGTAATTATACCCACAATCTGTTTTGGCGGTAAGTATTTATGGATTTTTATAATAACTAATTTATTTATTTTAAATATTCTAACCGTGAAAGTTCTTTGAAACGTTTACGGCAGTGGCTAAATTCCCGTAAATAAAAGGATGTTAAAAATTTGACTTTTGCGATTTTAATAGTCAATAAAACACCAAACTTTTGTAGATTTTAAGCTTTAAAAATAGTATTAAATGTATAAACATTTGTTTGTCAATTTTTTTTAGATAATAGAGAATGCCGGGCAAAACTTAAAATAAATAATAATTTTTCGTGATATTATGTAGGTACGTCAAACGGTAGGCAGGCACGTCCATTTTATGAACTTAACTTAGTTTTGACTTTTTTCGTCTCGTAATTTTGATTTGATTCATACGATTTTGATGACGTAAAAGTGATGACGCACGGGAAAAGAACCACTGTGGCGACTTTATAGCTATTGAATTTTATACTTTGTGCCACAGAGCTTCTTCTTGTTTTGCATTTAAAAATGCAAGAAATGCCTTCTCACACATTGAGCCTAATGAATAAAAATGTAGCAATTGCCTTTTCTTATAAAATCGAAGTAATTTCTTGAAAGGCAATGAATAAAAACTAAAGTAATTGCTTTTGCGTCCAGCGATTGCTTAAAAGTGCAGGAATTTGTTCTAGTCAATGCTTTTTCTTAAAAAATAGAAGCAATTACTATAGTTTGCTTAAAATGTGAATAATAAATTTAGGAATTGCTTTTTCTAGTGTAACAATTGCTGTCAACTTTTTAAGGTAGGTCGGCATCATTTGCTTGGTAGCAGTCAACTTTAGTTCTCCGCGGCATACACGTGCGTTGCTCTTAATTTGTGTCTTTAATTATGGCTGAATATTTGAACGTCCGTAAAACAAAAATATACAGTGCACCTACGTACAAATTGCAGATATAATGATTTTAGAAAGTTATATCGATTTGACTGCAAAAATGTTGAGTGGTTGGCAAATTATTTTTTGACTGATACTGGTAAAAGGAGAGGGGGTGCACTGTCGCCTTTAAATAAGATTAAAGTCTTTCTGCGGAAACTGTCGGATCCGGGCTTTCAAAATTCTGTAGCTGAAGAACTCGGTGTTCACCAAACTACTGTCTGTAAGACATACACTTCTGTAATGGATGCAGTTTTGGAGAAGGCCAATATTTTTATTAAATTTCCAATAAGTGCTGAAGCTGTTGTGGAAGCTAAACGGTTGTGGTCAGAGAGATTTATTTATGTTCCTTCAATTTGTGAATGAATATCAATTGCTTGTCTTTAATTTCTTCATCACTACTATCACTTTCCTCATTTTTACTGAAATCTGCCATGTCACAAATATAAGTTTCCTATTTTCCACAAAAACGTCACAGATTACCTATTATTGTACTAAATAAATAGACTAACGTTGTTGTATTTACGTCAACTCTTTTGCAAATTTGGCACCAAACTGCAATACAGCAATTGCTTCAAAATTTTATTCATATCCAGATCTAGCAAATGCTTTCACTTATAGCATTTGCTGGTCAAGCAATTGCTTTTACTAAAAAGTAATTGCTTTAAGTAATCGCTTAATTTTTATTCATTATAGGCTCAGTATCCGGTTCGCGCCCGGTACCTATATCTTCTTTGAAGTGTGTACAATTTACCACCTATCAACGAGACTAGATACGGCGGTTTTCAGAGGGTCTTTAACACCCAAAGCAAAACATTTTAAGGGTTAAAAAAAACACCAAATGGACTCCCCTCAATGGGCAACCTCAAGTGCCGCGAAAATTTTTTACTTTGCTATGCTGTTTAAAAGAAGTAAAACGAAAGTACCTAATAGCAAAGAATACAAGAAATCTACAGAGAAAACGTATAACAATAAATATGGCGCCGAGTCGGTTCAGGACTGTATTTATATGATGTCGATAGAGAAGGAAAATCGAATAACAAGATGGTTATGCGGATGCCCATTCCTGTTGGGCGCCAAAAGATATGACCGGCCATGCGTACATACATAACGTATTTTTTTACCCATAAAAATTAACATTTGTTTGCGCACGAGATCAGCTTTACGGATCTAAAAGTACATGTCTATGGTATTTTCGCATAGGAATCGTTACTCCATCTGTCAGCGTTTCTTTAATTAAGCCGATTCGTCGGGCTCTCTACCCTATACTTTAGCCTTTGGGTTACAGATTAAATATATTTAAAATTGCTGTTTGTATGCCTCGTTTTTTAAATCGCACTATTCTCTCGGGCTTTATAGTCTAGAAACGTGGGTCAAACTATTTACAGTATTATTATTGTTTTATTTCAGGTCACGTTATTCCAAAAGATACCCTCCTGAACCTTTATATTTATGGAATCAATAGGGATCCCGATTACCACGAATCGCCAGAGGAATTCAAACCAGAAAGGTTTTTAAAAAATGGGCAACTTCCATTTTCTTATCTTCCTTTTAGTGCAGGTCCAAGAAATTGTATAGGTAAGTAAAATGTTATATCGTTTACTCTAATACAGGGGTAGAGTTTTCGATAAAATGATATTTTGTTGAACACACCAGCGGATAACTTAACGAATTTGATATGGCACGAACCAAATACGCCGAAAAAACTTTACGTGTATGTGGCGAGCCGAGCTTTATCGCACCGTGTGATATCTGCCACAGATGAAATCAGCCGGTTTTAAACTGTCAGTAGATTCGCTAGGTTAATTTGGGACGCGTATCAAGTCGTCCAACATGGTTTGAGGTTAAATTAAAATAATAATAGAAAATAATGTCCGCCGATTCACGTTGCTTCTCAAAAGAATTTATTTTCAAATGTACTTCCACCATACTTAACAAATGTCTGAAAGTATCATTATCCATCCTTAAATTGTTACGGAAATCATTTGGCTCGTCTTGTTGAAGTTCTTTCAAGAATAACATATGACTCAGTTCATCTCTACGAGAAATCCATTTTTTTATTCACTTGCTCCGTTTTTTTGATTTTTGTTTATTGGCAATAAATACATACGCTATGGCATAAGCTATAGCGCATCTTCTACGATTGGTATTCATTTTTAAAACTCACCGAGTACAAATAAATCCGAGTCGATCTAAAACCACTGGTTAAATCTTTCCGGAATTCCAAAAGATCGCGAGCCAAGCCAAAACTGTTATAAAACGTGGCGTTTTGTCCCATTAGCGAGAAGATTTAATCAGGCGAATCTAATCGGGTTATTAAGTCGGCGAGCCAAGTTCGGCTGCCCAAAAATGACGAGAGTTTTGGTACGTGCCGAGCCTAACTCGCAGGCCAAATCCGAAAGATCAAATCTTATATGTTGGTGTATGGGGGGCTAATAGGCCAGAATCCGGCTGACCCCGAGGGCATGTGAAAGCCCTCCCTTAATAATTTTACATTAAAATTCTATTAAACTTTATTAAAAGTCCTTGTATTATGATGAACGAAGAGCGAGAGAATAGTTAAAGAGGAACCACTGTCGCCGTCGGGTAAACCGCGGAGGGATTTTGGTGTACAAATCTTGGGAATTAGTGGCATTACAGGAATTAGTCGGGGCATTGGAGGAATTTGTAAAGGCATTAGAGGATTTATTCGAGGTATTAGAGGAATTACTAGAGACATTGTAGGAATAAGTCGAGGCATTAGAGAAATTAACCATGGTGTTAAAGGTATTACTTTGAAAATAAAAACTTTATTTTGATTAAATTTACTTTAGTGTGTTGAATAATGCCTTGATTATTATACTTTAAAATTCTTTTCTAAACTTATTTTCGATGTTATTTTTTTATTACTAAGCTGAATAGTTTTGGGAAATCTTCGCCCGATGAATATTTAGTCAAGTTGGCAACATTGCATATACAGTGTCACCAGTAAAGTCAGCATCATATGGGATTTTTTTTTATTAATAGCTTTATTCGAAATTTGACTTTGGCATCGATCGAGATGAAAATTAAGCAAAAAAATAGTAGTCACGTAATTTGCATTATCTGTCAAATTTTAATTTTTTCCAAAAATAATTCAAAAGTAAGTATAATAATAATTCTAGCCCACATGCAAAATTTCAGCTGCATAAGATAATTTTGATTTTTTACCCACCACTAAAATTTATTTTTGACTTAATGAATACTTTACTGATGACACTGTGTTCTTTTTTGTCTTACCTACTTTCAGATACAAAGTACATTTTAAAAAATAATTATTTTATGAAGTTACCTTATACAGGGTCAAAAACAAATAAACTTTGCATCACATGCGACCAAATTTTAATAGCCCAATTTTGATTTTGTAAAAAAATACACATTTAATATGGCGTTACTTTAAAGAAAATGTATCTGAAATAAAGCCTTGTCAAAACTGAGAAGTTTTATGTAGGTTGCGTTGAGTCTTATTTTGCAAAAGTGGTGCAATTTACTGAATTTACAAAATATAGGTAAAAATCAACATTATCTTATGCAGCTGAAATTTTGCACGTCGGCTAGAAACTGCATTTAAAAAAACTTTTTTTGATAACTTTTTTCGATATTTTCAGAAATACTTTTGAATTATTTTTTGGAAAAAATTAAAATTTGACAGATAATGCGAATTACGTGACTATTATTTTTAGCTTAATTTTTATCTCGATCGAGGCAGAACTTGATGCCAAAGTCAAATTTTGAATAAAGCTATTAATAAAAAAAAATCCCATATGCATGGTGACACTGTATCTGCAAGTTGTCTGCAATGTTGCCAAATCCAGATTTTTGCGGAACGTCTACCGTTTTGATGTATGAACTGAATGAACTGATGAATTCTACCACTGAGGTACCAATTACCAATTTCTACCGCTAAACATTACACTCGATTTAATTTAAGCTTTTGAAATAATTATGTTAATAAACATTAAATATGTTCTTTTAAATTAAACCCTAATTAAAAATACAACAAAATGCATGGCGATATTGGAGCGACATTATATTATTAATAATATAAAAATAATAAATTCATACATTATTGACTACTGGTTTAAGTGTAAAGGAGCAGACCGAGACTTTGCTGGCTGCTTTGCTCGACGAACAAAATGGCGTACAAACACGAGACTGCAGTAATGTTCATCAGTTTAACCGAAAACCACGTTATTATGAAGACAATATATTTTATGTGCAGTGGCGACCGCATAATTATAAGAAAATAAAATGGCTTTTTTCCAAATATATTTTTATTATTTTATGAATTTAAGTACTTATTTATAGTACATATTTACATTTAAGTAGGTATTTAATTAGACACTCGGTTATTGATTTTTATTCAAATATTAGGTAAGTTTATAAATAAATTTTCATTTTTTAAATTTACAGACTAAGATATAAGATACATTTTATTATCTATTTAAAATGAAATTTATCATTGGCATGAAAGGAATTAGTGGACATTGGTGGGCATTAGTGGGCATTTGTAAATAAATTAGGGGTATTAGTTAATTAAAATAAGGAATTGGAGGCATTACTGTACAACAATTTTGACCGCGGTTTACCCCTCGGAAACCAGTATTTTTATCGTAACCTATTAAAAGAACTGAAACTGTGACAGGGAGAATGGTTTATCTATTTACGAAGGGATTACGACAATATTGTACTTCTTTAAAAGTAGCAACCCGTCTTATTATCACACGCAAGACACGCAGTTAGTACAAAATACAAACGATTACACGACATGACGACAACATTTAAAATTTTACGAAAGTAGTCCATTATCTCAGAGGGGAGCTGTGAAGATATGGGGAAAAAACACACAGTCGTCTCCACAAATAATATATAAAAAGTCAGTTTATTGGGTGTAGATGTTTCGGTACTAGAAAGTACCATCATCAGCACCGAAGGGCCCAAGTGCCACTTACACGAAAGAACACTGAGAGAAAACTCTATTAGCCGTAGCTAGAAATCCATTCGCAGTAGCAAGAAATCTGCATTAAATAGGCGCCGAAAAAACAACTCTGTTGTCGCTACAAGGTTCTTTTTTTTTAAATTACTTTTTAACCTCAACATGGTCGTTTTTTACATATTATTCTTTTGCTGTTAAAAGATAACTCTATTGCCATAAAAAATATATAATGCAGTGGTAAACAAAAATGATTTTGCGATTAATTGAGGTCGTGTAGTTAGAAAAGTATCGGTTTTTACTCCTAAAAATAATCAGCCAGATATAAAATAATTTTATTTTTATTGTAGCTAGTCCACCTAGCTACTACTAAATTCCTTTTTTTAGCTCCTTCGCCAAAATGGCTGTGGTTGGTGGATTAGTTTATAGTGGATGTTTTTGGATATTGATTTGATAAAATTTTTATATTTTAATAATTCTATATAGGGTGGTGTACTTTTAGTGCAACGTTATACAATAAGTGTTGTGGCGGTGTGTCTCCAAATTCAGGTAGGTACAATTATTTTACCAATAATTATATTTATTACTTATATTTTTTAATTCATTCCGATCATGGCCGCCATTAAGTTTCCGTACTGCATTTATTAGGGCAGTATTTTTGATAAAAATTGTTTGTTAAACTTTGTTTAATAACGGGGGGATCTGACTGATCCGAAAGTAACAAACTGCTAGGAACATGACCCTTTTTAGCCATTTTTTTTATTAATAGGTATCAGAAAACCTAACAAATGCGATTTTGCATTGCAAAATTTAGAACGGGGAAGAAATATCTCAAAAACTCAGATTGTTTTCCGATTCTATCCCCTAAATTTGTATTGTATTTCTGAAAAAATTAATTTCTCGCCTAACAAAATTTAAAGACTCACCTAAGTCAACGATTTTTTGTAGGCACCTAAGTAGAGTAATGTGATAAACATGAGTTATTTATTAGGTAATAAATATAATTATTGGTAAAATAATTGTACCTACCTGAATTTGGGGACACACCGCCACAACACCTATTATATACGTTGCGCTAAAAGTACACCACCCTATATGAAATTATTAAAATATAAAAAATGTATCAAATCAATGGCCATCAAACATCCACTATAAACTATAACCCACCAACCACTAAACAAACTAACAACACTGCAAATGGCAATAAAATGAACCAAAACGATTTCACCATGTTTTAAAAAAGCAACTGTTTAGTTCCTAAAAGGTATATTTTAGATAGGTATAAAAGATTGGTTAGTTTTTAGTTTTATTTTTGTGGTAATAAGATAACCTTATATTATAAAAAAATACTTTTTAAAAACACTTTATTGGATACATATTGTTATGGTTATATGATATTCTGTTACCATAAAAAAGCATTGAGCACATGTAACAATATTGTTGTCAAAAAAACGTCCTTGATTGCGACTAAACGAAATATTTTAGGGATAAATGGATTTTTGCTTGTGGTAATACACATATATTCAAAAAAATACTTGTATTGAGTGATTTTCCTCAGTGAATGTAAACAAATTTTAAAAACATGAAAACGACAAGAACATGTTGTATAATTGGACGAAAACAAAGTTAAAATATTTAGATAGTGTTAAAAATTAAAAATTGATTTTAAAAATCGAAAGGAGTTTCCTCCTCTTTTCCTTCCCGTACATAGTAAATAACTTCGACTAACTTTGTTTTCATCCAATTATACAACATGTCCTTTTCATGTTTTTAAAATGTGTTTACATTCCTTCGTGTAATAAGTGGTACTTGGGCCCTTCGGTGCTGATGATGGTACTTTCTAGTACCGAAATATGTACACCCCAATAAACTGACTTTTTATATATTATTTGTGGAGACGACTGTGTGTTTTTTCCCCATATTTAAAATTTTAATTTAATATTGACAGATGTTATATTGACAAGTTGAGCGATGTTTCCTAATCACAGTTCTCAGGAATCTGGCCAAACTATTATGTCATCTTCAACGTGATTCTCGTGTATAAAAATAAGCCATTTTGGTCAGACAGGTTTGAATATAGCGCTGAATATCTAGTGCTTCGCCTTCTATGTGTCGGTATAAAAACCATTATTTACCTTAATCTCTGAATTGCCCAACGTGAAGTACTTTTCATCGTCTATAACAATCTCTCGTTTACAAAATGGATCAGCCTGAATGATGATCGACAAAATCGTGATATCGGTGCCAACTGGTTTGCCCTATATTTTGAACATTTTTTCATTTTCGATATTTTAGACCATTTCTGTCCAATTCCCTCGAAACTATGTCCTTAGAAGTGCGATATTCACGTCCCAATTTTCTCATAGATACTCCAATTTTATTTTTAGCCCTTCTCACCACCAATCTATTTACTCTTTTATGGGATGGAATAATTTTAGGCATGGTATACCTTTCTCACATTAAGCTATTGTACGATAAGTAGGCAGTACGGGGCGAAATATTTTAATTTTGGAACAATCTAACTATTTCCGGTTTAGGCATCTACCCAACTAAATTGTAAATACTTTCCCTAAGTTCTAGTTTATAGGCCATTTTAAAGCAAATAATCTGCAATTAGTAGTCCATTATTGTAACCTAAAAGTAAGTTCTAACGAAAAATAAAAGTATATATACCTTAACAAATGTGAAAGCATTTGGCTGTTTATTTAAAATAAACATTTATAACATAAATAATTGATTTATTTTTTAGGTCAGAAATTTGCAATCTTGGAAATGAAGAGCATGATATCAAAAATTTTACGGCATTTTGAGCTATTTCCAACCGATCCACCACATAAATTAGAACTTGTTAGTGAAGCAGTATTAAAGTCTTCGAATGGAGTAAATATAAGACTGAAGAAACATGAATGGTCGGAATGATGTTGTTGATATTTTATAAAGCAGTCTTTATTGACTATTATTTATAATGTTTATTAATTAATAAATTATAAATTATTTAAAATAGTTTTTTCGTTCACTTCACAAAACACGACCAAATACGAATATTCCGATGATTAACCACAACATCACAAAAACAAATACTATGATTACTTAAAAAAAAAAGAAGGGTTTGTTCGATTACTACAGCTGTTTTCTTTGCTACTCGTGGATGGCCGACGCGTGAAAAATAAAAGCGAGGTTGCCGCTATCATTCTAGATTTTGTCACCATGGAACTAAAATAAGTAGGTAGGTACTAAATACATAGACCTAAAATAAACATTTTTTTTTTTAATTTACACCAACAAAACAAAAACTCCATCTAAAGTCAAATTTCTCTAAGAACACGCCGCGTTATGGCTAAGTCACCTGTCATTTATTGCACCATGTTAAAGTCTGGTCTATTTTACGTTTAGATGTTGGCGACAGAGACAGGACTGGGCTAAGTTCTTTTACCATCGCATTCACCGTACGGGGGTCTTAATGATTTATTAACATAATGGTTTAAGACATTAGAGCGTTGATTTTTTTTACAATTGAAACATCGAACCAACGTGCGATAGATTAAAAGTTATGGCGTCATTTATTGGCAAAACATAGAAATACATTTTACATGCAATAAAATTACCAATGGAAAACGCTTTGAATCACCCTGACAACCTAATACAAGAGTTTCGCCGCCCAAATATTTTAGCTACGAACTAATCAAGTGGTGCGCCTGCGCGTATTTGGCGTTCCAGGCTGCGTTGCCATATTATAATTTATGTTCGCGGCGTAGTACAAAACCGCCAAAATGCCATGTGTTTTTAAAAACAAACAGCTGGCTTAGTTCTCAGTAAGCGCAAGGTTTTGCTACCTATTTTACAGGAATTAAATCAGATAAGCTAATAATATAAAATTTATAATAGGAAATGATGATAAATGATATGTTTCTTATTAGTAATAGGGCAGTTAATTTTTTAACCTAAACTGGTTAATTCTACTTATCGTTCAACTTAAATGATAAACACAACGAAAATGTAGTCTCTGAAACCGGATACGTGAGCTTGCTACGGTCCACTACTAAACTGGGAACTTTTAGGGAGAAACTAGATCAGCTGTTAATGTCACATGCGGGTGTCACCTGTCGAAACGTTCGAAGACTATTCCGTGTTTAAATTTAAGTGGTGGCGTCTGATAAAAATAATTATTTGGTGCCGTAAAATGGGGTGAATAGGATCAGCGGGGTGATTAGGATTGAAAGTTACCTTTAAATTTCAAAAATCTGTAATAATTGTAATTTTAAAGTGTAGGTCATTTCAATGTACAGATTTGAAGCAACGGTTGTTAAAAGTAATTTTTATGACATTACTCTTAAAATAACTTAGCCACATCGCAGGCTGAATACCATGACCTAAAATGTCAAATTTAGCAGTTAAACTGTTGTGATATTATCTTTCCTTTTGTCTTACAAACTTCATATCTCTACAACTCTGAATCACTTATAAAATTTAGGTAATATTATTTTTAGTACTGTTTTATATTACTTAAGATAAATTTGTGTGCAAAATTCTATACACCCCGCGGTTGTTTAAATGCGATACAGTCAATAAATCAAGCAATGATCCTATTGACACCGCCTGCGGGGTGAATAGGATTTGTGTACAAAAAAATATATACATACAACAGGGTACACACCCTGTATAAAAACTTATACCACCAATTAAAAGTATCAATCTTAACTCATGTTTTAAGCTATTGAGAAATTTATTCAGGCAGATAGTTTTCAAGTTACAAACAAGCTTTCAAAGTGGAAAATTGATCCTATTCACCCCATTTTACGGTATAGTTCATACGAAGTCAGTTGAGACAAAGTAAATATTGGGGGTACGATCAATTTACTGCATCACACACTGAAACTACAATACAAATATAACAAAATTTGTATTGATTGCTCCCTATACAGATGTTCGAAGACATCCACGTGGATTTGACAAGTCTGTCATCAAATTTTTTTTAGTTTTTTTATCTGTCTCAACTGAGATCGTATACACTTTACGATACAATAGTCATTAAAATTAAGAATAATCACAAATAGTTTTTAAGAAATAAAAACACAATCACAAATTATCTACTAAACTAGACATTAGTTATTTTAACTCCTTTATATACCTACCTATTATTTATTAAATTGAAACGTATACAACCGCTAAATTAACAGTTTCAATGAGCCGTATTTATTAAAAAAAAGGGTATGTTTATACTTGCAGAATATGAAGGAAATCCTTCAGCTCGCATTTATAATATTCCGAGAAAAACCCTATACTTATAGAGTATGAGCATATCCTTCCCAAAAAAGTATTTGGTTATTCATAAACGTTACCATTTACTCTAAATAAAAAGGATATCCTTCAATAATTTTGAGTGTGGTCAGTAGCAGACTCAGTCGTATGCGTGATCAGTTGTAGCGATGGCAGATGTTGTGCAACTGAGAGAGATTAAACACTACAAGCAGAGTTATCAACACTTGTTCGTGATTAGAAAGAATTATACCGGTTTGAAGAGGAAAATGTGCAACGGCTTGCCAACTAATTTTTGCGAATAAATGCTGAAACTCGAGGAGGTGCGTTATCATCCGTCCTAAAATTTTGAATGATATCGATTTTGAAGCACCCGAAGAAGAAGTGCCAGAAGTAGATGAAAATGATAATGACGAATTTGATCTACCTCTTGGCCAGCAAGGACAAGAAGTCAGAAGAAATTTGAGCATTGTAATAGACAACTTTGATAATTAAATGTAGGTATGTATAAAACTGTATAAAATAAAAGTTCAAATTTAATTTAGTCTTATTATTTACGCCATAATAATATCAAATCATTTTGGTTTTTAAGAAACAAAATTCGAATAATTATAATAAGTTTATTCACATACCCTTTACTTATTCTTGAAAGATATCCTTGCAAGTATAAGGTAATCATTATGAATACGAAAAAAAAAGGTAATGCTTATTACTCCTACCTTTTTCTTCAACTCAAAACCTTATACTTCTACCTTATACTTACAAAGATATCATTTAGTTTTATGAATACGGCTCAATTTCTCCTAATATGACTAATTCTTATAATTTTTTATTAATTTAGGCGGAAAAATAGTTTTACCATTTTTTAGAAATTTGTTTTATCTTTTTTTTTTTTGGAACTTTATACAGGGTTTGTTTGAAGGTGGTAGACAATGAAGTAATATAAAAAAAATTACCTTGTCGGACTTCTATTGTCTTTATTTTGTTACTTAACACAACGTTTCGGTTAGTTGGTATCTCTAACCGTTCCGTTAATTTTTTTTTTTTTTTTTTACAGGGTGTCCCAAAAGTAATGGGACACAGAGCAACAGCAGACTCCTTAAGCCGAAATAATGCGATTTACTTAAACTTGCCCTATCCCAAAATTGATAACAACCAAGATACAGGTTGTCAGAGTCTTAATTTTGTTTTCGTTTTTATGCGATTATTTCCTAACGAAACGACATCGCAGCACAAAATTAAGGACTTTTGGGGTTTTGTGAAATGAGGAATTCAAGATTATCCATAGTTTTTGTGTATCCAGTAGAGGGCGCTGCCTACGGCATGGCCCACTCCTTTTATCTGGCATAACTTTGTTTAGAATTCTTATATCGATCCGACTATTAAAAAAATAAGTTACTTTACTTCTTTTACATCAAAAACGTATAACTTATTAAAGTCGCTAGGAGCAACCATTTTCGAGATAATCGCATTTGATATTTTTAATGCAAGAATCCTAAAATATTTAAAATAATTGTGTATTCGTATTAGTATTATTATTTATCAGAGCTGACCTTTATTAAAAACAACGACGTTTCTAAGGCAACAACATGTTATATAAAGTATCGTCTGTCAAAGTTATTAATTTTCTTCGGGCAATACCTACTTAGATAATTATAAATTTTTGAATAATAATTTACTTTCCAATGCGGAAATGCGTGATATGCTTTGTATTATTTATGCACAAGAAAATTTTGACGGCCGAAGTGCAGGGCGCAGGTAAATGTATTGAGGTCAATGGTGGCCATTTTGAACAATTGCTATCACGGCGTTACCATTTTTTTTCTATTTTGTTACTTTTTAATGTTATTAAACTAAGTATTAAATAAAATTTTTGATTGGAAAAAACGTTTTTATTAAAAAAAATAGTAAACCTTAAGCAAATGTAGCTGATTTAAAATCATTTTAAGTTAGAAATTCATTGTTGCTTGATTTTCCGCTACTTTTGGACCACGTACTTAGTTGCATAGGACATATGAAATGCGATTATCTCGAAAATGGTTGCTCCTAGCGACTTCAATAAGTTATACGTTTTTAATGTAAAAGAAGTAAAGTAACTTATTTTTTTAATAGTCGGATCGATATAAGAATCCTAAACAAAGTTATGCCAGATAAAAGGAATGGGCCATGCCGTAGGCAGCTGATTACACAAAAACTATGGATAATTTTGAATTCCTCATCTCAAAAAACCGTAAAATCCCTAATTTTGTGCTGCTATGTCGTTCGTTAAGAAATAATCGCAAAAAAACGAAAACAAAATTAAAACTTTGACAACCTGTATCTTGGTTGTTATCAATTTTGGGCTGAGGCAAGTTTAAGTAAATCGCATTATTTCGGCTTAAGAGGTCTGCTGTTGCTCTGCGTCCCATTACTTTTGGGACACCCTGTATATATATTTCATAAAAAGGAAATTCAAATACACCACAATAATTGCTGTCACTTGCTGTTTAAATTTCTATTATTGAATATTTACTCAACCCTTATCCCCTCTCCCCCGCCCCCCCTTAATAGCAGCTGTCGAGAGACTGCAGGCGTCCGGTCGACATTTTGCTTTTGATGTGACAACTATGGAGGACTTGAGGTAGGAGGCCGATCGCAATGCATTGGATTGGGTCCCAAATTAGCATCGGTAATTCAGCTTTACGAGTCGCCGTAAGATGGCGCTCGTGTTCGAAGTGGGCTATCAAATAAATGGTTTCTTATAGACGCGATAACTATTTTTATTTAAATTAGTTCTTTAAGGAACAAATAAGGACTTTTATATGAATTTACACTTACTTTGTTATACTTATTAGTAAACTCGGCCTGTATAAAGTTCCAACGATGCTTGGTTTTTAAAATACAGGGTATTAAACATTCTAGCTATACCTTTGGAGCTAGAAAGATACTTATTTGGCTGCGTTTCCTTTCTGAAAAAGATCCTGTCTTACACCCCGACACAAAGCAAACTCTACTTTTATAAATTGTACCATTATTCATTATAAATATGGAAATCAATTACAATACGTTTTTTGTCTCGTCTTGTCTTCAAACGTCATTTGTTCTTTCGAAAATAAAATGTCAATTTGTCAAAAGTAAAAGTAAAAAACGAAGAAGAAGAAGACGACAACAGCCCACATGCGACGCGAGAGCATCTATCGGCCAATAGCGAACTAACCAAAAAACCGGGACAAAATTTGAAAATGCTGCCATTGTCGATCGGCCTCCTACCCTCTAGTTCTCCATAGTGACAACATCAAAGGATTTTTGGTGAGTGACCTTACTCCGTTGATATTATTTGTACTCTGGTATAGTGGACCATCATACGTGAACCATACAGCTAACCAGACAAATTGTGAACGTTAGAATCTTTGATTTCTTTAAAACGTAAACAATGCAGTCTATGTTATGAGAACTCTATGCAATCAACATATGCTTCTCAATGGCTCTAGTTACTTTAATTTTGGGGCTAGAAATAATATATTTTTATGAACAAGGTTTAAAACGCATTGTCTTTTTCGCAGGAATAATACGGTCTGTAAAAACTTTCGAAACTATTGTTCTGGACGACATACAAAGTAATAAGTCAGCTGACCCTCCCGTCTGTTTTGAGTTTTTATTGCGGCCCTAGTATTTCTTGATAGCTGGAAGATTTATAGGTATCTTATAACAGGAATATTGACCGGTATAATTTTAAAGGTTCAAGTAGATCGCTTAGAAGCCTTATTCTTTGATGACGAGTTGAAAGAATTAGTCTTTGCAGTCGCCTTTCTTGATATGGTGGGTTTTTAGTAAGATGAATAATTTCATGGGTTTACGTTAAACACTCTTTAATGCTTTAATATCTATTACATTATAGCATGAGTCCTAAATATTCTCTGCATATTCTAGTCTTGGTATTGTGTGATTTGCATAATTTTAGAAACAAAAAGCCTCCCAAAATCTAGTAGTTATATGCCCGATTTTTGAATAAAATGGACAAGGTATCAAATATCTATCAAAAACGATATTGATATGACGAATATCTTAACTCTTTATCCGTTTTTGGTTTACTACATGAATGGAAAATTATTACAAGTACTGAAAAAATTATTGTTAACTAACAGGAATATAATGTAACTAGCGTGTACCCGGCATGCGTTGCAACCCGCTGGTATAAATACAAACCCGATATATTAGTACCCGGCATGCCACTTTCTGAAATTGCACCCGTGCGAAGCCGGGGCGGGTCGCTAGTTATACATAAAAACCTTCCTCTTGAATCACTCTATCTATTAAAAAAACCGCTTCAAAATCCGTTGCGTAGTTTTAAAGATTTAAGCGGATATAGGGACAGACGGGCGATAGCTTTGTTTTATACTATGTTAAGATGATGGTAAAAAGTAAATGAAAACAAAAATTCGCCATGGAAATATTAAGAAAACAGTACCTTATCGCACAGTTTTACTATTACTATTTATATCCAATGCATCCAAATCAGACTTGCTCATTTCAAGTTTAGAGGTTAAAGGTTTCTACGCATTTATTAACATTTACAAATATAACGACATCATTGTAAAGCATTGACCGAGCCTAGCTATAAAATATTGCATCTAATTTAAGAGCAGTTATCACTTGCCACATTTAGGTAAAAAGGAGTGACAAACTACAAGAAAACTATTGGATAGAATTGGTTAAAATTTGGAAGTTAGCTTCGAAATTTGATACTACATGACTGTATCACCTTCATTTTATCAATTTTGAAAAAAAAGGCTATATAGTCATGTAGTATCAAATTTCGGAGCTAAATTCCAAATTTTAACCAATTCTATCCAATAGTTTTCTTGTACTTTGTCACTCCTTTTTACCTAAATGCGGCAAGTGATAACTGCTCTTAATACAAGTAAATACCGTGCGAGCAAAAATTATTTGCATTAAAGACGGTTTTGCATCTAAGGACGTAATGCTTAGCCGTAAAGCTTTATTCCTGTTGGGAGTCAGTAACTACTTGAATTAACAATCAATCAGCTATTCCGTCATCTTTGACAGTCGTTACAAGTAATTTGATTCATCGCTAATTTTTCCAATTTCTTGAACAATTCACACAATGGGCTTTACGGAACAGCACAAACCATTCATTGTTGAAGCGTATTTTCGAAACGGGGTTAGAGTAAATGGTGAGTAGCAATACAATCCGGGTTTGTGCATGGAGGATTTTCACGAACATTTTCCCAACGTTGCTTTTATTGCTGGGGATTTTTAGCATTGCCTGAAAAGAACCTTGGCTGTGTTTAGGGAAACAGGTTCTATACAACACAAAAAGGGAGCAGAAAGACCATCTGTAAGAATAGAAGAACTTGTTGCAAACGTTTGTGAAATAATGCAAAACGTGTGAATTTATGCTTGGAGCATGGCGGTGACCAATTTCAGCAATTTATGTAATTTTTTTTTCTTTCTGTATATTCTTACTTTGTTAATTTTGTAAACGATCATTATTATACAATGGGAATATGATCCATAATAACCTACCAAATAAATATAAAAACATTAAAAGATTAGAAGTATTTAAAAATCAAACTAAATTGAATTTTTTAACAGATTCCATTTTTTTTTAAATTGAATAATATTTGACTATTAATTTCGTTAAATATATATATTTAACTATGTATTTTTTATAAAAAATTGTTAATTTTTAAGTTTGTTATTGTTTATAATATATTCCCTGTAATGAACTTTTAAAGTTCGTTGGGAATTTGTTAATAAAAAAAAATTGTATTTGTCTACTTATTTGATTACTCATTAGTTTGGTATATCATGTCATAATATGAATTTGACAAAATTTTAACCTAGATTTGGTTGGATATATCGTCCACATATTATTGTAATCTAAAGCAAGCCACAAGTTTTTTAATCCAAGCCCTCTTTGATGCAAATAATTTTTGCTCGCACGGTATAACTGGCTTAAGGCCGAAAATAGAGATGAGCAATTGCTGCAAAAGCAAAAGCTAAATATTGCAAAACATATTATAATATTCGAATTAAAAACAGTAATTTTGTTTTATAGTTAAAAATGTATACCACTAATGACACTGAATTATATGTATACGAAAAAAAAAACTACTTCTAAAAAAGTTAAATGGTGGAAAATTACCTACCCACAGCTGATAATAGTGATATTTTAAAATGTTTTTGAAACTGTCTCTACCTCTATCTGCTTAAAAAACGTTATTATTGGGACTAATAATTTATTTCACTTTTCTCAATATGGGTTCAGAAGCAAAAGATGGATACTGAGAACCGTCCTAGACGTTATGACTAACATAAGGACTTGGACTGGAGAACTTACATCAATAATAGAATTGATCCGGCTTTTACTTGGTGGAAATCCATTATTATTTGCGTTAAATAAATGGTAAAAAAAAATAAAAAAATTTTTTTTTGTAATTTTACACTTTTCACTGATTTTTATTTACTCGACATGTTTCGCAACACAGTTGCTTCTTCGACGGAGTACTTAAAAATGGTATTTTAAAAGGTATAACTTAGGTGTAACAATAAAATTGCAGGTAATTTTCAGGTTGTTTAAATTGTTGGAAAAACCAATAATAATGTTTACAGACTAATTAAAGAGATTCAAAAGAGGTGATCCGTTTAAATCCAATTGATCATTAAGAAGAGTATTGTTATTTTTAAGCCTATTTATTTCTAAGGATTCAAGCAAATTTAATTTTCTACTTTTGTTTTCAATATGCAAGATATCGTAGTTATGATTAAATGTACGATTAACTTCTAACAGATGGTTAGAATAATTATAATCTGTTTTGTTTTTTTTATAAAACTAGCATGTTCATTCATTCGTTTTTCGAAGTTTCGACCTGTTTGTCCGATATAAACTTTAGAGCAATCATTACATTTTAATTTGTAAACACCAGATTTATTTCCTTTGTTCAACTTTTATTATTTTTAATGTGTTTCCCTAGAGTATTGTTAATTTTGAAAGCGATATTAATATTCAAGTTTTTTAAAAAGTTCTTTATTTTAGTGCTAATATAACCTATGTACGAAATAACTTTATAATTGTTTTTATTCTTGTTTGCTGCTGGAAAAACTCATAAAGTTTATAGCTTTTTTATATAATTTTTTATTTAGTATTTTATCTGTAGTTATCGCGGAATACCCATTATTTACTGCAATTTGCTTAATAATATTTAATTCAGTTTGAAAATTAGTTTTGTTTAAAGGTAATGTTACTAGTCGATGTATCATACTAAAAAAAGTAGCTAATTTGTGTTGTTCTGGATGGCAAGATGTGTTATGTATAGTATGTAGTGTAAGTAGGTTTATGATATATTGAAAATTCATGTTCATTTTCGGATTTTTTGATGGTTAGGTCTAAAAAGTAAAGAGAATTATTGTTTTCTTTTTCAATTGTAAAGTTTATATTGTAATGTATATTATTTATGAATTCTAAAAACTGATCTTATTGCTTTTTAGTACCTATCGAACAAGCCAGTACATCGTCTACATATCTATGTCGTAGGCTGATAGTGAAATCCGTCATTTCATGAAAAGCCTAGTCACTTCATGAAGCGTCGGCAGATTGTATAAAAACATGAAATTACACGATCTGCCGCGTCACTTCATGAAAAGACCTTGACGTTTCGGCGTATTGTGCATAACACAATCTGCCTAATTTTAAATATCGTCACTTCATGAAATGCCACAAAAACAAGGTATATTGTGTAATTCCGTCTAAAAGGTATATTGGCAACTGGTTTGTTCGGGTTTGTCAGCATTTTTTTTATTTTTATAAAATAATATTAGTTGAAAAAATTTAATTAAAAAAAAAATGCTCTGGGGAACAACGAACAAACCAGTTGCCAATATACCTTTTAGATGGAATTACACAATCTGCCGACTGACATGACATCGTTAGGTACTACATGAAGTGACGATATTTAAAAATAGGCAGATTGTGTTATACATAATACGCCGAAACGTCAAGGTCTCTTCATTAACTGACGCGGCAGATCGTGTAATTTCATGTTTTTACACAATCTGCCGACGCTTCATGAAGTGACTAGGCATTTCATGAAATGACGGATTTCACTATCAGCCTACGACATCTATACCAATAAAGACATTTTTTAAACAAAGGATGTTTCGAAATAATAGACTCTATATTATTGTCCATAAAGATTTCAGCTAGGAGGGGACTTAAAGGTTTACCCATAATAAGATCTTTACTATAGTATAAAATTCGTCATTAAATTCGAAATAGTTTTGTTGTAAACAAAACAGGATTAACTTTATTTTTAATAACAATTTTTCGACTAGTTTTACAGAGTCTATTACATGAATACTACGGAATAAGTTACAGACGTCAAAGGAAACAAACTTAGCGTTTCTAGGTAAGATAACATTTTTGATTTTGTCAACCAAACATACGAATTTTTAATAGAGCATCTTGCCGAAAAGTTACTATTCGTTTTTATGATATCGATTAAAGGTTTTGAAAGTTTATAAGAAGGCGCTGAAAAAAACATGAGACAACAGGTCTAATTTAATTACCTATTTTATGTATTTTTAAGAGAGAGTGTAGTTTAGGGGACAAAGGATTCATGAGTGTTAATTTGCATAAATCCTTATCAAAAAATAAGCTTTTACAAGTATTTAAAGTATGTTTTATGATTTTTCCAAATTTATTTTTTTATCTAGAGGGCTATGAATACCTTAAAATCACTTATTTCAGTTCTTTAATCTTGGGAAAAATACAATTTTACTATTTTTGGTCCAATGCTATGTGCTATGTAAAATTTACTCTTTAAAATTGTATAACCCATTTTTTTTAAACGGCAACATGGTGGCTCGTCGAGTTAAGAAAAAGAGGATTTTATTACGATTATTTTGATACCATACACTATTAGGTTTTAGAAAATCTGCCATTAAAAAACTTTAAAAAGTTAACTTGGAACTTTCCTAAAATGAAGCATCTTTTGAGAATAAATTTAGATTTAAATGCATCAAGTAGCCTGCGACCAGCAAAACTGATAAAACAAAATCATGCCTAAAAGAAAATTGAAATGCCAACAGCTTCTGCCAAAGTAAATTAGTTTGTTGTTTAAAAAACATGGAAAATAATAGTTTTACAAGGAGTGAAAAAGTTGATATTTTATGTTATTATTGTGAGGCTCATTTCGCATTTTCGTAACCAGTTTTGGGTATACTCTATTCAAACCAAATAGAATTTTTAAAGACGATGTTTCCATCCAAAATAAACGTGTTTTTAAAATGGCAATAAAAACTACAAATAACGCCGCCAACAGCACTATATACCAGGATTGCTCACTACTACTAAATACTACGCGCTAGGCGGTCAGATTTTAGGCTTACTCTTTATTCCTTAAAAAAGGTTGAACGATCGCGGTCGGCATTCCGTTCGACTGGTTTCTGGTTTCTAACGCTTTGTCTCTTTTCCACTTATAATATTATATATCATCGCATGCTATTTAATTGAGATGTTTTCAAACGGTTAGTTTCTAGAAAAGCAGTGTCGTGTGTGGACGTGTTTCGATTGTTTTCGAGTTTTCGTTAAGATAAGTATATTTTTATTATAATAATGTCTTTTTGGCGCCCGTTTGATGTAGATGAACGGGAATTATAACATGTTGAATTACCTTTGCTAACGACCGCATCGCTAGCCGAAAAATGTTCGGAGTTTAATAAAGATTTACATGTTCAAAGTCAACGAATAATTTTAAATATTTACGGGTGTTTAAAGAAAGAAAATCCCGAACAGTTAGATAAATTCATAATAAAAAGAATTAACGAACTAACACTACTTTCGATATCTACAATTTATCGCTTAATTAAGGCAGGAGATGTTACAGATCATGCGGTAAAGCGAAAGAAAAATAACCAACAGTTTCGGAAAGTTGACGATGCAGCAAAATATGTTATTCGACGAATTGTTTACAATTCATACAAGGAAAATACGGCACCGACATTACAAATTATCTGAGATAAGTTACGCGATTACCCTGATTATAAGTATCAGTCATTGGAAACGCTTCGGGGTATTCTATTAAATTGCGGATTTAAACATAAAAAAATTAATAATCGAATGGTAATAATGGAGTCACGCCGTCTCGTTGAACATCGTCAAGAATATTTGCGTAAAATAAAAGAATATCGCGAATCAAAAAGGTATATAGTATATCTAGACGAGACATGGTTTGATACTCATGATGTTGTTCAGTACGGTTGGGTAGATGAAACTCAAAATTGTAGCTTAAATACACCGTTCAAGAGGAAAGCGCATAATAATATTTCATGCCGGAGGTGAAAACGGTTTCGTGCCCAATGCATTGCTTTTGTCGGCCAAAAATATATCAACATCTTCTGCCGATTATTATGAGGACATGACTGGGGATTTATTTGAAAAATGGTTTGTCAATCAGCTCTTACCAAACATTCCACCAAACTCGGTAATAGTCATGGACAATGCATCATACCATTCGCGTATATTAAACAAAATCCCGAATAATAATACTAAAAAGGAGGACATTTTAAATTTTATGAGGATTAAAAACATGAAAATTCCTGAGAAAGTCCCAGTAAAAAAAGAATTACTAAAAATGATAAAGAGTCGAAATTTTAAAAATGAATACATAATTGATAATCTTTGCACTAGACACGGCCATACTGTATTGCGTTTACCTCTTTATTATTGCATATTTAATCCTATAGAAATGATTTGGGGCACTATAAAAAAAACGTCTTAGTAAATGTAATCAGTCACCAACACTAAGCGCAATAGTACTCGATAATATTCGGCAAGTAGTAAGTGAACTAAGCCGCGATATTTGGAAAAACTGTGTGGCCCACGTTATAAAAAAAGAGGAGGAATATCTTATTTTACCGCCAGTAGTACCACTAGTGATTCAAAATGCGAATGAATCCAGTTCCGAATCATCTGACGATTCCAATAGCGTATGAATACATATTTTTTTTATTTTAGATTTGATTTTTTGATTCGATTTAAAAGTTTTAACAATGATTAATATTCTTATAAATACAGGATGGGATTGGAATGGGTGTAGGGGAGAAGGGAGCCCTTTTTTGGGACCAATTAGCAATTTCTACGCTTAATTACAACACGGGCCGTCAAAAGTTTTGATTAAAGTAATAGGTAAATTATTTTTGCGCTCGATTTGACAGGTTTCTAAAACGCTTACCATGTTTATACTGGATTACAAATAATTATAAAAAATAATATATTTATTGCATTAATTTAAAGTCATAATTATTATCGTTCGACGGCACGCCCATGGATACATTTATTTCGGTGGCAAAACATCGTCTTTAAAAATTCTATTAGGTTTGGATAGACTTTACCTAATAGTGCCGGGTTGGATGACGCCGATTAGGATATCTTTGTGCGGTTGAATTAGTTCTACATTCTCCAAGCACTAATAACATATCAACTTTTTCACTCCTTGTAAAACTATTATTTTCCATGTTTTTTTAAACAACAAACTAATTTACTTTGGCAGAAGCTGTCGGCATTTTAATTTTCTTTAAGGCATGATTTTGTCTTATCAGTTTTGCTGGTCACAGGCTACTTAATGCATTTAAATCTAAATTTATTCTCAAAAGATGCTTCATTTTAGGAAAGTTCCAAGTTAACTTTTTAAAGTTTTTTAATGGCAGCTTTTCTAAAACCTAATAGTGTATGGTATCAAAATAATCGTAATAAAATCCTCTTTTTTCTTAACCCGACGAGCCACCATGTTGCCATTTAAAAAAAAAAATTAGTTACTTATACTACTTTAAACAGTAAATTTTACATAGCACATAGCATTGGACCAAAAATAGTAAAATTGTATTTTTCCCAAGATTAAAGAACTGAAATAAGTGATTTAAAGGTATTCAATATTCATAGCCCTACTCTAGATAAAACAATAAATTTGGAAAAAAAAAATTTCTTGGTGCCAAAAAGTGACAAGTGACACATCGTTGTATTTAGAATGTCATATGGAGTCAAAAAAAGTAAAAATATACCAGGTGTCCCATTTAAAAATCGAAAGTTTATGTCACTTCCGGTTATGCAGTTTTATGTCGTATACAAATCCTCCGAATTTTATTTCATAATCTTGAAAAACAAAAAAGTTAGAGGGGCGATCCACCTTCCGTGGACACCCGGTATTTGTGATTTAGGCAGACTTTTTATTACTCTTTCTAAAAAATTTAACCACCGAGAGAATGGACTACTTCATGAGCCAATATTTGAATTATTATAAAGTTACTATTTCGACAGACAAAAGCTTTTTAAAAATAGCTGCTATCTGGTAGCGAACAATCCCGATTGGTACTGGCCGGCTAGACAAAATAAAGCACGTTCAAAAACGCTAATCGCGGCCAGATTTAGGGATCGGGCCAAGGCACAAAATTCCTTATGAGCCAGTAAGAGACTGAGATATTGTGGTTTATGAATTCTCCCTCTCTATATCTTACAAGATTAATAGCTCGACCAGGTCTAGTCATACGGAATTTTTCCGGCACAATGAAGCGGCAAGAAGTTATTGCGGTGGCGTCGGGAGACAAAATAATACTTATGAGTATGAATAAATAAATTGGTGTACAGATAGGTAGGTAAGGTCATGGTATTGCGGCCCAACTATACGAGTCGCCGCTGTTAATTTGCCCAGCTATACTAAAGAATTAATATAGATGGACGTGGTTTATTTAATGGGTCATACAACATACTTATTGAAAACGTTAAGAGCATATTTTACAAACGCGGACTTTACCCGCTATAAGATTTTAAGCATCCAATTAGGTATTATCTAATCTGAAAATAATAATAAGAACGGTTTCGATATATCTATTTATTATTTAATATACACTGCCAGTAAACAATTATAAATGTTGAATGCACAAAGTATCTGCTAATTTTTAGAAAAATGTTATTTTTATTTAAGATTTTTTTGACCGTTGTGGTAATTTTTGTCACTTTTATTTTATATTTAATGCTCAGACTTGTGAATGCGCGTAAAAAGTTGAACTGGATACCTGCCGCTCCTCGTGTGCCAATTTTGGGATCTATTTTTGAGTTTGGAAATAGCGCAGGTATGTAAGAAAGGATATAAGGAGGAAACGAAGGAATATCCATAAATTTTAATATTTTCAGGAAGGAAAGGTTGACGTTTACAAGAATATTAACTTTGTGAGTTAATATCTACATGATATACAGTCTACAAGTTAACACACACATATCTACAAGTTTTCAACTATTAAGAAATTTTGCTTCTCATTGCCGAATTAATGCCAAAAATAATATGTTCTATTTAATAAAAAAAGAAGATTCGTTTCTCAGAAAAGTAGTAAACTGGCAGAAAAACCGCATCATTAATCGGGGGTGATATCATAAGTGCATCTAATTTTTCCGAAAAAATTTGGAAAAACGAGTTGACAAGTAATTTGTTTGTACGGAAGCGTACCAACTAATTTTTTTGATTTTTCCGACTTCTAAGTCGATTTTATCGAGTTACAAGTAGAAATTTTTTTTTCTGACTTAGAAGTCGGTTTTATCGAGTTACAAGTCGAAATTATATTTTTCTGACTTAGAAGTCGGTTTTATCGACTTCTAAGTCGATTTTATCGAGTTACAAGTAGAAATTATATTTTTCTGAATTACAAGTCGGTTTTATCGACTTCTAAGTCGGTTTTATCTAGTTACAAGTCGAAATTATATTTTTCTAACTTAGAAGTCAGTTTTATCGACTTCCAAGTCGGTTTTATCGAGTTACAAGTAGAAATTATATTTTTCTGACTTAGAAGTCGGTTTTATCGACTTCTAAGTCGATTTTATCGAGTTGCAAGTAGAAATTATATTTTTCTGACATACAAAACGGATTTATCGACTTCTAAGTCGGCTTTATCGAGTTGCAAGTAGAAATTATATTTTTCTGACTTAAAAGTCGGTTTTATCGACTTCTAAGTCGATTTTATCGAGTTACAAGTAGAAATTATATTTTTCTGACTTACAAGTCGGTTTTATCGACTTCTAAGTCGGTTTTATCTAGTTACAAGTCGAAATTATATTTTTCTGACCTAGAAGTCAGTTTTATCGACTTCCAAGTCGGTTTTATCGAGTTACAAGTAGAAATTATATTTTTCTGACTTAGAAGTCGGTTTTATCGACTATAGTAATAGTATATATGCTACCCGGCATGCGTTGCAACCCGCTGGTATAAATACAAACCCGAGCAAACCCGATATATTAGTACCCGGCATGCCACTTTCTGAAATTGCACCCGTGCGAAGCCGGAGCGGGTCGCCAATTATACATAAAAACCTTCCTCTTGAATCACTCTATCTATTAAAAAAACCGCTTTAAAATCCGTTGCGTAGTTTTAAAGATTTAAGCACATATAGGGACAGACAAGCGATAGCGACTTTGTTTTATACTATGTTAAGATAAGATTATGTTATAAATATCATAAAGAAATTTTTCAAATTGTTTTTCATAAATGGTTATGCTGGCCTGGTGATGTCCGGATCTTATTATTTATTTTCGACAAAGACAAATAACATAGCCCAGTATTTTTAAAGTTGGCGCGCATCGATCGCTGCGAAGTTACAGTCAGTTGGAATGATACCAACTCAACAGTGGCGCCTCGTTAATGAAGGGCTATGGGGCTCCGCTCTTCCTGCAATTATTTCAAACAGAATCCAAAAATACTTTACTAAAAAAAACAATAAAGCAATGTATGTAAGGAATCCATTAAAATAATGCAAACCAAACATAGCCCTATTCCAGCGGGTAGGTTATAAGCGCGGGCATAATAAAATTCAAACCAAATAGCCCTATTCCAGCGGGCAGGCTATACTCATAGACAAGCGAGTTGCGCGCTCTCAAGATTATACTAAGCGCGGGCGACCGATTATTCGTCCCGATTCAACGCGACTTCTCGTTAGGACTACGGAGGCGTGACGTCACCTACATATTGTACAACGAGGAGCTCAACATTTTCCGCCCGACAGCTGTTCGCGACTCGCGATTAGACCTGTCGATGCCGCTCGCGTTTTGTTTATTTGTTTTGATTTATTTATTATATAGTTACATTATAAAGTTGAAAAATTTCGTCTAATATGAAGGTCATTGATTTACAGAAGCTTGTGTTTAGTAGTTCTCTGAGCTTAAGTGAAAACCTTGATTTAAAAATACAGAGCGGCCACTACCAATATTGAATATAGTAGGTACCTACAAGGGCAATCAAAATGTAAAAGTAAGGCACAGTTTACGCGTAAGTTTGACAAATAAATATATAATAAAAAATCCTGGACATGCGGTTGTGAGGACAAATATTACTTTTTTTTGTTTCGTGTGTTTTCTTTTTGACGGGGATGATAATTGGACTATAAATGGGGTGCAGGACTTAAAACATCTTTCAGAGAAAATAAAAAACATGTAAATAGTGCAAAACATCGTTATAATGTGGTAAGTTTTGAGATGTTAGGACAAACTACTATTTTAACTTGTTTAAGTAGTGCTTATGCTGATGAAATTAAAATTCACAACGAGAAAGTTAGAAAAAACAGACACGTACTTTCGAAAATAATAGACATTTTAATTTTTTTTTAATTTAAAGCCAGCGCCCCCCCCCCCCCCCCCTGACTCACTAGTCACGAGCCGCCACTGCAACTCAAATTAGTGGATGGCAACTTATAAAAACCAAAACCCCATTAGTACAGAGATATTATACTATGCCATTTATACAGCCTATTAAGCATTCTACTTTTTTTATAGGCAGCTGTTTTATACCACCCATGTCCGCGCTTTAAAATATCCGCACAATACTATCGATAAGTCGGACTTACGTACTAAAATTTATCTCTCAATACGATGCACTCCTTAAATTGACGTGCATAGATTTAAATTATCGTACTACATAAACACTTGTAAGATTATACTAATCTGTACAGCACGTCTCTGATATATCTAAAGGAGGACATTCCTAGCGGCTGAAGTGTCAACTTAAAAGAGTGGAGTTGCTGTCGAGTAGTTTTTGAGTATGAGAGTATTTTAGGATTTAAAAAAATGTAAATATCTATCCCTACACTTTTTTGAACCACCTTGTGTACACGAAAATAACTCTGAATTGTGAAGTTAGGCTTTTTCTCCAAGTTTCATACAAGTATATTATAAACCAAAGTTTAGACATCTACGAATAGCGACGAGGGCTATTAGCTGTTTAACCGTTGTTAATATTATTTTTTTCAGTACATTCACTTATTTATTTAGAGTAGACGACACTTATTTTACGACACCTACACTAGGTAGATATTAATATTAATAAAAAAAATAATGTGCAAATACTATTCATGTCTTAAGGTTGGAACCTCGTACATGGTTTTAGTACAACGATCTCTAAAGTCAAGCGACGTTAGGCGCGACCATGTTTTAGATTGGATACAAATCATAGACATATACAGGGTTAGTCGGGAGGAACGGACCAAATTGCAGGAGTGTATTATACACGCGAAAACAATGTAAAAAAACCTGTTCTTATCCGATATTCATTTGTTTTCAAGTTATAGCGCAATATCAAATTTTTTTCTACGTTCCACTTTTATCAAATTTTTCACGTAATTAGAGTACCTACCTAAGGGAGAATGGGGGAATTGTGCGAACTTAAGCGGAAATCGTTATAGCACTGATGTCATTGTAGATAATTTAAATGTAAATACCGTAATGGAAGGGCTATTTAGTTTACTCTCAGCATGTAAATCAATTTTAGAAAAAAATAAAGTTTTTATAGTACAATATTCCTGAAAGTACAAGAGTGCTCTTGCGCACCATTCCCCGCCGTTGCGGGTAATCGTGCGCAGAGGGTGGGGAATCGTGCGCATCCATACATCGTCCTTCCCAGCTAATCCTTTACCTTTGTCGAATTTATGGACAATGTTAAGTTGCTCAGGATACCTAAAAGCTAGTCGTCGTTACATGGGTGTTAGGCCATTAAATAGCTTTGCTAGCCTTAAAACGTACTCTCTTAACTGAGATTCAATTTTCTCTGAAAACACAGGCTGGCAACCCAAACGAGGAAGCTTCGAGTCATTTTCCGAGAGTTTTTTTCTGAGTGTCGATCCAGGAATATTGGAGGCCTATCCTACCTCCCTTATTTTTCTGCTATCATTTCTTATTGCCAATAATGCGTTTTTAAATCTTCTGTCGTATATGCAAGAATTGTAGGTTTCCTTGTATAAGTTTTAGGCATCTATAAGAAAAAATTACCAATTGATTACGTGTGGGGGAATCGTGCGCATGCACGCGCATCATTACCCCTTTAGGTATTAAATAACAATATTTTATTCAGTTAGCAAACTACTTAACCTAACAATGTAAAACAAGTATCAATAGACACACAAGATAATAATTTTACATAAAATAAACATGTTCTATCGATTAGGGAAAAAAATTGACTCACTCTCTTATTTTCTGATATCAAAAAATTATAAAAATTTGCTTGATTTCAAATAAACAGAGCTCGTTCCATGCAAACGTTTACAACTGATGTGACTAATGGTGTCGGTGCTCCACAATAGGAAGGCGACAGCATTGCACTCGTCAGTGGCGGTTAAAAGCCCGCGAACTATCAAATAATTTGATGCGCACGATTCCCCTACTCTCCCCTATCCCATGCTCAAGACTCTAAACTATTTGACATATTTATTGTCTTGACAATGTGTCTGTGTATTGTGGCAGTAATTAAACGTTTATTTTCAAGTTTGAGTGATTAAAGTGTTACAAAATGCCAAATACTTATTTAAATTTAATATGCAAATATGGTGTTTATTAATGGGTTCTGTAATGGAAGTGCTACAGCTGTGTTGAAGAATATCGTCAACGGTATCCACATTGTTTATCAGAGCTTTTAACAATTTGTGCGAGAATGGTAAGCTTCCCAGTGCCAACATTACATCTGAACGTGCTACTCGACAAGGTTTAGGAGAAGTAGAAAATATTCTGGATTTAGTAGAAGAACATGCAACGACCAGCACACGAAGAATTGGTACCCAATTGGGCATTCCAAAAAAAAGTATTAAACACACTCTACGAGCAAGGCTTATATCCATATCATGTACAGAGAGTACAGCACCTAAAACCGGAAGATTATGCTAAACGTAGATATTGAATTTTGTCGGTGGATAAATAATCACCGTGTTGTATCGCGTATACTTTTTACAGATGAAGCAACATTCACCCGTGACGGTATTAATAATACTCGTAACTCTCATGCATGGTCAATCGAAAATCCCCACGCAACAGTTGAAAGCAATTTTCAACATAAGTTTTCGGTTAACGTGTGGTATGCTCGATAGCTATTTAATTGGCCCTTTCATTTTGGAGAATCGCCTCACATGAGACAACTACCTAAATTTTTTCCAACATGAGTTACAAGGACTTCTAGAGGATGCGCCTGTAAATATCAGAAGGCAAATGTATTACCAGCACGATGGAACTCCGGCACATTTTGCTCGTCAGGTCAAGCAACATTTAGACGAAACATTTCCAGATCGTTGGATTGGTCGCGGTGGTCCTATTAATTATAGCCTCCAAGATCTCTAGACCTCACAGCACTAGATTGTTGTTTATGGGGCTGGTTTAAAAATTAAGTGTACAAAGTAAATGTGGACACTCGGGGTGCACTAATTCGACGTATTAGAAATACTGCAGCCAATTTTAGAGAAGAAAGACAAGAAGCAATTAGAAGAGCAACGGGCCGGGCCATCTTCGTAGATGAAGCAGAAAATGTTTAGAAGTCAATGGCGGTATTTTTGAACATTTATTAAAATAACGCTATTATTAGGAAACCGTTAATATATTATATGAACTATTCTTTATTTGGTATTACGCTATAACTTGAAAACAAATGATTATCGAATAAGAACATATGGGTTTTTTCAAATTGTTTTTGCGTGTATATTACGCTCCTAAAGTTTAGTTCGTTTCTCCCGACTCACCCTGCATACCTTTAGATCAGCAAACAATAATCGGCATCGGGAAAAATTGCCTTTGTATTTCTCTTAATTTATACATCTTGTTTGTGTGTGGCCTATTAGGCTTTACTAGATCTAGATCCGATATTAAAAAAATAAGTTACTTTACTTCTTTTACATCAAAAACTTATTAAAGTCGCTAGGAGCAACCATTTTCGAGATAGAATAGTGAAACTAAAGGGCTCCATTCACATGACCTTTAATATTTTACGAAAAAATTAAAATAGGATATTTTGGTCCAGTGGTAGCTATTACGGATACCTAATGCGAATATTATTTTAGAAATACTGAATGATATTGCAAGATTAACCAACAACCCAAGCAAACTATGCTATATGGATATCCTGTCGGAATGGGGTGTTATTATTAGAGACTACGACTTAATGGAATTTGTAATGTCGTCAAATGTAATTTTGAATAAATCTCACGATTACGAGTTTTTTAACAACTGGTTAGGAACTGGATTATTAACAGCTCCAGGTAAGTAAAAACAAGTTAAGTACTTTTAAAGTATGTTGAATGACTGGTGACCGTTATATCATGACTAAGAAGAACTAGAGGGTAGGAGGCCGATCGACAATGGCAGCATTTTCAATTTCTGTCCCGGTTTTTTTGTTAGTTCGCTAGTTGGCCGATAGATGCTCTCGCTTCGCAAGTGGGCTGGTATCGTCTTCTTCTTCTTCGTTTCTGACTTTTACTTTTGACAATTGACATTTTATTTTTCGAAATAACAAATAACGTTTGAAGGTTTGAAGACCAGACAATACAAATAACGTTGTATTGTAATTGATTTCCATATTATTTATAATGAATAATGGTAAAATTTATAAAAGTATAGAGTTTCCTTTGTGTCGGGGTGTAAGACAGGATCTTCTTTAAAGAGGAAACACAGCCAAATAAGTATCTTTCTAGCTTCAATAGTTGTTTAGTTGGTCACTTAAAAAAAACCCTCTGTAGCTAGAATGTTTAATACCCTGTATTTTAAAAACCAGCAGCGTTGGAACTTTATACAGGCCGAGTTTACTAATAAGATAACAAAGTGTAAATTCATATAAAAGTCCTTATTTGTTCCGTAAAGAACTAATTTAAATAAAAATAGTTATCGCGTCCATTTATTTGATAGCCCACTTCGAACACGAGCGTCATCTTACGGCGACTCGTAAAGCTGAATTACCGATGCTAATTTGGGACCGAATCGAATGCATTGCGATCGGCCTCCTACCCTCTAGTTCTCCATAATCATGACTAGTGCTTATATACAGGGTGTCCGCTAATTAATGGTACATAGAAAAACCATAGACTCCCTACGTAATAATATTAGGATTTAATCGTACTTACCTATATCTGAAAGTTGATATTAACTGAGATACAGGGTGTTAAAGTTAAAACTTCATTTTTGTTTTTCTCTAATAACTTTGAGAAAAACCAACATTTTTTCACAAAATTTTGCAGTTGGGTTTTTTTTAGGATGAGAAATTGATTTTTTTGTGAAATTTTAATGTGCAAAGTAGAAGGCGCTGTCTGCGGTTTTTTCGCATATTTATAAGGTCATAACTTTTTTCTGCCTTTGTGTATTTAAGTTTTAATGAAAATAATAATTTTTCGATATTTATTACTTAAAAAAGATATACTAAGTTTAGGTCGCCCAGAGTTGCCGTTTCGGAGATATTTGCATTTAAATTTTTCAGCTCGCTAGCTCAGGCAAGCAAATAATGTTTTTTTATTTCTTACCAATTAATTTTTACATGATAAATAATGTTCTAGTACTGGTAATTGGGAATAATACATACAAAAATTGGATTGTTCTTTAACCTACTTTATTTAAAATAACTTGAAAAATCGAAAAATAATATTTCATTTTAATATATAACATTTAATAAAAAACGAGATCTGATTTTGATAACTGATCAAAACGTGTTCCATTCACTTCAATACACTTAAGAGTCCTTTTACTGAAAGACCTCCTAACTTTAAAAAATAACTGTTCGTTTCGTAGGTTTTGTGCAGCATCTACAATTCTCTGCCATATTCCTTCTATGGTATTCACTATTTCTTTGTAAACCAGCGACTTCATGTAAACCCATATACAAAAATCCAGCGGGTTAAAATCGGGACTTCGCGCCAGCCTATCGAGCGATCAGGAAAATGGGTGTTTAGGTAATCTCTGACGGGTCTATACAACGAATACTTACAACAGGAAGAAGACAAACAAGCATGTTAATTGGTCGAAGCAAAAATATCATTAAGGAAATGTCAAAACTGTCAAAAAGAGCGCCACCATCGGGTCTGGTTGGAACCTCGAGGCTAGAGGCGGGACGTTTAAACGCCCATAGTTTTGTTATTTTTTCTGGCGAAAGATTTAAGCCAAAAAAAACTATTCAAAATCCCGTTAGTTGATTTTATATGTAGTAAAAATCAAATAGCAGCATTCTGAATAACCTTTTCGACTAAATATCACTTTAAAATAAAATACTCTATATTGTTGTTGGTCTAGCCTCGAAAAAAATAAAAAATAAAACTCAAAAATGCACATGACATAATTTTATTAAAATATTAAATGAAAATCACAATAATTACCATTTGAGTATGTCTTATAATTTCTCGTAAACTGCTGATCGAGTTCCTCGTTAACTGGTTTTTCATTCATTCTCTACTTGAAGCTTTCTAAGCAATGTGTAGGTATTTTGAATAAGAATACATATTTCCATTGTCAGCCTGGAAAAGCGGAAAGGCCTGGGTAAAAACTTTTTATAGCTAACCTTAAGGTGAAGACAAAATCTTGTCTCCAAAATTCATTCTTTCACATAACGAACAGCTGATCTAAAACAAAAATACCACAACGTAAAAAACCAATGATCAGATCATGGAAAAAACACTTCCGAGTGGGTTAAAATAAAATTATTTCCACTTGAGTTTAGTAGGCAGAGAATCTACAAAAGGTTTAAAAAAGATCAAAAAAATAGATCGTATAATATACATACATAGTAAGCAAGAATCAGCAAGATTTAAATTAGTATCGTAGGGTTTAGTAATTAAAATATGCGTATTTATAGATTTACCAAAATTTAGGAGAAAATAATCAAACAAGTGTTGGCACATTTTGGTTAATATTCAGTTTATGTTATGGTTTTGATTTGTATAATCATAGAAATAATTAATCAAAGTTAGCAAACTTACCTTTAGCAGAATGAAATGTAAACAGGCTTGTGTTCATGAACAATATTAATAGAAAAGATCAAGTTAATAAGTTAAACAAACTCTTTCATAATGTCGGCCATTATCATTTTATTTTATAAAGGCGAGGTTGGGCGGGCTGGGCGATTCCATTATTTGTGGCCGAGTCCAAGAAGACACTGAACTTGACTGAACGTTTAAAAATAATTTAATGGATCGGGTAATTTGTAGGATAGATCTGTCTCTGTCTGCATCAAGTTACCTTTGCTATATATAAAGAGAGACAAGTATAGCTCGAACGAAGAAAGGTCGCGTTTCTTAGTAAACCTTTAAGTTTAAACAAATAACGACGTAGGAGTTATGTTAACTTATAAATGATGAGGACCTTAGACAAGGATAGACGACAAGGATGGGGACGGTAAACGTAGGGCGGTTCTATTGATAATTGTCTGGCATGTGACGTCACACTCTGACGTCACATGTTTCCATTCCGCCAATCTTTGTCTCACCGGGCTGGGTCTATAGTAGTGTGCCGGCCAGGGATGTTACAAAGTGCCCAATTGTGCATATTGATGCACATTTTCACGAAATATGCACAGCATGCACCACACTCGTAAAATATGCACACTTTGTAGTTTCTTCTACAAGTAGAGTACCTATAAACTTTAATTTTTCAACCCTTAATGCAAAACCGGATCGGATGATTAATTTTACGATAAGTACGTTCTTTGTGTTTTTTAATGTAGGTAAAAACCCGTAGAACTTTGGCAATGTCGTGTACAACAACTGGCAACACCGGAACGTTCAAGTCAAAAATCAAACAAACGTCAACGTCACGTCAATGTCGTCGTCAAAAAGTTCATTATTTTAATAAATTATTAAAAATTCAAATCAAAACAAAACACAAAACGCTATTCTAATATGAAGAAACTTGACAGGTAGACTGTGGCTAACATATTGCAGTACTGGAAGGGTTTAAAGCAATTTTATATTAATTTCTAGCTTCTTTGTAACTGTGAGGAAGAAGTGTCGTAATGAAACTCATGAATATGAAGGACAAGGATATGAAGAAGGACCAATGTCTACATTAAGTATTGTGAACCAAAGGTCTACGTCACCGACTATAATATCGGGTTTAGAGAATAGGTATATGTTCTGGTAATATAATTAGATACATTTTTTTTTAATTTTTAGTTTAGTTACCTATAATAATTATGTATTATGTGTAATATACAATAATATACATGGTTACTTTTACAACTCCTGCTTAAAATACCTATCTATCTTTCTATCTAATCTAATACTTCCAGTAAGGCTGTAATAATAAACAGTTGGGCGGGATAATACCAGCGATTGCCAGAGAACTAGAAACGTTTTAGAGTTCTCTAAAAAAATAAATACACTACCGGCTTTGTTTTAGCCGCTCCTCGGCTTTGTCACCCCTGTGACCAAAGCTGGCAAGATTGCCTGATGGAAGGTGCACAATTCTCAGTAAATATGCACAATTATTTTGATGCTTCATGCACGCTTTAAAATTTCGGTGTAACATCCCTGGTGCCGGCGCTCCATCCTGCATGAACCACATGTTCTGCCTTATGTCCAGAGGAAGGTCATCGAAAAAATCCGGTAATTGTCTTTCTAGAAAATTAAGGTAGAGTTCGCCGTTTAAATTGGGTGGTAGTTCGAAAGGGCCCAATAACTTGTTATCAATTATACTACACCAAACGTTAATTTTAAATTCATGTTGGAAATGACGTTTGTGTACCAAATGTGGTTTTTCTAATTCCCATGCATGTTTGTTCCTAAAATTAAAGATGCCTCTACGTGTAAACGTTACCTCATCAGTAAATAGTATTTTATTTAAAAACATTGGGTCGGCATTTATTTCGGCACGACAGAAACGGGCAAAGCCTGGTTGCAAAATCTCCTTCTAATAAATTTTGCGTAAAGTGATGAGTAAAGTGATACGGATAAAGACCCTCTTCGTCAAAAATTTTGCGAACAGATTACTTGCCTACTTCAGTTGCCGTAGCAACGTGTCTTGGGCTTATTTCGGAATTTTCAGCTACACTGAGAAAACGATTTCATTACATTAAATAAAATTTATTAACTATTAAGAAATTTCATGTTTAAATATCAGCAAACAAATATTTCTTTATTCTTAAGGTGGGAGAATCAACATGCTTGCCAACCTATAACCTATTTCGCGTAGATTTATTTATGTTTTCTAGCTTTTATACAAAATTTAAAGAAAATCAGTATCGACTTGATATTCTATAGGTAATAATTGACATATTTAATAAATATCAAGGGATTTCATAACTTATTTTAGGAGAATTGTATAGCGAAAAATATCGGGTAAGATTTTTTTTAACATTATTATGTCATTGTCACTCACTGTTCTTTCACTATACAATTCTCCCAAAATTAGCAATGAAATAAATTGATATCTTTGTAATATATCAGATATTACCTAAGTAATGTGCCGACGATACTGATTTTATTTAAATGTTAGTTTAAAAAATTATAAACTTGAAAAATGAAAGCGAAATAGGTTATAGGTCGGCAATAAATTGAACGACGTTGAGAATTCAACCTTAAGACATAATTTGTTATGGATTGGTAAATAAATATAACTATAATAATAACAAATAATTGTTTACCATCCTAAAATGGAGGTAACATAGAGCATTAATTATTAATAAGATTTATTATTTGGTAAGATATATTGCTTTACTGTTATAATGACAAAGTTTAGATAAACAAGTTGTTTGTTAATTGTTAAGACACGTATCTTTCACATAAATATACTCAACTAATGTTAAATTTATATCACTTTATGATAAAAATATCACACTTTAACCAATAAAAAATATGTATATTGGTTAAAGTGTGATATTTTTATCATAAAGTGATATAAATTTAACGTTAGTTGAGTATATTTATGTGAAATATACGTGTCTTTTTACAATTAACAAACAACTTGTTTATCTAAACTTTGTCATTATAACAGTAAAGCACTATATCTTACCAAATAATAAATCTTAATAATAATTAATGCTCTATGTTACCTCCATTTTAGGATGGTAAACAATTATTTGTTATTATTATAGTTATATTTATTTACCAATCCATAACAAATTATGTCTTAAGAATAAAGAAATATTTGTTTGCTGATATTTAAACATGAAACTTCTTAATAGTTAATAAATTTTATTTAATGTAAAGAAATCGTTTTCTCAGTGATATAGTCATAGTGGTTGAAAATTTTACTGTAAACATTGGCATTTGACATTTGAAGTAATAATATTAAAACTTTGTTGTAAAATTGTAACGAAAATCATTTGTTAAAAAATGTTGTCCCTGGTTGAAGCTGCTGGAGAAAACAACACATTTTTTTCTGCAGTGCTGGTTGAACAGGTTTGGTCAAAATTAGCATTGAAATATCAAATAAAAAAAATAATGAAATGCTTTACTTTTGGGCTCATGCTTGTAAGTTTTACATATTAGAATTTACTTAATATGCAATTATGCGTGTGATATTCTACCGTGTATGCTAGAATAAAGCGTCCTATCTGCAAGAATATTATTTAGAATTGCATTAGCAGTACTATAGGATGGGTAAAAAAAAATTTTCCTAATTTTATTACATAAAAAATATCAAACTAATAACTTACCCGCCAGTCGCAGCCTTTTTTGTTATTAAACAAGACGCGAGGCGACCACCAACGGCAACTATTAACTACTGCGGGTCGGTATGAAGCGCCCAGTTCAGAGCAACGACAATTTTTAAATATTAAGAACAATAATTTAATGTTTAATTCTTATCTTATTATTTAATCGGCATCTTTAAATATTATAATTATTTCTTAACTATCAAAATAAATTTTGTTAACAAATATTTTCTTTAAGAATAAAAAATCGATATCTTTATATGCAAGGGGCCTTATTAGATATTAATTTATTAACTTTATGCCAAAGAAATCTTGCCCAAATAAATCCGTTTGTTAACTGTAATCATACTTTTCCCTCAGTGTACGCGGACCAGAATTTCTTCTTCTTGTTCCGGAGTTAAAGTCTTCGGGCGCCCTGAATCCCGTTTAGGACGAAAGGTGCCTGTTTCTCCTAATCGGTTGTAAATATTTTTAAAGATCTTAAAATCAGGTTGTCTTCGATTTGAATAAAGTTCCGAATAACGTCTCTGGTCTCCTCGTCCATTAAAATTTTACTGCGCGTATACACACAACATATCCCGCATTTCTGCGTTTGAGAACAAATTGTGTCTCGGCATTGTTACTTAACTTAATAAACGATATAAAACTTAAAAATTAAACATTTTCTGACCAAGCTATCTTACAATAATCAACAAACAAATAACAACATGAAGGTTTCATAGCAAATGCATAATTTCATTTGTTTTCTCATAGCTTACTTTGAAAAAAAACTGTTTGCAAATAATTGATAATTGGGCAGGGTGCACCGAATAATTTAAATGCTAATATCTCCGAAACGGCAACTCTGGGCGACCTAAACTTAGTATATCTTTTTTATGTAATAAATATCGAAAAATTTTTATTTTTATTTTCATTAAAAACTTAAATACACCGAGGCACAAAAAAGTTATGACCTAATAAATATGCGAAAAAATCGCAGACAGCGCCCTCTACTTTGCACATTAAAATTTCACAAAAAAATAAATTTCTCATCCTAAAAAAAAACCCAACTGCAAAATTTTGTGAAAAAATGTTGGTTTTTCTCAAAGGTATCAGAGAAAAACAAAAATAAAGTTTTAACTTTAACACCCTGTATCTCGGTAAGTTAATATCAACTTTCAGATATAGGTGATTAAATCCTAATATTTTTACGTGGGGAGTCTATGGTTTTTCTATGTACCATTAATTAGCGGACATCCTGTATAAAAGGCAGTTACCAGTGTAACTGCCTTTTATATTGGGGTTAATTCCGCTGGGATGGCGCTGCGGTGTATTGATAGCCGCTTTGCTTTTGCAAAGAGGCTTTTAATACCGTGCGTGCAAAAATTATTTGCATCAAAGAGGGCCTTGCATCTAACGTAATGCTTAGCAGTAGAGCTTAATATCTGTTGGGTGTCAGTAACTACCTGAATTAACAATCAATCAGTTATTCCGTCATCTTTGACAATCGTTACAAGTAATTTGATTCATCGCTAATTTTTTTGAACAATTCACACAATGGGCTTTAAGGAACAGCACACAACATTTATAGTTGAAGCGTATTTTCGAATTGGGGTTAGAGTAAATGGTGAGTGGCAATACAATCCAGGTTTGTGCATGGACGATTTTCACGAACATTTTCCTTACGTTGCTTTTATTGCTGGGGATTTTTATCATTGCCTGAAAAGAACTGTGACTGTGTTTAGGGAAACAGGTTCTATACAACACAAAAAAGGAGCAGAAAGACCATCTGTCAGAACAGAAGAACTTGTTGCAAACGTTCGTGAAATAATGCAAAATACGCCAACAAATTGTATAAGACTCCTGTCCCAAGAAGTGGGAAGATCTTATGGAACATGCAGGACTATTCTTAAGAAGCAGCTATATTTATTTTCTTATAAAGTGCAAGTATTCCAAGAAATACAAGCCGCAGATTTTGAAAGATGCATCAGGAATTACTCTCAATAATTTACCCAAAATTTATTGGAAAGAAATAATTTATTGGACCTGACATTTTTTTCGGATAAAGCCTGGTTCCACCTCTCCGGTTATGTGAATTCCCAGAATACACGCATGTGGAGTAGTGAAAATCCCCATTTTTTTTGTAGAGTCCACATTGTACCATCAAAAAATTGGTGTCTGGTTAGCTGTTTCCCGAAGAAGAATTGTTGGCACAACGGTATAGAAACAATATTTTGAATCCATTTGTGGAGCAATTACTTGACGACGAACTACGTTTTGGATATTTTCTACAGGACGGTGCAACCGCCCATACAGCCGCCGAAACTATTAACTACTCACGCAATTTTTTCGACGACAGATTGATCAGTTTTCGATTAGACATTGAACTCCTACCTAGATCACCTTGTTTAACGGTTATGGATTACTTCGTTCTTCCTCATTTAAAGAACACTATTTTTAAAACACAGTTGCAAATTTAGAACAATTACAAGAAAGGACTATCCAAGAATGTGGTAACATTTCTCCAGAGATGCTGGTCAACACTTTCGAAAATATGAAGAGACGTGTGAATTTATGCTTGTAGCATGGCGGTGGCCAATTTCAGCAATTTATGTAACTATTTTTCTTTTTCTTTCTGTATATTCTTACTTTGTTAATTTTGTAAACAACAAAAATAAATTTGTATTTGTCTACTTATTTTATTACTCATTAGTTTGGCATATCATGCCATAATATGAATTTGACAAAATTTTAACCTAGATTTGGTTAGATATATCGTCCCCATATCATTGTGATCTAAACCCTTCGTATTTTAATCCAAGCCCTCTTTGAGGCAAATACTTTTTGCTCGCACGGCATATCGAACCGCTGTGTCAGAATTGCTTGGGTTATGGCTTCCCGTAGTCCTAATAAGGACGAAATGGCCATCGTGGTCTACCCGCCCCAGGATATCTATTGTGCCTGGATCTCTGTGTATTCCAATATAAAAACAGTTACACACTTGTCCAATATGCCACAATATTCGCTTGTAACTAATTTAGTGCCACTATTTTACTTTTACAAGTAAGTGTTCATGGACGTGTCATATGATAGAATGTCTTCTATAAACAATGAATTGTTAGCTCGACGATGAATGTGATTCGTGGTCTACCCTTGTTTGATCGTCTTTGTGCCCGCTAGTGAAAAAATATAATTATTTAAACCGATAACAACTATTTAATATTATCTTAAAAACTATTTAGGTGGCAAATGGAAAAGGCGGAGGCGAATTATTACTCCCGCTTTTCATTTTTCCATCTTGGAACAGTTTGTTGATGTTTTTGAAGCAAATGCAAACATTCTGATTCAAAGACTTTATGATGACGAAGCAGTGAACAAGGAAAGTGTGGATATTTATACGTATGTAACTGCCTGCGCCTTGGATATAATAAGTGGTAAATATAAATTTATTAATTATTAAAATAAAATAAGGAAACTCTTTAGTTGTATGTCGACGAGTTTGGAGCGTGGAGCTCATTGATGAGGTTTGACTTCAAGACATCCTAAACTCACCTACATAATAGAACGATCATTACTACTTATTATAATTTTTTAACTTTGCTCGGCGCTCAATACCATCGCGCAACGCTGACCGCTTGCACGATGCATGGGCGGGAAGCAATTTTTTTAAAGAATTTTTTATTGTGTTAAACAATTTCTTATTTGTGAGTTGGCAAATATATACCTTTATACAACAAAACCTCTTTCCGAGTTACCTACGTATAAACTTTTCTGAAGACCCACTTGTTGATATAATCTGAAGTAGTTACATAATTAAATACGTATTTTCTTGTCTATAAGTAGCAATAAAAATCAAATTGAAATGAAGTGTAGCATAATCGCTATTAACCTACCGTAAACAAAACACTCTTCTCCCACTGCCGACTTTTTTTAAACGTGCATTACTATAATATCGATATGATAATACAGGGTTAGTTAAAATATCCGGAACGGCTAATTTTCTTAAAACTATACCAAGGCTAAATCAATGAATTTTGTTAGAGGTGGATAACTTAAAAAATTGAAAATTGGCAATTGTGACGTTGTCAGATTTTTCTGTAACTCAGGGAATGTTTTTTTTTTCAATGTAACACTACCCTTTTTTTATTGCATTTGATTCCTCCCATCAACATTACCATTTCCTGAAAGTATCAAATTTTTATCTCAAATAGTTCTATGGGAAAATAAGTTAATTAGTTACAACTCTAACTCTAAAAAAATCCAATCTATTTTCATTTAAAAACGTTTCAAATAATGTAAAAAGAAAGGTTGATAGACATAATGTACCTAATAGTATCGATAACGATAATAACAATAAACAAAATTACTAACAATAACATAGCTAGTTAAATTTACTTACATATTATCGGTTTTATAATCAAATTAATGTAGTGTACCATAAAAGTAAAGAAATATTTTTTAAATATTAAAAAAATCATTTATTTATATTTGGAAAGAATAAAAAATAAAACTTTTAAACTTATTAAAATTAATACTTTATTAAACTGAATGCTGGTATTGTTCCAGCTAAATGAAAAATTAGTTTCAAAAATAATTTGATCAAGAACAGAACAATTATACATTATTAAATATGTTTACTTATGCATAGTGGTTCAAAATTTTACTGAAAAAATATGCATTTGGGATTTGGACTTTATTATTTTTAAAAATTATAACGAAAATCGTTTGTTAAAAAATGTTGTCCAGTCAGAAGATCCAACATGGCGGCTGAAGCTGCTGAAGAAAACAACATAATATTTGCTAGAGTGCTGGTTGAACAGGTTTGGTCAAAATTAGCACTGAAATATCAAATAAACAAAAAATAATGAAATGTTATTCTCTAGTGCTTATGCTTGCAAAAGTTTTAGTTATAACAATTTACTAGATTACCTTAATATGTAATTATGCTAGCGGTATTCTGCCGTGCATTCTGGAATAAAGTGTCCTATCTGCAATGATATTATTTGTAGACAGAACAATTTATTGTATTAGCAGTATTATATTAGGAAAATAGTAGACTAAATAACTCACCGGACAGTCACAGCCTTTTTGTTTATAAGATTATAAGCACGACGCAACCACCAACGACAACTATTACACAACTACTGCAGGTCGATATGCAACGAGAACAATAATTTAATGTTAAATACTTATCTAATTATTTAATCGGTATGAATGTTATACTTAGTTCTTAACTATTAAAATAAAATTTTTTAACAAATACTTAATTTAGGAATAAAAAATCGATATCTTTATATGCAATGGGACATATTACAACCGACAAATTTCAAATTTATTGCAAAAAAAAATATTTTTCATGGCGGTAAAGGATTACGGAACCAGCCAACCCTAGAAATTGCTATACGTCAACAACCCCTACCTCAGGGTTTAACAACAACCCCACGGTCGTATGCCAGTGCGAGTCCTGGGCAGGAACAGTTACTTGAAAAACTGATCCGCGTCTGGTGTAATCTCAATGTATTATACTGTAACATATTGTGCTGTATTATATATATATATATTGTATGTATGTATATAGTATGTAGGAATTAATGACATGTAAACTATATTGAACAATAAAAGTCTTTGAAAATGTCAAATGGGACATATTAAATATCACTTTCTTAACTTTATTCCAAAGGATTCTTGCCCAAATAAATCCGTTTGTTAACTGTAATCAGACTTTTTCCTTAGTGTATCCGACGACAAAAATAAAGAAAAGTATATATCACGAGCGTTAAATACTTGAGAGGATGCAACGCATAGTGACAACTATCGTTGATTTTGGATACCTTTAAAGCATATCAATACCTCTAAACATAAAATTTCAAATAGTCAAATATTAAGAGAAAGGTCGTTCATTTTATAATCGGATCATGTTGATTACAAATAAAAAAAATTAAATATTAAGGTAACAAGAAAGTTAGGCCGTGCTGGGTTTTACTTTCAAAATATGTTCCATTTAAAACGTACAAGGGACGTCCGACATAATATGTTTCAAAAAAAAAAAGGATAAAATGAAAGAACAAAAAGGTACGTTCAAAGAACCTACATAGGACGTCCAAAGTACGTCCCTGGGCATAAAAACGTAAAGTAAACATAAAATGTACATCCTTTCACTTTAAGAAAGACTAATCTAAAAGTTAACTAAAGCACCATAACTTTACTTAGACACGGGAGTAACCAAATAGGGGCGAAGGAGTTCAAACTATTTATATACACCATATTATGTAGGCTTTACCATTTTAATGTTTTTTTGTCTTTCTGTTTTTTTTAGGGGAACTATAAAGACTTAAAGCATTTTATATGAACTCACAAATAAAATACTTGGTGTTGTCGATTTACCGTCTAGGAAAAATGGCCTATAGAGATTACTAAAAAAAACACTTATTATTATACTAATAAAAAAAAATTTTGGGAGTAGGTTTCACCGATGATAAAAAGAGTTTTATCTTAAGACGATAATATCAAATACCTACTTGGGAACTTTTTCCTACTAAAATTATATTGTTTACAATTATTTTTTTTTATAGAAAGCGCGATGGGAGTGAATGTAAATACCCAGCAAAATAAAAATCAGGACTATGTTTTTGCCGTAAAGGATATGTGTAGAATAGCTTTAACAAGAGCCATATCAACTTGGAGGAGATTCGATATTCTACACCGTTTCACTTCCGATTACGCAAAGCAAGAAAAATATTTAAAAATTCTTCACAAATTTACAAATACTGTCATTCAAGAAAGGAGGCAAGAATTACTAAATAAGAAAACGAATGGAAAGGCTGTTAAAGACGACCTTGGAAGAAAACGTAAATTGGCATTTCTGGACTTGCTTTTAAATTCGACCATTGATGGGCAACCTTTAAGTCAAGAAGATATTAGAGAGGAAGTTGACACGTTTATGTTTGAGGTAATCCGGGCATAACTTTATGGAAACTGTTATTTAGGATTGGCTGAATTACCATCAGCTGATTTAGGTTTGGTTAGTAATATTAAAAGTTAGCTACTGGGTGGTGAACTGCTCAACGTATAATGATCCACTATCCGATCACATAATCTGTAAGACATTATAAGTAAGTTTTTTTTCTAAATATACAGTGTGACCAGTAAAGTCCGCATCATATGAGATTTTTTTATTAATAACTTTATTCGAAATTTCACTTTGTCATCAAGTTCTGCTTCGGTCAAGATGAAAATTAAGAAAAAAAAATAGTAGTCTCGTGATTCGCATTATCTGTCAAATTTTAATTTTTTCCAAAAAATAATTCAAAAGTAGGGTTATTTCTGAAAGTATCGAAAAAAGTTATTAGAAAAAGTTTTTTTAAATGCAGTTTCTAGCCCACATGCAAAATTTCAGCTGCATTAGATAATTTTCATTTTTTACCCATATTTTGTAAATTGCACCACTTTTGCCAAATAAGACTCAACGCAACCTACATAAAACTTCTTAGTTTTGACAATATTTTATTTTAGATACATTTTCTTTAAAGTGGCGCCATATTAAATGTGTGTTTTTCTACAAAATTAAAATTTTGCTATTAAAATTTGGTCGCATGTGATGCAAAGTTTATTTGTTTTTGATCCTGTAAAAGGTCACATTATAAAATAAGTATTTTTGAAAATGTAGTTTGTGCCTGAAAGTAATACACCTTAATATTAAGACAAAAATAACACAGTGTCATCAGTAAAGTGTTCATTAAGTGGAAAGTAAATTTTAGTGGTGGGCAGCGGTTTATCGACCATTCCTGATATCAGCGGCGCACCCAGGATTTCATGTTAGGGGGGGCCCGGGGAAGCAAATTTTTTAACGAACTTTTAAGTTTGAACTGGTGACTTTTTTTTTTTTTGTTTTTTTTTTTAGAAGTCATGAATTAAAATTTGTCATCAGTAATGTAATACTGCTGTAAAATGTGGGGGATAATCACTGTGCCATTGAACTGGTGACCTTTTTTTTTTTTTTTTTTTTAGAAGGTTGGGACAGCTTTGCAAATATTTTATAATCCTGAAGAAAAATAATAAAAATTATATCGTTCTTTGTATCGCGCCTGGAAATTTACGTTTTTTTTAGTAGTGGGTTAGTGGGTATAGTAAGTTGAAGTTAATTTTATCGGGGGTTTTGGGGGGGGCCGAGGCCCCCGTTTTTTTTAGTGGCTTAGTGGGTATAGTAAGTTAAAATCAATTTCATCGGAGGTTTTGGGGGGGGCCAAGGCCCCCTTGGCCCCCCCCCCCTGGGTGCGCCACTGCCTGATATAGTAGGGGAGGGTTGTAAATAATAAATATAATTTTAATAATTTAAAATTCAGTAATAGAAATTTAAATTTGTTTTTAGGGGCATGATACTACTTCCTCTGGAATTTCATCAGCTCTGTATATGTTGGCAAATCATCAGGAAGTTCAGGTATGATATGATGGTAAAAATTCTTTCTTAATTATAAGGGGATAACGAGGAGGATAAACCTTTATCTATTTAAAATTAAATGTAAGGGTTGTTTCCCACATTAGAAGTGTGGATTTATCCGTACAAAAAGAAATATAATTACAATTTACAAGTTTCCCATAACATGCTAAATAAATCTGGACAGAAACATAGGTTATGTTTACTGTTCGGTTTGGTTTGACGTAATTTCCTTAGTTAAATATCCTCCTATGGATCTATGGATCACGTTAGGAGTCTTACGGCGAACACTATCCAAGGCAGCAATATGATAATTTTATTAGTTTTTTAAAGACATTGAATAAATAAGGAATGATAGGCTGTAGGATAAATGTTAAATATGTATAGCTTTTACAGTTTTTGCCATAAACAAAGCAATTGGATATCATGTATAATACGTAAATATACATTTTTTTAACTTAACCAACTACCGTTGGTTATTTTCTACTTTACCGGAAGAAGAACTTTCGCTCCGCTCCTCTTCTTGATGTGATATTGGAACTTACTTTTTACAACACAATTAACTTTTCTTGTTTATTTTTTTTTACCCAGAGCGATTACTAATCCAATAAATGCTAGAACATCATCATCATTAATGATAGAGGCCACGGCTGAGATTGAGAGATTCGCTAGATTCATGTAAACGTTTGGAGGGTCGAGAGTTTGTCTGGTGACCAATGACCATCCCTCAGTCGGACATTTCAGTCTCTGACTGACTGAGCGATCTGCCGGATCGTTTATAAACACTTGTCAGGTCATATTTTAGGACAGCAAATCCCTGCTACCATTGTTAAAATATCTCTCACAAACATATCTTTTAATAAACAAACATATCTTGGAATTTATTGGATAGCTTCAGACGTATTTGAGTAAATGGTGTAAATGCGCTTGCGATTAAATTATTATCCTAAAAGGATGACGAGTCAAAAGCTTGTGCTGGTTTCTTTTAGAAACTAGCTCGAGAGGAACAGAAGAAAATTTATGGAAAAGACAGGGATTCCCCAACAAGTCATCAAGACTTACAAGAAATGAAGTACTTGGAAATGGTTATTAAAGAAGCAATAAGACTCTTTCCACCAGTACCTATAGTTGGTAGAAAGCTTCACAAGGAAATAGAATATAAAGGTATTTTCGTTATTTCCTATTTGTACAGGGTGTCCCAAAAGTAATGGGACACAGAGCAACAGCAGACTCCTTAAGGCGAAATAATGCGATTTATTTAAACTTGCCTTATCCCAAAATTGATAACAACCAAGATATAGGATGTCAAAATTTTAATTTTCTTTTCGTTTTTTTTGCGATTATTTCTTAATGAAACGACATAGCAGTACAAAATTAACGTTTTGGGGATTTTTTGAGGTGGGGAATTCAAAATTATTCATAGTTTTTGTGTAACCAGTAGAGGGCGCTGCCTACGGCAAGGTCCACTCTTTTTAGCTGGCATAACTTCGTTTGGGCTTCTTATACCGACTATTAAAAAAATGAGTTACTTTACTTCTTTTACATCAAAAACGTATAACTTATTGAAGTCGCTAGGAGCAACCATTTTCGAGATAATCGCAATTTATATGTCCAATGCAACTAAGTACGTGGTCCAAAAACAACGGAAAATCGAGCAACGGTGAATTTCTAACTTAAAATTATTGTAAATCAGCTACATTTGCTAAGTGTCAAAGTTAATGTACACACTTAAGGTTGACTATTTTTTTCTAATAAAAACGCTTTTTCATATACGGATACGGACTTACTTATTTTATTCTAATCAAAAATTGTATTAACTGACAGATGATACTTTGTGTAACATGTTGTTGCCTTAGAAACGTCGTTGTTTTTAATTAAGTCCAGCTGTGATAAATAATACTCTTAATACGAATACACAATTATTTTAAATATTTTAGCATTCTTGCATTAAAAATATCGAAGACGATTATCTCGAAAATGGTTGCTCCTAGCGACTTCAATAAGTAATACGTTTTTGATGTAAAAGAAGTAAAGTAACTTATTTTTTTAATAGTCGGATCGATATAAGAAGCCCAAACGAAGTTATGCCAGCTAAAAAAGTGGACCATACCGTAGGCAGCGCCCTCTACTGGTTACACAAAAACTATGAATAATTTTGAATTCCCCAGCTCAAAAACCCCTAAAAACTTAATTTTGTGCTGCTATGTCATTTTATTAAGAAATAATCGCAAAAAACGAAAATAAAACTAAACCTTTGACGCCCTGTATCTTGGTTGTTATCAATTTTGGGATAAAGCAAGTTTAAATAAATCGCATAATTTCGCCTTAAGGAGTCTGCTGTTGCTCTGTGTCCCATAACTTTTGGGACATCCTGTATACGACAGTAAATATTCTATTATACACTCAGCACGTCAAAATTAATGATTTTTTGCGGAATATTTTTTACTTTTCTTGTAGAAGGAAAATTATTGTAACCACAAAAAAAAATTTTTCAGATTTGATCAGCACATGCCGAAGTTTTAGGATCTTTAGATCAATAAATACATGTTTTCCATTTCCGACGGCTGGTCAGTGTGCCCACTAAACATTAAAATTTAAAAAAACGTTTAAATTATATTAAATTTTTAAAGTTCCAAGTGCCCTAAAACAGTGTTTAAAATTCCAGGTCCGTATTTAAAAAAAATGACTTTACGACCTTGACTAAAGTACCAAACGTCGAATTTTGAAACTAATAACGCCATATCAAGTGTTTTTCTTTTCTTTCCTAGTCCAAAATAAAGACGCAAAAAAGTAAAATCCAAAACTGAACTTTTCGCTTTTTATCGGATTTCCCCGAAGGTTATCGATATGTTTAAAATTTTTATTTAACAAAATATTATGAAAACCCAAAACACGAAAATTTGCCTCAATTTAACTATATTTGTATCTCTTAGTGTTTTCGACAACCCCATGTACGCACACGAATTTGTACAAAGTTGTATAATACTTTATTGTATAGGTATGATATACCGGGTAGTATTTTTGTATCGAGCGTCCAGTACACCGCATTCGGGTAATTTCGCATTCCGATTTTGACTGGTAAGTGTACATATTTTTTAGCTTTTTTCTTATAGAGGATTATAGCTGTAAGAATCCTTAATTTTTACGCGAAAAACAGCCTCGGGTCGCATTTTTGTATCGAGCGTCCAATTAGCCGCATTCGTGATGCTCGACCTCGGCACGTATGGAGCATTCGGTACTACGACAACAGTCGGACTACCGTACGCTCGATTAGGCTTAAATCTTGGTCTATTCAGCACCATACAAATAATGACTTGTGGATACTCCCACCTTAATATCTATAAATACAGAAAAGTAAAAAGGGTGAACGTCTTTTGAGAAACACCCGGTATAATAATTTATAAACTTTAGTTGTAAAAGTTTAATATACTATATTCAACGTAAACACGCCTTGGTTAAGAACACTCGTTCCTCCTTCCTTTTTTCTCCTAATTCTAAAAATATATAAGCATTAAAATTTTATTTTAGGCAACGTTATCCCAAAAGATACCATTCTGACCCTTTATATCTATGGAATGAATAGGGATCCCGATTACCACGAATCGCCAGAGGAATTTAAACCAGAAAGGTTTTTAAATAGTGGAAAAAATCCATTTTCCTATGTTCCATTTAGTGCAGGTCCCAGAAATTGTATTGGTGAGTAAATATTAATATTATCTTTTTTTTAACCAGTGAAGAAACCTTAATTTGTAAAGGGCGGAATATAGGCAAAATGCATTTTCGCATATTTTGTCAATTTTATAATATTTTAAATAACGTAATACACAACATTGTGAGGTGTGCAGCAGAGGTACCTAATACGTTTAATAGTTATAAATAAACAAATCCTTTTTTTTGGTTGTAAAAACTCTAGGAATATTCAAAAATTTACCGTTTAACCGTACCTACTACTTTTCTAATATCTTTAAAAGCATAGCCATGGCCAGAACAGATCGTCTTGCTGTCCTTGTTAGATGTTACTTGCTACTAAAGCAAATAAAGATATATTTTTTAAATGTATATAGTTCTGCTTGTTTTTGTTAAAAACCCTTTACGATTGCAGGATTTGGTCTTAGGACACACAATTAATATATGTTATAAGACCAGTTCAAATCCGTCATATCTATGTCACTAATGACGTATATACCGGGTGTCCACGATAGCCCCTCTAACTTCTTTGTTTTTCAAGATAATGAAATAAAATTTGGGAGGTTTGTATACGACATAAAACTGCATTTTTCAACAGGTGAATTATGGAACTTCTGGTTTAACCGGAAGTGACATAAACTTTTGATTTTTAAATGGGACACCTAGTATAGTTTTCCTTTTTTTGACTCCATATGACATTCTAAATATAACGATGTATCACAGGCTACTTAATGCATTTAAATCTAAATTTATTCTCAAAAGATGCTTCATTTGACGAAAGCTCCAAGTTAACGTTTTAAATTTTTTTAATGGCAGCTTTTCGAAAACCTAATAGTGTGTGGTATTAAATTAATCGAAATAAAATAATATTTTTTCTTAACCAGACTTTGCCCTTTTAAAAAAAATTAGTTATGCAACTTTAAAGAATAAATTTTACACAGCACATAGCATTGGACCAAAAATAGTAAAATTGTATTTTTCCCAAGATTAAAGAACTGAAATAAGTGATTTTAAGGTATTCATAGCCTTCTAGATAAAACAATAAATTTGGAAAATAAATATTTTCTTGGTGACAAAAAGTTACAAGTGACAGATCGTTATATTTAGAATGTCATATGGAGTCAAGAAAGGGAAAAATATACCAGGTGTCCCATTTAAAAAGCGAAAGTTTATGTCACTTCCGGTTAAACCGGAAGTTCCATAATGTTGTGTCACCTGTCGAAAAATGCAGTTTTATGTTGTATACAAATACCCCAAATTTTATTCCATTATCTTGAAAAACAAAAAAGTTAGAGGGGCGAACCACCTTCCGTGGACACCTGTCATCTAAAAAAGGTCATTTTACGACACAACATAACTATATTATTATATTGACCTAAAAAAGTATTTTTTACGTTGCACTTGACGTAGATAAAAGCCGTAAAATTGAAGTAATTTGACGTCAGCGGTCTATGTCTTCCTTTTACCGTATTTTTTAAGTCATCATATTGGTCAGTGTGACGTAACTGGTAACTTTAATATAAAGTTAAGGTTACTTTGTTATATTATTATGGAATATTTTATCAATAGCATATAAATAAAGTTATTAATAAAAGTTTTCTGTACCTACTCTTTCGTTTAAATTGTTATTTCGCAAACCTTAAAATAAATAATGTTTACTTACTCTTCTTGAAGAATGTTTTATTCTTTAATACATATATTGAAATAACACCAGTAATGTTGACATTAAAGCAACAACAATAATAAATTAGACAAAAAAATTAAAACATATAATTTTGTAATAATACAATGACAATAACGTTTTCACAAAACTCTCTTTAACTACGTTGTTAAAAGACAGAAAATACCCTGTTATGTTAAAAAGCAAATCCATAAATTACTAAATTTTTTTTGTTTTAAATGAATCAAATTAATGCTTCAATGAAAAAATAAAAAAGTGTGAGAAATTTTTACAACAAGAATTTATAAGTTGTTTGTTTACTATTAGTAAATAGTATTTTATTATCTCTTATACAGGGTGTCCCGAAATTAGCTGACAATATTTTAAGAAGATAAAGTACATCCAAAAAAAAGACTAATATCCTCTATTAATATACCTTCAAAAACGCTTCGTTATGGGGCTAGAGCCCCCCAAATTGGGACCCTGATAAGCAGTTGTTTCACAATATCTCAAAAACCGATTAGGGTATCGAAACAAAATTTAATACATGTTTTACCTATGACAAGACGCAATAAACGATTCGATTAGCTTAACTTTATTTCTTCCAGTGGCGTTCCACTGGGTAGGTAGTTGGGAGAATATTGCCCTAAGTTTTTTATTTTTTGGATTTTTTAACTTCAGGTGCAATTTTTAGAAGCCTTGACGTATTTTGTTGAAAAAAGGTACTCTTGTTTCATTGCGGTAGGATTCACCATTTTCCAGTAAAATCGATTTTTAAATTTTCGGTTTTTTGAAATCCGGTGAAAAGGCTAAGGTTTTTAAAAAAACTAAAAGTTCAACAAAGTGCTTAACGCATCGTTGAATGTAGTTGTGAATCTCTGCAAAGCTCAGTCTGGCACTGCCTTTGACTTTTGAGCAAAATGAGTAAACTTTACTCTCTGCATTTGAGAAACATTTTCTTGTTCTGCTAAATTAATCAAATAAATGAATCAACCTAGCTCTTAGGCTTCCTTGCCTAACCGATGAGAACACGAGTAGTTCGAAAGCTAACAGGCTATCGCACTGGGGTTAAAGATATCCTTTTGTTATAAAAGTGTCCCCTAGTCGGATACAATAACCGTAACGATACATGGAAAAGATATTCCTGTAGCAAATCTGGACAAACTCCTTTGGGATATTCCTTTTGGAAAGCAAAAGTGCAAAACCTCTTCGCAAATTTCCGCAAACTTAGCGGCGCGTTTTGAGTGCACAAAAGCAAAACCTTTTGGTCTATCAAACCTTTGGCGTCCTTTTCGACTTCAATTCGTCTCGTCAGTCAGGGAAAAACCCTGAGAAGGTATAGCATTACACAAATGAATGTGAATTTACAAAAACTAAAAGTTCAACAAAGTGCTTAACGCATCGTTGAATGTAGTTGTGAATCTCTGCAAAGCTCAGTCTGGCACTGCCTTTGACTTTTGAGCAAAATGAGTAAACTTTACTCTCTGCATTTGAGAAACATTTTCTTGTTCTGCTAAATTAATCAAATAAATGAATCAACCTAGCTCTTAGGCTTCCTTGCCTAACCGATGAGAACACGAGTAGTTCGAAAGCTAACAGGCTATCGCACTGGGGTTAAAGATATCCTTTTGTTATAAAAGTGTCCCCTAGTCGGATACAATAACCGTAACGATACATGGAAAAGATATTCCTGTAGCAAATCTGGACAAACTCCTTTGGGATATTCCTTTTGGAAAGCAAAAGTCAAAACCTCTTCGCAAATTTCCGCAAACTTAGCGGCGCGTTTTGAGTGCACAAAAGCAAAACCTTTTGGTCTATCAAACCTTTGGCGTCCTTTTCGACTTCAATTCGTCTCGTCAGTCAGGGAAAAACCCTGAGAAGGTATAGCATTACACAAATGAATGTGAATTTACAAAAACTAAAAGTTCAACAAAGTGCTTAACGCATCGTTGAATGTAGTTGTGAATCTCTGCAAAGCTCAGTCTGGCACTGCCTTTGACTTTTGAGCAAAATGAGTAAACTTTACTCTCTGCATTTGAGAAACATTTTCTTGTTCTGCTAAATTAATCAAATAAATGAATCAACCTAGCTCTTAGGCTTCCTTGCCTAACCGATGAGAACACGAGTAGTTCGAAAGCTAACAGGCTATCGCACTGGGGTTAAAGATATCCTTTTGTTATAAAAGTGTCCCCTAGTCGGATACAATAACCGTAACGATACATGGAAAAGATATTCCTGTAGCAAATCTGGACAAACTCCTTTGGGATATTCCTTTTGGAAAGCAAAAGTCAAAACCTCTTCGCAAATTTCCGCAAACTTAGCGGCGCGTTTTGAGTGCACAAAAGCAAAACCTTTTGGTCTATCAAACCTTTGGCGTCCTTTTCGACTTCAATTCGTCTCGTCAGTCAGGGAAAAACCCTGAGAAGGTATAGCATTACACAAATGAATGTGAATTTACAAAAACTAAAAGTTCAACAAAGTGCTTAACGCATCGTTGAATGTAGTTGGGAATCTCTGCAAAGCTCAGTCTGGCACTGCCTTTGACTTTTGAGCAAAATGAGTAAACTTTACTCTCTGCGCAAAGCTCAGTCTGGCACTGCCTTTGACTTTTGAGCAAAATGAGTAAACTTTACTCTCTGCATTTGAGAAACATTTTCTTGTTCTGCTAAATTAATCAAATAAATGAATCAACCTAGCTATTAGGCTTCCTTGCCTAACCGATGAGAACACGAGTAGTTCGAATGCTAACAGGCTATCGCACTGGGGTTAAAGATATCCTTTTGTTATAAAAGTGTCCCCTAGTCGGATACCCTGATCAGGATTTTTCCCTGACTGACGAGACGAATTGAAGTCGAAAAGGACGCCAAAGGTTTGCTAGACTAAAAGGTTTTGCTTTTGTGCAGTCAAAACGCGCCGCTAAGTTTGCGGAAATTTGCGAAGAGGTTTTGCATTTTTGCTTTCCAAAAGGAATATCCCAAAGGAGTTTGTCCAGATTTGCTACAGGAATATCTTTTCCATGTATCGTTACGGTTATTGTATCCGACTAGTGGCACTTTTATAAAAAAAGGATATCTTTAACCCCAGTGCGATAGCCTGTTAGCTTTCGAACTACTCGTGTTCTCATCGGTTAGGCAAGGAAGCCTAAGAGCTAGGTTGATTCATTTATTTGATTAATTTAGCAGAACAAGAAAATGTTTCTTAAATGCAGAGAGTAAAGTTTACTCATTTTGCTCAAAAGTCAAAGGCAGTGCCAGACTGAGCTTTGCAGAGATTCACAACTACATTCAACGATGCGTTAAGCACTTTGTTGAACTTTTAGTTTTTGTAAATTCACATTCATTTGTGTAATGCTATACCTTCTCAGGGTTTTTCCCTGACTGACGAGACGAATTGAAGTCGAAAAGGACGCCAAAGGTTTGATAGACCAAAAGGTTTTGCTTTTGTGCACTCAAAACGCGCCGCTAAGTTTGCGGAAATTTGCGAAGAGGTTTTGCACTTTTGCTTTCCAAAAGGAATATCCCAAAGGAGTTTGTCCAGATTTGCTACAGGAATATATTTTCCATGTATCGTTACGGTTATTGTATTCGACTAGGGGACACTTTTATAACAAAAGGATATCTTTAACCCCAGTGCGATAGCCTGTTAGCTTTCGAACTACTCGTGTTCTCATCGGTTAGGCAAGGAAGCCTAAGAGCTAGGTTGATTCATTTATTTGATTAATTTAGCAGAACAAGAAAATGTTTCTCAAATGCAGAGAGTAAAGTTTACTCATTTTGCTCAAAAGTCAAAGGCAGTGCCAGACTGAGCTTTGCAGAGATTCACAACTACATTCAACGATGCGTTAAGCACTTTGTTGAACTTTTAGTTTTTGTAAATTCACATTCATTTGTGTAATGCTATACCTTCTCAGGGTTTTTCCCTGACTGACGAGACGAATTGAAGTCGAAAAGGACGCCAAAGGTTTGATAGACCAAAAGGTTTTGCTTTTGTGCACTCAAAACGCGCCGCTAAGTTTGCGGAAATTTGCGAAGAGGTTTTGCACTTTTGCTTTCCAAAAGGAATATCCCAAAGGAGTTTGTCCAGATTTGCTACAGGAATATCTTTTCCATGTATCGTTACGGTTATTGTATCCGACTAGGGGACACTTTTATAACAAAAGGATATCTTTAACCCCAGTGCGATAGCCTGTTAGCTTTCGAACTACTCGTGTTCTCATCGGTTAGGCAAGGAAGCCTAAGAGCTAGGTTGATTCATTTATTTGATTAATTTAGCAGAACAAGAAAATGTTTCTCAAATGCAGAGAGTAAAGTTTACTCATTTTGCTCAAAAGTCAAAGGCAGTGCCAGACTGAGCTTTGCAGAGATTCACAACTACATTCAACGATGCGTTAAGCACTTTGTTGAACTTTTAGTTTTTGTAAATTCACATTCATTTGTGTAATGCTATACCTTCTCAGGGTTTTTCCCTGACTGACGAGACGAATTGAAGTCGAAAAGGACGCCAAAGGTTTGATAGACCAAAAGGTTTTGCTTTTGTGCACTCAAAACGCGCCGCTAAGTTTGCGGAAATTTGCGAAGAGGTTTTGCACTTTTGCTTTCCAAAAGGAATATCCCAAAGGAGTTTGTCCAGATTTGCTACAGGAATATCTTTTCCATGTATCGTTACGGTTATTGTATCCGACTAGGGGACACTTTTATAACAAAAGGATATCTTTAACCCCAGTGCGATAGCCTGTTAGCTTTCGAACTACTCGTGTTCTCATCGGTTAGGCAAGGAAGCCTAAGAGCTAGGTTGATTCATTTATTTGATTAATTTAGCAGAACAAGAAAATGTTTCTCAAATGCAGAGAGTAAAGTTTACTCATTTTGCTCAAAAGTCAAAGGCAGTGCCAGACTGAGCTTTGCAGAGATTCACAACTACATTCAACGATGCGTTAAGCACTTTGTTGAACTTTTAGTTTTTGTAAATTCACATTCATTTGTGTAATGCTATACCTTCTCAGGGTTTTTCCCTGACTGACGAGACGAATTGAAGTCGAAAAGGACGCCAAAGGTTTGATAGACCAAAAGGTTTTGCTTTTGTGCACTCAAAACGCGCCGCTAAGTTTGCGGAAATTTGCGAAGAGGTTTTGCACTTTTGCTTTCCAAAAGGAATATCCCAAAGGAGTTTGTCCAGATTTGCTACAGGAATATCTTTTCCATGTATCGTTACGGTTATTGTATCCGACTAGGGGACACTTTTATAACAAAAGGATATCTTTAACCCCAGTGCGATAGCCTGTTAGCTTTCGAACTACTCGTGTTCTCATCGGTTAGGCAAGGAACCCTAAGAGCTAGGTTGATTCATTTATTTGATTAATTTAGCAGAACAAGAAAATGTTTCTCAAATGCAGAGAGTAAAGTTTACTCATTTTGCTCAAAAGTCAAGGGCAGTGCCAGACTGAGCTTTGCAGAGATTCACAACTACATTCAACGATGCGTTAAGCACTTTGTTGAACTTTTAGTTTTTGTAAATTCACATTCATTTGTGTAATGCTATACCTTCTCAGGGTTTTTCCCTGACTGACGAGACGAATTGAAGTCGAAAAGGACGCCAAAGGTTTGATAGACCAAAAGGTTTTGCTTTTGTGCACTCAAAACGCGCCGCTAAGTTTGCGGAAATTTGCGAAGAGGTTTTGCACTTTTGCTTTCCAAAAGGAATATCCCAAAGGAGTTTGTCCAGATTTGCTACAGGAATATCTTTTCCATGTATCGTTACGGTTATTGTATCTGACTAGGGGACACTTTTATAACAAAAGGATATCTTTAACCCCAGTGCGATAGCCTGTTAGCTTTCGAACTACTCGTGTTCTCATCGGTTAGGCAAGGAAGCCTAAGAGCTAGGTTGATTCATTTATTTGATTAGCTAAGGTTTTTTTTGCATATCTCAGCAAACACTTAATATTAAAACATGAAATTTATTAGAACTTCTATTAGCGACAAGGCATATGTATTAAAGGATGTTACTTTAAAATATTTTTCCAGTGACGTCGCACGGGGTGGAGCCTTAAGTAAATATTACTATTCTTTTTTTTATTTCATAGTTTTAATGTATTTTTTTTTAATTTAAAATTTTTTGTTAATAAAACCTTCCATTATTGTAATTTGACACAATGTAACGTTTTTAAATTAAAGATATTTTTAGATTCCTTTGTTTTTTAAATATTTATTTTCATGAAGATTTTAAGAGAGTTTTAAAATAAAACAAAAAATAATAACAAATTGCAAATCAAATTTGATTGTGAACCACACGGGAAACTAATTCTTAAGCAAGTACCAGACATGTGCCCCAAAAATAATAATCAAGGGGATTTAAATCAAGTGATCTTGGTGGCCAGGCTATGGCTACCAATTCACCTGGTAATTTTCTTCAAGCCAATTCCTCACTTGACGTCCGTAGTGAGCTGGTGCCTCATCATGTTGAAAGAAGTGCCCTAAACGTAAATCCAGTGGCACATTATCTAATAAATCCCTAAGTTGATCATGTATTATTATTATTTGTCGCTAGTAGAACTTCTAATAAATTTCATGTTTTAATATTAAGTGTTTGCTGAGATATGCAAAAAAAACCTTAGCCTTTTCACCGGATTTCAAATACCCGAAAATTTTAAAAACGATTTTACTGGAAAATGGTGAATCCTAGCGCAATGAAACAAGAGTACCTTTTTTCAACAAAAGACTTAAAGGCTTCTAAAAATTTTACCTAAAGTTAAAAAATCCTACAAATAAAAAACTTAGGGCAATATTCTGCCAACTACCTACCCAGTGGGACGCCACTGGAAGAAATACAGTTAAGCTAATTAAACGATTTATTGCGTCTAGCTATGGGTAAAACATGTGTCAAAATTTGTTTTGATACCCTAATCGGTTTCTGAGATATTGTAAAAAAACTGCTTGTCATAGCTCCAATTCGGGAGGCTCTAGCCCCATAACGAAGCGTTTTTGAATGTATATTAATAGAGGATTTTAGTCTTATTTTTGATTGTACTTTATCCCCTTAAAATATTGTCAGCTAATTTAGGGACACCCTGTATAATTATTTATTTTAGGTCAAAAATTTGCAGTCTTGGAAATGAATAGCATGATATCAAAGATTCTTCGACATTTTGAGTTGTATCCAACCGATCCACCACACAAAATGAGGCTTGTTAGTGAAGCGGTATTAAAATCTTCAAATGGAGTTAATATTAGGTTAAAGAAACATAATTGGACTGAATAATGTAGATATTTAGAACGTATAGTAGTAAGTTGTATAAAATATTTTTAGTGTTATTAGTTTATTGTGGTAAAGTTAAAAAACATTAAATACCTATTTTAAAAAGTTGAGTTATTTTATACAACCAGAGTAACACTCAAAGACTTTTTCCCTACATACAGTGTCACCAGTAGAGTCCGCATCATATGGGATTTTTTTTATTAATAGCTGTATTCAAAATTTGAGTTTGTCATCAAGTTCTGCTTCAATCGAGATGAAAATTAAGCAAAAAAATAGTAGTCACGTGATTCGCATTATCTGTCAAATTTTAATTTTTTCCAAAAATAATTCAAAAGTGGGGTGGGGTTATTTCTGAAAATATCGAAAAAAGTTATGGGGAAAAAGTTTTTTTAAATGCAGTTTCTATCCCACATGCAAAATTTCAGCTGCATAGGATAATTTTGATTTTTTACCTATATTTTGTAAAGTGCACCACTTTTGCAAAATAAGACTCAAAGCAACCTAATGTGTACCCAACAAAAGATTGCATGAGACGAAAGGGGGAATTTTGGAATAAAAACCGCCTTAAACTAGATTTACTGGTCAAACCATTGGCGTCCACAAAAACTATGATCTATGAACAAAAATACGTCTTTATTAATTAATAATTTATTTTTGCACAAATATTGCAGGCAAACAAATCTACAATCTAATTTCAAATATAAATAGTTTAAAAAACGTGAATAACATGCTTGAAAAAACCCAATTACAAAATCAGAAAAAACTCATTTTCTGTGATACTATTATAGGTCAGTAATTATTATTCCAATACTAAAAATGGAATGCATAAATGAAATATGTGAAAGTATTCTAAAACTATAAAGACGTAGTAAAGCAGTGGCTGCATTTGAAACACATCCATCTTTTGGACCAGCGTATACATCAATTAATCGGCCTGTAACATTACAAACATGGCAATATGCCGTGAATTCTAGAGCAGCCCCACGATGTATTTGGTTAATTTTACTAAAAGTTTTCTAAATATTATGCATTTAGTAACCACGTCGTCGCGTCGCGTTGGCGCACGATGCATACACGATTAACATTATTGTCAATACTTCTTTTGTAATATACATTATCGATCCAAGTTTCATCTAAGTATATAATATGGCGTTGTTCTTCTCGATATTCCTCTATATTTGTATTTTAAATATATAATATAGGGCTTTTCAACTAAAATTTTTCGTTTAACTGACATTTTCGCCTGTAAAATCCATTTGCTCTTAAAAGTTTTCTTAACGAATACTTACGATAAGAAAAATCTATCTCACTTTTCAGTTTAACCAGCAATTTATTGCATGTAGGAACAAAATTATATTCACAGTAAAAATTTTTCTAAAGTAAATTGAAATGTCTCCGATTCAATTTTTTAAATTATAGAGGGCGGGGACTTTTTTGTGCTAGGCGAAGATAAGGGTTCTCCCGGGCTATTTTTTGTCTTTCTTCGTTCTCCTTTCTTATTTTACACACTGTTCTTTGGTTAACCCCAGTATACAAAGCAGCCTTAGCCTTAGCTTGATGTAACTGACATTTATTTTTAGCCTTCTCATCGCAAACACTATTAACTTTCAGCACTTGCCACTATTTCTCTTGCTTCACTTCTAATCGTTTTTCCGCCTTTACTTACCATCGCGTACCACTACTGATGTCTCGTTGTCCGCGAGAATTGGACGGAATACAGCGAGTCGCCGATGTTTTTAACAATGATAATATATTAACTTACACCGATCCATTGCGCTGGTCCACTGTTAGGCTCGACCGATTAAGCGTTGTTGCGCGATCGTCAAATGATCTGACTTGTGAGACATGTGTTATTGTTTTAAATTGAAAGGGATTAATAAATGTATACCGTAATAAGGTCCCATAAGGCCTAAAAATAACTCCAGGTTGGTTGCATGCAAAAATACTTGAACAAATACGCCATTGATAAAGATGTTCTTGCAGAGGGGTAATAAATTGCGCAACAGTGTAAATACTTGCCCACATATTCTTTGAGGATGCATTCTTTTAATGGTCGAACTTTACATAAAACTTCTCAGTTTTGACAAGGCCTTATTTCAGATTTATTTTCTTTAAAGTAGCGCCATATTAAATGTGTGTTTTTCTAAAAAATCAAAATTGGGCTATTAAAATTTGGTCGCATGCGATGCAAAGTTTATTTGTTTTTGACCCTGTATACGGTAATTTCATAAAATAAGTATTTTTAAAAACGTAGTTTGTGTCTGAAAGTAATACACCTTAATATTAAGACAAAAAATAACACAGTGTCATCAGTAAAGTGTTTATTAAGTGGAAAATAAATTTTAGTTTAACAACGTAAAGTGTATCTATTTTCAACGATTTAATTAAAAACCCCTATATTATAATTTATTATTAAGCTATATCATAATAACATTAACCGTTGCAACTAAACACATATTATATTTAGGATTTTAAATTCGTTAAAAATCGTGTAAATTAAATGCTGCTCGCGAACACATTTTTTTTTAAATTTAATTTAACTCATTATAGGCTCATATTACGCCCCCTATTTTTCTTTTTTCATAAAAATCAAAATATTACCAGATATCGTCAAATAAAATTTCTCTTTTTTAAACAAGCGCCGAAACGCTTTCTTATACGTGACGTCAGTAATTAGCGATGTTGCCAAATACGCCGATGGTACAATTTAATTCCGCTGTACAATACAATTTTGAATTTTAAATAAAATAAATATACCAGAGTGATTCATAACCATACTTTTCATTGTTTATTTTTTCTATTGCATTTAAAATTTTGTGTAAAACGTAAAAGTACTTATTCCTGGTCTTTCTATTGGAAAACGTATTTATTCAAGTTCCATCTGAAATGGTTGGTTGACTAAACCCATAGTCAGCAGGTAGTTGTTCTCCCACGTTTTTTATCCACAAGTACTTTGATTTTGTAAGTATAAATTAATTTATAAATCTGTTTTAATTTTTTGCAATATTTTACAAATATGTGTTGCTGTAGAGTAATAATAATAAAAATTCAATTTAATTTTTAAAAAAATTGTTTTAGGTTATCCGAGGATACGGAAATTTATGAGCCACATAAGAAATTTTTTTAAAAAGATGTACCGAGGTAACGCCTCTCAATGTTGACATAATACGGAATATGAAATCTAAAATAATTTTAATAAGTAAGAATTACTTATCAAGATAGTTAAGAAAAGAAAATCACTCATCATTTTATTGCATTTAAAAATAAGGTGTTTAAACTAATCGTAACTTAAGCTTACCTATTATAGACATACCTACATATTTCCAAGCAAGAAGAAATTGTGCAATAAAAAGGATTAAAATATTTAATAATATTTATTAAGCGCGTATTGCAGTATACCAGCAGAGAAGCACAGGCATTTTGTTCAAAATATGTCAAAATCCAAGAGCTCTTTAGTACTATACACTGTGCCTTAAATTAAAGGAGTAGGTACACTTTTTAATCGTGAATATTTTTTTTTCATTTTGCACTGATTTAATTTATTTTTGGAGTAATGATGAACTTAAATCGTCTCAGTAAAATGTGTAATTTATATCAAAATATTTTGAATAGGGCCGGATTTACAGATTTTTTTAAACAAACGTACCGCTTATGTTCGTTGCAAACAGACACTGTTTTATTTAAATTTGAGATGATACGTTTTTTTGGTATCGGAAATACTCCAGTGTAGGCCTCATTTTCAAAGATTTTAAAAGTCAAGAAATAGAACTTTTTTTGTTACTTAACACAACGTTTCGGTTAGTTAGTATCTCTAACCGTTTTCAAGTGTAAACTGTTTATCAGTAACTGTTTACCAGTAACTGTTTACCAGTTTACACTTGAAAACGGTTAGAGATACTAACTAACCGAAACGTTGTGGAAGTCCGACAAGGTAATTTTTTAAAATTTTTTGATAGAACTTTTTTTGTTCAATGATGTTCTAAAATACTGCAGTTATCATTTGAAAATTTGAGCTTATTTAAACTATGATCGCAGTATCCCTGACCGTTATTAAATATCAAAGTATCCATGACTATTATTAAAATAATAAACAATGTACTTTTTGACGTTTTTTTACGCTTCGTGGCAGCTAATCAGTACACAATGGCAGTCTTAAGTAAAGAAGATCGATTCCTTATAAAATAGTTTCGACAAAAACACAATCAGGGTGCAAGAAAAATTGTAAACGAGTTTCCTGAAAAAAATTGGCATGTTTGACAATAATTGGAAAGATTTTAAGACATCTTAGAGAAAATAATGGGTCCATATAGAAATTAAAGTTCGGAGAGGAAGGAAAAAAACTTCAACAATTAAAAAAAAATATTGCCATGGTAAGAAATATCATCAAAAATGTGAATTGAAAAATATTTTGATCGAGAGAAGTCACTTTTCAGCTGGCGTAATGGTCTCTGTGGTTGTTTCCCAATTAGGAATGTCAAGGCTCATTTTTGTCGATGCCGGAGTAAAACTCAATTCGGAGGCGTATCAACAACAAATTTTACATCACTTGCTTCCTGAAATTGAAGCAATCTGCGATGATTATGTGTTCCAACAAGACCGTGACCCCTTCCTATACCTCTCGAAGTATAAGAATGTTTTTGTTTGAGCAATGTCCCGATTACATCGAACCGGAGATGTGACCACCCAATAGTCCAGGCCTTAAACCTGTTAACTATTCCATATTATGTGGATTTTTTTAGGCAAATGTTCACCATGGTCAAAGGTTTAATACCATCGAAGAGCTAAAGGAGAGGTTATTGCGAAGGCGACTGCAATCGGTGATAGAAAAGCATGGTGGTCATAATATGCATAATATATCCTGTGAATGTTTAGACATACCCATTGTCGATTTTAAGTGATACTAAGTTTTGATGGCAATAATTGATAATATTAATAAATTTGTTAATTAAGATTGAACAAAAAAGTTGTATTTTCTTGACATTTAAAATCTTTTAAAATGTGGCCTACACTGGAGTATTTCCGATAGTTAAACTACCAGAAAAACGTATCATCTCAAATTTAAATAAAACAGTGTCCGTTTGCAACTAACATAAGCGCACGTGTGTTTAAAAGAACTGTAAATCTGGCCCTGTTCAAGATATTTTGATATAAATTACACATTTTACTGAGACGATCTTAGTTCATCATTACTCCAAAAAAAAAAATTAAATCAGTGCAAAATGAAAAAAATATTCACGATTAAAAAGTGTACTCTTTTAATTTGAGCCACATAATAATTTTCTTATTGCGTTCTTAAGAGATATTTCAGGCAAATATTTTTATGTTGAGGCAGTTGTAATATTTAGGGAAGTAATAGTTAGTAGCAGTGTAGACATTCTACTTTGTTCTAAGCGATGGTACTTTATTCTTATTTGGTTTCCCTGTCTAGTTGGGTAGTTTTGAATAATGAAATAAATTAGACATTCATGCAGGTAACGGCAAGGAATAGTCATGATGCCTAGTTGTTTAAAAGCCTCTCTGGCGTCCTGTCTGTAGTCGAGTCCTAAAACCATCCTTACAGGTTTTCTTTGTAATTTAAAAAAACGAGCCGAATGTGTAGAGTGACCCCAAACCAACATAGCATAGCAAGCTAACGACTAAAACACACCGTGAAACGTCTGGAGAAGACAGGAATGTTAAATTAATTATTATATACTAGCATGTATCCGGCATGCGTTGCAACCCGCTGGTATAAATACAAACCCGAACAAACACGATATATTAGTACCCAGCATGCCACTTTCTGAAATTGCACCCGTGCGAAGCCGGGGCGGGTCGCTAGTTATACACAAAAACCTTCCCCTTGAATCACTCTATCTATTGAAAAAACCGCTTCAAAATCCGTTGCGTAGTTTTAAAGATTTAAGCATATTATAGGTAGGGACGGACGGACAGACAGCGACAGCGACTTTGTTTTATACTATGTTAAGATACCGGGTGTCCACGGAAGGTGGCCCGCCCCCCTAACTTTTTTGTTTTTCAAGATAATGAAATAAAATTTGGGGAATTTGTATACGACATAAAACTGCATTTTTTCACAGGTGACTCAACATTATGGAACTTCCGGTTTAACCGGAAGAGACATAAACTTTTCATTTTTAAATGGGACACCTGGTATATTTTTCCTTTTTTTTGACTTCATATGACATTGTAAATACAACGATCTGTCACTTGTCACTTTTTGTCACCAAGAAAATATTTTTTTTCCAAATTTATTGTTGGCTATGAATACCTTAAAATCACTTATTTCAGTTGTTTAATCTTGGGAAAAATTAAATTTTACTATTTTTGATCCAATGCTAGGTATGTGCTATATAAAATTTAATCTTTAAAGTTGTATAACTAATTTTTTTTAAATGGCAACATGGTGGCTCGTCGGGTTAAGAAAAAAGAGCGGCGGCGGCCCTACTGTACGACCCGCCGCGCCGCTGGTATAATTTGTATAGATATACTAAATAATTGATATAGATGGATGTGGTTCATTAAATGGGTAATACAATATACTTAGTTATACATTGAAAATGTCATGAGAATATTTTACAAACGCGGACTTTACACGCTATAAGATTTTAACACGTTGACGGACAGCGACGTCTATAGACGTTGTGGACAATGTGCGTACCGCAGTGGCGCACCCAGGGGGGGGGGCAAGGGGGCATTAGCCCCCCCCCCAAAACCCCCAAAGAAATAAAAATTATGAAAGTGGATAAGTATTTTAAAAAGTCAATTTTCTTAGATTTACCTCACGGTCCTCGTTTGAGGGGGGCCAGGTGGGGCATTTGCCCCCCTCCCCCTGGAAGTTGACTTATTGACAAAAGTTGACTTATTGAGGTTTAATATGGTTTGATTGAATTTAAGAATTTATTATTTCGAGTTTTCCTTTATATTTTTGTTATTATTTTGGGGTAGTAAAGACTTATTTTAATAAAAATAAACAGTTTTAATGCCAAAACGACTATGAATGTTTGAGAAACAATTTTAGCTCATTAAGTATTGAGCAAAAAATTGAAATTAAAATTAAGGGAAGACCTAAACTCTCGAAATTAACTTGATACATACCACAAATTGTAAATCTAGGAACTTTATTGTTATTGATAAGTTTGCTGCAAATAAAAACAGATGAATGAACTTTACTTTTAAACAATGTACTCACTAATGAAAAATAAATTAGCCTTTCTATTTTTTATCTTATTTCATTTTCAATAGAATAAGAAGGTAATCATAAATTTTTAAAATATTTACTATAATAATTATTGACCAAATTTGGGCGTGGTCTTAAAAAAATTTCGCCTGCGGCGCATTTCGCCTACAACAGGCTTTTAGTACACTCCCAAGTTATCAAGTCACAAGCCGCCAATGCCCACCCCCCCCCCTAAGAAACCGTTTAACGACTCCCATAAATAGGGTATTTTGCGATCTTCCCTGCAAGAGTACCTGTTAAAAAAGCTCCAAAGTTCTTGAAAAATGCGTAACTTAAAAGTTTATTAAAAAATTTGCTTCCAACACTGGTTGGCGGGCCCCCCCTAACATAAAATCCTGGGTGCGCCGCTGGTACCGTACCGTGACACCTTTATTTAACGACGTCTTTAGACGTTCTTCATAATACCTTAGTTCAGCCGTAACGTTCCCAAACGTCGTATTCCAATGGGAAATCTTTAAAGTGTCACATCAAGCACAGCAGTAATTTGAATCTGTGCATTTCATATGAGTGGTGGGGGCAGAGAACTATCTACCATTTTTTTTGGCGGGAACGTTACTGTCGCTTCTCCTTGGTAGGTAGGGGGCACCTAGAATGTGGCGTGATGCTAGGCTTGTTAGTCATTCATTTGGCGGTCCGGAGAGTTTAGTAATAGTAACCAGTCAATACAGGTGTAGCGTCACCAAAGGGACCTCCGCTTATTTGCGTGTCCGTCAACGTGTTAAGCATCCAATTAGGTTTTATCAAATCTGAAAATAATAAGAACGGTTTCGATATATCTATTTATTATTTAATATACACTGCCAGTAAACAATTATAAATGTTGAATGCAAAAAGTATCTGCTAATTTTTAGAAAATGTTATTTTTATTTAAGATTTTTTTGGCCCTTGTGGTAATTTTTGTCACGTTTATTTTATATTTAATGCTCAGACTTGTGAATGCGCGTAAAAAGTTGAACTGGATACCTGCCGCTCCTCGTGTGCCAATTTTGGGATCTCTTTTTGAGTTTGGAAATAGCGCAGGTATGTAAGAAAGGATATAAGGAGGAAACGAAGGAATATCGATAATTTTAATATTTTTAGGAAGGAAAGGTTGACGTTCAAAAGGGTATTAATCTTGTGAGTTAATATCTACATAAAAAAAAAAAAAAAAATTTTTTAACTATTAGGAAATTTTTCTTCTCATTGCCGAATTAATGCCAAATCTAAAAAAAACTTGGTGTTCTATTTAATAAAAAAAACACGATTCGTTTCTCAGGAAAGTAGTAAACTGCCAGAAAAACCGCATCATTAATCGGGGGTAATATCCCAGGTGCATCTAATTTTTCCGAAAAAATTTGGAAAAACGAGTTGACTCGCGGTATAAAAAGCCTAGTCTCTGACTGGGCTTTTTAATACAACGCTCGTGTTTTGTTTCAAACAGATTACTTGTCAACGAGTTATTTGAATATTTTCATAGGAAAAATTAGATGCACGATGATGTTTGGCAAGATTATTTCCTTACTGAACAAAAAAAGCCTATTTACTAGTAATATGATAATTTAATCAATATACGTAAAACAATACACACGTAATACGTAATACAATTTACGTAAAATTTACAGTTATTGTATACTACGGTAGTGTTGTTTGATATATTGTTGTGATTTTTTATAATGCTTGATACTTCAGATAAATGCACATCATCTTCGAAGGACGTTGCAGCAGCAGTAGTATTTTGGTTGATTTGCCTCTGAGAAAAAGATGCTTTAGGCTCCTTGCTTCCATTTCTTAAAGCAGTTATAATTGTTGAGTGATGGTTACCATCCATTTGTAAATAGAGTTTTATGGAATCAGCTCGATTGTGTCCTGTTATTTTTATCAGCTCTTGCTCTTCGATCCCTGCTTTTGCTAGTTTGCTGACAGCTGTCGCTTTTAGTGAGTGGTTAGTAATTTTATTTTTTATCTTTTGTGTTTAAACCAGTTCTAACCGCAGCTTTTTCTTTTGTCCATTTTGACAGCTTGTTTCTTCCCACGGGGATATATTTAAACCATCCTAGCTAAGGTCTGTGGAGTGTTCCATGTTGGGTTTGGTGTCAAAAACAGCCTATCTGTCTTGATGTTTGTTGAACGTTTTGATGAAAGCATGTATTAGGGGAAGGTTGCCAATATTGAACCGCAACCAAAATTGGACCACAGTACATTTCTCCGAAACTAAACAAGTGCCATATCATCTGGCAACACTGTAACAAACGTCCACCCAGAACCTTTGATCGGCAACAAACTGAACTAGTTGGCCGTTAGTGCTTGGCGTGTACAGAGCAAAACGTAATGTACACAATTTTAATGTAATATTTTTAGGATTTTCCTAAGAATTTACCTTAGAACTCTAAGCAAAATCTTTTTTATGCAAGTTATCAAGTAAGTTTTTCTCTTTCTATTTCTCCTATTACCATGCCATATTTGTTTTTCTTGTTTCTTTCCTGAGTGGTTTTGTAAAACACGTGGTAGTTGCTTAAATTGGACCACTGGGTGATTGCCAAAATTGAACCGGTCCAATTTAGGCGATTTTTCCAAATTGTGCAAAAATAATTTTTCGCTTTAAATAAGTTAATGTCATAAACCAACACCTTATCAATATTGCTAAAATCTTTTTTCTTTGAGTTAAAAAATGAAACTATGACTGGTCCAATATAGGAAACTAATAGGTATTTTTTTTGCATTAGGATGTATTCTACCGAAATTTTGATTGTAATTTTGATGTTTTTTTGAAATGTAAGTATAAAACTTCCTATACCAACAATTTTTTTTTTATTTATTTATTTAAGACCTAAGCTTCCGATTTAAATCATGTGGTCCAATTTTGGAACACCCAGGTGCAATTTAGGCAACCGGTTTCCTATATTGAACCACTTGCAGAGGTCTTTTTATAGCCTGGTATATCATAGATACTTTGAAATAAAATTCTGCAAAAAATTCTGCAGTTGAACAACATACTAAAGTATACTAAGGTATAGCTCAAGATCGATTTTGCGTTATTATCGGGATCTATGATAAGAAATCTGGAAATTGGTCCAATATGGGCAACCTTCCCCTACAAGCGTACCGGGCAAAATTCAGGGCGCATAGCGTTAGGAACATTGGAACTAACCATTTGCTGTCGCACATTTTTTTGCACCTTCTTGAGCGGTTTTACTGAAAACTGTTGTATTCTATTCTTTCGGCAACAAGAGAAAAACATTTCCTTACTTTGGTTGTCCAGATATTATTTTTTCCATATTTTTACCTGTGTAATTAAAAAAAACAAACCGCTAAAAAAATTAGTAGAAAACCATACCTGTTTTCATTCCATCATTGTATGTCTCTGGTTTAAAGTAGTGCATCATACAATTTAACGCTACTCCACCTCTCCACGCCAGCTCCATTGATGCTATAAGGTAAAACTTGCGTTGTAGCCCACTGGGTGTATTTTCGTCCCATAAAGATACCATTTTGTGGTATTCATCGAGTTTTAATGAAGTCGAACTTGTTTTTCTTTTATCTTCTTGTTTCTGAAGAGTTATTCTTTTTGCGTTTCGAGCGTCACGAGATGTTTTAAATTCAATATCGTGAAACGGATCAAATACAGTGTTGTGATCCACAAAAAAGTTTCCTTTAGCTTTTTGGCGACGATGTTCCACATAATTTTAACGCAATGTTCTTTATACTTCTCACCATTGACTTTACGCATATTCCAAGCCCAGTTTTTGAGAATTAAATTGAAAGTTGATAATGTTGTATTTTTATCAATTATGCACTTTTTTTCAGAGCAAAAACTCATAAACTGCTTTCAAATGCTGTTGTGTGTCTTCACTGTATTACTAGGTACGCTCTTTTTTTAATTCTTAATTGATTTCTTCGTTTGGAACATATCCAAAACGCTCCATGTTGCACAAAATTACTTTTTTTTAAAACCGACCAGAAAATTTACACTTTCTGGACAATTTTTCGTCTAGAAAATAACGTTTTTCCGATCGCAAGACCGGAAAAGTGACATTAGAGACCGGAAAAATTTTTTCCGGACTCTAATGTCACTTTTCCGGTCTCTAATGTCACTGTCACCCTGTTTTTTGTTTTTCCAATCGCTCTTTGATAATACAAGATACCTTGATTTCGTTATTATGACAACAACATTTCGATTTATTGTCGATTGAGAGTTCGTTGATTTTTAATTTTGTTCTTTATGTCAAACTTGTTTCGCGTAGATTATAAAATATATCGAAGTGTCGGTCTTAAAAAAAATATTGTACGTCACGCAACCGAAAATTAGTGTTTTCCAGGTCTCTCCAAGCTTCCAGGACTCGCCTATGGCTCGCCCTGGAAATGCTTGTCTCGACCTGAAAAACACTACTTTCCGGTCTTGTAACGCAAATTACTATTTTGTGAAAAAATTATTTAAAATAAAAGCGTTGTTAAGTTGCTATGTGGAATTGTTTTGCTAAAGTCATTCGCGGGTAACTAGATAGAAATTCAACAATTTTTTATTTTGACAGTAGGCTATCAAACATTTTTCGGAAAAATTACTGACAGAAGCTGTCATGCCATTTTTCCACTTGAAAATTAAATATGACATACGAATTCTTGTCAGTGATTGGTCAAAATTGACAGAGAGGAAATAATGGAACCTACACACAAAAAAAACTACTCTCAAAACAAGCTTATAGTAATGCTCAAACAAATAGCCTTATTTTGAAACTACCTTGCTTTATTTTGTGCCTAAAAAATATTCATTTTTAAACTACTACTGGTTTTGAATTATATCATCAAGTTAATCAAAATTATGTTCATAAAGAGATTACATCATCATCATAACAAGATAATCTTATACTTGTTTTAAAAATAAGTATTGTGGTCAAAGTGAAATATACTATGATGGGTTTAAAAATAAAAATAAATTTGTATTCTCACAGCGAGCACAAAGACAGTCTCTGTACTCAACTTGAGTAAAATCTAAACCCTTATTATTTCTTTGATGCTATTTGCATTACTTTGAATCAAACCAATATTAACGTATACTATATCTGCAACTGCAATTATTGATAGGTTGATCTTTTATTTTTATTACCCTAAAACTAAAGTAGAGTCAAGTTAAAAGAATGTAGTATTAATTTAAAACTATATTTTGATGCTAAGGTGTTTTCTATTTAATTTTACTTTAGCATTGCTCCTATTTATGTCTATGATAGTTTCAGTTTGAAACTTTTAGGTTCAACTGGATACTAGATTTTTTTGTGTGTATACACTATACAGTTTCTGGTTATACAGTGTATCTGCTTTAGTCGACATATCATATTTATAAAAAAAAAATTATTATTATTTCAATTTATTTATTAGGTATTTAAAAAAAGTTACTCTGCTTCATGAGAAATTAATAATTTCGATTTTAAAGTTGCTTACTACCAAAGTTTATTTTAGAGCACGATTCGATCATAAAGTGGTATCGTTAGGTTAATGGAAAATATTAATCGTGGCCTATAAAGACGTTTTTTAATACGCGTATTTACACAAATGCGCAAAATGTAATTTTTATTACTTTTTAAAAAAGTCCTTTGTAAATAAATACACACAAACAAAAATAAGTAAAAACGTTATTGGCAGTTGTTAAGTTTGTTTTCTTAGAATTTAAATTCTATACCGGGTTTGATCGCAGCAGTATTGCAAATAGAAAAAAGGGTTTTGGTTATATGAAACTTGAAGAGAGACAGTTTATTTCCATTTAAAATTAATTCACTATTCAGGGTTGCTTATAAAGTAGTAAGGTTTATGGTTTATGAAGTAGTAAAGTAGCTGATATTTATCAGCTAGACTTCGCCCTTTAAGAATTATAATTTTTAATTTATATTCATAATAAAGACTATTATTATTATTATTATTATAAAAGTGTGGTTAGGTATATATTTTTTTGTATATATGTTTTCGATTTTTTCAATCTACGAAGCCTGTTTACTAATAAGTGGCACTTGAAAATTTAAATATTTTTAAACATATATTATATTATTAGAATCTTTTAATCGATCTATCTATCAAATCCCTTGCGAGTGTGGCGAATCGTACAGGGTTTTTCCGTATATTTTGGAGCACCCCTGGAGCTTTTATTTGAAGACCTAGAAAAAACTTTAAATTACCGAAGTTGCATTATTTCTCCTGAACTGCCAGAATTTGTTATCGGACAAAACAAATGAACATCGTAAATTTGTTTAATAATGCCAATATCGATTTTTTTAAATGGAACACCCTGTATATTAATTTTTTTTTAACTCCTCGCTCTTTTCTGATTCCAAATATGTATACATGTTATATGTTTGTTTCATAAATTATTATCATTATTTATATTAATTATTGTTACTGAATAAGCATTATGTTCTAGCATGTCTTCCTCACACCAATATAGATTTTCTAATCCGCAATATTTTGAAATGCAATTTTGCCTAAACCACTATAGTAAACATATAACATATATACATATTTGGAATCAGAGAAGAGTGAGGAGTTAAAAAAAAAATAATATACAGGGTGTTTCATTTAAAAAAATCGACATTGGTATTATTAAACAAATTTACGATGTTCATTTGTTTTGTCCGATAACAAATTCTGGCAGTTCAGGAGAAATCATGCAACTTTGGTTATTTAAAGTTTTTTCTAGGTCTTTAAATAAAAGCACCAGGGGTGCTCCAAAATATACGGAAAAACCCTGTACATTGGAGAAACAAAAATACCTCTTCCCGTACGAGTTAAGGAACATCTGAAACATACTCAAAGAGGTGAAACTTCGAGATCAGGTATATCGGAATGTATAGACCAACCAACATAATATATACAGTGGTCAAAAGCCAAGGTTTTGGACACGGGACCGCACTGGAGAAAACGAAAATTCAAAGAAACAGCTTTTATGAATCAAACTACGCATATATTTAGTAAACCAAGTATAGATATCCCCAATATCTGGAAGCCTCTTCTTGTCCAAAACCAACAGCTCAAACTTCACACTCCAATAAGCACATAGGCGGAATCATCAAGCTTATAGTATTTAAGACAGTACACTTACACTTGTAAGATTATACTAATCTGTACAGCACGTCTCTGATATATCTTAAGGAGGACATTCCTAGCGGCTGACGTGTTAACTTAAAAGGGCGGGGTTGCTGTCAAGGGGTTTTTCAGTATGAGAATATTTTAGGCTTTAAAAATAATGTAACTAAGTGTCTCCACACTTTTTTGAACCACCTTGTATACACGAAAATAACTCTGAATTGTGAAATTAGGCTGTTTCTCCAAGTTTCATATAAGTATATAAACCAAGGTTCAGACAGCTACGAATATTGACGAGAAGTCGAGTAAATCACGAGAAGCGAAGCAACGAGGGTTAGTAGCTGTCTAAACCGTGGTTAATATTATTTTTTTCTACTACGTTCACTTATTTATTTAGAGTAGATGACACTGATTTCACACACCTACTCTAGGTAAATATTAATAATAATAAAAAAATAATATGCAAATACTATTCATCGCTTTCCAAACATATAGGATAAAATACAATTAAGGTTGGAACCTCGTACATGGTTTTAGTACGATCTCTAAAGTCAAGCGACGTCAGGCGCGACCATGTTTTGGATGGATTGCAAACCATAGCCATATACCGGGTGTCCACGGAAGGTGGTTCGCCCTCTAACTTTTTTGTTTTTCAAGATAACTGAATAAAATTCATAGGACTTATATACGACATAAAACTGCATTTTTTGACAGGTGGGAAAAATACAATTTAACTATTTTTGGTCCAATGCTATGTGCTATGTAAAATTCAATCTTTAAAGTTGTATAACTAATTTTTTTAAACGGCAACATGGTGGCTCGTCGGGTTAAGAAAAAAGAGGATTTTATTACGATTATTTTGATACCATACACTATTGGGTTTTAGAAAAGCCGCCATTAAAAAACTTTAAGAAGTTAACTTAAAACTTTCCTAAAATGAAGCATCTTTTGAGAATAAATTTAGATTTAAATGCATCAAGTAGCATGTGACCATCAAAACTGATAAAACAAAATCATGCCTTAAAGAAAATTGACATGCCGACAGCTTCTGCCAGAGTAAATTAGCTTGTTGTTTAAAAAACATGGAAAATAATAGTTTTACAAGGACTGAAAAAGTTGATATGTTATTAGTGTTTGGAGAATGTAGAAATAATTCAACCAATGCTGCACGACTTTCCATGTTTTTTAAACAACAAGCTAATTTACTCTGGCAGAAGCTGTCGGCATGTCAATTTTCTTTAAGGCATGACTTTGTTTTATCAGTTTTGCTGGTCACAGGCTACTTGATGCATTTAGATCTAAATTTATTCTCAAAAGATGCTTTATTTTAGAAAAGTTCTAAGTTAACTTTTTAAAATTTTTTAATGGCAGCTTTTCTAAAACCTAATAGTATCAAAATAATGGTAATAAAATCCACTTTTTTCTTTAACCCGACGAGCCACCATATTGCCGTTTAAAAAAAATGAGTTATACAACAAAAGATTCAATTTTACATAGCCCATAGCATTGGACCAAAAATAGTAAAATTGTATTTTTCCCAAGATTAAAGAACTGAAATAAGTGATTTTAGGGTATGCATAGCCCTCTAGATAAAACAATAAATTTGGAAAAATATACTTTCTTGGTGACAAAAAATGACACATCGTTGTATTTAAAATGTCATATGGAGTCAAAAAAAGGAAAAATATACCAAGTGTCCCATTTAAAAATCGAAAGTTTATGTAACTTTCGGTTAAACCGAAAGTTCCATAATGTTAAGTCACCTGTCAAAAAATGCAGTTTTATGTTGTATGGAAATCCCCCGAATTTTATTCCATTATCTTGAAAAACAAAAAAGTTAGAGAGGCGAACCACCTTCCGTGGACACCCGGTATACCTTTAGATCAGCAAACAATAATCGACATCGGGAAAAATTTCCTTTGTATTTCTCTTTATTTATACATCTTGTTTGTGTGGCCTATTAGGCTTTACTAGATCTAGATGTGTTTAAATTGGTCAAACCAAACTTTTTTTTAACCACCTAAAGCAGTTACACTGAAAAAGTAATTTATTTAATCTAAATAAAAATGGAGTTTGCAGAAACAAATATTTATTTGAAAATATATCTAAAATTATTTCCCGATTGATGGTAAAATTTAGTATATTTAAACAAAAATTTATAAGGGTAACAAACTGGATCTTCTAGAGCTTCTAGAAATTAATAAAACCTTAAATAACCTAAATGTTATCTGCCTCAATGACCAAATTCAACATAGTTCTACAAGCTTTTTCAATTCCCTTAATTTTTCACAACTTAACTGAACCTTCTCTAATTCAATTTACCCTGTTTCGGCCTTTTATTTTTCACTCTAACTTGTTTTAATAGTTTTTCAGTGATTAATCTGTTTTTGGGGCCATCTGTGACTAATTACTTTTCAGCTTCAGCGCTTCTCCTAACCTAACATTTTTACATTATTGTATCGTCTTGTTCTTAATGGCTTTGCTCCCTGTGGACAATTTGCTAGCATAATGGGGATGATCGCGATGTTGTCTGGTCTGTACCATACCACGACCACTGACTTTTACATTATTAATACTTACTATTTTACCGACATAACTAGCTGTCTTTTATTTACTGCTTCTTACTCATAGATGGCTCCGAGATAGTTATTTTCTGTTTTGTCGAAATACTGAGTTACATTTTTCAATTGTTAACCTACCAATAGAGGTCGCTTAACTAATATTTAGGACACATATTCTTTAACCCCTTGAACAACATTTTTCTAAATGTTTAAAAAAAAAATTTCTATTAGGTAAATATTATTTCTGACTATTTGAGTAATTGTGAACCTTAATTAAGCTTTCCCTCGATACCATTTTATTAATTCAGAGGAAACTTGTTAGCATACTGAAAGGCACTTTAATTTGACCGCTAAAATACAATGTCACTTGTAGTTCATTTCACGTCAGGGTTAGACACGTGCTGGTCGCAGCGAACTTATTTTTAAGATGTTCATGAAAAACGAATTTTTTTTAAATTTTCTCTGAAAATGTCTTAAACTTTTATTCTTTAAACTAAATGTGTCAGGTTTGACTCTTGCTGGGGTAACTGGGCCGTAACAAGCTTGGTACCCCAACAGCATTTTACTTCAAGCTAAATGGTAAGCTAATCTAACTTATTTTATTACATTTCATTCATTAAATTCCTCTTTTTTATCTTTTACAGAAAGCATCTACACGTTTTTAATAAAAATACATATTTTTCTTTCTCTCTCCCTCATACTTGACGTCTTTCACACTCCCTCGATATAGTTAAATCTAACTAAAATATTTTTATCACGTACACTTAAAATTATTTCTACAAAGTCCTTTATTTGATACTTCCTAATTTTTCTTTTCCCACTCACAGTGGCTTTTCACTGGTCCTTGACCTTTCAGCGTGCTAATATATTTTCTGTTGTTTGAATGCAAAAAGTTTTTTCAATCCCCATGCGTGTCAGTGAAAGCCCCATTATGGATAAGTTCCACCTATTAATTTTACTTTTATTTTATCTTTTGCTAATAACATCAGCTGTTCATAATATTTGTTTCAATTTCCTGATGATGAGTGTTTCTACACTCGAAACATGTCGATTCTAGCCTAGCTATTGAATTAAAATTGTGGAGAAAGACTTTATGCTTTTCTTTTCCCTATATCATTCAACTCAACTTTGAGTATGGACTACTTCTTCAAAACAAAAAAAATAAAAAATTTATTGTTTTAAATAAGTCAGTTATTAAGCTTGACAGTATTTGGTATTTCATTAAAATACATGTTTGTTTGACAGAGTTAACAAGTTTATATAGCAAATAATAACTTGTTTCTATCGGCAACATATTTATTTTTTTCAAATAAATATTTATTTATCAGCAAGCTCGCGATATTTAAACCCAACAATCAGTTGTTTCTTATAATTTATTATATATTTTTATTAAATTAATATTTATTTAAAACAATAAAATATTTGTTTTTCCAAATAATTTTGTAAATTGAACTAATTTATATTATTACGACATATTAACCGCTTTCAGAAAAACTATGTATAATTGCTATAAAATCCTGATATGCTTAGGGTCATCACTTAATTTAAAATAAATCATGGTGAGTATCAAAATTTAATCACTTATGGGAGGAAGCAATAAAAATGTATGCGATGCCAAAATATATCCGATTTGTATTTGAATTTTCAATTTTAATTGGTATAATACCTATGCAATTATACAGGGTGTCTCAAAAGTAATGGGACACAGAACAACAGCAGACTCCTTAAGGCGAAATATTGCGATTTATTTAAACTTGCCTTATACCAAAATTGATAACAACCAAGATACAGGGTGTCAAAGTTTTAATTTTGTTTTCGTTTTTTTGTGATTATTTCTTAACGAAACGTCATAGCATCACAAAATTAAGGGTTTTGGTGTTATTTGACGTAAGGAATTCAAAATTATTCATAGTTTTTGTGCGAGTTTTTGTGTAACCAGTAGAGGGCGCTGTCTACGGCAAGCTGGCGTAACTTTGTTTAGACTTCTAATATCGATCCGACTATTAAAAAAATAAGTTACTTCTTTTACATCAAAAACTTAAGCAACCATTTTCGAGATAGATACATGACCCTTAATATTTTACGAAAAAATGAAAATAGGATATTTTGATCCAGTGGTAGCTATTACGGATACCTAATACGAATATTATTTTAGAAATACTGAATGATATTGCAAGATTAACCAACAACCCAAGCAAACTATGCTATATGGATATCCTGTCGGAATGGGGTGTTATTATTAGGGACTACGACTTAATGGAATTTGTAATGTCGTCAAATGTAATTTTGAATAAATCTCACGATTACGAGTTTTTTAACAACTGGTTAGGAACTGGATTATTAACAGCTCCAGGTAAGTAAAAACAAGTTAAGTACTTTTAAAGTATGTTGAATGACTGGTGACCGTTATATCATGACTAACTAAGGAGAACTAGAGGGAGGAGGCCGATCGACAATGGCAGCATTTTCAATTTCTGTCCCGGTTTTTTGGTTAGTTCGCTAGTTGGCCGATAGATGCTCTCGCTTCGCAAGTGGGCTGGTGTCGTCTTCTTCTTCTTCGTTTTTGACTTTTACTTTTGACAATTGACATTTTATTTTTCGAAATAACAAATAACGTTTAAAGGTTTGAAGACAAGACAAGACATAACGTTGTATTGTAATGGATTTCCATATTATTTATAATGAATAATGGTAAAATTTTTAAAAGTACAGTTTCCTTTGTGTCGGGGTGTACGACAGGATCTTCTTTAGAGAGGAAACGCAGCCAAATAAGTATCTTTTTAGCTTCAATAGTTGTTTAGTTGCTCACTTTAAAAAAACCCTCTGTAGCTAGAATGTTTAATACCCGTATTTTAAAAACCAAGCATCGTTGGAACTTTATACAGGCCGAGTTTACTAATAACTATAACAAAGTAAGTGTAAATTCATATAAAAGTCCTTATTTGTTCCTTAAAGAACTAATTTAAATATAAATAATTATCGCGTCCATAAGAAACCATTTATTTGATACCCACTTCGAACACGAGCACCATCTTACGGCGACTCGTAAAGCTGAATTACCGATGCTAATTTGGGACCGAATCCAATGCATTGCGATCGGCCTCCTACCCTCTAGTTCTCCATAATCATGACTAGTGCTTATATATTAAGAATAGTCCTGCATGTTCCATAAGATGTTCCCACTTATTGGGACAGGAGTCTTATATAATTTGTTGGCGTATTTTGCATTATTTTACGAACGCTTGCAACAAGTTTTTCTGTTCTTACAGATGGTCTTTCGCTCCTTTTTTTGTGTTGTATAGAACCTGTTTCCCTAAACACAGCCACGGTTCTTTTCAGGCAATGATAATAATCCCCAGCAATAAAAGCAACGTATGGAAAATGTTCGTGAAAATCGTCCATGCACAAACCCGGATTGTATTGCCACTCACCATTTACTCTAACCTCGTTTCGAAAATACGCTTCAACCATGAATGTTGTGTGCTGTTCCGTAAAGCCCATTGTGTGAATTGTTCAAAAAAATTAGCGATAAATCAAATTACTTGTAACGATTGTCAAAGATGACGGAATAACTGATTGATTGTTAATTCAGGTAGTTACTGACATCCAACAGGTATTAAGCTCTACGGCTAAACATTATAAAGTGCAAGTATTCCAAGAAATACAAGCCGTAGATTTTGAAAGACGCATCAGGAATTACTCTCAATGGTTTACCAAAAATTTATTGGAAAGAAATGATTTATTAGACCTGACATTTTTTTCGGATAAAGCCTGCATGGTTCCACATCTCCGGTTATGTGAATTCTCAGAATATACGCATGTGGAGTAGTGACAATCCCCATTTTTTTGTAGAGTCCACATTGTACCCTCAAAAAATTGGTGTCTGGTTAGCTGTTTCCCGAAGAAGAATTGTTGGTCCTATTTTTTTCCATGACACAGTTACAGCACAGCGGTATAGAGACAATATTTTGAATCCATTTGTGGAGCAATTACTTGACGACGAACTACGTTTTGGATATTTTCAACAGAATGGTGCAACCGCCCATACAGCCGCCGAAACTATTAGCTACCTACTTACGCAATTTTTTCGACGACAGATTAATCAGTTTTCGATCAGACATTGAATTCCTACCTAGATCACCTTGCTTAACGGTTATGGATTACTTCGTTTTTCCCCATTTAAAGAACACTATTTTTAAAACACCGGTTGCAAATTTAGAACAATTACAAGAAAGGATTATCCAAGAATGTGGTAATATTTCTCCAGAGATGCTGGTCAACACTTTCGAAAATATGAAGAGACGAGTGAATTTATGCTTGTAGCATGGCGGTGGCCAATTTCAGCAGTTTATGTACCTAACAATTTTTCTTTTTCTTTATGTATATTCTTACTTTGTTAATTTTGTAAACAACAAAATTAAATTTGTATTTGTCTACTTATTTTATTACTCATTAGTTTGGCATATCATGCCAAAATATGAATTTGACAAAATTAGAAATATCGTCCCCATATCATTGTGATGTACACCAAGCCCTTCGTTTTTTAAACCAAGCCCTCTTTGAGGCAAATAATTTTTGCTCGCACGGTATATCGAACCGCTGTGTCGGAATTGCTTGGGTTATGGCTTCCCGTAGAGTCCTAATAAGGACGACATGTCCATCGTGGTCTACCCGCCCCAGGATATCTGTTGTGCCTGGATCTCTGTGTATTCAAATATAAAAACAGTTACACACTTGTCCGATATGCCACAATATTCGCTTGTAACTAATTTAGTGCCACTATTTCCTTTTAAGTAAGTGTTCATGGACATGTCATATGATAGAATGTTTTCTATAAACATGCAATGAATTGCTGGCTCGACGATGAATGAGATTCGTGGTCTATCCTTGTTGGAATCGTCTTTGTGCTCGTTCCGCTAGTGAAAAAATATAATTATTTTAACCGATAACAACTATTTAATATTATCTTAAAAACTATTTAGGTGGCAAATGGAAAAGGCGGAGGCGAATTATTACTCCCGCTTTTCATTTTTCCATCTTGGAACAGTTTGTTGATGTTTTTGAAGCAAATGGAAACATTTTGATTCAAAGACTTTATGATGACGAAGTAGTGAACAAGGAAAGTGTGGATATTTATACGTATGTAACTGCCTGCGCCTTGGATATAATAAGTGGTAAATATAAGTTTATTAATTAGTGAAATAAAATAAGGAAACTCTTTAGTTGTATGTCGACGAGTTTAGAGCGTGCAGCTCATTGATGAGGTTTGACTTCAAGACATCCTAAACTCACCTATATAATAGAACGACCATTACTTATTATAATTTTTTAACTTTGCTCGGCGCTCAATGCCATGGTGCACCGCTGACCGCTTGCACGAGGCCATGGGCGGGAAGCAATTTTTTTAAAGAATTTTTTATTGTGTTAAACAATTTCATATTTTTTGGGTGGTTGGTAAATATACCTTTATACAACAAAACCTCTTTCCGAGTTACCTACGTATAAACTTTTCTGAAGACCCACTTGTTGATATAATCTGAAGTGGTTACCTAATTAAATACGTATTTTCTTGTCTAGTAGCAATAAAAATCAAAGGTTGAAATGAAGTGTAGCACAATCGCTATTAACCTAACGTAAACAGAACACTGTAAGAGAAAAGTTGACAATCTAATATACAGGTTGTCAAACGTATTTCTCCCACTGCCGATTTTGGAAATAAAAAAAATTCTAGTGCCCTCCAAAAAAACTTATTAACTTACCATCTGTTGCGCATCTGTAAAACAGCGATTGCAAATATAATTTTTAAACGTGCATTACTATAATATCGATATGATTAGACAGGGTTAGTTGAAATAACCGAAACGGCTAATTTTCTTAAAACTATACCAAGGCTAAATCAATGAATTTTGGTACAGGTGGATGAAAAAATTGAATTGAAACTTGCGACGTTGCTAGATTTTTAGTTTTTTTTTGTAACTCAAGGAATGTTTTTTTTTTTAAATGTAACACTATTATTTTTTTATTGAATTCGATTCCTCCCATCAACATTACCATTTCCTGATAGTATTAAATTTTAAGTTTTAATTTTTAAATCTCAAATAGTTTTATGGGAAAAAAAGTTAATTAGTTACCTACAACTCTAACTCTAAGAAATCCAATCTATTTATATTTAAAAACATTTCAAACAAGTGAAAATAAAGGTTGGTAAACATAATGTACCGAATAGTATCGATAACGATAATAACAACAAACAAATACTAACAATAACATAGCTAGTAAAAATTACTTACATGCATATTATCGGTTTCATAATCAAATTAATGTTGTGTAGGCACCTACTATATTCAAAAATTATTTGATAAAGAACAAAACAATAATTATACATTATTAAATATGAATGATGAAAGAGTTTTGGACTTCCATTGTCTTTATTTGTTTAAATCACAACGTTTCAACTGGTAAGTATCTCCAGTCGTCTTCAGGTGAATACTAAATAAGTAAAGTAACTACAGGACTATATATATACACTAGCTAGGTGCACTGAAGCACAACTGAGGTGGATGCAGTCATGCGTTCAGTTCGCACGCGATCTTATCCTAAGATTACATCTATCTAATAAAGGTTTCCAGATATTTCTTATGTCTAATGATGGTTTACTAAAGCAGCCTGGGTTCTGGTGAATAGCAGCAGCTTCCTTGAACTTTCTTTTCCTCCAGTGTGGTTCCTTATGTAGGATTTTAGCTTCTGACCACATGATATGGTGACCATGTTTCCACTGGAGGAAAAGAAAGTTCAAGGAAGCTGCTGCTATTCACCAGAACCCAGGCTGCCTTAGTAAACCATCATTAGACATAAGAAATATCTGGAAACCTTTGTTAGATAGATGTAATCTTAGGATAAGATCGCGTGCCAACTGAACGCATGACTGCATCCACCTCAGTTGTGCTTCAGTGCACCTAGCTAGTGTATATATATAGTCCTGTAGTTACTTTACTTATTTAATATTCACCTGAAGACGACTGGAGATACTTACCAGTTGAAACGTTGTGATTTAAACAAATAAAGACAATGGAAGTCCAAAACTCTTTTATCATTCAAGAAACATCATTGTCTACAACCTTCAATCATGCATTATTAAATATGTTTACTTATGCGTAGTGGTTCAAAATTTTACTGAAAAAATATGCATTTGAGATTTGAACTTGAATATTTTTTTAAATTATAACGAAAATCGTTTGTTAAAAAATGTTGTCCAGTCAGAAGATCCAACATGGCAGCTGAAGCTGCTGAAGAAAACAACACAATATTTTCTAGAGTGCTGGTTGAACAGATTTGGTCAAAATTAGCACTAAAATAACAAATAAACAAAAAATAATGAAATGTTTTTCTCTAGTGCTCATGCTTGCAAAAGTTTTACCGACTTATAACAATTTACTGGATTAACTTAATATGTAATTATGCATGCGGTATTCTGCCGTGCATTCGGGAATAAAGCGTCCTATCTGCAATGATATTATTTGTAGACAGAACTATTTATTGTTATAGCAGTATTACAGGACGGGTGAAAAGAAAACTCTTGAAGAAATGTGCGTCCTTTAGACAAAATTGTGACTGAGTTAGATGTTTAGCACCCACAGGGGGGCGTTGTCACCCACTTTAAGAAAGACTAATCTAAAAGTTGATTAAAGCACCAGAACTTTACTTAGACACTGGAGTAGCCAAGTAGGGGCGAATGAGACCAAACTATTTATGTACGCCATATTTTTATCCGCTATAGAAGCAGCCCTTTACCATGTTAAATTTTTTTGTCTTTTCTGTAAGCAGCCCCTTTTTTAGGGGGAATTATAAAGACTTTTAGAAGCGTTTTATATGAACTCACAAATTAAATACTTGGCGATGTCGGTTTACCGTCTAGGAAAAAGAGATCACTAAAAAAATCACATATTATGATTTTATTATTATACTAATAAAAAAAATTGTTGGGAGTAGGTTTCACCGATTATAAAAAGAGTTTTATCCTAATGCAATGACATTAAATACTTGGAAACTTTCCTACTAAAATTATATTGTTTACAATTATTTTTTATTATAGAAAGCGCGATGGGAGTAAATGTAAATACCCAGCAAAATAAAAATCAGGACTATGTTTTTGCCGTAAAGGATATGTGTAGAATAGCTATAACAAGAGCCATATCAACTTGGAGAAGATTCGATATTCTACACCGTTTCACTTCCGATTACGCAAAGCAAGAAAAATATTTAAAAATTCTTCACAAATTTACAAATACTGTCATTCAAGAAAGGAGGCAAGAATTACTAAATAAGAAAACGAATGGAAAGGCTGTTAAAGACGACCTAGGAAGAAAACGTAAATTGGCATTTTTGGACTTGCTTTTAAATTCGACCATTGATGGGCAACCTTTAAGTCAAGAAGATATTAGAGAAGAAGTTGACACGTTTATGTTTGCGGTAATCCGGGCATAACTTTACGGAAACTGTTATTTAGGATTGGCTGAATTACCATCAGCTGATTTAGGTTTGGTTGGTAATATTAAAAGTTAGCTACAGGGTGGTAAACTGTTCAACGTATAATGATCCACTATCCGATCTCATAATCTGTAAGACATAATAAGCTTTTGGAATTACCTTTTTTTTTAAATATATTGTTTTCGTAACTTCAGCGGGATTAATTTCTCCTGACCAACTACTTTCTTTTTTTTAAATAAATGACGCTATATATTTGTTTTATTTTTACACTGAATTACCAGCAATAATTATTAGAACATGTTTTTTTTTTAATTTTTGACTAATTTTTCAGTTAGGTATTCAATTTAAAAAAATGTTGAAAAAAATCAGCCTTTTGAAAAATTAAGTGTGATTATGTTCAAAACTATTTATTTCCTAATATTGGGAATGTATTAGGCTAACTTATTATTCAGTTTATGTCCTTTTTATAAATTAAAACTGAAACCGCATATATGGTGTTTAGAACGCTGCCTAGTTGTAATTTTTTAGACATTAATATCTTAACTTTTTTAAATGGAAAAATCTGTGTATAAGCATTCTAAATTATGCAGAATTTATTTCTCTATCATTTAACTTATCATGCCCTATACCTGAAATTCGCTGTTTTCCAGGTGTTGGAATACATATGCCTTGGTATAGCGTTGCTCCATTGTTAGTAGGTCTTGGAATCCTTCTTTGTTCGTCACTAACCGCACCCAAATTTTCTGGGAAAAAATTTAAATGTATGGGTACAAGCAGTGTATTTTAAGAGACGACAGCCTATTTTGCAGTAGCTTTCAAGTTGATCTTCTACAAATTTTTTATAGTTTTCGGCTTTTCTATTTCGTGAAAACTCCGAAACAATTCTTTAAAAAAACTCCGCTTAGCTAATTCAACATCACTTAATTTTTGATCAATTTGCCCTTTTTTCTAATTTGTGGTCAAACAAATATTCCTTCCTAAAGCTTAGTATCACTTAGTTCAGGTAATATTTGTTTAAGGTATTTAACTGCATCTCCTTATTTAAATTACATTCTTCTTGAATTTCGAATGATTGTTTTCTATTTTCAACTATATTCATTATCAATTTCCACACTGCCTTCCGAGTATGCGCCAGTAGTGCGCATCATCTGTAATACGTCATTTGTCATATGTCATACTTCACACAGCGGATCAGCGGTTTATCGATCATTTCTGATGTAGTAGGGGAGGGGGAGTAAATAATAAATATAATTTTAATAATTTAAAGTTTAGTAACAGAAACTTAAATTTGTTTTTTTAGGGGCATGATACTACTTCCGCTGGAATTTCATCAGCTCTGTATATGTTGGCAAATCATCAGGAAGTTCAGGTATGATATGATGGTAAAAATTATCTTTCTTAATTATAAGGGGATAACGAAGAGAACCTTTATCTATTTAAAATTAATATAAGGGTCGTTTCCCACATTAGAAGTGTGGATTTATCGGTATAAAAAAATAATTACAATTTACAAGTTTTCCATAACATGTTAAATAAATCTTGACAGAAACATAGGTTATGTTTACTGTTCGGTTTGGTTTGACGTCATTTCCTTAGGTAAATATCCTCCTATGGATCTATGGATCACGTGACGGAAAAATCTGGTCGCTCCGCTCCTCTTCTTGATGTAATATTGGAACTTACTTTTTACAACACACGTTTCTTGCTTATATTTTTTTTTTTACCCAGAGCGATTACTAATCCAATAAACGCTAGAACATCGTCATCATTAATGATAGAGGCCACGGCTGAGACTGAGAGATTCGCTAGATTCACCGTGATTCACGTAAACGTTTGGAGGGTCGAGAGTTTGTCTGGTGACCAATGACCATCCCTTAGTCGGACAGTTCAGTCTCTGACTGACTGACCGATCTGCCGGATCGTTTATAAACACTTGTCAGGTCATATTTTATGACAGCAAATCCCTGCTCCCCATTGTTAAAATATCTCTCACAAACATATCTTTCAATAAACAAACATATCTTGGAATTCATTGGATAGCTTCAGTCCTATTTGAGTAAATGGTGTAAATGCGCTTGAGATTAAATTATTATCCTAAAAGGATGACGAGTCAAAAGCTTGTGCTGGCTTCTTTTAGAAACTAGCTCGAGAGGAACAGAAGAAAATGTATGGAAAAGACAGGGATGCCCCAACAAGTCATCAAGACTTACAAGAAATGAAGTACTTGGAAATGGTTATTAAAGAAGCAATAAGACTCTTTCCACCAGTACCTATAGTTGGTAGAAAGCTTCACAAGGAAATAGAATATAAAGGTATTTTCGTTATTTCCTATTTATATACGACAGTTCGGTAAATATTTTATTATACACTCAGCACTTCAAAATTGATGATTTTTTACGGAATGTTTTTTACTTTTCTTGTAGAAGAAAAATATTGTAACCACCAAAATTTTTTTTTCAGATTTTATCAGCAGATGCCGACGTTTTAGGATCTTTTGATCAATAAATACATGTTTTCCATTTCGACGGCCGGGCAGTGTGTCCACTAAACATTAAAATTTAAAAAACGTTTGAATTATATTAAATTTTTAAAGTTCCAAGTGCCCTAAAGCCGTGTTTAAAATTTCAGGTCCGAATTTAAAAAAATTGACTTTACGACCTTGACTAAAGTACCAAACGTCGAATTTTAAAACTAATAACGCCATCTCAGGTGATTTTTTTTTCTTCCCTAGTCCAAAATAAAGACGCAAAAAAGTAAAATCCAAAACTGAACTTTTCGGTTTTTATCGGATTTCTCCGAAGGTTATCGATATGTTTAAAATTTATATTTACCAAAATATGAAACCCAAAACACGAAAATTTGTCTCAATTTAACCATATTCTTGTCTTTAACCGTTTTCGATAACCCTATGTTCGCACACGAAATTGTACAACGTTGTATATCTATGTACATTGTATAGGTATGATATACATTTGTTGTGAGTTGTGAGTGGCGTAGTAGAGGGCCTTGAGAGGGGAGAGCATGTGGGTCTTACTCTTTGTGACCTTAGCAAGGCCTTTGACTGCGTATCTCGCGAGCTTCTGATCGAAAAGCTTTCTCGATATGGAATTCGTGGTCTGCCTCTGAGCTTGTTGGTCTCTTACTTGACTTCCCGAATACAGTATGTCTCTCTTCAGGATGGAGTGTCGCGCCGTGCACTGGTGGAGAGTGGGGTACCCCAAGGATCTGTTCTAGGTCCGCTCCTCTTTATAATTTATATGTATGACTTATTCTTACATCTGTCCCCGTACGGGTGCATTTGTTTTGCGGACGACACATCACTGCTGTGCAGCTGTGACAACATTAATGAACTAAAAAACAAATGTAGTGATCTAAAATAAAAAGCAGATGAATAGTTTTCTCAGAATAATCTGAAACTGAATATGGATAAGACCCAGAAATTTGTTTTCTCGACAAGTCGTAGTGTGGTGAATGGTTCAGAGGCTAAAATGCTTGGTGCTACATTGGATAGTGGTTTAAATTGGGAGACCCACATTCGATCATTGCGGGGCAGGCTATCCTCTTCTATTTTTGTAATAAGAAAGCTTAAACCAATAATTGGACTGGGTCCTGTTATGACTGTTTATTACTCACTTTTTCATGCCCACGTTACATATGGAATACAACTGGGGGGTAACTCTGCGGATTCGCATATTGTGTTTAAATTGCAAAAGAGGGCTGTTCGAGCAATTGTGTGTGCAGGGCATCGAGACCACTGCAAACCTCATTTTATACGTCTGGGAATATTGACATTACCGTCTCCATTTATCTTGCATCAGCTGATTGAAATACACAGTAACATAGATTACTTCAAGCTAAATTCTAACTTTCATAACTACAGCACTAGATCGGCAGTCCTGATTAGAAAACCCAAATATAGACTAGAGAAATCAATAAACAACCCACAAAAAATTAATTTAATTAATGCTCTGCCAGATTCAATTAAAGGCCTTCAGCCAAAAAAATTTAAATATACCATGAAAAACATTCTTAGTAAATCTGCTTTTTATTCTATCAAGGAATATTTGGAAAATATAAATTCATCATGCGAAAATATTGACATAGTACGTTGAAACATTGCTGTTTTATTTTTTTTAATTAATTGTTCTTTAAATTGTCTGTTCATAAGAAGTATTGTTGCTATTACCTTATTGTATTGTGATATTTATAATCTAGTAGCACATAGACTTTAATTATTGATACACTCCTGGTACAATTGTATTCTTAATATGTACAAAACGTAGTCAAATAAAATTTATGATTATGATTATGATTACAGGGTCCTGCATCTCACCTCCCGTCTTCTAAAGCTCACTTAGTAATTAAGTTTGAATTTTCATATTTTGCAGACCTTATCTGTATCTTGGGGCGCATTTCAGGAATTTTTTTTTTTTCATACAGGGTGTTCCAAAAAAGTGCGACGGCTTAAGGATGTATTTTTTTAGATTACATGCCATATATTTTCTTACTATTTTGGGTGCCTCCTATCGTTACCTACATACCCCTAAAATTTTGTTAAAACCGATTCAGTATTATAGATGAAAAAAAATAAAAACTAAAAAATATCAGTTTTGCACCACTGGTTTAAAAATAAATAAAAAATAAAAATAATGCCTCGTTAATAAAATTATACAAAGGTACTTATTAAATAAGGTATAACAGTTTTGTTAACCAAGTTTGGTTAATACGAATTGTACAGGGTGTCCAAAGTTTAGTGTCAAACTTTGCAAACTTTAAAGCAATGTATTTTTTTTATTTCAAATAGGAACCCCTGTATATTTTTATGTCATTCGATGCAGAATTAAAAATCAAACATTTTTCCTAAAATACAAGTGGTGCAAAACTGACATTTTTTAGTTGTTATTTTTTTTTCGTCTGTAATACTGAATCGATTTTAATAAAATTTTAGGGGTATGTAGGTAACTATAGGAGGCACCCAAAAAAGTAAGAAAATATATGGCATGTAATCTAAAAAAATACATCCTTATGCCGTCACACTTTTTTGGAACACCCTGTATGAAAAAAAATATTTTCCTGAAATGCGCCCCAAGATACAGATGTCTGCAAATTATGAAAATTCAAACTTAATTACTAAGTGAGCTATAAAAGACGGGAGGTAAGGTGCGGGACACTGTATAATAATTATAATTTATAAACTTTAGTTTAAGTTTAATATACTATATTCAACGTAAACACGCCTTGGTTAAGAACACGCGTTCCTCCTTCCTTTTTTCTCCTAAATCTAAGTATAGTATAAGCATTAAAATTTTATTTTAGGTAACGTTATCCCAAAAGATACCATTCTGAGCCTTTATATCTATGGAATGAACAGGGATCCCGATTACCACGAATCGCCAGAGGAATTTAAACCAGAAAGGTTTTTAAATAGTGGAAAAAATCCATTTTCCTATGTTCCATTTAGTGCAGGTCCCAGAAATTGTATTGGTAAGTAAATATTAATATTATCCTTCTTTTAACCAGTGCAGAAACCTTAAAATATAAGGGAAGGAAAGAAAAAACAAAAAGTCTTCCTCCACAAAATTTAATAGAATGATTCTCAAGGGTATCTACATGTTTCGAACGTAGAAACGTTCATTATCAGGAGACAGAAAATGTATTTAAATGGTGCTGATGGTTTTAGCAGAAGAGAAAATGGTGAAGGACCTTAATGGAGCTTTCATAGAATTGAAAATTTTTTTTGATGTGTAAGAGAGTCATCAAATGTAGAAATTCATGAAATTTAAACCATATTCAGTATGTGAGAAGTCAGTATAAGTGGTCTAAGATAGATAAAAACTAGGAAAGAAAAAGAATCTTTCTAAAAAGAAAGTATAAAAAAAATTATTTAATTTTTAGAAAACATTTTAAAGTTTTTGTCAAAAAGACTTTAAAATGTTTTCTAAAAATTAAATAATTTTTTTTTATACTTTATTTTTAGAAAGATTCTTCTTATTCCCCAGTTTTTATCTATCTTAGACCACTTATACTGACTTCTCACATACTGAATATGGTTTAAATTTCATGAATTTCTCCATTTTATGACTCTCTTACACATCAAAAAAAAATTTCAATTCTATGAAAGCTCCATTAAGGTCCTTCACCATTTTCTCTTCTGCTAAAACCATCAGCACCATTTAAATACATTTTCTGTCTCCTGATAATGAACGTTTCTACGTTCGAAACATGTAGATAGGTAGGTGAAATAACACCATTAATTTTGACATTAAAGCAACAACAATAATAAATTAGACAAAAACATTAAAACATATAATTTTGTAATAATACAATGACAATAACGTTTTCACAAAACTTTTTTTAACTACTTTGTTAAAAGACAAAAAATACCTTGTTATGTTAAAAAGCAAATCCATAAATTAAATTACCAAAATTTTTTTGTATATATGAATCAAATTAATGCTTCAATGAAAAAATAAAAAAGTGCGAGAAATTTTTACCACAAGAATTTATAAGTTATTTTTGTGATATTACCCTTACTTACTATTAGTTCATAGTATTTTTTATCTCTTATATAACTATTTATTTTAGGTCAAAAATATGCACTATTGGAAATGAAAAGTATGATATCAAAAATCCTTCGGCATTTTGAGTTGTATCCAACCGATCCACCACACAAAATGAGACTTGTTAGTGAAGTGATCTTAAAATCTTCAAATGGTGTTAATATTAGGTTAAAGAAACATTGTTGGACAGAATAATGTAGATACATATTTAGAACGTAATAAGTTGTATAAAATATTTAAGTGTTATTAGTGTATTTTGGTAAAGTTTAAAAAAAATAAATATCTATTTTAAAAAGTTCAGTTGTTTTGTACAACCAAAGTAACAGAATAGTTACGATTACGAAGCTCAAAGACTCTTTCCCTATATATACAGGGTGTCTCACGGTCGATGGTACCTTAGACGTTTACGGAAAACGGGACATAGGCATTTTCTGAAAATTTGGCAACATGGGTAATTAGCATTGCTCTATCGATATAAAATATTTTCAACAACGCAACGTTGCCGCTTATACAAAAAAGTAGCATCAGCTTTGATATTATTGAATTTTCCGCTACGCTAGTACTTTCTGATTATTTTTGTATAATACTTTTTTCAGATTGAACCAGAAATGATAAAAACGCACTGATACCAAACTGACGCTGTCTTAATGTGTGGATTTCGTAGGTGCGGAATGGACATTTTTCCGAGGTGACAGTCCTAGAAAGCTAATAGTGCAAAGACTATTGCGGGTTATCTCGGTTATGTCATTGAATATTTTAGTATAAAGAATAACCAAATCTATGATATATTGTTTTTATTATAATTGTATTTTGATCAAACAATTAAATTGTATCCAATTTAGCAGTTGCTACGTAGGACAGGTGCGGAAGTGGACAAGAAGGCTTTTTTTTGAGAAAATTATCGGGTTATTTCTTTTATTTTGTACTCTAAGTGGGTTTTTTATTGAAAACTAAATTAGTTTATTTGTATAAATAATAGCTTGGGCTTTTATATGAATTCTTGACTTTTTGAACAAGGAAGGACAGTTGTATTTCCGTTTTGGCCATATTAAAAAAAAATCGTCGTAAATGATTTTGTGCAATAAAAAAGTGACAGAAAAGTTTGTTTTACTAAAACTAAGGCTCAAGAAATTCTATATCAAGGTAATTTAATATTTTGGAATTTAAACTTTGTTATAAATAGTTTTTAATGAAAATAGGTTTTTATTACAAATCGTGCAGGGCTAACTGTATTTATTGGTAATAAAAACGTATTTTTAACACGCTTTTATTAGCTTCATCTGTATGTTTGTCCGTAACCGACTTCTTTGAACCCGATTTTAACCCACTTTAAACGGTCAGATTTAATTTAAATTTTGTAGACTTATCAAAAACCGCTGACAATACAATAATTTGATAAGTTTATTTCATTATCCTGATCAGGATCGCCGAAATTAAATAATTTCTTTATAGATCTCCTGCATGAGAGTGAAAGAGATAAAGGTCACCGTATGCGCATGCGTACTATCTACCTACTTTTCGGCTCGAGCACTCGGCTTAATAGTGTTGGTAGTACATTCTTTCGCTGCTATCAGTTGGTCCGTTGGCCCAGCGGGTTTGTTTGGGTTTGTTCGGATATGTGGATCCACTGCTTTAAATCTAGCCATTTAAAAAAAATGGATCCACTGCTTTAAATCTACCCAATTCAAAAAGTCCTTGTTAAATTAGTGACAGTATTCCATGGCTACTCCGGACCTCTCTATGACTATCTCTACTAAAAAAAAATGTTTCTTAGCAATAACTCAAACTATAAAATGAAAAATAAATATAGTTTAAAAAAACTTAAAAAACACGCTTTGATAATTAATCAAACTAATAAGCGGAAAATAAATATAGTTTAAAATAATTCTTCAAATTCTACACACATTAGTAGTATTGTGAAAAAGCGTGCGGCGCTTTGTGCTATATTTTTCGTCTATCAAGCACCCCACGCTTTTTTCACAATACTACTATGTTTTAGAGTTGTTAAGAAAAGAACCGAACAGGTTCTTTAGAACAGGTTAGAGATAGCCTGTTCAGTGAACTGTTCTTTGTAAAAGAACTGAACCGGTTCTTTAGATAGACTTATGACAGATGATTGCGTTCGCTTAACCTATTCAACCGACCACGCGGCGCTGCGCGCTCTGTTCACAGAACACCGCTGCATCCGTGTGTGTGCTCTCACTGCTCTCTGTTCCCTGCCTGCTCCACGCCGCATCTTTCTACCCAACTGTTCTTTGAGTAGGTTCGGTTCTTTAAGAGAGTAAGATTCGACCGACACGGTGACGGGGACCGCTGAACCGGCAGGAGTGGCAGGCTAAAGGACGCGATGGCGCGGTTAGAAATTTTTTAAATTAACCGGAATCTTGGTGTGCTTGCTGTTTTCTTTGCGTTCGCTCGGCTCGGCTCTGTTATTTCTTTTCTGTGTACTAAATTGTATTGTATACTGTACAGATAATTAAAAATCATATCCGCTCTTTTCTTCCGCTTTTGCCATACTATCAAGAATAATATTAATATACCAAGTGAGTAAGTGACAATCATTTATGATCAAAAGAACAGGTGAACAGGTTTACGGAACAGGTTCCCGGGTGAGAACCGAACTTTTCGAACCTGTTTAGCCATTTACCTGCTCTTTAACATCACTACTATATGTTTATCGTTCATTATTATTTTATGCCTATATTAAGAATTTCAAGAATTATTTTAAACCACCTATATATGTATAAACTGGAGATTTGTGCTCTCTTCCAATCAATAGCTGGGGGCAGTGGCGGATCCAGGGGGGGGGCGCCAATGGGGCCCGGGCCCCCCCTAAAGCCCGTTGAAACATTGAAAATTCTTTTTTGTTTACCTGTTACAAAAATTTGTGTTACGTTTTTCACAATATAAAATATAAATACACTGATTTATTTTGATTTTTTGCATACGGGCCCCCCCTTAGGAGTATTTCTGGATCCGCCTCTGGCTGGGGGCGAGTAATTCTTTGTTTACTCGCAGTCTCCATAGTGCTGGTTCGTTGTAGCAATAAAACAGTGGGGTCTGGTGTCATATAAGGTCGGTCTAATTTTGATAGTTTTAAAATTTTATCATATAGCCTAAGCTGTAAAGAACAGGTTAAAAGCAAAAAAATTGCGGATTATACACTTTTAACGCAAAAAATTAATAATAAACTATTTATAAATTGACATTTTTACCGAAAATATAAACCCTTTATTTTTCTGTGCTGAAAATGTCAACAATACTAAACCCTTTATTTTTCTGTGAACAATGCGAGAAGCTTTGACTAGGCTTCCCTTATCTAAGGCGAGAAGTCTCATTATTTGACATAATACTTACTGTGTTGCCACGTTGGACCAATTTTCATGATTTGAAGTCATTAACGCTGGTTGGGTATTTCAAAAAGTCTTAAGCTTCATACTCACTAGCGCGAATTTCGCCTTTTTTTGACATAAAGTGTCATTTCAAGATTTGAAATAATTCGCGGCGGGAAATCCTAACTTTTCAGCGAATTTTAAACGTCAAATAATCGTGGTTTTAATGATAAATATGAACATAACCTTAAACCTCAAAATGGATCATAATTTAAATTTTGACTTGTGGAATTATTCTTTTACAATGTACCTTTTGCGTCTTTATGCTACGCTACCTAATTACCGTAGGTATTACTAGAAAACTAAATTTACGATTTAATACACCGTAAATATAACCTAAAAAGCTTAAAAAATAAACAAAACCTTAAATTCCGCAAAAAAGTTAAAACTGATTTATCGCGGGCATAATTTCGCGTGAGTATGGACCAAAATTTATATTCGCGCGAAAAAGCATAACTGTCAAAAAAAGGCGAAATTTGCGCTAGTGAGTATGAAGCTTTATACCTAATTAAGTTTATTTATAATAAAATATATTTTAAAAAACATAAGGATATTTATTATTTTATTTTATTTATAAACATCCTTGGGCTACTACAGCGGCCTAAGTTGCACCTTTTATAGTAACACCTTTATGCGGTAGGTAATGGCATCATACATTAGCGTTGCGGGCTTTGCCCGCCCCGCAACTAGTATAAACATCCTTGGGCTACGCAATAGAACGCCGGCTACGCGACGGCCGCTGCCGCGGCCTAAGTTACACCTTTAATAATAACACCTTTACGAGGTAATGTCATCATATATTAGCGTTGCGGGCTTTGCCCGCACCGCAACTATTATAAACATCCTTGGGCTACGCCATAGAACGCCGGCTACGCGATGGCCGCTGCCGCGGGCGCCGCGGCCTAAGTTACACCTTTATACCGTAATGGCATCAAGTTTATTTTTATTTTTAATATATTACCCTACTTTACCTAAAAATATCAACAAATAACTTGGCAACATTGGTAAAGAAAGTGAAATAGCAACAGATATCGGCGAATCCGCGCTTGTCCGCTTAAATTATAAGAATATATTCGATTAAACAAACACGGGTAATATCGTCATATTGCTATCTTCGTCTAACCCTCTTAAAGACAATGACAACACTAGTAGCGGGCAGAGCTTGTTTTTGTATCCAGAAAGTCGACCGAAACCCTAAACTAATTAAATATTAAAAATGGCTTTAATTTGAAAAAAATGGCTTTATCCGCATTTTTTTTTGCATCAAATTGTTTCATTTAACGTTAACTTTCTAATAAACCCAAAAACCGGAAGAAATTCGACCGACCTTATATGACACTAGAACCAAACAGTGTATTCTTCGTCGTTCTATTTATTAACTTTAACAAAACAGTTATTTGAAACAGCTTTACACTAACACGTGAACACATTTACAGCTTACGGGATACGGGATAGCTTAGACGTATTAATAGGTTAGTTTATACTACAACGGGTAGAGTATACGAGTGAGAAACACGCTTTCCTTTTAATCGGGTCCTTTCCGGGGTGAAAGGAATATCACTTCCGAGTAAAACACCACACACGTATAGGTACCAAATACGATAACCTTTAATTGGGTCCGTTCCAGGATGAAACGAATTCACTTTTTACTACCGGAGATTGAGCGAGTATGTGGGGAGAAAATTAGCGTACGTGCTCTTCTTTTTGAGCTCTATCTGAGACTTATTTCTAAAAGATATTTCGCGGTGGCGTCAACATGAGCACTGTCAACAAGATATATTTTTTGACAACAGGTGTGGGACCAGTTAGCGACAAGGGTTTATGAGGGGACACCTGGGGGTGGTATTTAAGTGGAACGTGGAAAACTACAGTGTTAAACGACACTAAAAATCTTGGTTATAAAGAGAGTTTTAACAACCTATCTATATTTACTTTCCGCTTTTTAGTTTAATTAATTATTAAAGCGTGTTTTTTAGTTTTTTTAAACTATATTTATTTATAAAATTACTTACAACAAATTTTAAATTTTAAAATATTCATTTGACCTTTAAAAAATAAAAACATATGATGACTTCCCCCTACCCCCCTTCCGCCCTAATTAGTTCAAACGCACTACACTTGAGGACGCTGCATTCGCATCTGATGTAATTTCAAAGTAACGACGGCATCGACTAAATAGCACGTTTATAACGTTTCTCTTTATTGGAGTTCTGTGAAACATAGACATTATATTTAGGGTTTTAAATACGTTAAAACCCGTGTCGATTAAATGGGGCTCGTGGATTGACTCATAAATATACACTTTTTGTCCAAAGTTTTGGCTCTCCTCACATAAAGTGAATTTCATCTTTTCAAGATGATTAATAACACAGGCCTGCATTTTTTAACACTTTGAAAGTTGATTTAAAAATGTTAACTGTTTTCTAGTAATTGGGTAGGGCTGATTTCAAATCTGCTTTCAATTTTTTTTTATATCGCGTAAGGTTATTTTTCAAACCGGTAAAATCCAAAAATATAGAAAAAACACGATTTATTTCATTTATAAGCTGGTTTTTTAATATATTAAGGAAAAAAATTCAAAAATATACAAAATATACACATATAAACTATTATAAATGGTTAGTTATTCGTTACGCTTCTTCAAAAAATGTTTTCTTTTTTCAGAAAAGCTTCTTTTGGTTGTTTTTCTGTTCCAACAGAAATCGGTCATTATTTTGGTGTCCCAGCGCCCCTGGTATCTTTTTTCCATCTCTTTAATATATTGATGAAATCTTTCACCTTGCTCTTCACCCACGTCCCCAAGATTTTCCGGGAATTAGTCCAAATGGGAATACAAAAAGTGAATTTTTATGCTCATATTCTGAAATTCCTGAAATTTTCCAGCATATTTTAAACGATCTCAACATAGTAGTAATTTATGTTCAACTTCTTTAAAAGCATTCCATGCATGTTTTTCCTTATCTTCCATTACCTTTTCAAATTCTGTATCTTTCATCAAGCTGCTAATCTGCAGCCCTACAAAGATTCCCTCCTTTAATTTTGCCTCTGACAGAGCCGGAAATGTTTTACACAAATATTTAAAACAATATCCTTCTTTGTTTAATGCCTTAACAAATTGTTTCATACGTCCAAGTTTTGTGTGAAGTGGTGGAAGTAAAACTTCTTGAGGGTCAATAAGACTTTCGCGAATTACATTTTTGTTTCCAGGTGTTAAAGTCTCTCTTTGTGACCAGTCTCTTTTTATCCAATGCTGTTCTCGCTAGCTAGACCACTCGCACAGGAAACATGGAAATTTAGTAAATCCAGACTGTAGCTAAGAGAAGACTTAAAATGTTTAGATCTTTACACACTTCCCAGTTGTGATTTTCATATTGTATTCTTAAAAGTAATTCCTCTAAATTTTCATAGTTTTCCTTTAACTTACCGAAACACAAGCAAAAACATTGTCATTATGTAAAAGAACAGCTTTTAAGCTCCTTTTTGAAGTCGTGAAAAAGTCTCCAGTCGGAAGGTGTTTAGCACCACAGAAAATAATTTTTTATTCATCAATCATTTAGAATTTAAAGTACTACATTAATTTTAAAATGTATTAAAACGCCTATTATAAGTTTTTTTATATTTTTTATTTTTTTTGCAAAAAAAAATCTGTGTGTGATAGAGACCAATTCGTCGGTTAAGAGTGTTAACCTGCTAACTCATAAATACACAATTGTACAGGAACAAAGAAAAACGATATTTCCTTACTAGAGCGTATTACCATTGTGCTGCCCGTTACACAGCAAAACATTGGAGATAGCAGTTATACGGTTTTACTGTGGAGTTAGAGGGTTTACGCATACTAGATTTACGGACGCTGTGTTTCCAATTTAGAGTTAGAAGTATTTCTGGGTGATGCAGAACGCCATCTATATTTAAATAGTTGAATAAAACAAAATTAGTCAAAAGTGGAGATAGCAGGTTAACAATCTTAACCGACGAATTGTATTTTAATTAGTTATTTCTATATAAAAACTAAGCTCAACAAACAAAAATCACGACATCACAAATTTAAATAATTAAAAATTAAAATAAAATCAGTATGAACTTTATGCGCTATAAGCTGGTCATCTACTATTATTATCTAATCGCAAAAAAAATTAAAATTCTCTTAATATTATAAATTTAATACATTATAATCTGTACTATATACTGCCACTAATTAATAATATATCTTGTATTTCGTCAATTAAGCAAAGCAGGCAGTAAAATGTCAGTAATATCCCAGATTTTTTTGGCCCTTTCATTAATTATTGTAACGTATTTTATATATTTATATCACAAACTTTTAAGTGCGCGTAAAAAGTTAAACTGGATACCTGCAGCTCCTCGTGTGCCAATTTTTGGAAGTCTTTTCGAGTTTGGAAATAGCGCAGGTACATGAACAAAACTAAGTTTTAGATAATAAAAGGAAATTTAAAAATATGATGACCACCAAGTTTCATGAAGCCATTTTACTTTTGATCAATATTTCGCTTCTTTTTCGTTTTATGTAAAAAGCGGCCAAATATATACTCGTCGTCGTATAGTATTTACATAGATACTGGCCTGGAAAATCCCATCTACCTTTAAATATTTATTTATTTATTTGCAGTTTTTTTATAATATTATTAAAAATCAATAACATTGTAGTTTTTTTATTAAAAAAAAAAACAAATGAAAACAAATGAAAAAAGCATCATTACAAAACCATCGATTAACAAATCTGTCCGATTTTGTAATAAAAAATATACACCCATTTAGATTATTAATTTTAATCACATCATAAATATATTTAAAAATATAAGTAGGTAAGTAATTCAGAAATATTTCACCAAAAAAAAAGGAAAAATTATTAAGGGAAAAATTATAATAGAAAAATTGTAATATTTAGTACTATTATTATCTTACCTATATATATGTTGGCTTACCTTTATATAATTTTTCATAATCCATGATTTTAATTTTCTTTAAAATGTCAAAAAACTCATAGTTTTCAAATTAGTAGGTAAAATATTAAAAATGTTGATGCCAACAAATAAAGCATTATTTTTTGAAAGTGTTAAATTAAAATTATCATGACATAAACATAGATTTGTTTTTTGTCTTGTTTGGTATATATGAGTAATGTTATGTAATACATTTTTATTTTTATACATATATAAAATATGTTATATAAAATGAAAGTTTTGTAATAAAGTTGTTTTAAATTCAGTTTATTATTATATCCAAATAGTATTTTCGAAGGAAACAAAATATGTTTGTTAAATATTATTTTTAAAACATATTTTTGAATTATTATAAGCGGTTTCAAATTCGAGTCGAATGCACTTCCGCAACCATAGGAAAGAATTGATTGGAGAAGTGCATAATAAAACATTAAACAAAGTTTTTGATTCACAATATTTTTTAAAAGTCTAAATTTACATAAAGTGTTTCTTAATTTTTTTGTAATAGTGTTAATTTAATGATCCCATTTTAAATTTTGGTCAATCAATATTCCTAAATATTTTATAAATTCAACTTTTTTAATTTTATTTTTGCGAGAACAGTTAGCATAATTAATTCTAACTATATCTGATATTTCTAAACAATTTAAATCATGAATTTTAATTTCTTTTAAACTGTTCGGCTGAGTATCTTTATAACAAGAAAAAGTAATAAATTTTGTTTTAGTTAAATTTAAGTTTAATAGGTCATAACTCAAATAATTTTTTATTATTGAAATACCTATCTAGTTCTGAATTTTAAATGCATTAATTCCAAGTATTAGCTGGTATTATTAATACAGTATCATCTGCATATAAAAATATTTTTCCATTTAACGCTGATTTTAATATATCATTAATATAAAGTAAGAATGAAATTGGTCCCAAAACAGTGCCCTGAGGAACACCACCAATTAAAGCAGTTTTTTTACTACTGAAATTATCTATTTTTACTTTCTGTTCTCTTTCTGATAAGTAACTTTTAATTAAATTATATGCGATACCTCTAACTCCATAAGATTCTAGTTTAGATAGAAGAGTTTATTGCGTGATAGGTACTGTATCAAATGCTTTTTGCAAATCTAAGAATATTCCAATAACTTTTTTAACTTCATCCAAACATTTTGATATAAAATGAGTAACAGTAAAGATTGCATTCTCTGTTGCAACTGTTCCTATTTTTCTCGAAATCCAAATTGAATAAGTGAAATTAATTTGTTAATTTCTAAAAATGAATATAATTATTAGATAGTAGATGTTTTAAACATTGTTGGAAATGTCCCAACATGTTAAAAAGATAACTAATTATTAAGGAAATGTTATGGGATGTGGCTTTTAAAATTTTATTGTTTATATCTTCAGGTCCTGGGGACGATTTTATAGGATATTAAGATATAGGAGTAAAAAATATTGGCTTCCCTAATAATTTTACACCAAAATTTATTTGAAGATCGTTGTATGATGGACCTGCAACTGCACACCAGATGTTATTATTTTTTAATAAGCCAATTAAAAGCCAAAAAAAAATAATCCTAAAATTATTAACTATACCAGCGATAATTTTGGTAATGTCAAATGTTACTAAATGTTTAGATAACAGTTTTTGTAAAATCATTATCAAAGTTTAATAACATTTATTTTTGTTAAAAAGATATTTTATTGTAAATATTCATTTATTTTAATACGTAGAAAAAGTTATAAAATTTTTCCTACAGGGTGATTCACGTTAAGTTGCCTATTCAAGCGCGGATCCAGGGAGGGGGGGGTCATGACCCCCATGACCCCCCCAAAACAGAAAAAAATAAATGGATTTACTGTTTTGACTACCTTTGCAGGTTTTTTACAAGATTCATGACAACATTACTATACATAAATTAGTTATATATTTTTTTATTGATACCCTATTTCGCTTATTTAAAGTACGCCTCAGCGTGTTTAAATCCCACTTTCAAAAACGCGCGTGTTTTAAAGTTACCATGGCAAGATCAACAACCCGTGAAACGTGAAGTCTAAATATGTCAACTTTTTAATTATTGATTTGACAGAATTACCTTTTAACGTCAAATAAAATATTTTTTCTATTTGACGTTCATAATAAGTTCATTATGAACTTGAAATGAAGTTCATAATGAAGCTATTTCGATACGCGTTTTTTCTTTATTTGATGTTGGTAACATTGAAATTGAAAAATTGAAGTAAATTCACGTCTTTTGAAATTCACAAAAAATTAGCAAAATCGCCCGAATTTCCGAACGCTCTGTCCTATGTACCGAATGTACAAGGATCACACAACGTATTCCGTCCAATTTCAAATCTCATATCGCTAAAATAACTTTAGAATCTCGTGGTGAAAATGGGTCAATAAATCAAAAAATGACAGTTCGCAAAATAATTTTTGTTGTCCAGAGGTTACTATGATAAAAAATAGTATTACCAACATAAAATTTAGACATAAAAATTTAAAGGATTTATTTTCTTTTTAAATATATATTTTTATTGAAAAAACTACAAATAGAAAAAATAGTATAAAGCACGTGGTTCATAAGGCGTTTTAGCGCACGTGTCAATTAAAAAACGAGCCACGAAATAGACGCGTGCGCTAAAACCGCTTCTTATGAAACGTGTACTTTAATATACTATTTTTAAGCAATACACAACCAATGTCAACGGTGACAACAATGAATCTTATGTGACAGATTGGAAGTTATTTTTTGTTCTCCTCATTTTTATGACAACGACAGGTATAGGTATCACATCACGAATTCGACCATTCCACTTACTTACTAAGTTATTATTTCCATTTTTTGTAATATAAATACCAATAAGTGTACCAATAAAAAAATAATGTAAAGTATTCGTGGATAACTGGTCTTTAAAACACTTGCTCTATTTCAAGCACTCCGGCTGCGCCGTCGTGCTTGCAAAATCGCGCGTGTTTTAAAGACCTTAATATCCACTTATAATTTAATATACTATTTTTGTTGATTGAATTTAAAAATAAATAAATATATAAAAATACTTTGCAGCAATTGCTTTATTGTAAAATAACTGAATAATAATATATAATTATGATTCTGATTTATTCCCCAATATTAAGATTCTTCTTGAAATATTTGCTACACTACCTGTAAGTGCAGCAACAGCGGAGGGCAGGTAGGTACTTCTCGACTCAACATCGCCTTAAAACGTGGCTTAGAGCAAGCATGTTAGAAGAACGCCTCACTGGCTTGGCTTTGTTGAACATTCATAAAAATATAATCATCGACGTTGATGAAGTTATAACCAGATTTGGAAATAACAAAAAAAGAAAATTACAAATCGTGTTTTAAGAATCAATGCCATGTTATGTATATTTTTTTATTTTATTTTATCAAGACGTGTAGAATTTTTTTGTTCTTAATATTGGGGAATAAATGAAGTTTATCCAAAATTTTACTTGGTTTTAAAAGTAAACACACGACTATTTATATATGTTTATTGTATTTTGTATTGTCGATAACGAACGGGGCAATTTTTCAAAATATTGGAATAAAACATATTATAGGAAAGAAAAAAGATATTAATTTTAGCTGTATATTTTTTCTTTTTTTGATTCACTTTAACATTAATTTACATGCATATATTATCCTTTTTAATGTAAAGTTTATTATTGGAAATTTTCTCGCCTATAGCGCATTCTCTGTCAAACTTTGAGCGTGGTCGCAAAAATTTTTCGCCTGCGGCGCTTTTTAACTTATTTATCTGATAATGACACCCTCTAAAGCAAAGTTCTGGATCTGCCCCTGTGCCTATTAGAATATAGAATAGGTATTAAGGTGGAATTCTCAACGTCATTCAATCTTTTGCCAACCTATAACCTATTTCGCGTTGTTTTTTTAGTTTAATATTTCATTAACTAATATTTTTTATTATTATTTCGTAATATCTTACATACTACAAAAATATAAATTTATTTCATTGCTTATTTTGGGATAATTTTATAGTAAAAGAATAATATTAAGTATAGGTAATAATGTTTTAAAAAATCTTACCAGAAATGTTTCAATATACAATTGTCCTAAAATAATTTATGAAATTCCTTGATATTTATTTAATAAATACGTCAATTATTACCTATAAAATATGAAGTCGATATTGGTTTTCGTTTAAATATGTGTAAAAGCTAGAAAAAATAAATAAATCTACGCATTCTAGGCTATAAAAGGTTGGCAAGCATGTTGATACTCCCACCTTAAAAAGTAAATAGCTTCTAATATACAGTGTGTATCAGCCAAATGGAATAAATTTGATAATAAATACATGGGGGCGTATCCAAACAAAAGGTTGGACACGTCGATTGGTAAAAACTTTTTATACAGGGTGTTTCATGTAACAGTGGCCATAACCAACTTTCTTATTTTAAATTCAATGCATGTACCGGGTGGTCAAATAAGCGAGGACGTCGGCTTTATCTCAGAAACCATTAATCGTACAACTGTCGGAAAGATTTTTTAATGAGTAAAGTGGTCAAGAGAAATGGCTGGAAATTAGTTTTAAGTTCCTCATTTCGCCGCAAGGGGGACAATTAAAAATTGTTTTTTTAAATTCTAAATTTCTCCGAAAATTCCCATATTAAGGTGGGAGTATCAACATGCTTGCCAACCTATAACCTATTTCGCGTAGATTTATTTATGTTTTCTAGCTTGTATACAAAATTTAAAGAAAATCAGTATCGACTTGATATTCTATAGGTAATAATTGACATATTTAATAAATATCAAGGAATTTCATAACTTATTTTAGGAGAATTGTATAGCGAAAAATATCGGGTAAGATTTTTTTTTAACATTATTATGTCATTGTCACTCATTGTTCTTTCACTATTTAATTCTCCCAAAATTAGCAATGAAATAAATTGATATTTTTGTAATATATCAGATACTACCTAAATAATGTACCGACGATATTGATTTTCTTTAAATGTTAGTTATTAAAATAATAAACTCAAAAAATCAACGCGAAATAGGTTATAGGTTGGCAATAGATTGAATGACGTTGAGAATTCAACCTTAAGGTATAACTCTGATTAGATCATTGGAAAGCTTAGACAATTCTGCATCGACTTATCCGTTTTTACTAAATTTAGGCTTGTTTGGAAGGGGAAAATAAGCATCTTAAATTGCCATATCCAACAGTACACGACAGTGTTTAATAAAATTGCTAGAGGGCGCAATTTGTAATAATAACAGTTTTTTCGATTTTATTCCGAAAATTCAAATCATACGGTATAACTATGACATCATAATCGAAAAGAAGATGAAATTTGCAAGAAAAGATATGAAGACCGCAGTTCGATATCTTTGTTCGTTTCAGAGTTATTGCCAAAACAATAATTTTTAATACAAATTGCGCCATCTAGCAATTTTATTAGAAACAATCGTGTACCACTAGATACGACAATTAAAGGAACTTCCAAACAAGCTTAAATTTAGTAAAATCGGATAAGTCGTTTAGAAGTTACAGCGATTTTAATGTTTACACTTTTAATAGCTTCTCCCACTCTTATATATCAAGTAAAAGTGTAAACATTAAAATCGCTGTAACTTCTAAACGACTTAACCGATTTTACTAAATTTAAGCTTGTTTGAAAGAAAAAGTTAAGTACAGTAGAACTCCAATTATCCGAATTAATGGGGACCGGGACCCATTCGGATAATCAAATATTCGGATAATCGGATTTTTTTAAAAAAAATTGCCATTGGAGAGAATAAAAGCTACGTTTTGATATTGCACTATTTTTTTATTGAATTATGTACTAAATGAAATTTTCACATGTTTTAAATAGTATAAATAAAATGTACTTATGTACAAGTTTAGAAATAAAAATCATTGTTTTTTAAACATCTCCGTCAATGTAAGCTGTTTTGCGGTCTTCAACCGTTTTCGGGCAGCCAGGTCACGCATTCGCTTGACGGTGAGCAGTTGTTTGTGATTCGGATAATCGGCGATTCGGATAGCCGGAGTTCGGATAATTGGAGTTCTACTGTACCTTTAATTGTCCTATCCAATGGTACAAGATAGTTTCTAATAAAATTGCTAGAGGGCGCAATTTGTATTAAAAATTATTGTTTTTGGCAATAACTCTGAAACGAACAAAGATATCGAACTGCGGTCTTCACATCTTTTCTTGCAAATTTCATCTACTTTTCGATTATAATGTCATAGTGATACCGTATGGTTTGAATTTTCGGGATAAAATCGAAAAAACTGTTATTATTACAAATTGCGCCCTCTAGCAATTTTATTAAACACTATCGTGTACTGTTGGATACGGCAATTGAAGATACTTATTTTCCCCTTCCAAACAAGTTTAAATTTAGTAAAATCGGGTAAGTCGTTTAGAAATTACAGCGATTTTAACGTTTACACTTTCAATAGCTTCTCCCACTCTTATCAAGGTCGGTACGCCAATGAGCCTTAAACCAAAATGATGCAGAATCGTCTAAGCTTTCAATGATGTAATCAGAGTTATACCTTAATATGGGAATTTTCGGAGAAATTTAGAATTTAAAAAAACAATTTTTAATTGTGCCCCCTTGCGGCGAAATCAGGAACTTCAAAGTATTTTCCAGCAATTTCACTTGACCACTTTACTCGTAAAAAAATCATTCCGAAAGTTGTACGATTAATGGTTTCCGAGATAAAGCCGACGTCCTCGCTTATTTGACCACCCGGTACAATATCCTATATCTATACATACTAAATACATTGCTAGTGTATCAAACCCGCTTAGTGTTATATCAATTCCCAATTTGCTAGAACAGTGATTTTATTGGTAGTAATCAGTATATCTTTAACTGTTTCGAAAATATTAAGTGTTTTCAGATTTATTGCATTTCAGCGTTTCTTTTTACTGATAGGAAATAAAAAAAGGTATAAATAGATAGATAGATAGCTTACTTTTCTTTAAATCTCCTGACCATAGAACATTGTTGTCTGTATGAATTTCGTTAACTGCATATCAGAAAAATGGTTTATTTAACAGAAATGCAGAAAATAATAACTCTACAGATCATTGGTTATGGAGATAAAGCACGGACACAAATGGAAGTTGCTCGCTTATTTCATGAAAAATTTCGAAATTTGCCGCCCATAACTCAAGGGAAAATTAGTAAAATAGAAAAGCACTTTCGCCAGCTTGGACATGCAAAGCAGATAAAAAAAAGTAGCCGCCAATGCAATAAGTGATGATACCAAATTAGATATTTTGCTTGAGTTTGAGGAAAACCCACATACTTCTAGTCGAAAAACAGCCCTAATGTTCGATGTAAGCCATTCATCGATTATTCGAAAATTACAAGAAAATTAAATGTATCCCTATAAAATGATAGGTACCTACTTATGAGCTCATGGAAGACGATTTTGATAGGAGAACGTATTTTTGTGAACAAATGATGGCAATGTTAGATAACCAGGTGTACCTACCAATTAGAACATGTTTTGTTTTCTGATGAGTGCACCTTTTTGCCGGTATTGCTATAGGGAAAATCCTCACTGGATTAGAGGAGAACATAAGCAATATCCTGAAAAGGTTAATGTTTGGGCAGGAATAGTTGGAGATCATATCAAAGGTCTCGTTCTCATTAATGGCAATTTAAATGGCGATAATTATTTAGCACTGCTCCAAAATAATGTCTTGCGAACGTTGACAAACTATCCTGCAATATTTCCGAGACAGTTGAAAAAATAATTGAAAATTAGAAATATATAATTTAGGGTTCTTGTTATTTCAGAAACACTAAACGATCTTTCAAGATTAACCAAAAATCCAAGCAAACTTTCTTACACTGAAGTCCTAGTATTCTGGGAAATTATTGTTAGGAACTATGACTTAATGGAATTTATAATGTCTTCCAATGTAGCTTTGAATAAATCCGAAGAATATGATTTTTTAACTGACTGGTTAGGGACCGGTCTACTTACAGCTCCAGGTAACTAAATGTAGTTAAGCCAGTTTAAGCAAATATCGTCTAGTCTCACTATAATAGTTCCCATTGGCACACGTAAACTGCCTCCTGAGAAAAATCAGATCTAAAAATTTTATGTAAATTGCCTCCCGTAAATGCTTGTAATGTAATGCCTCCCAGGCTAATAAAAAGGAAGGTATTTGTTAATTTAAAATTAATATTTATTCCATTTAAGAATAAGGTGTTTAATGTAAACGTAACTTAAACCTATTATCCTATAATAGACATACCTACATATTTCCAAGCAAAAATTAACACAATGAAAAAAAAATTGTTGTTTGTGTGTCACCCAATAAGAAATTATGCAATAAAAAGGAATAAAATACTTAATAATATTTAAAAGCGCGTATTACACTGTACCAACGGAAAAGCACAGACATTTTGTTCAAAATATGCCAAAATCCAAGAGCTCTTTAGTATTATACACTGTGGCTCAAATTAAAGGAGTACCCCTACACTTTTTAATCCTGAATATTTTTTCATTTTGCACTGATTTAATTTATTTTTAGATTAATGATGACCTAAAATCGTCTCAGTAAAATATGTAATTTATATCAAAATATTTTGAACAGGGCCGGATTTACAGATTTTTTTAAACAAACGTTCGTTGCAAACAGACACTGTTTTATTTAAATTTGAGATGATACGTTTTTTTGGTATCGGAAATACTCCAGTGTAAGCCTCATTTTGAAAGATTTTAAAAGTTAAGAAATAAAACTTTTTTTGTTCAATGATGTAAGTACTAAAATATTGCAGTTATCGTTTGAAAATTTGAGCGTATTTAAACCATTATCGCCGTTATTAAATATCAGAGTATCCATCACTGTTATTAAAATAATAAACAATGTACTTTTTTACGTTTTTTTACGCTTTGTGACAGCTAATCAGTACACAATGGCAGTCTTAAGTAAAGAGGATCGATTTCTCGAAGTTTTCAAGACATCTTAGAAAAATAATGGGTCCATAGAAATTAAAGTTGGGAGGGGAAGAAAAAAACTTCACCAATTAAAAGAAAATATTGCCATGGTAAGAAATATCATAGAAAATGTGATAACTGAAGATTCTGTAGGTACAAGAAAAATAGCGAAAAGAACAAGAATTCAACGTTCCACAGTTCCAAGAGTTATCAAATATGATTGCCAACTTAAAGTCTTTAAAAAAGTTTACTGTCAAAAACTTAATGCCAATGTACAGGAGAAACGATTAGAAAGAGGTAATATGTTGCTACGAAGATTCCGTTCTCGCGTAAATATCGCAAAAATATGATTTTCAGATGAGAAAATGTTTTATTTAAGGCCGCCAAATACAAAATAATAGGTATACTCGAATCCCTTTGAAAAATATTTTGATCGAGAGAAGTCACTTTTTAGCTGGCGTAATGGTCTCTGTGGTAGTTTCCCAATTGGGAATGTCAAGGCTCATTTTTGTCGATGCCGGAGTAAAACTCAATTCGAAGGCGTATCAACAACAAATTTTACATCACTTGCTTCCTGAAATTGAAGCAATCTACGATGATTATGTGTTCCAACAATACGGTGCCCCCTTCCCATACCTCTCGAAGTATAAGAATGTTTTTGTTTGAGCAATGTCCCGACACTCCCGATTACATCGAACCGGAGATGTGGCCACCCAATAGTCCAGACCTTAACCCTGTTAACTATTCCATATGTGGAATTTTTTAGGCAAATGTTCACCATGGTCAAAGGTTTAATACCATCGAAGAGCTAAAGGAGAGGTTACAGTTCTGTTGGAATAATTTTAAACAGGACAATCAATAGCGCTATTAACCTATGGCGAAAGCGACTGCAATCGGTGATAGAAAATCATGGTGGTCATATGCATAATGTATCCTGTAAATGTTTAGACATACCCACTGTCGATTTTAAGTGATACTAAGTTTTGATGGCAATAATTGATAATATTAATAAATTTGTTAATTAAGATTGAATAAAAAAGTTGTATTTTCTTGACATTTAAAATCTTTCAAAATGTGACCTACACTGGAGTATTTCCGATAGTTAAACTACCAGAAAAACGTATCGTCTCAAATTTAAATAAAACAGTGTCCGTTTGCAACGAACATAAGCGCACGTTTGTTTAAAAAAACTGTAAATCTGGCCCTGCTCAAGATAATTTGATATAAATTACACATTTTACTGACACGATTTTAGTTCATCGTTACTCAAAAAATAAATTAAATCAGTGCAAAATAAACAAAAATATTCACGATTAAAAAGTGTACTCCTTTAATTTGAGCTAGATAATAATTGCGTTCTTAAAAGATATTTCAGGCTATTATGCATGTTGAGACAGTTGTAATATTTAGGGAAGTAATAGTTAGTAGCAGTGTAGACATTCCACTTTGTTCTAAGCGATGGTACTTTATTTTTATTTGGTTTCCATGTCTAGTTGGGTAGTTTTGAATAATGAAATAAATTAGACATTCATGCAGGTAACGGCAAGGAATAGTCATGATGCCTAGTTGTTTAAAAGCCTCTCTGGCATCCTGTCTGTAGTCGAGTCCTAAAGCCATCCTTACAGCTTTTCTTTGTAATTTAAATAAACGAGCAGAATGTGTAGAGTGACCCCAAACCAACATAGCGTACGAAACGACTGAAATACACCATGAAACATCTGAAGAAGACAGGAATGTTAAATTTTGTAATTACAAATATATTATATATATGTATAGACAGTCTACATGTCACGTCGTGCTAATAGAGAGATAAATTTTCTCGCATAATATTTATGTTACCACTAAACGACAAGTAGACTGTCTATATAATATATTATATTCAGTAGTTGCCCAAGTATTTTTACCACAAAGAAAGGCATTTTTTTTAATCAGTCCACAAAATGTAAGAAGTTCTTTTTTAGGTGGCAAATGGAAAAAGCGCAGGCGCGTTATAACTCCAGCTTTTCATTTCTCAATCTTGGAGCAATTTGTTGATGTATTTGAGTCAAATGGAAAAATTTTAATTCAAAAACTTTATGATGAAGCTGTGAATAAGGAAAGTGTGGATATTTACACCTACGTTACTGCTTGTGCCTTGGATATAATAAGTGGTAGGTACAAAACTTATGTGGGGCATTTGCACATACCGAACTGTTTCATTTTTGGCTTCATGATTGATATAAAAATGCAAGTTCTATTACTTCCGATTTTGTATTTAATTTGATTTTATTATTATATATAGATTTTAAGCTTGTTCAGTTTTCGGTGTCAAGTTCCCATCTTAACCTTTTAATATAGTATACATTGTGATTCATAACGTGACGAGGATCAGGTAGAACCATAGACATATATATATATATATATTAGATTAGCAAACAATAATCATGAAAGTGGCAAACTTATGGCCTTACACATATAAATAAAGTCTAGCATACATGAGCATGCGCACTGCAAAATTCTCATTTAACGAATAGGAAGATAGACTGATCCTGGTTTTAAAATTTAAAATGTAAAGCTTAATGTCAGGTTGCACGGATTTTAACCAAAAATTAACTAACCAGCAATTTTAACATAAAGACAATGGAATAGGAGAGGCATCAGTAATATCAGAATACTTTTATTATTTGTTCATCATCATAATAATATAATACAGAATACAGTGTGACCAGTAAAGTCCGCATAATGTGGGATTTTTTTTGAAATAGTAGCTTTATTCGAAATTTGACTTTGGCATTAAGTTCTGCTTCGATCGAGATGAAAATTTAGCAAAAAAATATTAGCCACGTAATTTGCATTATCTGTGAAATTTGTCACTTTTATAAAAATTGACACTACCCGGTAATTTGGTCCGAAGAGTAGTCCGGTCTTGTATGTAAAGGAAAGAGACAACAGATAAACGGTCCGTGAACATTAATGAGAAATTACGGTGTGGGTACAATATGTGTGTAAGAGTGAGAAGGATACATGTAACTCAACTAACCAGGGTCCTAATTCTTGAAACTGGGGAACACTGTTCTCAGGAGAAATGTGGGCGCAGTTCTCACGCAACGCATAAAACGGTATTCTTTATCACATGGGACCATTCACATCACCGATTTAAGGGATAACTCGCTTCTCCTACTATTTTTGGTGGGAACGAGCGATCCCATGCAATTCTAACCCCAGTATTATATTTACGTCGTTAAATTTTGCTGCTGGATGATGGAGCCCACACGTTTTTTTTTCATTTTCAGCCAGCGATAAAAAATATTTGACGAATGAATAATATTTAACATTGACAAGTTTCATAATCTTACCTTTCACAATAAAGAAAAACCCGCACTAATAATTTCCACCTAAATTTACCTTTAGATTTCTTTAAAATTTTCGTAAAAAGTGGTGGCCCTTGCCTTGAAAATGGTTGGCAACACTGTCTTATCACCTCCCCGCACGGAACATATCATCTGCGTTCGATAATGTCAAATTTTACTAACTTATGATCATAGGAGAACTGCCGCGGAAGGGAATGCTCCTTTGCGTGATGTGATCGTTCCATAGACAATTTACCTTTAGATACCTACAGCTTTTCTCCTGCGCAAACAAAAGTTACGTTTTATGGGTGAAAAAATACGTCCGAGCGCATGACTTGTCGGTCAGCTGTCTTCATTCGGGGAACCTTCGTGCATGCGCACAAACCTCGTGTTATCGGCCGTCCTACTTTATCGACAATAATCGACGCGCTCAAGAATACTCTCCAGAACCGGCTCGGCCGCCATTTTTGTTGTTGTGTTGTAAGGTTTCTCTGCGGATTCCTTGTCGTTTTCTAAAGTTTTCAGTTATGGGATCGGCTATCGTGGATTGTGGGACTGGTGTTTAATATTTATGGATTTCTGGTTTTTGTGTAGTTTAGTTAGTGAATTGTGTTTGTGCTTTTAGTGACTCGGATTGTAATATAAACAATGACTAGTACTAGTTGCAGCCGTTGTATAATTGTATTATGCCCAAATAGCGGTAAAATAAACCCTCTATGGTGGCATATGAGCAAGAATTTAAATTTTAAAGCCCGGACCTGTCTATTTTCCCATTCGTCAAACGATAATGTTGCAGTGCGCATGTCTAATAGTTCCCAGTTTTGTTTACATGCGCGAGGCCATAAAACTGCCACATTCGTGATTATTGTTTGTTTATCTAAAGGTAAATTGTCTATGGATCGTTCACGTTCTCTTACGCTCGAGAATTGGGACCCTACGATATGTTTCGTGCGGGGAGGTGATAAGACAGTATTGCCAACCATTTTCAAGGCAAGGGCCACCACTTTTTACGAAAATTTTAAAGAAATCTAAAGGTAAATTGATGTGGAAATTATTAGTGCGGGTTTTTCTTTATTGTGAAAGGTAAGATTATGAAACTTGTCAATGTCAAATATTATTCTTTCGTCAAATATTTTTATCGATGACTGAAAATGAAAAGAAACGTGTAGGCCCCATCATCCAGCAGCAAAAAGACATGTTGGCAGAATTCATGCTAAATCACGAAGAATTGCTCGCTGGAAGTACCTACACTTAAAAACACACAAAAAATAGATACTAAAATAAAAACACTTTCACTTTGAAGTTTAAAAATTTAACGACGTAAATATAATACTGGAGTTAGAATTGTATGGGATCGGTCGTTCCCACCAAAAATAGTAGGAGAAGCGAGTTCTCCAGTAAATCGGCGATGTGAATGGTCCCATGTGATCAAGAATACCGTTTCATGATCATGTGTTGCGTGAGAACTCCGCCCACATTTCTCCTGAGAACATTGTTCCCCAGTTTCAAGAATTAGGACCCAGAAAGTACAGATACGAGCGACGGAGACAAAGGTAAAGGTAAAGGTGGCTATGAAACGTCAAAAATATGATACCAACTTCAAATAAAAAAAAGCGTATCAAAAGGCGTTCATTACAATACTCGAATGCGTTTCGTATCTTACTTAGTATGAAGGCGAAATAGAAAAATATAATAAGCCATTTCCATAACATGTAATATCTATGGTGGGTGGTCAAACGGGTATAAGTCAGGATTTTACCAAAATGAGTTTTTATACTTTTTGTATCTATTTTAGAATCCCACATTGACTGGTTTAAATAGAACAAGTCAGTATCTTTAAAATATTTATATTTTAAATGTGATCTACTTAGTTTAACTCCAAAATAATTTGATTTTGGTGGCCATAACAGTACAAGTTCAGTTGTATTATTAAGATATTTACTATTGAAAAGTCTAAATAGTACAAGTTAACCTATACTATAGGGAAAAAGGGGGAGCATTCGGCCACAAAGCACAACTTTCTAAGTAAGGAGTAAACCAAATGTTTAACTGTTAAAATGTACTTGCCGGGAATGATAAACATTAATCTCAACATATAATAAGAAAAAAAAATTGAAAGATCACGTTTTCTAATAAAATTTTATTTTTTAAAAAATACTTACAAATGGCCGAATGCTCCCCATCCCTAGGGAGCATTCGGCTACTCAAAGGAGAGGATTCGGCCATAGGACGCATCTGGTAAGGTAACTGGTAAAGTAGCTGTATAGCTGGAATAGCCTGTCAATTTTTGAGGGAGGAATGCCCTCTTTGGCCTCTTTTAAATCTTTAATTAGGTCAGAAAAGATTTGACGGGATTAAAGGACATATATTATTATATATAGATGCAAACATGTTCCTTCTTAGTATATACCTACTTTTTTTTATTATTCTTTGTATTTTAACATTTACATGGTTTTAAATGTTGTCTAATATGTTCTTTACTTGTATTTACTTATGTTTGTTTTTAAATGCTATGTAACTAATATACAACCACCGGCTGTATTGCTATTGTTTGTAATTTAAATAAATAAATAAATATCTAACCTATATATTGTTTAACATATTAATCTCAACATATAATAAGAAAGAAAGATTAAAAGATCACGTTTTCTAATAAAATTTCAAAAAATACTTACAAATGGCCGAATGTGGGGAGCATTCGGCCATTCAAAGGGTAGGATTCGCAACTGGTAAAGTATAGCTTTATAAATCTAACCTATATATTGTTTATCAAGTTTCTTGTCGTTTTAAGGACACGTTTTCGCGGCATCTGAAAGTAAAATAACAAATAAATCAATATTACGTAAAGAAGGCTATGGCCGAATGCACCCCAGGTATAGGTGGATGAATGCTCCCCAGCTACCAAAATATTTTAAATTAAACGTCATATCAGTAAAAAAATCTTGTGGGTTCTAAAATGATTCGGAAATAGAAACAGCATTATAGAAGCACGTTTTACTTACAAAATATAAAATTAAATATCGTTCCTTCAAAGAAAATATGGGGAATATATTTAGTAAAAAAAAATGACCTAAAAGTCAGTTTTTATTCTTTTCTATGTAAAATTTGTCTGATGCACCAATAACGTGTCTATTATCATTCAGGACGCGAATTAGACAGTTGGTAATACTGTACTCCTTAAAAAACTCGAGAAATGTAAATAGATTTTAGAATAACTTAGGTGGCCGAATGTTCCCTGTGACCGAATGCTCCCCCTTCTCCCCTACGTATTTTTATTTAATATTGACTTATACTATTTGTATCATTTTGACAACCAGAGTTTTAGGTTATCATGCTCTTATAGAGAAACAAAAAAAAAGTTGGGCACTGAAATCTCACATCCCCATGATTGGTATCAACTGGTTAGAAGAGTTGGTAAAAAACAAAAGTTTATGGTTAAGGAATTAACATACGACCAGTTTTTAAATTTTGCCAACAAAAGCTCTTTGGTATTGCGAAAAAATGATTCTTCTGGAGACCCTTTTAAATGGCACGATGTGCAATGGCTTCGTTATACCAAAGAACTTGGCCAGATTTATTTTAAAAATAGCCTTATTAACGAAGAAAATTTCAAGAAAATTTGTTTTGCTAGACGAGGAAAAACCGAGGTATTGTCACCTAACAAGTGTTACTTACAAAAGCCCTCCATTTCTAAAGAAAAAAAAACTGATTTAATACAGTTACTGCCGTTAATATCTCCAGCTTTTCATCAATTTTACATTGATTTATCCACAGCTGATGATGTACGTGATACCTACCCAGACGTGGTTGAATTTGACGAAGATTAGGTGAAAAACTTAAATAAAAAATAATAATGTACCTACCTATGTTGAAATAAAAACTTTTTTTTGTAAATTTGTTTTATTTTATTATGTTTTATGCTATTTAAGTTTCAATGATTCCTACTAAAATCCCATTTTTGCCCTATATAATAGTATATTATAAGTCAACTTCTTAGGTCGGATAAAATAGTACCAAACACAAAGTTTTATTTTATTATGTTTTATGCTATTTAAGTTTCAATGATTCCTACTAAAATCCCACTTTTGCCCTATATAATAGTATATTATAAGTCAACTTCTTAGGTCGGATAAAATAGTACCAAACACAAAGTTCTTAACAGCTAAATACATAAAAGCAATTCCTAAAAAACATTTTTGTCAATTAAAAAAGTCGGTTCTAAAGCAATAGCGGCAATAAAGCCCTAATATTTAAGCGGCGTTTTTCTCGACTTGTCTAATTTTGACTTGTACTTGTTTGCTCACCCACCATAGATATAATATAGAAAATTTTGTTTTAGAAAGTGCAATGGGAGTAAACGTAAATACCCAACAAAATAAAAACCAGGATTATGTTTTTGCAGTAAAAGATATGTGTAGAATAGCTATAACAAGATCATCATCATCATGGAGGAGATTCGACATTCTACATCGTTTCACTTCCGATTACGTTAAGGACAAGAAATATTTAAAAATTCTTCATGACTTTACAAACACTGTCATTCAAGAAAGAAAGCAAGAACAGCTAAATAAGAAAGCAAATGAAAAGGCTTTTAAAGACGACCTTGGAAGAAAACGTAAACTGGCATTTCTGGACTTGCTTTTAAATTCAACCATTGATGGGCAACCTTTAAGTCAAGAAGACATTCGAGAGGAAGTTGACACATTTATGTTTGAGGTACAATACAGCTTTGTTGGATTTTACTATAAGTATATACCCCGTACCCCGTTGAAAAATCAATTTGGTTTAGTCTCCGGGATGCCTCCAGGCACTGCCGTATGAGTTGCGCGGGCCGCTTATATGCCTCCTGTAAAACATAATAAGCTAGTGGCATTATTTTTTCCGGGATATTTTTGGTAGGAAATCGAACATCTAAAATGTATTATATAGGATAAGGAGAGCAAAAGCAGAAGGATTTAGGCAATTTTTTTAACTGAGTAAATATAATTAAATGTGCCAATTTCAGAATTTCTTGAACTGATCTACCACTTATTCAAACTTCTTACCCACATATATTTCATTAATATTTCGTTTTTCAATAACTGCCAATAAACGACTGAATAAAACTGATTTTGCTTCTTTAGTGCCGTTTTCGTTCCTTCTTCTTTTTTGTAGCCTACGCCGCTTCCTGATCATCATAAAGCGTCTACTAAAACCTAATGAATCCTCTGCATGTCGCCTTTCCTGAAACCGATGGGCATGATTCTACTATAGCGAGAAACCCAATTTTTTTCTCTCGCCCAATACAAAAACCTTAAATCAATAAGCGTCTTCCTTAAAAAAATGATTTATGTGTTTTAGGGGCATGATACCACTTCCTCTGGAATTTCGTCTACACTATATATGTTGGCAAATCATCCGGAAGTACAGGTACTTGATATATTTATTTATTTATTTAAAAAGGGCTTTTATTATTGAACATATTTTCACAAGTCAATAATTAACTTAACATAGTAATGTCTAAGTAAGAGTCAGTTTTTTATAACTATCTTTACCCAGAACAGGCACTGGCAACGCCGGCGGGGTTGATGTTAACCCTTTTGGTTAATTTGATTGATGTAATATTATAGTTAATTTGGTCAGTTCCGTGGTTCTTTACTGCCATGAGAGTATATTTTGTTCAAGAGAACTTAAAATAATTATATTGCTGTTTGCATGTGAAAATATCTATTGACTGTAAACTGGAAAAATATTCAAAAAACCAGCTTGATTTAAACAGGTACACTGGAGGTAGCGCATTTTTGCCATTTTGGCTTCAGGATTTTTGTGGGCGTGCCTATTTGGCCAGGCTGAGTTTTAAAATTTCTGTTTCAATTACACTTGATACTTGATATGATTGTCGTTTTGTAATATTATTTATTGAAAGTAAAAAGTCTGGAATATAAAGGTTTGTGAGTGAGGTTGTCATTGTGCCTTATTTGCGTCAGGTTTTGTGTTAGGTATGATTGTTGAGGTTGAGTTTGATAAAATTTTGTCGAAATGTCCTGTATGTAGGAGAGAACAAGGCATAATGGCATAGCAGGCAAAATGACATATTACCTGTTTTCGGCCCAGTTCGATTACATTCGTGTTGAGTTCTCTATTACAAAACACATCTTAATACCGCCAAGATCGTCAATCGTAATAAAATAGCATAGTCGATCGTTTGTTGTTTTCTAGAGAGTTTGTGTATTTTCCTATGTAAAATATCAAGGTAAGTGATTGTTGAAATATTTTTGGTTAAAATATATAAGGTCGCTGCCAATGTTTTACTGTTAACCCACAACTATTAGCCCTCTAGTTTTATTATTACACTAACATTTAAATGATTGAATAAAATTATAACCTACAAAATATATTTATTCTTTATATTGCACATTGGGCAAAATGACATAGCAGTGTGTCGTTTTGCCTGTATAGCACTATGTCGTTCTTAATTTATTCATATTTTGTTTCAATATTTTTTTTTTTTAATTTCGTTAATGTAGGTACAACAAACTTAAAATATAAGTAGACATTTTACACTTACGCATTGTTATTTGTTTTTTTACTCACTGGACAGTTAATTTCATACAACCATGTCATTTTGCCTTTAAGGGAAAAATTTGGTATGTCAATTTGCCTTACCCTTTAAGGTTAAATGGTTTTTGTAATGCTTGTTATTTTTTGAAATTTTTCCTAAATGTAGCAATTCTTACAAGTAAAATATTTTTATTCACTTAAAACGTTAAGAGGCCATATTAAAAACAAAGAATAAAACCTTATATACCTTTTGGTTTAGTAAAAATTGATTTTCAAAAGATAGTATGTCATATTGCCTTGCTCTCCCCTAGTCAAAAATGTATGGTGTTTGCGTAGCCTGATGTAGATGACGAATTGGTGCATATATATTTTTTTTTAATACTTGCTTTAAAATTTTGTTTTGTAGTTTTTGTATTTTCCTATAATGCCAATCCGTCATACTACACCAGACCGGCGCAGCGTAGTCAGTTTGATAATTTGATTACAAATTGTGAGTTTATTCTGCGGTGAAAGTGGCGAGTTTTTATTTAATAATTTATTTAAAATATGTGTCTGTGTTTTGTCTAAAAATTAGTTTGTCGTCCAGTATTACTCCTAAGTATTTCAGTGTGTTTGTCGGTTCAATTTGTCTTCCGTTTATTATGATATTTTGATTTATTTTGTTGTTTGTTCTCTTTCTGGTAAGTATTAGGCACTCACATTTGTTTTCATTTATATCCAGCTTCCATTCTTGATATATTATGGTATATATGATTTACCAAGGTTTAGTCAGCTACTTTTATTGCTATAAGCTTTATAAACGGCGAACACATTTACAAGATTCTTACTTTTATAGTATTAATAATTATAAAAAAAGTTCGGTATATATTGATACGATTGCTTTGTAACTTTTTTCAATCAAATTACCTGTGCTGGTCAATAATAATTGGCTGGTTACCTAGCTACAAGAAATTCTCTTTTATTTTATTAGTGCAGAATCAACAAATCAAGTTAACTGCTTTCAAGGATTGTTTTCATTATTAACAGCGGTGAACAATATTTAACAAAAAAAGGAAATAGTATATTACATAACAAGCGTTGAAAGTGCAACTCCCAAATGAGGAGGAATTTAGCACGAGGCGTAAGCCGAGTGTGAAAATTTTCCAAGTTTGAGAAAATTACTTTCACACGAATAATGTATACAATTTTTTGTACGACCATAAAATAATATCAAAAATAATTTGAATTATGTTTAATATTTTTCCTACGACCACCTATGAAAATGAGAAATAAAGCACGCCTAACTTGGCTAGAAAGGCCTTTATATCACCCGCGTGTTAAATTATTTTCTTTCAATACGTGTGTTGGAATATAAATGAGGTGATGGCCGACGAATTTGACAGCAAAACTATTTAACAAATAACAAACTTACTGGATCCGTGGAGCGAATTGGGGTGCTGGGTAGGGCAAAGTACACTGGGGCATTACTGCAATTATAAAAAATCCTTCTTTTATTCGTTATTTTTGGGAACCTTGAACCTAAGAGTATTTATGATAAAAATAATAATATATCAAAAAGGGAAAATATGTCAGGCAACCCACCAAACATGTTAACTGAAAAAAAAGGGGCAGCTATAGAGCAGAAATAGAATACCCTAGGAAATACCGATTTATAATTTTACAATTATTTTGGATAAAAATATCCATACAATATTTTAGGATATGGGAAAAAAGAATGTGCTTTAATTAAACTAGACTGGGTACATATCGCTAATCGTCAGCCGAGAGTGCATCTAATATTAGTACTAAAAAAAAATTTACAATAAAAAAATACTTTTCTTTTCTTTTTTTCTATTTACTATTGCTTTTTTTGCCTCACCTTCCTGCGGAACGTGAAGGGGAAACATATCGCCAAATTGTCATTATAACAACTGACCAAAACTAGACAATGGTGCAAAATTTCCATTTTCTCGTATAGATAGGTAGTTTTCGGAGGCGGTGCCGTATAGTGCTCAACGTCCCGTTTCCAATGCCGCCTCGCTCGTCTGTCGGCCATATTGCAATCTCTTTGTCCACCTATATGTATAGTTTTATTTGTGGGGTCATACCGCCTAACGGCGAGTACATTTTCATGTTACGTTATATGTTTTACGACGTACTTAGTTATTTCACACAATATTATCATTATTACTACAGAGATTATGCATAGTTTTTTAACAATCAAAGATTATGCATAGTTTTTTCACAACCAAAGATCGGTGAAGATTATGGCATAGTCTTATGACAAACAAAGATTATGGCATATTTTTTATGACAAACAAATTTTAAGGCATAGTCTTATGACAAACAAAGATTACGGCATAGTCTTATGACAAACAAATATTATGGCATAGTCTTATGACAAACAAAGATTATGGCATAGTCTTATGACAAACAAAGTTTAAGGCATAGTCTTATGACATACAAAGATTTTGGCATAGTCTTATGACAAACAAACATTAGTGCATAGTCTTATGACAAACAAATATTATGGCATAGTTTTATAACAACCAAAGATTATGTATATTTTTATGACAAACAAATTTTAAGGCATATTCTTATGACAAACAAAGATTATGGCATAGTCTTATGACAAACAAAGTTTAAGGCATAGTCTTCTGACAAACAAAGATTATGGCATAGTCTTATGACATTCAAAGATTTTGGCATAGTCTTATGACAAACAAATATTATGGCATAGTTTTATAACAACCAAAGATTATGTATATTTTTATGACAAACAAATTTTAAGGCATAGTCTTATGACAAACAAAGTTTAAGGCATAGTCTTATGACAAACAAAGATTTTGGCATAGTCTTATGACAAACAAACATTAGTGCATAGTCTTATGACAAACAAATATTATGGCATAGTTTTATAACAACCAAAGATTATGTATATTTTTATGACAAACAAATTTTAAGGCATGGTCTTATGACAAACAAAGATTATGGCGTAGTCTTATGACAAAAAAAAAGTTTAAGGCATAGTCTTATGACAAACAAAGATTATGGCATAGCCTTATGACATTCAAAGATTTTGGCATAGTCTTATGACAAACAAACATTAGTGCATAGTCTTATGACAAACAAATATTATGGCATAGTTTTTATAACAACCAAAGATTATGTATATTTTTATGACAAACAAATTTTAAGGCATAGTCTTATGACAAACAAAGATTACGGCATAGTCTTATCACAAACAAAGTTTAAGGCATAGTCTTCTGACAAACAAAGATTATGGCATAGTCTTATGACAAACAAAGATTTTGGCATAGTCTTATGACAAACAAATATTATGGCATAGTTTTTTCACAACCAAAGATTGGGCATAGTTTTTTCACAACCAAAGTTTAGGCATCGTTTTTTCACAACCAAAGATTAGGCATAGTTTTATAACAAACAAAGATTAGGCATAGTTTTTTCACAACCAAAGTTTAGGCACAGTTTTTTCACAACCAAAGATTAGGCATAGTTTTTTTACAACCAAGGATGGTCTTATCAATTACGTATAATTTTTGATTTTCTTTAAAAAATTCATAAAAACGTTATTTTGTATATTTTCTTTGCTATTTGTGAGTTTTACGTTATTTTCGATGAAGATTTATAGAAAAGTTGTCATATTTTCGAATTTTAAATTTTTGAAATTTTTTCATGTACCGAAAATTTGATGAAATCAATAAGGTAACATTTTCCTCGGAAAGTATAAGAGATATGGCACCAATGTATATAACTATTAAGTAGCATCCTTATGAGATCTTCACTTTAAGTTCTTAGTAATTTTTTGTAGGTCTTATAGTTTTTGAGATATGGAATTAAAAGTGGTTTTCATATATTTGGCAATATCTCGGAACTGATAAAACTTAGATAAAAACTTTTTAAATAAAAAAGTAGCCTTTTTCTATTCTCCATATAAAAAGTTATATTAATTTCTATTCTAAAAGCGATAGTAAGGGACGTATTGAGGAAAATGTAAAAACTGGCAGAAATATTAGATTTTTGGTATTTTTTTAAAAATTCATAAAATCGTACTGGGTACATATCGCTAATCGTCAGCCGAGAGTGCATCTATTATTAGTACTAAAAATTTGTATTTAAAAAGTATTTTTCTTAGTTTCTTTTTTCTATGTTTTCTATTGCTTTTTTTGCCTCGCCTTCCTGCGGAACGTGAAGGGGAAACATATCGCCAAATTGTCATTATAACAACTGACCAAAACTACACAATGATGCAAAATTTCCGTTTTCTCGTATAGATAGGTAGTTTTCTGAGACGGCGCCATATAGGTGCTCTTTAAAAGTTTTATACGACAGCTGTCATTTTGACATGTAACTGTAATTTTTTTTAAAGCTTTTCTTGTATCTTGCATTATAGATGTAAGAATCCGAAATTTAAAAAAATTTCAGTATCTAAATAACAAAGTTTTATACGACAGCTGTCAGATTTTGACAGGTAAGTTTCAATTTTTTTTTAGCTTTTTCGTAGCGAGAGTTACTACTGTAAGAATCCTAAATTGAAAATTTTTTCAGTTCCTAAATAACAAAGTTTTATACCATAGCTGTCAAATTTTGACAGGTAAGTGTCAATTATTAGAACAATATATTTGAAAAAAGTAGTATTTGAGATGACCTAAGCGAATCTCCAAACCAAAAATATGTGGGACGCACGCAATTCGATTTATTATCGATCCAACATGCCCCTACATTGATTTAAAAAAAATCAGAAAATTGACTTCCCAACTTCCGATCGCCTTGGCAAACAATAGGCTTCTGTAGCCGACGGTCGTCTATGCGCCGAAAAAGTTTAAATCAAAAAAACTCATTTTTACGACCTGTGTCGAATGCCAACGAGATCCCGATATTTCTCCACTTTAAAAATTAATAACTTTTTTTCGGCACACCCTGTATATTCGAAATTTTCACACAATGTACCCCCACTATTCCTATCTAAACCCTAAAAGTTTCAATCGTCCCACTCTAACCGTTTCCGAGAAAAAAAAATCGCAACTGTGAAAATGTCTTACATAGACGAAATTGTTCAAGAGCTGATCGGGGTTTTCGAGATTCCGCGCGGAAGAGACGTATATAATACTAGACTGGGTACATATCGCTAATCGTCAGCCGAGAGTGCATCTAATATTAGTACTAAAAAGATTTACAAAAATTTACAATAAAAAAATACTTTTCTTATCTTTTTTTCTATTTACTATTGCTTTTTTTGCCTCACCTTCCTGCGGAACGTGAAGGGAAAACATATCGCCAAATTGTCATTATAACAACTGACCAAAACTACACAATGGTGCAAAATTTCCGTTTTCTCGTATATATAGGTAGTTTTCTGAGACGGCGCCGTATAGGTGCTCTTTAAACTCGCACACCTTTGTGCAATGTGGGATATACTTTCCATATTTGCTCTATAAAAATATGTAAGTATTCAATCGATTAAAACATAAGCAAAAAATTATTCTTACATGGAAGCTATCAATTATCAGCTAATAAATTTGTAGAAATATTATTGTGCCGAGCCCTTCGGGCACAGCACTGTTCTAGTTCGTTCGTTTAATTATACGAGAGCTGTCACTTTGACAGGTAAGTGTCATTTTTTTAAGCTTTTTTGTAGCGAGGGTTAAAGCTGTAAGAACTCGAAATTAAAAAATTTTCAGGTACCCAAATAAGAATGTTTTATACGATAGCTGTCAAATTTTGACAGGTAGGAGTCAGTTTTTTTTATCCTTTTCGTAGCGAGGGTTATCGCTGTAAAAATCCTAAAGTGAAAAATTTTTCAGATCCTAAATAACAAAGTTCTATACGACAGCTGTCATTTTGACAGGTAAATGTCAATTTTTTTAAAGCTTTTCTTGTATCTAGGATTAAAGCTGTAAGAATCCAAAATTTTAAAAAAATTCAGTAGTTGAATAACAAAGTTCTATATGACAGCTGTCAAATTTTGACAGGTAAGTTAAAAATTTTTTTTAGATTTTTCGTAGCGAGATTTATAGCTGTAAGAATCCTAAATGAAAAATTTTTCAGTTCCTAAATAACAAAGTTATATACGACAGCTGTCATTTTGACAGGTAAATTGCAAGTTTTTTTTAAGCTTTTCTTGTATCTAGGATTATAGCTGTAAGAATTAGAAATTTTAAAAAAATTCAGTACCTAAATAACAAAGTTCTATACGACAGCTGTCAAATTTTGACAGGTAAGTTTAAATTTTTTTTTTAGATTTTTCGTAGCGAGATTTATAGCTGTAAGAATCCTAAATGAAAAATTTTTCAGTTCCTAAATAACAAAGTTATATACGACAGCTGTCATTTTGACAGGTAAATTGCAAGTCTTTTTTAAGCTTTTCTTGTATCTAGGATTATAGCTGTAAGAATCCAAAATTTAAAAAAAATTCAGTAGTTGAATAACAAAGTTCTATATGACAGCTGTCAAATTTTGACAGGTAAGTTAAAATTTTTTTTTAGATTTTTCGTAGCGAGATTTATAGCTGTAAGAATCCTAAATGAAAAATTTTTCAGTTCCTAAATAACAAAGTTATATACGACAGCTGTCATTTTGACAGGTAAATTGCAAGTTTTTTTTAAGCTTTTCTTGTATCTAGGATTATAGCTGTAAGAATTAGAAATTTTAAAAAAATTCAGTACCTAAATAACAAAGTTCTATACGACAGCTGTCAAATTTTGACAGGTAAGTTAAAATTTTTTTTTTAGATTTTTCGTAGCGAGATTTATAGCTGTAAGAATCCTAAATGAAAAATTTTTCAGTTCCTAAATAACAAAGTTATATACGACAGCTGTCATTTTGACAGGTAAATTGCAAGTCTTTTTTAAGCTTTTCTTGTATCTAGGATTATAGCTGTAAGAATTAGAAATTTAAAAAAAATTCAGTACCTAAATAACAAAGTTCTATACGACAGCTGTCAGATTTTGACAGGTAAGTTAACATTTTTTTTTTAGATTTTTCGTAGCGAGATTTATAGCTGTAAGAATCCTAAATGAAAAATTTTTCAGTTCCTAAATAACAAAGTTATATACGACAGCTGTCATTTTGACAGGTAAATTGCAAGTTTTTTTAAGCTTTTCTTGTATCTAGGATTATAGCTGTAAGAATTCGAAATTTAAAAAAAATTCAGTACCTAAATAACAAAGTTCTATACGACGGCTGTCAGATTTTGACAGGTAAGTGTCAATTTTTTTTTAGCTTTTTCGTAGCGACGGTTATAGCTGTAAGAATCCCAAATTTAAAAAAAAATTCAGTACCTAGATAACAGAGTTTTATACGATACCTGTCAGATTTTGAGAGGTAAGTGTCAATTTATTTTAACTTTTTTCGTAGCGAGGGTTAAAGCTGTAATAAAACTAAATTAAAAAATTTTTCAGTACCAAAATAACAAAGTTCTATACGACAGCTGTCAAATTACATATACTTAAATAGTAATTCTTATTTTTTATAATTTGCTACCATTTCTATGCTGTTTAGGTATAGAACAATATATTTGAAAAAAATAGTATTTGAGATGACCTAAACGAATATCCAAATCAAAAGTATATCGGACGCACCCAATTCGATTTATTAACGATCCAATATGACCCTACATTGATTTTAAAAAAATCAAAAAAATTACTTCCCAACTTTCGATCGCGTTCGCAAACAACAGTGTTTTGTAGCCCAACGTCATCTACATGTCGAAAAAGTTTAAATCGATTAAAATGATTTTTGCCACCTGTATCGCCCTACAACGAAAAAAAACATATTTTTTAACTTTGACTTTAATAACTTTTTTCCGGTACACCCTGTATATTTGAAATTATTCCCAGAACGTGCCCCGACTATTCCTCTCTACGTCCAGAAAGTTTGAATCGTTTTGCTCTAACCGTTTCCGAAAAAAAAATTCGCGAATATCGAAATGTCGAATAACCTTCTACCACGTGGCGACGGATTATCAATGTCGAAACGCCATCTTTAAAATCGAGATTACAACCATTTCTGAAACATTTTGGGCAAATATTTTGGTCAGTAAAATTAGAAGAAGGTTCAAGGTAGATATTCCACCCGATTTAAAATCTGGAAATGTTCTTATTATTCTAGCAAGTCACGCTGAAAACACCCATTTTTCGCCATTTTTGACAGCCGGATTTTTAGAATTAATAATTAATTTAGATACATCAATATCAAGGCACTCTTAGTCAAAAGTGAATGGTGTTAGAATTTGTAAATTTTGCCTGTTTCCGCACCCAAAAAAGCGACTTTTCTCAATTTTGCGAATATATTTTAATGATTTTGAATATGTAGAGGTGTTGCGAAGTAATCAGCGCATTTTTTGAGAAAAAAATAAAACGGTTTTGTTGAAAATTAAATAAGCTACAGTCGATATAGTAAAAAAAAAGCTGCCGTTTTTTCCGTATTAAAGATAAAGAAAGGAAAAAATATCTCTTAAATACAATCTGACGAGCTCTATCCGCTAACGTTTACAACGTTTCGATCAAAAGTCGTTTTCAGTACGAAAAAAAATAAAAACCGTGAAAAAATCAGGCCTAACTTTATAATTTCCACGTTCTTACAATTTTCGGCAATTTCCATTCCAGTTAGGTATAGAACGATATATTGGAAAAAGGTAGATTTTGAGATGGCCTAACCGATTATCCAAACCGAATGTCGATTGGATGCACCCAATTCGACTTATTAGCGATCCAAGAGGTACCATTTTCGACCAAATTTTGACTTTGAAAAAATCAAAAAAATTACTTCCAAACTTTCGATCGCGCTCACAAACAATAGGGTTCTGTAGCCCACGGTCGTCTACGCGTCGAAAAAGTTTAAATCGAAAAAACTAATTTTTGTTGCCTGTATCGAATGCCAACGAGATCCCGATATTTCTCGACTTTAAAAATTAATAACTTTTTTCCGGCACACCCTGTATATTTGAAATTTTCACACAACGTACCCCCACTATTCCTTTGTAAACCCAAAAAGTTTCAATTGTCCCACATTAACCGTTTCCGAGAAAAAAAATCGCAAATCTGAAAATGTCGAAACTGACGACGCCGCCGACGCCGCCGACGCCGCCGACACGGACAACATACGCACATATTTCAAATGAAGCAGACGATATAGTGCAAAATTTTCGGGAAGCAGTCGGGGTTGCCGTGATTCCGCGTGAAGGCGACGAATAACATATCGCGTGTTCGCGCGATATGTAATAAACTTATTTTAGTAATATTCAAAAGAAATCTAATATAGATAGAACTTTCATAATTAACAAGCTATCGATATTTAACTCCATCTCTATCTTTCTATAATATTGAGGTTTTATTTTAGTTTTGTGTTTTGTTGTTTTTGTATGTATATTTAGGTATATTATTGTTTTATTGAAAGAATGCAATCAGCTAAAAAATCAGAAATGAAATTCATACACTGTACATAGATAGTACCTAGGTATGATGTACGTAAGCAAATAGGAGAAAAAGTTATTATTTTTATTTAAATCTAGGTAGTAGGTAAGTTTAAATGTGTAAATGGGCATTGTTTTGATTTTTTTCAACACAATGGTGATACCTACAAACTATTGAAAACAAATCAAACACTTTTTGATTATTTTGTATGGTCGTAGCAAAAATTGTGTACATTACTCGTGTGAAAGTGGTTTTCTCACACTCGGAGAATTTCCGCACTCGGCTAAAGCCTCGTGCTAAAATTTATACCTCCTTGTTTAAAAAGTAGTACCACTTTCAATACTCCTTATGTAATATACTATTGTAAGTAGTATCAACATTGTGTTAAACAAATTATTTTAACACTAGAGTTGAAAAATGTTAAATGAAAGCGAGGCGTAAGCCGTGTGCGAAAACTCCCCGAGTTTGAGAAAATCACTTTCACACGAGTAATCTAAACAATATTTTCTCAAAATTCGGCAATATTTTGGTTGCCAAGCAACTAATAAATTTCCCAGGTGAATCGGGTTGCGATCGAAAGCAATTCACACGGTCAATTGGCAGTTCTTGAGCAACCAGATTGCCACAAAATGTTCAAGAAATTTGATCGGACAACTTGGTTGCTCGGTAATCACCCAGTGAATGGGCCCCTTTAGTTACAATGCAAAATGCCCGGGATCCCCATCTAGCTGAACGAATAAATAATGTTGTCTAACTACGGAAGGTATGTCGTCCAACATATCACTAAGTTCAAGAAAATTTAGAAATACTTCGCCGTTTAAATTTATATCAAAAAGTATTGTACCCAACCATTATTTTTTTTAGAAAAAAACATAAAATATTTTTCGTTTTATTTAGAAACAAGCGCGAGAGGAGCAAAAGAAAATATATGGAAAAGACAGGGATGCGCCAACAAGTTATCAAGACTTACAAGATATGAAGTACTTAGAAATGGTCATTAAAGAAGGATTAAGGCTCTTTCCACCAGTACCTGTGATTGGAAGAAAGTTACTCCAAGATATCGAATACAAAGGTGAATTCTTAATTTTCGATTATCTTATTATACAGGCCTATGATAGAGAAACCGATCAGTCTTTTATATAGAAGATCCTTTAAATTTATTATGTTGACTACCGGGCATACAAGTAAAAAGGGACACCTTCTATATCTTGGAGACCCTTTACCGTACGGTTTGCGAAAAAAAGTATTTACCACAAAAGTGAATATAAGAAATGGCTTGAAATTATTTTTAAGTTTCTAGGTTGGCCGCTGGGGAGCGTAACTATAGAAAAGCATGATTTTCTCAAAATTCCTTTAGTAAACATGTATCAAAGGTAGCATTTTTCAATCTAATGAAAGTTCTGAATAACTTTTGTATTTCAGTTTTTGCTCTACCTTTTGTTTAATTCTTTGAAGGGCAGTGGTACGTAAAATATACCCAGAAAAGAGGACGTATAGTGGGGCGCTGGTACACAAAGTATACCACTTACACAATGTTTCTTACCCTAACGGGCGGCGGTACCGGTGTAATATAAGTTGCCTATGATGTGATGTTAAGGATATTCCAGGTTATTCCTTCGCAGATTTCCACACTTCCCAATAAAATGTAGTGGTACTTACCCTGTATTTTTTAATATTTTTTTTTATTTTATTTTATATTTTTATATTCACTTTAAGCCTACGAATGAGTTTATATAAAAAAAAGCTACAGTAATAAAATATTTTTCTTTGCCCCACTAGGATTTTTATTTAGCATAATTGTCTGCCTCTGAAAGAGTTAAGGGAGGTAGGAGGGGACAAATATTTTAATGTAAAAATATTCACAACTTTGGTTTGGCTTATCGGAATTTGACAAATTTGAACTCGCTAAATAGGGATTCTTTTGTTTTATCAATTTCATAAAAAACGAAGACGTTCAGAATTCCGTTGCGACAGCAAAATCAACAATTTCTTCATTTTCCTCAAAAATTTTAAATTGTACGGAATATCTTCTATAACTTTCGTAAAAAGAAGAAGAAATAAGATGAATATCTGTGAAAATCGCAACTTGTTTTAGGTCACGTGTTTCCAAAAGATACAGTATTATTCCTTTACATTTATGGAATTAATAGAGATTCCGATTACCATGAATCACCAGATGAGTTTAAACCAGAAAGGTTTCTAAATAGCGGAAACCATCCGTTTTCTTATGTTCCATTTAGTGCAGGTCCCAGAAACTGTATTGGTAAGTAACCCAATCTAAAAATTGGACATTTAAAAAAGAACATTGTCCTTTAATCAATTGAAAAATATTTTTTTTTATCTACCCAAATAAAAAAATCAGTTTTAAATGTCCGGTGTGCAATCTGTGATTGCATATAGTATCATGTTTTGGTACTGTGCTTCGGTTGCAAATGCACATAGAGTTTTGTGATGCAAAAGTAAGTAAGGATTATGTTAGGGATGCATTATCGGGATTCTTGTAGAGGTAAATTTAAACAGTTAACCATCATGGCTGTGCCATCTCTCTTTATATATAGCTGTGTTGTATTTGTCAAGTCTAATCTTGGTGTTTTTTTCGAAATAGAGATGTTTATGATAATATTCATACTAGGGGTAGAAATTACTTGCTAACACCTGCTTACCGAACATCTCTATTTCATAAGGGTCCTCTCATGAGTTGCATTAAAGTATATAACTCTTTACCTGATAATCTTAGGGCCATCAGGGGCAGTGAATTGATTAAGCGTCACTTAAAGACCTTTTTAATTGACAAAGAATTTTACACGCTTAATGATTTTCTTCTTCTGAACACATAATTAGTGAAGTGTCAGTTTGCTTCTCCGGTTTTTGTTTTTGAACCGTTACTTTTATTGTTTATTTTTTCTTAAAGTTTTTATTTTTTGTCTTGATTGTTTTATTGAACTTTTGTGTATGTGTTGGATATATAATAATATATAATATGGTATTCTTCAGTTTGGATATAATTATTGTTTGACTATGTACTTTGAGATTGTTAGTTATCTTAGTAATTTTTTCCACTGACGTTGTCAATGTTTACTCGTGAATGATTTTTTATGACAATAAAGATATTCTTATAAATAAAAAACTTACCTACACTATTTACACACAGGTATGAAAATGCGTAGTCCGCTCATACATCCTAGAAGAGTACAGATATTAAGTACTGTAAAGCAAACTAAAATTTATGGATTATTTTGTCATAAGGAACGTACAAAAAAAATAATAATTTAATCTCAATAAAAAATGTTTTTGAGTTTTTAAACACAACAATGAGTTGTTTCCTATAATTCATATATATACAGTGTGTCCGCAGATGGGGTCCCCAAGGGGGAAAAAATCTTTATTATTCATTTTACGACCAAAAGTCATTCTTTATAAAAAGTTCTGCTTGTTGAGGAAATGAATTTACGATAAAAAAATGTTAGATCAGATGTACAGGGTGTTAGTAAATTAGAAAAATATGAAAATACTTCAAGAGAGAAGTACTATTATTTATTATTTTAGACAAAATGTTTATGAAACAAAGTTGTTTATAATCCAAAATAATGCTAAATACCAACAATTAAATATTAATTAATTTTTAGGTCAAAAATTTGCAGTCTTGGAAATGAAAAGCATGATATCAAAGATTCTTCGACATTTTGAGTTATATCCAACAGATCCACCACACACAATGAGAATGGTTAGTGAGGCGGTATTAAAATCTTCAAATGGAGTAAATATTAGGTTAAAGAAACATAATTGGACAGAATAATGTAGAATTTAGAACGTAGCAAGTTGTATAAAATATTTTAGTGTTATTATTGTATTGCGGTAAAGTTTTTTTAGAAATAAATATCTATTTTAAATAGTTCAGTTGTTTTGTACAACCAGAGTAACAGAATAGTTACGAAACTCGACGATTCTTTCCCTACATACCGGGTGGCCCACTCTCAACGCAGGATTCCATAGCATCTAAATTGTTCAACTTTTTAATATTTTTTAAAAGCAGAGTTATTAAAATTATTTTAAATTATACAGGGTACCTCAAATAGTCGGGGTATATCAAACATACTTTTTTTTAAATGAAACACCCTATATATTATGATATTTTTGGATTGGATGATCAATTCTAAGAATATTTTGTATAACATATAATATGTTTAAATTTAACAGTTTTTTAGTTATTAACGATTTTTCAAAAATTTCGTGTTTGCAGCACGTAAAGAATATGCACTGTCGGTAGTACAGACTGACAGAAATAAATGAAATTTGGGTTATGAAATAATTATGATTGTTTAGTAGCGTCTAAAGCATATTTTAAAAAACAAACATATTTACCGAAGTCTTTTAAAATGCCTTTCTAAATGTAACAATGTTAAAAACGCAAAAATTCTTAAAAGTCTGTTATTTTAAATACATACCCTATTATTTTTTATGCCTAATTGAAAGACCTTTTTAATACAATTCTAATTATACTAGGGTTCCCTATACCTACCTTTTATAGTTTTCTCTGAAATAGCTATGTCTTCCTTTACCATATAAACTCGGTGTTTATTTTCTCATAGAGTTCCTTAAATACCGCACCGTGTCCATACGACGCTCTTTGTCTAGAGTGTCATGGATACCCAACTATTCATTTTATTAATCTTAAGTAATTTGAAGCGACATTTTTGAGTATTTGTATATTAAAAAAATATTTCTGTTATTTTAAGTTTAAATCCTTTAACGAAAAACTTCAAATGACTTAAGATTAATAAAATGAAAAGTTGAGTGTCCATGGCACTCTAGAAAAAGAGCGTCGTATGGACACGGTGCGGCATTCAAGGCACTCTATGAGAAAATAAGCATTGAGCTTATGGTAAAGGAAGAAATAGCTATTTCAGAAAAAACTATAAAAGGTAGGTATAGAGAACCCTAGTATAATTAGAATTATATTAAAAATGTCTTTCGATTAGGCATAAAAAATAATAGGGTATAGTTATGTATTTAAAATAACAGACTTTTAAGAATTTTTACGTTTTTAAAATTGTTACGTTTAGAAAGGCATTTTAAAAGACTTCGGTAAATATTTTTGTTTTTTAAAATAAGCTTTAGATGCTACTAAACAATCATATCCATAACCCAAATTTCATTTATTTCTGTCAGTCTGTACTACCGAAAGGTGCATATTCTTTACGTGCTGCAAACACGAAATTTTTGAAAAATCTTTAATAACTCAAAAACTGTTAAATTTAAACACATTTATGTTATACAGAATATTCTTAGAATTGATCATCCAATCCAAAAATATCATAATATATAGGGTGTTCCATTTAAAAAAAAGTATGTTTGATATACCCCGACTAGATATTTGAGATACCCTGTTTAAATTGAAATAATTTTAAATTGTAGACCCAATGCCTCCATATAACTCTGTTTTTAAAAAATATTAAAAAGTTGAACAGTTTAGATGCTATGGAATCCTGCGTTGAGAGTGGGCCACCCGGTATATCTACAATGTGACCAGTAAATTCCGCATCATAATGTGGGATTTTTTTTATTAATAGCTTTATTCGAAATTTGACTTGGGCATCAAGTTCTGCTTCGATCGAGAAAAAAATAGTAGTCACGTGATTCGCATTACCTGTCAAATTTTAATTTTTCTAAAAAATAATTTAAGTGGGGTTATTTCTGAAAATATCGAAAAAGTTATTAGAAAAAGTTTTTTTTGAATGCAGTTTCTAGCTCACATGCAAAATTTTAGCTGCATAAGATAATTTTAATTTTTTACCCACCATTAAAATTTATTTTCCACTTAATGAACACTTTACTGATGACACTGTGTTCTTTTTGTCTTAATATTAAGGTATATTATTTCTTTCAGACACAAACTACGTTCTCAAAAATACTTTTTTTATGAAGTTACCTTATACAGGGTCAAAAACACATAAACTTTGCATGACATGCAACCAAATTTTAATAGCCCAATTTTGATTTTGTAGAAAAACACACATTTAATATGGCGCAACTTTAAAGAAAATGTATCTGAAATAAAGCATTGTCAAAACTAAGAAGTTTTATGTAGGTCGCGTTGAGTCTTATTTGGCAAAAGTGGTGCAATTTAGAAAATATGGGTAAAAAATCAAAATTATCTTATGCAGCTAAAATTTTGCATGTGGGCTAGAAACTGCATTAAAAAAACTTTTTTTTAAAACTTTTTTCGATACTTTCAGACATAACCCCAGTTTTAAATTATTTTTTGGAAATAATTAAAATTTAACAGATAATGAAAATCACGTGACTACTATTATTTTGCTTTATTTTACTCTCGATCGAAGCAGAATTTAATGCCAAAGTCAAATTTTGAATAAAGTTATTAATAAAAAAAAATCCCATATGATGCGGACTTTACTGGTCACACTGTATATATTATTATAAAACTTTAAGCACAGAATCTATAGTTGCGTAGCTATATATTCTGTGCTTTAAGGTATATTGCTAAAAATTGGTACTATGCTTAGTTTGTTATTTAGAATAAACAAGTGGGTACGTGTTTTGATGTTTTGGGAAACTTTGCCCATAGGGGATGGAAAAGGGGTATAAAAATTTACCCCCTCCATTTCTACCCTCTAAGGGCAAAATGTCCGAAAACATCAATACGTACTTGCTTCTTCTAACAGAGTAAGCATAGGACAAATTTCCAGAAATATGGCTTAAAATTATAAAAACTTAGCATAATATTATGTACCCCCTCAAAATATACTACAACCCTTTTTTCCACTCCTAGGTGGATAATGGAAAAATAACGAAACAAATATATTATTATTTTATCAGGAACTTATATGTACCAGTTTTTAAACCTACACCAGTTGTAGCTTTTGAGATATAGGAATCTCTGGAAAAATTTCAACCCCCGTTTTAACCGCCGTTGATTTTCAAAAAATCCCTTCTTAGTGGATGCCTACGTTATAATAGGGAGAAGACATTCTCAAAATTTCATGATTCTAGGATTAGTGGTTTAGGTTGGGCGTTGATGAATCCAGTTTACGTGTCTTACGACTATACGTCTCGGTGAATAACTTCTATGCCGTGTGCAATAAACATGCACTAGTTGCATAAATAACTATTTTCTTCTATACCTACTAATAAAAAAGTTTTTTCTCTTCCAAACTCTACCCGTGTAAGTGTACACACTGAAATGAAAATAAATTAAAGATTAATTTTGCTGCAAGTAAAGGTGGAACACATTACTTTCACGTGAAGATACATGAGCTGTTATGTAAATTTGATGAGACCCGTTTTCCCATACGTACAGATTAACAAGAGACACAATATTGTCATATGGTGTGTTCACGTAAAAGCATGTGATATTGCAGGTCTTCGCGTGCTCAGATTTTCTGTTTAAACATCAATTTTGTGAAGCGTGAAAGAGTGAGTTTAGAAAAATGGAGGAAATTTTAACGACAGTACATCTTAAAACGATCTTCATCACCTTGCAATAACTCTCGGAATAAAGTGTGAAATTCACTTTTCTCCCTTCTTTTTAAATTAATGTCATGTATCCATTGCCTAGTTTTAAGTTTTTTAGTCGCCATGATTGCACACGCTCTTTCTAAATCTTCTTCAAACTCTGAAGGTGAAGATGAACTAATATTTAGTTCCCACATTTTCTGGTTACGATTAGCTAAGCACCCCACAGCTTGTTTTTATAAAATAAATGATATGGCTTCACGTGAAATAATAATAATGTGATTCTGCTTGAAACTAACGCATTTTATTTCTGGCGTGATAGGACGTGAACTCACGTGAGGTGATAGTAATGTGTTTCCACCTTATAATAGTAATAGGATCCCATAGACACACACTTTTAACCGCGTTAAAATTCGCCACGAGTAAACCCACGGTTTTTATTTTACTGTGGCGAGCCTTGAAATCTCCGAGGCAATAAACACACACATAAATCCGACGGTTTATCTGCCGATAATGTTCACCCCGCGCAAAAGTGTGTATTTATGGAACGTGGAACTTAAGGAAAGTTAAAAATCCGCGTGTCATAAATCGTATTATACCTATAAGTATTTTAAAACACGTTACTTTACTTGTTGGTAAAATGTCGATGTTCGAGAACAAAAAGAGTCTTGGTATTATGTAGAAATGTTTTTAAATAAAAGATAAAACTTTTAGCACGCCACGTGGATTGTAGCTCGGTTCGGCGCACGCAACTATTTAGTTACAACCGTGCGCCGAACCGAGGTGCATATAATGTATGTATTTACATACATTATATTTTTTTAAATGCGTAAAAATCGTGTAAATTAAATGCGTCTCGTTAATTGTAAATATATACACACTTTTTCCAAAGCTTTGGCTTTCCTCACATAAAACTGTGGATAAAGTGTGTTTATGACCGGCTATTGTTTACGCTTATGGCGTATAAAGTGAATTTCATCTTTTCAAGATGATTAATAATTATTATTAAGGAAAAGTAGACAGTTATATTCATAATCCAAAAAAACCGTATCAGTATGAACTTTATACGCCATAAGCTGATCATCGACTGTTATCTAATCGCAAAAAAAATGAAAATTCTCTTAATATTATAAATATTATAATCTGTACTATATACTGCCAGTAAACAATAATATCTTGTATTTCGTCAATTAAGCAAAGCAGGCAGTAAAATGTCAGTAATATTCCAGATTTTTTTGGCTCTTTCATTAATTATTGTAACGTATTTTATATATTTATATCACAAACTTTTAAGTGCGCGTAAAAAGTTAAACTGGATACCTGCAGCTCCTCGTGTGCCAATTTTTGGAAGTGTTTTCGAGTTTGGAAATAGCGCAGGTACATGAACAAAATTAAGCTTTAGATAATGCAAGAAATTTTAAAAATATGGTTCGGTTCTTTTTCGTTTCATGTAAAAAGGGGTCAAATATACAGTGTATTAATTAATGTCATGCAGATAATTTAGGGGGTGATAGTACTCGTCAAAATAAGAAAAAAATGCAAATATATGCATTGTCTAAAACGCGTTATTTTCGTTATACCTACAGGGTGGCCAATTTCAATTTTTTTTCTCGTATTTTGCGTTTTCTCTCTTATATTCTGCGATAATTGTTTTAAATTTGGAACATCAACCCTTTTTTTAAATCTCTACAATAAAGTATTAAAATTGTCGGTCGCAGTATACAGATTGTTACATTTTCTTGAATCGGCTACAATTTTATCTTTTGGAACTTTTTTTTTTGGCTCCCTGGATGAATTCCGGTATGAAATTTGAACTCTCTGTTCCTTTGCTTAGCGTTCTGGTTTCTTACACTATTCTCGTATTTGTGACGGTTTTCGATTTATTTGCAAAAATAGCCATCGATGGAAGTTAAGTGTAGGCGAAATAACGCAGAGTAAAAAGCTGTGTAACAAAACAATTTATAAGTAGGTAATCAAATAAAAATAAAACAAAATTATAAAAACTGTTGAAAATGTCCGCCTCTTGCTAAAATGCACGTTTCAAGTCTTCGCCTCATGGACTGACGGACTCTGCCAAATATTCCAGGAGTATTGCGAATGATGTCGCATGAAGCTATTATTCTGTTTCTTAAATCCTCTTCTGTCTGGACTGGGGTCTGATACACTAATGCTTTCAGGTGTCCACAGAAAAATAAATCCAAGCTATTCAAGTCTGGGGATTTAGGGGGCCATGGCTGAGTTCCCCCTCGACCTATCCAACGTTTGTTAAAAATTTGATTAAGAAAATTTCTAACCTCTATGCTGAAGTGCGGTGGTGCACCATCGTGCATGAACCACATTTGGTTCTGACAAGAATTGGTACCCCTTCTAGCAGCCCTGAGAGTTCCTCTTCAAAAAAATGGCAATAATATGGTCCGTTCAGCCTTGATGGAGTTAACAATTGCCTATCCCAGCCTACTATTTTTTTCTCATATTTATTATTGGGTTATTTCGCCTACACTTAATTTCCATCGATGGCTATTTTTGCAAATAAATCGAAAACGGTTACATATACGAGAATAGTGCAAGAGACCAGGAACAAAGAGTTCAAATTTCATACCGGAATTCATACAGGGAGCCAAAAAAAAAAGTTCTGAACGATAATTGTAGCCGATTCAAGAAAATGTAACACCCTGTATACTGCGACCGACAATTTTGATACTTTATTATAGAGATTTTAAAAAAGGGTTGATGTTTCAAATTTGAAACAATTATCGCAGAATATAAGAGAGAAAACGCAAAATACGAGAAAAAAAATTGAAACTTTGCCACCCTGTATACCGAAAATAACGCGTTTTGGACCATGCATATATTTGCATTTTTTTTAATTTTAACGAGTACTTTCACCCCCTGCAATATCTGCATGACATTAATTAACAACCTATACCGGGTGTCCACGAAAGGTGGTTCGCCCCTCTAACTTTTTTGTTTTTCAAGATAATGGAATAAAATTTGGGGGATTTGTATACGACAAAAAACTGCATTTTTTGACAGGTGACTCATTATTTTGGATCTTCCGGTTTAACCGGAAGTGACATAAACTTTCGATTTTTTAATTGGACACCTGGTATATTTTTACTTTTTTTGACTTCATATCACATTCTAAATACAACGATGTGTCACTTGTCACTTTTTGTCACCAAGAAAATACTTTTTTTTCAAATTTATTGTTTTATCTAGAGGGCTATGAATACTATAAAATCACTTATTTCAGTTCTTTAATCTTGGGAAAAACACAATTTTTCTATTTTTGGTCCATGGCTATGTAAAATTTAATCTTTAAAGTTATATAATTATTTTTTTTAAATGGCAACATGGTGGCTCGTCAAGTTAAGAAAAAAGAATATTTTTTTACGATTATTTACTATTAGGTTTTAGAAAAGCTGCCATTAAAAAACTTTAAAAAGTGAACTTGAAACTTTTCTAAAATAAAGCATCCTTTAAGAATAAATTTAGATTTAAATGTATCAAGTAACCTGTGACCAGCAAAACTGATAAAACAAAATCATGCCTTGAAGAAAATTGACATGCTGACAGCTTCTGCCAAAGTAAATTAGTTTGTTGTTTAAAAAACATGGAAAATTATAGTTTTACAAGGAGTGAAAAAGTTGAATAATAATAACATATTTGGCAAGTTTAAATATTTGGCACTTTGTCTACGAATATCTGCAAATTTGTTTTTTCCTATACGATGTAGGTATTGTACATTTGGATTTATGATAAATTAGAAAGAATGCATTGGTTTTTACAAAATTAATGGTAGTTCACGACCAATTCAGTTTATTAATAATTGTAGGTACTTACTATTACTAATTTTAGCGTTATTGACAAATAAAGTTGTTCATGAAAAATCTCAAATTAACAAATTTAAAAAAAGGTTAATTATCTGGATATAAATTTGAATATTATAATAGCGATGGCAGGTAGGTACTTAGTCATGGACGCACTTACAATAAAGTGTATAATTTCTTTAATAGTTATGAAAATGAATCGTGAACTAGATGCAAATATTCCTGCGGATATATTGGAAACTGCCAAAGCCGAATCTCTAAATCTACCACCTATATCTCACCAAATTAATGAAGTTTTGGTGTAAAGGAAAAAAAATGTGCGTAAACGAATGCATAGAAAGTTTTAATGGTTCTTAAATTTATCGAAGAAGGTCAAGCCACCCTCCCCCCCCCTTTGATCACAGTATTCGATGTTGAAATCCAGGCTGGATATTAAGAATGGTGTGGATATTAGTAAATATTCAAAATGACGAGCATTATTAGGCAAAATAATAGGTATACACCTAAAATGTTTAAGGTTTTTACAAAGGAGAAAGTGCGTCAATTCCTGGATACGGCCAGTGATAATAATATATATATATATACATAATTTTTTTTTGCTAATAGAATTAGCACCAGGCTTCTAGATAATACTGTAGAAAAGCTGCATCACTCCACATTTCAAAGGCTTTTATTGTTCAATATAGTTTACATGTCATTAATTCCTACATACTATATACATTATTATAATCAATATAATATATAAATACAGCACAATATGTTACAGTACAATACATTAAGATTCCACCAGATGCGGATCAGTGTCTCAAGTAGGTAACTGTTCCTGTCCAGGACTCGCACTGCGGGGTTGTTGTTTAACTCTGAGGTAGGGATTGCTGACATATAGCAATTTCTAGGGTTGGCTGGTTCCGTAATCCTTTACCGCCATGAAATAGTCTTATTATTTGCAATAAATTTGAAATTTGTCTGTTGTTAATTGTTAAAATGTGAAGGTTTGTATGTTTTAGTTTACTGGAAAAATTGGGAAAAACCAGATCAATCTAATTAGGTATACTTCATACGAAGTCAGTTGAGACAACGTAAATATTAAGGGTACGATCAATTTACTTCATCACACACTGAAATTAAAATACAAATATAACAAAATTTGTATTGATCGCTCCCTATACAGATGTTCGAAAATACTCCACGTGGACTTGACAAGTCTGTCATCAAATTTTTTTTTTGTTTTTTTGTCTGTCTCAACTAAGATAAGAAGATAAGTTATGAAAAGGGTAAATAACGATAGGGAATTTTCACGCAATGTTTAATTTACCGACGAATGAACCGTCATATCAAATGTTTAAAATTGTAGACATTAGAGTACAGTCAGAATGGTTGTTGGTATTCCTATAATAACACTGGCCGACAAGATTTTTCTAACACAGGTCAGCTCTTTATTTTTATAATGAAAATACCCTTCTAATAATATATTATAATATAAATATTGGGAAAGCCCCAATACGTACCATTTTTCAATAGCTTAATAAGACCATTTTACATTAGCAGGTAGTCAATTTAATTAGGGGCGGTAAAAATGGATGCATTTTATAACAGAAAAATTACCTGAACTGTAGGAATTTTAGTAGGACTTCAGGGAGGATTTACAAAATATTGCTGTTTTCTTTGTTTGTGGGACAGTCGTGCAGTAGATCAGCATTATGTAATAAAAGATTGGCCACAAAGAAGTGAATTTCAGCCGGGATCTCAAAATGTGAAGTTTGCACTTCTTGTAGACCCCAAAAAAGTCCTTCTGCCTCCTCTTCACATTAAACTTGAGCTGATGAAAAACTTTGTGAAAGCTATGAATAAAGAAGGTGATGGATTCAAATACCTAAGACAAGTCTTTCCCCAGTTAAGTGATGCCAAATTAAAGGAAGGTATTTTTATTGGGCCACAAATCAGAAAATTGCTGGACTATGTCAACTTTACAGAGAAGCTTACCAGGCAGGAACTCAGAGCATGGAACTCATTTGTTAGTATAGTAAGGGGATTTTTGGGCAACAATATGGATGCAAACTATCAACAGTTAGTTGATGAACTTTTAGATTCCTACAAATCGCTTGGTGCCCGAATGTCATTAAAAATTCACTTTCTCCATTCCCATCTGTCATTTTTTCCTGAAAATTTGGGAGCTGTCAGTGACGAGCAGGGTAAAAGGTTCCACCAGGATATCAGGACAATGGAAATTCGCTATCAAGGACGATGGGATCCAGCCATGATGGGTGATTCCTGTTGGTTTTTGAAAAGAGAAGATATGACCCCTCATAAAAAGAAAAAATAAAATTTAATTAGTGTGTTCAGTTAATATTTGTAATGTTTGTGTTTTTTCTAGATGTAAGGTATGTTTAGGTGTAAAAATTTAAATATAGTCGATATACACAGTTAGAAAATTCTTAAATTATTTTTTCAATAGATATTAAATATTGTAACATTAAATGTGGTTCTATAAATGTAACAAGAAAACGTTACGTGTTACAACTTTTTTTTTCTCATTTTCGTATTTGGATAGGTCCATTCTACCACAAGATGCTATTTAGCTTTGTGTTACAACAAAAAAAAATTTTTGTCGGCCAGTGTAATTAGTGCTGTCCCGCAAAAAATTCCAAAATTTTTAAGTTTAGAAAATTGACAGGAGTTTTATTATACTGGGCATTAGTTAAGAAGAATGCCTGCTACACTTCCTGTTGACGCTAGCGGTGACCTTACTTGTCTTCAAGACACGGGGGTTGGAAATCGAGCACCGAGGAGCAGAAGGGGATATTGAAGAATCACGTATTAACAAAAATAAGACGGGAAGGAATATATTACAGTCTGACAAAGAAAGTACAAGTTTCTGTTCAGATATTTCATCAACAATTTACTGAGACTTTTTTAAATTTTGCTAAAATTATTTTTATTATATTCCAAAATTGATATTTATTGTTTCAGTGGTGTTTTGAATCTATCAAGTTGAAGGGGCGTATAACAAAATATTAAGTATTGAGAGAAATGAGTTTAAAGTAAAATTTTAATTTAGAATATTAGTAAAAATTAAAGGAAGGTCAATAATTTTTTACACACTACATATATAAAGGGATACATACATATATAGAATTAGGAATATAAGTCTTAAATATTTACCACCTTTTTATAGGACAGAAAATCAGCCTTAAAAGAGATACGCCTATTCGCCATGTTTTAAAATTTACTTTAAAAATAAAAAAAGACTTACGCCCCATAATAAACATCTATTACAAACGTAAATAAAATACTTTAAACTTTATTTGTGACCCAAACGAAAAATTAAATGAAATATTACACCTAAAAACTAGTAATAAACGAAAACATAAGAAATGTTTCTAATATTATTAAGCCGTTAATGTGGCAAATTTTGATAAAAATCAACATGCTCCTTTAGTTTTATTACTGGCATAAGGCCACTACTTAAGTCCATTAAATCTTTATATTTTTCAGCAGATATTTTTGGGCCAAGAAGGGTATTGAGGCGAGGTGGTAAAGAAAAGACTTGTACAGCTGTTTGTTTCAAGATAATATAATGGTAATTTTACTGCAGGTGACTTTTTTTAAGTAAATTTTATCAATAGAATCTATTCTAACCATTACTTCCCGTACATTTTTCCAGTCAACTTTATTTCCTACATTGTCTTTTCTGATTGAAAGAATCACTAGAAAATTTTTTAAAATTTAAACAATCGTCGGATGTTAAACAGTGAACAATGTACGGATTTTTTCGTCTTGCAAGTCTCAATATTGGTGCTAACTGAGAAGGCACAAATAAATCACCTGATTTTTTAATAGCATAATCAATTGCGCTGTGAGCAGAATCACCCTCATTTTGACCGTGATATGGCTCAAAAAAAGAAATTGTTTCTATATGTTTTGATAAACTCACCACATGCAACAACGTAGACATTACGATAGAGTTCTTGTTTTGGCCGCTACAGCCATCTGAAAATAAGTTTATATTTTTAATACCGTCATTATCAAGAAGATTAAGATTTTGAAATAAACAGGTAGAAATCTGACTGGCACCTCGCTTGCTCAAACCCTCATGCCACAAAAAACAATGACGTTCTTTAGACTTAATGTTATATATAGTGAAATTATAATTCGCCAATCTGCGTCGATAAAATAACTTGCTTTCATTGGAGATTGGCAAAAAAATTATTTGCTGCAGGTCGAATACAGCGCACGTTTTTGAAGCATCAAGATCATATTTCTTATCTTGTTTTTTATTGCGAACACTTTCCTTTTCTAGTATGTGCTGTTTGTAGGTTTCTTTCATTTCTCGTTTTTTGTCAGCGTCACCTTGTCTGTACGTGAAGCACTGTCCGCACTGATCCTTCTTCGGATGGTGAAAAGATAAACGCAGCATTCTAAAAACATTAAGGATACAGTGCATAGCTGACATGCTCGTTTTTTTCAGTAATAAACATACTATGCATTTTTTTAACTGTCAGATCTGGATGCAAATATTCACGAGTTGTTTTATTTCTGCAATAGTGCGACTCCATACGCGGAAATTTGTCGATATGTTCTGTTACAAGCTTTCTGATGCGTTCATAATTTTCTTTTAGTTGTATGTTTTGACCTCCACGTTTTTCATGCTCAACAACTCCTGAATCTTTTAACTTGCTCAAAGAATTGCGCACAAATTTCTCGCTAATGCTCAGCGTATTCAAAAACATGATTTTACAAACAGATATTTATTTTGTGTGTCACCTTTTGGTAAAAAATAATAATTACTTTTCTGCCGTCTACAAATATGATCACTCTTATTATTCGTCGTCTTTTGTTTAGTACCTTCTCGCTTTACATACCGCGTTATAAATTCTCTCTGAAGTTGTAAACTACACGTACCATAGAAATCGTTTAAAATATTTTGTCTTTCTTCATCCGTTAATACATCACATTTTTTTCCAATTTTTTTACATCTGCTACTATTACATCTGGGTCGATCAATTTTTCTAGCAGGTACCTACTTCCGTTTTAGTTTTGTAGGATATGTAAGCTTCGTCTACCACATTTTCAGTACCATCCTTCCATCTAACCAATACATCCATATAAGGAGCCGAGATTTGAACCTATAACACCAAAACAATTAATTTTAAGCATAACTTTTGTGAATTAAAACTTACCACAATAATCACTGAAACACAGACACTACTTTTTATCAATTATTAGTGGTATAGGTGTACTGGTTCTGAAAACCCCAAAAAACGAAAATATTACAGGTGTCTCGGACCGTTACCTTACTAATTAGTTGATGTTATATTACTGGCAACACCTGTTCCTATTTAAAATTCGATCGACTGGGCGTAACTCATGCGTTTCGAATCCACGATGCAATAGCAGTACACGACTAATGGGCGTAAGTCGACATCCGCCGGTTCGTCATATTTTAAGTTACATTATTATGAGTTATGCCAATATATATTTTCTCTATTTGCGGATAATGAGATACGCCCGTAAGTCATATGATAATACACTTAAATTCAATATGATTGGAGGTCTTATCTAAAAAAACATATTTTTTGAGATACGCCCTCTCGACTTGATAGGGACGAATTGTTCCATCTATACATTTAATATCAATAAAAACAAATAAATATAGGTGCCCAATTAGTTGGTTTTGCTATGTTTTGAGGAGGTTTTTTTCATCAAATTTTAATTCAATAGCTCAAATACAGTTTTTTTTTTCGTAGGATTAAAAGTGGAACATTTAATCCTAGGATTAAAAGTGTTGTCTAGCAACGAGCACATTTTTATACAGTAAGATAGTTGTTTTATTTTACTGAAAATAGTACGAAAATGTCAATATTTTTTGACGGTCGGATAAAAAAAATATAACCAAAAAACTCAAGAATATTAATTAAAACCATAGCCTTCTCGATTTAAAAGAATTGCGTGTGTGTGTACTGTATTCTGATTCACTTGCTCCTTTTTAAATCCCAGAAGGTCTTGATTAAGCTTAGAAAGTACCTATTGAATATTAAAAATGTATAATTTAGGGTTTTTATTATTTCAGAAACACTAAACGATCTTTCAAGATTAACCAAAAATCCAAGCAAGCTTTCTTACACTGAAGTCCTAGTATTCTATGGTATTATTGTTAGGAACTATGACTTAATGGAATTTATAATGTCCTCCAATGTAGCTTTGAATAAATCCCAAGAATATGATTTTTTAACTGGCTGGTTAGGCACCGGTCTACTTACAGCTCCAGGTAAGTAAAAAGAATAAAGGTAACTAAACTGCCTCCTGAGATTAATCAGATCTAAAAATATTATGTAAATTATCTCCCGTATATGCTTTTAATGTGTAAATTGCCCCCTCAGGTTAATAAAAATGAAGGAATTTGTTAATTAGTATTAATATTTTATTGTATTAAAAAATAATGTTTATAAACTAAACGTATCTTAACATAACCTTTTATAGACAAACCTACATATTTACAAGCAAAAATTAACCCAATAATAGAACGATATTTATTGAATGAAAAAAAATTATTATGCTGGTTGTGTGTCACCCAATAAGAAATTGTGCAATAAAAAGGATTAAAATATTTATTACACTATACCAGCAGAGGACCACAGGCATTTTGTTCAAACTATGTTAAAATCCAAAAACTATTGAGTACTATAGAAAGCATTCTGCAATAATAATTTTCTAATTGCCTTCTTAAAAGGTATTTCAGGCAATTATTTTATATGCATGGGGAGGCAGTTGTAATATTTAGGGCCGTAATAGTAAGTAGATATTCTAGCTTGTTCTAAACGAAGGTAGTTTATTTTTATTTGATTTCCTTGTCTAGTTGGGTAGTTGTGACAGAGCCGGTTCAAATTAAACTGTTGCCTGTTTTTATGGCAATAAATTAAACAATCATACAGGTTACGGCAAGGAATAGTCATGATGCCTAGTTGTTTAAAAGCCTCTCTGGCATCCTGTCTGTAGTCGAGTCCGGCAAATATCCTTTCAGCTTTCCTTTGTAATTTAAATATACTTGCCGAATGTGTAGAGTGACCCCAAACCAACTGACTGAAACACACCGTGAAACGCCTGGAGAAGACAAAAGTGTATGAGGATCCTTCTCAATTTTTTAAGTAAAAATATGCTTTTTGAAAGACGTTCAGCTACATGTTTAAGATGTCTATCAAACTTTAAAAGAGGGCCAAGTACACTCTCAGACATCCGACCTCTTTAGCATTCTTACCCTCGATGCCCCTAAGTCCGAACTTCATATTTTCTGTCTTATTATATCATTCAAAGCCAGCGTGTTGGTCCGGAACAAATCTCATTCATACAGGCATACATGCGTTCATCTAGTATCTTCATGCTTATATCAGCATCTACACCAGATGTATCGTACGCAAACAGTTTCAATTTCAAGTTGGGGCGTGATTCATATCGTTAATTGATTAAAATTAAATTTTGGTGTAAAAGCTAAAAGTTCAAGTCTACTTGAAGCACATATTATGCTAGAAAATATATATTTTCTCGCATAATATTTATGTTACCATCATCTGAGAAGTAGACTGTCTAAATACCGTGGGAGCAAAAATTATTTCTATCAAAGAGGGCTTGAATTAAAAAATGTAGAGCTTGGTTTAGACCACAATGATATGGGGACGATATATCTAACCAAATCTAGGTTAAAATTTTGTCAAATTCATATTATGACATGATATGCCAAACTAATGATTAATAAAATAAGTAGACAAATACAAATTTATTTTTGTTGTTTACAAAATTAACAAAGTAAGAATATACAGAAAGAAAAAGAAAAATAATTACATAAATTGCTGAAATTGGCCACCGCCATGCTCCAAGCATAAATTCACACGTCTCTTCATATTTTCGAAAGTATTGACCAGCATCTCTGGAGAAAAGTTACCACATTCCTGGATAATGCTTTCTTGTAATTATTGTTATAAATTTGCAACTGATGTTTTAAAAATAGTGTTCTTTAAATGAGGAAAACGAAGTAATCCTTAACCGTTAAACATGGTGATCTAGGTAGGAATTCAAGGTCTGATCGAAAACTGATCAATCTGTCGTCGAAATAATTGCGTAAGTATTTAATAGTTTCGGCGGCTGTATGTGCGGTTGCACCGTCCTGTTGAAAATATCCAAAACGTAGTTCGTCATCAAGTAATTGCTCCACAAATGGATTTAAAATATTGTCTCTATACCGCTGTGCTGTACCTGTGTCATGGAAAACAATAGAACCAACAATTCTTCTTTGGAAAACAGCTAACCAGACACCATTTTTTGAGGGTGGAATGTGAACTCTACAAAAAAAAATGGGGATTTTCAGTATTTTCACTACTCCACATGCGTGTATTCTGAGAATTCACAGAACCGGAGAGGTGGAACCAGGCTTTATTCGAAAAAAATGTCAGGTTTAATAAATCATTTCTTTCCAATAAATTTTGGGTAAACCATTGAGAGTAAATCCTGCGTCTTTCAAAATCTGCGGCTTGTATTTCTTGGAATACTTGCACTTTATAAGGAAATAAATTTAGCTGCTTCTTAAGAATAGTCCCGCATGTTCCATAAGATCTTCCCACTTCATGGGACAGGCGTCTTATACAATTTGTTGGCATATTTTGAATTATTTCACGAACGTTTGCAACAAGTTCTTCTGATCTTACAGATGGTCTTCCTGTTCCTTTTTTGTATTGTATAGAACCTGTTTCCCTACACACAGCCACGGTTCTTTTTAGGCAATGATAAAAATCCCCAGCAATAAAAGCAACGTTAGGAAAATGTTTGTGAAAATCGTCCATGCATAAACCCGGATTGTATTGCCACTAACCATTTACTCTAACCCCGTTTCGAAAATACGCTTCAACCATGAATGTTTTGTGCTGTTCCGTAAAGCCAATTGTGTGAATTGTTCAAATTAGCGATGAATCAAATTACTTGTAACGACTGTCAAAGATGACGGAATAACTGATTGATTGTTAATTCAGGTAGTTACTGACATCCAACAGGTATTAAGCTATACGGCTAATCATTACGTCCTTAGATGCAAGGCTCTATATTATAATAAATAATAAATAAAAATAATAATATTAATAATAAGTTTATTTAAAATTTAATAATATATAATAAATATGTTTATGTTGTCTTCGATAAACTCATTCTTCAATCCCCGTGAAGCTGAGCTTGTTAGGGGATAATAATTAAATAATTTTTGCTCGCACGGTATATATTATTCTGATACAAGACCCAAACTGGTCTCTGCTTAGATTGTATGGACTACTAAGAGATTGCACTAAAGGCTATATACAACCAACAAAAGCTGATATGATGTTTTTAGTACGAAAGTTGTCTGCATGATCGAAGATAAGAACAACTACCCTGTACTGACGAGAACAAGAAAGTTCGAAACCGGTCTGCAGGATGTGACATCCTATTGAGATCATTGACTTTTTGACAATTATAAATCTACATTTTAATATCTAACTATGTTAGATGAAATGCAACCTTATTGTATAAGGATTTTCCAGGTGGTTAGAAAAACATTTTCTCGCATAATATTTATGTTACCACTACCTGACAAGTAGACTGTCTATATAAATATATATTATTAGGTACATATTTCAGTATTTTTACCATAAAGAAACGCATATTTTTAATTAGTCAATGTAAGAAGTTCTTTTTTAGGTGGCAAATGGAAAAAGCGCAGACGCGTTATAACTCCAGCTTTTCATTTTTCAATCTTGGAGCAATTTGTTGATGTATTTGAGTCTAATGGAAAAATTTTAATCCAAAAACTTTATGATGAAGCTGTGAATAAGGAAAGTGTGGATATTTACACCTACGTTACTGCTTGTGCCTTGGATATAATAAGTGGTAGGTACAAAACGTATGTGGAGCATTTGCACGTCAAAAATATGATACCAATTTTAAATAAAGAAAAACAGCGTATTGAAAGGCGTTCATTACGATACTCAAATGTGTTTCCTATTGGACTTATTATGAACGCGAAATAGAAAAATATAATAAGCCATTTTCATAACAACACGTAATATATAGAAAATTTTGTTTTAGAAAGTGCAATGGGAGTAAATGTAAATACCCAACAAAATAAAAACCAAGATTATGTTTTTGCAGTAAAAGATATGTGTAGAATAGCTATAACAAGATCATCATCATCATGGAGGAGATTTGACATTCTACATCGTTTCACTTCCGATTACGTCAAGGAAAAAAAATATTTAAAAATTCTTCATGAGTTTACAAACAATGTCATTCAAGAAAGAAAGCAAGAAAAGCTAAATAAGAAAGGAAATGAAAAGAATGTTAAAGACGACCTTGGAAGAAAACGTAAATTGGCATTTCTGGACTTGCTTTTAAATTCGACAATTGATGGACAACCTTTAAGTCAAGAAGACATTAGAGAGGAAGTTGACACATTTATGTTTGAGGTACAATATAGCTTTGTTAAATTATACCGTGCGAGCAAACATTATTTGCATCAAAGGGGACTTGGATTTAAAAACGTAGGGCTTGGTTTAGATCACAATGATATGGGGACGATATATCTAACCAAATCTAGGTTAAAATTTTGTCAAATTCATATTATGACATTATATGCCAAACTAATGAGTAAAAAAATAAGTAAACAAATACAAACTAATTTTTGTTTTTTAAAAAATTAACAAAGTAGGAATCTCGGAATATACAGAAAGAAAAAAAAATTACATAAATTGCTGAAATTGGCCACCGCCATGCTCCAAGCATAAATTCACACGTCTCTTCATATTTTCGAAAGTGTTGACCAGCATCTCCGGAGAAATGTTACCACAATCTTGGATAATCCTTTCTTGTAATTGTTCTAAATAACAATTAATTAATAATTTAATTCTTAAAAATAGTCCTGCATGTTCCATAAGATCTTCCCACTTCTTGGGATAGGCGTCTTATACAATTTGTTGGCGTATTTTGCATTATTTCACGAACGTTTGCAACAAGTTCTTCTGTTCTTACAGTTGGTCTTTATGCTCCTTTTTCCTGTTGAATAGAACCTATTTCTCCAAATACAGCCACGGTTCTTTTCAGGCAATGATAAAAATCCCCAGCAATAAAAGCAACGTTAGGAAAATGTTCGTGAAAATCGTCCATGCACAAACCCGGATTGTATTGCCACTCACCTTACTCTAACCCCGTTTCGAAAATACTCTTAAACCATGAATGTATTGTGCTGTTTCGTAAAGCCCATTGTGTGAATTGTTCAAGAAACGACCGGGCTATTATATATATATTTTGGGCTGACTGGGCTTTTTACGTTTTATACGTAGGTAATACGCAACAGGTGATAGACCGAAGACAATTCATTATAGATTCTGATAATTTAGGCTTCATGTTTCATTCCCGTTTTATGTTATAGTAGGTATGTTACTTTACTAGTTAAACAATAGATTAAAAGTCACTTAAAAAATTTCTGACGTTTAGTCTATTGTTTAGATGTATGTAATGTCAAGGTACATTTTTTGTTCAATTACCTTTCCAGCCGGCTGGATTTTTCGGTTCGACCGGGCTTTTCGGGCCGGCCGGGCGTTTTTGCTCTAGTCTTGGTTGCCGGGCCGGGTCGGGCCGTACAATTCCGGCCCGTGTAGGGCTCTATTAGGTTAAACCTTGTTGAAAAATCAATTTAGTTTATCGTCCTGGATGCCTCCGGGCACTGCCGTGTGAGTTTTGGGTTGGGCCACTAATTTGCCTCCTGAAAAACATAAGATAGGCATTACCTACTTTTTTCGGGATATTTTTGGTAGGAAATTGAACATCTGAAATGTATTATATAGGATTAGGAGAGCAAAAGCAAAAGGGTTTAAGCAATTTTTTTTTAAATTCAGTAAAAAAAATTAAATGTGACAATTTTAGAATTTCTTGAACTAATCTACCACTTATTCCAACTTCTTACCCACAGATTAATATTTCGCTTTTCAATAACTACCAATAAAACGAATATATAAAACTAATTTTGCTTTTTTAGTGCCGTTTTGGTCCCTTCGTCTTTTTTGTAGCCTACGCCGCTTCCTGATCCTCATAAAGCGTCTACTAAAACTTAATAAAGCCTCTTGATGTGGCCCTTCGTGTAACCGATGGGCATCATTCTAAAGGGTGATTTTTAAGAGTGTCTGAACTTTAAATTTAAATTAAACAACCATATTAGATATCTCTAAACTATTTATAAATGTCCGCCGCGGCTTCTTCTAACAAAGCGCATTCTGTCAATCCAATTTCCGACTACTTTTTCAAGCAATTGGGGACTTATGTCTGCAATTGTCCGCGTTATGTTGTGTTCTAATGCGTCAATATTTGCCGGTTTATCGGCATAGACCTAGACCAATGATTTAACGTAACCCCATAGAAAATAATCTAATGGCGTTGAATCACACGACCTTGGTGGCCAGTTGACAGGTCCATTCCTCGAAATAATTTTCTCACCGAATTCTTCCCTCAATAAATTCAGTGTTGCGTTGGCTGTATGACATGTGGCTTCGTCCTGTTGGAACCACATCCCCTACAAATCAGTACCATTCAAATTTGGAATTAAATAGTCATTAATCATCGCTCTGTAACGATCCCCATTAACTGTCAGGCGGTTTCCAGCTTCATTTTTAAAAAATACGGCCCAATAATGCCACCGGCGTATAATCCACACCATACCGTGCATTTTTCTGGATGCAAAGGTAATTGTTGAATTATTTTGGGATTATTTTCACTCCAAATGCGGCAATTCTGTTTATTGACGTAACCGTTTAACCAACAATGAGCTTCGTCGCTGAACAAAATTGTGCGGTTAAATTCTGGATCTAAGTGCAATTGACTAAGAGACCATTCAGCGAACGTACGACACAAACGATGATCTTGCTGCTTAATTTCTTGGGTAAGCTGGATCTTGTAACGCACCAGACCAAGATCTTTAGTCAAAATTGTCCACGTAGTCGAATATCAAAGCCCAACTTCTTGCGAACGTTTACGAATTGACAAATTAGGGTCTTTATCAACACTAGCAGCTACAGCGGCGATATTTTCTTGGGAACGCACAGATTTTTGTCTGGTTTTTGTTTTAATATCGAGTAATGTAAAATGCGTTCGAAATTTGTGTATAATTCGGCAAATACATCGTTCGGTTGGGCGATTATGGGCACCATAGAATTCACGAAGTGCTCGATAAGTTAGGCGCGCAGAACACTGGTTTTGATAATAAATTTGGACAATTTGCAAGCGTTGCTCTGGTATTATTCTTTCCATAATGATTTGCCAGACTATACTGAATAATTCTGACACTACAAGCGCGAAAAGTGACAGTTCATTTCACAGCCTTCTCTGATAGAAGTTCGGACACTCTTAAAAAATCACCCTTTACTATACCATACATAACCATATATCCATAAGCTCTTTCCTTAAAAAACTCATTTTGTTTTTTAGGGGCATGATACCACTTCTTCTGGAATTTCATCTACACTATATATGTTGGCAAATCATCCGGAAGTACAGGTACTTGATATATTATGGTATATATGATTTACCAAGGTTTAGTCAGCTACTATATATTATTGCCCGAGCCTCGAGTTTAAATCACGTCGAGCGGAGCGACGAGGGATTAAAGATGCGGGAGCTATAAGCTGTCTAAACCGTGGATAATATAGTTTTTATTGTTACGAACACCTTTACAAAAATATTATTTTTATTGTATTAATAATTATGAATTATGAAGGTGTCATCTACCAAATAAGGAGGTATTTAGCACGAGGCGTATGCCGAGTGTGGAAATTTTTCAAGTTTGAGAAAATCACTTTCACACGAGTAATGTACACAATTTTTTCCACGACCATAATATGTTATCAAAAATAATTTATATATTATAATAGTTAATATAATAGCACCGAACATATACATAGACAAGAAGGGTCACTTGCGGCGGCTCCTTTCATCTTCGAGGTTCGAATTCCGTTTTTTATTTCCGAGAAATATAACGTGCAGGTGTCCGGGTCCGTTACATACGAGGGACTTTATACTAGCGTTTGTGTTGAAAGAGTTTCGCAAAATTTACGGGGGTTGTAAAGTAAATAGCATGCATTAATAAAATATTATACCTAATGATTTTGAAATTTGTCTAGGCATTTAGTTTTCGTATAATCTAATATTTTAGTGATTTGTTTTTTAAAGCATATTATTTTGTATCAAATTTATTGCGTTTTAGTCTAAATGTTTTGTACAAAAATGATCGGTACCTATACAATGCGTATCATTAAGTATTATTACACATTAACATATAAGTACTTAATCTAAACAGAGATTTATTACGTAAGAAATGAAAATACATCATAAACATATTTGAATTTTTATTAAATGTAATAACACAAAAGTGTGAATCAAACATAATATTAATGATAAATAGGTAATGTAACCAAAATAACAGATTTTCAAGTAAAAATAATTTATAAAATATCTATTACTAAATAGTACAGTGTCCTACATGCCTATATTAAATTCGGATACCTACATAACTCTTCTCTAATTATCGTAATTTATAAAGAAGAATAATATACCTAATAGTATAATATTCAATGAGCGGTAATGACAGTTATTATTTACGAGGATGAAATTTGCGTCACGTCCCGCAGGCGAGTGTTGCAAATCATCTGAGTAAATAATAGTCGCTACCGCGAGTAGAATACTATCTAAGTTTAGTATTATACTTTTTCCACGGCATACAGGGTGGCCCTTTAGTGTGGCAAAGTACAATAGCTCCGTTACTATTTCAAATACATTAAAAATATGAATACAAAAGTTGAAGGGCAGTAAGTGACTTATAACGTAAAATTATTTTTAACTCTATAGGGTGGCTCAAAAAAGCGGAACAATAAAAAAGGTACTTTTTTCAAATGGAACACCCTGTATATTTTTTCATTTTTAAATTACACATAAAATTATAATTCTTTTTTATTAAATACATTATTAGTCTATACTTTATAGTTTTCGAGATATTGACTCTTGAAAAGTGACATTTTTGAACTTTGACAGCTTCTAACTTTCTAACAGTACGTCTTAGAGCAAAACGGCTTACATGTCCTTATCTTCAATTTTCATTATCTTCCCAAAAAAATCAACTTCCGGTTAAACCGGATGTTACTCGAAAGCAGGAAATATAGTTGTTCCGGTTTAACTGGAATTTGATTTTTTTGGGAAGATAATAAAAATTAAAGATAGGGACATGTAAGCCGTTTTGCTCTAAGACGTAGTGTTAGAAAGTTAGAAGCTGTCAAAGTTCAAAAATGTCACTTTTCGAGAGTCAATATCTCGGAAAATATAAAGTATAGACTAATAATGTATTTAATAAAAAATAATTGTAATTTTATGTGGAATTTAAAAATGTAAAAATATACAGGGTGTTCCATTTGAAAAAAGTACATTTTTTCTTGTTCCGCTTTTTTGAGCCACCCTATAGAGTTAAAAATAATTTTACGTTATAAGTCACTTACTGCCCTTCAACTTTTGTATTAATATTTTTAATGTATTTGAAATAGTAACGGAGCTATTGTACTTTGCCACACTAAAGGGCCACCCTGTATATAAAAATGTGCACATTGTAATCTTGTAATTTTCGTATCGGTGAAAAAATACGTCAGATTTAAATGCGGTCGAATTTAAAATTGCCATTTGACATTTAGGGCTTATTGGCTTATTTAACAGTTTTGTCAAGTTTTTAATCAGAGCATTCTGATTGGATTATGAAGCTGTTGAATAATGAAAATTGTGATTTGTGATTGGTCACAACTGTTAAATAATGGTTTTTATTCAACACTTGTAAAATGATTATTATTATTTGTCAAAAATTGCACTATAATGTTTGATTTATTTACCAGCCGTGGAGAGAAAACACTTTTTATATAAATTTAAGCAGCCTGCCAGGCTATTAGCACATTACCTTACAATTTTGTTTATATTCAATTATTTATAATATAAAATATCGTTAAACCCACCTATTGCTCTGGGCAACATTAACGATGGAACTGCAAACCACTGAATTCTACTTTGCTCCGCGTTTGTGAAATCTTCTTTACGAAAATGCAAGTTGCAAACTCTTATTTGGTTATAACATTGATCTGGCGTAATACTGGCATATCGGTGATCGCCAATAAATCCCAAGTTTTTTCTCCAATGTGTGCATCTACGGCAATTAGGTGTACTAAGTAGAATAACATAGAAAATTGCAGTTGATATTATTAGTTGCAATTTTTAAGTACATAAAACTATTGTATTTAATATAAGTATATTAATTTAATTAAGAAATAAATTTTACCTATTTTCATCTTTAGGACATCGAAAAAGCGAAAAATCTCCGCCGGATTTACTATGGCAACCATCCACCACAATAATTCATAGACATCTTTACACAATACCATCGAACAACACCTAACAACTGCCAAAATTATAATAAAAGATAACAAGAAACAAAAATACTAAATATTTCCAACCGGTACAATAGTGCGCTAATATAATTCGTCAATACCGCGTGAGACGGAGAGACAGCCTGTACTAACGTCGCTTACTGGAATCACGGCTAGAATATACCAACTCTAGGCGGGGTAAAGGGTGCGTCGCTCACCGTCTGCAGCAGAGAGTGATCCTTCTTGTCTATGTATATGTTCGGTGATAATAGTTACTTAAATTTCAAGGCGGATTCCAACAAAAGGAAGGCGTAAGCGTGCAAAAATTCTCCGAGTGTGAGAAAAATAACTTTAACACGAGTAGTGTACACAATTATTTCTCGAAATTCGGCAATATTTTAGTTGCGAAGCAACTAATTAATTTACCAGGTGAATCGGGTTGCGATCGAAAGCAATTTACACGGTCAATGGGCGTTCCTAAGCAACCAGATTGCCAGAAAATTTTTAAACAATTTGATCGGACAACTTGGTTGCTCGGTAATCACCCAGTGAATAAATGAAAAGGAAAGAAAAACACAAAGTCTCCCTCCACAAAATTTAATAGAATAAAAATTCTTAGTTCAAAGGTCTCTACATGTTTCGAACGTAGAAACGTTCATTATCAGGAGACAGAAGGTATGTTGCTGATGGTTGTAGCAAAAGAGAAAACAATAAGTGGTAGGCGTAAAACTTTAATGGAGCTTTTATGGCATTAAAAGTTGTAACGTTAAAATTACATTTGTGAAGGAATTAAAATGAAAGTAAGTCAAAAACATACGGGGTATGTGGCAAAGACATTTAAAGGGGTCTAGAACAACCAAAAAGACAAAAATGGAGTAAGAAAAATACTTCTAAAAAGATGTCCAGAAAATTTTCTTGAAAACATGTCTTGTAGACAATATAAAAAGTGAAAAGTGTTTTTATATATTATATTAATTAAACATTGTAGGCATCATATAATGAATTTGAGTATTAATCAGGAAAACAGTTTGGGGTACTGAATTCTAAGATTCAGTAACCCCACCGTATATTCAAAATAAATGTAAAATATTTTTCGTTTCATTTAGAAACAAGCTCGAGAGGAGCAAAAGAAGATATATGGAAAAGATAGGGATGCTCCAACAAGTTATCAAGACTTACAAGATATGAAGTACTTAGAAATGGTCATTAAAGAAGCATTGAGGCTCTTTCCACCGGTGCCTGTGGTTGGAAGAAAGTTACATCAAGATATCGAATACAAAGGTAAATTCTTAATTTTCGAATCTCATAATATACAGGCTTATGATAGAGAAATGCATCAGTCTTTTATATATAAGACCCGTTAAATTTATTTTGTTTACTACCGAGTGTTTTTGTTTAAGGGTAGTATTAGGGGACAAATATTTCTATGCAAAAATATTCACAACTGTGGTATGGCTTATCAGAATTTAACAAATTTGAATTTGCTGGATAGGGATTCATTTGTTTTATCAATTTCATAAAAAGCGATTCTAAATTCCGTTGCCATAGCTAAAGGGTACTATTCGGCAAAATCAACAATTTCTTCATTTTCCTGAAAGATTTTAAATTTTTTATAACTTTAGTAAAAGAAGAAATAAGACGAGTAATATCTGTAAAAATCGCAACTTGTTTTAGGTCACGTGTTTCCAAAAGATACAGTATTATTCCTTTACATTTATGGAATGAATAGAGATTCCGATTACCATGAATCACCAGATGAGTTTAAACCAGAAAGGTTTCTAAATAGCGGAAACCATCCGTTTTCTTATGTTCCATTCAGTGCAGGTCCTAGAAATTGTATTGGTAAGTACCCCAATCTGAAAATTGGACATTTAAAAACGAACATTGTCCTTTAATCAATTATTGAAAAATATTTTTTTTTATCTACGCAAAGAAAAAGATCAGTTTCAACTAAAAAACTTACCCACAATATTTACACACAGGTATGGAAATGCGTGGTCATCCTAGTAGTAAGTTAAAAAAGTAAAAATATTAAGTATCGGAAAGCAAAATGAAACTTATGGAATATTTTGTCAAAATTTATTTAATCTAAATAAAAATGTTGAAAATGGGTTTAAATATTTATTTTAAAATATGTCTTAAATTATTTGATTCTTTTATTTTACTTATATAGGGACAGTAATACCTTTTTCATTACCTGTAATACGTATGTGTTTACATTAAATTATATTTTATTTAATTAAAATAAATTCAATTTATCATAAATAAACAAAAATTTTGTCAATATAAATAAATGTTTGTTTTAAATGTCCATTTTTTATTCAAGGCAAGTAAATATTTTTTTAAATAAATTCGGCAGCAGTTAATGTAAATACACGAGGCAATTTTGTTCGTTCTACAATATGCAGACATTAACCATAAGAATAGGTACGAGTAATTATGTTTATTTAGGGTAGAGCGGGGTTAGTTGAGCCGCGGGGCTATTTGAGCCACCGGGCCTACCACATGAGTGGAGCAGTGTAAGATTTAAAACGAGCATTGCGCCAGATGCAGTACGTTGTGAGACTCTTGGGAGCCGTCCATTAAAATTTTAGTCGGTATTCAGCATTCGCTGCGAGAGGGCGGTCGTTCTATTTGGTATTTCGCGCCAAAAGTAAAATATTATTTTTCAAGGCATTTGTGGTCGCAGATCGACATTTTGGGGGATACAGACAAAAGGTAAGCTAATTATTAAAATATTACACAATTGCTCTCGTGGTTTCCTAGTTTGAGAGATGAACTTTATACGGCATTTTTGATATTAAATCTGAAATCCGTGGTGGGGTTAGTTGAGCAAAACTTTACGGGGTCAATTGAGCAATGGCTCAACTAGCCACGCATCCATGCATTTGATATGCCATCTACATCTACGTGTAGTGTGTTTGTTTCACTAGAAATATGGAGGAAACGCTCTTCTGCTATCCTTACTGACACTCCTGAAAAGAGGCATTGGCATTGGAGCAGAGCAAACGAAAGAAAAAAAGTAAAGTCGATGCGATAGAAGGCTGTGAAAAAGGCCGTTTTCACAAATTCATCTAACCCTATAAACAAAGTCGATCCTTCTTACAAGAATCAAATAGAACAACAAAAATGTTCATCATCGGATTCAGACGATGAAAATACTTTAGACGCCATAGCACGAAAACAACAAGCATTGGAGAAGAATGCCTTAAAGGAAAGGAAGAAAAGTTATAACCGCTCTACATCAGAGACTTCAGAATCAGAAGGAGATGAATATTTCTGTCTCGTGTGTTCTCAGATAGCATTCCGGGTGAAGAGTGGGTACAATGTTCTTATTGCAAAAACTGGGCTCATTCAAAATGCACTCCCATTGGTAGTTTTTATTATGTTTGTATAAATTGTGAAAGTGAGTAGAGTAATAATAGTTAATCGTTCTTCTTTACTTAATAAAGAATATGATTTTGTTTTTATTTAAATATGGCTTTCTAGTTATTTTAATTTCCCAATACTATGTTTGGACTATATCGCATGGTAAGTCTACTGGCACAACTTACCCCATATATTGGCACAACTTGCCCCGAGTGTGGGGATAGTTGAGCCAGTACAACAATACTATAGTTAGTGTATTCTTGCCCTGAAACTAAAGTATTTTTGACAATTTATTGATATAATTAGGTCAGCAAATAACCAAAGAAATATTTGATAAATATATTTGTACTAAATGTTAAGCAAATGCGGAACAAGCAGGTTATTACCGAAAGCCGGCTCAACTAGCCCCGCTCTACCAATCAACCTGTTAGCCCCCCTGACACTCAAGTCAGTATCTCTAGTAAAAATACTCAAGGCCAGCCTACTATTTACATATTAAGAAAATAAAAGTTTATTAAATTTTAATTTTATCTAAGTTTTATTCAACATAATATCGTTTTAACCCAATTTAACAATTTTTTTGCCTAAATTCACCTCTTCCTCTTATGTCGGTTTTGATTTATTATTTTAATATTAGATAAATTTAAAAAATATATCTTACCGTCAAATGAAGGCCACGGGTAGCCAAGATTGTGGTTTGAAAGTAAATTTTGAACTTCCATTGCACTATAATAACCAACCCTGTATGGCGGGCTAGTCGCGACTGAGTCTAAAACCCCTCCCTTTGTCTTTTTTTTAAGGTAATCAAATAAATAATTATTACCACAAATAAATATTTATTTGCGACAGCAAAAGACTTTTAAAATTTCAATAGGGGTAGCATATAAATTTTACTTAACATAAATAATTAAAAACCAAGAAAATTTCGAAGCAAATTCAAATAAGCCTATTCATTGAATTCAAACAATATTTGTGCCAGATAAATAAAAATTATTTGGTCCCAATAAAAATAAGTCAAACAAATAATTTATTTAACATAAAACGAACATTTTTTTTCAGTGTACCTACTTTCATAAAATATAACCTTTAAATAAGTAGCCACAAAATAAAATCAATACAAATACGTCAAGAAGTTAGTTAGTTAGTTAAGCTACTTTATACTTTTGTAAAATTCAAATTCAAACACAAATTATTAATTATCAAGAAAATACAATAAAAATAATACAACATGTCATTGTGATTTATATAGATAAAAGGGACTATACCGCAATTATATAGAACCGATATCACAGAGCACAAATAAATTGTGTATGTTTGGTATAGCCCAAAATTACATTAATAACTAAAAAACCATAATATGTGAATTATTGAAACCTATATTTAATTCAATTAAAGATTCAGCAAGGTAACGATCGACCCAGGCGCAAGAGAGAGAAGGGCAGAGAGGACAGGTAGACAAAACTTAAAAACGACAGAAAAAGAATAAAGAAAGTTCGAGCAGTTTCCAAGTCAAAACCAACCAATGCAGATTATGGCTAAAAAAAGAAGAAAAATAAAATAGTAAGACCAAATACAGATATGCTAAACTTCCCCCTTTTGCATATTTAAAAGAAATTGCTTGATATAAGTAATTATTAAATTTGTTAATTGAAAATTCCTTAACATTATTAGGTAAATTATTCCACATTTGAACGGCTGTGAAACTGAATAACTTTTGAAAATTAGATGTACGATGTCGAGGAAGTCTGAAATAATTTAGATTTCTTGTAAGATGAGGATGCGCATAAGATTGAAAATGTACTCTTAAATACTGAGGTTCACCGATATTCAGTACTTTATACACAAAGAGTACATATCATATTTTCTGCGATTCGTCATATTTAAAATATTAATATTATTCAAATACGGAGTTACGTGTTTCCTGAAGGGAATGTTAATAATGAGTAACGCATACAGGAATTTTGGATCTTTTGAATAGAGTAAGAAAGCGTAGCTTTTAAAGAATCACTATAAACTACGTCTCCATAATCAAACAAAGATAAAACGAGGCTGTTAGTTACATATAAGTAGTATTTAGTTTTAGCGGGTAAACATTTTTTTAGATGGTAAAGTTTTTTTAAACGCATTAAGTTTATTTTTTTATGTGCGTTTCGAATGTTAGGCCTACGTCAAGATAAATACCGAAATTGTTTGCCTCTTTAACCACTGGGACAGAAGTACTGTTAATGTTTACTTTAAAATTATCATAGACAATAGGAAGGATACCTTTGTTGCTACTAAAAAGTAGCACACATGATATATCAGCATTTAGCTTTAAGTTATGGTCTTGAGCATAAGAATTAATTATTTCTAAATCGGTATTAAAATGCTCTAGAGCCTGTAACCTGTAAGTTTAAAAAAAGGGCTAGATAAACCTGTGAGTCATCAGCATATTGTTGAAGTTTTGTAAATTTTAAAATGTGAACATAGGGTAAACTATCCAATCGTTGGCACTCAGCCAATTATTGGCACGCCTTCACGTTTTTGTTAATTTAAAAAATATTTCTATAATAAAACCAAAATATAGAATATTAGAGTGATAGCGGCAACCCGGCCTAATGTTTGTCAGCCCTTACGCAGTTTGTGTCATTTGGCGCCAGTTTTGTGCATTGAAAAGTTTGATTCCATATCCTGAAAGTCCTGTAAGATTAGCGTTTAAGGTAAGAATAATGTTAGTAATTATATGATATTTTTCAACTTTAAATAAAAAAAATTGAGGTATGTAGCTGTTGTATGTTATAGATAAACCTTGTCTTAAAGATAAAAATTATGTAAACCTATTGTAAACTAACTTTTTATTAATATTTTTGGGGTGCCAATTATGGGGTATGTGAATTGCTTGGTTTCTAATTGTTGGCACCCATGCCAACTATTAGAATTATCAAATTATTTCTAGCTCTAATTATTGGCACCCGCTTTTAATTAGCATTTATTTGCCTAGGTACCTACCCGTAACTCCTTTTTTTAATACCTACCTAGAAAATAAAAGAAAATTGAATATAATTCAAAATATAAAAATAAATCCAAATAGACGGCCCAAAGAAGATGAAGGCGAGGAAAAATAAACGACAGTGAAAACGATGAAATTTTAGGAATCAGCAACATAAAAACCGGTCACTATTTGGATACAAAACAACCTGAAATTGCTAGTAAAGACACTATTCCTTACTTTGGCACTCCTGAAAAGATAATAAAATTGAATATAATTCAAAATATAAAAATAAATCCAAATAGGCGGCCCAAAGAAGATGAAGGCGAGGAAAAAATAAGCGACAGTGAAAACGATGGAATTTCAGGAATCAGCAACATGAAAACCGGTCACTATTTGGATCCTATCCCTCATCAGAAAAGTATATTTGATTACTTAGAAAAGCCTAAAACATCCGAAAGAAGCGGCAAAAGAAATTCAACAAGAACATCATTTGTTTTGGTCTCATCCGATTATAAAAAATGCCTTCAGGAAAAAGAGGAAGCGAAAATTGAGAAAAAAAAGAAAATAAGTTAAAAAGAGAATAAAATAAAATAAAGAGGGAAAAAAAGCTGCAGGTTAATAAAGGAACTAAAAAAAAAGAAGAATGAAGTTGGTGTAAAGAAACTACCTATTAAAAAAATACATAGTTATACGGATAGATTTTTAGAGGCAACTGAAAGTATAAAAAATAGTAGAAACGAACAAAATCATGTAAAAAAATTGTTTGCGTCTGAATGTAAAGAGATAGAGAAAGAAGAAATATTTACATTTGATGAATCCATTTTAAATCAGAATATAATTATTGTTAAGAATGGATTGTGCTTTATCTGTACATATAACATTGGCTCGACTAATAATATATGGGTAAAGTGCTCTAAGTGTACTAGGACTTACCATTATAAATGTTTGATAAAAGACCAGATTTACAGAAAATCATTTGTTTGCAAAAGTTGCTTATGTTCAAATACTTAGTACTTTGTTAATTAAATGTACGTTTGTGAGAAGTGTGTCTTAGTAATTTTTGTAAAATATTATGTTTTATGATATAGGTATCCTAAAGAGTTTTTCTAAATAAATGATTAAAACCCATGTTGTGTTTAATTATTTTAGATTGCGAATATGGTGCCAATAATTGGACGTTTTAGTATGCCGACAATTGGTATAAGCGTGCCAACCATTGGAAATTCATGAAAATTTTACATTTTGCTAATTTACTTAATTTTTTGTCAAAAATATGCAAGTTTGTTGTTCTTATCAAACACTTGAATCACATTTTCAAGCAAAAAAGCAACTAACACTTTATTGTTACTTACAGCTTTATTTTTATAAACAAAAACTTGAATATGTTTCCTTAAAGTGCCAACAATTGGGTAGTTTACCCTATCCGCGACATACAAAGAAAATAACAACGGTCCTAAAATAGACCCCTGTGGAACCCCGGTAGCCATAGGTATGTAATTTGACTTTTGCGATTTGCATTCTTGCTTAAGAAGAACACAGTGGGCCCTATCACTAAGATATGATTCAAAAAATTTAACAGCATTCTCCGACAGTCCAAAATAATGGAGTTTAGCTAACAACATTTTGTGGTTTAAAGTATCGAACGCTTTTCACTTACCTTATCAAAAACGTAAAATGTCGATCACTATACAGGGTGTCCCATAACTTATGGGCCGTAGAGTAACTGGAGATACTAGACATCAAACTAAGCCGATTAAGTCATATAAGTTTTTTCGGATTGTTACTCGTTCTAGAGATAAAGGGTGTTGAAAGTAAAAGTATATTCTCGAAAATAAGCCATAATTTTAAAACAGTTTAATGAATCGAATTGAAAGTTGGTAGCATTATGTTTTTATGAGCAAGAAATAAGAATTTGTAGAATTTTTTAAGTTTCACACTAGAGGGCGCTAGTTGCATACACTGGGCTTCATAAATCTATGATTTTTTTTCTTACCTGTGATATTAGGTGTTTCTCAATTCAAGTTTCTTAAAGAAGGGCATTTTCTGAGTCAAAAAGGTATACTTGATTGATCTTAAAATCTTTAACGAATTTCGAGATATTTCCCTTTAAACATCCCAAAGCATAAAAAAACATAGTACATAATTAAATTAATATTTTAATTATCACAACGCAATAAATTCGAAACAGTGGAACAAAAACAAGAAGCTCACTTTAGTAAATGTTGAAAGTGACCACCGTTGACCTCAATACACTTTATTTAACTTTTAACTAAATAAATAATAATATTAATAATAATAATAATAAACTTTTACTTTCAACACCCTGTACCTCTAGAACGAGTAACAATCCGAAAAAACCTATATGACTTAATCGGCTTAGTTTGATGTCTAGTATCTCCAGTTACTCTACGGCCCATAAGTTATGGGACACCCTGTATATTATTAAAATCTCCGGCTACTAAACATCTATTGTTCATTACCCGAGCCGTTTTTAGTTACTATGGTCACCGTTTACCTGTTTTGGGGAAGAACGGTCGCGCTCTATCAGATGTAATCATCGTAGTTTTTGTAAATGCCAATAACTAAATAACAATTAATTTTTAGGTCAAAAATTTGCAATCTTGGAAATGAAAAGCATGATATCAAAGATTCTTCGACACTTTGAATTGTATCCAACCGATCCACCACACACAATGAGAATGGTTAATGAAGCAGTATTAAAATCTTCAAACGGAGTAAATATTAGGTTAAAGAAACATAATTGGACAGAATGAAAAAAACAAATATTAGATAAAATTATAAAAGTTTTTTGATTTAATTTTGTAAGTAATTGTTTTGTATTAAGTAAATAATAATTTAAAAATTTTTAAAAATTGGCTTTTTACTTTTGTTTAAAATAACTAACTAGTCAATACGATGACTTGCGATTTTTTGTAAAATTTTTCCGACAATTTATTTTTCATTTCAGTAAGTATGCCATGATAAACTCTTGTTTGACATAAAAATTTGGTCACTATCGTTATTGTTGTGATATTTTGTTAATTATTACCAATATACACTATCACTGAATAGACAGGGGAAATAAATATTTTTTATATTCTGTGAATACATTATTCTTAGTACCTAAGCGTTAAAAATCATGGAAAAGAACTATTCAAATGCAGTTCTTACGAATTTATTCACTGTGATAAAATTATCGCTAGAATATGTGTAAGTTTAAAGGGAATGTACCCAAATCTACTGTCAATTGACCTAAGGAATTTTTTACCAATCCAGAAAAATTTTACTGAGTTTGCTTCAATTTTAAAAGTGCCAAGAATCTTACGGTATTCATCACCTGTATCGGCAATTAATAAAATTATACAACAATAAAGAAAGGGATATATTATTATGTTTTATGCCAAACAAGAGTTTATACCATGGCATACTTACTAAAAACCGAATGGAATATAAATTGCCGAAAAAATTTGACAAATAATCCTTGAATACAACAAATGAAACTTGACTAGTATAGATGTCTACATCCGAAATGTCTTAATACATGGATCAAACCATCGCGCCTCGATACCTAAGTTATGGGCTATCTTAATAGTACAGCACGGGTAACTGTGCAGCTAAGCGAGACCGACGAACTATTTCGTCGGCCTCGGCAGCTAAGGTAACTATAACACCCGAGGCCGACGAAATAGACTTCGTCGGCCTCGTATAACACCATATTTCTTTTCAAGCCTTCTTTTCACAGTTAAACTTCTATTGGCCCAAAATAATTCACTCCTGTTTTTATGAATGGCCTAATTTTGGATTCAACTCTTCAGCGAGAATGTTGTTCCATCAAAGGTATTTTCTCTGTTACTTTTCTGTTGCAACATTTTTGTTCAACAACTTTTTACTGCCAGACGCATAGGAATAATAAAAAATTTCTGAAACAATTTGCTTGCTTGCTTTTTCCAATTTTTTCCTCTTCGTTCGCTGCCAGGGCCATTCCCGAGGGGACCTACGGTTTAACGTGGGCTCCGAACCACGATCCTCAGTCATTAGAAGCACCCCCCAAGGGCTATCAACCCTTGGTTTCGCGCTTTCTATGACCTACCGATTGGGTAGTGTGTTCCTTCCCCCTCCACTCCACGAGATATCCGATCTCATCCGGCCTGGTTACCGGCGTGAATGGGTTGGTTTTGGGGGATGATACATTTTTCACTCTTCCCTAATTTTTGCTCGATGCTGGACCCACGTCAAGACTTATACCACTAAAATTCACTGGGCTCGAACCAGTTTGCCGGCAGTGGGATACAATGTTCGTGAAAATTGTCCATGCACCAATCTCGATTGTATTGACACTCACCATTTACTCTAACCCCGTTTCGAAAATACACTTCAACCATGAATGTTTTGTGCTGTTCCGTAAAGCCCATTGTGTGAATTGTTCAAGAAATTGGAAAAATTAGCGATGAACCAAATCACTTGTAATGACAAAGATGACGGATTAACTGATTGATTGTTAATACAGGTAGTTACTGACACCTAACAGGTATTAAGCTCTACGTCTAAGCATTACGTCCTTAGATGCAAGGCCCTCTTTGATGCAACTAATTTTTGCTCGCACGGTATTTTTAGTTATAGCGTTTTCCTTTATATTGAAACATCGGAGTCTATTCAATACGTGGTATGGTATACAACTACAAATTCATATATTAGAGAAGAACGTACAGGACCAACGTATTTGTCGATTTAAAAAAAAATTCACGGTCCTTTACAAAGATGCAACCGGGGAGGACATTGAAAATGCCGAAGCAGAGTGCAACGCTTGTGACTATTATTGTGAGATTTGACATCTGCGAAAACTCATAGATTTGAATGTAATATTAATTTAGTTGATCAAAGTTTTATTCATTTATAATATAAAAAATAGTAAAATAGAGGGTATAAAACAGGGATGGAACATATCATGTTTATATAAATATTCAAATATTCGATATCTATACCTACATATACCGGAGTTTTGTACCTAAAAAAATTGATATAATTTTAATATTCAAAATTACTTAATTTAATAAGTTATCAACATTTAAATTTGTATTTTAATTCTATTCTATTTAATGATAGTTGCTATTACAATATCAAGTTATATTAATACCTTGTATAGGAATGTAAAATGTAGGTAAAAAATACTAGTTTATGAATATGAACACATCATATATTTTTGCATTTAACTATGATTCAACTAAAAATAAAAATTGAGAACGGAACAACAGCCAAAAGAAAACTAAAATATTATTTCTAACATAAAACTATAAAACGCGTAAAAAATGCTGGCTGGGAACAAGTAAGTTTATCCCAGGTTTTAATCAGTCTGAGTAATGGTTGGTCGGAATATAGATTTGAATGTAATATTTAGTTGATCAAATTTTTATAAATCCAACTTTCAAAATTGAATAAATCGAACCGTTTCCAAATTAGGTTTTTTTTCGAAAACAAACGTCCACTTTTAACACCCTGTATATCTAGAACGAGTAACATTTCTAAAAAACTTAAATGACGTAATTGATCTAGTTTGATGTCTAGTATATGGCCCATAAGTTATGGGACATCCTGTATATCAGGGTATTTATCACTGATATTATACAGGGTGTTAATTAATTAAGTTCGTAAACTTTAAGTAATTAATCCTTGATCGATTCTAAGACCAAAAGTTCATATAATTATAGGTCCGCAAGAGCTCCGTTTTGTAGATACAGAGTGTTCAACTTTTTTAAAATATTTACTTTTTTCTAAAATATTATTGAATGGTAACAGCTACTTCATTGAAGCTTGTGACATACAAATAGATATTTAGAGGCTACATTTTGCAAGTAATAATATATTTTTAATTCAACCGCGAGCGTAGATATGGGTAACGGTATTAAGACTTTCAAGCAAAAAATGGCACGCCACTGATTGTTTTAAACTTTTAAAGCATTATCTAGTAAGCCAGGCATAAAAAGTGTCTCTTTATAATTTTTGATTGGGCGTATCTTTTTCAAGAAAATTTCCTTATTAGATTTTTATGCACGCCTCTGGAGAAATTTAATTGTGAATCAAAATTGCTCAGATCTCAACAAAAATAAAGTACCAGATGCATCTTATAAAAATAAATTTAATAACTTATGAAATCCTTTCGGGAACCGTTTGATTTCCAGAATAAAAGAACATTATTTTCTTTTTTAAATTATTTTATTAATAATTTTAACATATGAAAACTAAAATATTTCTTAAAATTGGCTGGAAACTAAGTATTTTCTTTTTAGTTAATTTCTAAGCAATGATTCGCACTTAAATTTGTCCATAGGCGTACATAAAAACCTAATAAGTAAATTTTCTCGAAAAGGGATAATCTAATCAAAAATTATAAAGATACACTTTTTGTGTACATACTAAGCAAAAGCAAAAATTATTTCTTACATTGGTTTCCGATATACAGGGTGTCAAAGTTTTTTTTTGGTTTTATTATTATTCCTTTAGAATTTTTAGGAATGATTAATTCAAATTTTGATTTACCAGACTCGACGAACTAATGTTTTTAATATTTGAAATAATCTAGAGGTACCTCCTTTTCTTGTGGTCATGACCCCTTTATGCCCCCCCCCCCAATTTCCTTAAAACGACGTCACTGATTAAGTTTAAGAACAAAATCTAATTCATCATTTTATTCTTCAACGTTTACCATTACCTGTCGTAAAGTTTTTCACTATCTTTTACGGCCTAGAAGTGATTTTGAGAACAATTAAATTAAATAAGGCATTGTTAGTATTAGATAATTTGCAAGTGGTAAAAATATTGTTGGACACAGGGTCCATATGATAAAAATAATCCAATATTAACAATACATTCTTTAATTGTTCTTAAAATAACTTCTAGGCCGTAAGAGATAGTGAAAAACTTCAAGATAAGTAAAAGTTGAAAAATAAATTGATAAATCATATTTTGTTCTTAAACTTAGCCATCGACGTCGTATTAAGTAAATTGTGGGGCGTAAAGGGGTCATGACCCCAAAAAAACGAGGACTCTGTAGATTATTTTAAATAATAGTTACGTTCGTTCGGAGACAGTAATTAATCCTTAAACTTCTTAGGAAATATTAAAATAACAAAAAAAGGTTTAGCACCCTGTATATCGGAAACCCAAACAAACTCGTTTTTTAAAATTAATAATTCGTTCGTGTGCTTTACCCCACCCAGCACCCCAATTCGCTCCACGGGTCCCGAAAGTTTGTTATTTTTAATAAATAGTTTTGTTGTCAAATTGACACCTGTTTAAATTAAATATAGTGTGCTTTGTATTTCCACACTCGTGTTAAAATATTTTTTTTCAACACGCGTTTGATATTTAGCACTTTCTAGCCAAGTTAACCGTGCTGTTATTATCATTTTCATAGGTGGTCGTAGGAAAAAGAAAAATCAAACTTACGTTGGTCGTATTTTACGTGTTTCTGCAATATAATAATGAATAAAACAATAACAAACAAGAGGCAAAACAAAAAAAAATGGAACATATAGGATTCATCAACTAACGATCGAATATCAAATCATCAACTCAGAATCGCGCATTGTTTCGTCTATCACACAAAAAAAGAAATACTTATTTGAAAAATAAAATACTTAATTAGAATAAATCTTAGCTTTGTATATACGCAAAGAAATATATTTTTCAAATAAGTATTTCCAATACTTAATTGGATACACAAGTAATCTCGTAGTAATACATTAATTTTTCCAAATGAGAATTTGTATTATCAAGTTAAGTATTTTATGGTGTTAAAAATTGAGCTAAAAAATTGTTCATTTTAAAAATTTTAAAGTAGTGAAGCAAGTAAATATATTTCTAGGAACAAAAATAAGTGACTTTTTTTAAGAAAACAAATTTTTAAATTGACGCTCCGCTTTCTTACTTAAAGCTTGTTGATAAATAAAATAAGTATTATTGGTTCTTGTTGCAAAAATACCAAATGATCATATTTTTTACTTAAGTATTAAAATTTATTTAGAATGAGAAATGCTCCATTTAGTAATAAAGATCCACACTCTCTATTCGAGTATGTGGAATACTCGAACAGAGAATGTTGTATATTTTATGAATTAATTTAGGAATTTCCATATACTCGTATAGATAATATTTTAATCTATTCGAGTATATGGAATACTCGAATAGAGAATCATGTATATTTTACGAATTAATTCAAGAATTTTCATATACTCGAATAGAGAATGATGTAAGATATTTTACGAATCAATTCAAGAATTTTCATATACTGGAATAGATAATATTTTTATCCATTCGAGTATAATATGGAATACTTGAATAGAGAACATTATGATCTATTCGAGTATATGGAAATTATTGAATTAATTCATAAAATATCTCTATAATAATTGAGCTACTATAAGGTATCCCAAAAGCTCTCTATAATTTTTACAAAAATGCCAACAAAGTATTTATTTACATGTTACTTTTCATAGGTCGAACAAATTTTGTTTTAAATAAAAACATGTAGGTATATCCGAGGCGAAATTTTGTAAGTAGGTATAGGTATTTCTTCTTAAACAAATAAATTATGGCGGATTACCTTGTTTTCCGTAATCCCTTACGCCTGAAGACCTCTGACACACAAATTAATCCATAGGTGGGTAAGTAAAAAAAGAAATATATTTTTTTATTTGAAAATCATTTTAAATACGAACAAAACTAATGATCTATCTGTCTACTAAGACTAGATCAGTTAGATCAGAAACATAAACTATATCGAAACAGAAAAACGTCTAAATAAAAAACAAAATACATTCCTTACAGTGCCTTAAATCTCAGTCACAAAAAGTTCGCCTTCTATTTTATGACAAATTGTTTAAGTGTCAGATATAAACTTATTTCTATTACAAAACTTAAATATGTCCGTTTTTTCTATTTTAAATGCATGGTAGTGTGCGTTGTAATCAACAGTTTTCATTACCAAACATTGAAAATAGACACTCTTTGAATTTAATTTATTAACATATATTTCTTTTATCTGGCAAAATAAAAGAATAGTTTCATCATATTCAAGCCTTACAACACTATTTGATTCATATTTAATACCATTTATTTCGTACCACGAAATCTGAAAAAAATCATTAAAATTTGTATAGTAATAGCCGTTTAACTACTTAATAAGGTACCTACGCTTCCGAAGGTTCAAACAAGTTCTAACATATCGTCGGCTTAGTGCAAAAACTCACTAAGTCAATATTTCCAGGTTTCGAGATTATTGTAAATTTCACTTTCACAAAGTCTTCTACCGATACAATATTTGAAAAAATATCACAAAAGTAAAAACTCAATAAGTTTCTAAAAATACCAATATAAAAATCAGACTAAGTAATTTTAGTTATTTGTAGTTGGGTCGAAAACTCACTAAGTCACTTAATGAATTGTGCATATAGTAAATACTTTTTTGTAAAAATATATTGAAAACAGTTTGTACATACGCACACGACAACTTTGTAGGTATAACATTATTGCACATTTTTTAAATAAATTACTTAAAACTCCGCCATTTCTTAAAACTTGGTTTTACTCAAAACTGTCAATTTTGACTTAACGAATTTTTGCACTAAGCCGACGATATAATAGACTCGTAACTTGGATTGGCGCGTGGCGCGTTCCGCTGTCCGATGCAAGACTGTGCCGCCGATTGGCAAATATCTTGCGTGGAAGTGGAAAGGGGTGAAGTGATACTTGCGAATTCTTCATTTAAGCAAAATTGATCACAACGATTTTCAATATTAGTAAATATTCTTTTTTTTTTTAATTTGAAACAGTAGACTTGTTTAAAAAGAGAAACATAGTTGCTTCAATAAATTCAAATATATACTCATTTTAAGAAACGTCAAATTTTAAACCATATGTTTATTCAAATTAAGAATTACATAATCTTAAATGTAGTTAAATAATATTTAAATAAAGTAAATAGAAGTCGTAAACTGAGCAATAATTTTTCTTGTTTTAAACTGTCAATTCTAATTTAGAGCTTAAAGTATTCTTTATTGAATGCATACTTTGACTTGAAATTAGCATTAATTATAACTTTGACCAAGTTTATATGGTATTTCAATTAAAAATATCTACTCAAATCAAGAAAAGTAACCAAGTATTTCAAATACTAATTTTAACTAAACGTCGATAATCAAGCGATGTATCATTTCTTCGAGAGAGTATCTGTATCTTCAAATTGAGTTGAAAAGTGTGAGAAAGCATATATAATTGAATAGAGTATTCCTTTTTTTGTGTGTACGTTAGTGAATTTGCGCTCGATCCTCCTGTCGCGGTCGGACGGCTAGACTCAAAACAATTTTATTATTATTCTTTATCTTTCCATCTATCACATTCCATCTATACATGTCCGCTTTTTATGTATTTTTTGTCATCCTACGTCTCCGAAACTGCTAATATAAATAAAAACAAATTAATCTGTATCAAAAATTTACATACGTTTTTATGATCAGGCTCGAAATAAACCTTTAAATAAAATGATAGTCATGATTGATGATACACTGAGATCGGGGCGTCCTTCAGGTGTACCTACTACAGAAACTAAAACATCAAGGTTCATATTCGCATATAAAAAAAATTCAGTACTTTCCTAGCAGGCCTGCCGACGCGAGTTTACGCAACATGATATCAGTGTGGTATGTAGTGATCGCGCTTATAGTTGTTCTGTTTACGTTTTTGTTCATACGAAGTAACAATCTCAAGAATAAACTGAAATGGGTTGGAGTTGCTCCTGCTTGGCCCCTTGTGGGAAATGCCTGCGATTTTATGGATTCCACAAGTAAGTTGTTTATTTTTTACTTTTTTTCCAAAAAAAGTAATTCTAGAGAAAACCCAACTGAATAAAAAAAGTACCTCTTCAATGATTCTAGGTAGGTACCGGGGGGAATTGGTAAGTTAGTACCTTAATGATACGGAATATACTTTTCCTATGATCACTATTCACAGTAGGCTTTTGTGAATAAATTATTTTCATAATGACGTAGTCTTTGGTTAAACAGCTGAGCAAAACTGCAACCGAAAGTTCGCCGTTTTTAACACGCTTTTATTAGCTTGACCTGTAGTATGTTTGTCAATAACCGACTTCTTTGAACCCGATTTTGACCGACTTTAAACAATCAGATTTAATTTAATTTTTGTAGACTTACCAAGAACCGCTGACAATACAATAATCTACACGCAAAAAATTCCCCTGTCAAATTTTGACAGCTGTCAGACTGTCAGGTATAAAACGAAATAGCGATTTTGACGAAACAAATTATGGTGTCGTATTTATTTATTTATAGTATTCGATGCGGAGACTGAAAATAAGCAAAAAATTCTCCTGTCAAAATTTGACAGCTGTCAATATGTCAAATCGTTTTAAAAGAAATTATATTAATGAAAAAACTATAAGGTCGTACCTATGTATATTGACGGGGGTAAGTTGAAAAAAATACGCAAAAAATTCTCTTGTCAAAATTTGACACCTGTCAATATGTCAGAATTATTACAATAACCGATAGTAATGAAACAAACGTGGGGTTGTATAGATATTGTCGCTAAGAATAGAGAAATTTTTTGTTGTTTGTTCGGGTTTGTGTATATGTTTGTTTGTAACCGACTTCTTTAAACCCGATTTTGACCCACTTTAAACGGTCAGATTTAATTTAAATTTTGTAGACTTATCAAAAACCGCTGACAATACAATAATCTACTAATCTAGCTCAATATACTCAAAAAAATTTTTTTGGTCTTAACAATAACTCAAACTAAAAAATGAAAAATAAATATAGTTTAAAAAAACTAAAAAACACGCTTTAATAATAATTAATCAAACTAAAAAGCGGAAAATAAATATAGTTTAAAATAATTGTTGAAATTCTTATACAGGGTGTTCCGATGATCATGTTACAAAATTCTAGGGTAGATAAAACACACGAAAATAAGAAAAAAAGTTCATGTGAACATGGGTCCGGAAACGCTTCTTCAGGGAGCTAGGGCCCTTCGAAGATGACCTTCAAAAACTACTTTTCGTTTTATAGCTTCGGTACTACTGCAGCTATCGCAACCAATTTTGGGACATGAAATCTAGTTCGTAGGTTCATCAATTTGAGCCTTCCGAATTTTGTCACCTTTAACCAGGGGCGTACAAACCAAGGGGGTATTTGAGTAAATTTGACCCTACTCCTCTTAGGCTTTAATTTCTTACCATTTTTATATCTGATTATGATTCTCCAATGCCTTTTACATAAAAAAGATACTCTTAGTAAAAATCGCTATCTGTCACAGTTTCCTCCGAAAATGGCTAAATCCAATCAATAATAAATTATTGGTCTTAAACCAATTATTACGTTGAAATATGAAAATGAGGTTCAGTACAGATAGTGAGCATTATAAGTTAGTCAAATCTTTTTCTTTAATGAAAATAAATTAGATTAGAGAGATTTATTGCCTTTTCGAAATTGGGGGTATAAAAAGTAAAAGGGAACGTATACAAAATATTTCAAAAAAAAAACAATTAAACAGGTTTAACGAGTGAGTCAAGGATAAGGCAGAGTAAATTTTTGTCTTGAAGATGAATTTACTAACGCTGTCGTTGACTGACCCTGTACGTACCAAAATAAATTCAAAATAACAATTGTTGAAAATGCCTGCCACCACGTTCAATACATGTATTACACCTACGTAGCATATTTAAATTGACGTCAGTAAAAACATCAGGCATGGTTTGGATCATTTCAGCCGCAACAGAAATCCTAGCCACCAAATCTTCCTCCGACTGAACTGGAGTTTCATATACAAGGCTTTTCATATGTCCCCAAAGAAAGAAATCCATAGGAGTTAAATCTGGGGACCGGGCTGGCCAGTTGACATCGCTTCCACGTCCAATCCAACGTCCTCTAAAACGATCATCGAGGTGCTCACGTACGACATGTGCAAAATGAGCGGGTGCTCCATCATGCTGGAACCATAGATTCCGACGTATGTCGAGGGACAGCTCATCCAATAACTCAGGTAAGGTGTATCTTAAAAAATTGAGGTACACCGTCCCAGTTAGTCGAGGAGGCAACATGATTGGTCCAATTAGACGTTCTCCAACAATTCCAGCCCACATGTTCACCGAGAATCGATGTTGGTACCCTCTTATTTGAAGAGCATGAGGGTTTTCCTCCGCCCACACATGGCTATTCCGTGAATTAAAAATACCTTCTCTCGTAAAAACAGCCTCATCAGAGAAAAGCACAAATTTCGGAAATTGGGGTTCTTGTGTACACTGTTGAAGAAACCACTCGCAAAACTCTACGCGGGGTGCATAATCATTTGGTCTCAATTCCTGTACTTTTTGGCGATGGTAAGGATGAAGAAGTTGTTCGTTAACAATCTCCCATACACGTACATGACTTACATTCATGGATTCTGCAACAGCTCGGGTACTAACACTAGGATTTTCCTCGAATTGTCGGAGTACCTCTTCCTCAAATTCTGGAGTTCGTACAGTTCTTTGAGCGCCATTATCTGGCCTCGTTATTTTCACGGAGCCAGTTTCCCTTATGCGCTGATTTACCCTCTCGAATAGCGTGTGAGCAGGTACACGCCTCTCAGGAAACCGCTCCTGATACAATCTTGAAGCGGCTCTTCCATTGCAATGAACTTCGCAATAAATTAATAGCATATCGGCATATTCGGCGAAAGTATAATCCATGATTCACTGGCGACACAATATTTTATTGACAGATTTTTGACAACTATCTGTACTGAACCTCATTTTCATATTTCAACGTAATAATTGGTTTAAGACCAATAATTTATTATTGATTGGATTTAGCCATTTTCGGAGGAAACTGTGACAGATAGCGATTTTTACTAAGAGTACCTTTTTTATGTAAAATGCATTGGAGAATCATAATCAGATATAAAAATGGTAAGAAATTAAAGCCTAAGAGGAGTAGGGTCAAATTTACTCAAATACCCCCTTGGTTTGTACGCCCCTGGTTAAAGGTGACAAAATCCGGAAGGCTCAAATTGATGAACCTACGAACTAGATTTCATGTCCCAAAATTGGTTGCGATAGCTGCAGTAGTACCGAAGCTATAAAACGAAAAGTAGTTTTTGAAGGTCATCTTCGAAGGGCCCTAGCTCCCTGAAGAAGCGTTTCCGGACCCATGTTCACATGAACTTTTTTTCTTATTTTCGTGTGTTTTATCTACCCTAGAATTTTGTAACATGATCATCGGAACACCCTGTATAGGCAAAAAATAATAATGAACGATAAACAATATTATTATTGTGAAAAAAGCGTGGGGTGCTCGATATACGAAAAATATAGCACATTCATTATAGTTCATTATTATTTTCTGCCTATATTAAGAATTTTAGGAATTATTTTAAACTATATTTATTTTTCGCTTTTTAGTTTGATTAATTATTAAAGCGTGTTTTTTAGTTTTTTTTTTAACTATATTTATTATTCAAACAGACTACTCGTCGAGAAAAGCAGCTAGGAAAAACTGTGGGTTACTTAAGACTAGTAGATTTGTTTACTTATATTAATTCTTTAATATTCAATTTCAAAATAATCAAGTTTTTAGTTAACGCTACGATATTTTAGTGTTTGATAAAAAATATGCCAATAATTTCTTTCTTTAAACTACAACGTGAATATGTTCAGAAAAAAAGTATGGCGGGAAGAAAAGAAAAAAAGTTTAACGGCAACAAAGGGTTAAGTAACGTTATAAATCCAATATACGAGTGAATATTAATACGCAATATCGACGTTTGCTTCTAAACGAAATTTGTTAAAAAAGTAGAACATATAAAACTAACCTAAAGTCTGTTCAATGACCGCTGACCGTTACGTCATATTCTTCATATTTGCGGTACCTCGTAAATTAATTCAGTCAGTTTGCTTACCAATGGTAAAGGTTATGATTTTTCTTAGGCTTGATCTACATAAAGACGGATGCATGGAAACAAGTAAAATACAAGCGCGTTAATTATTATTTTTAAACTGTTAATAAGGTCAGAAATAAGTAGTTTATTCAGGGTAAAAGGTATCATGGGATAATACATCTTGTTTTTGAAAATCAGTATTTTTAATTATTTAAATTTACTGAAAAATAATTTAAACTCATTTATAAAATTTAAAATTGAATCATACATTTTTTGTCTCACAACAAAATTCAGTTTTTAAAAATTTGAAATTAATCATCTCCGCAAGGATCGTCATCATCATCAGATTCGCCCAAGTTTATAATAAGGGGAAGAGTATCTGAAGCATTGATTTTCCCGTTCCCACACATCATTTATAATTGTATTAGTGTGTGTCAAATACTTTTTTCATTTTTCCACTGTTACATTTTCTATGGCTTCATCCACAGACCTAACACTACGTCATTTGTTACAGGATGCATAAAACTTATTTTTGCATCATAATGGCGCTTACATTCCGAAAAAACCATTACAATAGAATTAAAGTGGCAATGATATGAGGGAAGTCTTAAAACCCGATGTCCATGTTACAATGCTAGTTCGTCCAACTTATTTAAATTAAATAAAATAAATAGCGCTTTCCAGATTCCTTGCAACGTTTGGGTGGGATATGCTGCTTCACTATTATTCAGATCTAATACTTCATTGCAAATGGAGAAACCGGAATTTGTCTTTGTTCTAACCAGCAATAAGTAATCTTTTTGACCAACGTGTATTTGAAATTTTTTTCAATTAGACCAGAATTATTGGTGCCGAACAAACCCAACATGTAGAATAATATACCGTACACCAGCTGACGATTTTTTAAAACTGTATGAAGGGTATCATCTTGCCTCCTTACTTTCATACAGAAAAATAGGGAAGGGAAATTGAGAGTTGCCATTATCTTTAAATTGTCTTAAAAATTCTACTCGTTTTTGGGATACCTATATGGGGTGGCTCTTTAATAAAAAAGGCCTGTTTGATTTGATACAGTATATTTCCTGCATTTAAATTAAAATATTTTTAACAGTCCGCTACATCATTAATGATTTTAATGTTTAGTTGCATTGAGCGAATGGTAACGGGTCTGTTCGGGTTTGTTCGTTCGTTTATACCCTCTATACATTCCGTAAACACGCTCTCTTGTCGTTGTCGACCAAGGGATGACAAAATAGCTACAATATTGCGATTCTTAAAATCTACATCCTTTCCCATCCATCCCTTTGCCTTTATTCATTGAATTGATGACCATGAAACTCCCTCAGCATCAGAAACGCTCTTAAACAGATAGGTATATAAAAACATTGCCATATATTTTTCATGTTTATTATTTATGTTTTCACAATTCATGCTTTATTATATTTACTTACCTCGTAAACTGAATTAAAACGAGTCTTTCGGCATTACTTTCTCTTTGAAAATAATCAAATAATTTTTTAATTCTTGCTTGTTCTTTTTCACCATACCGTGACATTTTTGAAATAATGTTGATTAAAAATGTCACAGTCAAAAATGACAATAAAACTTTTTTTACTGTTAAAATTATACGATATAGTCAGATCTGGTCTTAACTTGCGGGTATCAGACAACACAGAGGCTATCAAAATGTTGTGAGATTATTTACAAATATACCGAAGGAAGGAAAAATAGTTTCATTATTTTAGCTATCGCGAAGATAGCCACATAACTTAATATTATTAGTTTTGTAAAAATTATGTACAGGGGAGTTGAAAAAGTTACAAAAAAATTATATAATCGTTAATTATATACCTACTGTACCCTTTAATTAAAAACGACAATAATAAACAGTGCAATTTATTTTAACAATTTTACTACTAAAACCTAAAAATACAATGGCATTTAGTCTGATAAACTATTTCGATAATGAAAGAAAAAGTGGAAATTCGCAAACCAATATGCAGGAAACCGTAATGAAAACACTGGGAATTAGTTTAAGGACTATGCAGAATAATGTGCATGAAAAAAAAGCATAATATAATACCCAAGAATACTAAAAAATGTAAACGAAAAACACCGTTTATAATTATAGCCTAAAAACTCTCATCGTCACTTATAAAATCTGAAAAGTCGTCGTCGTCTGAGTCGTCTTCGAATGGAGCAATTATCATTGGCGCTACTTCGACATCTAGTACTTGTTCTCGATCCCACCAATCCCTTATTAATATTTCTGTATGTTCCACCGATTTCTTCCAGTACTCTTGTGTAATATGATCTAACGAATCTTGCCAAACTATTTGTACTTGGTCGGATTTAAGACCATCACCTACATGTTTTTCATAATAAGACTTTGCACCAGCCCATATTAATTCTATTGCGTTAAACTGGCAATGCTATGGCGGCAGTCGTAGAACCTCATGACCATATTCACGCAATATTTCATCTACCGCGTATATTTTGGGTTTTTTAAGAGACTTTGCTATTGATAGGAGTTCCGATTTAAGCATATTTGGTAAAGGATTTTGGTTGTGTTTTTCCAGCCACTCATAAATATCACTTTTCCTCCAAGATGAAGTAGGCTGTTTATTTAAAATTCTTGAATGATATGATGCATTATCTAATACAATAATTAAAGACGGAGCATCCAAATTTAGTATCAATTGAACTTTTAACCATTTTTCAAACATTTCGCAATTCATATTATCATGATAGTCAGCACTTTTTAATGTTGAAGAAAAATTAAACTCGCACCTGCAACATATCCTGTTGCAGAACCAGCATGCAAAATAATAAAACGCTTTCCCGTACCGCACCCCTTTTTCCTTTAAACACTTTTTACAGACTCATCTTGCCAAGATTTTGAACCACTTCCATTCGAAAATATCCACGTTTCGTCAAAAAATACCACTTTTCTAAATTTCGATTTGTAATTGTCCGTATATTTTTTTAAAAACTGAACACGCTGACTAACTATCTGTGGCTGCTCACATAAAAATATTCGGTTACAGTCTTTTTTATAGCGAAAACCTAAATTTTTTAATAATTTTGATAACGCTTCAAGTCCAATTTCCAAAACACCCCGAATTTTTAATGTTTTTTGTAAAACTGGAAGAGTTACATTGGTTTTCGATTTGTATAAATCGTAAATCACATCTCGAACTCCCATTTTAATATTTTCGCCTAAATCCTCAGTCTTTGGCTTTCTTCGTTTACACTTTTTAGTATTCTTGGGTATTATGTTATGTTTAGTTTCATGCACAATTTTCTGCATAGTCCTTAAACTAATTCCCAGTGCTTTGGCTACTGTTTCCTGAATATTGGTTGGCGAATTTCCACTTTTTCTTTCATTTTCGAAACAGTTTATCAGATTAAGTACCATTTTTTTTTGATTGGGGATGCAAAAACCCAGAAAATTGTTTCATTTTGTCACAAACTGTCAAAGTCACAAAACTGGCGTATTTAAAATAAAGCGTTGCTGGTGCTATTATAAGCTTTTTTAGAATCGCTGGAAAGTAAATGCATATACTTTTTTTTTTCATGTCAAAATGGAATAAGTCTGTCTCATTTATCTTACGTATTTTATTTAGAGGGTAAAATTAAACGCAAGTAAAGAAAACAGAAACTGAGAGTATGTCTTTCTTGAATCGTATGACCCGCACGATAAGACCAGATCCGACTATATTCATTATTGACGCAAATTTACTATCTAACCTAGTTCATGAATGTTAGAAAGATAATCACTAATCGTGACATAACGGTCAGCAGTCATTGAACAGAATTTACTTTCTTTTTAAAATAATTTATTTTTTTAATTTTCAGAAAGTTTAAATGCCATGCACAAATACGTCCTTAAGCATGAGGGTCTTTGCTACATAGAACTTTTATTTAGGCCATTAATATTGATATCGGACTACAAATTTCTTGAGTGGTTGTTGACTTCAAACACTTTAATCAGAAAGAGCAAAGATTATCAAACTTTAAGTAATTGGTTGGAGGATGGAATATTGCTTGCACACGGTAAGTGTTTAGATTATTCATGTTGATTCACGGTGGATGACATGTTAGACGTATACAGGGTGTTTCAGAACATGTGGGCAATCTCTCGGATTCATATAGATTAGGTGAAAATAATATGATAAGTTCATATAATATTTTTTCCTAAGAGCCCCCCTCGAGGAGATATATGCCCCTAAAGACCGGCCCTGAAAACTAGTTTTTTATTGATAGCCTTTGAATCGCCCTGTATATTTTGATTAAAATTTAGTATAATCTACACTATGGAAAGCTTTATTAAATAGGTTAACAATAAAATGTATAGTTCATTCTGTGGGCCAGGGACGGACTAGCTTGGGCATAAAAATCTTACATCTTTGACAGGTGTCATGCAATCGGGATTTTTATACTATTTTTGGATAGCTTACGTATTTTAACGCAAAATAGATACTCTTCGCAGATTTCAATAAGTTGAACCGTTTTCGAGAAAAAGACAATAACGTTAATAATTATTATAACTATAATAATAGGAAAATGAACGGATTTTTACTTAATTAAAAAATTTATAACAAAGCTCAATGTGGGCTCCCTCTACTCTAACACACTCCCGGGTATGATGTACTGAAGACTGCTGCACCCTCCATAACACCCCTATTATAACGAAAAAACACGAAACAGATTCGGGTACGATTAAACCTTTTTAAAGCATGTTAACGGTCAAGTTGATTTTTCTCGAAAACGGTTCAACTTATCGAAATCTACGAAGAGTGTCTATTTTGCGTTAAAATACGTAAGCTATCCAAAAATAATATAAAATTCCCGATTGCATGACACCTGTCAAAGATGTAAGATTTTTAATGCCCAAGCTAGTCCGTCCCTGGCCCACAGAATGAACTGTACATTTTATTATTAACCTATTTATTAAAGGTTTTTATAGTGTAGATTATACTAAATTTTAATCAAAATATACAGGGCGATTCAAAGGCTATCAATAAAAAACTAGTTTTCAGGGCCGGTTTTAGGGGCATATATCTCCTCAAGGGGGGCTCTTAGGAAAAAATATTATATAAACTTATCATATTATTTTCACCTAATCTATATGAATCCGAGAGATTGCCCAAATGTTCTGAAACACCCTGTATAACGAACCAGCAACTTTGTTATTTTGGATGAAACACCCTGTATTTTATTTCATTTTCGAAGCCCCTATTATTTTCTTAACAAGTTTCTTTAACATTTTCCTATACTTATCTCTTACCGTTTCTAAAATAAATTAAATTCCAATTTTTTTGACGGAAAACTTTTAAAAAATTTTGATTTTTTGAACTCTAAAAGATTAACACCCTAAAATTTGGTAGACACTTAAATAATACCAGGGGGCTTTTAATCCTATACCCAAAACTTAGTTGCGATATACGAGTTGGTTTAAAAACACAGTTAATTTGGTTATTTGAAAAGGTGACCCTAACTATTATAATTTTTTTTTATATCATATACCGGGTGTTTCAATAAAAACTCCTAGGCCAATTATTTCGAAAACTAAAAGTGACATGTAACTTCAATAAACGCCAGTTTTTAGCCTCTATGATTGGCTTCACAACTGTGTAGAAAATGTGTTTGAATAATACACGCGGTAACACAATGGCGCCACGGTGCAAAGAACTTTTAAATGTTGTGGGTTCTTTAAGATAATTAATTGTTGATCAAAATTATGTCTCATAAGAACGTTTGATAAATGGAACATGAACGGAGATATTTGGGGTTCAGTTTTTTAAATAAATAATTTTAACGAGTATTTTAATTATAAATATTTTTTATATCATTTAGCAGATTTTCATTTAATTTTGGTAATGAATAATTTTATTGATAAAACGCTCGTGTAGCGCTAAATTATTACGTCCAGTGACGTCGCAGGGGGCGCCTTAACAAGTAATATTGGCAAATAATAAGACGCCACTGAGTTTTTGGTAATTTTTATATTTTTTCTTATTAAGCAATTAAAAATATCCTTTTCCTGTTTGTTAAATTGTTTTCATATCTTGCTTCGTTTTTAAGAAATAAAAATAAAAACAATATCTATTATTTCATATCTCTGGAAAACAAAAATCGTTAAATAATTAACATTATTAACACTAAGTGTCAGTGTCAGTATCAGAATTTGCAATTTCTACATTTTTAAAATAAAAATGGTTCAACATTCAAATCAAGACAAATTAAACATGGTTCTAGTTTATGGAAAATACCTAATTTGATTTAATAAATTTGGATTTTCTTCCAAAAGAATATGCAAATGTGAAGAAAAGGATATTTTTAGTTGCTTAATCCGAAAAAAATATAAAAATTACCAAAAACTCAGTGGCGTCTTATTTTTTGCCAATATTATTTGTTAAGGCGCCCCCTGAGACGTCACTGGACGAAATAATTTAGCGCTACACGAGCGTTTTATCACTAAAATTATCATTACCAAAATTAAATTAAAATCTGCTAATGGATATTAAAAATATTTATAATTAAAATACTCGTTAAAATTATTTTAAAAAAAAATTTATCTCAAATATCTCCGTTCATGTTGAATTTATCAAAAATTTTTATGGGACATAATTTGAACAACAATTAATTATCTTTAAGAATCACAAAATTTAAAGGTTCCTGTCATCGAAAAAATCCTTTGCACCGTGACGCCACCTACCTACATCTTGTATTGTTCAAACACATTCTTTACACAGTTGTGAAGCCAATCATAGAGGCTAAAAACTGGCGTTTACAGAATTTACATGTCGCTTTTAGTTTTCGAAATAATTATCCTCGGAGTTTTTATTGAAACACCCTGTATACCTAACTAATCAAGTTTTTAACTTATATAAGCGATTATTTGTAAAATTTCTTTGACAATTTAATTTTCATTCGGTTTCAGTAAGTACTTATACCACGATAAACTCTAATTTGATATAAACATTATGTCATCACTATCGTCATTGTTGTGGTATTTTATTAATAATTAAAGATACAGATGCTGAATAGAGTCAAAAGTCACGAAAGAAAACTATTTAAATGCAGTAATTATGAATTTATTTTATTTGGAAAGTGTGATCCAGTCATCCCTAGAACACAAAACTATCGCCAATGAACCTCGGGAAATTTTTACTAACCCAAATTTTTTTTTAATGAATTTGGTTGGTGTAACTTTAAAAGCGCCAAGAAACACTTACAGTATTCGTGACATAATTTTTATGCCAAATAAGAATTTATAATGACATACTTACTAAATAGACCAGGGTCGATAATTTTTGAAACCAAAAAAAAATAATAGTAGGATGAAACCCATTGGAAAAGGAAGAGAATATAACAAAAATTAAAGGAAAAATAATTTACGGGCGATCCGAGGTCGGGAAGTGGAAAGGGGTGAGTTTTTAAGGGTAGAACACGATTTATCTCGATTTCCGGCAAAACTACAAGTCCTATGGAAATCGAGATAAATCGTTTTCTACCCTTAAAAACTTACCCCTTTCCACTTCCCGACCTCGGATCGCCCGTAAATTATTTTTCCTTTCATTTCATTGGTATTTCTGAAGTAGGTAGGTATTATTTTACAATTTTCTAAACAAAAATGGTTTTGTCGGAAAGACAGCGTATCGAAGTCTGGCGATAGATTTTATTATCGTCTGGGAGCATGCCAAGTAGAGGGTGGAGGACATTTCCAGCATTTGCCACGTTAAACCACCTTTTTGTTGTGTTTTGTTTTGCTTCGTTGCATTTTTATTTTTTTTTTGACAACATAAATAACAAATAAATCATAACTATTGTTAAGTCACAAAATGTCAGAACGCGAAACAATAAAGATTTCTTACCTTGAAAGGTAAAAAAACATTAATGATTTATCATTTCCACTTATTTAAATAGACATTTTTTAAAAACTTTTAACAGTCGCCATTTTTAAATAGCTTGACAGAATCGCGCCAATATTTATGAGCATACTGTACGAGATATTAGCTTTCAAATGATGTATCACAAGATGTATGTTTCCATTTAAAAAAAAGATCGATGTCGTCATATCTTTAACAAATGTATATAAAAAAATAAAAGAATAACGTCAAAATGTAAGCATATGTATCAGTGGCGCAACCAGGGGGGGGGGCGCCGGGCTGCAGCCCGACCCGAGCTTAGAAACTTAGCCTATTCGTTTAATTGCAAACCAATTTTTCATGTCACGCGAACTATTTTCGCATATTTTTTGCGATCTCAATGTTTTATGGATTTGTAATTTTTTTGCTTATCAATGTAACATGGAATCTTACGTTTTTTGAGTAATTAAAGTATAAATTTTAATAAATAGCTCAAAATTGTACATAATGTTTAAAAAAAAAATTTTGGATTCGAGTTTTTTTCGTTTCTTTGCATTTTTTGAGAATATTTACCATAGTAATGTATATATTTTTTTACACCATCAGAAAGTGGAGATTTCAACAAACAAAACGCCCACCGACTTTTTTAAAACAGCTGATATTTTGACGTGAGAATTTTCGATTGAAAATAAGGGTGCTTTTTTGATATTAAGTCAAAATAAGGTGAAAAAATAAATATTTTAAATCAAAATAAATACAGTGTGTTTGCGACATAAAAAGGTAAGTTATCACCAAATTTCGTGAAAACCTAATTTTTCTTGTAAAAGATAAAAATAAAAAAACAAAAACTTGGTTATTTGAATTTTTCACATAAATTTTGAGGCAATGTGAAAAAAGTGTTAATACAAAAGTTGTAGATCTTTCTATTACCTATAACTTTGCTATTTAACGTTTTTCCATAGGACTTGTAGTTTTCCCGGAAATCGAGATAAATCGTTTTCTAGCCTTAAAAACTCACCCACTTCCACTTCTCGACCTCAAATCGCCCGTAAATTATTTTTTCTTTCATTTTTGTTATGTTCTCTTTCTTTTCTAATGGGTTTCATCTTACTATTATTTTTTTTGTTTCAAAAATTATCGACCCTGGTCTACCTATTTATGCGAACCACGATATTGATATTACCGTGGAAGAAATTCTGGACGAAATGGCAAAAACAAAAGGAAGAATTTTACTTTAATATTAGTATTATTAGTGATTACTTACAACTTATTGTATAAGGGTTTTGTTTTGTTTTAGTATAAGTATGCTTAATATATGCGTTACTTATTTTAAATACATTTTTACTAATTAAAATAAAATCCCTAAATTTTTTTTTCATAAATATTTCGTTAGGGCTAGCGGCGTATTATTGCAGAAGTTTTAGGGGGCTGTCGCTCTCGTCAATCATTAAGTATTTTACCCAAAAAAGGGCGTGGCAACCAAACATTTTTCGCCTTCGGCGCAAGAGGTTAAAGCCCCCCCCCCCCCCGAACAAAATTTCTGGTTGCGCCACTGATATGTATATAAAACTAAATTGCCTTGTCCGAGCGTTTTCTCCAAACGTTACAGGTTAAGCAGGCATTATTAATTTTATTCCGGACTTCTGGGCAACCCTGTATATCTAACGTACCATCTACGGTGAATTACCTTGTATATAATAATAAAATTATTACATTACTACAGCACTAAGCAGTCTAACAAAAACAAATATTATGTATATTTTTAGGGTCTGTTTGGAAGAACGGTCGCAAAATATTAACTCCCACTTTTCATTTCAATATTTTGGAACAATTTGTTGATGTCTTTGAAAGGCCAGTATCAACACTAATCAAAATTTTAGATGGAGAGGTTGGTAAAGACAGTTTTGATGTTTATCCCATTATTACTAAATATGGATTGGATGTAATATGCGGTAAGTAGTAATTTTTTTTTGAGCCTGGGACCGATACACGTCCTGCACAAAACAAACTGGAAAGTATGCAAAGTTTTGCAGGACTTTATGAAATTGAAGGTGGTAGACAATCAAGTAATATCAAACCTTGTCGGGCTTCCATTGTCTTTATTTTGTTAGTTAACAAAACGTTTCGATACTTGTACCTCTAATCGTTTTCAAATGTAACCTAAATTATAATTCTAAGGCTACTGTATTAAATACTATCCATGTATAATGAAGCTTGATGACTCCGCCGACACGTGCTTATTGGAAGCAGAGAACTCAAGCCAACGAGAAGCGACTGTACCTTTGATATCGACTGGTCGTTTTTCAGTGACCTTTACACAACGATAACGGTCGATCCACAGCTTGATACTCCGAGAAAACTTGCTTATTTTCTACACTTAGCGACCTTACTTTTTAGTACAGATGCAAATGCAACAGAACGAAAACAAAATACTATCACAATTAGCTAGGCGCAACGTCAGCTCGCGGACTAAACGCAACTTAGACGAGCACATGGTTTTTAGCGATACACAACTTATTTGCCACATGCGCCTACCAAAACAGGACACGCAAAACGCCGAGCGGTCGCTTCTGGTTTGCTGTAATATTCTGTGATTGGAAGTTTGAGCTGTTGGTTTTGGACAAGAAGAGGCTTCCAGATATTGGGAATATACTACTTGATTTACTAAATATATGGGTTTTCTTCAGAGCTGTTCCGTGTCCAAAACCTTGGCTTCTGATCTTCTGAACACTGTATATTATGTTGGTTGGTCATTACATGTTCCGCTATACCTGATCTCGAAGTTTCACCTCTTTGAATATATTTCAGATGTTCTTTAACTCGTACAGGAAGAGGTCTTTTTGTTTCTCCCATGTTCAATACGATACACTCGCAAGTGATTTAATAGATACAATTTTTTGTGTTTTCATTACGGAGGATTTTAGTTTTGTAAGAAAGAAGAGAAGGGTATTTCTGGATTTAAAGGCTGTTTTGATAATATAGTTTTTGGTTATCCTTCTAATCTTTTCAGTAATCCCCTTAACTGGTATTATAAGAAATGCTTGCTCCTCTTTCGTTTCTGTATTAATTTTTTCTTCGCGATTTTTAAGTTTTGAGATGATATTAGTTACAAAGGTTTTAGAGTAACCATTCTGTTTTAAATCTCTTTTGATATTAGTTTCATTTGAAAACGGTTAGAGATACTAACTAACCGAACCGTTGCGTAACAAAATAAAGACAATAGAAGTCCGACAAAGTAATTTTTTTTGAGTTTTTGTAACTCATAAAAATATGGCAAACATTGTCGGCCTAAGATATTTCTTATTTGGTTCTTTTTTAATATGAATACATATTAGTAGGTATACACTATACAGCTATGTCTACAGGTGCAGATAGTTGTGGATAAACATCTATATTTATTGGTACAGATAGCTGTAGGTATACAGCTGCAATTTCTAAATTTACAGACATGAAATGATGTAAGTAATTTATATCCCAAAACCAAATATTTTATAAAAATGTTTTTTTAAATAGTATGTAGGTAAGTATTATGTAGTTTTACAATTGCAAATTACGTGATGTTATAAAATTTTACATACGTAATATAACATTTTCTGGAAAATTTTTAGCGGTTTAGGCATTTTTTTTTGGTATATCATAGAAAACGTTTCGTTGCAGTCCACACCATCATCATTTCAGTACAACTGCTGGGTTGTGGGTAATTTTTCTTCTTGCAGTTGTTTTTGTTTTATAATTTATTTCCCTTTATAGATTCAAGTTTATAAAACTCTAGACCTTGTGATCGGTACCCTTCGAGAAGTTTTGGGGTCAATTCCCAATGGGGTAATACCACTTTTTAAATTTTAAATAATTCGAATGATCTATTTAATCTATCTATACAATACATACACTATCCGACGTAAATATTGCAACAACAGCAACAACAAAAGGAAGCTTGATGTACCGGGTAATCAACTAATAATGGCCGCCGGCTATATCTCAAAAACCATTTACCGTACGGTTGGCGAAAAAAATTATTTATGACAAAAGTGTAATTGCTGGAAATTATTTTTAAGTTTCTAGATTGACCGCTAGGGCGCATAACTCTAGTTATCAATCAAATAGCGAGACTTTCTCAAAAATCCTTATAGTAAAGGGGTATCAGAGGTAGCATGTTTTCAATCTAATAAAAAATATGTATTTAGGTATTTGAGTTTTTGTTCTACCGTTTTGTTTACGGTTGTAGGAGGGGGCAAATATTCACAACTTTGGTTTGGCTTATCGGAATTTGACAAATTTGAAGTCGCTAATAGGGTATATTTTGTTTTATCAAGTTAATGAAAAACGAAGTTGTTCTGAATTCCATTGCTTAAGTTTGAGGGCATTATTAAGCAGAATCAACAATTTCTTCAGTTTTCACAAAAATTTTTAATTTAACGATATATTTTTTTTATCTTTTACTTAAGCAATAAGAAGAATAAATAAGAAGACTATCTGTGATAACCGCAAGTTACTATCTATCTTTAAACCGAAGATATAAAAAATTTATTATAAAAATGAGCTCCATAAGAACAAAAAAGAAGTTATAAATATCAATTTCAACGAATCATGATAAATAAACAGGTCAGATTTGAATATCAAAGTTGCATTATTTACAAATCCATTTTCTGAACCAGCATGTAGAATAATATACCGTACACCCTTTGACGATTTTCTTTTAACTGTATGTAGAGTATCATCTTGCCAACTTCGCCTAAGAACCCCGTAACTGGTTTCATCCAGAAAAACAGGGTTTAAATTAAATTCTCCTAAAAATTCTTCTCGTTTTTGGGCTATATCTGGTTGCTCTATTAGGAGCGTCTGTTTGATACAGTACATTTACGTCATTTAAAGTTAAATTTTTTTAAACAGTCCGCTACTTAACTGAACCAGTGGATATTTCACCACCATCAAAGATTGTAAGGTTTAGTTGTATTGAGCGAATGGAAACGTGTTCACCTGCTCTATATGTATATCTATATATATCCTATAAATACGCTCTCTTATGGTACCTATGTTAATAAATTTCGTGAGTTGACAATCACGCGATGAAAAATAGCTACATTATTGCGATTTTTAAAATCTACATCTATCTCTATGCTCTTTGCCTTAATTTGTTGGATTGTTGAACACGAAACGTCCAAAGCATCAGAAACTCTCTAAAACAAAAAGGTATTTATAAAATCATTGCCATAATATATTTTTCATGTTTCCTGCACAATTCCTGCTTTATTTTAACTTTTAAACTGCGTTAAAGGGTGGAACAGTCTTTCCGCATTACTTTCTCTTTGAAAATAAACAAGTAATTTTAAAATTACCGCTTGTTCTTTTTCACAATACCGTGACATTTTTGAAATAATGTTGATTAAAAATGTCACTGTCAAAAATGACAATAAAACTTTTTTGAGTGGTAAAATTTTACGACATTTATTATTGACGCAAATTTACTCTCTCAGCTAGTTCACGAATGTTAGAAAGATAAGCACTAGTCGTGACGTAACAGTCAGCGGTCATTGAACAGACTTTTATATAAGAGGTGTAGGTAAATCCGATAACATAAAAACTGCATCGATACCCTTAATTTTTTTTTATGTAATCTTAATCATTATGTAGAGAATGCAATAGTTTTATGGCGCAAGAAATTGTGGTAATCAGACACAAAAGATAAAATACATGCGATTTCTCTGGTTCTGGGTCAAGGCAGCCATTCGTCTGGGGCTGCAAATAATGCATCTTTAGTACCATATTACAGTCGGTACGATTATTATATCATTACCTAAATGGATGTCATGAAAATTCTACATTGTAAATACCCACTGATTTTACAGCAACAAGTTTTGTGGATCAATATTTCCTTACGATTATCGTAATAATTTGACATTTTTGGTATATAATTATTTTAGTATAGTACCTAGTATTAGTAATAGGTAGTAGTAGTAGTTTATACAGGGTGTCCGGAAACTTCTTACTTAGTTTTTGGCTTAGTTTATTTATTCCTAATTTTTTTACACGACACATTTAACAAATTTTACCCAAAAATTATAATTCCAGTGATTTTTCTACACAAAAAAGGTATTCTTAAAAAAAATTATTGGACCAATGATTTGGGAGAAAAATCGATTTATTTAAATCATTGCATAAACTATTATCGAATTGTGTTTACACTAAAACATCAAAGTAGTCTTATGACAAATACAAATTTGAAGTAAAAAAACATCAAGAAGCCCATGGTTAACGTTAAAATAAATTGACAATGACGTTTTTGTGATTTATTGTAGTGTTCATTGATCAAGTGCAAAGTGTTTTTGATTAATTAAGGTGCAAATTTTTAAAAATGGCAGGTTATTCATTTGCTGAGTTAGCTGATATGCATTTTATGTATGGAAAAGCTAATGGTTGGGCTGGAGAAGCTCGCAGGTTGTATCAAGAATATTTTCCAAACAGTCAAATTCCTTGTGAGAAATTATTCATTAATTTACATCAACGATTAAGAGAAACCGGGACTTTTATGCCAAATATGAATGAAACTAAGAGAAGCCGTACTACTAGGACTCCACAAGCAGAAGAAAGAGTGCTCGAATGCGTTGCAGCCAATCCGGGTATAAGCACAAGAAGAATTGCCTTACAAGAGGGTATCCCTAAGAGTACAACATGAGAAATTTTGCAGGAACAACTTCTTTATCCATACCATATACAAAGAGTTCAGGCGCAAAGCCTCAAGACCTACTTCCTCGTGCAGAGTTTTGTCAGTGCATGCAGAGAAAATGTCATCAAGACCGTTTTTTTCTACATAAAGTCTTGTTTTCTGACGAAGCAGGGTTTACCCGTGAAGGCATCGTAAATTTTCATAATAACCATGTATGGGCAGAAGAAAATCCCCATGCAATTTTCGAAAGTCGATTTCAAAATAAATTTTCAATTAATGTTTGGGCAGGTATATTGGGCGATCGATTAATAGGACCATACATTATGCCTCAACGTTTAGATGGGCTCGCATATTTAGATTTTTTACAAGATTCTTTGCCTGTTCAACTTAAAGATGTACCAGCAAAGACTTACAAACTATTTTATGCACGACGGGGCTCCACCTCATTTTAGTGGTTCGAGATCATTAAATCAAACATATCCAGACCGATGGATAGGCCGAGGTGGGCTCATTGCCTGGCCTCCCCGTTCACCTGATCTCAATCCATTGGATTACTTTCTTTGGGGATATCTGAAGTCTCTGGTATATTCAGTACCTGTTGAAAATGTACAACAATTGGAACAATGTGTTATTTATTTTTGCGAGGAAATTCGTAATAAGGAAGGAGTTTTCGCAAGAGGACGAACATCAATGAGATATCGTTTAGTTGGTTGTATTGATATGAATGGAAACCATTTTCAACATTTGTTGTAACTTTTCTACTTTTTTCAGATTATTCTTGTTAAACCAACAACTCTTAATTTATTTTGTTTAAAAATGACAATAAAAAAAAACGTTTTGACTTAATTATTGTCATTGTCAATTTATTTTGACGCTAACCATGGGCTTCTTGATGTTTTTTTACTTCAAATTTGTATTTGCCATAAGACTACTTTGATGTTTTAGTTTAAACACAATTCGATAATAGTTTATGCAATGATTTAAATAAATCGATTTTTCTCCTAAATCATTGGTCCAATAATTTTTTTTAAGAATACCTTTTTTGTGTAGAAAAATCACTGGAATTACAATTTTTGGGTAAATTTTTTTAAATGTGTCGTGTAAAAAAATTAGGAATAAATAAACTAAGCCACCAGAACGTCCCTGACTTAATTTAATAATAACTCTCAATATCATAAATTAGCAATTGTTAATATTAGTTTGTGTGCCAAAAAGCACACCGGTACCTTAAGCGGTTGCATAGATATAAAATAGAAACTAATCTTTAGAGGTCACCTTTGGACGGCCATAGCTTCCTTATAAGTCATTTAAGGACCTACATTCATATGAACTTTTTTTCATATTTTCATATGTAGAATATCCCCTTAAAGTATACGAACGAAGTTTCCGGGCACCCTGTATAAAGACAGAAATTCTGTAATAGGTATTTTATAACCTTTTTTTTAAATATTATGGTGTCTTAAATCTAACAGCACAGTACATTTTATTCTCGATAAAATTATTTTTTATTTATTTATTTATTAGATAGGTACATTAATTATACATACAGTGTGACCAGTAAAGTCCGCATCATATGGGATTTTTTTTTATTAATAGCTTTATTCGAAATTTGACTTTGGCATCAAGTTCTGCTTCGATCGAGATGAAACTTAACCAAAAAAATATTAGTCACATGATTCGCATTATCTGTCAAATTTTACTTTTTTTCAAAAAATAATTCAATAGTGGTGGGGTTATTTCTGAAAATATCGAAAAAAGTTATTAGAAAAAGTTTTTTTAAATGCAGTTTCTAGCCCACATGCAAAATTTCACCTGCATAAGATAATTTTGATTTTTTACTAATATTTTGTAAATTGCACTACTTTCGCAAAATAAGACTCAAAGCAACCTACATAAAACTTCTTAGTTTTGACAATGCTTTATTTCAGATACATTTTCTTTAAAGTAGCGCGATATTAAATGTGTGTTTTCCTACAAAATCAAAATTGGGATATTAAAATTTGGTCGCATGTGATGTGACGAAATCTGCACAGTTTATTTGTTTTTGACCCTGTATAAGGTACTTAACTCCATAAAATAAGTATTTTTAAAAACGTAGTTTATGTCTGAAAGTCTGAAAGTAATACACCTTAAAGTGCCCTTTTAATATCCTATACCTTTTATCACTAGGAAATATAAAAATATTTAATGTTCTTGTAACATATTTATACAAGGTCAATTTAAAATTGTAACTCTTTAATTATTTAAAAACAAACCTGTTCTATTTTTTCCTTATATGTTATCCCTTTTTTTAGTGGTGTTCATTCCCTGTGTGTCTTAAAATAAAGTCGCCCTGACAGACCCCAGTAGCGTGAAGCGTGTATCCCTGTTTATATGTTTCGAATAATAATGTTCCTCTTTTTTTACTTTGCGACTGGCTGCATGGCTAATTAGCCAAATGCCATTTAAACAAAAAAAAAACACACCTTAATATTGAGTATGAGCTTTAAATCAGGAAATCTCCAAAATTACTGAACTGAAGTACATGAATTTTACATCATTATAAAGGGAATTGAAAGACCCAGGGGGCTGCATATTTAACGTGATTATTTGCCAATTTTGTGTCCCCCCCGAAAATAAAATCGCCGAGTCTGAGCGTTTTTCTAAAAAACAACTGAGCTGCCAGTAAATGCCTTTGTTTCGTTTTCAATGCGCCACCCTGTATATTATTACTTCGGATATATACACTTATTCGCTCGGTTATTGCAGGAGACTTAGGTGTGGAATTTAATTTCGAACTTTTAATTCGCATATTACAGATGTTGTTTCTCTAGAGCCATTCGTGGAATTGCAGAGATTTCACGACCCTAGAAGCTATAAAAACCCCGTACATGTATTCGCTTGTACAAAACTGGGATTGGTATGCTTCGAAAGTCTGGAGCTTCTATTACTTAAGTACATAAGTCCAGTATTAAAAAAGTTCAGCGGGAATTTTTAAAACACTAGGCACTGAAAAGTGACAGTGATGTCGACCCTGCTAGGGGTCTTGCAGATGATTATCTGCTTAATAAATTTAATTTTTTTTCTCTAGAACAAAGATATATCATCGATTACTTTATTACGCAAAATCTAGAATGGTAAAAATCATTGTCCTGACCTGCTTGGATTTATAAATCAATTTTCTAGCGCCTAGTTAAACTCTAGAAATAGCATAACATTTTAATCTCGAAGAGCGAATACTACTTTATATCTCAAATCTCTGATTTACATAATGAGGGTACCTACTCACTTTAATAGAATATCGCAAATCTGTGTTTGTAAGTAATATTATTGAGGTAAGGTCGGTAAAAGTATCTGTGAGATACGTGTTGTTGATTATATTTTTTCTAATTTTTACAATTTATTATTGTCAATTATCATTATTAATAATTGTTCTTAACTATTACTTATAAAGGGTTTTCCAATAAGAACGATATGATTTCAAAATGAAATAAAATTAAAATAATTTCAGATACAACAAAACGTTTTATATTATCTTAAAGTAGGTATAGCTGATAACATTATTTATGTTTTGAATAACACATCGTTTAAATGTCCTCCGCGACTTCGTGTACACGAGCGAATTCGATGAACCCAATTTTCGATGACTTTATGCAATAAATCGGGCGTGATCTGACGAATGCAGGGTTCAATGTTCAACCTTAATGCATCAAGTGTTTGTGGTCTGTTTTCATAAACCTTAGATTTCAAATAGCCCCACAAGAAGTAATCTAAAGGAGTTAAATCACAGCTTCTTGGAGGCCACTGAACAGTAGCATTCCTTGAAATTATCTTTTCGTCAAACTTTTTCTTGCAGTATATCGATAGTTTCATGAGCAGTGTGACATGTGGCACCGTCTTGCTGGAACCACATATCCTCCAAATCAAGTGCATCTAAATTTGGCCACAAAAAAATTCTTAACATCTGTCGATATCGTTTACCATTCACTGTAACTGCATCTCCTGCCTCATTTTGGAAAAAAAATGGTCCGATAATGCCACCATACCATAAACCACACCATACAGTTACCTTTAGCGGATACAAAGGCTTCTCATGAATCTGTTGTGGATTGTTTTCACATCAAAAACGGCAATTTTGCTTGTTAACGTATCCACTTAACCAAAAATAAGCTTCATCTGAAAAGATAATTTTTTTGGCAAAATTAGGATCCCTTTCAAGTTGTTCTAAACTCCAAGCAGAAAATTCTCTGCGCCGACGATGGTCCAGTGGCTTAAGTTCTTGGGTAAAAACAATCTCATACGGGTGTAAATTTAAGTCTTCTTTCAAAATACGCCAAGTTGTCGTTTTTTTAATCCTTAACTCTTGAGCACGACGAGGAATTGATAAATTTGGATCCACTGCAACACTAGCTCTTACAGCAGCAATATTCTCAACAATTCTTGCGTTTCGATGTCTTCTTGGTGTTTTTACATCGTGAAGAGTAAAATTATTTTCAAATTTCTCAACGATGCGACGAATGGCAAGCAAAGGAGGACGATTATTTACACCAAAGTTTTTGCGAAGTGCGCGATAAGTGTTCACAAAAGATCGTCTATTTTCGTAAAATTTTTGATAATAACCAAACGTTTTTGAAGCGCGTATTTAGCCAATAATAAATTGTTATAGTTTACTGACAATAACTGACAACTGGTGACAGGTATAACTTTATTACGATGGTTACCATATCGTTTCAAAATCATATCGTTCTTATTGGAAAACCCTTTACAATACCTTTATTTTGTAATAATGTTTAGAATTGCATTTCGAAATTACTTTATATTACTTGTATTCTTTAAACACATAGCCTTATAAATTAATGATATCAGTTGGACTGTAATGACAAAGAAATTAATAAATAAATTTCCTTAAGGTGGAATTAACGACGCTATTTTCTATCGTCAATTTAATTTGCCTTACTATTGACGATTCGCATGCGCACTGCAGTGTTGTGTTGATCAGAGTAGTTATTTTTATGCTTTTGGCATATAAAGAAGAAAGGCAGACATATTATGGAGCTGGTAGAGCAAGGCAGATAGTAGTTAAACCGATCATAGTTTTGTTTACTTTCGTGTTTCGTGCAACTACGGAACCTTTCCTGTTAACACCAACACATATTCTCTAGTATTCTTGGAATAGATGACATCTAGATAGACTAGAAAATATCGTGTTGCTAGTAAATATTGTTGTTTTTACTTCAGTTCTGAGAATCGACGTGTTAACTTTCAAGGATTTTAAGGTAAATTGTGGCAATTTTATTGGTTTCAAAAAACTGCTTTTTTTTAAGTTTCTGTGCATTTATTAAAAAAAAAAACACCGGCATACTATTTGTCAATGCCTCCCTGAACAGCCCTTCCAAAATTATATTCTAAATTATTATTTTTTTAATAATTGCAAGGTTCCGGAAGTTACCACTGCATTCAAGCCATTTGTAGGTCTTTTTATACATGATTCACCTTGATAACTGTGCCCTTAATATAACTGTATTTCACACCCTACTTTTAGGAAGATTTTGTAGTATTTTTTGCAGCACAAGCGTTTTTAGTGGCTATTAATTTAATTTAAAAAAAATATTGTTTTGCGTCGACATCCAAAAATTTAGTTGAAAAGACTAATAATAAGATAATATTCGATTGCACAAAGATTTTAAATAATAATTAACTAACTTACTAACCCGGCAACTTTGACTGTGACCATAAATGACATTAATAGACATTCACTCACAATCAAATATTATTATAATTTATTAAAAAATCGAAAATTAAGCTTACCGAGTCACTCTAATTATTATGAGATAATAATTTCTGCTCATGTAATTTTTATTATGAGATAATAATTTCTGCTAATGTCATGCTAGTTATTTAGTTATTGTTGTTTAATATACAGTAATACAGTATGTCCGCGGTTGGGGTCCCCAAGGGGGAAAAATCTTTATTATTCATTTTACGACAAAAAGTAATTCTTTATGAAAAGTTCTGCTTGTTGGGAAAATGAACACCATAAAAAAAAATGTTAGATCAGATTAACAGGGTGTTAATAAATTAGAAAAATATGAAAATGCTTTAAGAGAGAAGTAGGTACCATTATTTATTATTTTTAACAAAAATTTTATAAAACAAAGTTGTTTATAAACTAGCATAAAGACTAAATACAAGTTTCAAAATAAAAATTCAAATATTTTAAAATAAAATATTAATAATTATTGTTTTTATTTAATTAGGTATTTGCATTTTACAAAAAAATCAAGATAGCCGATTTTGTATACGTTCATGTTTATGTCAGCATTTTATTTAAATCTGTCGGGATTCTGTTTTCGTAAATGCATTTTCGAAAATGTTAACCAAACAAGAGCGTATTTATTTATTACAGTGTTACGTTATTGGAAATGTGTCTTATCAATACGCTATAGATGTTTTTCATGAAAAAATTCCTAATACGCCTGTGTCAAATGAAGGATTGCGAAAATTATTTAAAAAATTTAATGAAACTGGTGATGAATGTAAAGAAATCAAAGAAAAAATACGATGGAAATGACGCAGCTTCATTATCAGCAATAGGGTCAGTTTTAGATAACCCGAAATTATCTTTATGGAAGCGTGCACAAACAGTGGATAGAAAAAGTTGATCAGAACTAAAAACTACGTTTAAATATGCAATTACACCCATTTACGATGAAAATTTTTTTAATGTGCATGCCTGCAATAACCATGCAAATTTACCTGTTTTTACTAGTGATGCCGCGAGACGAGACGAGAATTAGCCCATTCTCGTCTCGTCTCGTGAGGCGAGAATTTTTTAAAATCTCGTCTCGACGAGAAAAGCGTTTTTCTCGCTCGAGAGTGCCAATGTCTCGTCTCGTCTCGTCTCGTCTCGTCTCGTCTCGTCTCGTCTCGTCTCGTCTCGTCTCGTCTCGTCTCGTCTCGTCTCGTCTCGTCTCGTCTCGTCTCGTCTCGTCTCGTCTCGTCTCGTCTCGTCTCGTCTCGTCTCGTCTCGTCTCGTCTCGTCTCGTCTCGTCTCGTCTCGTCTCGTCTCGTCTCGTCTCGTCTCGTCTCGTCTCGTCTCGTCTCGTCTCGTCTCGTCTCGTCTCGTCTCGTCTCGTCTCGTCTCGTCTCGTCTCGTCTCGTCTCGTCTCGTCTCGTCTCGTCTCGTCTCGTCTCGTCTCGTCTCGTCTCGTCTCGTCTCGTCTCGTCTCGTCTCGTCTCGTCTCGTCTCGTCTCGTTTTTTCTCGTGAGTAGGGACTCATAAAAAATATTTTTTTATACGAATCTTAAAGGGGGTATATATTTAAAAGTATCTGGTCGTATCGCAGAAGGGTTTAATATAAGTCGGTTTGTTAGTCATGTGACTTAGAAACTATTTTTCTTAGATCAACAAAATATTGCAAGCGGGCATAAGACATAATTCACGTAATGTAATAGGCTTGGCACCGAGGTATTTTCAGTCCAAAATATACGGGGTGGTAAAAGATACAGAATAGAGAACGATTTATAATATTAATAATTGATTCATAATGGAACTACCCTTCTTTTATTATTTATTTTTGGCATAATTCGGGGCATAATTAACTGCAATAGTTTGGAAAATATTCGACTAAATAAAGGGATCAGCCCAGAATGTCATGTCAAAAACCTTAATTTTTTATTACATTAATAGAAAGTGCAAGAAAAAGAACTTAAAGAAGTATTTCCGAAAATGCTCTATTTGACATATCAAAATTTAAAAATTCACTTTATTTTTTGCTCCTTTTACCCAAAAAATACAAAAATTTATTACGAACAAGCTTAATTTACGCAATTAGGAAAAATATTGTAAGTAACATGTGCGAAAAGTTCCGTTTCCACACTCACTTAGTGGCATGCCCGGACTTGCTTCGAGCCGTTCGTGCAACTGCCACCTCGTGCGGAAAAGTATCATTTACCGCACTTAATAATTATTTTCAATAGCCAAATTTATGTCTGAGACCTGTGTAATAAAATGAGGCAAAATAAGGCATACACTTGAATTATTCGTACTGAATGTCACTTTACCTATTATATTAGACTTTTTATTTTTAATTTATTTACTAATGTCATATTGAGACTATTAACTTAATGCTATTGTTATAACACTAGTTTCATGGCCCTCCGTTGTCTTTATCTGTGATTTCCTAATAAAGTTTCGGTTGATATACAGGGTGTTATGAAAGTAATGTCAAATATTAAAACTGGTAAGAGAGATATGAAATGAAATTCACACTTTTATTAATGATTTTTGTGTGAGAAGTTTTTGGCGAATTTAGAATTTTTGATACAAAATTGTTAAATTTAGTCAAAATCTATCGTCTTACGCCTTGTGAATGAAATTTGACTGGGGTCCTTTTCGATATTGTGTTTTCAATCGAAAATGCTTTCTTTCAGATTTGGTTAATTATTTAAAAATGTCAACTACTAACCGTAGACAGAAGAAAGAGGCTAGACAATTTGATTATGTTCTCTTGAATATCTGTTTTAAGGTAAATGCCTTCACAATACGATAGAGTGAGAACGGTAAACACATTATTTTTCTGTCTATATATTAGGAGATACCTAAAATTCAGTGTTCTAACAAACGAGAAAATTCGAGAAAATTCGAGAAAAAACGAGAAATTTCTCGACGAGAAACGGTCTTCTCTCGTCTCGTCTCGTGACTTCTCTCGAGAAAAAAAATGTCACTCTCGTCTCGTCGAGACGAGACACAAGAATTTCTCGTCTCGGCGGAATCACTAGTTTTTACTTGTAATCGTAAATGATTGCAATTGCATATTTCAGCGTGGTTTTTAGTTCTGATTAACTTTTTCTGATAACATTTTTCGATATTGTCAAAAATAAAGGTACTTTACTCTTGGGCAAAATTCATATTTTTTGACAAACCCCGTATATGCCTGGGAAAATATAATATCTGATAGTTGCATTTTAGGTTTTAGACCATGCAGAGCTTTTTATGAAGAATAACTTTTTTTCCTAAAATTAATAATAAAAAAGTTTTCCATATGATGCGAACTTACGGAGACATACTGTACATATATGGTAATATGCTCTTAAAATGATAATTTATGAAAAATTTGCATTTTATTATGAAATTGACAAAATATACAAAAAATGCGTTCTATACTATTAATATGCACATTGCTTTATTGATCAAAATTGGTTTCCTTGACCTTAAGAACCATAAAAACAATTACTCAACATTTTTTACTAATCCAACATTAGCCATTATAAGTTTTTTTTTAATTTATTGGTCAAAACTGAATCTTTTCACCTCAAAAAATTTCATTTTGACATCGACATCAACAGCTTAGGAAACGAATAAGTTAAGTAAATACTTAAAGTATTGGAGGTCTGTTCTAATAACTTTAATATAATTTTATTTTATACTTTTTAGGCCCCCCAGTATTTTTTTTAACATATTATTCCCAGAAATATAATACCAACTTAACATGTCTACAAAAACGGCTTAAGTTTTTTGCAAAAGTGCTATTTTGTACCTCCCGACGAATTGACAATCCCTTTTTTTAGAAGTTGGTTAAACATATTTTAAAATTTTAGAGACAGCGATGGGAGTTCAAATGAATGTTCAAGAAGATTCTAACGTTGATTATGTCGATGCTGTAGCAGGAATGTGCAAAATTGTAGTAGAAAGAGCTTTTAATCCATTTAAAATGATAGATGCTTTCTACTATTTAAGTATTGACCACTTACGGGAAAGAAAATATGTCAAACTCCTTCACTCTGTTTCGAATGGTGTAATTGAAAGAAGAAAAAAAGAAATTGAGGACGAAAATAGGAAAAAGGCGTCTGCAGACGATACAGAAAGTAGGGAAAAGTCAGAGGTTGAAACAGGAGTGAAAAAGAGAATGGCCTTTTTGGATTTGCTATTAACAGCTCGGGATGAAAATGGACAGCCTCTATCTAATAAGTTTATTCGAGAACAGGTGGATACTTTTATGTTTGCGGTAAGTTTTCTTAGTATGTACCTAATAATTTCATTTTCCAATGAAAGCTTTTACACCTATAAATTCTTATAGTATTTTTTATCGACTCCCTGAATTAACAGGGAATTATGTCTGCAGGCTATTTTTTATCGCCAGTGATTTCAAACGTTGTCGCGTGCACTTAATATCTTATAATATATTACGTTATTTATATACAGGATGCCCGAAATTGGTCCTGACAAATAAGCCTACTGAATAAAAATTACGCGATTACTTGAAGCAATTACTTTTTAGTAAAAGCAATTGCTTCACTAGCAAATGCTATAGATTTCAGTGAAAATGAGAAAATTCAAGTGATAGTAGTGATGAAGGAATTAAAAACAAGCAATTGATATTCGTTTACAAATTAAAGGAACATAAATACATCTCTCTGACCACAACAAATTTAATAAAAATATTGGCCTTCTCCAAAACTGCATCCATTACAGAAGTGTATGTCTTACAGACAGTAGTTTGGTGAACACCGAATTCTTCACCTACAGAATGAAAGCCCGGATCTGACAATTTCCGCAGAAATGCTTTAATCTTATTTAAAGGAGACAGTGCACTCCCTCGCCTTTTACCGGTATTAGTTAAAAAATAATTTGCCAACCACTCAACATTTTCGCAGTCAAATCGATATAACTTTCTGAAATCATCATATCTGAAATTTTTACGCACACGGTAGATTTTTCTTCTACGGACGTTCCTATATTCAGCCATAATTGAAGACATAAATTAAGAGCAACGTACGTGTATGCCGCGGAGAACTAAAGTTGACTGCTACCAAGCAAATGTTGTAGGGTCGACCTACCTTAAAAAGTTAAAAGCAATTTCTACACTAGAAAAAGCAATTCGTTAATTTATTTATCACATTTTAAGCAAACGATGGCAATTGTTTCTATTTTTTAAGAAAAAGCATTGACTAGAAGCAATTCCTGCACTTCAAAGCGATCGCTGGACGCAAAAGCGATTACTTTAGTTTTTATTCATTGGCTTTCAAGAAATTACTTCGATTTTATGAGAAAAAGCGATCCTACTTAGTAATATATTAGTTACAACGTTTTGGTTTCCTGGAACCATCATCAATTTTCTTTTTTCTTATGACCGTCATCTTGGATTTTTTATTTATCGAAAAGTACTAAATTTTTTTTTAAAGTATGATTCCAAACACATAAATTAAAAATTTAGAACCTCAAAATAACTAAAAATAACATTTTTAGGGAAAATACGAACATATTTGGCAACACCGACAAATCGAATGATCCTTTTACTTAAGAATAAACCTTGGTTTATTCAAAATATCTCAAAAACTAAAATAACCAGAATCGATCCGCAAGCACCAATAGATAGATTGACTGCTAACATAATTGCCTAAAACTTTTCCCATTTAACAGTCTTAGGTGTTAATAAATTAGGAAAATATGAAAATGCTTCAAGAGAGAAGTACCATTATTTATTATTTTTAACAAAAATTTTATAAAACAAAGTTGTGTATAAACTAGCATAAAGACTAAATACATGTTTCAAAATAAAAATTCGAATATTTTCAATAAAATATTAATAATAATAACTATTGTTTTCGTTTAATTATTTGCATTGAACAAAAACATCAAGATGGCCGATTTTGTATACGTTCATGTTTATGTCAGCATTTTAATTACATCTGTCAGTATCTCATACCTTGGTCTGAGGTCAGTATTCTATTTTCATAAAGGCATTTTCGAAAATGTTATCCAAATTTATTTCATTTAATACAATGTTACGGTATTGAAAATATGTCTTATCAATACGCTATAGATGGTTTTCATGAAAAATTTTCTAATACGCCTGTGTCAAAAAAAATATTGTAAAAATTATTTAAAAAATTTGATGAAACTGGGTCGGTGATAAATGTAAAGAATGTTCAGGATGATTGTTTTTACTTTTACTGTTAGCGTTTTTAGATTAGAAAAACGGAACAACACTCGGCCTTTTTAATTATTTTATTATCACTCAAAAAACTGAAACATGAAGGATGACATTTTTATACCCACCCTACACCACAGAAAAAATAAAGGGTTTTTAGAATTATTTTCTTTAACACCTTCTCCAATAATTTCAAAAAATCCCTTTAAAAATGTTTTTCCATTTTACAAGATACATAATTATTTAAACATTTTAAAACAAAGAAACGTTAATATATGCTACCAATACACAGAATCACAGAAAACTAACTTAACCTAACTATTTACAAGTACATTTTTATGTTTTAAAAATTTTACATTATTTAATGGTTTAGTCAAAATGTCTGCTATCATTTCTTCCGAACACAAATAATCAATGTCTATTAGTCCTTCTTTTATTTTTTCGTTTAAAAAATGAAATCTTACATCAATATGCTTGCTTCTTCGGTTGAACTGTCCATTTCTTATTAAAGCCATAGCACTCTGATTGTCCATTTTCAAGTTCACCTTTACTTCACCTTGAATCAGTTCTTCTAACAACGCTTTTAAAAATAAAAGTTCCTTGGCACAATCTGCTGCTGCTATATATTCTGCTTCCGTGCTTGACAAAGCAACAATAGGCTGCTTTCTTGAACACCAACTTATAGGGCCGTTACAAAAGTAAATAACAAACCCTGTTGTACTTTTTCTAGTAAAAATATCTCCAGCGAAATCTGCATCAGTGTAACCAATTAGATGATAGTCACTGTTGCTTGCACACTTCTTGTACACTAACCCATCTTCTTTTGTTGATGATAGGTACCTCATTGTTCTTTTTACATTGCTAATATCAGTTTCAGTAGGATTCTCCAGATTTCTACTGCCATAACCTACAGAAAAGGCTATATCGGGTCTAGTTTTATTGGAAACATACAGTAGGCTTCCTATAGCTTCTCGATATGGATAACTGCTATGTGTCTAGGTTTCACTTCCGGTATTATATGTCACCATTGGAGTCACAGCTGGTTTTGCATCTTTCATTCCATATTTTTCTAGCATGACTTCAATATAAGTTTTTTGATCAAGCTTTTCACAGTTTAATGTTTGTGTAATATTAATACCCAAGAATGATTCTACCTTGTCAAATTTTGTCATTTCAAACTTTTCTTCCAAGTTCTTCAATAAATTGTCAATTTCTGTTTCACTTTTCCCAAGTATCAGACCATCATCGACGTAAATTGCCAAAAACATAGTACCTTCTTTGTTTCAAAATATACATCTTTCAATATTTAAAGGATTAATTTCCTGTTCTTTTAAGAAATTTGTAAAATGTTCGTTCCATCTTCGTGGAGCTTGTCTTAAACCATACAATGCCTTTTTTAAAAAACATACTTTGCTTTCTTGTCGATCATATCCTTCTGGTATTGACATGTATACTTCATCATGTAAAAGACCATACAAAAATGCGGTTTTTATATCAAACTTTTTAAGAATATAGTTCTGTGTAGAAAGAGCCAAGAGTAAACGTAATGAGCTTACATTTACAACAGGACTAAAAATTTCTATATAATCAAAATCATTTTGTTGTTGACACCCTCGTACAACTAGCCTTGCTTTATGTTTTCCATCGTCTTTCTTTTTGAATACCCATCTACTTGTCAGTATTTTCTTCCCTTTTGTTTCTTCTATATCTACATAATCCCATGTTTCATTTTTGTCTAATGATTTTTTTTTCATCTTCTATTGCTTCCTTCCACAAATCTTTTTCTGGTCCTGTCACTGCCTCATTATATGTAAGTAGTACATAATCGTCAAATTTCGTTGGTAACTGTATCTTTCCCCTTCTATCTTGTCTTCCTTCTCCTAAGTTTAACACTTCATTTTCTTCTTCCTTATTCTCACTGCCAACGTATTCACTATTTGTCTCATTATCTCTGTTCTCTATTTCATTTATGTTTTCTTGCACTTCATATCTTGTAACTTCTTGACCTTCGTCTAAATTTAATTTTATTTGTATTGGTTCCTGTTCTTTATTTTTCATTTTCTGACTTTCAGGTTTTTTAAATATTACATCTCTGTAGACTACAATTTTTTGTTTTTGTTCATCCCATAATCTGTATCCATTAGGTGCATAACCAACAAACAAATACTTTTTACTTCTGTCATCAAGCTTCTTTAAATAGCCAAGTACTTTTGCATAAGCTTCACTTCCAAACAACTGCATTCTTGACAAGTTTGGTTTTTTTCCTGTCCATATCTCACTAGGTGTTTTCTCTACAGCTTCAGTCGGGCTTCTGTTTAAAATATATGTTGCTACTCTTACAGCTTCACCCCAAAACTTTTTTGATGATTCAGAATCAAAAATTAGTGAACGAGCTTTTTCTAACAAGGTTCTGTTAAGGCGCTCTGCCTTGCCATTCAGTTGTGGGCTATACGGAACTGTTACATCCATAACTATTCCTTTTCTGTTACACCATGCTTTTGTTTCTGCATTGACGAACTCTCCACCATTATCACTTCTAATTTTTGACACTTTTAGGTTAGTATAAGCTTCCATTTTTTCAGTATACTCTTTTAAAAATTCCAATGCGTCATTTTTATTTTCTAACAAATAAACAACAGTATAGTGAGTGAAATCATCGAGCACTGTTAAAATATACTTTTTATTGTCCCATGTTAAGGGATCGATAGGACCTGCTATATCTGTGTGAATAAGTTCTAAGGGTCTTTTGGCTCTGCTTCTTTGACTATCGAATGGTAATCTAGTTTGTTTGGCTTTTAGACAAATTTCACACAAAGCCTCTAACCTGTCACAGTCCTTTTTCTTTATGTCAAAACCTGTAACCATCTCACTTTCTGCTAACTTTTTCATGCTTCTTAAATTCATATGCCCCAGTTTTCTATGCCAGTCCATTATTTCTTTTTCCTTGCTGACAGACAACATGCTTTCTTCATTTTTTATAAAATTTATGGAGTACAGACCATTTTCTCCCCTTTTACCTTCCATAACATTCTGGTTATTCTTCATAATATATTATACTTTGTCTTCTTCAAACACAACTTGACCATCATTTTTGGTTATTTGACTCACTGACAACAAATTTTTACTGAGTTCTGGTACATATAAAACATTTTTTAAAATACAAATATCATTCTCTACTTCTCCTTTAGCCTCAGCTTTCATACTTGCATGTTTTTTAGCTACACAAATCTCTGACTCTACATTTTCAACGCTACTAAATAAAGTCTTGTCATTAATCATACGGGACGTTGAACCTGAGTCCACTATAAATATGTCACTTTCTAGTTTTTTTTGAGTTTTTTTACATTCCTCGGTTAGAAAAGTCATTTTTTTACTTTCTTCTCTTGATCTGCTGCCACTGGCTTCAGTTTTTCTGAAAAAACAGTATTTTTCTTGGTGATTATTTTTCTTACAAATCTTGCACGTCTCTCTTTCCCTATTCTGTCCATTATTTTTTCCACAATTTATTAACAAATGTCCAGTTTTACCACAATCATAACAGTTTACTTCACGATTTATTTTTCCAATTCCTTTTACTCTGCAAAATCGTTCAATATGTCCAGGTTTTCTACACTTGTAGCATACTCTTGTTACAGCATTAAACGCTAATGATTTTTCACTTTCATTGTCCTTGTTCATATATTCTTCCACTATCAGTCTTGATGTCAAACTTGTCAAAGTCCGATCCTTCATTGGTGTAGACTCCCAGGCTGTTCGAAAGTTTTTATAGTTTTCAGGCAATGTGCTTAAATCTATTGTCTGATTAAGAGCTTTTAGTCGATAGGCTAAATTTTGAAGTTTGCTTATGTGCAGGGAAATATCGCTACCTTTTTCATAACTAAAATTGAAAAACTCTTGCAGTAAGGCACATTTCTGCTGCTCATTATCCTTACGGTAAATTGTACATAATTTACTGTACATCTCAGCGGCTGTTGAACAATTCATAACATGCATAAGAACTTTTCTACCTATTGTTGTTATTATTACTTTCTGGGCCTTTGCATCTTTCCTTTTCCATGCCTGTTTTTCATCCTCTTTAGTTAAACTTTCTAGTTCTTGTTCTCCACTGACTATTTCATGTAATCCACTAGCTTTAAATAAAATCGTTATCTGAAAATTCCACATTTGAAAGGACCCTGCATTTTCCAACTTTTCTATTTGGGCTGTTTCTTCTACGCTAATACTTCCTGCCATTTTTATTTTTTTTAGTTTTTTTGCTTACACCAACACACGGTTATTTTTTACGGTTTTACTTGTTTATTACGGATTTTACTGTTACTCAGAATATCCTGGGCCCATAACCTGTTCAGGATGATTGTTTTTACTTTTACTGTTAGCGTTTTTAGATTAGAAAAACGGAACAACACTCGGCCTTTTTAATTATTTTATTATCACTCAAAAAACTGAAACATGAAGGATGACATTTTTATACCCACCCTACACCACAGAAAAAATAAAGGGTTTTTAGAATTATTTTCTTTAACAAAGAAATCAAAGAAAAAATACGATGAAAATGACGCAGCTACATTATAAGCAATAGGATCAGTTTTAGATAACCCGAAATTATCTTTAAGGAAGCGTGCACAAACAGTGGATTTAAGCAAAAGTGAATTACACACAATTTTTAAGGAAAACAAAATTATACCGTTTAAGCCAATGATGCGGTATACACTTGAACCTGGAGCCTGGAGATGAAGAAAGACATTTAGAGTTTTGTTTATGGATAGGTGGAAAATTCCTTGAAAACCGAAGATTTCATAGATTTATTTTTTTTGAATCTACCTTTTGCACAAAATGGGCACGTAAATTCACAAAATTGTTGTTATTAGGCTTACGAGAATCCTAATTATGTAATAAAGAAACGAAGTCAACGTTACAAAAATTTTAATGTTAGGTGAGGAATTTTTTTGGATCGGATCATTGGCCCATATTTTATAGAGGAAAATTTGAATCAACGCGTGTATTTGAATATTTCGGAAAATTGTGTTTTACTGTTTCTTAATACTTTAGAGTCAGAAATACGTAATAATATGTTTTGGCAACAAGACGGCTGTGTTAAATGATCATTTTGGCGCAACGTGGATAGAAAGGTTTGGCCCAATTCATTATCCAGCTAGGTCGTCTGACCTTACATTATTAGATTTATTTTTGTGGGGTACCTTAAAACAAAAGGTTTACTCACATAATCTTCCACAAGATAGGGAAATATTAAAAGAGCGCATAGAAGAAGCAATCCATGAACTAAATATGCCGCAAATTATTCGTAAAGTGTACGGTAATTTTATTAATTTAGCGGAAAAGTGTGTCGAGGTGGGAGGTAGCTATATATGTACAATAATTTTGAATAATTCGAATTTTTATTTTGAAACTTGTATTTAGTCTTTATGCTAGTTTATAAACAACTTTGTTTTATTAAATTTTTGTTAAAAATAATAAATAATGGTACTTCTCCCTTGAAGCATTTTCATATTTTCCTATTTTAATAAACACCCTGTTTATCTGATCTAGCATTTTTTTTTATCGTAAATTTATTTTCTAAATAAGCAGAACTTTTTATAAAGAATTACTTTTGGTCGTAAAATGAATAATAAAGATTTTTCCCCCTTGGGGGCCCCATCCCCGGACACACTGTATATATTTTTGGTTCAATAATTTACATTTATTTTTTTAATAATTATGGTTATTCTAATTTTTTAGGGACATGATACAACTGCTTCAGCGAATAGTTTTGCCATGTACTGTTTAGCCAATCACCCTGATGTCCAGGTTAGTATTCTAAAATGTATTTGGTCGTAGAAATAATAAGTTTTAAATAAGTAATTTGAAATAATAATATTAAAAATAATAATTTGGTTATATCGAAAAAGAGTCTTGCTGATTTCTGTATAAAAATCGATGAATGGGAAATATTAGGTATATAATAATTATTATAAAAACTATAGGTGTATTAGAAAAAATTAAATTTTTGTGTAATTTTCTTCAACGAGTTATGTGAAACGTCATTTCCTATATAACCAAAGTCGTATGTAGAGTGGAATCAGCATGGTTTTAACAATGGATGACTTTGACTATTGATACCAACTGAATTTCTAGCACATTTGTTATTCATAGATATATTTAGGTAAGTATAGCACCCTTAGTAGTACATTTCTAGTATCATAGTACAGTGGCGGCTCGTGCCATTTTAGTGAAATAGGGCCAGGTAAACCCTTAGCGCCGCAGCCAAAAAAATGTTGGGTGCCACGCCCTTTTTTGTTAATAGTTCTTGCTTTTAAAGTAGGAAAAATAAGCAAAAAGGCACCTAATTTAATTTATGAATTTACAATCATATCTTGAATATACCTAAACACGATAACAAGTTGAAACACACAAGCAATGTCAGTGGTTTCATCTGCGATAAACGGAGAGTCCTTTATTTCTTTTATGACTTCATCATGATACACATCTAACATACAGTCCAGAAGTTCATTTTGTAGGGGTTTTGATGTCCCTTTAAATACTTTCGATTTTTCAATATGATCTTTAAGAGTTTTGTCTAATTCTGAGCTGAAATTTATTAATTCACGAAATATGCCCCTATTTTCCGACGTCTCTTTTTCGTCATGACCTCTCAAAGCCAACTCAAATGCACCACAAAACCGAACGCAGTTTATAACTTGGTTTAATATGTATCTGTTTTTATCAATTTGTTCGTTTTTCTTCATTATTTCATTGTGATATGCAGAATTTAATTGAGTTTTAATGTTAATTTTACCAAGCATACTGAAATTAAATATATTGTTTAAATGTACCTTCGATTTTTCATGTGTCTTCATTTTGTCCCAGAAATGGACTAAATCATCTGTATCTTTTTGGGACCAAGTTTGCTTCCCACCAAATAAAACACACATAAAACAAATTAGTCTATTAGATTCATCACAACCGCACACCCAAGTATTTTTTCCATAAAGTTTCCTTTAAAAATCTAATAGTATTCATTACTTATGTATTTCTAAAATAAAAAGTTCGTTAACCCTACATTAAATCAGCCGCCGGCCGAACGAAAACAAATCGGGACGCGACGCGAACATCAGCTGTTTGAAACGTCTAACATCAAACGGTCAAACGAAGAGAGCCTGGCTACCCGTCGAGATTTTTACCTGCTTGCATTCAAGGTCATTTTCAACGTTTTTTTATTGAGGTGATGGCGTTTCTTCACCTCCCGTGTGCCTCGTCGCGCTTGGCGCGGAAGCTACGTTACCGTTTACGCATAATCGCTTCCTTTTAGATGAAAATTTGCACCCGACTGTGTTCTATTTTTAAATTATTTTGCTAATTGCTTTAAAAACGAGAATATTAATTTTAATAGGTTTTGGTAATTTGTAAAGGGCAGTACGCTAGACAGGAGGGCAGGTAGTGCCATGGCACTGTGGCTCTACCCCACGAGCCGCCACTCGCCACTGTCATAGTATAGATAGATCATATATTTGATAAAAATTCGACAATGTCCGATATCTGCTGGCTGAAGAGCTCTGTATTTTCAGTACAAATTCAAATTAAATGGCCAACTACAATGAAAGTTTATAAGTCATCCTTAGTTTTTATGTGAGGCTGCTGATGCGCTTGCTAGGAGGCGCAGGCATGTCTACGGAACTAGCAGAGACTCCTGTGACTAGATCACTGGGAACGGTTAAAGAGGAGATCGAATAACTAAAGAATTTGCACAAAGCAGATGGACAGGTCTAACAAACAGCAGCGTTATTACAGCATAGTCGGAAAGACCTAAGAAATATTACTCTGCCATAGTCACCGGACATTGCCTTATTTTCGGTAGACACGCTGAACGTTTTCAAATACCAACTAACGACTACTACAGAAGTTGCAGAGATAAAGAAAAGGAGCGTATTTTTGTGTGAATACCCTGGGCCTTGCGAGAAGAAGGTTTATGCAATGCCTTAGGCGAACCATTCTTTAATGATATGGATGAAGTAAGCAGCTTACAACTGGGTCGGCTCATTAAGACTACAGTGACCGGTTTGAATGAGTTGCCAAGATTCTTCTATGTTTTACATCGCGTTAACCATTCGGAAACTGATGCGGATAGGTTCCGCGGAATACGTGTGGTATCACAACGGTCGTCACAGGACCACGTGAGACTATGTGGACGGTGCCAGAAATCTGCCACTCTAACCTAACCTAGTTTTTTATATTTGGAATGTTTACATCTAATGTAGTATCCAAATTATCGATGTTGTCGATTGTCAAATGGCACAGCTATTAATAGGGAACTTGACAAACATTTTAAATGGGGAAAAAATTCTATAAATCATAAGTATATATTGTCATAAAACATATGGCAGCAAAAAAAACAACATATTTCGTCGCAAAAGACTGCTAGCAAGATTTAAAAATGCCCCAAAATTCAAATTATCCCAAGCGGGTAAAAACGGGTCGTGACGTCAAGTAGTATAATTCGTGTGCGACATCCACGAAATAGGTTATACTTAGGTTGGCAATAAATTAAACGACGTTGAGAGTTCCACCTTAAAACAACAATACAATAACAAGGGGGCAATCCAAATGCAAACTCGGTCGCTCGGCCACCGGTCAGGATGACGGATGACGGAAAGTCATACTTCCTGACGTCATCGGGCTTGGCGCGCTTTTAGAGGTCGTTTGAAATGCTTTTGACACGAGCGAAACTTTAAAGAATTTTTACCAAGTTATTACTGATTTTTAAGGAGTAATAATTGGGGAATATTTTTTTAGGCCTAACTAAATCATATTATTGAACAAAAAAAAAATTGTGTAAGATGAATAAAAATATAATCTTATTCTATACGGGATAGCCGATAAACAAAACAATAATAGTCCTTTTTAATTAATTCACTCATTTAATTATACCGAAAACTCAACAACAAATCAATATAATGCCGTACACTACGACGATATAATCAAGACTGCTTTTTAAAGCCCCCACATCTAAGAATCTAAACCATCACACTTGGCCCATTATACATTCAAAAGGTTCCTATGTTTACATTAACACCATAAAAACTAACTGCCCTAGAAATATGATACTTTCCTTCAATCTCTGGTTTATGGCTCATAGGCAGTGTGTTTTCCAATCGTTTAATACAAACGATAGGTATATAAAATTATATTACATTCGGCCATCCTGTAAAACGTCCTGTCCTCAGGACTCATCTGAGCGAATTTAATTCCAACATTAGTACTCTAACTAAATCTAAACATTAACGTCTTTAACTACATGATGTCATCGGTATTCACAAACTGTTTAATACGAACTGCATTACTACTATCTACGAACTACTTCAGATCGACTATACTATTGCTCACTGCGTTACGCCAACCGCTTTGTCGCTAACTGCATGTCAACGGTTTTATCTCCAACTGCAATCTGCTTAATGTCAACTGCATTATCATTAACTGCGAACGGCATAATGCTAACTGCGTTACCGCGAACTGCTTAATGCTAACTGCAAACTACTACATGCTAACTGCATTGTCGCGAACTGCGAACAACTTAATGCAAACTGCATTATCACGAACTGTGAACAACTTAATGCAAACTACATTATCGCCAACTGCGAACAACTTAATGCTAACTGCATTATCGCGAACTGCGAACAACTTAATGCAAACTGCATTATCGCGAACTGCGAACAACTTAATGCAAACTGCATTATCGCCAACTGCGAACAACTTAATGCAAACTGCATTATCGCGAACTGCGAACAACTTAATGCAAACTGCATTATCGCGAACTGCATTATCGCGAACTGCGAACAACTTAATGCAAATTGCATTATCGCGAACTGCGAACAACTTAATGCAAACTGCATTATCGCGAACTGCGAACAACTTAATGCAAACTGCATTATCGCGAACTGCAAACAACTTAATGCAAACTGCATTATCGCGAACTGCGAACAACTTAATGCTAACTGCATTATTGCTAACTGCGAACAACTTAATGCAAACTGCATTATCGCTAACTGCGAACAACTTAATGCTAACTGCATTATCGCTAACTGCGAACAACTTAATGCAAACTACATTATCGCTAACTGCGAACAACTTAATGCAAACTGCATTATCGCAAACTGCGAACAACTTAATGCAAACTGCATTATCGCTAACTGCGAACAACTTAATGCAAACTGCATTATCGCGAACTGCGAACAACTTAATGCAAACTGCATTATCGCTAACTGCGATCAACTTAATGCTAACTACATTATCGACATTACATATACCAATTATTCTCTCATTATGACCCATGGCTTGATTTTATCCACAGCGACCACGGTCTTATATTTCTTGAAACCTTCCCTTAAGTCTTCAACTTCGTAACGGTCGTTTATCAATACACGATTGATACGAAACGGTCCCTTGAACTTTGGAAGGAGTTTTCGACTACTACCAGTTGCTGGGCCATCTGTCCTCAGAACCATGACCACTTCGCCTTCCTCATCTTGTTTTGCTTCAAACCGGGTTCTATCAAACCGTTTCTTCTGAGCGATCTGATCTGCAGCTATTCTCTGGGACATGTTAGATCGTAATTGATGAATATCTATTCGATCTAGGGAATAGTTTATTTCATTTAAAATTTTCATATTCTGCCATGGTTCGTCCTTTCTATTCAGCCAGTGCTTCCAATTGTGACGCCTTTTGTAGTCTTATTGCTAGTGCAATTTAATACACTTTGTATTTATTTTACATAGACGTCCCAAAGTTCGTCCGGTTATCCGCCTGCTGCGGTCGCTAGACAATAATTTAGCACCGTTCTATTCACTCGCTCCCATTGCCCATTTGTTCTTGGGGTGGCTACTGCGTTAAGTACGTGTTGGATTCCATATGAAGAACAAAATATCTTAAACGTCCTGGAGGTAAAGGCTGTACCTCTATCGGTCATTAGTCTGACTGGTACTCCAAACAAGAACATAATATTCATTATTGTCTTCGTGACATAACGAACCTTAGTATTTTTTTAACTGGTTCCAGAAACAGACTTCGTGACTATTACAAGAATGTATTGATTTCTCTTATCCTTCCGAGTTAATCTCGTCAGTGGTTCAACCACTTTAGCATAATTTTAAACAATAAGTACTTTGTAATATTCCTTTTTCGTTAACCGACATTCTCTATGGATTATAAACAACACAGTTTCTTCGCATTTTAAATTTAAAATTATTTTAGTTGCAATTTCCAAGTTCTTGTAATGAAAATTATCTCGGTGGTTGTTTATTACATTAATAAATTCTGTTTTCTGAGTTTCGGTAACTTGATCAATAAACTTTAACACGCTCATTGACATGAACCTTCGTCTAGGGCGATAACTTCATATTCTGCTGTCAATAACATCAAACAAATGGTTTCAAAGTACATAGAATAATTGTAAAATTTTCCGTGTTCGGATCGAACATCGGTATCACACTTTCGTTAATAACGGAATTTAATGACGTCGATTGAATGCTACTACTAGCAGTTACTTGTCTGGTGAGTTCGCTTATCCCTTTTTTTTAGCTTTTTTTTTTTACTATGCCTGTCCTCTTCTGAAGACGATGAGCTGGATGACGTTGCTCGGGATCTGTGTGAGCATCGTTTCCCCATTTTTCACACCCCTGGATTCGCACTACACTGACACTATTCCTTTAAAACAGCAAATATTGCTAAACTAAGGAAAATAAAGTGATTGCACAACTGTCTAAAATCACTTAACACTTCGTTTGGCGACACTCGCACTTAGGTCTATCCCACCGCTGCTATGTAAGGCGAATAAAAATATAAAAACTTATTTTATACGGGATAGCCGATAAACAAAATAATAATGGTCCTTTTTAATTATTTCACTTATTTAATTATACCGAAAACTCAATAACAATCAAAATAATATAATGCCGTACACCACGACGTTATAATCAAGACTGCTTTTTAAAGCCCCCACATCTAAGAATCTAAACCATCACACTTGGCCCATTATACATTCAAAAGGTTCCTATGTTTACATTAACACCATAAAAACTAACTGCCCTAGAAATATGATACTTTCCTTCAATCTCTGGTTTATGGCTCATAGGCAGTGTGTTTTCCAATCGTTTAATACAAACGATAGGTATATAAAATTATATTACAATTGGAAAGTTCCCTATTAGGGCTTTAATTTTAAATTTGATTGGTTGGGTATAAATGTTTTTTTTTTCATTTCCGTGTTTAGTTTAATAGTTTTTGTAGATCAAATATTGTGTGATGTGTGTGTTAAAAGTGTTTTTATTATGTTAGAAAAATCGCGCCGCTAGGCTTGTTATCCAATATCCTTTATCACCAAATAAAATGACATTTTTAAAACTAACATCATCAATACCTATTAAAGATAAGAATGGTGATTTTAAAAACCACTCGAGATTAAGCTCTTAAGGTTAATATTAACTAAGCAAAGCAATTATGATAAAAGCGCAAACAACCTAAACTTGTGCTATGCAATTTATTTTTAAAATACAGTGTCACCAGTAAAGTCCGCATCATATGGGATTTTTTTTATTAATAGCTTTATTTAAAATTAATTTCACTTTGGCATCAAGTTCTGCTTCGATCGAGATGAAAATTAAGCAAAAAAATAGTAGTCACCTGTCACGTGATTCGCATTACCTACATGTCAAATAAATAAAATATAACTAAATAAAATAGAAAGTAATTAAAAACGAACTTTTCGGGCATCCGTTTTGAAAAACCTTTTAACAATGTCTATGATTTATCCATTGTGAAACATATTTCATGTTCGATAGATAACATAGCTAAACCAAAAATTCTATCTATCTTGCGCTATCCAGGATCGTATATAGTTTCTAATCATTTTAGGTTTTGAGATCGACCGCTCGGAATATACGTACGGTTTGAAACAGTTGAGTTGAATATTATTTTCGTAAATGTATTCAAGAATATCACTACGACTTTTTCTATGGTAAAATATGGTTCAATAGCTTTAATTTCTTCATAAAAATCGGGTGCACTAATATCACTCTCTAAGCTGTTTATGTCTGTAAGGGCTTGATGCATTTTCTCACAATTACTGTTTGTTGTTGAAGTAATTGAAACCTTCTTTAATTGCCGTTATGTCAGCATCCAAAACTTAAAGTAAAAATTTACTCATTTTCAATTCAGGAGATAATATAGGTTCATCAGTTTCTTCATAGTAATATACTTTTAGGTTCATCAATTTTTCTTCTAATTCGGTGGGTAGGTAAGCTAGGAAATGCTTCTTCCCTGCTAGCTTTTGTATTTATCTTTGGTTATAAAATAATTATTGTTAGGATTATTAGAGTTTACCGAATCATTATTATTTAATTTAAATTATTTTTTTCGTTAAATGGTATTATCAGTGGGGGGTCTGCTTTGGCCGCCCCTATTTTTGGCCGCCCGTATGCGGTGCACACTTTGCACACATGGTAGCGGCGGCCCTGTGTATAGGGATGTCCACTCATTGCATAGAGGACAACCATTTTATAGACCCAAAAAGTTTACAATTGATCCGTGCTGAAAATAGAGGTTAAAGATTGGACCTTTTAGAGCAATTAGAAATAAAGAAATCCTTACATAATAATAAAACCCTTACTACTAATGAACAACAAATGTTCCAAAATACCCCAATTTTAGATAGGTGTATTTTGTCAACTAACCCCTAAATTCCCAATGATAGGTCCCAATAAACAATAAGAATAGCTCCCAGGTAACATAAATTATTCTCTTCGATATTTTACAATAGTGGTAGGAAAATATAAATTTGTAAATTTAGAATTTAACTTTAGTAGGTATCATAAGTACTCTTGAAAAAGCCCTAGAAAGGCGAAACATATGTAGAGCAATTCTATAATAAATACTAATGAAACAGTAAAAAGCTATAAGTGTTTTACTATAAAATATAATAACATATAGAATAAAGTCAATTAAAATTACCTTATCAAATCGAAAACAAAATAGCAATCTTCGATATTATCGCGTACCTAACTTCAAGTCAAATATTAATTGGTAACATTGTATTGATTTTAACAATTTGCCAAAACTAGGATACGTCCTCGTGTAAAACAACACTGAGAGAAGAAAAATTAACCATAATACAAAAATCATATACTGGGTATACAAAAATTATATACCATTGGTGACTGATAAACTGTTTTCTGTGGTTAAACAACTCGTTTTTCTAAAACTGCAGCAAATTTACATTTACCACTAAATTACCGTTGTATATCTGCTATAGAACTAAAATATTCCTATTGTACAGATTTCGCTAATGGCAATACGCTAGGTATATCACTGTAATATAATTATTTGCTTGTCATTATATTCTAGTTGTATCACTGTTATATAATTATTCGCTTATCGTTATATATTCGTTGTTTTACCTTTATATAACTATTTGTCTGTAGTTATATTCTAGTTGTATCACTGTTATATAACTATTCGCTTATCGTTATATTTTCGTTGTATTACCATTATATAACTATATGTTTGTAGTTATTTTCTAGTTGTATTACTGTTAAATAACTATTTATTTATAGCTATATTCTGCCAATACTTTCCTTCTTTAACGCTATCGCCATTTTATCATTAGTATTTCGTTACATTTTTTGTCCAAAACAAGCTAGTATATCAAAAAAATTACCTTGTCGGACTTCCATTGTCTTTATTTTGTTACTTAACACAACGTTTCGGTTAGTTAGTATCTCTAACCGTTTTCAAGTGTAAACTAAATTATAATTCTAAGGCTACTGTCTTAAATACTATCCATGTGCAATGAAGCTTGATGACTCCGCCTACGTGCTTATTGGAGTGTGAAGTTTGAGCTGTTGGTTTTGGACAAGAAGTGGCTTCCAGATATTGGGGATATCTATACTTGGTTTACTGAATATATGTGTATTTTGATTCATAAAAGCTGCTTCCTTGAATTTTCGTTTTTTCCAGTGCTGTTCCGTGTCCAAAACCCTGGCTTCTGACCACTGTATAGTAGTATATCATACTACTTCTTGTTACCTACATACTTATATGTTAAGATTAGCTATAAAATTTATAAATTAAAAACTTAAATGTGCACTATTAGTAATTTTTTTTCATTTTATACAGACTTGTTTTGTATAAAACAAAAAAATATTGATCAAAAAATAAAATGACAAAGGCTTTACCCAAATATATAGATGGTTTAATGATTCGCCGAAAATAAAGACAAATTTAAAAGGTAACGTACTTATTATTTATTTAAATATATTGTACAACTCACAAAAATGCAGTAAGCAAAAATTGGGGCCAAGTCATAAATAGTATTCATTCAATTTTTGTAACCTCTGACACTTCTTTTCTTGAAGTTCCTCAAAGCTCTAAAAAATTAATAGTATCTATTTTAGTATGCTAATAGTTGTCTTTTTGTCATAAATTTTATGAAAAATAATTTCGTGTATATTTTAGGAAAGTTCCGCTCTAACCAAAATAATACCCATCAAATCCGATAAAAGTCTTCTGATAAACGAGGGAGGATCAAAAATTCAAAATTAATACTAAAAAATTACAAAATTAATATAATTAAAAAATTTAGAATTTGATTTAAATCAGCTCAATCTAATTTTTTTTAATTTTAATTTTAATTAAGATCAGAATTTTGAAAAGGGTACCTACTTAATAAACCTTTGATATATAAAATTGACCTTTTTACTTTAATAAAAAAAAAATTTCAAATTTGAAAGATATAAAATTTACTCAACCAAATATAGATCGAGAATAAATTAATGATTTATTAATTTGTTTCTAATAAATTAAGTATTAAATTTAAATTTCCAAGGATTTTTTGTAAGTAAGTACCTACTTATTAAGGTTACCTTACATATCTGTTTTATTTTAGCGAAAAACGTTTTATTGTTGAGTTTGACAGGAAATATATTCATTAAATTTATTAGAACAATGCTGGAAAAATTGTGAATTGAAATCATCACCTTGTAATATTTATCAGAAAATATTAATAAGAATTTTAAAAAACATTTTTTTTTATTCTGCAACAAACTACTAAATACCTATTGATAAATATGATAAAAGCATCCAAAAAAAATTTTAAAAACTACATTGAGTCTTACCAAATCAGGGCCAATACTGGTGGAGAGGGAAGCATATCTTTCAAACAATTCCTCTACTGTTAGGGAAGATGATCTTAAGGCAAACCTTCTTTGTTTTAAAGTATCCTTTTACAATGTCAACACTCTTCTTTCGGCTCAATTATGGTACTGAGCAATTCTAGGTCGGTGTCCTTATCTGTCACTGAGCATAAAAGTTTTTACGCTACAATAGAAATATACAAAATTAACACAGTTTAAATTATTATTATGCTTTATAAAAATGAATTATTTTTACTGTTCTACTTTATTTGAAGATAAAAATTTATTTATTTACATACAGTATCCACAGCAGTGGTTGCCATTTACAGATACCTACATCAATCTAATCTAATAAAAGCCTTACAAGTAATGCGAGCTAAAATAAACACTGAGCATGATTTTGTAGTTTAGTTCTTATAGATTCTGTGGATATAGACTTAGTCTTGTGGTACGTAATAATAAAATATTTTTAAGAGGACTTATTACTTGCCCCATATAGGTAAAAAGGTGTAACAAACTACAAGAACACTATTGGATAGAATTTATTAAAATATTGAATTTAGATTCGAAATTTAATACTTCACGACTGTATCGTCTTAATATTTTTAATTAAAAAAAAAATTATAAAATATTTTTTTTACATTGAAAAATCAAGACGATAAGTACATATGTATATAGCATATAGTATGTCATGTAGATTCAAACTTCGAATCTAAATTCAAATGATTTACAAAAAAAAAATTGTCAGGAAAAAAGTACAATATTGAAATAAAATTTAAGATTTTACGTACCCCTCCACTTCCACCTTATCCACCAAGTTATTTATGATTTCTTTCACCAATCGCTGACTAGTATCATTGTTTGGATTATGTTTTTTTGCAAGTACAATTCTACCATCAATGCTATTTTTTAAGATGTTTTCCAAGATGTTTCCAAGAGATCGAACGACTCCTCATTAATTCCTTCCTCTAAAAATTAATGAAATATAGGTTAACTATAGTCATATACAAATATGTCAAGTCTGAGTTTGCGTGATAAAGTGTTCTACACCATCATGCACCTTCTAAGTAGGCACTAATTTTTTTTTTATCAAACAAGTTACTATACAATACATAATATTTAATGTTCTTAGGTATGCTTGATTTTTTATTTATTCTGGAAGATGGGGGGGGGGGGGGGGGGTGAGGGTTCCTCAGACATTGATTTTATTTTAAAAATAATATATAGTTTATAAAGTACAAGGGCTCAATACAAACATTATTTTTGTAACCTAAAACACTTCAGCACAAGATATTTAGTAATAAAATATAGGTAGGTACACAACGTTTTAAAGGAAAATAAATAAATATCAAAAAACACAATTTATTTTAATTACCTAAAATAACATCCGTTTAAATATTGAAGGTTATAGACAAACCGCCATATTAGGCCAAAGCCAGCAAGAAAAGTTTCAACATAAAATATAGGATTCCTTACTTACCCGTAAACCGTGCAAATTCTTCCGAGAAATTAAACGATTCCATTTTCCATTAACAAAAGTACTTTCACGTTTTTTTTTAATTCAAAGCAAAGAGACTGTACCAAATAAAACTACGCCGCCGCCGCCATCAGTCCACAACAACAACAAACTACTAATAAAATGGCCGGCATAAGGAAACGAAAGATTGACGAATTACGTTCCTGTGGCCCCATTGGTTGGATCGGCAAAAATTAGGGCGCGTAATTTAAAATAATATAAATGTTAAATCGATTTCAGGCAACAAGTGTTTTACAGCAACATAACAATTATTGTTTTGCTGGTATAAAATCGTTTATTTGACATTAGAATAACATAGCATTTAATCTTATGGAATCATTGTATAACCTTAAAATAATGTTATTTTGGGATAGAACATTTGGTGTATAAGTATTATACAATTTTTCTATCAGGGATGAGATAAAATCTAATACAACTTATTCGATAAGACGTATATAATAATTATATACCAGATATAATCTATTTATTTTTAATACAACCATTGTGTATAACGGTAAGTTTCCTCGACTCAGCAAAACCGTTGTTTTTGCCCCAAAACCGTTGTTTTTGCCACAATATTACGGTATTCTACCTTTATATGAAGTTCTGGCAATGAGTATACAACATTATATAACCACAAATACACTCGACTCAATATAACAGTTGTATAGGGGCATTTCTTTCAGTGAACATTTACAAGCACAATTTCATGTTCAAGAACTGGAAAATAATTTTGGGCAAAAACTTGGCCATGGAATACGGGCTTTACTATTTAACACTCATTATTGGTATCATAATAAACAAAAAAATAAAAGTACATTAACAACATTGTCAAGACACTATTTTTATGAATTTATAACAGCATCATACAAATGACACATTTCCAAAAAAGTACGTTTTTTTATCCAAAAAGTTTTTCATAATATTTATTTTCTTAGGTATGACCTTATAGTTATTAATGATACTAGTTCGATATAAACACTATAATGAAACGTTAGCGTTAGCCGAGTGGTTTAATTGCACAAGTTTCATTAACAAAGTTCATATCGAACGTGTATCATTCAAAATGTAATCTACGACATTGCAAATAGATTTTATTCGTCTAAATTTCACTGATAACAGATAACGTTTTCGTAATTTTTAAAATTTTGAGGTGTCCATATTAGTCGTTATAATGGTAACCGCATTTTTGATTGTTTCAATTTGACAACGTCATTATTGCCGTCTAATTTTCTATTGTATGCAAAGTGTTGGCCAAAAATAATTTAAACATGGGAGATGCTGAATCCGAAAGTGTCCCTTCGGATGTCGAAGATATCGCGCAAAGCGTAATAGATTTCCTACTTCCCGAAAAGTCAAGGCAGGTGTACGAATAGACCTATCTAAACATCTAACATGGGGATGTTATTATGAATTCATAATAGCACTGAGTGCTATTATGAAGGTCATAATGATATTTAAATGATAATGCCAAATACGTCATAATGGCACTGGCGTACATTAAAATATCAAAAAGTTAATAGGGGAGACCGGGGCAGGTTGTAACGAAAAATATTTGAATTTTTTTTTCTTGGAGCTGTTTTCACTAATCAATTTTTTTTTGTCTTGAATGTCTACTTACATATGTTGTGAACAAATTGAATAAATATTTATGACAATAATTTCAAAAATTAAACTGTCAGCTTTTTAAATAGATCCGAACCTTTGTTACAAATTGCCCCGTCTCGGGGTAAAATGTAACAGTAAGCGGGGTAAGTGGTAACGCATATTTTTTTATTGGTATATTTACTTAAATAGAAACGTGAACATATAAAACATGAACGTGAACATAAAAAACATTTTAAACAAACATAAATAAACATTATTTAACGTGATGTAGCTATTTTTGGTTATCTATTTGCTATCCGAATCGCAATGATAGGAACTTCAAGTCAGTGCAAGTTTCATGTGACCACTTTTTACACTTGTGGCAACTAATCCATTTTTCGTTGAGTTTGCTACGCCCATATGATTCAGTGCAAACAAACAAAAGTACTTTTCTTCTGAAGAATCGTCTGCTTTTATGTAAACTTTTCTTTTCACTTTCGACTTAATAATTTTGGACTTTTTGGCCTTTCGACCATTTTGTTCTTCTTCCAGTGCATCCTTCTCTGGTGTGTCAGTACCGCTGATATTTTTTTTTTCGACCGTTAAGGGTTGCCTTTCGCTGATCAGCTTTAGGAAGTGGACGAACAAACTCTGGAGAGAATGTAATATTGCCTTCCATTTGGGAAGTAACGTCAACTTAATCCTGATGTTGAAGCAATGGGTTCAAGTTCAGCTATTTCAGAAGGTGCTGTTGGTAATGCATAATTTATCACATTGGGGTAAATTGTAACATGTTACATTTTGCCCCAATTAGATTGTAACAATTTACCCCCGGATCGAATATTTTCGTTTTGTCTTTGCAAAAAAAAAGTAAATATATAATCATGCATAGCTTTGTCAATATAATAACCTAGACTGCAATGATTCATTTATGACAAAAAAAACTCAGCAGGCAGCTTATTGTAACATTTATTTTGAAACAAAATTATGATATCGATTTTTACTTTACGTGCCACAATATAAACAATATCGAAAAAAACCTTAACCACAATGTCTGTTGCTCGACTGTCTAGACATAACTGAGCTTTACAGTGTTCTCCAGAAGCCTACATAGGGTACGGGGTTGCCAGCTTTTAAATTATTAAAATATTTGGAGTGTTACAACTTACCCCGTGTTACAACCTGCCCCGGTCTCCCCTACACAAAAAGTTTTGTTTTTGTTTCTTTATACACTAAAAAATGTAGCGAAAAAGCCCATTACATCACGCAATATTTTACAGCAAAAAGCACTGCAGGAATTAAAGGAAATACTAGGAGACAGAGATAAAATTACACATAGGGATCTTCAAGAAATGAAATATCTGGAACTCGTTATTAAGGAAACGCTACGGTTATATCCTTCAGTACCAATTTATTCAAGAGCAATAGCCGAGGACACTATTTATGATGGTAAGGCTAATGGTAGATTTCTGTAACAGATTTTTTTTTTTTTTTGGTTTAATAAAGTTTCCTTTATGCAAAACGTAGAGAAATAAAACCAGGAAAAACCATACAATATAAACATTTTACCGCTGATAATTGTGTACGACGTACTGGGTGAGTCAACGATTGCGCGGAGTAATTTTAGGCCTTGAAGATAATATTTGTCGATAATAAGCTTTTGTATGAAGGTAAGGTTGGATATCTGGCACATTTTAAAAATATTTTGTAATATACAGGGTGCGCCTAAAAAGTAGGGTGTCATAAAGTTAATTTTTTTTTTAAATGGGACACCCTATATTTGAATACATTTATTAATTCTACGTGTTATTTCATATATTTTTATTAATGATTTAATATACGAAAAAGTTATAATTTTTAGGATAATTCGACATTTGCAAGCATCTCGTTGTTGTGAACTTGTTACTTAAATTTTGACACTAAGCGATTCATAATTTTTATACCTACTAAATAAAGTCAAAAATACATATTCACTATGAAATAATTGACGACTCATTTTATGGCCTCGCGCATGTAAACAAAGCTACACCGGGTGTTTACTTTCTAGGACCAAAGTCAGAAAACTTCAAATTGAAAAATATCGCTTTTATTAAATGGAACACCCTATATATTTTCCTGTCATCTTATAGCTCGTCATAAACTCTTCAACTTTCGTAAGGAACTATCCCTATCTCTAATAGTTTTTGAAATATTTTGATATTTCGAGATTTAATGTCCTCGTTGTAGCACTTTTTGTCAATGAATCACAATAGTCATGGGAAATAAATGAAAATAATGGCAGTGGATGACACATTAAGAATCAAATCAATGTAAAAATTATGCCTTTTTACTGCAATCTTTATTGTCCAGTCATTTTATTATAACTGTGTACTTGGGCGAGGCGGATAAAAAGTGTATTTTTGCTGAACAACTATACAGAATGAAATATCCCGGGCGGCGAACACCCAGTCCTCGAAGTTTTCAAAATTTAATGGAAATGTTTGATTCAACAGGCGTGATCGATTGACAAAAAATGCTATAACGAGGACAATAAATCTCGAAATATCAAAATATTTCAAAAACTATTAGAGATAGTGATAGGACGTTCTTCACGAAAGTTGAAGAGTTTATGACGAGCTATAAGATGACAGAAAAATATATAGGGTGTTCCGTTTAATAAAAGTGATATTTTTCAATTAGAAGTTTTCTGATTTTGGTCCTAGATAGTAAACACCCTGTAAATGAGACGTCAAATATTTCATAGTGAATATGTATTTTTGACTTTATTTAATAAGTGGGTAATTCTATGATAGTAAGGTCATATTACATTCATAAGTGTGTTACATATTTTTCTTTTTAAATGTCATTAAAATAACTGTTAAACAACCAAGGACCAAGTATAGATTCAGTTCCCAGAAGGGCCAGTAAAATTATTTACTATTTAGAGATTTTGGCTACTTTAAAAAAAAATGCATCAGGGGACTGAATAAATTTACAGGGGACTGAATAAAAAAACCGTTGTCATAATATAGGCAGACAATTTTCCATTTTTTGCTTTAGGTAAGTTGCCCAAACGAAACAAAAATACATATTTTTAAATTTTTTTAGAAATTTTGTATGGTATAGAAATGGTTTTAAGGTAATAGATCAAAACTGACAGGGGACTGATTACAATACCAGGGGACTGAAAAATAACATGTACTATTTATTTTATAATTATTACTTAACAAAACATGCTTTCTTAAAAGCTTGTGTAGGTATTACAGAGCTACTAACAAAACAAAAACAAACTAATTAAAAGCTAACCTACCTAGGTAGGGAAAGTACAAACGAAATATTTTTGTATAAAATATAGATAATAAAATAGCATTTAAACTGTGGTATGTTAATGTCAGTCTAACAATCAAATTTAAAGAAGCGTTGTCCAATTTTAAAATTACCTTACAAGGTGGTAACTCAAATACTTGTCTGTATTTATTTACAAATTTATTTTTTTTTGTTTTAGGATCAACATAGTCTACTTATCCACTGAATAAATTTAATGTTCACCGAATTGTCAAATTTTTCATATGCTTTTTCAGCTTCCCTTTTCTTTTTTAAGCGCTCATCTTTTGATTGCTTGTCTTTTAAAGGCATTTCTGTTTCTAAAACAGATAAAAATACAATGAAAAACCTAAGAAAATGTTGTAGAAAAGATTATAGTCAATCCTCTGTAAAAAGTCAGTCCCCTGGATCTAAATTAGTCAGGGGACTGGCGACAGGGGACTGATTAAATTTATGAATAATAAATGTATTCCTTTGAAGTTACAGTTTGATACGAGTATTTAACTGTCAACTATTATAGTATATGAAAACACGAACATTCAAATAAAAATAAAAGAAAAAACATTGAAATATAATAATTAAAACACTTACCAGTGGACTGACCCGTCGACTGGTCTGCATACGTGCTCGCACAGTAACGGCTCAACTCAGACTAAATAAAACATCAGGAACCGACTAATCAACTACCACTACGCTCACAACCAATGAACGTCGGCATCTGCTTAGTTTGAATTTTATTGGTTACTTTATAGGCGCGCTTTTTTTAATTTAATAGAGTGCCCCGGACTGATGCTTTATACGAGTTACAAAGTTAAATGTTTATTTTTTTCTAAATCAATAATACAAAATTGAATTACTCATTACCATGAGAAATCTTATTTCAGTTATTTTATAGGCACTATGAATATATCAAATATAAAAATATTATAATTAAATGTAATTAATGTTAAAAACTTAATAATTTTATTAACTGCCGATTTGAATTGGAACACACCCTTTAAATATTTGTATTAAAAGTTTAATATTTTTTTGCGGTTTGTGTTATTTTATTGGGTTACTCTGATTTATCCAATTTCTGTAGAATCACCCAAGTATAAAAATTATGAATCGCTTAGTGTCAAAATTTAAGTAACATTTTCACAACAACGAGATGCTTGCAAATGCAAAATTTTCATTTTAAGTCGAATTATCTTAAAAACTATAACTTTTTCGTATATTAGATCATTAATAGAAATGTATGAAATAACACGTAGAATTAATAAATGTATTCAAATATAGGGTGTCCCATTTAAAAAAATGTAACTTTATGACACCCTACTTTTTGGGCGCACCCTGTATAATTCAAAATATTTTTAAAATGTGCCAGATATCGAACCACCCAGGTAGCAAAGGTGCGTCCAAATGACGTCCTTTTTAGGTCATATCAGACGTAAGACGCTGTCCGGCCTTAAAATGACGTCGCTAGTACGTCAATATTGAAAGTCAAAATGTCGTTCCCAAATGGACGTTAAGTTGACGTCATTTTTAAATTATTTTTTGACCAAAAATTGTTGATCCCAGAAATTTCTAGTTAGGAATGGGCATTTATTGATATATCGATGTTGACACATGCATCGATTAACATCGATATTTATACAGATCACTTTAACAAAGTCATACGCTTCATAAAATTAGTATTGTTACAATGATTCTAACTTCTATAATTATATTACTGTTTTTGACTTTATGTGATCAAGATGGAAGAAATTTGGCCTGTCGAAATATCGAATCGGTATCATCGATGTTCTCTACCCATCTCTATTTCTTTACCGTTAGATGACAATGATGAAATGACATTTGACATTCAAATGGCGGTATTATCCTTTTCTGACGCTGTTTGCCGATGCTGCTTGTATTTTTGGTAGCATTTGTCGCTGTTTTTTCCAATTTTGCACAGGTAAATACTCGTGAACAATAATCAATTCCGTTATTTAAATTTTGGCAAAGAAGAAAATATTTTCAGTGGTAGAATTTGGACCGGAAAGCGGTGATGGTTTAGCTATTGGTAATTCTGCATGGCTGACGCCCTTCAAAAAGGACGTGCACTGGCCTTACAAAGACTCGAAACTCTTTAATAGGGCTGTCACAAAAGGAGAGAAAATATCGGACAATTGGAAGTTATATTCAATTACTCAGTGTTATTATTTATTTATAATTAATAATTATTATTTATTAATATTAAGCTGATAAAACAAGTAAGTATTACGATTGTACATTTCTTAACAAGAATTTGTTCACTTTTAATCGTTGAAATCGTATGTATCGTATGTTAATGATTAATATTTTATGAAACTGCATTGTTCGTTTCTTGAGTTAACAAAATATATATACCTATTATTTTCTTATTTATTTTTTAATTTTCAACAGTACCTAAAACCGAAGTCATTTTCACGCCTGTATTGGACGTTATTTTGACGTCTTCATTATACGACATTTTGACCCCTGAAATGTACGTCACAGTGACGTCTTCAGCTGACGTCATTCTGACGCTGACATTTGCCCGTCATCTCGACGTCATTTTGACGTCAGTCCAAGGGTAATTTAGACGTCTACGCTGACGAGATTTGTACGTACAAAGTACGTACGCGTGCTACCTGGGCATGCCTTCATACAAAAGCTCATTATCGACAAATCTTATCTTCAAGGCCTAAAATTACTCCACGCAATCGTTGACTCACCCGGTACAAATCTGTAACAAGCTACGCCAAATGTTGCCTGTGATATACATATACCGAACGCAAATATCCGTCTAGAGCAAAGACATTTACCTTTAGATAAGCAAACAATAATCACGAAAGTGGCAAATTTATGGCCTCGGGCATGTAAACAAAGCTACACCGGATTAGGCATGCGCACTGCAACAGTATCATTTGACAAATGTGAAAATAGACAGGTCCGGGGTTTAAAATTTAGGTTCTTGCCAAAAAATTGGAATTTTTTCTCAATTTTTGATCAAGCTGGGAAAAAAGGAAGTAATTTCTGGCATTTTTAGTAGTTGAGGCTAGAAAATTGTTTTTAGGATTTTGTTTAAAAATTATTTGTCGTTGTGTTTTTAGTTCGAAAAGGAAGAGAACAAGTCAATTAAACTAGTATTTTAAAATCGAATATAAAAAATAAACAAAATCAGCAAAATAACCAATCTTCAATACTATCGCGTATCTAACCTCAAGTTAAATAATATTAGTTGGTATACCGGGTGTAACAGGATCATGGTACACCCCCGGTATCTGCGTCAGTTTTAAAGATAATTGATTGAAATTTGAGATATCCCATAAACATAATAAGCGGCACTTTTTGACCTACAAATGATTTTTTTTTCACTTCCGGTTTCGCCGGAAGTGACACCAACTTTCGATTTTTAAATGGAACACCCTGTATATTATTACTTTTTTGAATTCAGCATAATTTTCTGAATCCAATGATACCACAAAAGTAACTTTTCAAGGGTAAGAAATATTTATTATTTAATTTTTAATTTTTCATTTAAGTGTGCCAAGACGGTTCCGATTTATTTCAATTGATCCGTCTAATGCTAGAAAAATCGAAGTCCCGTCAAAAATACTAAATTGCGTTTTTTATAAGCAAATAAAATTCATCGTAATCGTTTTTGAGGTAAAACTCAATTTTTCCAAATGGAACCATTCTGGTACCGTGATACCATTTCTTACTACTACTATAGACTACTATTAATAAGGAATTTATTCATACCTGGTAAAGTGTATACAATCTTAGTTGACACAGACAAAAAAACTAAAAAAATTTTGATGACAGACTTGTCAAGTCCACGTGGACTATCTTCGAACATCTGAACAAACCCGATCAATACAAATTTTGTCATATTTGTATTGTAGTTTCAATGTGTGATGCAGTAAATTGATCGTACCCCCAATATTTACTTTGTCTCAACTGACTTCGTATGACGTATAATAACATGTGCGATAAATACCATCAAAATTAAAGCTAAAAGAAAATACAATTATTTTGTTCTAATTTAATGCTAAGAAGTTACTAAGGTGGCTTTGAAAACAATAAAATTATTCAGATTGTCAAATAAGTATTCGGTGGTGTATCGGTGTTTTTATTGTGTATTGGAAAATTCTTTACATTTGTTGTTATTTTTGTTCACCTTAGTAATTTCTTAGCATTAAATTAGAACAAAATATATAATTGTATTTTCTTTTAGCTATAATTTTGATTGTATTTATCGCACATGTTATTACCAGGTATGAATAAATTCCTTATTAATAGTACTAAGAAATTGTACCACGGTACCAATATGGTTCCATTTGGAAAATTGAGTTTTACCCCAAAAACGATTACGATGAATTTTATTTGCTTATAAAAAACGCAATTTAGTATTTTTGACGGGACTTCGATTTTTCTAGCATTAGACGGATCAATTGGAATAAATCGGAACCGCCATGGCACACTTAAATGGAAAATTAAAAATTAAATAATAAATATTTCCTACGCTTGAAATGTCACTTTTGTGGTATAATTGGATTCAGAAAATTATGCAGAATTCAAAAATGTAATAATATACAGTTCCTTTTAAAAATCGAAAATTGGTGTCACTTCCGGCGAAATCGGAAGTGAAAAAAAAATCATTTGTAGGTCAACAAGTGCCGCTTATTATGTATATGGGATATCCCAAATTTCAATCAATTACCTTTAAAACTAACGGAGATACGGGGGTTGTACCATGATCCTGTTACACCCGGTATAACTTGTATTGATTTTTACAATTTGGCAAAAACTTGGGTACGTGTAAAACATTTTCAAGCACAATTTCTTGTTCAAGAATTTTAAAACGTTTTTGCCCCAGGAAACTTTCACCCTTGGATTAATATAAACACACCTAGGTATTTAATTTTTCTTTTATAAAATATAGGTATAGAGAAAAGTGGATAGCAAAGAAAACATCAAGGAATCCATAGAGAAAACTTAAAAAACAACAACAAAAATGGCCGCGAGTCGGTTCTAGAGTGTATTCTGAGCATGTCGCCAAAGAAGGACAGACCGATAACAAGAGGGTTGTGTGCACGTCCAATCCTGCTGAGAGGAAAGGCATCTGACCGGCGGGCAGTGCGCTCAGACGTATTTTTTCACCCATAAAACTTACCTTTTGTTTGCGCACGAGATAAGTTGTACGGATCTAAAGTCTAAAGGTAAATGTCTATGGTCTAGAGCACTTCGCTTCTCGGTAATTTCATCGCGACCTTGCACCTCGCTTTCGCCCCGTTAGGTTGGATTTCTAGGTTTACTTAGTGTATGTGCAAAATGATTCAGTTGTAAAACTAAAATCTGCATTGGAAATAAAACGTTTTCCAAAATATTAAATTTTAAATCAATACATAATAATATTAAAGCTGAATGTAACGACTAACTACTGTGTTTGTCTGGAAAAGATAACTAACTTTCAGATGAATTAACTAAGTGCGCTGCACAATCCAAACAATGTTCCAAATACCGTGCGAGCAAAAATTATTTGCATCAAAGAGGGCTTGGATTAAAAAACGTAGGGCTTGGTTTAGATCACAATAATATGGGGACGATATATCTAACCAAATCTAGGTTAAAATTTTGTCAAATTCATATTATGACATGATATGCCCATCTATTGAGTAATAAAATAAGTAGACAAATAGGTACAAACTTATTTTTGTTTTTTACTAAATTAACAAAGTAAAGAGTTACAGAAAGAAAAAGAAAATTAATTACATAAATTGCTAAAATTGGCCACCGCTATGCTCCCAGCATAAATTCACACATGTCTCTTCATCTTTTCAAAAGTGTTGACCAGCATCTCCGGAGAAATGTTATTACATTCTTGGATAATCCTTTCTTGTAATTGGTCTCAATTTGCAACTGGTGTTTTAAAAATAGTGTTCTTTAAAATGAGGAAAAACGAAGTAATCCATAACCGTTAAACAAGGTGATCTAGGTGGGAATTCAATGTCTGATCGAAAACGGATCAATCTGTCGCCGAAAAAATTGCGAAAGTAGTTTCGGCGGCTGTATGGCGGTTGCACCGTCCTGTTGAAAATATCCAAAACGTAGTTCGTCGCCAAGTAATTGCTCCACAAATGGATTCAAAATATTGTTTCTATACCGCTGTGCTGTAACTGTGTCATGGAAAAAAATAGAACCAACAATTCTTCTTCGGGAAACAGCTAACCAGACACACATTTTTTGAGGGTGCAATGTGAACTCTACAAAAAAATTTGGATTTTCACTACTCCACATGCGTGTATTCTGAGAATTCACATAACCGGAGAGGTGGAACCAGGCTTCATCCGAAAAAAATGTCAGGTCTAATAAATAATTTATTTTCAATAAATTTTGGGTAAACCATTGAGGGTAATTTCTGCGTCTTTCAAAATCTGCGGCTTGTATTTCTTGGAATATTTGCACTGTATAAGGAAATAAATTTAGCTGCTTCTTAAAAATAGTCCTGCATATTCCATAAGATCTTCCCACTTCTTGGTCAGTCTTATACAATTTGTTGGCGTATTTTGCATTATTTCACAAACATTTGCAATAAGTTCTTCTGTTCTTACAGATCGTCGGTCTGCCCACGTAGTGGCGTAACTAGCATTTTATAAATTGTTCAGGAGAGTAGAAAAACAAAAACTGCACCCAATTAATTAGTCGTACAGTAAAATATATTAGAGTTGTGCTAACGATTTTTGGTAGTCAATTGCTCAATAGTTAAGCTTTATAAAGGCACCGTTAAGAATGTGTAATTGTATCACGTTTTGCAAAACAAATGTTTTATTGAGTTAGTCTAGTCTAGTCTTAATTACAATGGCCACCCGTCTTAGCGACAATCAGCCAGCTGTATTTTATTGAGTTACGCCGCTACGTGACAAAAATTTTTTTTTAGATTTTCTGTTACGCCAAATATTTTATTTAGTTACGCCACTACCTGACAATAATTTTTTAAAGATTTTCTGTTTCACCAAAATAGATGTCTTAAAAATATTTGTAAAAAACGTAGTTATGTGAACAAAAATAATTGCTTTTATTAGGAAAGTGACAATTTTACACTCGTAATAAAAAACTAACCTACAAAAATATAATATGAATGAACAAAATTTGAAAAACTCTTAAAAGCTAAAACAAAAAACATTGCTAAATCTAATTTTCATGAGGTAAATGACACTACATTCTGAGTACCATCGTCCCATAGGACCTGCACGTCCATTTTTGTAAAATATTACAAATAATTTGCGAAAAACAATTGTTAAGACCACTTACAAACACACAGGCAAACTAAATATTTCTTGGTTAGGTTTATAACCATAATAATTATGACTTGCAGTTACGCCATAATATCAATAAATTATTTAATGAAAATATTTTCAATCTCATGTAGGGGCGTAAGGCGCAGGTACGCCTCTACGTAAAAAATATATATCGTTAAATTGCAGTTAAGTCAAAATTTATTAATTGAATTTCAGCAAAACAGCTACGCCTTTACATGTAATACTGCTTGAGGTTATAGAGCATGTTAAATTATGTATTCTAGTGGCGTAACTCAAAAATTTCAATTTTGGCAGTTACCCCACTACGTGGGGAGACCGACGAGATGGTCTTCCTGCTTCTTTTTTGTGTGGTATAAAACCTGTTTCCCTAAACACAGCGACGGTTCTTTTTAGGCAATGATAAAAATCCCCAGCAATAAAAGCAACGTTAAGAAATGTTCGTGAAAATCGTCCATACACAAACCCGGATTATATTGCCACTCACCATTTACTTTAACTCCGTTTTGAAAATACGCTTCAACCATGAATGTTTTGTGCTGTTCCGTAAAGCCCATTGTGTGAATTGTTCAAGAAAATGGAAAAATTAGCGATGAATCAAATTACTTGTAACGACTGTCAAAGATGACGGAATAACTAATTGATTGTTAATTCAGGTAGTTACTGACACACAATAGGTATTAAGCACTACGGCTAAGCACTACGTCCTTAGATGCAAGGCCCTCGCTTTGATGCAAATGATTTTTGCTCGCACGGTATTCTGTACTGAATGCTAAAACTAAACTGAATTTCTGTCGACGCAGCTAGGTGATTTCGTCCAAACGTGGCCAGCATAAAGTATTCCCTCTCTTTAATCGAGGGATCGCATCGCCATGCATGCGTCATGTTCTGAAACACTGATAAATCTGTTGTCCTTATTGCAGGAATCTATACATATTAATCATTATTCTCTCATAAGATAAAATGCCACTGTAAATTCCAGCTTACTAATATGGTATAAAACGGTACAATCACCAGCTGTTAATGTTAAAACTTTTATTTTTAGGTGACAAGGTTATTCCAGAAGGCGTCACACTCATTGTTGTTTGCTATTCTATTAATCGCGATCCCAAAGTATACGAAGATCCAGAGAAATTTGATCCTACCAGATTTTTAGATATGGAAAATAGACCTTTTTCCTATTTGCCATTTAGTGCTGGGCCTCGAAATTGTATTGGTAAGATATACAGGGTGATAAAATCTAAAAATCTAGAGTATTGCAAATAATATACAAGGTGTCTATAAGTCTATAAAAGGTGAAAAAAAAATGCCACCATAAATTCCTGAGGCTTAAGTGTGACGAACTAACCCAATTTACTTCAGTTCAAAAGTGGATGATTTCGGAGATACAGAGTGTCGAAAGTTCAATTTGGTTTTATTTTTTCATAAATAATTTTTTTGAGATTGGTGTATTATCACAATATTCGGCTAGGGGAGGTTTTGTGGGGTAAAAAATTAAAATCTAAAATAAGGGAAAGAGTACCTGAAGCATCGATAAATCTTCTCCGTTCCCACATATCATTTATAATTTTATTAGTATTTGTTACATAATTTTTTCATTTTTCCACAGGCCCAAAACACATCATTTGTAACAGGATGCATAGAACTTATTTTTGCAACTTAATAGCGCTTACATTCCGACCAAACCACTTTAATAGGATTAAAGTGGCAAGTGGCAATGATATGGAGAAAGGCTTAAAACTCGATGTCCATGTTGCATTGCTATATCCTTCCAACCTATTAAAATAAAATAAAAATAATTAATTGCCGTATTAAAAAACGCCTGTTGGATACAGTACATTTACGCCATTTAAATTTTAATGTCTAGGAAGTTAGTCTCATTGTTTATCAGTTTTTCCTTGGTAAAGTTGACGTTTATAGAATTTAAGAAATAAAAGAAATCGCTTAGATTTCTATCTGTAAAATTCCAAAGGCAAAAAACATCGTCTACGTATCTCTTCGAGTAAAATATTTTTCTGACAATGCAATGTGGTTATTTTAATAGAACTTAATATTATTTTTTCAAAATTAGCCCTACATATTTTTGACAATTAAGGAGAAAGTCCGTCTTTTTGATGATATATTGTATTGTCAAATTGAATAATTTTGTTCAATGAAGATTTTTCATTAATGTACCTCCTGTAATTTTGGCCTCAATCATTGTGATTTTCTATTTACGTTAGAGTTGGTAGTATGCTTAAAAGTGTACCTAAATCAACTTTAAATCGCCGCGGGCTACTTTCATCTACAGATTCTTATTTTCCTTGTCGGATCCTGGCGTTATAGGCCTCGAAATTGTATTGGTAAGATATACAGGGTGACAAAATCTAAAAATGTAGAATATTGCAAATAATATACAAGGTGCCTACAACAGGTGAGGAAAAAATGCCACTACAAATTCCTGAGGCTTAAATATGACGAGCTAAATCAATTTACTTCAGTTCAAAAGTGGATGATTTCGGAGATACATAGTGTCGAAAGTTCAATTTGGTTTTCTTTTTTCATAAATAAATTTTTAAGATTGATGTATTATTACAATATTCGGCTAGGGCGGGTTAAAATAAGGGAAAAAGTATCTGAATCATCGATAAATCTTTTCCGTTCCCACACATCATTTATAATTTTATTAGTGTGTGTTACATAATTTTTACATTTTTCCACAGGCCCAAAACACATCATTTGTAACAGGATGCATAGAACTTATTTTTGAATCATAATTGAGCTTACATTCCGACCAACCCATTTCAATAGAATTAAAGTGGCAATGTTATGGGGGAACTCTTAAAACTCGATGTCCATGTTGCATTGCTATATCCTTTCAACCTATTAAAATAAACGCCTGTTGGATACAGTACATTTACGCCATTTAATTTTAATATCTAGGAAATTAATGTCATTGTTTATAGGTTTTTCCCTGGTAAAGTTAACGTTTATAGAATTTAAGAAATTGCTCTAGATTTCTATCCGTAAAATTCCAAAGGCAAAAAGATATACAGGGTGTCCGGAAACTTCGTTCGTATACTTTAAAGGGATATTCTACATATGAAAATATGAAAAAAAGTTCATATGAATGTAGGTCCTTAAATGACTTATAAGGAAGCTATGGTCGTCTAAAGGTGACCTCTAAAGATTAGTTTCTATTTTATATCTATGCAACCGCTTAAGGTACCGGTGTGCTTTTTGGCACACAAACTAGTATTAACAATTGCTAATTTATGATATTGAGAGTTATTATGAAATTTAGTCAGGGACGTTCTTACGGGGGGGGGGGGGGGGGGGGGGGGGTGGCTTAGTTTATTTATTCCTAATTTTTTTACACGACACATTTTAAAAATTTTACCCAAAAATTATAATGCCAGTGATTTTTCTACACAAAAAAGGCATTCTTAAAAAAAATTATTGCACCAATGATTTAGGAGAAAAATCGATTTATTTAAATCATATACAAAGAGTTCAGGCGCTTAAGCCTCAAGACCTACTTCCTCGTGCAGAGTTTTGTCAGTGGATGCAGAGAAAATGTCATCAAGACCGTTTTTTTCTTCATAAAGTCTTGTTTACTGACGAAGCAGGGTTTACCCGTGAAGGCATCGTAAATTTTCATAATAACCATGTATGGGCAGAAGAAAATCCCCATGCAATTTTCGAAAGTCGATTTCAAAATAAATTTTCAATTAATATTTGGGCAGGTATATTGGGCGATCGATTAATAGACCCATCCATTATGCCTCAACATTTAGATGTGCCCGCATATTTCGATTTTTTACAAGACTCTTTGCCTGTTCTACTTGAAGATGTGCCGTACCAGCAAATACTTACAAACTATTTTATGCACGATGGGGCTTCACCCCATTTTAGTAGATTGGTTCGAGATCATTTGAATCAAACATATCCAGACCGATGGATAGGCCGAGGTGGGCCCATTGCCTGGCCTCCCCCTTCACCTGATCTCAAGCCATTGGATTACTTTCTTTGGGGATATATGAAGTCTCTGGTATATTCAGTACCTGTTAAAAATGTACAACAATTGGAACAACGTGTTATTTATTGTTGCGAGGAAATTCGTAATAAGGAAGGGGTTTTCGCAAAAGTACGAAGATCAATGAGAAATCGTTTAGTTAGTTGTATTGATATGAATGGAAACCATTTTCAACATTTGTTGTAACTTTTCTACTTTTTTCAGCTTATTCTTGTTAAACCAACAACTCTTACTTTATTTTGTTTAAAAATGACAATAAAACAACGTTTTGACTTAATTATTGTCATTGTCAATTTATTTTAACGCTAACCATGGGCTTCTTGATGTTTTTTTACTTCAAATTTGTATTTGTCATAAGACTACTTTGATGTTTTAGTTTAAACACAATTCGATAATAGTTTATGCAATGATTTAAATAAATCGATTTTTCTCCTAAATCATTGGTCCAATAAATTTTTTTAAGAATACCTTTTTTGTGTAGAAAAATTACTGAAATTATAATTTTTGGGTAAAATTTTTTAAATGTGTCGTGTAAAAAAATTAGAAATAAATAAACTAAGCCACCCCCCCCCCCCCCCCCGTAAGAACGTCCCTGACTAAATTTCATAATAACTCTTAATATCATAAATTAGCAATTGTTAATATTAGTTTGTGTGCCAGAAAGCACACCGGTGCCTTAAGAGGTTGCATAGATATAAAATAAAAACTAATCTTTAGAGGTCACCTTTGGACGGCCATAGCGACGGCCATAGCTTCCTTATAAGTCATTTAAGGACCTACATTCATAAGAACTTTTTTTCATATTTTCATATGTAGAATATCCCCTTAAAGTATACGAACGAAGTTTCCGGACACCCTGTATTGTATTGTCAAATTGAATAATTTTGTTCAATGGTTTATATGAATGTACCTCCTGTAATTTTGGCCTTAATCAATACAGGTGATTTTCTATTTACGTTAGAGTTGGACGATGACGAAACGAAAGAAAACTTTTCTTCAGTCAACATTATTTTTTAAGGTTAACACACGATTTATTTTTCAGGACAGAAATTTGCCATGCTCAACATGAAACTTACGCTAGCTAAACTTCTGCTTAATTTCGAACTTCTACCAGCCACTCCAAAACATACAGTTATTTTGGCCTCAGAAGCAGTTTTGAAGTCCAAAAATGGTATTAGAATCAGACTAAAGAAAAGAAATGTGTTATAAAGTTTAAACGTTACTGCATAATAGTGTACAGGGACACTGGGACACGATGCAGGTTGTAGATAGTTTACAGGACCTAATTTTGAAAAGTTTTGATGCTTTTCCACTTTTTTTTTGGCCTAAATTAGCCTTCTGTTATGAACTCGGTTATGAATTATGTATTTATATTTAAATATTTTTATACTACAATATTATTATATTGTAGAAATACAAGGTATAAATAAAATTAGTACCTAGTTAATAAGTTTAAGCAGCTATAACAATCCTATTCAATTATCATTGTTTATTCATATTATCAGAACAATTTTAATTCAGCTGTGCACTGTTTAAGTTCTTTTTACTATTACTGTTAATAATTTTTTGTGGTTAACTTAATAAAACTTAACTATAGTTATGTTTAAAGCCGCTTTAGAAAAAGTATGGTTTGATATTTTTATATTTTTCGTATTTGCTGAACGTAAAATTTTATTTTCTTGTAGATAGACGGTACCGCATTGTGTATTTTTGTAAGTTCAATTATTTCCGTTAAAAATATACGTTTGTTTGTTAAAGTATGGGTTTTTTTACAACAACTGACCTTAAAATAGGCACTTTCTAGATAATTTTTTGCCCGGGCAATATTATATCCCTTGAAACCACTGAAAAGTTATCAAATAGGGAATTTCTAGGGCAGGACGCCAGGTCAGTCCTGGAAGTCTGCTAGTCCTGTAAACGTACTGTCGTAGAAAAAAGACTTATTAATGGCGTATTAAAAACTAAAAATCATTACCCAAAACTGTAAATTTTTAAAAACATATTTTAACGTCTTTTATTCGTTAAATGATACCTAAGCGAAATGGCCGTTTATATTGCATTTTTGGTTTTTGTATTTGACATAAGATTTCAAACATTTATACCCGTATTCACTAAAGGGTTTTTTCTAATTTTGTCTCGAAACAATCTATTTCGAACTCGCTAGCGCGTTCGAAATAGATCTATTTCGAACTCCGAATTTTATTATTTAAAGGTTGGCCCTACATGACATGTTTTTTTTCACCGTTTAGCATAGCATTCTAGATAACTATTATTTAGCCCAAATATGCAAAATACTACACGAACCCACGTATGTATGTTTGGTTGCCTAGATCTACAAATCTGTATGTATTGTTTTAGTTCAATAAAAAACACATATTAAATAATAACTTTATTGACGGAGAACTATTTTGCTTTTGTAGATGCTTCAAGCTATCATTTTCTGCCAAATCCTATACAAAATTCAATCTACTAACCTTCCAATGTCGATTTTAACTACAACTTTATTTGAATTTTCCATCTTCCCTATACTAAATTGCAATGCTGTGACGTAAAATCACGTCTTTCGAAATTCGAAAAAAAGTAGCAAAATTGCCCGAATTTCCGAACGCTCTGTATATGTACCGAATATACAAGGATCACACAACGTATTCCGTCCAATGTCAAATCTCATATCGCTAAAATAACTTTAGAATCTCGTGGTGAAAATGAGTCAATAACTCAAAAAATGACAGTTCGCAAAATAATTTTTGTTGTGCAGAGGCTACTATGATAAATTATAGTATTACCAACATAAAATTTAGACATAAAAATTTACAAAATTATGGACGCGTGCTATAAAATGATGCTTTATAAAACGTATTTAGTCCATCAAATTATATAGATCTTATAGTCTCCCAGTTGTGTTTCCACGGTGTCATTCTTTTAATACGCCATAATATGATGTTTTCATGTTAATTTAATTTTTTTGTAATTACATGGTTTTACCGATAACTAATTTTTCGGGTTATTGTTGCCTAAATAACGTCAGTTCTATTAAAAAAGGAGATAGAGGTACGCTTCAAAAAACTTGTTACTTTATGAATTTACAGAAAAACCAAGAAAATATTTGTAATACAAGACTTAGTTGACTTATTCTGACACTTGTCATATTCAACTTAGAACTGTCAGTTTATGACGGTTTTTAATTTAGATCCCTTTAGTGAATATAGCTGTTATAGTACCGTGCAAGCAAAAATTATTTGCATCAGAGAGGGCCTTGCATCTAAGGACGTAATGCTTAGCCGTACAGCTTAATACCTGTTGAGTGTCAGTAACTACCTGAATTAACAATCAATCAATTATTCCGTCATTTTTGACAGTCGTTACAAGTAATTTGATTCATCGCTAATTTTTCCAATTTCTTGAACAATTCACACAATGGGCTTTACGGAACAGCACAAAACATTCATGGCTGAAGCGTATTTTCGAAACGGGGTTAGAGTAAATGGTGAGTGGCGATACAATCCGGGTTTGTGCATGGACGATTTTCACCAACATTTTCCTAACGTTGCTTTTAATGCTGCGGATTTTTATCATTGCCTAAAAAGAACCGTAGCTGTGTTTAGGGAAACAGGTTCTATACAACACAAAAAAGGAGAAGAAAGACCATCTGTAAGAACAGAAGAACTTGTTGCAAACGTTCGTGAAATAATGCAAAATACGCCAACAAATTGTATATCACGCCTGTTTCAAGAAGTGGGATCTTATGGAACATGCAGGACTATTCTTAAGAAGCAGCTAAATGTATTTCCTTATAATGTGCAATTATTCCAAGAAATACAAGCCGCAGATTTTGAAAGACGCAGGAATTACTCTCAATGATTTACCCAAAATTTATTGGAAAGAAATGATTTATTTGACCTGACATTTTTTTCGGATGAAGCCTGGTTCCACCTCTCCGGTTATGTGCATTCTCAGAATACACGCATGTGGAGTAGTGAAAATCCCAATTTTTTTGTAGAGTCCACATTGCACCCTCAAAAAATTGATGTCTGGTTAGCTGTTTCCCGAAGAAGAAATCTTGGTCCTATTTTTTTCCATGACACAGTTACAGCACAGCGGTATAGAGATAATATTTTGAATCCATTTGTGGAGCAGTTACTTAACGACGAACTACGTTTTGGAATTTTCAACAGGCCGGTGCAAGCGCCCATACAGCCGCCGAAACTATTAACTACTTACGCAATTTTTTCGACGACAGATTGACCAGTTTTCGATTAGACATTGAATTCCCACCTAGATCATCTTGTTTGACGGTTATGGATTACTTCGTTTTTCGTCATTTAAAGAACACTATTTTTAAAACACCAGTTGCAAATTTAGAAGAATTACAAGACAGGATTATCCAATAATGTGGTATCATTTCTCCAAAGATGCTGGTCAACACTTTCGAAAATATGAAGAGACGTGTGAATTTATGCTTGAAGCATGGCGGTGGCGAATTTCATCAATTTATGTAATTATTTTTCTTTTCCTTTCTGTATATTATTACTTTGTTCATTTTTTATTTTTGCATGGTCGATTATGGTGTATGCGAAGACAACGATAAAAATTCTCAGGCAGAGCAGCCAAAAGAAGTGTTGGGGGAAGGGGGGGGGGGGGGGGGGGAAGGATGAACGACGATAACCATTTTATTTAAAGAGTTGGCCAATTATCATTTTTATAATATACCTACTCCAGCTTTTTTTTTTTATTTACATATCCCGAAAAAGTTATTTTAGTAGGTAGGTCCGTACTGTTTTCTATAATAAAGCTACAAAATGTTTGCAACAACATCCCGGTATTAATATTAATTTATCAGTCAAACGATTTATTTGTAAAAACCAAATTAAAACAATAGGGTCGTGTTGCATATCAAAACAAGGACATGGTGACAAGTATATAGACTGTAACATCTAAATATTTTGATGGAATAAAAATATATAATTTAAATTCTCCCAAAACACAGTGTATACTTAAGATACAAAGTTCCTAATTAAAAATCAATTTACCCGATTTGAAGTCACCAAAAGATAAGCAAAAACATTATTGGACGAAAGGTTGATTTCTCAACCTAATGTTTTTTTAGTCATATCTGTCTGAGCGACATTGAAATATACAGGCAAAGTTCATCCTTTTTTAAGATATTTGAGACATAAATATTTGGTAAAATCGGCAAATACCTACAGTACGACTTTTATCATAGTTTAAATTATTTTTCTATTACGATTAGATTTAAAATGTTTGTTTCAACATTTTTTGTGTTTTTATCTGGGATAATTTTTGTGCTAGCATGGATTATTATATCCAACAAGACTAAGAGTGCGTCAAAATATCTGAAAAATATTCCTGGCCCAAAACCTATTTTTCCTATAGGCAATATTTGGGATTTTATTGGCGGACCCACTGGTAAGACAAATAGGCTATTTTTACTTTCCTTACAAGAAAGAATGTTTATTGGGATATTATCACATATCGACCTATTGGGGTTCCTATACAGGATGCTACTTTTCAGTTTTGGTTTGGAAAAAAGAAAAAACACATTTTATAGCCGATTTTTATGTTCCACACTGAGAAAAATGCCTTCTATTTCTTATAAGAATTCACATACTCTTTATACAACTGTTTAATACTATTTGTGACAGCACCTAGCTTTTCTACTGTAAGACAACAAAAATTGCTAGACCGTTGTGTAGTGATAATATCACGGTAATTTAGCCAATAGGAAATAGGAGTTATTGCCACCATAGAATGGTATTATTACTCTGCATACTCATAGTAATTATCCAATTCTATTGGTGGTGTAATGTGGTTTTATATAATGTATTAGTTTCGACTAGCAGTTGTAATAAAACTTGTCATTAATCATAAAAATATCTGTTTGCTACGATTAATAAAGCATATACTTACCAATAAAAATGAGTACTGTAGTTCTCAAAAATTTAAATAGCTTCTAGTGTGATATTGTTCTTGTCGTTTAGCATTGCATATAATTATGTGTATCTATTATGCAATATGGTTTACTGTAAAATTCGTCCATAGATTATAAAGTCCAATACTAATATGGCTTGTACCTGCGAAATAAGAATATTCTATTGCTTTATCTAATACTAGCGTGTATCCGGCATGCGTTGCAACCCGCTGGTATAAATACAAATCCGAAAAAACCCGATATATTAGTACCCGGCATGCCACTTTCTGAAATTGCACCCGTGCGAAGCAGGGGCGGGTCGCCAGTTATACATAAAAACCTTCCTCTTGAATCACTCTATCTTTTAAAAAAAACCGCTTCAAAATCCGTTGCGTAGTTTTAAAGATTTAAGCATATATAGTTATATAGGGACGGACGGACAGACAGCGACAGCGACTTTGTTTTATACTATGTTAAGATGCAAACTTTAAAAAAACTTAAATACAAAGTAAAAATAAATCAATTGAAGCCGGTATTGGTACGATCAATAAAAGTCAAATTAAGACAGGACAGCTAGATAGAAGACTCCGAACAACGATGTGACCTGCGCAACAAACACGTTAAAACTAATAATACTAATAATAATATATTATTAGTCGATATATGAAAGAGGAAAGTGCCGGGCCGACGTTCTTTATTGTGGCCATTCCTTCGCTGTTTAAAGTAGGTGTACACAGTGACGGCTCCTGACTAGCAAGTCAGGTAGGGCACTGGCTTTAAATAATGCGGATAACTATAATCAAATCGTTTATTTTTGTTAAACATATACCAAATGATAACACTAACAAATATTATTTTTTGAAGTAAAATTCAAATCTTCGTTTTTTTCGGAAATAAACTTCTCGATGACTTTCTTATAAAAATTATCCATGTCCCGAACCATCGCTTTTTTGATTGACAGCATTGCTAAAGCTGCATATTAGACAAAACTTTATAACATAACTAATAAAGTAGTCACAACAAAACATCAGCGGCATCGACGGGTCGCGTCGCATCGAAACGCGAGCAGCTGTTGGACAGAAAATTTGGAGCCCCATCCGTGCAGCTTGTTGTGCGATGTGTAGGTGACTTTACGCCTCCGTAGTCATAGCAACCGACATAATGGTCGCGTTGAAGCGGGCGGCCGCGGGACGGATAATCGGCCGCCTGCGCTTGCCTGTGCGAATAGAAAATGCTCATTCGGTATAACTGGCCCGTTGGAATATGGCTATGTTTGGTTAGAATAATTTTTATTGATTGCTTACATACATTACGTTATTGGTTTTTTAAATAAAGTATTTTTGGAATCTGTTTGAAATGATTGCAGGGAGGGCGGCGCCCCAGAGCGCTTCATTACGAGCCGCCACTGGGTATACAATTTTATATTAAGCTTGTACGTAGAAAAATACCGACGTTATTACACAAAATACATACAGGGTATCTCACGGTGACTGTTTTCTTAAAATGAAATAACATAGACCATAATATGCGACTTCCGGTTATACCGGAAATTATCTCAAACTTGTTTATTTTAAATGAAGCATCCTCTATTATATTTTTTTGGTGTTTCTTTCTTCATTTTCAATAACTATTATTAAAAATTGTCACTTTTCCACTTCCCTGTATCTAAAACTTCATTTTCGGACACCTTATTATCATAACATCGTTATTTCATCCAAAACCCCCATTATCTAAATTTACAGTACCTATTCAATTCGCATGACTTTTTGAAATATTCTAATAGACCACCGTGAGACACCCTGTATATTATAAAAAAGTTAAAAGATTTTATTGGACGAACATGACTAATGCAAAATTTTTAATATAGTTTTAGTTCTTTAGTGCAATGCGTTTTAAAAGTTATTACATCTATATACACCTTGTATTATTAACTATAACTTTTATCGCGTTAAGAAGTAATAGATTGTGTGATTGCAATAATTGTCCTTGAAATATTGACGCTAAGATAAATTGGCAATTTATAGAAATGCAAATTTTAAGAGGTTAAAGGTTAAAAAAATAACTTCCTTTTCCTCAACATATTAATTGCTTATTTTTTAACCTAGACCTAAATTTTATAATTTTTTTTCAAATTTAAAGTATACATTTTATCATAAACTATACCACTTCAACGTCAACCCACCGACCTTAATCCATAAAATAATCCTTTTGATCTACAAATTGGACATTAATATTCGGGGTTATATCATAAGTGCATCTAATTTTTCCCAAAAAATTTGGAAAAACGAGTTGACAAGTAATTTGTTTCAAACAAATTACTTACGAGTTATTTGAATTTTTTCATAGGAAAAATTAGATGCACGAATGATGTTTGGCAAGATTATTTCCTGACTGAACAAAAAAAGCCTATTTTATAGTAATATGATAATTTAATCAGCGAAAGCAACGTACAATGCATTTTACTGGGTTTTATTACTAAAGTTACCATTTACGTAAAATTTACAGTTATTGTATACAACGGGAGTGTTGTTTGATATATTGTTATGATTTTTTATAATGCTTGACACTTCAGATAAATGCACATCATCTTCGAAGGACGTTGCAGCAGTAGTAATGCTTTGGTTTATTTGCCCCTAAGAAAAAGATGCTTCAGGCTTCTTGCTTCCATTTCTTAAAGCATTTATAATTTTTGCTAAAGTCATTCGCCGATAACTAGATAGAAATTCACCAATTTTTTATTTTGACAGTGTACCTATCAAATATTTTTCCAGAAAAATTACTGACAGGAGCTGTCATGCAATTTTTTCACTTAAAAAAATTAAATATGACATACGAAATCTTGTCAGTGATTGGTCAAAATTGATAGGAAGGAAATAATCTTTATCAATTGGTTTTATGCAATTGGATAATATTAAGCAAAATGACGTTTTATCGGAAATTTTTGTTTAAATTTCGTAAAACCGGAGACAACCAAATCTAAAAAACAGGGGCGGATGGGCCTACCGGGACACCGGGAGATTTCCCGGTGTTGGTCCCTCAGGCGCCGATAGGCGCGCCGCCGCTGTTTGCGAACTTTTTTCTTTTCTTTTGTAACTTATATTTTTTTTTTACCTAAATGTGTCTTAAATGTAAAAAATGAAGTTTGTTTTTTTATTTATGAGTTATTATAAAAAATAATTATTATGTGTAAGTGGATGAAAAAATACATATTTTTATGTCTTTTCATTTTTTTATTGGATCGACACAACGCGGCGCCGTTTCAATTGACTTCCCGCGCCGGTCCGAGGTGTCCCATCCGCCCCTGCTAAAAAAATTTCAGCCGGCCCTTAACGGCCATTAGCATATTATGGCCCCCCAGGATATTTAGGAGTAGAAAAAGAAGCATTTTCGACCCCTCCGAAATGACGTTTTGACCGATCCCGTTTATCATTTAAAAAAAATATTAAGGCGGACATTAAAAAAAAAAAAAAATCATTTTTTATAATATGTCTACAAATTTAATAAATATATATGTTAAATGATCGATAACCAATGTATTAAACTAGTATCTAGTTAAAAAAAATATTTTTAAAGTTTCCCCTGAATTCGTGGGAATATTAATGATTTGGCAACAAAGTTTGTAAACGAGAAGAAATTAAAATTTAAACACCTAAAAATGTCAAAACTTGTCAATAACTAAATTACTTCGATTTTTATCACAAAATACTGGCTGTAAATTAAATAGTATAAAAATGTATATCCTGTCTCGAACCATCGATATTTGATAATATCCATAATATAATATTAACATTAATTTTTGCGTTAACAAAACTTTCTTTCGCAAGGGTAATTAAAACAAAATTTTTGTAAGTACCAAAATAAACTTGAATCTTTGTTTGAAGGTGGGAGACAATGAAGTAATATCAAAATAATTTCTTTGTCGAACTTCCATTGTCTTTATTTTGTTACTTAACACAACATTTCGGTTAGTTAGTATCTCTAACCGTTTACAAGTGTAAACTAAATTATTCTAAGGCTACTGTCTTAAATAATATCCATGTGCAATGAAGCTTGATGACTCCGCCTCCGTGCTTATTGAAGTGTGAAGTTTGAGTTGTTGGTTTTGGACAAGAAGAGGCTTCCAGATATTAGGGATATCTATACTTGCATGGTTTACTAAATATATGGGTATTTTGATTCATGAAAGCTGCTTCTTTAAACTTTCGTTTTCTCCAGTGCTGTTCCGTCAAACGAAGTGCTGAAAACATAAAAACTTCAGTGTACAGGAAACCCACTTACACAGGGCAATCTCTTAATCACGGATCGAATCATTCAAACTCCATAAAACAGGGCATAATTCAAACTCGTTTGCAATAATCCGGAAGACCTTAATATTGAAATTTCAAACATCAAAAAGATTTAAAACAGGTTACTCTGAAACCTTTGTAACTAATACCATCTCAAAACTTAAAAATCGCGAAGTAAAAACTAATACAGAAACGAAAGAGGAAAGAGCAGCAAGCATTTCTCACAATACCTTATGTTAAGGAGATTTCTGAAAAGATTAGAAGGATAACCAAAAACTATAATATCAAAACAGCCTTTAAATCCGCAAATACGCTTAGAAGCTTTTTTACAAAAGTAAAACCCCCCCGTAATGAAATCACAAAAAATTTTATCTATCAAATCCCTTGCGAGTGTGGTGAATCGTACATTGGAGAAACTAAAAGACCTCTTTCCGTACGAGTTAAAGAACATCTGAAACATACTCAAAGGGGTGAAACTTCGAGATCAGGTATAGCGGAACATGTATGGACCAACCAACATAATATACAGTGGTCAGAAGCCAAAGTTTTGGACACGGAACAGCACTGGAGAAAACGAAAGTTTAAAGAAGCATCTTTCATTAATCAAAATACCCATATATTTCTTAAACCAAGTATAGATATCCCCGATATCTGGAAGCCTCTTCTTGTCCAAAACCAACAGCTCAAACTTGACACTCCAATAAACATGTAGGCGGAGTCATCAAGCTTCATTGCACACGGATAGTATTCAAGACAGTAGTAGCCTTAGAATAATTTATAATTTAGTTTACACTTGAAAACGTTTAGAGATACTAACTAACCGAAACGTTATGTTAAGTAACAAAATAAAGACAATGGAAGTCCGACAAGGTAATTTTTTAAACTTGAATCTATTCTCGTTTTGTTAATATTTCTTAGTTTTTTCTTCTATTAACGAAGGTACAGTTGTATCATTTCTTGATTTTAGTCTTTCTTCCAACGTTTATGAAATACTTGAACACATATGGTGACACAATAATAATGTATCATGGTTCATTTAATAAGGTTCTATGTAGCATTAATTATGATATTCTGGAATATTTTTATAGTTCCTCCGAACACATAGACAAAGCTGATCAATATAAATATTTACATAAATGGCTTGGAAATGGATTACTTACCAGTACAGGTAAACTTATGTTAATTAATACTAATATGTTGACACTTTTGATTACTAGAACATAAATTCGTAAACGTAGAATCAGTGGTGGATACAGGAAGGCGCCCCTCCCTTGGCGCTCGCCAGGGAGGGCGCAAGCATGTCTGTCGAACTAGCAGAGAATACTGTGCTAGACTAATGGGATCAGTCAAAGAGGAGATAGATCGAATAGCCAAACAACTTGCGCAAAGCAGATGGACAGGGCTTACAACTTGTAGCATCTCCAGGCAATTGTGGCCCCTACTTGATAACAGGAGAACCGCACCGCTATTACAGCACAGTCGGAAGGAACTAAGAAACATCATTCCCATAGTCACCGGACATTGCCTGTTCGCTAGACACGCTGAACGTATGCAAATACCAACTAACAACTTCTCCAGAAGTTGCAGAGATGAAGAAGAGGAGAAAAGTATTCAGCATTTCTTGTGTGAATGCCCCGGCCTCGCGAGAAGAAGGTTCAATGCCCTAGAACAATTTTTTAATGATCTGGAGGAAGTGAGCAGCCTGTACCTGGGTGGATTTACTAAGTTTATTAACAGCAGTGGCTGGTTTGAATGAGCTGTCAAGATTCTTCTACGATCGCGCTAATCATCAGGAAGCTGATCCAAATAGGTTCCGCGGAACATATTATGTGGTACCACAACGGGCCTTATAGGACTACGTGTGACTGTTTAGACAATGCCAGAAGTCTGCCACTCTAACCTAACCTAACCTCCATGAAAAGCGATCAAAACAATAGGTTATGTCCCTACATTCTCAGTAAGTGTTGAAATATTTCCGCGTCGTGCGGTGCATTTTTGGTTTTGGAGTATACCGTGTGTATCAGCCAAATGGAATAAATTCGATAATAAATACATGGGGGGCGTGTCCGAAAAAACGCTCGGACTTGTCGATTGGTATTTCTAGTTGCGCATTTTTTTCAATAAAAACTTTTTGTACAGGGTGTATTATGTAAAAGTGGCCAATGCCAACATTCTTATTTTAAATATAACATCCTATATATTATTCAATTTTTGGATTCTTTACAAAATTTAAGACATATTTTATGTACAATATCCTATACCTATCTTTAACAGTTTCGGAAATTTTAAGTGTTTTCAGATTTATTGCATTTCAGCGTTTCTTTTTACTGATGAAATTTAAAAAAAGTATAAATAGTTTTGTTATATACTTTTGTTTAAAACTCCTGACCTTAGCAAATTGTTGTCTGTCTGCATGACAGTAGTTGTCAGTGTTATAGTCGTTTGAATTTCGTGAACTGCCTATCAGAAAAATGTCTTATTTAACAGAAATGCACAAAATAACAATTCTACACATGATTGGTTATGGAGATACAACACGGACCCAAATGGAATTTGCTCGCTTATTTCATAAAAAATTTCCAAATTTTCCGCCTATAACTGAAGGAAAATTAGTAAAATAGAAAAGCAGTTTCGCCAGCTTGGACATGTAAAACAGATAAAAAAAGTAGCTGCCAATACAATAAATGATAATACCAAATGAGATATTATGCTTGAGTTTAAGGAAAACCAACATACTTCTAGTCGAAAAACAGCCACAATGTTCGATGCAAGCCATTCATCGATTATTCGAACATTACAAGAAAATAAAATGTATTCCTATCAAATGATATCTATTTATGAGCTCATGGAAGACGATTTTGATAGGAGAATGTTTTTCTTTGAACAAATGATGGCAATGTTAGATAACAATGTGATCCAATTAGAACATGTTTTGTTTCCTGATGAGTGCACCTTTACAATTCACGGTCATGCTAATTGTCAGAATTACCGCTATTGGTCTGGAGAAAATCCTCACTGGATTAAAGAAGAACATACGCAATATCCTGAAAAGATTAATGTTTGGGCAGAAATAGTTCATAGGTCCCTTTTTCATTAATGGCAATAATTATTTAGTACTGATCCAACATAATGTCTTGCCAACTTTGACAAACTTATATCCTGATCCAGCAAACCTACAACTTCCAGCGAATATGATATGATTTTAGCCAAATTAGCCCATTACTAAATCAATGTTCGGCAGTACATCAACCGAGTATTTCCAAATTGGTTGATAGGGAGACGTGGATCGATGGAATGGCCAGCACGATCCCCAGATCTGACGCCATTAGACTTCTTCTTATGTGGTTATGTCCAAAATATTGTATACAAAACTAAACCAGTCGACTTAGCTCACTTAAGAAGACGAAGAACGCTTGCGATTAGATCGGTCAGACCTGAGATGCTCGGTAACATTAGAAGAAATTTCTATCTAAGATTAGGATGCTGCTAAGACGTTCGCGGCAAGCATTTTCAACATCTCCTACATTAATGTTTTTTTTTGCTTTTTACATACCTATCAAGAAATAAACAGTATTACTTTTTAGTTTTTGAGTGTATTATTACTTTTTGCAATAAATCTGAAAACACTTAATATTTCCGAAACAGTTGCATTGGTAAGTATAGGATATTCTACATGAAATATGTCTAAAAAAAATTTTAAAAATCGAAAAATTGGTATTGCATTTAAAATAGGAAAGTTGGTATTGACCACTGTTACATGACACACCCTGTATAAAAAGTTTTAATTGAAAAAAAATGCGCAACTAGAAATACCAATCGACGTTTCCGAGCGTTTTCCGGACACGCCCCCCCCCCCCCATGTATTTATTATCGAATTTATTCCATTTGGCTGATACACACTGTAGGTATTTTTGAAATAACAATTATTGGATATTTTTAAAAAACTTGCCTGAGGCTTTATAAAACCGCCATCAACAAGTTCCTGAATCCGCCACTGAACTATAACAAGGTTTGGTGAAAAATAACCTATTTTCTAAACATATTATGCATATTATTTTAACATTTATCCTATTCATTTTTCTTTGGGTAAAAATGCTTATTAAAAAATATTCCACTTATCCAAAAAATTGTTCCAATATTAAAAATAAATTATTTTAAGATTTATAAATACAAGAAACTTGCAATGTGAAAATATAAGTAGGGACTAATTTAAATTTTTAAAACTAAATTCCTAATAATAGACATTTTGTAATAGAAATTTTTTGGGATATCGGAATATAATTTGCCCTTTTTAGGATCATATTATTTTTATCGAATAAATCTATAAACGTATTTTTCTACTACCGTGCCTAAAATACTAACTTTTCGCACCATAGAAACTGTATAAAACCAATTTTAAAAGTAATTTTTTACGCTAATGCATAAAGTAATTTACTTTCGACAGTGCGTAAAGTGAAGTGCTTGTACTTTGATTTAAATTATATATTTTCCGGTAGTAGAAGAAATAGTGAATTGAATTCATACGCAAAGTGACTCTTTTACTCGTGAGATTTGAGTAGGTACTCGCCTACGGCTTATGCGTAAAACTTCTATTACGCACTAATGCGTAAAATAAATTGAATAATTACTTTAATAAATACCTGCATTTTTAATTAAACGTGGTCTGATTGGCCATGAACAAATAATGTGTAGAAAATACCGTACGAGCAAAAATTATTTGCATCAAAGAGGGCCTTGCATCTGAGGGACGTAATGCTTAGCCGTAGAGCTCAATACTTGTTGGGTGTCAGTAACTACCTGAATTAACAATCAATCAGTTATTCCGTCATCTTTGACAGTCGTTACAAGTAATTTGATTCATCGCTAATTTTTCCAATTTCTTGAACAATTCACACAATGGGCTTTACGGAACAGCACTAAACATTCATGGTTGAAGCGTATTTTCAAAACGGGGTTAGAGTAAATGGTGAGTGGCAATACAATCCGGGTTTACGCATGGATGATTTTCACGAACATTTTCCTAACGTTGCATTTATTGCTGGGGATTTTTATCATTTTCTGAAAAGAACCGTGGCTGTGTTTAGGGAAACAGGTTCTATACAACACAAAAAAGGAGCAGGAAGACCATATGTAAGAACAGATGTTGCAAACGTTCGTGAAATAATGCAAAATACGCCAACAAATTGTATAAGACGCCTGTCCCAAGAAGTAGGAAGATCTTATGGAATATGCAGGACTATTCTTAAAAAGCAGCTATATTTATTTCCTCATAAACTGCAAGTATTTCAAGAAATACAAGCCGCAGATTTTGAACGACGCAGAAATTACTCCCAATGGTTTACCCAAAATTTATTGGAAATAAATGATTTATTAGACCTGACATTTTTTTCGGAGGAAGCCTGGTTCCACCTCTCCGGTTATGTGAAGTCTCAGAATACATGAAATTATTTTTCTTTTTCTTTCTGTATATTCTTACTTTGTTAATTTTGTAAACAACAAAAATAAATTTGTACCTATTTGTCTACTTATTTTATTACTCATTAGTTTGGCATATCATGTCATAATATGAATTTGACAAAATTTTAACCTACATTTGGTTAGATATATCGTCCCCATATCATTGTAATCTAAACCAAGCCCTACGTTTTTTAATTCAAGCCCTCTTTGATGCAAATAATTTTTGCTCGCACGGTACCTACTTTACCCACTTCTTACATTAATAACTATTTTAGGGTCTAAGTGGAGAGCTCATAGAAAAATGATAACATTATCTTTCCATTTTTCAATTCTAAAGAACTTTGTCCCAGTGTTTGAAACAGTCGGAGAAAAGCTTATCAAAAAACTGCAGAAGGAAGTTAACAAAGATAGCGTAGAAGTTTCACAGCTTGTTTCTTTATATGCTTTGGATGTCATATGCGGTAAGTCTGAACTTGATTGAAATTGTAGAGTATTTTCCAGTAAATGTAATTGGAGGTAAATTAATACATGGTCGAAATCAGTCAGTTTTTGACTAAACCATTTTATCAATGTGCTGCCAAGGATCATTGGTAGCCATTGTTGTTAGATATTGTTATTTCCGGTTTAGTATTTCTGATAAACAATATTGTAAACCTTAATAAAACTTGTAATAATGCATTATGCACCTTAAACTTACAGCCTAAAACTAAAATGTATTTTTTTATAGAGTTGCGAATTTTCTAAGCTCCCTGGCTATTTCCATAATATATTATTCTATTTATATTAATCAGAAAAATTACTTACATTATATTAGTATATTCCACAATTACAGACATTTTTTTATCCACTACGATCTGCTTTCAACAGGGTAACCCTCCCGAGGCTAAATTAAGTGGTCTGCCAGATCCCCAGACCTCAGCCCTTTGGACTTTTAGTTATGGGGTGATTTAAAAAAAACTTTTACAAAAATAGAATGGGAATTGAAGCATGGTATTAAAAATAAAATATGCGAGATTTGATTCGGCTTAGATATTGCCTAATATGTTACATTTTTTCAACTCCAAGAAGTTATTGTACCTCTACCAATGTTAAAATCGTAAAACGGATCATCGGAAATAGACACGTTCTTGCCTGGCTTGTAGACCCTAAAAATATCGGGCTCCTTTGTGACATTTTTCTGAAGCCGTCACTGCCATAAAGAAAATACTTGATAATAGTCCTAATTATAGTACTTAAGTGTTATAAATAATGTAGGGGAAGGGTGTACAAAATTACATACATTTTTTAAAAATAGAAAAATTTTAATGGAAATTAATATTTATTTAAATAAAATTTCAACAAAACATAAAATAAAAATGTAATTAAATATGTACTTTTTGGGAAAAAAATTAAACCAAACAACGAAATTTTATTTTACCCCACCTGGAGTGTAAAATGACAAATGACAACAAGAATGTTTGATATACATATACTCTGTACAGGGTCATTCCCTATATATTGACGCATATGCTAGCCGCTTTATTAATAGATATATCAAAAAACTAAAAGGATGAAAGTTGTAGATCTTGATCTTAACTATTTAAAAAAATTATTAGAAAAAACAAAAGACTGCTGGAACTTTAAAATTTTGGCACAATTTTTTTTTTAAATGGGACACCCTGTATATTATTACATATTTGGATAGAGCTTTTTTTCCCGATTTCAAAAATATATAGTTTAACACATTTCTGATAAGCCGTTTAGGAAATATTCAAATTAAGTTTTGCTTCAAAAATTTATATTAAAATCACATAATATGGGCTACAAAATCCCCATAGTATAGCAGAAATATAATTCCAAGGTAGGAAAAGCTTGCATGTTTGGTGCGGTATAGTTAAAAATAAAATTATTGGCCCTATTCTTTATGAGGGCTCCCTTTCTGGACAAAGGTATCTGGCATTTCTTCACAACGAAATAGAAGCTCGTTTAGAGGATTTGCCAGTCAATGAGTACTATCAGATTATCTGGCATCAAGATGGAGCTCCGCTACATAACATGGTCCCTGTGACAGAATATTTAAACAAGCGCTATGACGACTGGTTAGGCAGACACGGCACCATTCAATGGCCACCCAACAGCCCCGATCTTACGATGCTTTCCGATGGGGTTATCTAAAAAATCAGGTATATGCCGAGAGAAGCACAAACTTGCAGCAATTGAGACAGAAAATTACGCATGAAATCGAAACGTTAAACAACGACTACCCAGAATACATTTCAAATGCTATTAACAAATTGGAAGATGATTATATTGATTGTATAGATAGAAATGGCGGTCATATTTAGCAATTGTTATTATTTTATTTTGTAGATGTTATTCCCAATGGTTAAATTAATTAATTAATTATAATATACTTCGATTCATCGTTTAACTCATCCATAGCTACCACGATTTTAATATAAATTTTTAAAGCAAAACTTAATTTAAATATTTCCTAAACGGCTTGTCAGAAATGTGTCAAACTATATATTTTTGAAATCGGGAAAAAAAGCTCTATCCAATTATGTAATAATATACAGGGTGTACTATTAAAAAAAAAATGTGCTAAAATTTTAAAGTTCCAACTGTCTTTTGTTTTTTCTAATAATTTTTAAAAAAAGTTAAGATCAAGATCTACAACTTTCTTCATTTTAGTTTTTTCATATCTCTATTAATAAAGCGGCTAGCATATGGGTTAATATATAGGGAATGACCCTGTACATTTGCCTTTTTTAACCCTGGCACAATCGGCATAAGATCATTGGGCTATGTTATAAATTTTAGATGCCCTTAGCCACCCCCATTTAGCCATTATCAACAGTTTCTATTGCCTTAAGCACGAAATCAATATGCCACGATTGCCTATTAGATTATCTTGCATACCCCAAATATACATAATTTAAACAAATGCAATTTTTGAAAAACAACAACTTATTTAATAAATCTGAAAGATGCATTCCTAAGAACAATGATTTTATAACTTATCATCAAAATTTTAACTTACCAGTTAATTACAGTAAAAAATTACTATAAAAACCTTTTAATGGTTTAAAATATGCAAATCGAACATGCACCCTCCCTAACTGACGAAGCGGTATTAAATGTCAAGACAGGATGCTAAAGACCCGAGCCACAATAACATATTTGTCTCCAAGCCCTTTCGAACGACGATTGGCTTGTAAACAATAAGCACTGTGTCATTATACCCCACTATATCATTTTGTACACCCTTCCCCTAATATTTCGTAACTTATAACCTTGACCTTTATGTATTATTTGATAACTATGTTTTGTCTTTGTGGGTATATTTATTTTTAGAAAAATAATATATTTTTATTGAATTCTAATAGGAATTCTTATCTTGAAGCTTATACAATAATTTTAAGGAAATTAAAAAATTGCGCATTAGGATTAATTTGAAAATTAAGGGGTCCTTGTTTTGATTACCATTTTTGCACCATACCAAAATAATTCATGAAAAAATATCCTGTGAAAGAGGTGACATTGTTTACTAGAAAATGTTCGCATCTATCGTTTTCGTTTATTATTTTCTATTATTGTTGTTTTTTTTTTTAACATTTATAAAAATTTGCTTATTTAAATAATCGTTTTTGGCATACTGAGTAATTATTATTTAATAATCAATCAAATTAATAACTTTGTCTTCACACCGCCAACAATTAGGAATTATTTCAAAAATTATCTTTGGCATATTGCTTAAATGGAAAGAACAATCTCCAAAATTGCAGGAGAATTATATTATGTTGACGCAATACTAAATTGTTCTTGTAAGTCTTTTAATATAATTAAACATAATAATATAACGCCTTTTCTCTAACAGTTTCTAAATATATTTTTTAAAATACGAAATTTTTAAAGAGTTTAAAATTAGTTTATTTCTATTTATTCAAATTATTATCAAAGTTTTCTTTGTTTTATTCAAATTCTCGTCCTGCCTCGCGTTATCACCATAATCTATAATTCTTCTTAATCTAAGGTTTATGCACTTCACATTTAGCCTAGATACATAGGCCGCTGGTCAATGCAATTGAACGATAGTTCTGTGGCAGCTAAAGTATGTTCAATGGCCGCTGACCGTTACGTCATATTCTCCATATTTACGGTACGTCGTAAATTAATTCACTCAGTTTGACTTACTTGACCGGTAGTAAAGGTTATGATTTTTCTTAGGCTTGATCATACATAAAGACGGATGCATCCTTCAAATTTTTAATTAATTTAAGTTTACTGAAAATAAATGAAACTCATTAAAATTAAATCATATATTTTTTTGTCTAGTGCATCTCTAGTGTATCAGTCTGTAATGAAGAAGAATAAATAATAAAAAATGATAACACAACAAAATACAGTTTTATAATAAACTAGCGACCCGCCCCGGCTTCGCACGCGGGTCTAAAATATGTTTATTTACGACATCACATTAGAAACCTCTAAATTTATAAGTGTTTCTCTACAATATTATGCATGTATTATACATATAAACTTTCCTCTTGAATTACTCTATCTATTAAAAAAAACCGCTTCAAAATCCGTTGCGTAGTTTTAAAGATTTAAGCATACAGAGGGACGGACAGACAACGACAGCGACTTTGTTTTATACTATGAAGTGATAAAATACGATTTGTGCAAGTTAATAATAAGAAGAAGAGTATCTGAAGCATCGATAAATATTTCCCGTTCCCACACATCATTTATAATTTTATTAGTGCGTGTTAAATATCTTCCGTATCTTTCCACTGTTATATTTTCTATGACTTCATTCAACAGACCCAAAACTACGTCATTTGTGACAGGATACATGAACTTATTTTTACATCATAATTGCGCTTACATTCTGGCCAGACTTTCTTTCAATTGGATTAAAAGGAGGAAGTCTTAAAACTCGATGTCGCAATGCTAGTTCGTGCAGCTTGTTAAAATAAAATAAAAATATTTAAAAGATAAAACAAATAGCGCTTTCAAGATTACTTGTAATAAAAGATTATATACTGTCCGCGAAAATAATTAAAAGAAAAAGAAAATATAGTGGTATATCGGACAAGTGTGTAACTATTTTTTATATTGGAATACACAGGGATCCAAGTTCAATGGATACCCTGGGGCGGGTAGACCACGACGGCCGTTTCGTCCTTGTTAGGACTCGACGGGCAGCCATAACCAAAGCAATTCCAAGAACGACGGAAAAATGTACTAAAAGCCTACGTGTAGAATCAAGGCGGCCCTCAATACACCTTAGCGCCATCCCACGGAACCAACTCCAATATAAAAGATAGTTACACTGGTATAATCGAAAGGTAGACAACTAAATAAACCACGAAGTGCAACCACAATCCAGTATAGGGAACGCTATTTGCGTTTTTACCGAAAACATCTGCCATTTTGCAGACAGGAAAACAGATCAACGCTGGCACCCACCAGAATGCGCGCAATCCGTTTGAGTTTTAAGCCATAAAAATGTTTAAGATATAGTGTCCGCGAAAATAATTAAAAGAAAAAGAAATTATACCAGTGTAACTATCTTTTATATTGGAGTTGGTTCCGTGGGATGGCGCTAAGGTGTATTGAGGGCCGCCTTGATTCTACAAGTAGGCTTTTAGTACATTTTTCCGTCGTTCTAGGAATTGCTTGGGTTATGGCTGCCCGTCGAGTCCTAACAAGGACGAAACGGCCGTCGTGGTTTACCCGCCCCAGGGTATCCATTGAACTTGGATCCCTGTGTATTCCAATATAAAAAATAGTTACACACTTGTCCGATATGCCACTATATTTTCTTTTTCTTTTAATTATTTTCGCGGACACTATATCATCTTTTAAACATTTTTATGGCTTAAAACTCAAACGGATTGCGCGCATTCTGATGGGTACCAGCGTTGATCTGTTTTCTTGTCTGCAAAATGGCAGATGTTTTCGGTGAAAACGCAAATAGCGTTCCCTATACTGGATTGTGGTTGCACTTCGTGGTTTATTTAGTTGTCTACCTTTCGATTATACCAGTGTAACTATCTTTTATATTGGAGTTGGTTCCGTGGGATGGCGCTAAGGTGTATTGAGGGCCGCCTTGATTCTACAAGTAGGCTTTTAGTACATTTTTCCGTCGTTCTAGGAATTGCTTGGGTTATGGCTGCCCGTCGAGTCCTAACAAGGACGAAACAGCCGTCGTGGTTTACCCGCCCCAGGGTATCCATTGAACTTGGATCCCTGTGTATTCCAATATAAAAAATAGTTACACACTTGTCCGATATGCCACTATATTTTATTTTTCTTTTAATTATTTTCGCGGACACTATATCATCTTTTAAACATTTTTATGGCTTAAAACTCAAACGGATTGCGCGCATTCTGATGCACAGAAAAAAGTAAAATGTTGAATCTAGCAAGTCCATTGGATTACTTTTAAAAAGGTTAAATTAAAACAATTTGGGTATTTTTAAACAATTTTACTCGATTATTTCTACTATTTGATTGGGTTGAATGTAAAATGTTAAATTAACCAATTTAAATTGTTAGAATCACCTTCCTTGGGTTAAAACAAGCTCATTTAAATGGTAAAAATATTAATACTTAATTATACCTTTTCTGTGTTAATTCAATCTAATCAAAATGTTGATTTTAAACATTATATTGTGTTAAACAATACTGTATGGTTCAATCAACCATTTCATTTTGTTAATATTACCTATTTAATAACCTTCGGTTTGAAATTCTATTTAACCCTACTATCGGTTAGATTCTAGCATGTGAACTTGTTAATTTTAGTAAATTTGAAAGATAGTCAGGCCATCGCCAACTGACCAATGGCAGCTCAGTTTAGGGACGCTAATAAAGCAGCAAGTGTCTCGTCATTCGCGGCATTCGCATAACAACAGTAACAACATAACCTTATCTGTTTTGTGGCGGCACTGGAGTCTGGAGTTCATTTATGGTTTTCCTCGTGTTTTTCTTTCTTTGTAAGTAAAGGAAAATTGTGCAATGGAATTGAAAAAGCTGTTGCGGGCTTCCACACCTAGTGGAAACATTTTTGGGTAAGAATAATAATATATTATATTATATATAGTATACTATATTTAGTGTCACCTGTTTCATTATTCCTAAACTAATTGTATGTAGGCACTATAAAAATACTACATTAAATTTGTTATTTTATTAGGTAAGTATACTTAAGTGTATATCGTGGTACCTGCCTACAATTGATAATAATTTTAGGTAAGATAAATATGTAAATTTTAGTAAAAATTTGCCAAAAGAGACATGAGATTCATGGTCTATAATATAGAATACGACCTAAAATTAGTCGGTATAAAAAATCCATGTTTTCTCTTTTTAATAATTACCTTACCTAATAATATTTTCCTTAGGTACCTACCTACAAGCAAAAAAATATTCTTAATAGGTGCTTACCTTAACCTATATAACCTAATTGTTTTAACCCTTGGTGTATTAGGCAATCCAACGATGTGTCAAAAATGACAGTGGTTGGCAAATACTGCTTTATAATTGGTGCAAGTGGCTTAATGCTTTTTGCCCTTAGGGATGTTCCGATACGCTGAAAGTATCGATATTTTGTATCGATCCAGATCGATACAAATATATATAGGTATATAGAATATAGGCAATACTGGCATTCTGTATACCAAGAAAGGATAGCCAAAGCTTTGTGTGCGCGCGGATTGAGGGAGAAGAGCAGCAAATGCAGCACGAACGACGCGTGGGTTTTGGAATTTTGGGATCTATCGATACTATCTGAACGATACTGAGTAAAATATTTCGATACTCATTATATATTGAATAAAAAATATCGATACAAAGTATCGGAAGGTAAAATATCGATACTCAAAAATATCGTATCGTATGGCGCATCCCTAGTTGCCCTCCACTGTCATTTAAAGTCACGTGGTTTGGATTCCCTAATACCAACGGGACGGGACTGTCAAGTCCCACCAACTTTATTTATTTATTTATTTAGGAGTGGAACAATAACTCATATTTTGTTGTATTCGAATATTAAAGATCGAACTATATATGTTTCTGTCAGCTCTTTAGATCTATATGTACCGATCATATTAAACAGGAAAACAATAATGTTATTTTATTATTGGTTTACAGAAAAGTATGTAAGGATTTTATGGCAATTACATAACACTAATTTGGTTTATCCCTCAGGCAGGTATTTCCAAACACTCTGGAGTGAGGGTATCTAGAGTCGGACATACGCGCAAGTGCAGGCATGGACGACCATAAGATGCATAGCTGGGAACAGTGGGAACACGACCGGACCGGCAGTCTGTACCAGACTGGTCCATCAAGGATCCGCACCGTTCTGTTTACCTTGTAATCTGTTAGGTATAAGTAAAGAGATTGTGTTTAAACTTGACCAGTACATTACGTTGTATAATAAACTACTACTATATAAAGCGGGTATATATCTTTTATTACACCTCGGATATCACAAATTTAACCTATTCTTATTTTTAATTTAAACCAATGATATGGTAAATTTAACCCTTCTAATGGGTTGTAACAACAATATCAAATTTTTAAAATGATACGAGGTTACAATGATATGGTAAAAATAACCCAATGATATTGTTACTTTAATCATATTATTTGCTATATTATACCTTTAGTGTGGTTTAAATCAACCAAATAGTCGATTGATTTGATCATACCAAGTTAATCATTTCATAGAGTTGATTTAACCAGATCATTGCGTTGTTGCTATTTAAACTGATTATTGGGTTAAATCAAACCTATTTGCGTTAATTCAATCTTTTACTTTTTTCTGTGTGGGTACCAGCGTTGATCTGTTTTCTTGTCTGCAAAATGGCAGATGTTTTCGGTGAAAACGCAAATAGCGTTCCCTATACTGGATTGTGGTTGCACTTCGTGGTTTATTTAGTTGTCTACCTTTCGATTATACCAGTGTAACTATCTTTTATATTGGAGTTGGTTCCGTGGGATGGCGCTAAGGTGTATTGAGGGCCGCCTTGATTCTACACGTAGGCTTTTAGTACATTTTTCCGTCGTTCTTGGAATTGCTTTGGTTATGGCTGCCCGTCGAGTCCTAACAAGGACGAAACGGCCGTCGTGGTCTACCCGCCCCAGGGTATCCATTGAACTTGGATCCCTGTGTATTCCAATATAAAAAATAGTTGCACACTTGTCCGATATGCCACTATATTTTCTTTTTCTTTTAATTACTTGTAATGTTTGCTTAGGATATTATGCTGTTTTACTATTATCCAGATCTGATCCTTTATTGCAAATAGTGAAACTGGAATTTGTCTTTATTCTAACCATGCAATAAGTAATCTTTTTGACAAACTTTTATTATGCATTTTTTCAATTAGTCAAGAATGGGAGGTGGCGTTACCCATGATAATAAGCGAAAGTTATTCCGAGTTTGGTAACACTTTTTCTTTAAATAATTTCTTAAATTCTTCACTATTCATCGAATCATGATAATCACCAGATTTCAGGCCAGACTTGAATATTAAAATTGCATTATTTAGAAATCCATTTTCTGAACCAGCATGTAGAATAATATACCGTACACCCTCTGACTGTATGAAGAGTATCATCTTACCAACTTCGCCTAAAAGCCCCTTTACTGTATATCCAGGTTTTATTCAGAAAAAACAGGTTAATCTGGCTTCTTTTTTGTATAAATTTGTCAAAAAGACGTATAGGACAAATATCAGAATTCCTCGTGTTTGAAATTAACCATTTAGAGCTGTGCGGTTTTCGAAAAAATAGGATTGTACTCTATGCGCACTGCATTGTACCTACTACTGTAAGCTTCCCTCTTAAAATATCTTATTTGACAACGAGCTCCTTCACCTCCTCTCCAAGCCAGCTCATAGGATAGTAAAAAAAAAATAGTGTTTTTTTCTAGACCATCGGGAGTACTTTCATCGCAACTATCAACAATTCTTTTAAATTCGTCATATTTTAAAAAAACTGAACTTACTTTTCTCTTTTCTGGTAGATAATGCACTTGCTTGCGTTTTGCGCTCTTTGCCTCGCGAGCCATTTTAAACTCAATATCCGTAAATGGATCAAACCTGATTTGGTACTCATTATAATACATAATATTATGCAGAAGCATTTTCGCTGTTAAGTTCCATATTGTTTTTATTGTAAAATCTTTGTATTCCTCACCGTTTTGTTTTTTCATATTGTAAGCCCAGTCTTGGAGTATGTTAATCTGGGTCTCCTTGCTAAAAACATACCTGCTCTCTTCACAAAAAATCATAAATAGACGCCAGACATCTTGCTTGCTGTTTTTAGTGTTTTTTGGGACACTCTGTGCAATCTTTTCTTGAATTACTTCGATTGATTCCTTTTCAAAACGTGACATTTTTAAAACTAAACTCAGAACAATGAGAATGTCAGACTGACATATTATTCCAATAATGGCGTTGTAAAGAGGTAACTATGGTTTTGTGTTCAATAGCTAGAGGGGTTGTTTTCGATAGCTAGGGGTATTGTTTTCGATGTAATCAATCGAAAATAACACCTCTAGCTAAATGCATGAGGGTAATTTTTTTGAAAATTCTACTCGTTTTTGGGCTTTATGTGGTTGCTCTATTAAAAAACGCCTGTTTGATACAGTACATTAAATTTTCTTAAACAGTCCGCCAATGAATCAGTGAATATCGACACTATGAGTGATTTGAAGGTTAAGTTGTATTGAGCGAATGGTAAAGTGTTCACCTGCTCTATACATCCCATAAATACGCTCTCTTATGGTATGTTCATGAATTTCGTTAAGTTATGTCTACCACGGGATGACAAAATAGCTACATTATAGCGCTTCTTAAAATCTACATCCTTCTCTATCCTCTTTGCCTTAATTCGTTGGATTGTATCAGAAACTCTCTAAAACAGATAGGTATTTATATAAACATTGCCATATATTTTTCATGTTTATTATTTGTTTTCACAATTCCTGCTTTATTACATCTACTTACCTCATAAACTGCGTTAAAGATTTTCAAATAATTTTAAAATGAATGCTTCTTCTTTTTGACAATACCGTAAAATTTTTGAAATCATGTCACTGTCAAAAATGACAAAATAAAACTTTTGGCTGGTAAAATTATACAAAATTTATTACTGACGCAAATTTACTATCTCACCTAGTTGACAAATAATGTTAGAACAGTACTTGTCGTAACGTCAGCGGTCGTTGAACAGACTTTATGTTGGTTTTAGGAGTATTGAATTTGGTATTAACTTATTTTTTTGCCATTTTTTTTTTTGCTATTTCTTTTCCGATTATACTGATATATGATATATGTATTAAACATTACAGCCCCCATTGCATTGCGTGCAATAATTGCGTTAACTTAACTAACATTATTAAACTACGAGTAAAATATTTTTTTAAACAATTATTAAAATTTTACATTTTAGAGTCTGCTATGGGACTAAAAATTAACGCATTGGAAGATGAAAATTCTACCTATACTAAAAGCATCAAAACCGTATGCGGAATAATTGTGGCAAGAGGAGTATCTCCGATCGCCGATATATTTTATCCATTTACATGGAATTTTTACAAAGAAAAGCGTGCCCTTAAGGTAATTTAATTGCCGCTAATTATTAAAGTAAATTTTACGCATTTTGTTAATCTTATAATAAGCTATGGATCTGGTAAATATAAAAAGTATCTTTTAAGTTTGGGTCTGGCACGTATGGCACTGATTTGACCATTAAACTCTCATTAAAAACTACCTAATGTGTAGTAAAACATTTGATTTTAGTAATAGGTAAATTAATAAAATTTTATAAAAAAAAGGATACATGTACAGTTGACGACAGATAATTTCGTACACTAAACTGTGACACTGTAAATGCAACTTTTTTACCTTTATTACCTTTGTAACGTGTTAATTGTTATTATGACATCTGTCAAAGTATTGTCATTATCTTATTTGATTTAAAAATGACTCATTTAAGTATTATTGAAAAAGCATGAATAATATGTTTAGTAAAAATAGGGTATGGTCTTATGGAAAAATGGGTGATCATTTTAGAGTACATACCTAGAAGTACTGTTCAAGGAATTGTAAAAAAATGCCGCTATCATCAAACACTTGAAAGGTCTGTTGGGTCTGGTTTAAATAATAGAAAATCATCAAATGAAGAAGACCGAAATTTGGTGGAATATTTAAGGAAAAATCCATTTGAAACTGCAGTATCCGCTATGCACATAACAGGATTCCCTGCTTCATCTAGAACTGCGCAACGCCGAGTAAGACAATATTTCGAACTAAGAAATCGAGCAGCTGCATCCAAATCGTTTTTAAAAAATAATGATAAGGAACAAAGAATTGGGTTTGCTATGCAATATTTACCAGAAAATGATTTTCTTTGGCAAAATGTTATCTCTTCCGGTGAGAAAACTTTTCAGTCTACAATAATGGAAGGATTCGAGTATATACTTAGACCTGCACCAAATTCTTGATATGATGAGAAGTATATTCAAAAAAAGCAAACCAGTGGACGTTGATTTCTCCGTTAATGTGTGGGTATGGATAAGTGTTTACGGTGCACGTGTATGCTGGAATATTGGTGGAGCACTAAACAGTAATATAGGGTAGAAGTACCGGTAGCGGCCACTTTAAGCAAACCTTGAACTTCCTTTAAATAGACATTTTATAATTTTCTAACTACCCCTTTCAAATACCAATTTCAAACTGACCATGGGCCTCTATATTAGTTAAACAAAGGCAACCATTGATACAAATATTGCAAAAGACAAGAATAGAAGCTAAAAAGTGAATAAAACGTTTTCCACCATTTCCGGCCATAAAGCCACCAGTACAGGCCACTCTGTTCACCAGTTGAGGCCATATGTAGTTTTACAGCTAAATAAATTACATGATGTTTAAAAAAAGTACATTTTTATTATAATATTACAAATACGAAAAAAAATACATCCTACACAACAAAACAAATAAATGAATTCAGTCAAGTATTAAATAAAATAATAAAATAAAAATAAAATAACAAACTTTAAAAAATTCAAGAAATCAAAACTTATTCCACTTTAAATTGCACCATTTCTGACACAGAAAATACTCCTCCTAGAATTTACTTTGATTTGCTCGTTAATAATCTAAACTATTTAATCTTTTTTGTAGACAATTTCATCTGTCTTATCTGGCCATTTCCAATTATTAAGAGCTCTCTTGCTATTTTTATAGCTTCCTTTTCGTATTTTTTTTATTAGCTAGTCTTTTTTTTATTGATCTTTTTATCTTCAGTATTTCACTTCGTTTTTGTTTGTTTTCGATTCTCTTTATTTTATTCTCTTCTTTTCTTTTAAGAGCAGTCAGTTTAATTTGTTCCTTTTTTTCTTCTTTTTCGAGCCAGCCCGCGCTGGTTAAAACGCTATAACTGGGTTTGTCTTTAATTCAGGTATCACTAATATGTTACTTAAAATATTTATTTTCTTAGTTTTTGCAGAAATACTTTCGTTTTCTTTTAGTAAAATATTTGGTTCATCAACTGTGGTGACGCTTTGCAAGCATTTTTGTTGGGCTTCCTTATCACAAGACTTAGTTTGACTTAAAATATTCTTTTTTTCACAATCCATATTAAGATCTAAGTTTAAATTTATATCAAAGTGGTTTGGTTGGATTTCTTTATCTTTGGAACTTACACCTTTTACATTTTGCTTATCATTATTTTTGCTTTTGTCTATGTCCATTTCCTGTCTCTGTTTGCTACTATCCTTTTGCTGAAATATATTTTTTATAGATGCTTTCAAATTTAAACCATTATTTTCCAAATTGCTTAAAATAGGTGAGTTTATGAATTCAACATTGCAGTGTAACGTTGAATTTTCTGCAGAAACATGATCAAATTCGGGAAAAGTTAAATTAATAACGTTTTCACAGAGGCACTTTTTAATTGCTCAGATGTGTAATTAAATAAATTTGTACCTTTTTTCATATCATAGGCGTTTTTTTTTTGTTTTTTGGCGTTTTTGGCATGGTATTCCTGAAACAAAAGTAAAATTTAATACATTCTATCGCACAGATCCAGTTCCTACTCCTTAAAACATGGTGGCCTGAACTGCCGCAAGTATTAAATATTATGACACATTCATTCCGGCCACAGTGGCCGCTACTAAAAATTCTTTACCCCTGTAGAGGCCACTGTGGTGGCCGCATCTGGATATTTATAGTAAACTTCTACACCGGTTCCGGCCATGTTGATTATGATTAAAATAAAAAACACATGTAAGCTTTTTACTCGAAAATAGAGTCCTTAATGATATATAATTACAGTAAATACATTAATCGTGGACTGTTGTTATTATTTTGCCAATAAATAAAATATGTACTTACCCTTATTCTTAACAAAATACTTAAGAAATTGTAGCGTACCGAACACCAAAGTTAAACGCCGCCATATAATGTCGACTAGTAGCGTCACATAGCGAGAATTTTTTTAACTTTTCTTTAGATATTTGAAATTTGACGGTTAAATTCTATGAATGACCTTCATAAACATTGTTTGTTTACAAAATTGATACATAGTCAATAGTGGCCGCAACTGGTGTGATGGCCGAAAATGGTACGTCTACCCTATATCTTCGGATTTTGGAAAATGTTTTTCTCCTTTCTGCCGCGATAGTTCTTAAAGGAAGTAACTTGATATTTCAGCAAGATAACTGCCCTGTGCATACTGCAAGAAATATAGGAAACTGGTTTAGACGTAACATGTCTGCCTTGGTGCTTAAGAAGTCCTGATTTAAATCCAATTGACAATGTTTGGGGATAGATGGTAAAAAAAATGTACAAAATAAATTTTAAACCACAGAACGAAATAGAGTTATTTGATAAAATAGAAGAAATTTGGGAAGGGCTAACTCCGGATTACATCAGAAGTATTATTTTGTCAATGCCAAGAAGATTACGATTAGTGTTGGAATTCAATGGCGCAGCAATATAAACGGTGTGACGCTACAGTGTTGCCACTTCTACCAAAACTTAGTATCATGATCGTTATTTTCAAAGGAACAAAATGTATTTTGTTTTCGTACCCCCTATTAATTTCCTCACAACTTTTTTAACATTATCGTATATCTTACCATTTCTAGAATAATAACTAAATTCCAATTTTTTTGACAGAAACCCTTAATTTAAAAAAATATTGATATTTTTTAACTCTGAAATATTAAGACCCTGAAATTTTTTGAAAATAATAGGAGGTACTTTATTTAAATAATAATTTAGTGTTAATTTTAATCCTGATGATTGTGGATTATTCGGGTTTATTTGTATAGTTTAATAAAAATATGTTGAGTTGATTTTTCCTGTAGGTCATTCATAATCAGGTTAATGACGTTATTAACGAAAAAATAAAGCAACAAAATGAAATTAATTCACACCACTCCGATTTATTGGAATCCACAAGCAAACGATTGGCATTTTTAGATTTGCTTTTACAAGCTAAAATAAATGGCAAACCACTTTCCAAAGAAGAGTTACAGGATGAAGTAAATACTTTTATGTTTGAGGTAAGTACCTAGGTATGGCTGCTGGACCCACAATCAACAATATATTATAGAATTTAAAAATTGGCGGTACATAAATCGATATTTTACCAACCAGTACCCCTTGTTAGATTTTCTGCCGGATGCGACACTGTATACCGGATGACCATATAAACTCCCTTTCCGGTTGCCATTTCTTTAGATTTTAATCGAACAAGGTAAAACTTGGCAGGCGTTGAATTTAGGATAGTAATTAGAGTTTTTTAAATTTTTAAACAATTACCTATATTTTTCTATTGATTTGTGTTTATTATTTTGGGAAAACTAGCTTAAAAGTATGTAGGTATGCCAAAAGCGAACAAGTGTTAACAAAGATTAGAACGATTTGAGAAGTGATAATAATACCACAAACATAGAGAAATAATTATTAATAATAATTGCAACTGACATTTACACGCGTCCGTAGCACATACAGCGTGTCCAGAAAAGTTATAGACATATGGGAATTTTTTTTATTGTTAATTTTACGAAAAAAAGTTATTCTTTATAAAAAGTTCTGCTTGATGCGCAAATATTATTGACATATTAAATCATAATATATCATGCACAGGGCGGCAAAAAAATAGAGAAATAAAGAATTACGTTAAGAGGGAAGTACCCTCAATTTTTATTTTAGAGCAAATTGTTATAAGAAAATTTTACTAAGGACTACTTACAAAACGCTGTCCAAGACAGGGTACCATCAAAAAGCCTTTGCAAAATATTTTTTTATTTTATTTCTTTCATTTTTACCTGTAATAATTTCGCAACAACTATGTATGTGCAATACTATAGTAACGAATATTGACATGTTAGTCAAAAATCATTTAATATTTTTCGACTTATTAACAAGAGATTTTTTGATGGTACCCTGTAAATTAAAATAGTTCAACGAAAAATTGTATCTGACCGCGTTTTGTAGTCCTTAGTAAAATTTTCTTATAATAATTTGCTCTAAAATAAAAATCGAGGGTATATACTTTCCTCTTAACGTAATTCTGTGTTTCTATATTTTTTTGCCGCCCTGTACATGATATATTAAGTTTTGATATGTCAATATTATTTGCGCATCAAGCAGAACTTTTTATAAAGAATAACTTTGTTTCGTTAAATCAACAATAAGGAAAATTCCCATATTATGTCTAGAACTTCTCTGGACACGCTGTATATTTTATGTAAACAGGATATTGCCAATGGATGCAATCAGGCTATTGAAAAGTGAGGCCACTGTGCGGCTCGTTACCGGGATAGTGAGTATGCGCACTATGTAGTATAACAACAAATGTTAATCAGCTGTTGCTTTGATGCGAACAGAACCGGTCACTCATTATTTTCATTTTATTTCTTGTGGTGTTTGTGTGATTTTTTCAGTTTTGTATTGTCTAGTTTATAATAGATACACTATAATAGCGCCTTTTAGTTTGTAACTTTGGTAAAGGTACCTAAACTACGTTTGCCTTCCTATTTAATAAACTAGTGTTTCAAAAATTTACCACCAAAAAATAGTTAAATACATTTTAAGCCGGCCCTGTCCAGTTTTTACATGAACCACAAAATGATAAGTGCTGCGCAAACTCTGTATCCCGCTTAAGTCCTCCATAGGGGTCATAATCATGTATCATGGCGTTAGCAATATACTGGTTATATTATATAATATGGGGCTAATATACCTATGGCTCGAAAATTCTGTTTTTGTTTCCTGTTCGTAAATGGTCCATGGTATGTAGATACAGTTACAATTTTTTTTTTAGGGGCATGATACAACGTCATCAGCAATTAGTTTTTGTTTATTTATGCTGGCCACACACCCAGAAGTTCAGGTAAAATAAATACTATACGAATGGATCACCACAGAAACTCATAAAAAAGTGTTGAAAATTGGCAAAAAATTATGTTAGTGATCAGTTTCTAATAACATAATTTTAACAAAATAATCGACACAATAACACTTAGGCCCGCAAATAAAAATAACTTGAAACGTGAAACAGACAACATAAAACATATTTTATAAAATATTAACATATTGTCGCTTTGCAAATTAGCGAAATGCATTTAATTTGTCATCTGATGTCACATGAAAAGCTTGAGGATACGGTATACGTGAGATATACCTTCGGTCTGGATAAAGAATTTCGAGTTATGGAATAATCTGTTCACACTATAACTGCAAGTAAAGTTCACTCGTAAGGTGTAAAAGTAAAAAATGGTCCAACAATGTTATGGTCTATAATTAACAACTCCTATAAACATATAACAGCTGCTTCAGAACAATTTCGACGTAACTGCAATTATTATTTTTAAGAACGAGTTAACTACACCAAGACATAAATAAAACTACATTTTATTTGGTTAAAAATTGCCACAACTGTAGTACTAAATTTGACCGCTAGATAGTAGTTGCATCCTTATTCCATTATTCTGCTTTGCGCTAACTTTCTGGAACAACACCGACGCATCCGTCACTTGTGCGCAATATTAAGTAATGAAGTCGCTGCAATAATGCCCTAAGTACAGTAGTTTATGACTGTCTGAGTGTAAATCAGTGGACTTTCTTTAGGAGAAATAACGACGTAAGTGTTCTTTGCGTCTTTCTTGCCTTGATAACTATGTATTGATGACTGAGATTTGTCGTGTTTCATTTTGAAGAATAACAACTTTACAGAATTTACAATGTGTTTTAATAACAATATTAAAGCCTTAAATTGGTCAAAAAATACTTTTAATTTTTTTTTATTTTAAAACATCATATATTTTCCTTCTCCTTCAAAATTATTTAAATAATAAATAAAATTGTTTTGGGGCCTCTCCTGTAAAATTGGTGTTTTCGCAGTTACGTCGATATTGTCTGGGTTTCCAAAAAATTGCAACGCTTAGTTAAAAATTCGGTTAGTTGAACAACCGTAGGAAAGTCAATATGTCAATTATGTTGCATAATATACAGGGTGCTCAAAATTGGTGCTGACAGAATTGCCATCTCGGAAACTATAGAGATAGAAAGAAGGTTGATAAAGAAAGTTAGGAAACGTTTTAGGCAATTATTATGTTAGCAGTTTATTGGTGCTTGCGGATTAATTCTGGTTCTTCCAGTTTTTGAGATATTTTGAATAAACTAAAATGTGGTATTTCCTTAGTTCATTTGTTACTATCTATTTCCCAATATTTTTTTAAATATGTAAAAACATTTTTTACCAACTTTTCACATAGAACATGCCTACTTGGTAATATTTTAGTTACAACGTTTTGGTTTCCTGGAACCATCATCAATTTTCTTTTTTTCTTATGACTGCCATATTGAATTTTTTTATTTATCGAAATTTACTTAATTTTTCCCATGTTATGATACATATTACATAATTATGGAATATTATGATATTCATAATTTTCCGAAAATGTTTCAAAATTATCTAGATAATATGTAGTAAATCTAGTTAATTATGATTTAACTTGTCCCCGTTTTAACTTTAATTTTGCCAAAATATCAGCTTAATCGAGGGCGTGGTTAGCATTTTCAGGAGCTTTTTTTTAAAACTCTCTTTATACACTATGATACCTTAGTGGTTAAATAAAGGAAATGGTTAAAAGAAAATATCAACGACTTACCAATCGACCTTGTTTCCCTTTATTGTGGGATTGCTTCAGCTGTGTTGCCAAAAACTGATGATTAGAGTATTTGGTTATCCGATTGTGTTGTCGAAAACCTTTGTGTAATTTTTCTACGACGTTGCCAAAAAGTTCTTTTTATGGCCGTTTTGCCGCAATTGTGTATTAGGTTGTCTGGTTGTGTTGCCGAACAAAGCCGTTTTTCCCGACAGATTTGTCGATTTGTGTTTTAGCTTTCCCAGATACTAATATTTTATTAATTTATTCATATGACCACGAATTATGACGTCACAATTGAGCGCAGCGTCCTTGTTTATAGGAGTTGTTACTATTAGATCCGCCCAAACATTAACTTTTCTGGTCTTTGTGTTTGTTTTGATTTTCAATACATCAAAAGTTCGTTCTTTCATGATCATGTCCATTACGTGGTGTATTAGATTAGACCTTCTTTTTCATTAATTCTGCTGAGATTCGATGATTACGAAGTTAAATATAACAAAAAACATGAAAAAAACTGTGTATAACGTTTTGAGTTATCAAAAGAAATAAATTTTAAACGTTTATAACAAACCATCCTGTATCTCATTAGTCAAAAAGAATTCAGCAACGTCGTTACTGGAAAAATAAGCTTTAAGAATGACACGTTTACTCCCATTTACAACTTTATCACAACACACCCCGGTATAGTTATCGTTATGAAATATTTTTCTTTTTTTCTTTTCTTCTTACAGGAAAAAGTACTGAAAGAACAACTCGAGATATTTCATAGTGACATAAAAGGCACAAATCCTTCGTTCAATCAGCTTAATGAAATGAAGTATCTAGAACTTGTTATCAAAGAAACTTTAAGACTATTTCCATCAGTACCCTTTTTTGGGCGAGTATTAACGAAGGACACCGAATTTAGTAAGTATTGATTTTTCTAAATATTTATAAAATAATTACTGTTTGGTAAGCACGTTAGGAAATAATTTTTAGTTTTCTTTGTTATTTTCTTCACCAAAAATAAAACCAGGGTTCTTTTTTATATTCGCAGATAAAGGTATAAACTGTTGATTTCTAGAACATTTATGGCGTGATGAGGTAAAGCACCATTCTGCTTAACCATATTCGATCATCATGAAGATCTGCTTCTGCATGATGAGGAGATAATAGATAAAGCAGTCAAAGCTGGAAAAAAATCTCCAAAAAATTCAGATATATTAAGATCCAATAACGCTGTCGCCAATAATTATACCTGCCCAAAAATTAAGTTTTTGCGGAAGCTAAGTGTGGTTCTTGCATCCAGTGAGGATTTTCTGTGGACCAATATCGACAGTTCTGTTTATTGACTTTACCATTTAGTACAAAAGTACACTCATCTGTAAAAGGAATCCAGTTCAAATCTACCAAATGCCGATCAAGCACATTCATCACTACTTCCCAAAACTGAAGACGGCAGTCCGGATTATTTTCCAGTAGCTCTTGTACCATTAAATTTTATTAGGACGCATTTGACATGATTTCACTGACTAATGGAGGCATATTGCTTATGTTATTTTTTCTTGCAAGTTGCTGAACTGGGGTACCAGAATTTTCTTGAAGAGCAAGTAAAACGTTTATTTGCGTGTCTTCATCCATTACTTCAGTCTGCCTTATTCTTGGTATGTCCCTTAATTGTCCTACTCTCAATTTTGCTTTGGGAAATTGGTGGTAGATCGGGGTGTGTTCCGTAAACTGAAATCCCCGCATATATACCGCATTATATACCACAATTAACAATTAATCGCATTTTATTTATTGCTTGTACCTGATTACGACCCTGTAAGAAAAAACCTAAGTAAAACACTTAATATATCGCTCACTGGGTGCAATAGTGGCACATCTCAATAATTGGTCATATTGAGTAAGTGATACCATATTACCTTGAATACCTTATTTGTCACACTAATAATAGTGGCATAAAGTTATCTCTAGTGGAACTCGCTAGATGGCACTAGTGTCACTATTGAATTTCGCGCTTTTTTGATCGAGTACGTAGACAACAGTGGCACTTCAATTTTAATACGATAAGTTGGAACAAATTTTACATTTTTAATAATGCAACAGTGGCATAATACAGGTGGTGTCAATATTGCATGTTATTATTTTATATTTTATTGCTAATTTTTGTGGAATAAGTTTAGTTGTGCCAGTATTGCCTTTTCAATTGTAAATTTTTTATTTATGTGTCGTTATTTATTGTTAAAGGCTAGACTATTAGTTCATGTTCAAACTAAATAAACAACATGTTTTATTTTTTAACCTGTTCCTGTTCCTTTTTGCAATAAAATATTGTTAAAACAGAAACACATATTTTTAATCAAAATTAATTATTAAAACAGACCATTTTATTTAATGAAGTGACGTATGTACCTAGAAGTCAACAATGGCACAACTTAATATTTTCCAATTTAATAAAAATATATACAGTTTGAATAAAAAAAATAAAGTGCAATACCATTCGACCTTAAATATTCAACATAATTTATTATTAGTTTTCTAATTAAACAAGACAGCTTCTTTAAAACTCAAAATATTTAATTGCCAGATTACAAATTGTTGATTTTCTCAAAACTTACAATTTGTTAATGTGCCATTATTGCACCCAGTGAGCGATATGATATGACGCCAGACGATGCGACGTGCATTCAAGGAGTAATTATGATTATTATATTATTTATAATAGTATTATATAAGAAAAATATTACTCAACATTGACTTAGGTATAACTTTAAATAATAGCATGCATTATTCTTTAGAGGGAATATTATATCCAAAGAACTTGGCAATAATGTTGTTTCCATTTGGAATGCATAGAAGTCCAAAGTATTTTCAAGAACCGGAAAAATTTATACCTGAAAGATTTATGGACCAAAGTGGAAAAGCACCATATGCTTATACGCCATTTAGTGCTGGACCTAGGAACTGTATAGGTAATAATTTTTAGTAGCCTGCAAATTATTACTTCTTCCCAAGAGCTAACTTAGTTTGATATGACAAAGATTACTGATATCTATTAAATAGTAACATTTATTATAATAAAGGTAGTACCTACTTACCGCAAAACTATAATACAATAAGTGTTTTTTTTTGCATTTCAAAATATGAGGTTTTTTATTATACCCAGGGGCGGATATAGGAATTGGTATTAGGGGGAGGGGGCACAAGCAAGTCCTAAATTAGACCTTAAGGCAAGGGAACACACCTTAAGGTCGGGAACATTCCAAAACGGAACATTCCAAAAAGGAACATTCCAAAAAGGAACATTCCAAAAAGGAACATTCCAAAAAGGAACATTCCAATAATATTTTTTTAAGAGTGGGTCGGGTACAAAAATAATGATAGAGAGGAAGCTCGAATATTTCGTTATATTTTCATTTTATCCAAATATCGGCCAAATATGCATTTTTGAAAACCTATAATTACCTACAGTTTTACATTAAAAAATGGCAGGATTTAGTAATTAATAAAAGCAGAAAAAGAAATCCGCCATATACAATGTGTCCGCTAAGTATATGGCATACTCTCGAGAGTGTATAGGGGAGGTCAAAATAACTCTACTTTGCCATATAAAAAAAACCTAAAGTGACCCTTAACGGAGCAAGAGGTGTCCAAAGAGGAACCCAGCGACCTACCTTTCCGACTCCAACTTACTTTTGAACCGACACGTATAATTTTATGAAATTTTAGTATTTTGTGTATGCCATAAAGACTCGTAAAACCGTACTACATTAGATGTTTTACATCGTCAGGGAAATCAGGAACGGACTTGCCACCACACTCATTGGGCCAAAATTTTGACAGGAGTCATTTTACAGAGCTAAATACTGATTATTTAAATACTTTGGTTATTTTTATTTAAAAAAGGGAGGTACTTTACATTTATCTCGATGGAGTTAGCGGTTTTCAAAAAAATAAGGTTTTTGTATATAATTTCTAAGCATTGATTATTAAGTTTATTAATATAAGCTATTTGAACACATTAACTAATCAAATACCTTTAAGATTAATACTAGGCACTAAAATAATTAAATAATTTATTACATCTCATTAATATGCATCTAACTTATGGACAAGCACTCGGTAATTGTGTGGAGCCAAGAAGAATTTATTCTGATACATTTCTAAATCGGCGTTTACTGATTCGAAAAACTTTTAAAAGGGTCAATCGTAGCTTAAGAGAAACAGGTAAAAGTTAAATTATGAAAAGCACTTATAACTGAACTTTTTGACATTTCGGAAACCATTTAAACGCAAGAATGTTAAAAATGTAAAAGCTTTGCTTCTTGAGCAGATTTTCGAAATGGGCTCCCTGTACCTCTATACATTTTCTTATCCGACGGATGTTTTCTTATTGTACTCTAAAGAACATTCCGGGTTTATCTCGAATTTCTTTGCAGTTGTATGTTATTCTAATAAATAAATAAAAAATAAATAAATTTCGAATCAATGCTTAAACGTGATATACAAAAACCTTATTTTTTTTTAAAACCGCTACTTCCATCGAGACAAATGTAGAGTACCTTTTTTAAATAAAAATAATTAAAGTATTTTAAAAAAATCAGTTTTTAGCTCTGTAAAATGACACCTCCTGTCAAAATGTTGGCCCAACGAGTGTGGTGACAAGTCCGTTCCTGACTTTCCTGACAATGTTAAACATCTAATGTAGTACGGTTTTATGAGTCTCTATGGCCTACACAAAGTACTAAAATTTTATTAAAAAAAAATTATAAGTGTCGGTTCAAAAGTTAAAGTTAAAAAGGTAAGTCGCTGGGTACCCTTCGTGGCCCTGCATCTCCGTTAAGGGGCCCTTTATGTTTTGAGTTATTTTGACCTCCCCTATAAATACGCTCCCGGGGGTATGCCATATAATTACCTGACACCCTGTATACCTACATGTGCTCATATTACAAATCCTAAAATTCCGATAGCTATTACAGCATAAATTATTCCTAAGACACCAAAAGATTATGTTTTTCTTCTTTCTTAATTAATAATATTGAAAACTATGCCAAATCCTGGAAAAAATAAAATGTATACCTAATTTAGTATCTAGTACTAAAAATTCATCATTTTTAGGTCAGAAATTTGCAATGCTAGAAATGGTTTCGATATTATCGAAAATTGTAATTCACTTTGAACTACGACCAGCCAAACCAGAACATAAACTACTACTTGCCGCAGAAACGATTTTAATTTCTAAAAATGGTATTAAGCTATCTTTAAGGAATAGAGTAATATAGGCTAAATAATAAATAATAGTCAATAAGAATTAATTTTTAATAGTAGCGGACTACACACATAGTACATTTAGAATACAATAGGAGTTGTAAATGACCAGTTATGGTCACTATTTATTTATTATTTTTTCTTTGTCTTCCTAACTGAATGGGCTCACGTGCCCCTGTACTTCTCTTAGTTATGTTACTGTTTAATTGCTAGGATCATATAAATTGAAATGTTGTTGGGCCATAATATAGTCGTTTTATTAATTTATCCAATAAATGTTATCTTATTTTAATAGTTATGTTTCTATATTATTTAATAATAATATATTATTTAATGTATTGAGATACTTGTCCCAATAAACGAATAAAGGAAATCATTAATAATTTTATTGATCGAAATATTTTTTCCTTACATATTATACCTTATTTAAATGTAAATTAATATTAAATATATTGTCAATTTAAGCATACAAACCCAAACAAACCCGAAAAAGCTTCATAAATTCTAAGAAAATTTATAACGATTCACACCTAATTTTTTTCCTAGATTTCTCATAAAGTTTTATGTAATTATGTAATTTTATGCAAAATTATTTTATAGGATTTTATAAGACTATGTGTTATTTGGGCTATACAGGGTGTCCCATAACTTATGGGCCGTAGAGTAACTGGAGATACTAGACACCAAACTAAGCCAATTAAGTCATATAAGTTTTTTCGGAATGTTACTCGTTCTAGAGATACAGGGTGTTGAAAGTAAATGTTTATTCTCGAAAATAAGCCATAATTTTAAAACTGTTTAATGAATCGAATTGAAAGTTGGCAGTATTATGTTTTTATGAGCAAGAAATAAGAATTTGTCAACATTTTTAAGTTTCACACTAGAGGGCGCTGGTTGCATACACTGGGCTTCATAAATCTATGATTTTTTTTCTTACCTGTGATATTAGGTGTTTCTCAATTAAAGTTTCTTAAAGAAGGGCATTTTCTGAGTCAAAAAGGTGTACTTGATTGATCTTAATATCTCTAACGGGTTTCGAGATATTTCCCTTTAAACATCCCAAAGCATAAAAAAACATAGTACATATTTAAATTAATATTTTAATTATCACAATGCATTAAATTCGAAACAGTGGAACAAAAACAAGATGCTCACTTTAGTAAATGTTGAAAGTGACCACCGTTGTCCTCAATACACTTTATTAAACTTTTAACTAAATAAATATTAATAATAATAATAATAATAATAATAATAATAAACTTTTACTTTCAACACCCTGTATCTCTAGAACGAGTAACAATCCGAAAAAACGTATATGACTTAATCGGCTTAGTTTGATGTCTAGTATCTCCAGTTACTCTACGACCCATAGTTATCCATTCTATTGTCAAGTGACTGACATCAACGCCCAACCTAAACCCTTAATCTAAGAAATATAATATTTTGAGGATGCCTTCCCCTAACAAGGTAGACATACACTAAGAAGGGACGTTTCGAAAATCAACCATAGGAGGGTCAAAAAAGGGGGTTGAAATTTTTATAGAAATAGAAATATCTCAGAAACTAAAACGGGTGGAGGTATTGTGGGGTATAAATTTAATGCAAAACGTGACATGTCCATTTTTCATCAAAAATGGCGTCTATGTCATTTATGATAGTATATAAAATTCTCTATTTGGCAACCTTTTCTTACTTGCAAAATGCGACGTTTACGCCTAAAAATATGAATTTAAAAATGTCGGTTAAATGCAAAATGCGACACATGATCCTATGTTTGAGATTCAAATCGCGACATGTCCCACGCGGCCAATCACCGAGTGAGTTACCAACACGTAACTTTTTGTTTCCAACTTCCACGAGTACGACGATCGAATGGCAGTATTAATTTGTGTTTTGACCGTTAAACATGTCGGAAGAAAGTAAAAGAGTTTTGCCTGATACTGAGAATAGGACCAGAAAAAGATCATTACGACCTCAAGAATGGAAGAGGGAAAAAGCAAAAATAGCAAGGTGGGTACATTAAATATTTTTTTATTATATTTCTTATAAGTGCGCATTGTGGAAAAGTACAGATATGGACAAAATAATCGTACAGATAGTTTACAGTTTAAACACAATGATGACATGCTAAACTATGTTTTTATGGCATTACTTATTATCGACATGTCCTTGAGTTAAATGCAAAGTGCTACAATTCCAATGCTGAGATTCAAAATGCGACATGTCCAGAATTAAAATTAAAATTTTAAGAGTTCTGAACATTTACAATCTACCAAAGTCGCTGAGTACTCATATTTTACAATTTCCTTCAAAATAGTCCTTACAAATTATTGTATCAGATTATAGAAAAGGTGATAACAGTTTTGTCCAATTATCTAAGAATCCAATCTAATGGACAAGTCGCATTTTGCATTTATACCCCACTAATAGTACATTATGATAGGAGAATAAGAGATACCGTGCGAGCAAAAATTATTTGCATCAAAGAGGGCTTGGATTAAAAAACGCAGGGCTTGGTTTAGATCACAATGATATGGGGACGATATATCTAACCAAATCTAGGTTAAAATTTTGTCAAATTCATATTATGACATGATATGCCAAACTTATAAGTAATAAAATAAGTAGACAAATACAAATTTATTTTTGTTGTTTACAAAATTAACAAAGTAAGAATATACAGAAAGAAAAAGAAAAATAATTAAATAAATTGCTGAAATTGGCTCCAAGCAAGGTTCTTATTAGGCAATGATAAAAATCCCCAGCAATAAAAGCAACGTTAGGAAAATGTTCTGCCACTCACCATTTACTCTAACACCGTTTCGGAAATACGCTTCAAACGTGAATGTTTTGTGCTGTTCCGTAAAGCCCTATTGTGTGAATTGTTCAAGAAATCGAAAAAATTAGCGATGAATCAAATTACTTATAACGACTGTCAAAGATGACGGAATAACTGATTGATTATTAATTCAGGTAGTTACTGACCCCCAACAGGTATTAAGCTGTACGGCTAAGCATTACGTCCTTAGATGCAAGGCCCTCTACTTTGATGCAAATAATTTTTGCTCGCACGGTACTTTATTTGCTGAGCATGGAAAGTTTGTCTGACTCACTACGTTCGTCAGACAATCCATGCGAAGCACATAACGTATCTATATCATAGACTATTTTTTCTTCAAACGTGCATCATATCATTCGAGATAAAACAATAAAAAGAAACGATTTCTTAATGAAGATAACAAGATTGAATTTTTAACTTATTTCACTGTATATTCCATTTTTGGTATCGTTATCATGGATACGTACTTGTTTGGCATTGTGCTAACCAACCCTTAATTTTTTACGTAGTTTTGATATTTGGAACATCTGGGGCATGTCGTTGCGACGAATTAGTGAATATGACAGTGGATGATCTTGAAGATATGGGTTCTTTGCTGCTAATAAAAATTCCCAACACTAAAACTAATAAGAGTTGAATTTTCAACGCCCTGGGGGATGTAAATTTAAGCAAATATAGAAACTACGTTAATTTGCGTCCTGCCGATTTTAAGGAACGACGTTTTTTTTTTGAAATATCAAAATGGGAAATGTTATAAAGCTTTTATGGGTATCCAAAAAATTGGTAGTGTAGCAAAAGATGTGGCATTGTATCTGAAGATTCCAAATTGGAAAGAATATACAGGACATTTTTGAAGACGAACTTCCGCAACAAGGCTTGTTGATAGTGGGGGGGATATTACCATGCTGAAACGGCATGGGGGTTGGAAATCTGATGCAGTTGCCGAAGGGTACATTGAAGATTCTGCTAAGAGAATTCTTCAACCTAGCTCCGCGGAAAATCTCGAACAACCTCCATGTAATGGACCCTCTAATGGATTTTTAAAAGCAGTTCACCCTGGAAAATTTTTTATGAGCAGTACTGATATTGCAAGAAGTGGAGGATTCTAAAATGATGCAAATCTTTACAATTATACCTTTACTATAAATATTACCAATAAATAATAAATACCACTGTGAATACCAATAATCGTTGTGTATTGTGTAAATGTACGTTTATTAAAACTGATGAAATTAAAATAAATTTAAATTTCGTGGCTAAATGAGCAATGCTCAAAGCATAAACAACAATTTTATAGTACTATAATGTATTTATACGCCTAGGAGTACCTATAAGTACTTATACTCCTAGTTATATATAAATGACATCTAATGTCATTGAGAAACGTCACATAAGTTATCACTTATATGACATTTGAAGAAAAAAATTGTTATATAAGTTCCTATATATTACATGTTTCGTCATTTCTTCAAATATCCCGTAGGGGTTTTAAAAAAAAGGGTTTAAGCCTATTTAGAGGGAGTATCTATAACTGTCTATAATTTTAAGCCATATTGCTAAGTTGTATATATATACAGTGTGGTTGTTTAAGTGTGCAACATATGGGCATTTTTTTATTATCGATTTCTCAGAAAATTTTATTCTTGGTAAGAGTTGGTGCATATTCAATAATTTTATAACGTGCACTTAAAATGGTTGCAAGTCAAACGGCGTACAGGGTAGGCCAAAAAATATAAAACTTGTACAAGAATAAAGTACCCCTATTTCAGAAAATTCAGCAAAATGTTATTAAGAAAAGTTGTTTAGAATTAAATGTTATACATAGATTTAAAAACGTGACCTACTAAAATAAAAAAAATATATTTCTCTAAAAAACATTAATAATTTCCCAAAAAATTTTTTTTTTATATTCACCATAAAGACCTTCATCAAAATCAAATCAATTTTACATATCTTTGTTCAAATTCAAGCATATTTGTAAAATTTACTTGAATTTTTAATTTATTAAGGAATCACAAACTTCATGTTTGTTGCAACGATATGAAACCCAACTTTAAAATATGCTTTTAATATTTTAGATAAAACATTAGTAATGATTATATGCTAATTAAAAAACTATCATTTAAAGTGCCAAATTTTTATTTGAAATGTTTATTAAAAAACTTTATTCTTGTAAAGTTTTATATTTTTTTACCTACCCTGTACGCCGTTTGACTTACAACTATTTCAAGTGCACCTAATATGATTATCGAACATGCACCAACTTTTATCAAGAACAAAATTATCTGAGAAATCGGTAATAAAAAAAATGCCCATTATGTTGCACACTTAAACAACCACACTGTATAATTATGATATGCTTATTCTAGTAAAATAAGATGTGTGTTGATGGTTTGGAAAATTTTTGCATCTAGGGGGTAAAAATGGAGGAGGTGAAATTTTTAGGCAAATTCTTCTCTTGGAAGAAATAACAAACAACAAATATTTCGGCATTTACAAAAAAATTTTCCCTATCAAAATAGGGACAAAAGTTTATATTGGAAAACATATTGGTTCAAATTTCTTGAAATTCAGCTTAAATATTCTAAACACAAGTAATCAAACACTTATTTCTGAGAGAAAATTGATTTATAAAAATCTGAAAGAAAATTGATTTATAAAATTATAATAATTAATGTAATAATTAAAAAAATAAAGACGGTGACGGCTGGTAACGCGACGGTCAGGTCGCATAGACCTAAAGTTCTCCTACCTTAACATAGAACAACCTCGGCCCGTTCCAAGAGTGTTGCTTGGGCCATCGTCACTAGTTAAGGAGGTACCCTATAATCCTGTAAAAACTAATAATATTTTAAGTAACGGAATAAAACGTACTAAATTAAACAAGTAAGTTTCTTAATAATAATAATAAGTTTATTTAAAATTTAACAATATAATAAATATGTTTATGTTGTCTTCGATAAACTTATTCTTCAATCCCCTGAAGCTGAGCTTGTTAGGGGCAAATCTCTTTTTTTGTTTTAGTATGTAAAATCATAAATCATAAATATGCATTAAAAATCAAGTTTTAAAGTAAAAATGTTAATTTATAGTATAAACGCAGCCTTTTTGAAGAGATATATTACCTATAATCTATAATAAAATTATTAATTTATAATTTTTAAGTAAAAAAATATTACTTATATAAATTATTATTCAGAACAATATTAATTAATTAAAGCATTTCTAAAAATATTTTCAAATTGTCTGTTTTTAATAATATACATGTTTTTATTTCGACTTTAAATTTCTTTAATGAAATAATTTTTAATTTTTGTTGGTAAATAGTCGTTTAAATAAAAACATAAATATTTGAATTTTTTTTGTCCTATGGACTTATTTTTTTAGGTTTTATGGTTATTTCATTTTTATGACGTGTATTATGGTTATGGTTTTTAAATTGTATAAGGTTTTTATTTTTAAATATATATTAAGATATTATAAATGTAAAGTTGTCTTATGGTCAACTTTTTTGTTTCTGAATATAATTCTTTTGGAGCATAAAGATAATCTCTATTGAATATAATTTTTAGAAACCTTTTTGTAATATTTCTAATTTTTTAACTTAAGTTCCATTTATTCCTCCCCAACCTAAAATTCCGTAATTTAAATGAGTTTTAACTAACGGGTAATATAATATTTCCATATGTCCTAAATTTAAAATTTTTTTAATGTTTTTGAAAATCTGAAGTAAACTTCTTAATTTTTTATTTTATTAACTTTAAAAATTTGAATGTCTTCATTTATTTGAATACTATTCATATTTTGTGGTAGGTTATTTAGGTTTAAAGTAAAAGGAATATAATTTGTTTTATTAAAATTAATTTTTAACAAATTGTTATCAAACCAATTTTTTATAATTTTAAAATCTTTTTTAATTTTATTATTTAAGTTTTCCCAATTTGTATCGGTATAAAAAATTGTAGTATCATCTGCATAATTAAATCTTATTTTAATTTTTAATTACTAAACACTTCTAAACAATAAACATCTTATAGATGTAAAAAATGTAGAAAGTTTCCAATAAGAATTTTAATTAACCAATTTCATATCCGAAAGATAAACGACAAGAACCTTGACTTCTTATCTAAATGTTTCTGGTCATATTTATCCAAGCGACATTGAAACAATGAGATTATAATTTGGATCATCTATAGGCCAAGTTCATTGGGTTTTAAGATAATTTGAGGCATCAACATTTGGTAAAACCGTCAAATACCTACAGTTTGCTTTGTTTCGTTCTAGATTACATTTCAAATGTTGGTCTCAACGTATTATGTGTTTTTTTCTGGGATTATTTTTGCGTTAGCATGGATTCTTATATCAAAAAAAAATAAGAATTCGTCAAAATATTTAAAGAATATTCCTGGCCCCAAACCTATTTTTCCTATTGGAAATACTTGGGATTTAATTGGCGGATCTACTGGTAAGACATATTATTTGCAATTATTTTTTATTTTGACTATTTCCTAGCTGAAAAATTTAAGTGTACAGTGTGTCCGGCTTTATCTCGAAAACCATTAATCGTACAGCTTTAGGTAAAAAAAATTTATGAGTAAAGCGACCATGAGAAAATTCTGGAAATTACTTTCAAGTTCCTCATTTCGCCGCAAGGGGGCACAATTAAAAATTAGTTTTTTAAATTTTAAATTTCTCCGAAAATTTCCATATTAAGGTATAAAACTCTGATTATATCATTGGAAAGCTTAGACAATTCTGCATCATTTTGGTTTAAGGTTTGTTGGCGTACCGACCTTGATAAGAGTGGGGGAAGCTTTTGAATGTGTAAACATTAAAATCGCTGTAACTTCTAATCTTCTCAACGACTTCTCCGATTTTACTAAATTTAAGCTTGTTTGGAAGTGAAAGGTAAGTACCTTCAATCGTCGTATTCATCAGTACACGATAGTAATAAAATTGCTAGAGGGCGCAATTTGTAATAATAACAGTTTTTTTGATTTTATCCAGAAAATTCAAATCATACGGTATAACTATGACATCATATTCGAAAAGTAGATTAAATTTGCAAGAAAAAATGTAAAGACTGCAGTTCGATATTGTTGTTCGTTTCAGAATTATTGCCAAAACAATAACTTTTAATTCAAATTGCGCCCTCTAGCAATTTTATTAAACACTATCGTGTACTGCTGGATACGACGATTGAAGGTACTTACCTTTCCCTTCCACACAAGCTTAAATTTAGTAAAATCGGATAAGTTGTTTAGAAGTTACATCGATTTTAATGTTTACACTTTCACTTGATAAGAGTGGGAGAAGCTATTGAAAGTGTAAACATTAAAATCGCTGTAACTTCTAAACGACTTATCCGATTTTACTAAATTTAAGCTTGTTTGGAAGTACCTTTAATTGTCGTATCCAATGGTACACAATAGTTTCTAATAAAATTGCTAGAGAGCGCAATTTGTATTAAACATTATTGTTCTGGCAATAACTATGAAACGAACAAAGATATCGAACTGCGGTTTTCACATCTTTGCTTGCAAATTCCATCTACTTTCCGATTATGATGTCATAGGTATACCGTATGATTTGAATTTTAGGGATAAAATCAAAAAAACTGTTATTATTACAAATGGCACCCTCTAGCAATTTTATTAGATACTATCGTGTACCGTTGGATACGACGATTGAAGGTACTTACCTTTCCCTTCCAAACAAGCTTAAATTTAGTAAAATCGGATAAGTCGTTAAGAAGTTACGGCGATTTTAATGTTTACACATTCAATAGCTTCCCCCACTCTTATCAAGGTCGGTACGCCAACGAGCCTTAAACCAAAATCATACAGAATTGTCTAAGCTTTCCAATGATATAATCAGAGTTATACCTTAATATGGGAATTTTTGGAGAAATTTAAAATTTAAAAAACTAATTTTCAATTGTGCCCCCTTGCGGCGAAATGAGGAACTTGAAAGTAATTTCCAGAATTTTCTCATGACCGCTTTACCCATAAAAATTTTTTTCCGAAAACTGTACGATTAATGGTTTCCGAGATATAGCCGGCGTCCCTTATTAATGGGCCACCCATCGAGGTGGTACGTAGAAGAAAATCAAAATAATCAACTGTAAAAAAAAGTCTTTTAGTTAATTTCAAGTTAGTTTTTTTTTTAAATTAACCGGTTTTAAATATCGTTTCGTTCGTTTATCGTTTGATCAATCATTTTTGGTTTTTTAAAATTGTTAATGAGCCTAATGAATAAAAATGTAGCAATTGCTTTTTCTTATAAAATCGAAGTAATTTTTTGAAAGCCAATGATTAAAAACTAAGGTAATCTCTTTTACATTCAGCAATTGCTTAAAAGTGCAGGAATTGCTTCCAGTCAATGCTTTTTCTTAAAAAATAGAAGCAATTGCTATCGTTTGCTTAAAATGTGATGAATAAATTAAGAAATTGTTTTTTCTAGTATAGCAATCGCTTTCAACTTTTTAAGGTAGGTCGACCCCTGGAACATTTGCTTGGTAGCAGTCAACTTTAGTTCTCCGCGGCATACACGTGCGTTGCTTTTAATTTGTCTTCAATTATGGCTGAATATATGAACGTCCGTAAAAGAAAAATCTACAGTGTACGTAAAAATTGCAGATATGATGATTTCAGAAAGTTATATCGATTTGACTGCAAAAATGTTGAGTGGTTGGCAAATTATTTTTTGACTGATACTAGTAAAAGGCGAGGGGGTGCACTGTCGCCATTAAATAAGATTAAAGCCTTTCTGCGGAAATTGTCGAATCCGGGCTTTCAAAATTCTGTAGGTGAAGAACTCGGTGTTCACCAAACTACTGTCTGTAAGACATACACTTCTGTAATGGATGCAGTTTTGGAGAAGGCCAATATTTTTATTAAATTTCCTACAAGTGCTGAAGCTGTCGTGGAAGCTAAATGGTTGTGGTCAGAGAGACTTACTTATGTTCCTTCAATTTGTGAACGAACATCAATTGCTTGTCTTTAATTTCTTCATCACTACTATCAGTTTCCTCATTTTCACTGAAATCTGCCATATCACAAATATAAGTTTCCTATTTTCCATAAAAACAGATTACTATTGTACTAAATAAATAGACCAACGTTGTTGTATTTACGTCAACTCTTTTGCAAATTAGGCACCAAACTGAACATGAAATCTATAATCTGAACAAGTGGATAAGCCACGTCTGAACTTGTGTTGAATAAGCATTTGCTACAGAGGTGTAAGAAAAGCAGCAATTGCTTCAAAATTTTATTCATATCCAGATCGAGCAATTGCTTTTACTTATGGCATTTGCTAGTCAAGCAACTGCTTTTACTAAAAAGTAATCGCTTCAAGTAATTGCTTAATTTTTATTTATTAGGCTCATTGTAAAGGAGAAATATGTTCGACGATCGCTCGAAAAACCTAAATTTAAAGACAAGAACAGTTTATACTTCTATCTCTTTCAAATAGTAGGTGTTAACATTTAAACTAACACTTTAGGAAAAATTAAAGGGATTACCTATCTTTCCCCCATTCTTAACTTAGGAACCTTAAAAGCTTTTTGGCTATAAAATCTTATTACCAAATGTACTTAGCGAGATATCGTCCCGCTTTTTCTTTGTTGACCGGAGGGAATCAAACAAATATGGCTGATTTAATATGATTTTGGACAACCAATCACATAGTATTATTTCATCTATTAACCACACCTTCAAATAAAAAAAATGATTGTCCTAGGAAACGACATTTGTATAAAACATCGAAATTTGGTTTGGAAAAAAAGTAGACAAAGAAAATTTTCAGTTTTTAAAACGCACAACATCGCGTAACGATATTAAAGACCTAGTTCTCACGGTGCTTTCTTAGTTTATTAAAGAGACTGTTTAAAATAATATTATATTAAAGTACGAGTTTTAGACGAAGCGGTTTTAGCGCCCGCGTCTATTTTAATTGACACGGGCGCTAAAACGCCTTATGAAACATGTGCTTTATACATTTTTTTTCTATTTCACCTTTTATAATCAAGAAAAATACATTTTAAAAAGAAAATAAATCCTTCAAATTTTGTAAATTTTTATGTCTAAATTTTATGTTGGTAATACTATTTTTTATCATAGGAGCCTCTGGACAACAAAAATTATTTTGCAAACTGTCATTTTTTGATTTATTGACCCATTTTCACCACGAGATTCTAAAGTTATTTTAGCGATATGAGATTTGAAATTGGACGGAATACGTTGTGTGATCCTTGTACATTCGGTACATATACATTCGGGAGATTTTGCTACTTTTTTTCGAATTTCAAAAGACGTGATTTTACGTCACGGCATTGCAATTTAGTATAGGGAAGATGGAAAATTCAAATAAAGTTGAAGTTAAAATCGACATTAGAAGGTTAGTAGATTGAATTTTGGATAGGATTTGGCAGAAAATGATAGCTTGAAGCATCTACAAAAGATTGATTTATAGATTTATGCAACCAACATACATGACTGTTATCCACACAGAATAAAAAATTCACAGATCTTGCACCTTACGCAAGCATCCTATGTATTGAAAATACCTGACACAGCTTTAAAATAAACCGCATTATTTCGCCTTAAGAAGCCTACTGTTGCTCTGTGTCCCATTACGTTTGGGACACCCTGTATATTAATTAAAACATATTATAAATAATCCCAAAAAAACGAAAACAAAAATAAAAGTTTGACACCCTTTATCTTGGTTGTTATCAATTTTGGGATAATGCAAGTTTAAATAAATCGCATTATTTCGCCTTAAGGAGCCTGCTGTTGCTCTGTGTCCCATTACGTTTGGGACACCCTGTATATTAACTAAAACATATTATATTAAATATATGGTTTTATTTCTAAGAATAATTAATATTAATTTGTTTATAAACAATAATATTCACATAGCAGACCAACCAAGGTGAACAATTGCCTTATATTCAATCGGTCATATTGTCTAAGCCTACTTATGCTATGTTTTTAAATTATACTTATTTACCCAACGGTACAATAACATTTTCTGAGAAATCAATAATAAAAAAATTATCCCATTTGTTAACCAAATTTGGGCGGACCCTGTAATATGCAATTATTGTGCTCCAACTTTTTGCCTCCCGCTTTTTTTTTTCGATATAATATTCCGATTTAAATAACGTGAACTTACCTTAGTTATAACTTATCTCAATAAAACACTTTTTAACAAAGTTACTATGGCGTTCTTTAAAACACAAACTAAACTAAACATTATTCATTATTTACTTGCCGACTTTACGCTGATTCATATTTATATTTCTACCAAGTCTTATCAGAGTATTGTAACATAATACTTTGACCGATCTAGATATTGCGCTGTTGGCCGCGACATCGACATGAGCGACAGTGACATGCAATGCAAAGTTTGCGTAAACACGATCCCAATAGTATTTTCAATACTAAAAGTAAGTTATCAAGCTATTTTTCCTCTGCGAAAAATGGGTTTTCTCGTAAATCACAAAGGCCGCGCAAGTCAATGAAATAAAACATTTAAATGTTACCAACATCAAATAAAGAAAAAACGCGTATCGAAATAGCTTCATTACGATCCGCAAATGAGGGTCGTACTGAACTCATTATGAACGTGAAATAGAAAAAATTCTTTACGGGGTTGATAAAGTGAATAATACAAATTATCGTTTTGGTGTCGGTATCAAAGTATTAACAAATTTAATGTTTCTTTCTTATCGCTAAGTGCCACTTATACACCTAAGGGTGGTGACCTACCCTAAAAGCAAAGAGATGGGAATATCTGTTTTGATAAGTTTGTTATGTAAGTTATATTAATCCTATAGACATTGACTTTGATAAACCAAGTGTAAAGATGAACTGTAATTTTATAGGTAAAAGAATTAGACTCATACTCCAGTACGTGGGTATTCAAAAGGGGTGTTTGAATGCAAAAGGTGGGGTAGTAGCGATTTTGTAGTATGTTTTTAGGCTTGGGGCCCTAATGAAAAATCAAAGTTTTCGACCTCGAGGCGCAAGCGCTCGAGCCGCCATCTTGGATTGTAGGTACAAAAATTTGGTTTTTGATAATAACTCAAAAACAGTGGCTTTCACGACAAAAGATATTCTATACAAATTTAAAGAGGATAAAATTTCCTACATTTTCTGTAAAAAAATTTTTTTGTAGCACACATATGTTAGGAGTTACAGCTCCGTGAATTTGCACTATTTGAAAAAAAAGTATTATATTTTGTTATTTGGCTATTACCAGCCGAAAATTCTATCTACTTCCGTAAACCTGGAAGCGGAAAAACTGCTGAGGGGTTATATTCAGCAAGTAGCCTCAAATGCCAAAAAGCAACCAAGTACAATCTGTTCTTGCATGCCTTCAGTGGTTGTGACACTATGTCATCCCTATTCAATCAGGAAAAAACTACAGGACACCGACAATAACCAATCCGGACCATCGAAATGTACCTAAATGTTGTAGAAATTAATTTTTGTAACGCTCTAAAATCATAATTTACTATTCTTAAATTTAAAAAGAAAATGCGATATACTTTTCGCCTTTAACTTTTGTTTACCTACGAAAAGTATACTACTTTGTATAGAATATCTTTTGTCGTGAAAGCCACCGTTTCTGAGTTATTATCAAAAAACCAAATTTTTGTACCCAAAATCCAAGATAGCGGCTCGAGCGCATGCGCCTCGAGGTCGAAAACTTGGATTTGTTATTAGGGCCCCAAGCCTAACAACATACTAAAAAATCACTACTACCCCACCTTTTGCATTCAAAAAACCCCCACGTCCTGGACTATCAGGAACTATTGCTAAGAAAAATGAACAAACATTTATTTGTCAAAAATAGTGTATTCTATTAGCTATCAACAAATCTGTATTACTACAGTGAACGTAAGGCGGTAATTTAAAAATTTTTGTTTGTCTGGTGTCTATATTTTGCAAACAATTCGTTAGATCTGTTAACAGACACAGAGCCTACTTGGTAGTTGTAGTTTCCTAGTGATATTTCTAAAGGAAAATGTAATGCTATAATTTTTATAATATTTTAATGTGAAATTTGCTTACCGAATCTCCCACGTTCTTGAATTAATACCCGGAAATATCTCCTTTATCTCCCGGTTTTACCTTTACCTTTAGTAGATACAGCTGTAAAATTTTTGTTTTGGAGCAGAAATATGATTAAAAACCGAACATTTATGCCTTGAGGGCATGTAGGTGCTAAAACACCCTTGAATCTACGGCGGTTTTTATAATATTTTTTTTTCTAGCTATTAACGAAGATTTATTATTTACTTTTTTTCAGTTATTCTTTCAACATTTATGAAATACCTAAATATATATGGCGAAACAATAATATTCCATCTTGGTTCATTTAATAAGATCTTATGTAGCGTTAATTATGACATTCTGGAATATTTTTATAGTTCCTCCGAACACATTGACAAAGCCGATCAATATAAATATTTACATAAATGGCTTGGAAATGGATTACTTACCAGTACAGGTAAGCTTAAGTTGTTAACACTTGTGATGACTATGATGGTGTGATAGAATCAGTGGTGGATACAGCCGCCAGTCAGGAGCCTTGGTCCTCCTAAGCGATTGAGAAAGTAGTCAATTTCCCTACTTTTTCATTAGGTTTAAAAAAAATTCCCTCGGTCGGTGCATCTTTGGTTATCTTTTTATTTATTTATTTTTTTTATTTACATACAGTATCGACGGCAGTGATTACCATTTACAGAAACCTCAACCCAATCTAATAAAAAGCTTAAAAGTAATGTGAGCTATAATCAACCCTAAATCTGGTTTTGTATTTTATTTGTTATAGATTCTGTGAATATACTAAGTGTTGTGGTACTTAGATTTTTTAATATCACTTGCCAATCTATTAAATATACTTTACATACAATATATTGGAGAATTGTGGTAAAGGTTGGTTATAGAAGAATCTAAATTGAATGTTGTTTTATGTTTATTATTTATGGAATTGACCAAAAAAGGCAACTGAGGAAGCAATTCTCGATTATTTATACTTTGAGACAAAACATTATACAGTGTGACCAGTAAAGTCCGCATCATATGGGATTTTTTTTATTAATAACTTTATTCGAAATTTGACTTTGGCATCAAGTTCTGCTTCGATCGAGATGAAAATTAAGCAAAAAAATAGTAGGCACGTGATTCCGATTATCTGTCAAATTTTAATTTTTTTCAAAAAATAATTCAAAAAGGGGTTTTTCTGGGGTATTGAAAAAGGGGTTATTTCTGAAGGTATGGAAAAAAGTTATTGGAAAAAGTTTTTTTAAATGCAGTTTCTAGCTCACATGCAAAATTTCAGCTGCTAAGATAGTTTTGATTTTTACCCATATTTTGTAAATTGCACCATTTTGCAAAATAAGACTCAACGCAACCTGCATAAAACTTCTTAGTTTTGACAATGCTTTATTTCATATACATTTTCTTTAAAGTAACGCCATATTAAATGTATGTTTTTCTACAAAATCAAAATTGGGCTTTTAAAATTTGGTCGCATGTGATGCAAAGTTTATTTGTTTTTGACCCTGTTTAAGGTAACTTCTTAAAATTAGTATTTTTGAAAACGTAGTTTGTCTGAAAGAAATACACCTTAATATTAAGACAAAAAGAACACAGGGTCATCAGAAAAGTGTTCATTAAATGGAAAATAAATTTTAGTGGTGGGTAAAAATCAAAAATTATCTTATGCAGTTGAAATTTTGCATGTTTACTAGGAACTGCATTTAAAAAAACTTTTTCTTATAAGTTTTTTCGATATTTTCAAAAATAACCCCACTTTTGAATTATTTTTTGAAAAAAAAAATTGACAATTGATAATGCAAATCACGTGACTACTATTTTTTTGCTTAATTTATTTTTTTTTTTATTTTTCATCTCGATTGAAGCAGAACTTGATGCCAAAGTCAAATTTTGAATGAAGCTATTAATAAAAAAAAATCCCTTATGTTGCGGACTTTACTGGTTACACTGTATACTTATAGAATAATACATCAAAGATGTCATAGGTCGTCGACTCTCTAAAGACATTATATTAAAGATAGTAAAAAGTAGTAATGCTAGATGGTTATAGCCTTCTTTTGTGGTAAAACCCAAATTTTTGGTAGAACATATACTTTAAAATTACAATGCACCCCTCCAAGGACCTACTCCAAAATAATATGAGGTGACCAAATAATACTACAATATTCCAGGTTAGGTAATATTATTGCATCGAATAATCGAAGCCATCTGTCGGTATAGCATTAAAAAGACGCGTAATTTAGAACGCGCGACACAAAGACGCGGAAATTTGGACGCGCGACTAAAGGAAGCGTATGACAAATGGGCGCGGGGTCAATTGGACGCGCTACATTTGGACGTATCCCATAAAGACGCGAATGTTAGTTTTTTCCCGTTTTTTTGTTAGTCTTTCTAGGTTATACTGTGTGGTTCACTTTATAATAGCAGGTCTTTAACAGTCGATGTAAAATTTGTTTTAAGACGAAAAGTTTATATTAATATAAATGTTCGTAAATGGTTACCTTTTCGATTAAAATCATTTTTAAATTTTTTTTTTCTTGTTTATGCCTTTACCACTCATCCGTCATATATTTAGATTTGTTTGTCGAGCTTTACAATGATTTTTCTTTAGTTTTCCTGAAAACACTCTCAAATAATTCTCACATCACATACCAAAAAGACTTTATGATTTCCGGTAGTTACCTACCTATAAAAGTAAATAAATGTCTGTAACAATGAATTTTTTTGATATATTTGACAATTGTATTTATAGTTTTAGTTGCTTTACAAAACCCGGTTTGTTTATAGTTATTTACCTAACAAGTGCGGAAAGTGGTCCTTTACCGCACGCGACGGCAGTTGCACGAACGACGCGAAGCGGAGTTCGGGCAAGCCGTTAAGGGCGGTAAAGACACTTTACGCACGTGGTAGGTACACAATTTTTCCTTCGAGCAATAATATTTGGAACAAAAATCAAATTTAAAAGAAAAAATTTATAAAAAGTAACAAATATTAATTGTTAAAAGCTATAAATATTTTTATATTATGCATTGCGCGAATGCAAGTACATCAATTGCATTTTTTGAATAAAATTAATACAGTGCGGTAAAGAATCTTTACAGCACTGAGTGCTGTCGGCCATATTGCAATCTCTTTGTCCACCTATATGTATAGTTTTATTTGTGGGGTCATACCGCCTAACGGCGGTATAAAGTACATTTTCATCTTACGTTATATGTTTTACGACGTACTTAGTTATTTCACACATTATTATCATTATTACTACAGATTATGCATAGTTTTTTTAAAAACAAAGATCGGTGAAAATTATGGCATAGTCTTATGACAAACAAAGTTTAAGGCATAGTCTTATGACAAACAAATTTTAAGGCATAGTCTTATGACAAACAAATTTTAAGGCATAGTCTTATGACAAACAAAGATTATGACATAGTCTTATGACAAACAAAGATTATGACATAGTCTTATGACAAACAAATTTTAAGGCATAGTCTTATGACAAACAAATTTTAAGGCATAGTCTTATGACAAACAAAGATTATGGCAAAGTCTTATGACAAACAAAGATTATGACATAGTCTTATGACAAACAAAAATTTTGGCATAGTCTTATGACAAACAAATTTTAAGGCATAGTCTTATGACAAACAAATTTTAAGGCATAGTTTTATGACAAACAAATTTTAAGGCATAGTCTTATGACAAACAAAGATTTTGGCATAGTCTTATGACAAACAAATTTTAAGGCATAGTCTTATGACAAACAAAGATTATGGCATAGTCTTATGACAAACAAATTTTAAGGCATAGTCTTATGACAAACAAATTTTAAGGCATAGTCTTATGACAAACAAAGATTAAGGCAAAGTCTTATGACAAACAAAGTTTAAGGCATAGTCTTATGACAAACACAGTTTAAGGCATAGTCTTATGACAAACAAATATTATGGCATAGTTTTATAACAACCAAAGATTATGTATATTTTTTTGACAACTTTTATATTATATAGTATTGATGTTCTTGTCATAAAATTTTTATTTTTAATATTTATCGAAAAATTGTGATGTTTGCGATTTTTAAATTTTTCAAATTTTTGCATACATATGCCTTGGAAAAACTTATGAAATTCATAAAATTTAATTTTCTTCGGAAAATATAAGAGATACGGCAACAATGTATATAACTATTAAGTTGCATCCTGATGAGATCTTTGTTTTTGATTGTAAAGAATTTTTGATAAGTCTCATAGTTTTCGAGATATGGACAGAAAAATGGTTTGGATATTTTTGCCCATATCTCGGAACTGAAAAAACTTAGAGACAAACTCTTTAAATAAAAAAGTTGTATTTTTCTACTGTCCACAAAATGGTTTATATAAAATTTTGATCCAAAAGCCATAATAAGGGAAGTATTGAGGAAAATATTAAAAATGACCAAATCTGAAATTTTCTGATATTTTTAAAAAATTTATAAATACGTTAATTTCAATTTTTTCTTTGCTATTTCGAAGTTTTACGTTCTTTTTGATGGAGTGTTATCAATTAATTGGCATATTTACGAATTTTAAATTTTTGGAGATTTTTGAATACGTATGCTTTGGAAAAACTTATGAAATTCATAAAATTTAATTTTCTTCGGAAAATATAAGAGATACGGCAACAATGTATATAACTATTAAGTTGCATCCTGATGAGATCTTTGTTTTTGATTGTAAAGAATTTTTGATAAGTCTCATAGTTTTCGAGATATGGACAGAAAAATGGTTTGGATATTTTTGCCCATATCTCGGAACTGAAAAAACTTAGAGACAAACTCTTTAAATAAAAAAGTTGTATTTTTCTACTGTCCACAAAATGGTTTATATAAAATTTTGATCCAAAAGCCATAATAAGGGAAGTATTGAGGAAAATATTAAAAATGACCAAATCTGAAATTTACTGATATTTTAAAAAAATTTATAAATACGTTAATTTCAATTTTTTCTTTGTTATTTCGAAGTTTTACGTTCTTTTTGATGTAGATTTATCGATTAATTGGCTAATTTCCGGATTTTAAATTTTTGGAGATTTTTGAATACGTATGCTTTGGAAAAACTTATGAAATTCATAAAATTTAATTTTCTTCGGAAAATATAAGAGATACGGCAACAATGTATATAACTATTAAGTATCACCTATATGAGATCTTTACTTTTACTTCTTAGAAATTTTTTGTAAGTCTAATAGTTTTCGAGATATGGAATAAAGAATGGTTAAGATATTTTTGCCCATATCTCGGAACTGATGAAACTTAGATAAAAACTTTTAAAATAAAAAAGTAGCCTTTTTCTATTCTCCATATAAAAGGTTATATTGATTTCTATTCTAAAAGCGATAATAAGGGACGTATTGAGGAAAATGTAAAAAATGAACAAATCTGAAATTTTCTGATTTTTTAAAAAAATTTATAAATTCGTTAATTTCCATTTCTTCTTTGCTATTTCGAAGTTTTACGTTATTTCGATGTAGATTTATCGATTAATTGGCTAATTTCCGGATTTTAAATTTTTGGAGATTTTTGAATACATATGCTTTGGAAAAACTTATGAAATTCATAAAATTTAATTTTCTTCGGAAAATATAAGAGATACGGCAACAATGTATATAACTATTAAGTATCACCTATATGAGATCTTTACTTTTACTTCTTAGAAATTTTTTGTAAGTCTAATAGTTTTCGAGATATGGAATAAAGAATGGTTAAGATATTTTTGCCCATATCTCGGAACTGATGAAACTTAGATAAAAACTTTTAAAATAAAAAAGTAGCCTTTTTCTATTCTCCATATAAAAGGTTATATTGATTTCTATTCTAAAAGCGATAATAAGGGACGTATTGAGGAAAATGTAAAAAATGAACAAATCTGAAATTTTCTGATTTTTTAAAAAAATTTATAAATTCGTTAATTTCCATTTCTTCTTTGCTATTTCGAAGTTTTACGTTATTTCGATGTAGATTTATCGATTAATTGGCTAATTTCCGGATTTTAAATTTTTGGAGATTTTTGAATACATATGCTTTGGAAAAACTTATGAAATTCATAAAATTTAATTTTCTTCGGAAAATATAAGAGATACGGCAACAATGTATATAACTATTAAGTATCACCTATATGAGATCTTTACTTTTACTTCTTAGAAATTTTTTGTAAGTCTAATAGTTTTCGAGATATGGAATAAAGAATGGTTAAGATATTTTTGCCAATATCTCGAAACTGATGAAACTTAGATAAAAACTTTTAAAATAAAAAAGTAGCCTTTTTCTATTCTCCATATAAAAGGTTATATTAATTTCTATTCTAAAAGCGATAATAAGGGACGTATTGAGGAAAATGTAAAAAATGAACAAATCTGAAATTTTCTGATTTTTTAAAAAAATTTATAAATTCGTTAATTTCCATTTCTTCTTTGCTATTTCGAAGTTTTACGTTATTTCGATGTAGATTTATCGATTAATTGGCTAATTTCCGGATTTTAAATTTTTGGAGATTTTTGAATACATATGCTTTGGAAAAACTTATGAAATTCATAAAATTTAATTTTCTTCGGAAAATATAAGAGATACGGCAACAATGTATATAACTATTAAGTATCACCTATATGAGATCTTTACTTTTACTTCTTAGAAATTTTTTGTAAGTCTAATAGTTTTCGAGATATGGAATAAAGAATGGTTAAGATATTTTTGCCAATATCTCGAAACTGATGAAACTTAGATAAAAACTTTTAAAATAAAAAAGTAGCCTTTTTCTATTCTCCATATAAAAGGTTATATTAATTTCTATTCTAAAAGCGATAATAAGGGACGTATTGAGGAAAATGTAAAAAATGAACAAATCTGAAATTTTCTGATTTTTTAAAAAAATTTATAAATTCGTTAATTTCCATTTCTTCTTTGCTATTTCGAAGTTTTACGTTATTTCGATGTAGATTTATCGATTAATTGGCTAATTTCCGGATTTTAAATTTTTGGAGATTTTTGAATACATATGCTTTGGAAAAACTTATGAAATTCATAAAATTTAATTTTCTTCGGAAAATATAAGAGATACGGCAACAATGTATATAACTATTAAGTATCACCTATATGAGATCTTTACTTTTACTTCTTAGAAATTTTTTGTAAGTCTAATAGTTTTCGAGATATGGAATAAAGAATGGTTAAGATATTTTTGCCCATATCTCGGAACTGATGAAACTTAGATAAAAACTTTTAAAATAAAAAAGTAGCCTTTTTCTATTCTCCATATAAAAGGTTATATTGATTTCTATTCTAAAAGCGATAATAAGGGACGTATTGAGGAAAATGTAAAAAGTGTCAGAAATATTAGATTGTTGGTATTTTTTTAAAAATTCATAAAATTGTTATTTAGGATATTTTCTTCGCTACTTGATGGTTTTACGTTATTTCTATCGTAAAAATGTCATATTTTCAAATTTTAAATTTTGTCATATTTTGGATGCATATGGTCAGAAAAATGCTATGAAATCCATAAAAGGCCATTTTCCTCGGAAACTGTAAGAGGTACGTCAACAATGTATATAACTAATAAGTAGCATTTTAATGAGATCTTCACTTTAAGTTCTTAGTAATTTTTTGTAGGGCTTATAGTTTATGAGATATAGAATTAAAAGTGGTTTTCATATATTTGGCAATATCTCAAAACTGATAAAACTTAGATAAAAACTTTTCAAATAAAAAAGTTGCCTTTTTCTATTCCGCATATAAAAGGTAATATTGATTTTTATTGTAAAACCGATAATAAGGCACCTATGGGGGAAAATTTGAAAAATCGGAAAACGTGTTAATTTTTTGTACTTTAAAAAAAATTAATAACATTTTTCTCTTTCATAATTTTAAAAAATTGTTAAGAGAAAAAGTTGCTTGTATTCCTGACCTCTTTGCGTCGTTATAATTTCAAAACGATCAAAAAATAATTCGATTTTTACCACCTTTTTGGTACACCCTGTATAAAAATGTCATAGGGAAAAAATGTTCCGATTGTGTTGATTAGCCTTCGGTCCGAGTTTCGTTCCATTCGGATTTAAGGTGGCCGAGTTATTTAAATAAATACGTCTATTTTTTCCTAAGTTGGAATTCAACTTTGTTATGACGTACCCTGTATATCGGAAAATGTCACAGTTCAATTTGTTCAGTTGTTTTATTGGTCAGGACGGTCTTGGTTTTTTTTTATTTTAATCGTAACTGTCAAATCGCTTATATGACATCTGTCAAATTTTGACAGTGACAGTTCATCTCAATACGTTTTCTTAGTTTTGCCATTATCTATCGAACTGCGCAAACAGAGTTTCAAAATTCCGTCTAGAAGTCTTTACTCGCTCGCGTGGTTTATGGTAGCAGGTGGCAAAAAACATTAATTCATAACAATTCTCAGCATCAAAATTTGGAAAAAGTGTCAAGAGGAAAAGTTGCTTGAAATCGGGACCTCTTTACGTCATTTCAATTTCAAAACGATCAAAAAATAATTCCATTTTTACCACCTTTTTGGTACACCCTGTATAAAAATGTCATAGGGAAAAAATGTTCCGATTGTGTTGATTAGCCTTCGGTCCGAGTTTCGTTCCATTCGGATTTAAGGTGGCCGAGTTATTTAAATAAATACGTCTATTTTTTCCTAAGTTGGAATTCAACTTTGTTATGACGTACCCTGTATATCGGAAAATGTCACAGTTCAATTTGTTTAGTTGTTTTATTGGTCAGGACGGTCTTGGTTTTTTTTTATTTTAATCGTAACTGTCAAATCGCTTATATGACATCTGTCAAATTTTGACATTGACAGTTCATCTCAATACGTTTTCTTAGTTTTGCCATTATCTATCGAACTGCGCAAACAGAGTTTCAAAATTCCGTCTAGAAGTCTTTACTCGCTCGCGTGGTTTATGGTAGCAGGTGGCAAAAAACATTAATTCATAACAATTCTCAGCATCAAAATTTGGAAAAAGTGTCAAGGGGAAAAGTTGCTTGAAATCGGGACCTCTTTACGTCATTTCAATTTCAAAACGATCAAAAAATAATTTCATTTTTACCACCTTTTTGGTACACCCTGTATAAAAATGTCATAGGGAAAAAATGTTCCGATTGTGTTGATTAGCCTTCGGTCCGAGTTTCGTTCCATTCGGATTTAAGGTGGCCGAGTTATTTAAATAAATACGTCTATTTTTTCCTAAGTTGGAATTCAACTTTGTTATGACGTACCCTGTATATCGGAAAATGTCACAGTTCAATTTGTTCAGTTGTTTTATTGGTCAGGACGGTCTTGGTTTTTTTTTATTTTAATCGTAACTGTCAAATCGCTTATATGACATCTGTCAAATTTTGACAGTGACAGTTCATCTCAATACGTTTTCTTAGTTTTGCCATTATCTATCGAACTGCGCAAACAGAGTTTCAAAATTCCGTCTAGAAGTCTTTACTCGCTCGCGTGGTTTATGGTAGCAGGTGGCAAAAAACATTAATTCATAACAATTCTCAGCATCAAAATTTGGAAAAAGTGTCAAGAGGAAAAGTTGCTTGAAATCGGGACCTCTTTACGTCATTTCAATTTCAAAACGATCAAAAAATAATTCCATTTTTACCACCTTTTTGGTACACCCTGTATAAAAATGTCATAGGGAAAAAATGTTCCGATTGTGTTGATTAGCCTTCGGTCCGAGTTTCGTTCCATTCGGATTTAAGGTGGCCGAGTTATTTAAATAAATACGTCTATTTTTTCCTAAGTTGGAATTCAACTTTGTTATGACGTACCCTGTATATCGGAAAATGTCACAGTTCAATTTGTTTAGTTGTTTTATTGGTCAGGACGGTCTTGGTTTTTTTTTATTTTAATCGTAACTGTCAAATCGCTTATATGACATCTGTCAAATTTTGACATTGACAGTTCATCTCAATACGTTTTCTTAGTTTTGCCATTATCTATCGAACTGCGCAAACAGAGTTTCAAAATTCCGTCTAGAAGTCTTTACTCGCTCGCGTGGTTTATGGTAGCAGGTGGCAAAAAACATTAATTCATAACAATTCTCAGCATCAAAATTTGGAAAAAGTGTCAAGGGGAAAAGTTGCTTGAAATCGGGACCTCTTTACGTCATTTCAATTTCAAAACGATCAAAAAATAATTCCATTTTTACCACCTTTTTGGTACACCCTGTATAAAAATGTCATAGGGAAAAAATGTTCCGATTGTGTTGATTAGCCTTCGGTCCGAGTTTCGTTCCATTCGGATTTAAGGTGGCCGAGTTATTTAAATAAATACGTCTATTTTTTCCTAAGTTGGAATTCAACTTTGTTATGACGTACCCTGTATATCGGAAAATGTCACAGTTCAATTTGTTCAGTTGTTTTATTGGTCAGGACGGTCTTGGTTTTTTTTTATTTTAATCGTAACTGTCAAATCGCTTATATGACATCTGTCAAATTTTGACAGTGACAGTTCATCTCAATACGTTTTCTTAGTTTTGCCATTATCTATCGAACTGCGCAAACAGAGTTTCAAAATTCCGTCTAGAAGTCTTTACTCGCTCGCGTGGTTTATGGTAGCAGGTGGCAAAAAACATTAATTCATAACAATTCTCAGCATCAAAATTTGGAAAAAGTGTCAAGAGGAAAAGTTGCTTGAAATCGGGACCTCTTTACGTCATTTCAATTTCAAAACGATCAAAAAATAATTCCATTTTTACCACCTTTTTGGTACACCCTGTATAAAAATGTCATAGGGAAAAAATGTTCCGATTGTGTTGATTAGCCTTCGGTCCGAGTTTCGTTCCATTCGGATTTAAGGTGGCCGAGTTATTTAAATAAATACGTCTATTTTTTCCTAAGTTGGAATTCAACTTTGTTATGACGTACCCTGTATATCGGAAAATGTCACAGTTCAATTTGTTTAGTTGTTTTATTGGTCAGGACGGTCTTGGTTTTTTTTTATTTTAATCGTAACTGTCAAATCGCTTATATGACATCTGTCAAATTTTGACATTGACAGTTCATCTCAATACGTTTTCTTAGTTTTGCCATTATCTATCGAACTGCGCAAACAGAGTTTCAAAATTCCGTCTAGAAGTCTTTACTCGCTCGCGTGGTTTATGGTAGCAGGTGGCAAAAAACATTAATTCATAACAATTCTCAGCATCAAAATTTGGAAAAAGTGTCAAGGGGAAAAGTTGCTTGAAATCGGGACCTCTTTACGTCATTTCAATTTCAAAACGATCAAAAAATAATTCCATTTTTACCACCTTTTTGGTACACCCTGTATAAAAATGTCATAGGGAAAAAATGTTCCGATTGTGTTGATTAGCCTTCGGTCCGAGTTTCGTTCCATTCGGATTTAAAGTGGCCGAGTTATTTAAATAAATACGTCTATTTTTTCCTAAGTTGGAATTCAACTTTGTTATGACGTACCCTGTATATCGGAAAATGTCACAGTTCAATTTGTTCAGTTGTTTTATTGGTCAGGACGGTCTTGGTTTTTTTTTATTTTAATCGTAACTGTCAAATCGCTTATATGACATCTGTCAAATTTTGACATTTACAAATTATGTTTATGACATTTTTTTTTTAGTTTTTCATTCTGTATCTGCTCGTTTATTCGGATTTTAAAAATATTAAAAAATACGGATTTTAAAGCTTTTCCTTTTTTTTCCACCCTGTATAAAAATGTCATTAAAAAAAAAAGTTCGATTTGTTCTTCTCTCAACGTCGTCAAAACGCAAAATCGATCGTATAAAAATTCGATTTTTACTACCTTTTCGGAAGACCCTGTATAAAAATGTCATAATAAAAAAATGTTGAGATTACGATAATTAGTCTTCGGTCCGAGTTTCGTTGCAATTGGATTTAAGGTAACCGAGTTATTTAAATAAATACGTCTATTTTTTCCTAAGTTGGATTTCAACTTTGTTATGACGTACCCTGTATATCGGAAAATGTCACAATTCAATTTGTTCAGTTGTTTTATTGGTCAGGACGGTCTTGGTTTTTTTTTATTCGAATCGCAACTGACAAATCGCCTATATGACATCTGTCAAATTTTGACATTGACGTTTGGGCGCGTGATTTTTTTTTCTTGTTTTTTCATTTCCTATCAAATGGCTATGTTGGTTTTTTTAAAATCGCTTTATTAAGAGGTGTTTTTTCTCGTGCGTTATAAAATTATTTATAATATTTTAGGTACAGGGTGTTTCATTATATAAGTAGAGAAGAAACGTATAAAAGTATGAGACCAAAAATAGGTACCTAGTAAAAATATTCGTAATGATGTGATACTTATCGCCGTTAGTTGTGGTTAGCATCATAATGTAGTAAATTAAATAGAACATATTACGCATATAATAAAATTTACAAGAGTGCGGTAAAGAAATTTTACAGCATTGGGTGCGGTAAAGAAATTTTACCGCACTTACCGCACTGAGTGCGGTAAAGTACTACTTACGACATGAAAATGAGTGCTGTAAAGTGTACTTTACCGCACGCGAGTAGGAAATAGTTATTTACCTAACAAGTGCGGAAAGTGGTCCTTTACCGCACGCGACGGCAGTTGCACGAACGACGCGAAGCGGAGTTCGGGCAAGCCGTTAAGGGCGGTAAAGACACTTTACGCACGTGGTAGGTACACAATTTTTCCTTCGAGCAATAATATTTGGAACAAAAATCAAATTTAAAAGAAAAAATTTATAAAAAGTAACAAATATTAATTGTTAAAAGCTATAAATATTTTTATATTATGCATTGCGCGAATGCAAGTACATCAATTGCATTTTTTGAATAAAATTAATACAGTGCGGTAAAGAATCTTTACAGCACTGAGTGCGGTAAAGAATCTTTACCGCACCGGTAAAAAAAAGAATTATATTACAAAATTAATACAAAAAGAAACAATATTTTTTAAAAATATTTATTACATACAAACATTATAATATAAAAATATAGCTAACGATAAATATTAAAATTAAATGTACAATTTGTAGCGCAATGCAAATTAAGTGCTGAGCGAGCTTGATTTTGTTCATCAGATGTAGTTGAGCAGTTTTTGTAAATTACAGAAGCGTTATTTTCTTGCGCCATGCATGGTACAGTAGATTGTTAAAATTATTTATAATATTTTAGGTACAGGGTGTTTCATTATATAAGTAGAGAAGAAACGTATAAAAGTATGAGACCAAAAATAGGTACCTAGTAAAAATATTCGTAATGATGTGATACTTATCGCCGTTAGTTGTGGTTAGCATCATAATGTAGTAAATTAAATAGAACATATTACGCATATAATAAAATTTACAAGAGTGCGGTAAAGAAATTTTACAGCATTGGGTGCGGTAAAGAAATTTTACCGCACTTACCGCACTGAGTGCGGTAAAGTACTACTTACGACATGAAAATGAGTGCTGTAAAGTGTACTTTACCGCACGCGAGTAGGAAAAATATATTCTACTATTATCTGCTATCTTTAGTTACTTGTTATTTGTTGTCGTTATCACTAAAACGGAGCTTCAATTTATCAAAAGTCAAAAAGGTAACGACATGTTACTATATAACGCATACACCCATAAAAAAGAACGTTTTATTGATAAAATATATTGACAATTTTTTTTTAGAAAAGCAAAATTTTATGCGTCCTTATGACCACGTCCTAAAGCTTTGGGTCCAATTTACTCCGCGTCTATTTGTCGTATGTGTCCTTTTGTTTCGCGTCCAAATGTCCGCGTCCTTTTGTCGCACCTCCAAATTTATGAGTCCTTGAGGAGTAACTTTTCAAAACGCATTATGTCCACTCGAGGACAAAATTGAGTTTGTTGCGGTTTCGCATTAATTTTCACCTCTGTAATACGTCTGTAAACCCAGAATGCATCAATTAGCATTATATCCCTATGTAATTTAAGTGCAAAATATGACGCTCACATCGAAACGCATCATGTCCGCAGGAGTTGTCACATCAAAACGCAGTGTGGTACTTGGCCACCAGGAGGCGGCAAATTCGCTTTATATCGTGTCAACATCACCTGATTTCAATTCTGTCGTTAGTCGGTCGAGTTTAGTACACATGTTAACGTGTATGTTTTGTTGTTACATGGCATTAATAAGTTAGACAAACACAGTAAAGAAAATTGAAGGCATAAGCAGTATGAAACGAATAGTTTTACAGAAAGTAAGAAAAAATGAATCTTTCGATGTAAAAATCAAACTTGAACCGACGTATTATTTTAACGACGATTCAAAAGAATTTTTTTCCATAGTAAAGCGACTCTAAAAAAACGTACAAGAGCCATCTGAGGTCCCACTCATGAATTCAATTAAAGAAGACAAAAAAAATTATATTAAAAAATTGCTGCAAGCTAGATTCGGGGTCGACTGGGAAGATAGCATTCCGTTATCATCATTAACTTTCTTTGATCTTGCCAGTAGCGGCTCGTGACTGATTTAAATGGGGAGGCTAAGTTTCAGAAAAGAAGCGCCATATAGGCGCAAAAAAAAATCACGCCGCAGGCGAAAAATTTTCACGACCACGCCCAAAATCAAAAATTCACTCTGAAAAAAAATGTTAAAAATAAGTAAACTAAAAACTGAAATATCTACCTACCCACAAAGGGACGAGCAAGAGAGTCGGGAGAAAAATTTTCAGGACCACGCCCAAAATTTTTCAAAAATTCACTATAAAAAAAAACTGTTAAAACATCGTGAAAACCCAAAAATCTTTCTATAATACCGTCGTTTTTAACATAAAAATTAAAAGTAGTTAAAGGCCACTACCTAATAGTCTAAAATACAATACCTACCTACTTGATTATTCCCTTAAAAAAACTATGAAAATCCAAACATTACGATATCTTAGGTAGGTATATTCACAGATATTATTATCTACCTAATTTTGAATGCACTAAGCAAGCTAATTAAATTAAATAACTACGCGGATGATTACTGGATTACTGGGCAACGCTGCAACACGATATCTTTGTAATTTCGAACATTGATTTCAGCATTAAAGCTTCTACTAGATTCGCCAATTTCAGTTACCCCCATTTTTATAATAATACAAAGATAAAATAAATAAATAAAGTTAAATAAACGATAAAATAATAATAACTTACATGGACAAGTATATTTTATGCACAATAAAATCGCGAAAACGAAAATCCACACCAAAATTAATAATCCGGCACACACTAACAGAAAAAATTCCTTACGAAACGTCCGAAAACAACGAGGAAAACAATCACACAGATTACAGATACAGATTAGGTTAGGTTAGGTACAATGACAATGAACAATCCAAATCTGGAGCTCTGGGCTTCCCGCGAAATATTTGTGGGCGTTTCTGCCTCCGGCTCTCGGTTTTACGTGACAAAAACAACGCGCACCATCGTACTTATCCTCGCTTCTTGCATTGAAACAAGTGGAAAATTATGTATTATCCGTGCAGAAAATATTTGACCGTTGGAGGCTTGCCTCCGTTGGTAATAGTCTAGGCGCTTATTCGCTGATGCGGGCGGACACTACCTAATAGTCCTGAAGCTGAGCGGCAATAATAAAAATATTATAGAAAGAAAGTGTTTTTTTTGAAGTATCTAATTCAGGATTTTTGATACACTGAGAATATAATAATATGAAAGTATCATTTTCAAAATGAATAAAGTTATCTTTAAAAAAATGATATTTTGTAAGTTTTTGTTGGGGAGACACTGCCTCCCCTGGCGAGCCGCCACTGGATCTTGCCTTAAATGTTGCGCCACAAGTAATTCTAAACAGATCAGGAGACGACGACGAGGAAGAAACCTGCAAATGCCCAAAGGAAGACAACGTTGACCTGCATATTTAGTTCATAATTTAAAATTTTCTTTTGAAAACCCTGTAATTAGGTATTGTTTTTCTATAAAAGTTATGCTTTTGTATGTTGGTTTAATATGGTTTATTTTGTAGTGAATAAATAAAACACTCATTTGGGTCTTACTTTTTTATTTTTTATAACATGTTTAGAACATAAAGCATTATGTCCAATATCTGCCGCAACAAAAAGCATTATATACACAGTGATGGATCAAAACGCCTTACGTCCAATCATTTATTGACTTTTTTTTACAATCTAGGATCGTCTTGATTCCAATGAGAATGATTATTAGAAGTATCGGCCAATATCTATCGAATGACCTTACTATGCAAGTTTAAAACTAATGGGAACATAAAAGATTCGTTTTTCGTTATTTGTGAAAAAAAAAATTTAATGAACATAATCCGTTTTGAAAAGTTACTCCTCTATTATTGTCGCTAATCCAATAGGTCGGGTCGATCTGATTATGAAGCCCATTGCAGCAATTCTACTTGCAATATCTTCATTAAAACTTAACGTTTCTTCAAAAGTTACACCTAAATCCTTATGAGTCACCCTTTTTCTTAAAGTATCATCATCAGTGATGTAATCTTTTAAACAGAATGTTTCTGTTCAGATCTTCCTACAAATGATGACATTCATATTCAGTAATGACCTCCATAAACATGTTAAAGTCATCGATAAATATAAGGGATTTTGACCGATTAACTATTTCAGCTATCCTATTAATTGCCAAATATACTAAGTAGACCTAGGCATCCCGAAGCTGCAATGTAAATTCTGAGAAGCGAAGTCACTTTAGACTCATATTCGCATACGCCAAACGTTCACCATTTGCAACGTTTGGCGTACCTTACAGATATTTAGGTCGTACAAAATTATAAGCGCTAAAATATTTACATTGGATGGTTTATCTTGCTTTTGTTTCTCTATGCTTGGAAAAATAATATTTTATAATTATAATATATTATTTTTAAAATAAATCAGCTCATAAAGATCCTACTATACCCCAGCATATTGCCAAATTTAAATTTTTATCAAATAAATCCATACACGTATTTTCTAGGGCCTAAATGGAGAGCTCATAGAAAAATGATAACACAATCTTTCCATTTTTCAATTTTAAAGAACTTTGTCCCAGTATTTGAAACAGCCGGAGAAAAGCTTGTTAAAAAACTGCAGAGGGACGTTGACAAAGAAAGCGTGGAAATTTCACAGCTTGTTTCTTTATATGCTTTGGATGTGATATGCGGTAAGTCTGAACCTGTAGTAATGGGATATTTGCAAATAGATAACTGCTCATCACAAAGTTCGAGAAATTGTTCGAACACTGGTCTGTAGTTCGGAAATGACATCTCGGATTTTAATGCAGTTTGTCATGTTTCAAAGACTATTTATTGCAGATTAATAGTATTTACAGATGAATAGTGTGATATATACGCCTATAACGTAACCAATCCACCTTAGTATTATATAGGGTGGAAAAGAAAGCTGTGCAAAAAAACAAATTTCAAGTAACTACAACTATTACAATGAATCAATTAACAAATGTGTAGGTATACAGGGTCCTGCACCTCACCTCCCGTCTTCTATAGCTCACTTAGTAATTAAGTTAGAATTTTCATATTTTGCAGACCTTATCTGTACCTTAGTGCGCATTTCAGGAAACGTTACCTACATACTCCTAAAATTTTATTAAAATTGATTTAGTATTATAAACGAAAAAAAATAAAAACTAAAAAATATCAGTTTTGCGCCACTGGTATTAAAAATAAATAAAAAATAAAAATAATGCCTCGTTAATAAATTTATACAAAGGTACTTCTTAAATAAGGTATAACAATTTTGTTAACCAGGTTTGGTTAACATGAATTGTACAGGGTGTCCAAAGTTTAGTGTCAAACTTTGCAAACTTTAAAGCAATTTATTTTTCTTATTTCAAATGGGAACCCCTGTATATTTGATGTCATTCGATTCAGAATTAAAAATCAAACTTTTTTCCTAATTGCAACCCTATCAAAATTTCTAACGCATCAAGAGTTATTTGCAGAAAACCAATTTTATCAACTATTCCAACAGTCATTATTATGAATAAATATCGAAGGTGGCTTTAAAAAACAATTTATTGGTAATAAAGTTTATTAAAGTCACCATAGACCATTTTGACTTTAGTAATCTTAATGTTTCAAATATTGTTAAATTGTTAGTAATTATTAACGGGAAATGATAATCGTGAATATGGTTATCCTTGAAAATTCGTTGAACTGTTCTTTCGATTACATCTACGGCATTAGCGACTGCTTGTTGAGTAACTAAAGGATTTTCTATAACAGATAATAGCACAGCCAATTGATTTTGTTCAGTTTGGACGGGTTTATTTCTCATTGGTTTTGGGTAGTTTACATTTCCCGTTTGTACAGACCTCTCTAATATGTTTTGCAGGCTCCTTTTGTCTGGATGTCGTCGTTCCGGATAACACTGTGCGTAAACTCGGCTTGCCAAAAAAGAGTTCTTTTCGCATGCTCCTAATATAAAAATCATATCTACGAGCTCTTCTTGGTTGTAGTCCATCGCAAAAAACAATATAAAGTAATTATAACAGCTTAAATAATTACTATCAATTTAACAGTATTTAAAACTTTTAGATTACTAAAGTCAAAATGGTCTCTGGTCACTTTAATACCAATAAATTGTTTTTCAAAGCCATCTTCGATGTTTATTCATAATAATGACTGTTGGAATATAGTTGATAAAATTAGTTTTCTGCAAATAACTCTTGATGCGTTAGAAATTTCGATAGGGTTGCAATTAGAAAAAAAGTTTGATTTTTAATTCTGCATCGAATGACATAAAAATATAAAGGGGTTCCTATTTGATATAAGAAAAATAAATTGCTTTAAAGTTTGCAAAGTTTGACACTAAACTTTGGACACCCTGTACAATTCGTGTTAACCAAACTTGGTTAACGAAATTGTTATACCTTATTTAATAGGTACCTTTGTATAAATGTATTAACGAGGCATTATTTTTATTTTTTATTTATTTTTAATACCAGTGGCGCAAAACTGATATTTTTTAGTTTTTATTTTTTTTCGTCTATAATACTGAATCAATTTTAATAAAATTTTAGGAGTATGTAGGTAACTATAGGAGGCACCCAAAAATGTAAGAAAATATATGGCATGTAATTTAAAAAAATACACCCTTATGACGTCACACTTTTTTGGAACACCCTGTATGAAAAAAAAAATTTTCCTGAAATGCGCCCTAAGATACAGATAAGGTCTGCAAAATATGAAAATTCTAACTTAATTACTAAGTGAGCTATAGAAGACGGGAGGTGAGGTGCAGGACCCTGTATATTAAATAGTATACCTACGCTATTTAAAATAAAATAGGTAATATTATAACAATTCAAAGAATTATTATGTGATAACAATAAATTTCGACTTACATTATGACTTTGACACGGAACAATTATGCCTATAAAGACACTAACACGCTAATTTAGATTTATACTCGATAAACCACAGCTAACAATGTCAAATCTATGTTGCTGCAGATTATACCGTGCGAGCAAAAATTTTTTGCATTAAAGACGGCTTGGATTAAAAAACGTAGGGCTTGGTTTAGATCACAATGATATGGGGACGATATATCTAATCAAATCTAGGTTAAAATTTTGTCAAATTTATATTATGACATGATATGCCAAACTAATGAGTAATAAAATAAGTAGACAAATACAAATTTATTTTTGTTGTATACAAAATTAACAAAGTGAGAATATACAGAAAAAAAAAGAAAAATAATTACATAAATTGCTGAAATTGGCCACCAATTGGCCACCATTGGCTCCAAGCATAAATTCACACGTCTCTTTATATTTTCGAAAGTGTTGGCCAGCATCTCTGGAGAAATGTTACCACATTCTTGGATAATTCTTTCTTGTAATAATGGTTCTAAATTTGCAACCGGTGTTCTAAAAATAGTGTTCTTTAAATTAGGAAAAACGAAGTAATCCATTACTGTTAAACAAGGTGATCTAGGTGGGAATTCAATATCTGATCGAGAACTGATCAATCTGTCGTCGAAAAAATTGTGTAAGTAGTTAATAGTTTCGGCGACTGTATGGGCGGTTGCACAGTCCTGTTGAAAATATTTAAAACGTAGTTTGTCGTCAAGTAATTGCTCCACAAATGGATTCAAAACATTGTCTCTATACCGCTGTGCTGTAACTGTGTCATGGAAAAAAATAGGACCAACAATTCTTTTTCGGGAAACAGCTAACCAGACACCAATTTTTTGAGTGTGCAATGTGGACAAAAAAATGGGTATTTTCACTACTCCACATGCGTGTATTCTGAGAATTCACATAACCGGAGAGGTGGAACCAGGCTTCAGCCGAAAAAAATGTGAGGTCTAATGAATCATTTCTTTCCAATAAATTTTGGTTAAACCATTAAGAGTAATTCCTGCGTCTTTCAAAATCTGCGCTTGTATTGCTTGGAATACTTGCACTTTATAAGGAAATAAATTTAGCTGCCTCTTAAGAATAGCCCTGCATGTTCCATAAGATCTTTCCACTTCTTGGGACAGGCGTCTTATACAATTTGTTGGCGTATTTTGCATTATTTCACGAACGTTTGCAACAAGTTCTTCTGTTTTTACAGATGGTCTTTCTGCTCTTTTTGTGTTGTATAGAACCTGTTTTCCTAAACACAGCCACGGTTCTTTTCAGGCAATGATAAAAATCCCCAGCAATAAAAGCAACGTTAGGAATGTTCGTGAAAATCGTCCATGCACAAACCCGGATTGTATTGCCATTCACCATTTACTCTAACCTCGTTTCGATAATACGCTTTCACCATGAATGTTTTGTGCTGTTCCGTAAAGCCAATTGTGTGAATTGTTCTAGAAATTGGAAAAATTAGCGATGAATCAAATTACTTGTAACGACTGTCAAAGATGACGGAATAACTGATTGATTGTTAATTCAGGTAGTTACTGACACCCAACAGGCATTAAGCTATACGGCTAAGCATTACGTCCTTAGATGCAAGACCCTCTTTCCTCTTTGATGCAAATAATTTTTGCTTGCACGGTATATAATTGGTAGCAAATAAATACATCGTTCTTAGCTGTAAATAAAGACTTTTATCCCATTGGAATTAGTAATTTACGTTACAAGTCCGATAAGGTTTTTGGTTAAGAACAAGTTTGGAAATTCTCATTAAGTTCTTTAACAAAACTTTTTGGACGTGTACATTTTATTTCATACTGTCCAGAAAAGTTATTTTTTAATTATTTTTATACTTGGGAAATTACGTATTTACTCTTAAAATGTTCCATCCGGGTATGTTTTAAAAAGCCCAGCAATTATTTCTTGTCGGCTATAATGTCATAAGTCAATAGCCGGCACCAATAATTAATGAAGTTAGTATTAATACAGTGTGACCAGTAAAGTTCGCACCATATGGGATTTTTTTTATTAATAGTTTTATTCGAAATTTGATTCTGGCATCAAGTTCTGCTTTAATCGAAATAAATTTAAGCAAAAAAATAGTTTTCACGTGATTCGCATTATCTGTCAAATTTTAATTTTTTCCAAAAAATAATTCAAAAGTGAGGTTATTTCTGAAAATATCGAAAAAAGTCATTAAAAAAAGTTTTTTTAAATGCAGTTTCTAGGCAACATGCAAAATTTTAGCTGCATAAGATAATTTAGATTTTTTACCCACTTAGATAATGAACACTTCAGTGATGACACAGTGTTCTTTTTTGTCTTAATATTAAGGTGTATTACTTTCAGACACAAACGACGCTTTCAAAAATACTTATTTTATGAAGTTCCTTATACAGGGTCAAAAACAAATAAACTTTGCATCACATGCGACCATGTTTTAATAGCCCAGTTTTGATTTTGTAGAAAAACACACATTTAATATGGCGCTACCTTAAAGAAAATATAATATCTGAAATAAAGCATTGTCAAAACTAAGAAGTTTTATGTACGTTGCGTTAAGTATTATTTTGCAAAAGTGGTGGAATTAACAAAATATGGGTAAAAAATCAAAATTATTTTATGCAGCTAAAATTTTGCATGTGGACTAGAAACTGCATTAAAAAAAACTTTTTTCGATACTTTCAGAAACAACCCCACTTTTGAATTATTTTTTTGACTATTTAACTAGAGTGTTTTACACTGGCAAAATGTCATAGCAACGGCCGGTCTTCTACTGGCAAAATTACTACCTGCACCTACCTGGACAAAATTCACATGTGATTTTTGCCGCGGCAAAATTTTGTCTTTTTTCTAGTTAAATAGTCATGTCGAATACCACTCGAGAAAAAATTGTGTAAGCAAAATTGTTCTCAAGGATTTATTTAAGTTTGTTGCTTTTAAGCAATTTCGCTCATGACATTTTCGACAAAATCACTCGCCTGACGGCTCGTGATTTTGTCAAAAATGTCATTCGCGAAATTGCCAAGCAACAAACTTTCATACCTTTCGAAAATTTTGCCGACAAAATTTTATCTCTTGTGATATTATATATGAAAAAATTAAAATTTTACAGATAATGCGAATCACATGACTATTATTTTTTTTTTGCTTACTTTTCATATCGATCGAAGCAGAACTTGATGCCAAAGTCAAATTTCGAATAAAGTTATTAATAAAAAAATCTCATATGATGCGGACTTTACTGGTCACACTGTATAATAGATTTTACTTATTATAAAGTATGTTAATAACAACTAACAGAGGATTAAGTTTATGGTTAAGGGAAAAATAAACGCAAATAAACCTTGAATATAAGGACACATCTATACAACACTTATATTACACAAAATTTGGTTTGCCGTCATCTTCCTCGCACTTGCACTAAAAGTCAGTACACCATACCATCAGACATCTATAACTCACCAACAACGGTAATCAAATGGTATGTTTCGAATTACTCCGTTTAACTTACACTACACGGAGCAACGATAGATCATTGTTTTAAGTTAGTTCGTCCCTCTCTGTTCCGTTATAGTAAGGGATAGACTATATAGCGCTCGCTGAAAGTTACCTAAACAATTTCTCCATATTTTAAAAAAGGAAATAGTTCCTAGTTCCTAAAAAGTATATTTTAGTTATAAAAAGAGGGTTTATTTTTTTTATTATAATTAGATAACCTTGTAGGAATTAAAAAATCATCTATTAGAAATATTTTATTTGATACATATTTTAATGGTTAAATGATATTTTTTTGCCGGAAAAACATCGAATAGGCGAAAAATAAGTAAGAACAGAATACAGTTAAGATTTAATTTTTGCATATTATACTAAATTAAATGTCGGTATTGAACTGAGAGAGTTAATTATATTCTGAATGACATAAAAATTATTGAGCTTTTTAGAGTGTGCCATGGGATTAAAAATCAACGCACTGGAAGGTGAAAATTCTACATATATTAAAAACATTAAAACACAATGTACAATAGTGGTGGAAAGAGGATCTTCTCCAATCGCTGATATGCTTTATCCATTTACATGGAATTTTTACAAAGAAAAACGTGCACTTAAGGTAAATTAATTGTCGCTAAACAATAATAAATATTTGATTCAGTATAAGCTAAAGTCTGTTTAATGATCGTGAACTACGTGGGATAGTAAATTTGCGTAAATAATGAATGTCGTATAATTTTACCACCCAAAAAAGTTTTATTGTCATTTTTGACAGTGACATTTTCAATTAACATTATTTCAAAAAGTCATGGTATTGTGAAAAAGAACAAGCATTAATTTTAAAATTATTTGATTATTTTCAAAGAGAAAGTAATGCCGGAAAGATTATTTTACAATTTTACGCTGCTTACGGTAGATAAAAAATTTCATGAGCGAAATTACCAAAAAGCAACAAAATTGAATAAAACCAAGAGAAAATTTTGCCGATACAAAATTTTCTCTCGAATGATATTCGACAAGACAAATTCACAAGAAAACAATAAAAACACACTGTTTATTTAGCAAACTAGAAACTTTATTTATTTATTACTAATATTAAACGTACAGTTGTTATAAGTACCTAATAGTTTGTCCATTCTTTTCTATCAAAGCATGGTTTTGGGTATGATTGACTTGCATTTGAAAAGTCGAATGACCACATGCTTTATTTGTTATTCTGAGATTTTCGATGAGCTTTAGATGATGACTAGGATCAAGCTGCAGATATGGTTTCAGGAAATTTGCGTTTGAGTGGCCTGTTAACTTAATCAACACCTTGTTTAAAAAGGGCAGACACAGCGGAAGATCGATAAGAATGATTTGTTATTTTATGCTTCTTCGTATCTATTCCAGTTCTTTTCGCTGAAGTTTTGGTCCACTTAGATACTGTATTTATTCCTAGTGGAGTATTTTTGAACCAACATCCCTTCCGCCAGTTTGGATGAACGGAGAGAAATAGTGTGTCTCTGGAAATGTTTGGTCCTCTTTTTTCCAGTAATTTTAAAAATAATCTTATAGGGCATACGCCTTTGTTTGATGAATTTCTTACCAACCATTTGCTGTTTGCCAATCCTTTTGACCCACCTTAAGTTGTCTTGGAAAATATGCCGTTTTATTCAATTCGTCCGGTAAATTCTCCCATGGTATCAAATTCCTTTTGAAAATATTGAATTTTGCAATTTACGGCCTCATTGCCTCTCCAAGCTAGTTCAAATGAGCGGAGATGGAGACACTATTTTTGTGCTTTATCGGAGTTTTCTTCATTGTAGCTTTGCATTATTGTTAGTAAATCTTTGGTAGATAATGCTTTTAAACTAACTTTCTAACTTACTTTCCTCTTTTCCTGACAAATTTGGAGCTGCTTTCCCTTTGCGTCTCTTGCCATTCGCGCATTTTTAAAGGAAATATCCGTAAAAGGGTCAATCTTTATTTCGTATTCTGTAACATACATTTCTTGAATTATTTTTGCTGTAGTGTTCCATAATATAGCCTTTACAGAAGATTCTTTATAGTCTTCGCCATTACCCTTCTTCATATTAAAGACGTAATCTTCGAGGATTTTCGCCAGTTCCCTCACAGTAGTACATTTTTCCAGTTTATATTTTCTTACCATTCTCGGAGAACTGTGCCCAAATTGAGTTCTTCGATTTCCGTGGAATATTTTCAGCTATCGATTTTTTTTATTTCTTGGATAGATTTGCACCCAAATCTTGCATTTTCGTTTAAATTGCTCATTTTATCTTTTTCAAACCCGGATGACATTTGTCAGACTAACAATAGTTTTTACCTGATATCTATCAAAATTATGCCGCTGAAAAATATGTGGTCTTTTAAAACTAATAGGTACCTACCAGACTTGTATTACTTCGTTATTTCTTCGATTTACTGTAGCTTTACTTTATTTCACTTACATATTTCAGGTTGCTCTATTATATAAAGTCATATATATTTACCATTTTGGTTATTTATAGGTCATTCATAACCAGGTTAAGGACGTTATTAATGAAAGAATTAAACAAAAAAATTATAATGACACTAACTTATTGGAATCCGAAACCAATGGTAAAAGCAGTATTAACAAGCGGTTGGCATTTTTAGATTTGCTATTACAATCTAATATAAATGGCAAACCTCTTTCCACAGAAGAGTTACAGGATGAAGTAAATACTTTTATGTTTGAGGTAAGTCGGCCTTTTGAGAATTAAAATGTCGGACAAAAATCCATAATTTGGCCACTCAAAGAAAATAAAAAATTATTTAATTAATTTGTGTTGGGCTACAATGCTTGGTGAAACTGTTCCATTGCACAGGAAGTAAAAATAATAACTACTTGTTATGTTTCACAAACTTAGTCAGTCTTCTGACACGTGTTTCGGCCCTTGCGGGTCATTTTCAGTACAAGAAAATACTAAACTCTACGTGACATTACAAAAGTATTTGTATCTTATCATGGTAATTAAAAACATGTCAGAAAAGTACAATTAGGATTAGAATGATTGAATGATCAACTGTAGGTTTTTTCCTAATTTTTAAAGGTACATATTTAATCCCAAATTAGTGTGCCTTAAGAATTAGGGAAGCACCTGAAGGTATTTGGGTTTGATTATTAACAACATTACATTTGTTTTTATGACTTTTTTGATAGCTAGTGTATCTAATAGGTTTAGGTTTCTGCTTTTATTGTGTATGTATATGGGTTTTATGTTATTAGAGAGTGATTGTCTTTTATGAGGTGATCAGCTAACCCTGTTTCATTTTGTTATTTTATAATATTTTATAATAGACGTTTTGTGTTCTTCAAGCCTGATGTCAAAATTTCCACCTGTTTATCCAATATAGATAGCATCGCAGTTATCGCATTGTATTTGATAGAATTTAGTATTGTCTTGTACTCCTTTGAGAATGACTCACAAGGGCCGAAACACGTGCCAGGAAACTGATTAAATTTGTGAAACATAACAAGAACTTATTTTTTTTTTACTTCTTGTGCAAATAGAAAATTTTTAGTTGTTTACCCTGTATCGAATAGACGACTTTTCAAATAAAAATGAAGATAAAAAATATTTTTTAATTTTTTTATCTTCATTTATATTTGAAAAGTCGTCTATTCATAACTACGATATCTTGCACATTGAAAACAAAAGTACGAAATTAAATTTGCTTGAATCCTTAGAAATAAAAAATAGGCTTAAAAATAACAATACTCTTCTTAATGATCAATTTTTGAATCTCTTTAATTAGTCTGTAAACATTATTATTGGTTTTTCCAACAATTTAAATAACCTGAAAATACCTGCAATTGTTACACCTAAGTTATACCTTTTAAAATACCATTTTTAAGTATATGCTCCTTTGAAGAAGTAACTGTGTAGCGAAATATGTCGAGTCAAAAATATAAAAATCTGTGGAAAGTGTAAAATCACAATTTTATTTTTTTACCATTTATTTAACACAATAAATGAAATTCCTAACTGAACTAGTATAGAAGCTGCATGCTATTGTGGTACCCTGTATATTATTTCTAACTAATTTTAGGTTCAGTTAAGGGCAAACACTAGTGGCGAATTCGCCATTTCGTTGTTTTTTTTAATTATCAATATTTCGTTTATTTCTCGTGTTCTCCACAAAGCGGTCCAAGTACCCGAATTTAGGTACTCATTACCTACAGTTTAAGGAGTAGCAGTAAAAATTACTTAATAAATTAATACAAGCAAAAAAAAAACAAAATTTGTCCATATTTATTTTTCTACTTATTAATTTTTTAAATCCAACTTTTCTTAACGTAACACTGTTGGTAATTGTACTTTAAAGATGGGTATTTAGCCGATTTTTAAATAAAACGAAAAAATAACGAAATATTAATAAAAAAAAAACGAAATGGGAATGCGTCACCAGTGTTTGCTCTTAATGTTCAGTTATAAAAACGTTGCTTTTTTAGGGACACGATACGACATCATCCGCTATTAGTTTTTGTTTATTTATGCTGGCCACACACCCAGAAGTGCAGGTAAATTAAATACTATTCGAATGGATCACCGGGCAATGTCTTTAAACAACAGGCGCGGCTTGTCCATAAGGTCATCTGTTCGATGACCCACCTAATTAATTTATTTTTCAAAAAAAATAAAAATGATTTTCGTTCAAAAAATGCAAAAGTTCCAAAGTGTATGTGTCATGCGAAAACTCCCCAAATAGAAGATTAAAGTCTGGACCAAGATATACCGTTTGGCTTAATGACTGCAATAAAACCCCTTAATGGCTTAATAATAGTTTTATTATATTGTAAACACCCAAAGAAACCCTGTATACCTGTTCGATTGCCAAACCTACGTTTTTAAATAATTTAGTGGTAAAATTACCCATATAAAACTATCGATGATCCTGCCAACCAGCCTAATCTACCTGGTCCGAGCTGGCATCACTGTTTACATTACTAAAATGAAATTAGATAAGGGGTAAAAGCTTTGCACAGGGACGGATTTTGTAGTTAAATGAAATGTCAGTAATAAATGGTATAGTAGTACCTATCTATACCTACTTATACAAAAATATTTACATATACCTACTATACAGCAATATACACAGAAGGTTTAATTGTAATTATAAAACGTTTTGTTTATTAATTTATTATAGGTACAAGTGTGAAAATAGTAATAATTGCAATATACAATATTGGTACCTATACCCACTTATAAAAAAATATTTACATGTACTATACAGTAATATACACAGAAGGTTTAAATGTAATTATAAAACGTTTTAATCTATTCCTAATTCAGTCTCGCTATCACTATCATCCACATTTATAATAAGAGGATGTATTTGTGTGTCAAACCAGGTTTCATCCAGATAAACTATTGAACGTTTTTTGGATCTTTCTTTTAAAGAATCTAACGTTGGCACAACATTTTCTTCATACATTTGGTATATTTTCCTGCGAATAACATCTTTGTCACAATCATCTACGCACTTCATTTTCCCGGTATCTTTGCGAACTTTTCATTTAAAATGTCCGTTTAGCATAATATCTCGTACCGTCGATAATGGAACTTTCGTCATTTCACTGGTATTTTTAATGGCAATTACTTTAGGGTGATCGCTCTTTAATAACGATTCGCACACATTTTTTACGATCACTTTGGCGTCAGAAGATAAATGCTTTCGGGAATATTTAGCGTAGCTAGATATCGCATTAGCGGAAGATTCCCACGGTCTCCACATACTTTTAATATTACCTTGTTGCACACTGCCTCAAATTAGATGGGTACTAATCTATTTCGAATATTATGTTTACTAAAGTTGATTCAGCCAGTAAACCCGTAAGATGGCGGCGGATAATCCATGTCAGCGCTCTCCAATCACAAATAAATTAAGGCAAAAAGTTACTAGGATTTCACACCAGAAATTATTAAAATTTAATTCCAAACATAAGTAAAAGCAACTATTATTAAGTCCCTATATCATATATCTTTCTTGTTTCTTCGTATCGAGTTAAATGCATGATAGAGAGAGACACATACCGGTGCTAACCAACACGAACCGTTATATGATCACTGGGCAGGCCAGGCATTGCTTTTGTATAGCGCAACGTAGAGACCGTTTCCGGGGTTTCCAGGAGTAGCAACACACAATACGTCTTGAACGGAATATAACGTGTTAGACAGAGATATATATGTGACTTATTGCTGCCAATATTATTCTTACTAAAGATTAAATAGCTGGAATATGACTTTTGTCATATGACATGTCGGCCATCTTGCAGGTTTACTGGCTGAATCGACTTTATTTATATAAGCTATATAAACAGGTACCTGTAACTAAAAATTTTTCAAAAATATCCTAATAATTAAGTTGTTTCTAGAAAACCTTAATTAGATAAATTGAAGAAATAGTCCATACTTCAAGTGGAGTAAAAGATTGAAAGGGAAAGAAAAACTCTAAGTCTTCCTCCACTAATATATTCCAAATGAATCTTATTTAAAGATACCTCAACATGTTTCGAACATAGAAATGTTCATCTTCAGGAGAATTAAGATGTTATAAGCAAGAAAAATAACTAGTATTAACGTTTTAAGCTAGGCTTTAAGATAGTGAGAATGACACATTAACATTCTAAGTCAGAAAAGCATCAAAAAACAAAGAACCGAAGTATTATTTTGCCAGGTGTAGGGTAATAATAGTAAAATTAGAGGAAGCAAGGCCCATATGTGAAGCGAAATTAGTACAGCCGTAGAAAAGAGTAAAATTTAAATTTGAAAATGCTGATGAAAGGGGAAGAAAAAGTGATCAAGTGTGAGGAAAGTAATGTATAAAACAGTAAAATTAAGAGTGGAAAATAGTGTTAAAATTTAAGGAAGGTCGTCATAATGTGAGTAGTACTGTAAAAGAGAAAATTCAGGTTAGTGAAAATACAATATGTGTATATGCAACTTACTTTCAAAATTTTTAGGAATAAAAATAGTAGTAATCCCTGAGTCTTAGGTTCAACATAATTAAAGAAAAGTTCAAAACTAAATAATTTTCAAAAGTGAGCAGCAAATTTTGAAAGTAAGTTGCATATACACATATTGTATTTTCACTAACCTGAATTTTCTCTTTTACAGTTAATCGACTACTCACATTATGACGACCTTCCTTAAATTTTAACACTATTTTCCACTCTTAATTTTACTGTTTTATACATTACTTTCCTCACACTTGATCACTTTTTCTTCCCCTTTTATTTTACTATTATTACCCTACACCTGGCAAAATAATACTTCGGTTCTTTGTTTTTTGATGCTTTTCTGACTTAGAATGTTAATGTGTCATTCTTACTATCTTAAAGCTAATACTAGTTATTTTTCTTGCTTATAACATCTTAATTCTCCTGAAGATGAACATTTCTATGTTCGAAACATGTTGAGGTATCTTTAAATAAGATTCATTTGGAATATATTAGTGGAGGAAGACCTAGAGTTTTTCTTTCCCTTTCTTAATTAGATAGTTTATTAATTTTGAGAACCCATCAAGTAATGTACCTATCTATTGTTATTATAAACTGGCATTAATACGTCTCTGCGTCTAGGCGAAAACGATGGCCGAGTTTATGAGGGGTTTTATTGCAGTCATTAAGTCAAACGGTATACCTTGGTACACACTAACATAAATGAATTGGCAACTAAAAGCGAAACAAACATACGGGCTCGCCGGCCGTCGACTTCGCCTGATCTCGGGTTGTTTCGTACTCGGTCGAAGGCGGTTCATTAGGCATTTATGGTCTCGGGTTGTTTCGTACTCGGTCGAAGGCGGTTCATTAGGCATTTATGGGAACACAGACGAACTGCTCCTTGAGAGAGAGCAAAACTTTGTGTTAGATAAAGAAAAACTAATTACCAAATATGCGGATTGTATTTGCAATATTTGCATAAACAGTTTTGTTTCCTCATAACATAAGGTATGCCGATGCCGAATTGCCCGTATGCCGTTAACCCTTTATGTAGTTCGTTTACGTTTGTGTCTTTGACTTGTACTTGTGACGTGTATTAAATAACAATGACTTCAACAATCTAAAAAATATTACAGTTTTATTATTACTTGGCTCAACTATGTACTAAACTGCATTTAGCCAAACCTGTAAAAAAACTCACGGGCAGCGCCTGTTAAACAAGTATTGTAAATTACCTTTTGCTAATTAAGAGCATAATTTCATGAAAAAAACATAATATTACGTAAGAGGAAAAAAATTTAAAATGGATAGATTATAATTAGTAATTTGTATCACAAACTGCGTAATTGCAAACTTTTGTCTGTAAGATATTATTAATTTTTTTAAAACGATTATTTTTACCTAGCTGACCAAAAGCTGATAAATATACCGTAAGATTACATAGGGGGCGCTCAAAGTGATTAGACTGGGCCCGACCAGAAGCCACACATAAAATCTAAAGAAAAACTGGATTTTGCCACATTTACGAAATAACTAACATTTAACCACAAAAAAATCCTCTTGAGCACAAGATTGAACTAATGCCCAAGATTTGTAGAAACAAATATAAAAACTTTAATCTAGCCGGATCCGCTTTCAATTTTTGTAGATTATTATACGTCATTCTATACCTAGGTAGCGCAGAACTAAGAAATTAAGGGGTGAGAAGCAAAAGGTTATATTTTTAAAATTCATTATAATTCATTTTGAAGTTAATTAATTACTATGAAATCTACGATAATGTTTTCGAAATTATTTTTTAAAGATGTAGAATAATATGCAAGTATTTTTGATTAACTCACACCTTGGAACTTTTTGTTATGATCACTGGGACCCTTTTGCTTCTAGGTTCTTTTAAAACATTTTTTAAGGTACGAGGTACACAAAATTTTAATAAAACTAAAAAATATTATTTTCGCAAGATACATCATTTTTTATAGTTTTCATAATCGAAGAATAAATTGTGTAATAGTGTCATCATCTTTGACTGCATTTTTGTTAGATCGTTTTTATTTTGTTGCGTTTCGTTTTGTTTCTCTTTTGACTTTTGAAGTTTCCCTTCTTGATGGGGCATACTTTTATAAAAGTGATGATGAATCGCGTTAAATTTTCTAGATTATTTTTAGGACTCCGATGTAAAGTTTTTTTATTTCCTCAAGATAAATTTGGTCGTTCATTGGAACCAAATAATTTCCCGCCATTTTAATATTCTTTTCTCTGTATCGTTTTTTGGATCTGATATGGAATAAATGACAGTTTTAAATATACGTATCTGTACCTAACTCATTTTGAGCAAAAATGTAACTAAGACCTTTTGCTTGTTACCCATTCAAATATACTTACTTATTATTTTTTTATTTATTCCAAATAAAATCTCAAAAACATCTGTTCATGAGAGATTCCCTACTAATAACAACATCTAAAAATGTAATTGTTAAATATAACTAATTAAAATACAAGTAAAGTCAAAATACTACTTAAAATGTTAATATTCAATAAAAAAATATAAAAATATTTAAATATGTAAAAAATTATGCAATTATTATTTCTTTTAAAAGAATAATATAACTAATAATATTGTTTAGATATCATTTATAAATAATTTTAAAAATAATAATTAATCATAAAATAAGTGCACGTTTAAATATTTTTTAGTTTAAAATTTATCTTTTTAATAATAACTTAATAGCCTTTAGAAAGTCACAACATTATAATGCAGCTAAATAGAAAATCTGACCCTTGTAATAGTTTAATTAAAGAGTTTTTTTTAAAACCCACAAGTTATACCTTATCAACATTAGGAAAAGTAATAATATTATCATAAAACCAAAAAAAAATATTTATATAATTCATCTAATAACATTTTTTTAAATTAATTTTTATCTAATTAGGTACCAGGTTTTTAGGTTAATAACTATAATGACAAAAATACCAGCGAATACTCCGTTTTTTTTATGGACAAATTAACAAATTAATTATTATTAGCAGATGCGTAATTTCAGATTTTAATTAGCGAGAGTCTAATTTTTCTGACAGGCGACAAGTTTTTTTGATTTAAAAAGTCGATGGGCGGTGCATAAAATTAACCTTTATTAAAGCCAGTACTAATAATTGCGCCTAGGCGAACATTTTTAATATAAATTAGGAGCAATAAAGGAATTATAAAAATTCTAAAAATATTGTTTGTTCATTTAAAGTATTATGAAAAACAATACCTTGTCGGACTTCCATTGTCTTTTTTTTGTTACTTTACACCACGTTTCGATTAGTTAGTATCTCTAACCGTTTCAAAGTGTAAACTAAAGTATAGGTAATTCAAAGGCTAATGTCCGTGTGCAATAAAGCTTGATGACTCCGCCTACGTGCTTATTGGAGTGTAAAGTTTGAGGTGTTTGTTTCGAATAAGGAGAGGCTTCGAGATATTGAAGATATCTATACTTGGTTTACTAAATATATGGGTATTTTGATTCATAAAAGCTGTTTCTTTAAATTTGCATTTTCGCCAGTGCTGTCCCGTATCCAAAACCTTAGCTTCTGACCACTATATACTAAGTTGGTTTGTCCATACATCAGGTTCCGCTATATCTGATCTCGAAGTTTTACTTCTTTAGGTATGTTTCAGATGTTCTTTAACTTGTACGAGAATCTCCAATGTACGATCCGCCATACTTGCAAGGTATTCAATAAATGCAATTTTTTGTGTTTTCATTATGTGAGGGTTTTATTTTTATAAGAAAGCTTCTAAGCTTATTTCCGGATCTAAACAGCTTTTAAATCGGAAATACACTTATTAGCTTTTTTAAAAAACTAAAACCCCCACGTACTAATGAAAACACAAAAAAGCTGCATCTATCGAATCTCTTGCGAGTGTGACGAATCACATTGGAGAAACAAAAAGACTTCTCCCTGTACGAGTGCAAGAACATCTGAAACATACTCAAAGAGGTGAAACTTCAAGATTAGGTATGGACCAACCAACATAATATACAGGGGTCAAAAGCTAAGGTTTTGGACACGGAACTGACGGAACAGCACTGGCGAAAACGGTTTCATTACACCTTTAATCCGAAGGTAGGGGAAAAAAGATAATAGCTAGATATGTCCAGCCATTTGTCTTGGTCTTGTTTGCAGTAAAAAAAATTTCGCAAGCTGTACGGTAAGCTGTTCTCAAGACACAGCCTGCGTCCCTTTTTAGTTGTTCGCCTGGTAAATTGTAGAGGGCACCACCAACAGTACTTCACCTACATCTAAAGCTTCATAACTTTTTTATGCCTTGGTACTGCAGCGTTACCACATTTTTTTTACCAAGTCGGGATTTTGCAACTTTTTGAGTGAAAAAAGCGGGATTCTTTCGTCGAAAGCGGGACAGTAAAAAACCGTATATAATCAGAAGTTTTTAAATATTTATCTTTTTATTTGAGTTCAAATTACATTTATATTTAAAATGTATTTTAATACAAAATTTGATATTTTAAATCAGATTTACCCCATCGTTTAATAGTTGAGTCTTATTCGTCTTCTGAATAAAAAAAAACAGAAATCAAAATCAAAAATTTTTATTCATGGCGCGCATTTCAAAAAATAGTCTGAGGAGTGAGTGTTACAAATTGCAACTTACAATAAGAGAATAATTATTTATAAGAATTACTTATTCATGATATTTCTGTGAAGATTTAACTTCTTTTAAAGTTTCCTTTTTCTTTTTAATAAAGATGAAGAACTATTCACAGGATAGCTGTAGATTAAACTGGATAAGTAATTCTGCTTTCATTAAATTTACGGAGCATTTATTTCTGGCATCCGACAATTTTAAATTCATCTGGGAAAAGACGCGTTCAGGAAAGCAGTTTGATGTTGGGATATTTAATATGAAAGACACTAGTTTAAACATATTCTGGCATCTTTTTTGGGAAACTGTTGAAAGAGCTGGTGCCATTATCCCTGAAAAGCCGGACTGAGCCTGTCCCGCATTTATTTTTGATTTAAAAATCCGGGCGTCCCGCCAAAATCGGGACGTCTGGTAACGCTGCTTGGTAGGTACAGGGTTTTTCCGTATATTTTGGAGTACCCCTGGAGATTCTATTTGAAGACCTAGAAAAAACTTTAAATTACCAAAGTTGCATGATTTCTCCTGAACTGCCAGAATTTGTTATCGGACAAAACCAATGAACATCGTAAATTTGTTTAATAATGCCAATGTCGATTTTTTTAAATGGAACACCCTGTATATTAATTTTCTTTTTAACTCCTCACTCTTTTCTGATTCCAAATTGGTATATATGTTATATGTTTACTTTAGTCGTTTAGGCAAAATTTCATTTCAAGATATTGCGGATTAGAAAATCTATATTGGTGTGAGGAAAACATGTTAGAACATAATGCTTATTCAGTAACAATAATTAATATAAATAATGATAATAATTTAAGAAACAATAAAATGGTTCTATATATATATGGAATCAGAAAAGAGTGTGGAGTTAAAAAAAATTAATATACAGGGTGTTCCATTTAAAAAAATCGACATTGGCATTATTAAACAAATTTACGATGTTCATTTGTTTTGTCCGATAACAAATTCGGAAAGTTCAGGGGAAATCATGCAACTTTAGTAATTTAAAGTTTTTTCTAGGTCTTCAAATAAAAGCTCCAGGGGTGCTCCAAAATATACGGAAAAACCCTGTACATTAATTTTCCAGTTAACTATTCATATTCCCTAGCATCTTTTTTCAAAAAAGGAATACCTGTATATGTCGCTTCGAGCAGCCGTTTCTGGGATAATAGAATTTAAAATGTTTTATTACGTAGTTTCTGAGACTCATTGTGGTCCTACTTTATACAGGCCTAAACTTGGTGGTTCTATCTCTAATACATAAAATGTGTCTTGTGTTTTCTTTTTACAGGAAAAAGTACTGAAGGAACAACTAGCGATATTTAATGATGATGTTGAAGCAAATCCTTCTTTCAATCAGCTTAATGAAATGAAGTACCTAGAATTTGTTATCAAAGAAACTTTAAGACTATTTCCATCAGTACCATTTTTTGGGCGAGTATTAACCAAGGACATAGAATTTAGTAAGCATTGATACCACATACATACTTGTGTTATATACCAAAATAAGCGAATTTAACTAAACTTAAATTAGGTTAATGTTGCTTAGATGCTATACGAATGAAATAAAAACATAATCTGAAATATTTTTTTACTATAATTTTCAAAAGGGTCAAGAGTTTTTGCGAAAATTTCGTACATTGACATTGTTTCATGGGACAAAAACCCCATATTAAAACTGAAATTAATATTAATCTATAGGCGTGAAACTAGGGTTTTCTAATAATTGCACATTTCAAATTTCTCCGCCAATAAAAAAAATGGAGTTTAAAGAAACATATCGCTGAAATTGGCAAATTATAATAGAAAATATACCTTTTGTCTTTAAATGAAATGGCATCAACTCACAACAACAAAATGTTTTGTTAATAAATCCTTCTTGTTGTGCATGCCACGCTATAAAAAGTAGATGTTTTCAATTTTCAATAATGACCAATTTAAAGCAATTTAAATCTCAATAAAATTATTCTGACGAAAAACGCGATCATAATTATTTATTATTTCCATCTGTGCAAATTGTCACAGGTAAAAAAAATGCATAAAGTATGTTTAATGACCGCTGACCGTTACGTCATATTCTTCATATTTGCGATACATAAATTAATTCAGTCAGTTTGACTTACCGGTGGTAAAGGTTATAATGTTTCTTAGGCTTGATCTACGTAAAGACGGATGCATGTGAACAAGTAAAATACAAGCGCGTTTTTTCAAATTTTTAATAATTATATTTATACTGGTAATGAAGTCAGAAATGAGTAGTTTATTCGGGATAAAAGGTATCATGGGATGAAACATTTTGTTTTGTTTGAAAATCGGTACGAAATTTTTAATTAATTTAAATTTACTCATAAAACTCATTTACAAAATTTAAAATTGAATCATATTATATTCTTTTGTCTAGTGCATCAGTCTATAAATTTTGTAACAAATATTTTCACCTATTTATAGAATCATAAAAAGAAAACATACCGTAGAACGGGGCTATTCGGGACAAAATTATAGGGGGTGGGTATCACATTTACCTAAAGTATTAATCCCCGCTCCCAAGTAGGGGGGGTGATATATTTTTTAAGGGCTTGTCCCAAATTACTCCATAGGGTGGGGATATTTGGGATATCGTATAAAATGCATTAAAATGCATTAAAACTCAAATAATAACCCCATTTGGGATAATTTGGGATTATTTGGGACAACAAAAATTGTTTTTAAAAAAATATAATATATTATTAAGTAGGTAAAGGGCAGCTTCTCGAATATTTAATTTTTTTCCCTGATATCCTCTAGTGCTTTTTGTAGATTTTCCTCTGAGTAGGAATTGTAGGGATTATAATTTTTTCCCCGTCTGTAACTACTGAGATACTTAGTTCTTACGTATATTCTAACAATTTTTATCGCCAAAAATAGAAAAAAAAATCTATTTAGTTATTTGTCCCAAATTGCCCCACAGTACAAAAATGTTTATAACAAATTCTCTTCTATGTCAAAATTCTCAAAAAATTTTTTTTGGATATGAAAAATATGTAACAATTAGTCAACGATCCTAAACTTACCGTGAAATAACGAGGAAACCGCCAGGAACAAGAAGTTGGCACATAAATATTTTTCGCGGTTTTTTAACGGCTTTTTCGGGAGCTCTAAAACATACTACAGTACCGCACAGCGAGTGAAAAATTACTTGAGAGGACGGTTAACCAATGCCAGAACGCGAGGCCACGATGCCCATCAGTTGAGATCCACGTGGCGAAAGGCAGGTTTGCCAGAATTATTTTTTTTTGCATTTCCGAAATAACCCCCACAATCCCAAATAGCCCCATTCTACGGTACCTGATAGAAAATGACAATAGTGGCAATGATATGGAGAAAGTCTTAAAACTCCATGTCCATGTTTCAACGATAGATCTATTAAAACAATTTAAAAATTAAATGAATTGCGCTTTCCAGATTATTTGTAACGTTTAAATCGGATATCCTGCTTTACTATTATTCAAATCTGATCCTTCATTACAAATGGTGAAACCGAAATTTGTCTTTGTTCTAACCATCCATCCATTTTTGACCAACTTGTATTTGGATTTTTTTCAATTAGCCCAGAATGATGGGTGGCGTTATCCATGATAATAAGCGACAGTTCTTCCAAGTGCGGTAACAATTTTTCTTCAAACCATTTTTTAAAGTTTTCACTAGTCATCGAATCATGATAATCACCAGATTTCAGGCCAGAGTAGAATATCAAACTTGCATTATTCACAAATCCATTTTCTGAACCAGCATAATATAATAATATACTATTCTTGTGTGTACAGTGTACAGGGTGTTCAGTTTTCGTGTGTTTTCATATACCAGCTCCCTTATTATAAAAGATAGAAAGATGGGGTTTGCGGCTTACTGTTCTATTTTTTTATGAAACTTTCATTACCGTAAACGAAATTTTCATAGCCCTCTCAGTTTCTGACATACAGGGTCATTTTCAAATTTTGTCATTTTTGACGCTCTCCTGTATCTCGATTATTTGATAACTTATCAATAAGGTAAAAATGGACTGTTATAAAGTTTTTTATGTTGAATTCAGTGGCGTAGTTAGTTTTTTTCTAAAAAGTTTTGTTTATGAGTTATGACCCAAACTTATATTTTTTTAATGGGACACCCTATATATTATTTATTTTTCTTGTTCCTCTTTTTAAGAGCTTTTCAAAAATATATAATAGTCCATATTTATTTCTTTTAAAAAGGGACAATTTTAACTTTTTTTGTAAAATTAATAATTTTTCATCTAGAATCCAGAAGGCCATGATTAATCATGGATAGACATGACAGAAAACAAAGGTTTGTAAATGCGCCATTACGGATTATTGTCAAATATTAAAGGTATTTGTTTGATTTTGTTAGTTTATTTGATATTTCTGTGTAAAATCATTTAATTATTTAACATGGCAAAAAATAATAGATATTATGAAAATTATAAAAAACACGATATGTATGTTTGTTTTATCCGAGCTAATGAAGACGCGAACGCAGCCTCGGAACTGTATTTTAATAGGTAAGTTTCAAAACCATTTGTTATTTAGATACCATTAATGTTTATAATAAAAATAAAAAGTTTTAATCATAATTATTTTTATCTATTATTAGCTTTTTGATACATATTTAAATTTTTCGTAGATATCCAGTTGTTAATTTTTTTTTATTTGCGGGCATAGCCCTCTATTCGAAAAATGATTAATTTTACAAAAAAAGTTAAAATTGTCCATTTTTAAAAGAAAAAAATATGGACTATTATATATTTTTGAAAAGCTCTTAAAAAGAGGAACAAGAAAAATAAATAATATATAGGGTGTCCTATTAAAAAAAATATAAGTTTGGGTCATAACTCATAAACAAAACTTTCTAGAAAAAAACTAACTACGCCACTGAATTCAACATAAAAAACTATATAACAATCCATTTTTACCTTATTGATAAGTTATCAAATAATCGAGATACAGGGGAGCGTCAAAAATGACAAAATTTGAAACTGTCCCTGTATGTCAGAAACTGAGAGGGCTATGAAAATTTTGTTTACGGCAATGAAAGTTTCATAAAAAAATGGCAATGACATAATAATGTTAAAAAAAATCTTACCCGATATTTTTCGCTATACAATTCTCCTAAAATAAGTTATGAAATTCCTTGATCATTATTAAATAAATATCAATTATTAGATACCTATAGAATATCAAGTGGATACTGATTTTCTTTAAATTTTGTATAAAAGTTAGAAAACATAAATAAATCTACGCGAAATGGGTTATAGGTTGGCAAGCATGTTGATACTCCCACCTTAAGGAAAATTGAGAGTTGCCGTTATTCTTAAAGTCTCTTCAAAATTCTACTTGTTTTTGGGCTATATTAAAAAACGCCTGTTTGATACAATCCATTTACGCCATTAAACATTTTTTTTAAAACAATCCGCTATTGAACCAGTGGATATTTCTATACAATCAATGATTTTAATGATTTTAAGGTTTGGTTATATTGAGCGAATGGTAACCTATTCACACTATAACACTATACATCCCATTAAATACGCTCTCCTATGGTATATTCCTGAATTTCGTAAAGTTATCGACCACGGGGTGACAAAACAGCTACATTTTTGCGATTCTTAAAATCTACATCATTCTCTATCCCCTTTGCCTTAATTCGTTGGATTGTTAAACACGAAACTCCCAAAGCAGCATCAGAAAATCTCTAAAACAGATAGGTATTTATAAAAACATTGCTATAGATTTTTCATGTTTATTATTTATGTTTTTACAATTATTCCTACTTTATTATATCTACTTACCTCGTAAACTGCGTTAAAGGATAAAATAATCTTTCCGGCATCACATTCTCTTTGAAAATAATCAAATAATGTTAAAATTAATGCTTGTTCTTTTTCACAAAATTGTGACATTTTTGAAATAATGTTGATTAAAAATCTCACTGTCCAAAATGACAATTTCATTCACATTCATTATTGACGCAAATTTACTATCTCACCTAGTTCACAAATAATGTTAGAAAAATAAGCACTAATCGTGACGTAACGGTCGGCGGTCATTGCACAGACTTACATAGGTATAAACCAGTGGCGGCTCGTGGTACTTAAAACAGGTGAGGTCCAAAAAAAAGGAATAAATTTCCACAACACCTAGGTGCTTAGACAATTGAGACATAATACAAAGAAAACAAGACGGACGAAATGGTGACTGTGATCTAGAAATCTTGTTTTTTCTTGTACCATGCACCTGAGGTATTATTCCTAATATATTCTAATTTGTACAAAATTTAGAAAATAATATTTTTAAAATCGATGTTTTGATACTTTTGATGATTGAAAATTAGTTAAGAACTTTTTTAAATTTAAATAAATAATATATCAATTTTTACATTGTATTATGATTTTCACATGTGAGGCTTGGCTTCAGTTGCTTTATACGATGAGTCGCCACTGCATGGTATGCACTACAGTTATAAATATTTTTTAGAGGGCATATTGTATCCAAAGGGTTTGTCAATAATGTTGTTTCCATTTGGAATGCATAGAAGTCCAAAATATTTTACAGAACCGGAAAAATTTATACCTGAAAGATTTATGGACCAAAACGGAAAAGCACCATATGCTTATACGCCATTTAGTGCTGGGCCTAGGAACTGTATAGGTAATATTATTTTTTTAACTCCCACTGAATTAGGCTAATCCGGTCAGTTGCGAATTTAGGAATAGGGTCCCCCCCGGCAGTGATATTTATAGAACCGATTATTTCAAACTAAATTAATATAAACTGCTCGAACGCCTTTATTACAGTACTTTATTGTAGTTCGGACAAGACACCACGGATATAAATGCGGTTTAAAAAATATAAAAGATTGTTTCTTGTAGATAAATAGTGTAGTATACCTGTGACATAACCAACGCCCCACAATATTATACATGGTGGGAAAGATTTGTGCAAAAAATTAAAAATTTCAAATAAATCACATTTTTATAGTAGCGTTTTATTTTATTTATTTATTTATTCATTTCTTATAACAATAGGTTCACAAAGAACATAGTTTGCGTCAATTTTAAAACATACAAGCACATTCAACACAGTGCATTCATTCGTCTTTCATGCTCTTTCACCAATTTGTCAGGTATAGCCTACATACATGATACCAAAGAATATGCTATGCAAAGCTTTTATATTCTGTGATGATACAGATGCAGGGTTTAAAATATAATGTTAAAGTATTGTTCATGGCAGTAGAGGGGGTTTTCGAACAAGATTATTTTTATTGCTTTTTTGAATTTTTTATTGCTTGTGTTTTTTTTATATTATTAGGTACTTTATTTTAAGCTTTTACACCCATAAAGAAATAACTTTTATCGAATTATTAAACTATTATGACCAATGACCACCTTTAGGTTATAAACATATCTTATTTGCATTCATTCCCATTTAAAAGCTGGCTGGAGTTATTTGGGAAGTTGTGGTTATGTTTTCTTACGAACATTAACAGTTTATAAAAATACAGAGAATAGTATAATTTTTTTATTTTTTAAATCACCTGTAAAGGCGTTATTAGTGGAAGCTTTGGAACCCCCATTGTGCTTACTAAGAGAGGCACTCAGTGCTAAATTTTTATTTAAACACCAATTTTTTGAAGCTAATCTTCTATATAACATTTCTAGACTAAATACTTATGATTTAACTAATAAGTATTCGAATCATAAAAACTCTCCGCCTATATGTATAACAGATTATGAATACCAAAGTGGTTTTCAAGATGTTGCACCGGTAATCCCTTCTTTTACTGATAGCAAATTACTTAATAACCATATTTTAAAGGCAGAACTTATAAAACATAAAGAATGTATCTTTATATATTATACTGATGCGTCTAAAACAGATGAAGGCAATGGAGCAGCTATAAATTATATACCCCAAATCAACAATAAATTTAAGTTTAAAGGTTTAAAGTTGAAAAAAATTGTAGTATTTTTACTACAGAGGCCTTAGCTATTTTTAATGCACTTAATTTTGCACTTGAATATGACAATCAATATTTTGTTATTTTGTCTAATCCTATATCCGTTCTAAAAGCAGTAACCAATATCAAACCTTGGTCCTACGAAACTAATCATTTATTATGGCACATTCGAAAACTATAACGATATATTATGTTAAGAAAAAAGCACATAACATTTATTTGGGTTAAAGCACACACTGGTATAACAGGTAACGAGTATGTTGATACCCTAGCAAAGAATAGTGTTTATAATGGAACACCCATTAGTTCTAGTCTCAACCTAAGCGAGGCAGATGTTCATCTAAAATTACAAATATTAGATAAATGGAACGTAAGATGGAAAACCTATTGTACCACATCTCGCACTAGATATTCACTTCTTGTAAAAAACATTCCTAATAAGCACTGGCATAAGGAGATAATAGTTCCAAGACGGTTTATTGCAACCATTATACGACTGAAATTGGGCCATGCTTGTTATCCAGCCCACCTAAATAAAATAGGTATTTTCCCTTCTGACAAATGTGATTTATGCAATGTCAGATGTGATTCTGTACGCCACTGTTCTTACATTATTTTTGGCTAGTCCTTTGTTTACGGTATTGTCACCTATTGCAAAGTTTTACTTAATTAATACTTGTATCCATCGTAATGCTACAACGGTTGACTTGGTTTAGTATGTAACAATTAAAAGATTGCCGTTGGCATTAGTTAAGGACCCATATTTTACAAAGTAACTCCAAAACGCATCATTTTATCGAAATTTTATAGGAGGTAAAAAAATAATCAAAATCAAATGGTTACCTAAAAAAAATAGTTCGAAAGTCACTGGCGCACGTACTAAAAAATAGGGGAGGGGGTGGTCAGCGGGTATTGGACCCTCTCCCTATTTTGAATATTTGACAATTGTTTTTCTTCTTCTTAATTCGCCGTCTCCTGTCGGAGGTTGGCGATCCATCTGGCAATCATTATTCTAGATGCCGCTGCTCTAAAAATGTCCGCGGAAGTGCAACCGAACCATCTTCTCAAATTCTTTAACCATGAGTTCTGTCTTCTTCCAGTTGATCTTTTATCCTGAATTTTGCCCTCAATGATCAGTCTAAGCAGCTCATATTTTTCCCCTCTCATTACGTGCCCGATGTACCCTGTTTTCTCTCCTTTATAATATTAAAAAGTTCGAGCGGCTTTCCCATTCTGGCGAGCACCGCTTCATTCGTTACCCTTTGCACCCACGATATTCTTAACATGCGCCTGTACAGATATATCTCAAAAGCTTCTAGCCTTTTCTCCATAATTGGATCGAGAGTCCATCCCTCACACCCATACAGCAACACGGAAAATATGTAACATCTGATCATGCGCACCCGTAACTGTAGGCCAAGTTCAGATCTTGTGAGAAACTGTTTCATATTTATAAATGCTTTTCTGGCCTGTTCTATTCGGGATCTGATTTCTTTCTTGGAGTCGTATTGGTTGTTAATAATTATGCCCAGATATTTAAAGCTTTTAACTTGTTCTATATTTGTGCCATTTATTGTTAAGTTAGCATTAATATTTGTTTTTGCGAATACAAGCAGCTTAGTCTTGGACACATTCATGCACAGGCCGTACTCTTCACTGTGTTTCACTATGCGATTCATCATAAACTGTAAGTCCTCCAGGCTACCAGCGAGAATTACAGTGTCATCCGCATATCTGAGATTATTTATCACGATGCCATTCATTCTTATGCCTTTCGTTATATTCTCCAGCGCCTCGCTAAAAATAGCTTCGGAGTAGATGTTAAATAGCAAAAATGCATCCCTGTCTTACTCCCTTCCTTATTACTGCGGTATCAGATGTTTCACCTTCCAACCTCTTCGTTATCAATAGCAGTCCTACCAAGAATCTTGATAAGCTTATCGTGCTTAACGTAGTCGAAAGCTTTACGGTAATCGATAAAGCATGCATATACGTTAACGTTCATATCTCTACACTTTGCGTTAGCAGGTTGAGTGAAAAAAGTGCTTCGCGAGTGCCGCAACCATTTCTAAACCCAAACTGCGTTCTATCTACTTGAATGTCACACTTTTTGTATATACGTGTATGAATGATTCTTAGAAATATTTTAAGAACGTGTGACATGACGCTAAATTCTCAATTCATCAATTGTTTTATGTTTTGTTTTTCTCCAAAAATGTAACTCTTTATGTTGAAGCAAAGTTAACAAATTTTAAGTTAATATCTTATTAAATACTCGAATTATTCAAAAATATCAGTTCTTAATTTCAAACTTTAACGCATTCGTTCGTTCGTTTATTAAGCATTAGGGTTAAAACACTGTATTTGCCATTTATATGGGTACTTTTGATAAATTTTCTTCCAAAAATGTAATTCAAATTATCTACTTATTGTCTACTTCTTGCATTTTAAAAATAAGTATTGTATCTATCTAAAATTATTTAATAACTTTACTATTTTTAGGTCAAAAATTTGCCATGCTAGAAATGGTTTCTATACTATCAAAAATTGTCAAAAACTTTGAACTACGTCCAGCTAAACCAGAACATAAACTACAACTTGCCGCAGAAACGATATTAATTTCTAAAAATGGTATAAAAATCTCCATAAGAAAAAGAGTTATGCCAGCTGAAAAATAAATATTAATCAATAAGAAGTAATTATTTCAAGTACCGGACCTCACACGTGATATAGATTTTAGTAAGCAGAAGTTGCAAAGGACCCTTCATGGCCCTGGATGACCCAAAGAATTATTTTAGAGCTAGAATAATAATTTTTAATTTTATTTATCTACAACCTTGTAATAGTAAGAGCATTATGTTATGCTTAATACAACTAGTATAATTAGAAAGTGTAAAATCAAGTAAAGAATTATTTTAAGTAGTTTTTAACAACACGAGAATAAATAAAAAAGGAGAGATTTAAAGAACAATAGCGTAATAGAAGAAAAACGATAAATCAGTCATTAAAGTTAAGAACATTAAATAAATTGAAACCGCTGTGTTATATTTAATCATTAAGACAAAAGATATTTTATTATTATTTAAGGTTTAGTTAATTTCAACAATTTCCAAAAGGGCTAGCTTATTTCCCTTATTGCAAAGATGCCAGAATTTAGTAAGAAAATCCGGAATAAAAAAATGATTTTTTTAAACGAAATTTTAAAAATGTTAACGTCACAGTTATCGGAATGTTCAAATTATTGTACTTTTAATTTTAATTAGGTGGTAGCTATTAAATTATTTCATACATTTATTTTTATTTATTTACTCCCAACTAACTTTATAAGTTTATTACAGGAATACGATAATAGTAATTTACCTAACAAGTTCCGAAAGTGATATTTTAAGGGATGAGTAGAAACTTTCCAGGACGAGACGTAGGCGAGTCCTGAAATCCTCCGAGCGCTCCCTGAAACTTACCTAAATGATTTCTCCATATTTTAAAAAAGGAACTTTTTAGTTCCTAAACAGTATATTTTAGTTATAAAAAGAGGGTTTATTGTTAGTTTCTTTTTTGTGATAATTAGATACCCTTGAAGAAATTCAAAAATCGTCTATTACAAATATTTTATTTGATACATATATTAATGATTAAACGGTATTTTGTTGCCGGAAAAAAAATCGAATAGGCATAAAAATATGACTGCCGCGTGTGTGTCTAAACGAAATATTTTAGGGATTAAAGGATTTCTTTTTGTGGTAAATCGATATATCGATATATCGGAAAAATATTGTTTGTCCCTGAATCCATCCAAGTCTCAGATAATGCTTTTTGGGCCGAGGCAGGCTCGAGTAAGGGTTAAAAATATAATCAATGTGCAGCTTAATAATCAGCCACTGCTCTTGACTGACTCGGCTCGCGATCTTGGTCTGTTTCTTGATCCGGACCTACGCTTTGACAGACAGGTATTAGAAATTAACAAAAGGGCTTTTTCTAACCTAAGATTACTTTATAATCGTGATACTGTCACACCTTAATTATGGAGACGTTGTCTATGGACCTTGCCTAACGCAGTATAACCATCGACGTCTGCAAAAAATTCAAAACTGCTGCGTGCGTTATATACTTAACCTAAGGGGGCGGGCATCTGTGTCTGATAGATTAACTGAGCTATCCTGGCTAAATGTTTCTAAAAGGCGATTCCTACATTGCTGCACCCTGTTTCACAAAGTCGTTAAATATGGTAAACCAAGTTATCTGCTTCGTAGGGTTCTGTTTCGTTCGGACGTACATAATATAAACATTCGTAGGAATGATCAGCTTACTATTCCTCAGCATCGCACATCACAGTTTCAGAGGGCTTTTTCTTATACCATTTGCAAATGTCTTAATGTCTTACCGAATGATCTAAAAAAGCTTGAGCCAAACAATTTTAAGCGTACCTTAAAAAAACAGCTGATGGATAATATAATTATGGTTAACTTTAATATTTAGCTTAAATGTAATACGAAGTGAATTAATAGATTAATTGAAATTGGTTAATTGTAAATATTTTATTATTGATTATATTTTATTATTATTAATTATTTGTATATTGCTAAGATAGTAACTTAGATGTTGTTCATTTTGTTTAAGATATAGTTCCTAGGGCTACATGGAAGAGTGAGCTCTGTGTGTATGCAAATACACCTTTGCTTAAATGTAGTCCTTTTTTTTCAACTAACAGTAAGTCCATTCATGTGTTTTCTTTAAATTTATATGTTCATCCTTATAGATGCTGTTTTGTTGAAAATAAATAAATAATTAAAAAAAAATATATATATTTAAAAAAAACTTGTATTGAATGATTTTCCTCAGTGTATAACGTATTTAGAAGAGATGGTAATTTTATATTACCTTGAGTAGAATGACTTTTTAACCAGTATCTAGCCCAAATAGAGCTCTAAATGGTTTGGTTCAAAAAATTAATTAAATTTATTTTTTATGTAAGATAAATGGGTACAGGTAAATTCGCCCCAATGACGATGAGTTTCAAAAGGTTTATTTTGGCCACTCAGGTATAACAGGTAATTTCGCCCCAACTGTGAATCGAACCAACAACAAGGAACATTCCCATGTATCCAACATTGCAAAAATTAATGGACAAATAGTGCTTGCAAGAGAAAGGCTGTTGAGGACTTAGCAGAAAAACCGGCGAAAATCATCAGACAGGCTTTACAAACCAATCTCCCATCAACTTTATCGGTTGAAGATGTGACATATATTAGAAGAAACTTGTACAACAGCAGACGAAAGCTAGTTCCAGCATTGCCGCAAAATATTTCCGATGTGCATTTCAAGTTGGAACTAATTTATGACACTGTAGTAACTAATTTACATTTTACAGCCTTTTGTTCTTATTAATAATAAGGTGGACCAAATTATAGTTTTTAGTTGTAAAACAGATCTCAAAACCTTAAGTAATTCAACCAGAATATATCTTGATGGGACATTTGATTACTGTGTGCATTTTTTTTTGTCAATTTCTTACAATTCATGGCTATATTAACGGCCACTATATACCTCTAGTATTCGCTTTATTGCCAGATAAATGTAGTACCTCTTATGAAAAACTGTTTTGTCTATTAGATGAAAAATGTAAAACAATAGGTATAGAACTCAATATCTGTGAAGTAGTAATATATTTCGAACGAGCGATTCACAAAGCAATTGAAAAAGTTTGGCCGTTGGCAAAAATAATAGGTTGTAGATTTCATCTGTCTCAAGCGTGGTACATGCAAATCCAAAAATGTAGCCTGACGCAAGAATATAAAGACAAAAATTCTCGGATAGGCGAATGGTTGCGTATGACATTTGCTTTAACTTATTTAAGCCCCTATGAGGTTGGAGATTGTTTCGCTTTACATTTGTTCGAGTTAATACCCAATACTGATGACGAAAGAATTATTGTAAAATACGCAGACTATCTCAGAGACACCTTTATTTCTGAAGATTCCTTGTTTCAACTTTGGGCTGAAAAGTCTGCAACACTTACATGAACGACAATAGCTTGTGAGTCATTTTATCGCAATTTTAATAGTTCTATCTTCCAAACTTATATATGTTTTTATTGAAAAGTTAAAAGAGTTTCAAATAGAAACATATATGTAAAAATACAAAGTAGGTACACATCAAACAGCAAAAATTCATAATGTAGGGGAGGAGGGGGCACAGAGGACCCCCTAAGACAATATGGTCCGTATTTAATTTGTAGATTGTTTAAAACAAATGATTTTGTGTTTATGTGATAAAGCAATCTTTGTTTATGGACTAGTATTCTAAATTAGATTTATTTCTTACATAGATTTTAGTTAAACTGAGATTTTCAACATGGCTGCTCCGGTCCCTCTCGCCCCATTGATTGGGGCGAAAAGGTCCACTGGCTTCTTTTATCCCAAATAAATTATGGAGCTTAAATTGAACAAAACTAATGTCAAATAACGATCATATTCCAAAAAAACATTTATTTATAAAACTTGTGGGTATATCTTATTATTAACAAAAATGGTTATAAGTCTATGCAAAGAATACATTTAAAATGTTCTTCCTCCTCTTCTACACCAGCGCATGCATCGTGTGCCCACTCCTTGCATAGCACATATTGTATCCACCCTTCCCTGGATTTAGATTCCGCGAATTTACTGTGGCAATACAGGCATTCGGTATTATTATTATCATCTTCACTTCCTGATGAATCTTTGTGTTTCCTTGGGTTCATTATTTGTTTCTGTTTTTTTTTTCTTATTTTGTTTCGAAACGCTGTCCACTAGTTGCCGCTTGACAAGCTTAACTTTCTTCTTTTGTTCTTCCTTTTGAGTTAAACTAGCTTCCAATTCCTCTTTGAAGGGCGTGCTTGTTGGGTATTTCTTCCACTTTTTCTTTCTTTTGAAGTTGCGGGTTTAGGAGAAATTAATTTAAGGGCCTCTGCAAATGCTGGGTTCTCTTTAGAGCAACTTGGTGTTGGCTCAGGTTCTTTAGAGCAACTTGGTGTTGGCTCAGGTTCTTTAGAGCAAGCAAGTTTTCGGGATATTAAATCGTTGGTTTGCTTTTCTAATAGATAACGAGTTTGTATTTATGGCTTGCAGAGCTGCCTCCATATCTTGAGAAGTCGACGGCGCCGCTTGGCGTTTTTTTCTGTAAATTCGAACCATCTATAATAAACAATAAATTGTTATCGATAAAAACGTAAATTAAAAAATACAATGGGGGCGATAAGGACTGGTCCTTATCACCACCCATTCATATGGTCCTACTCGCCTCAAATGTCCGTTAATCCAACAACATTTACTACCGCTTTTTTACTTAGACGTTATGTTTCGTTCAAGACTTTTAAAATTGTAACAAATAATGTAGTTATTACCACACGAACTCGAAAATGATTGACTATTAATTACAAAAGTATATGGGCATTTGAAAAATTCAATATTTTAGATCACTTACCGCTGTTTTAGATTTTTTTGAAACCACACACTGAAAGCACGTCTACGCGAGTCAAACATGAGTCCGCAACTGTCGGGACGGCGTACTATGTAGGTTACAGGCCGTAGCGAGTTGATGGCGCATAGCATAACTGAATAAAGGACTAGGTCCCCGTCGCCCCGGTGGTCCTCTGTGCCCCCTCCTCCCCTAAAAGTTAAAAACCGGCAAAAATTTATTGAAAAGACAATTAAATGGTACAGTGATGGTGAAATCACTAGACTTCATTTAATAAAATGCGTTTCTTTTCATTGTGCACCTTAAAAGTAAGATAATTGTTGTTTGTAGGTAGATATTCATTAAATTGCACACCTGTATATGACTACATTGTAGTATTATTAAAGTAAGAAAATTATATTTTTAACTAAAAGTTCATGCCATGCCATGGGCCATGCTTGTTATCCAGCCCACCCAAATAAAATAGGTATTTTTCTTTCGGACAAATGTGATTTGTGCAATGTCAGATGTGATTTGGACCATTTATTCTTGGAGTGTAAAAAGTATGAAAATGAAATTAATAGCCTCTTCAAGCAATTGATTCAAGAATGTAAAGTCGAGTGCCCTATACCTTGTGTCACTAGGAAATATAAAAATATTTAATGTTCTTGTAACATATTTATATAAGGTCAATTTAAAATTTAATTATTTAAAAACCAAACCTGCCCTATTTTTCCCTTATATGTAATCCCCTTTTTTAGTGGTCTTCATTCCCTGTGTGTCTTTAAATAAAGTCGCCCTGACAGACCCCAGTGGCGTGAAGCGTGTATCTCTGTTTCGTATAATAATGTTCTTCTTGTTTACTTTGCGACTGGCTGCATGGCTAATTAGCCAAATGCCAATTAAAACAAAAAAAAAACTAAAAGTTCCTAAAACTAGGAACTGGTAAATTGTTGTTTGAACTTAACTTAGATATTCATTAAATTGCACACCTGTATATGACAACATTGTAGTTTTATTAATTATTACCTACCCTAATACCTCAGATAGCGTGAGGCGAAATTACTCGAATTTATTTTCAGTTACTTTTGGACTGGGGCGAAAATACCTATCTTATTCGACCTTTAATTATCATGGGGCGAAAATACCAACACCCAGATAAATTGTCATAATTAAATTTTATTATTAACAATTAAACGTATTAGGACGTTAATAATTATAACAAAAATTATTAAGAACATCTTATGAATTTGGACGTGCATTTTTAAATATTCGATAAATTAATTGGCGTGGTGTTATTGCAGCAATTAAAATTTGTACACACTATAGAACTTGTTGTTTTCTTAAACATTAATTGCATTATTGTAAAAATGTAGCCAGCTTATATATTATGCAGGGTTATCTGTATTGATTTATTAAGCAATATCACTGAACTAGATAGTGGAATCAGGAATTAAAATATTTACAAATCCAATGCTAACTGGTAAACTATTTGTATGACAAATTTCTACAAACCTTAAATTATTAGTTTTCCACATTATTAACCAAAATGTTGATTTTTTAATATCTGACAAAAAAAAAAGGTTTACTTTGCCAAGTAACGAATTTTTATAAATAATTACGATCTTTTTAGTCCAAAGTAACGAAAATATAACTTGTATCTTTCCATGGGCCATTTTTTTATAGATGTCTGTACTTTTTGAACCTTAGAGAAATGTTGATAAAGGGCTCATATCCGAATTATTCAGTCGACGTTTTTTGTTAAGAGGCCAGGGAATAAGCTAATGTAGAAATATGCTAGTTGCCACAAGCCTTTATTTTTAAATATTGGAATAATATAGGTAATATAATGTGTGTTAATAAAGCTTCATTAAAATTACACCTGAAAATAGTAGATGTATAATGAATCCTATCAATTATTTTTTTTAATCTTTTGCATGGTTTGTAATCAGGGTTTAAAAACCTTTCTTTAAGACTTCTTTACAAATTTAAACTATGTAATTAAGGAAAACCAAACTATTTCATACCGTGCGAGCAAAAATTATTTGCATCAAAGAGGGCTTGGATTAAAAAACGTAGCGTTTGGTTTAGATCACAATGATATGGGGACGATATATCTAACCAAATCTCGGTTAAAATTTTGTCAAATTCATATTATGATATGATATGCCAAACTAATGAGTAATAAAATAAGTAGACAAATACAAATTTATTTTTGTTGTTTTCAAAATTATAATACTTGCACTTTATAAGGAAATAAATTTAGCTGCTTCTTAAGAAAAGTCCTGCATGTTCCATAAGATGTTCCCAATTTTTGGGACAGGCGTCTTACACAATTATTTGTTGGCGTATTTTGCATTATTTCACGAACGTTTGCAACAAGTTCTTCTGTTCTTACAGATGGTCTTTCTGCTCCTTTTTGTGTTGTATAGAACCTGTTTCCCTAAACACAGCCACGGTTCTTTTCAGGCCATGACAAAAATCCCCAGCAATAAAAGCAACATTAGGAAAATGTTCGTGAAAATCGTCCATGCACAAACCCGGATTGTATTGCCACTCACCATTTACTCTAACCCCGTTTCGAAAATACGCTTCAACCATGAATGTTTTGTGCTGTTCCGTAAAGCCCATTGTGTGAATTGTTCAAGAAATTGGAAAAATTAGCGATGAATCAAATTACTTGTAACGACTGTCAAAGATGACGGAATAACTGATTGATTGTTAATTCAGGTAGTTACTGACACCCAACAGGTATTAAGCTTTACGGCTAAACATTACGTCCTTAGATGCAAGGCCTTCTTTGATGCAAATAATTCTTGCTCGCACGGTGGATACCTGCCTACTTTTTTGTAATTTATGTAAGTATTTTATTGTATTTTCGAAAGTTTAAACAAATATTTTGACCGGCATTTATAGTTAGACTTGCAACTAGGACGCAACAACAATATGGCATTTTAACTATAAAACTAAAGCATGAATTAAAACAGAGAAGAAAAATGCACTTATTATTTAATATGCATAAAAGAAAATCCGTACAAATACAAAACCAACATCGAATAAATTCAGCTGATTTCGTAAGGTCGCGCGCCAGAGAATTCATGTAGACGATAAATGGCAATTTATTTTTCTGAATTTTGACTCTGATTTCGTACCTATTTAAAATAATTTAATTTTTTATGAGTATTCCTGCCTCATCAGCATTTCCTGAGAGAGTTTTTAGTGTTAAAGTGGAGTGACGAACAGAATAGGTGTGGGATTGATTTAATAAAGAATGAATCATATATTTTTATTTAACATAAACGATAACTGTTCGAAATCTTATGAATCAGTTAAAAGCAATTAGGCTCTACTTCACCATGCCAAAAAACAAAACAAATACAAGTTTAAAAAAGTAACTGAGAATTAATGTGCACACATTTTGAATATATTTTTTGTTTTAGTCACGGATTATTTGTGAAAATTTCTTACATAAAATTAATAATGAAGATGTGTTTGATTGTGTATTTTAGAGTTTTTAATTATTTTTATAGTAACCTACTAGTTTAGTGATATTATGTTAGTTTCTGCGTTATTTTTTCTAGCCCCTAATTTAATATCCCAAAAATGTTATTCCAAAGCACAAAATGGAGGTTTTTAGGAGTGGTACAGTCCGTACAGTGGCACCCAAAAATATTTCCGAATGTGTCCTTTATTCCAATATCCGAAAGTTGTTTCGCACTCCAAAAATTTAATTTTAATTTGATCTATAAACCGGGTAAACATTAAAATTATAATTCTTCAGAAAATAAGGTTGATCCATCTACAGTGATAGTGACTCGGATGATTATGTCAGTGACAACAATGATGGTACTAATGCTAATTTTAATGGTACTACGGATCAAATGTTCCTAGTACGTCGAGCAAAGGTTATTAAAAAACCAGAGCGATTACAATATAATTAGCTAGAAATTAATTGATAATTAATAACGTATAGGTTTAGGAAATTTGGTGAAGGGTTATCGTAGAGGCAAAAAAATAAAAATAAAATAATAGGTAGGTAATGATATGTGGTCTATTATTTTTATTGGTTTTGACAAGAAGAGGCTTCCAGATATTGGGGATATCTATACTTGGTTTACTAAATATATGGGTATTTTGATTCATAAAAGCTGCTTCCTTGAATTTCGCTTTCTCCAGTGCTGTTCTGTGTCCAAAACCTTGACTTTTGACCACTGTATATTATGTTGGTTGGTCCATACATATTTCGCTATACATGGAATGGTTCGAATCACACGCTATTAACAGTGCCAAGATTAAACCTAAACTTTGGCTTAGATATGTTGATGATACCTTTATTATCTGAACAGACAGCAACGAAGAGCTGATACGGGTTTTGGAACATATTAATAGTATAAGAAAATCCATTAAATTTACCATGGAAACAGAAAAACATTCCACTCTACCTTTTCTCGATATTCTCGTCAAACGAAGTGCTGATAAAATAAAAACTTCAGTATACAGGAAACCCACTCACACCGGGCAATACCTTAATCACGAATCGAATCATTCAAACTCCATAAAACAGGGCATAATTCAAACCCTTTATCACAGAGCATCTAACGTTTGCAACAATCCGGAAAACCTAAATATTGAAAACTCAAACATGAAAAAAAAATTAAAACAAAATGGTTACCCTGAAACCTTTGTAACTAATACCATCTCAAAACTTAAAAATCGAGAAGTAAAAACTAATACAGCACCGAGAGAGGAGCAAGCATTTCTTACAATACCTAATGTTAAGGGGATCTCTGAAAAGATTAGAAGAATAACCAAACACTATAATATCAAAACAGCATTCAAATCCGGAAATAAGAAGCTTTCTTACAAAAGTAAAACCCCCAGTAATGAAAACACAAAAAATTGTATCTATCAAATCCCATGCGAGTGTGGCAAATCATGAAACTAAAAGACCTCTTCCCGTACGAGTTCAAGAACATCTGAAACATACTCAAAGGGGTGAAACGAGATCAGGTATAGCGGAACATGTAAGGACCAACTAGCATAATATACAGTGGTCAGAAGCCAAGGTTTTGGACAAGGAACAGCACTGGAGAAAACGAAAATTCAAGGAAGCAGCTTTCATGAATCAAAATACCCATATATTTAGTAAACCAAGTACAGATATCCCCAATATCTGGAAGCATCTTCTTGTCAAAAACCAACAGCTCAAGCTTCACACTCCAATAAGCACGCAGGCGGAGTCATCAAGCTTCATTGCACATGGATAGTATTTAAGACAGTAGCCTTAGAATTATAATTTAATTTACACTTGAAAACGGTTAGAGATACCAACTAACCGAAACGTTGTGTTAAGTAATAAAATAAAGACAATGAAAGTTCGACAAAGTATTTTTTTTTATATTACTTTATTGTCTACCACCTTCAAACAAACACTAGGTCTGAATAAAGACACTTCTACCTGAAAGGTTTTTTCAATAAGACCTATACTTAACAACGACCAACCGGTGTGTAATACTACCTACCTACCTATTCGATAACTAATATTTGTGAAATGAGAGGCACTCTTTGCCGTTTTCACCCGGTATCTTTAAACTACGAAAGGTTAAGTTTTTTATTTTTGTTGTCAGTATAGTTTAAATTTACAAATAATATAATAATATACTTTTTAAATGTCATTTCCTATTTCTAGTTTACTAAATTATCTTAAATAAAACAATATAATAATTATTATATTGACTAGTAGCGATTAAAATATTTAAATTTGCAGTTTTGAATAATGGGTATATTGGAATTTTCCTTCTATTTTCTTATTGTTTGGTTATTACTACATTTTTTGAAAACGAAAACAGTTAAAAATAGATCAGTGTATATGAAACACATTCGTGGACCGAGGCCATTCGTGTTTTTTGAAAACTATTTAAACTTTTTGGGAGGAACACAAGGTAGGTACACAAAGTTTAATTAATAAAAAGGGCTTAATTTTCAGAAAAGTGTCTATTTTAATAGAAAAATGTTCTTTTTTAATGTAGCCCTATGACTTTTATGTCAACACATATTCGCCACTTGGTGCCGTTTTACACAGACGTAATTTTAACACAAATTTTGCGCTTAAATTTATGATAAATTTTATTAGTAAAAATTTATAACAAAAATATGTACAAAATTACATGGTGTTTGATGTGTATAACACAGTAACAAATTTGGATGCAATTTTTGCAAGAAATCATGGGCACTGTGGCACCAGTGACGCATTATTAAATGTCATTGTCAAATTATATCCAACCCAGCTTTCCGGTAAATAAAAATAGAAGAAATATATTATATAAAAGTAATTTGTAAATTTATATACAGTGTGTGTATAAAGTCTGGAAACGGCTTAATAACATCACAATTTACTGGCCGATTTAAACCAAATTTGGTACAGTTGTGTAAGAGGATCTAACGCACCAAATGACGATATTGGCGTTGTTGCCAGCTTTTTAGTTTGTCTGGAATTGGAACGAATTTTATATTTTTAAATATAACACCCAGTATATTTTTACATTTTTAAATTCCACATAAAATTATAATTATTTTTTATTAAATGCATTATTAGTCTATACTTCATAGTTTCCGAGATATTGACTCTCGAAAAGTTACATTTTTGAACTTTGACAGCTTATAACTTTCTAACAGTACGTCTTAGAGCAAAACGGCTTACATGTGCCTATCTTCAATTTTTATTATCTTCCCATAAAAATCAACTTCCGGTTAAACCGGATGTAACTCGAAAGCAGGAAATATAGTTGTTCCGGTTTAACTGGAAGTTGATTTTTTTGGGAAGATAATAAAAATTGAAGATAGGGACATGTAAGCCGTTTTGCTCTAAGACGTACTGTTAGAAAGTTATAAGCTGTCAAAGTTCAAAAATGTCACTTTTCGAGAGTCAATATCTCGGAAACTATGAAGTATAGACTAATAATGCATTTAATAAAAAATAATTATAATTTTATGTGGAATTTAAAAATGTAAAAATATACTGGCTGTTATATTTAAAAATATAAAATTCGTTCGAATTCCAGACAAACTAAAAAGCTGGCAACAACGCCAATATCGTCATTCGGTGCGTTAGATCATCTTACACAACTGTACCAAATTTGGTTTAAATCGGCCAGTAAATTGTGATGTTATTAAGCCGTTTCCAGACTTTATACACACACTGTATTGTAAAAACTTGACTATTATTTGTTTTATATCTTTATAACTAAAAAAATATGGATTTTAATGAACTTTTTCACTACTAAACAATAACTTATACAATACTATTAATAATTGCAAGATCTTTAAAAAAGCGAAAAACGCGTTTTAAGAGAAATATCTGGGTAAAACCGTGGCTATTAAGGTGGAATTCTCAACGTCATTCCATCTATTGCCAACCTAAAACCTATTTTGCGTTGCTTTTTTTAGTTTATTATTAGATTAACTAACATTTAAATAAAATCAATATCGTCGGTACAATATTTAGGTAATATCTGACATATAACAAAAATATCAATTTATTTCATTGCTAATTTTGGGAGAATTGTATAGTGAAAGAAGAATGACATAATAATTTTAAAAAAAGTCTTACCCGATATTTTTCGCTATACAATTCTTCTAAAATATTTAAGGAAATTCCTTGATATTTATTTAATAATAATATGTCAACCTATAAAATATGAAAGCGATAATGATTTTATTTAAATTTTGTGTAAAAGCTAGAAAAATTAAATAAATATACGCGAAATAGGTTATAGGTTGGCAAGCATGTTGATACTTTCACCTTAAGAAGAGCCAAAAATAATGGAGTGTTGGATATGTTAAATTTGGAACTTAAATTTGAAGACATGAACGCCTACAGAAACTTTCTACGTTTAGGAGAAGATCAGTTTAATTATTTACTAGGGCAAGACATCTTTTATGTTCTTTCAAATTTTTGACAAGAGAATGATAAAACACACGGAAATAGCAAATCGATGGCTTAGAGTGCAAACCGTCTAACTCCACTTTTTATGAAAATGTCGATTTTTGTGCAAATAGTTAGCTTAATGTTAGATCTATGGATACCCAAACCAGATTACTAGTATAGGAAATGAAGCTCAAAAAAAGGTAAAACCTCGCAATTTTTTCGTCCAGCATGGATTTACTTGAAATTTTAACAGAAGGTAGGGAATAGCCCACAGATCAAAATCTATATCGCACCGAAGGACGCTGAATGTTTTTTAGGGGTGAAAACTACCCCTAATTGTCAAAAATTATAAAATAACATTTTAAACCTGAATATGGGAAAGATTTGGTTTCGATTGATAATGATTGTTTCGTGCTTTGGAATACAGTTTCATTATGTTTCAACCCTTAAAAAGCAACCCTTGTTATAGCTTAATGTAAAAAAAATTATTAATTCTAAAAAAATTATTTCGCCTTGGATCCATTTGCATAAAAATTTGAGATTAGGCTAAACTCATCCTTTGCTTTATATTTTATATCATGCCGATGAGCGCTGATTGTTTCTTAGGGGTGAAAACAACCCATAATTGTAAATAATTATAAAATAACATTGTAAACCTTAAGATAGGGTGAAATTTGGTTTGGATTAGTTAAATAATGATTATGTTATACTCTGAAATACAATTTCATAATTTTTCAACCCTTAAAAATCAACCCTTGTTACAGCTTAATGCAAAAATTTTTATGAATATTAATTTTATTAAAGTATAATGAATTTTTTATGCACTAACCGATTTATTATCATAATTATAATAAAGACAATTGAATAATTCTAAAAAAAATGGCCACGTCTACGCCTACTGCCAAATATACCGGTTAAGTAGATTATTATGCTCCGAAGTGAGCTATTAGAATTTATCGGAAAAAAATTGATTGGTTTTTTTAACGTATCTCCTTCACTTTTAATGCTAGAAAGTTTTTTCAAAAACGGTTTTGTAGGGTTTTACAAGAGCTACAAGGCTCTATGAATTAAATCCCTTAAGATCCCCTGGTTTTGAAATGGGGTGAGTTTAAAGGGCTCGAAAAAGGTGGTGCTCGTTCGTAAATAGAGGATTTAAACGGTTATATCTCGCCAAATATTGACTGCACAGAAAATTTACACACAGGAAAATTTTAGTCATTAAAAAAGCAACAATTTAGTGCTCTATCATTTTTTTCGTATCTCTAGTATTTTCGGAGTTATTTTGAGAAAAAGGGTGAAAAATTCGAAATTGTGAAAACTCTTTTTTGCACTTAAGCTCCAATTTTTCAAAAATTAGGCATTTTAAATTAGTCAAACTTTTTGGTCATATTAAGAATACATTTATAAAGAGAATTGCAGAAGGGTGAAGATCAATTTTAATTAGGGGGGTAGTTAGAGGGTTGTTTTCATTGATTTTTTCGTAGAAAAAATTAGGCACTGGCCTTATTTTTAACATAACTCGCTCAATTTTCGTGCTAGAGACTTTTTTTATTTTAAAAAGAAAGGTCTAATTACGTACTTTAAAAAAGCTTCCATGAGTTTTCCTCGATAAGTGCAGCCTTTTCCCGTTATTTGACTTTGAATTTATCAAATTTTGCATTTGACGAAAAAAGCTAACCATTAACACGCCATATTTCGGTTTGCATTGGTCGTAGAAAAATTATAAAAAAATATTTTTGTTTGCTTTTTAAAAGCTACAATTTTCCTCTTCGCAGTTTTTTTGATAAAATGCATAATTTTCGAATTATTCGCGAAAAACCCATTAAAAACGTCGATTTTTTCGTCTAAAAATTGTTATTTTCAATCGCGAATAACTTGAAAAATATTAGTTTTACGAAAAAAATGTATGGATCATTTTTTACTAACTTTTTCGATCGATTGCTGTAGTTAAAATGTAATAAAAAATTCCCACCCACGAGATGGGGTGGCAACCACCCCCAGGGCTTTGGCGCCCTTCGGTTCGATATAGATTTTGATCCTTGGGCTATTACCTACCTTCTGTTAAAATTTCAAGTAAATCCATGCTGGACGAAAAAATTGCGAGCCAAAATGCTTCATTTCCTGTACTATTATTGTGCTCGATAATTCATCATAATTCATAATAAGCTATACTCCAAATAAATAATTACGGTTTTCTTTAAAAACTACCGCACGTAAAGCGTCTAACTCCATGACCTACAATTATTATGAATACGGCTGCATACGGCACAACATTTAACTCCAGCATTTCGCGCCATTTTACACGCATTTTGTAGAAGTCAGAATCGTTTTTTTGCCCTCTTGTAAAATTTCTATTTTTGGAGTTAGACAGTTTGCACTCTAGTGCCGTTTTACAAAGTACCGATGATCAGTGCTGATGATCGGTCGAGCCCATATTTAACATTGTATCGGTCGACCGATGATACGCTCATATGTGAAAGACACGGTATTAAACAATGGGCCAAACCGATCATCAGCACCGATCATCGGTCCTGTGTGAAACGGCACTGCCATCGAAATATAACCTCCGAATGCCAATTTCAATCAAACGTAACCTATCTTTTTCGGCTTTTCTTAAAACCAAACTTTTATCATGCAATACCGGCCCAAGCCTATTTCGACCATTCACCGCGAGTTGTCACATAAATTCACTTTTACGCTCACAGCAGGTTCATATTTGCTGAAGCAAGACTGGCCTAACCCATTGTGGGCCGCTTTTGCATTCAGTGACGTTGATAGTTGACCGCGTGTTGCTTTTTATTTTGATATCGTACTTTTTGTCCGTAAAAGGGATTTTTTTGTTTTAAATAAAATACGAAGAAATATGTCTGGTTGTGACGAAGATAGCTCTGGTAAGTAAACTATTCCTAATTACAGTAAAAACATTGGCAACGCCGATCATTTCAACAGGAGTTGCGTACTACAAAAGGCAACTCTGGACGTTTTGTTTTGGGATTCATGATCTTCAAGCTGGCGAGGTACACATGTACATGTGGGACGAGAGTATTGCATTCCGGGGTCCTCAGGAAATTGGTTCTTGTATTGCACACTACATAAGAACTTTGTTACTATTGTTACTACAAGAAAGTTAATAATGTACAGCTATCCATGCCCATAAATTTTTAGTATCTGGTCACTCCTACCTTCCAAACGATCAAGACTTTGGTCTAGTTAAAAAAAAACAAAAAACACTACAAAAATATTTTTGTTCCCAATGATTGGGTGCAAGTGGTTCTTGAAACCAAGAAAAAAAATCCGTTCAAAGTAATAGTTATGACATCCAGCGACTTTTGCTCAACAAAAGAACTAGAAAAGGCATTAACAAATCGTAAAAAAACGAAAGCTGATGAAAAAGTGCAATGGTTACGAATACAGTGGCTTCGGTATGAAAAAGGAAAACCTGAAATTATCCAATATAAATATTCCAATAACGAAAATGTTTTCTTCCCTTCTCCAATGTAAAAAAACGGGGCAAGCAAACTTTCCATGAAATGGCCAGACTTCTTCCTCTGTTTGAGGGACCTAAGCCCATACAAGAAAAGAAATACCAAGACTTTTTATCTTTGCTTGACTATATTCCACCAGTAAACCATGAATTTTATCGTCAACTGGTCCACAATGCACGTGTTGAAAAAGACCCGAATATTTTTGAAGATCACGGAGAGAAAAAAAATAATTAAAAAGAGTTTAAGTTGAGTTTCGTTTAAAAATGACTTATCGCTTACCTAAAAATAAATTATTTTGCTTTAATAATCCCTTTTTACTCCCAAGTCAGTAAAAAAAAAGGTTATACAAAAGTGGCCCAAGCCACATGCAAATTCTTATTTATTAAAAAAATGTGTCCAAAAACTATGTATAATATCCCACCATTTATCTGAATTACAATAAACTAAGGAACTTTTAAAATCGGCTCTAATAATTTCGTAATTAATCTTCAAATATTTGCGTTATTTTCTTTTGCGAATTTCTCCATAATAAATATTTTTGCCTTGGGCCACTTTTGCTCTAAACGCCTCTGCGCATATTTTTGCGCACTTTTATTAATTTTTTTGATAAAATATAGAAATGTTTCTATATTTATGTTCGTAAAATATTATAATATTTTTCTAATAAAATTTGAAAAGTGTGTATTACACGTTAAAATTTAGTTGTGAACAAATGTCTGCTTATAAATTTATCGTCAAATTTGCTACTGTGTAAACGTATCGTATCGTAGCTTGCGTGCAAGAGGAATAGAGGATGTTTTGTTGCCATTACGAAGCAGACTTGCTCTTAAACTTATTTTAGATGAATCTATCCATTTGAACGGATTATGTGCAAATCCTAATTTTTTTCATAACACTATTTGGATTAATACAAACACACATTTTATCCTGCATAGTAAAAAACAAGGATAGCTCCTGATTACGGTTCCTAAATATGGTAACTTTGGTTCCAGTGGCTGGTAAATTCCTTTGTTATTGTCTAGAACCTAATACTTCAGCATGCCCTTTGGACAAGTGGAGGTTCCGAATTAGATCATTTAATTCAGCTTGTCCGATTAAATGAGGTGCTTTTCCTTCACTTTCTGAAAAATTGTAATCGTCCTTTTCTGATACATTATCGGGTTCTGCCTTATCATCTCATACATTTCTAAATCTTCCTTCCCAAGGGCCAGGGGCGCTGGAATTGGTAAACCCTCTCCATGGAGAACCGGTTTTATTTCTGAGGGAATATCCGGATATTCAATATGTTTGCTCTTTCTTAAAAAACCAGATACTTTTGTCATGTAAAAGTTAAAATAATTTGTTCATTCTCACCAAATCATTGGAACTGCAAAAGACATAGAAGAGCGTTTGCCATTTAGCCAGTTACTTAGATCTCAAAAATCTTACGTGTAAAGAAGTTTTTACGATCGTTTTCTTATTTAGAGCCTCATACATTAGAGTCGCAAATGGGCTATAAACTAGTGTAATTTATTCGTTCTTACTTTTCATAAAACTTTTTTTCCAGTTATTCTTAAGAAGCTTCTGTCATATGTAAACGAATATGGAGACACCATACTAATTCATGATGGCACTTTCACATGGGTGGTAGTCACCGTAGACTATAAATTTATTGAACTTATTTTAAATTCTTCTACCCATATAGACAAGTCTGACCAATACACATATTTTCAAAATTGGCTTGGACAGGGTTTGCTGACTAGTACCGGTAAGTTTTTAATAGCGATTTGTATAAATTTACATCCATAATACACTTCAATAATTATTAAGTATCAGAGGAAACTAACTTTTCCTTTCAAAGACGAGTGCGACTGTTTTTAAAGTTCGTCCCTTTTACGATAAACTAAGTACAGCATGTTGCGCCCTGGTGCACAATATTTTTATTCGTCCCTCCCCCTTTATGCAATTTTTTTTCTTAAAAAAAAATTATAGGTATAATATTTCTTTTTAAACAGTTTGATTAACATCAAGCTATTAAGCAAATTAAGAACATCTTTCATCAATTAGGAAATAATATTTTTTAAATCTAAACAACGACCAGAACAATCAGAAATTCTGGTGCAGAACTCAAATTAATATCAGTAATTATATAGACTGAAATTCTTATAATAAACGTTTCAGTGCAAATAATGAAAAATAAATCTTTATTAAAGAATTAATGAACAAAGATGTTTAAAATAAAAATATTAAACTCCTAAACAAAATCAAGCAAAATTAACAACCACAAACAAACTTACTTGGCTGACGGGTCAGTTAATTTTTCATATATAATATCACAAGAGATAAAATTTTGTCGGCAAAATTTTCGAAAGGTATGAAAGTTTGTTGCTTGGCAATTTCGCGAATGACATTTTTGACAAAATCACGAGCCGTCAGGCGAGTGATTTTGTCGAAAATGTCATGAGCGAAATTGCTTAAAAGCAACAAACTTAAATAAATCCTTGAGAACAATTTTGCTTACACAATTTTTTCTCGAGTGGTATTCGACATGACTATTTAACTAGAAAAAAGACAAAATTTTGCCGCGGCAAAAATCACATGTGAATTTTGTCCAGGTAGGCGCAGGTAGTAATTTTGCCAGTAGAAGACCGGCCGTTGCTATGACATTTTGCCAGTGTAAAACACTCTAGTTAAATAGTCATATATAATATCACAAGAGATAAAATTTTGTCGGCAAAATTTTCGAAAGGTATGAAAGTTTGTTGCATGGCAATTTCGCGAATGACATTTTGACAAAATCACGAGCCGTCAGGCGAGTGATTTTGTCGAAAATGTCATGAGCGAAATTGCTTAAAAGCAACAAACTTAAATAAATCCTTGAGAACAATTTTGCTTACACAATTTTTTCTCGAGTGGTATTCGACATGACTATTTAACTAGAAAAAAGACAAAATTTTGCCGCGGCAAAAATCACATGTGAATTTTGTTCAGGTAGGTGCAGGTAGTAATTTTGCCAGTAGAAGACCGGCCGTTGCTATGACATTTTGCCAGTGTAAAACACTCTAGTTAAATAGTCATTTTTAAACTACTTTGCTGCCAAATATATTGATCTTCACTAATGATGATGTATTAAAGTCTACTTTAAGCTTTAAACCAATAAATCTCCAAAACTACTGAACTGACATTTCGTTTTCTTGCCTTTCTTTGGTATAGGCTGGATTCGCGCCTTTTTCCAGCAAGATGGAAATATTCCTTTTTTGTAGGATAGGTTAAAAAGTCTACAAAATACTGGTGTGAGTTCATCGGCGCATCTCTTCAGCACTATAATAGGAATTTCATCTGGACCAGAAGCTTTTTTGGCATCGAGCCCCTTCAGAATTCGTTTGACAGGACGCTGACGGAATACGATATCAGTCATTTCCAATCGAACTGCTGGAATGTTCGGGGGTGTTTTTCCCTGAAAGTCCACCGTGGAGTGTGAAGCAAATAGTTCTGCGAGTAAGTTCGCTTTATCTTGAGCCGTGGTTGCTATTGTGCCGTCAGAACTTGTAAGCGGTGGAATATTTGATTTGGTAAAATTTTGACTGACGGCCCTAGCGACTGACCAAAAGGATCTAGATCCGTTAGGACTGGCGAGAAGTTTATTTTTGATCCTCATGCTATGAGCCTCTTTGTTTTGATCTATCGTTTGCTTACACTGGTTTCGAGCGGTAACAGAGATGGTGCGATTCACATCGGTAGAATTTTTACGCCATTGTCGGTAAGCTAGATTTTTAGCTCTGACTGCACGCTCGCAGTTCTTGCTAAACAAGGGCTTGCCATTAGAAGGGCGCTTCTTGGAGAAAGGAATAAAGGCTTCCATGCCAGTAAGAATGACATCGGAGACCTCTTGAGCACAAGCAGATGGATCATCTGAAGAGAAGCATACTTCCAGCCAAGGAAAAGTGCGAAAATGGTCCCTTAGGTCTTCCCAACTAGCTGATGTGTAGTGCCAAATTTTACGAGGTATAGGAGGTTGTTCAGAACAAATTTGCAGCTCGCTTAGAGTTGAAATAAGTTTGTGATCGGAAGATCCTAATGGAGGATGAACGGTGACTGTGTATAGGTCATGGTTGGATGTCATCAAGAGATATAAAAGACTAGCAAAATCTCCATCTCGGTCTGGAATTCGCGTTGGTTCTTCCACGAGTTGAGTTAGACCAGAACTGATCGCAAAAGATTCCGCCTCACGACCTTGTTCGTCGTTGGTATTTGAGTATTTGAGCCAGTTGATATTGTGGACTTTAAAGTCATCAAAGATAGCGACATCAGCATTAGGATGGTTGGTTTGCAAGAGGTCAATTGTGTTTGCTAGTGACGAGAAGAGTGCTGTGTAATGGGTGTCACTTGGAGGACGGTAAAGGCAGCAGATAAACTTGGTAATTTTCTGCGTTGATATTTTAAACCACATTACATCAAACTTTGCTGGTTCAAGTGTGTCCTCTCGTTGGCATCAAAGATCATCTCGGATAAAGAGACAGACCCCAAAGTTGCGTCAAAATCGGAAATGAAAATCGTATCCAGGATATAAATAGCTGACGGTGTTCATTGACGATCTGACCTTTGTCTCGGTCAGTGCGAGCACATGGGGCTTGGATGATTGTGTGTGTGAAGTGCTGGTGGACTGAATTGATGTTGGTATTAAGCCCTCTGATATTGCAGAAATCAATTTTGAAGCTGCTGTTTTTGGGTGTGTCAGCAATTGTAGGTGCCACACTATTTCTCTGTTAAGTGTTGTTAGGAACAAACCCGAACCCAGTATATTGTCGGAGACAGTGGATGTTCGGTTAATATCGCTTGATGAGGCCACAGGATCAGCCCCCATCCAGAGATCCGATCGGGGGGCGAGTTTACCTCCAGAGTATTTTGGTCCTGGAGCTTCCATCATGCTTTTTCTTCCCACTCTATAGACCGGAAACATCGGCATAGCGACGAAACGTTGACTCAAAGAATAACTCAAGAGCAACTTCACGCCGCCTAAGCCGATGCAATCGTATCTCACCGGGCGATGCCTGGTGGGCCAGCATCTAGCATTTTCACCTGCGTTTTTACCTCCGAAGTATTAAATGTTATTTATTTTAGAGTTTAATTTTATTCTATAGAAGGTATTATTTATTGTATTATTTTTTTGGGATTATCATTATTTTCTTAGAATACCAGTTTTTATTTTGTTTTTAGGTTTAAGGCTAATAAATAACAGTACTGTTTATACCGCTGTTGTATTGTCAAATGCAACAGCGAAAAACATAAAAATATCGTAAAACTATTGCTCGACAAAAAACATCAGACACTCGCTCAATCGAAGCCTCTTTGGTACTAAATTTAATAAATTAAATTTGAATCGGTTTACGTTTACGTTCTCGGGCAAAGGCTCGGCCACACCACACACATATCCCCCCTTTCAGTATGAATGCAGGAGTGGTTAGGTGTCTCTTTTTAACTAAAGGCTTTGCCTATAAGTGTCTTCTCTCTTGGTTGCATTATAGAGATTTCGCACCCAGATCCGATTTTGCCAATAGTGTATATCAGTTTGTCTGATAGTGGAAAATTTATGATTTAAGGTTCTAAATGGAAATCTCATAGAAAAGCCATAACACCAGCGTTTCACTTCTCGATATTGCAGGAATATGTTGGAGTTTTTGATAGAGTTGGGGATGCCCTAATTCAAAGGTTGCACAGAGAAGCTGGAAAGGAGAGCACAGAGATATCGAAAATAATATCGTTGTGTGCTCTTGACGTTATGTGTGGTAAGTTAACAATTAAAAATAATTAGAGGCATAAATAGCCAAAATGTTGTGTCAATAATACAAAGGGGAAATAAAGGTCCCTTTAAATCTGTCATTTCGGATTTTTAAACTTTTTATAGAATAATAATAATTATTATTCTCGATCAATCCCTACAAAACAAGCAGATAATTTACTTATTACTAGTAAAATCGGTTTAAATTTTTTAACAGGTATCGCACAGTGGACTGGTATCTTAAAATTAATTTATTAAATGATTATTGTTTTGATTTAATCTACTGTTATTATTATAATCTTATAAAAGGGCAACATGGATAAGTTATTATTATATGATGAAAGAGTTTTGGACTTCCATTGTCTTTATTTGTTTTAAATCACAACGTTTCAACTGGTAAGAATCTCCAGTCGTCTTCAGGTGAATACTAAATAAGTAAAGTAACAACAAGACTATTTATACTAGCTAGGTGCACCGAAGCATAACTGAGGTGTGTGCAGTCATGCGTTCAGTTGGCACGCGATCTTATCCTAAGATTCCATCTATTTAACAAAGGTTTCCACATATTTCTTATGTCTAATGATGGTTTGCTAAAGCAACCTGGATTCTGACGATACAACATCAACACCGTATTCAACTCGAGGGACACCCTAAGAAGTCACCTGACGAAGACAAAGCCTATAAGTCAAAAAGATAGGAAAAACTGCGTCTACCAGATCCCATGCTAGTGCGGCCAATCTTATATAGGTGAGACATTACGACCACTCGAGACAAGGATTAAATAACATAAAAACCATACGTTAAAAGGAGAGACCGAAAAGTCAGGTGCAGCTGATCATGCCTGGAAACATGGGCACCAAATCATGTGGTCAGAAGCTGAAATTCTACATAAGGAACCACACTGGAGGAAAAGAAAGTTTAAGGAAGCTACTGCTATTCACCAGAATCCAGGCTGCTTTAGTAAACCATCATTAGACATAAGAAATATCTGGAAACCTTTGTTAGATAGATGTAATCTTAGGATAAGATCGCGTGACAACTGAACGCATGACTACACCTACCTCAGTTATGCTTCGGTGTACCTAGCTAGTATAAATAGTCTTGTAGTTACTTTACTTATTTAGTATTCACCTGAAGACGACTGGAGATACTTACCAGTTGAAACGTTGTGATTTAAAACAAATAAATCCAAAACTCTTTCATCATTCAAGAAACATCATTGTCTCCAACAGTCATTATTATTATATATTATTATAATTTAGTCATTATTAACATGCTGTTGTTTAAAATTAATATTCACCATTTTATGATTTTGCCCATCGTTTAAATCTAGGTATGCCGTTTATTGATTTTAAATAATTCCTTTTTCTATAACTTTTTTTCGTAATTTTTCTACCTACTATGTTCGTAAAATATTAATAATTTTTCTTAAATTATGTACATTTCAGAAGCTGCCATGGGTGTGAAAATGAACTCATTAGAATACGAATCTGAGTATATAAAAAATATCAAATTGATGTGTTTAATCGTGACAGAAAGAATGTTTTCACCAATCGGCAAGTATATGTATCCTTTCACATGGAAATATTTTAAGGAGAAAAGGGCCCTTAAGGTAAAATTAATACGTACTTACGCAACTTTAAAGTTATAGATCTGCAAACCAAAATCAAAATTTCGATTGTGGAATAAGATATTATAGTACAGGAAATAAAGCTAAAAAAAAGGTAAGAACTCGCCATTTTTTCGTCCAGCATGGATTTACTTGAAATTTTAACAGAAGGTAGGGAACCCACAGATCAAAATCTATATCGCACCGGGCGCTGAACGTTTTTTAGGGGTGAAAACTACCCCTAATTGTAAAAATTATAAAATAACATTTTAAACCTGAATATAGCAAAGGTTTAGTTTCGATTAGTTAAATAATGATTGTTTCGTGCTTTGAAATACAGTTTCATCATGTTTCAACCCTTAAAAAGCAACCCTTGTTAGAGCTTAATGTAAAATTGAATTTTCAGGGCACGGTGTATGATCGCAAAAATGAAAAATTATTAATTCTAAAAAAATGATTTCGCCTTGGATCGATTTGCATAAAAATTTGAGATTAGGCTAAACTCACCCTCTGCTTTATATTTTATATCATGCCGATGAGCGCTGATTGTTTTTTTTCAACAAAATAATATGTACCTACGAATAAATCCTACAATCATAAAATTATATATAAAATAATTATATAACTCAGGCACTTTAAATAAAAAATATAATGAATTTTTTATGCACTAACCGATTTATTATTATATTATAATAAAGACAATTGAATAATTCTAAAAAAAATGGCCACGTCTACGCCTACTGCCAAATATACCAGTTATGTAGATTATTATGCTCCGAAGTGAGCTAATAGAATTTATCGGAAAAAAATTGATTGGTTTTTTTAACGTATCTCCTACATTTTTAATGCTAGAAAGTTTTTTAAAAACGGTTTTGTAGGGTTTTTCAAGAGCTACAAGCCTCTATGAATTAAATTTTTCAAGATCCGTTGGTTTTTAAATGGGGTGAGTTTAAAGGGCTCGAAAAAGGGGGTGCTCGTTCGTAAATAGAGGATTTAAACGGTTATATCTCGCCAAATATTCACTGCACAGAAAATTTACATACAGAAAAATTTTAGTCATTAAAAAAGCTACAATTTAGTGCTCTATCATTTTTTTCGTATCTCCAGTATTTTCGGAGTTATTTTGAGAAAAATGTTGAAAAATTCGAAATTGTGAAAACTCGTTTTTCACTTAAGCTCCAATTTTTCAAAAATTATGCATTTAAAATTGGTCAAACTTTTTGGACGTATTAAGAATACATTTATAAAGAGAATTGCAGAAGGGTGAAGATCAATTTTAATTAGGGGGGTAGTTAGGGGGTTGTTTTTATTGATTTGTTCGTAGGAAAAATTAAGCACTGACCTTATTTTTAACATAACTCGCTAAATTTTCATGCTAGAGACTTTTTTATTTTAAAAAGAAAGGTCTAATTACGTATTTTAAAAAAGATTCCGTGAGTTTTCCTCGATAAGTGCAGCCTTTTTCCGTTATTTGACTTTGAATTTATCAACCATTAACACGCCATATCTCAGTTCGCATTGGTCGTAGAAAAATTATAAAAATAGATTTTTGTTTGTTTTTTTAAAAGCTACAGTTTTGCTCCCTACAGTTTTTTTGATAAAATGCATAATTTTCGAATTATTCGCGAAAAACCCATTAAAAACGTCGATTTTTTCGTCTAAAAATTGTTACTTTCAATCGCGAATAACTTGAAAAATATTAGTTTTACAAAAAAAATGTATGGAACATTTTTTGCTTAGAATCACTTTCTCAATCGATTTCTGTGGTTAAAATGTAATAAAAAATTCCCACCCCCGAGATGAGGTGGCAACCACCCCCAGGGCTTTGGCGCCCTTCGGTTCGATATAGATTTTGATCCTTGGGCTATAACCTACCTTCTGTTAAAATTTCAAGTAAATCCACGCTGGACGAAAAAGTTGCGAGCCAAAATGCTTCATTTCCTGTACTATTATTGTGCTCGATAATTCATCATAATTCATAATAAGCTTACAGCGACTGCCGAATGTAAAAACGAGCTGATCGGTTACAAAATCTGATCACAAACTGATAATGGTTTTTTAGGTTATTCATAACTACGTCGACAATGTTATTACCAAAAGAATTGAAAAACATCAAAGAGCGGAAAACGATTTAAAAAATAAGAAATTAATAATAAACGATGAATATGGAGTTAGAGAACGCTTAGCATTTTTGGACTTGCTGCTAAAGTCAACTATAAATGGTCGACCGCTTACAAAAGAAGAACTTAGAGATGAAGTTAATACATTTATGTTTGAGGTATATTATACAACATTACCAAATCGTTTTAATAAAATTAGGCTATAAATTTATAAAAAAAAACTTGCGTGTATAAGTACGGTGGAATTGACAAAACGAGCAGTAGACGAGGGTCGATAATTTTTGAAACCAAAAGAATAATAATAGGATAAAACCTATTGAAAAAGAAAGAGAATATAACAAAAATGAAAGGAAAAATAATTTACGGGCGATCCGAGGTCGGGAAGTGGAACGGGGTGAGTTTTTAAGGGTAGAAAACGATTTATCTCGATTTCCGGAAAAACTAAGTCCTATGGAAAAACGTTAAATAGCAAAGTTGTAGGTAATAAAAAGATCTACAACTTTTATGTTTACACTTTTTTCACATAACCTCAAAATTTATTTGAAAAATTCAAATAACCAAGTTTATGGTTTTTTATTTTTATCTTTTACAAAAAAAAAAATTTTTTCACGAAATTTGGTGAAAACTTACATTTTTATGTCCCAAACACACTGTAATTTTTTTGATTTAAAATATTTATTTTTTCACCTAATTTTCAATCGAAAATTCTCACGTCAAAATATCTACTTTTTTAAAAAAAGTCGGTGGGCTTTTTGTTCGTTGAAATCTTTACTTTCTGATTGTGTAAAAAAAAATATACATTACTATGGTAAATGTTCTCAAAAAATGCAAAGAAACGAAAAAAACTCGATTTTTTTTTAATCATTATGTACAATTATGAGCTATTTATTAAAATGTATACTTTAATTACTCGAAAAACATAAGATTCCATGTTACATTGATAAACAAAAAAATTACAAATCCATAATACATAAAATTCGCAAAAAACATGCGAAAATAGTTGTTCTAAATATAATTATTAAAGGTAGAATTTAAAGGGGATTTTATCTAAAAAACTGCTGCTATTTCTTTTTACACCATCAGAAAGTAGAGATTTTATTGAACAAAAAGCCCTACGACTTTTTTAAAAAAGCAGATATTTGGACGTTACAATTTTCGATTGAAAATTAGGGTGCTTTTTCGATATTAAGTCAAGTTTTCACCCAATTTCGTGAAAAAAAAAATTTACGCAAATTAAAGAGCATCGTTAATTAAGTCAACTAAGGTATCATTTTCGAGAAGCAAAACCCAACACTACTGCTTAGTTGTGTGCATTATCGGGACAAGATCTGCCATAATTTTAGTTTTCTTATTTACTGATACTCCTATGTAAGTGGCCATCGTATCAGGCATATTTAAATTTATTTTTCGCTTTAACTTATTCTTTGTAGTTATTAAGTCGCCTACTGGGAATGAAAATATTTTATGATCTTTAAGTTTGCCTTTTATCTACTTAAATAAAGTCATTTATACTCTATTGTCGTAAATAAGAAGGGGATGAATATCTTTTAATATATTGGCCACTGCAGGCTTTGTCAACCGAAAATCCCAAGTCAGACATTTCTTCAAAATAATTTGGCTTCTCGTTAAAATTTCTTGGAAACCCATCTTACGAGTATACCATTTCTAGGACATCTAGGTTGTCCTTATACAAGTCAAGATCTTCTATGATGTCCATCACAGTATTTGAAATGCAAATATTCAGTAAAAAACTTTCACAAAATGACATTTTTTGACGTTTTCTAATCGCAGTAACTAATTGACAAAATTTGATAGAGTAAAGTTTATTGGAAATTAAGTAAAAAAGTTGATTGGTGGTTACCCATTTAATCAGTTAATCACAATTGAACCCTAATCAGCCAAAATAGATGTTGGTAGGTACGGCTCTTTTTGAAATAGTAAATAGAGTCTATTGGTTCGAGATAACGCAAATTTGGCACATGCTGCACAGAAATTTAGAAATATTTTAGGGTTAATAATATTATTGGGGTTTTCTACTTACTCATCTGTTTATTAATTATATTTTTGTTTAAGGGGCATGATACCACGTCATCGGCAATTACTTTTTCTTTGTTGATGATTGCAATGCATCCGGATGTTCAGGTAAATAAAATTGATCTGTTATTAACTTCGTATTGTAATTCTTTTGTAGGTTTAGGTATTATAGGTACGGGGTGGTGCTCCGTTAGACTGGCAATAGGAAACCCCATGTAAAGTTTGCTACCCTCAAATATTGGCTCCTCTATTAATTTTACATCAAATTTGTATAGGACTTTTTGGAAGATCCTTTTATAATGAACTCGTACATCAAATTTTATTAATCTTAATCTTAACATAGTATAAAACAAAGTCGCTGTCGCTGTCTGTCCGTCCCTAACTATGCTTAAATCTTTAAAACTACGCGACGGATTTTGAAGCGTTTTTTTTTAATAGATAGAGTGATTCAAGAGGAAGGTTTTTATGTATAATACATGCATAATATTGTAGAGAAACACTGATAAATTAGAGTAGGGAGAACGAACGACCCAACCTAACGAGTCCCCGGCCCGTTCAACGATCGATCCGAAGCCGGAATAGACGAAGACAGACTATGTTTTATGCATGGATGTGAATTGTGGACTGGCCGGCAAACGGTTGAGTTACAGTAATCTTTTAGAGGTTTGTTCGGGTTTGTATTTATAAATCTTGACGTGATGGTTAACTCGCCTTATTATCTCCGAGAATGCGACGTCATATAATGCCGGGCTGCAACGCAGGCCGGGTACACGATAGTTTCTAATAAGACAATTAAAAGTTATTAAAAAAAACTGATGTTCGTGAAATTCCAAAAAATTAAATATTGCTCTACCTTAATAAAATCACTATAATGTCTGTTTCTAGATATTTTATTTTTTATTAGTTTCAATATTTTTTACAGTATTTAAGAAAAATAATGATTGGACTAATTCAGCGCTATCAACCGTATTCTTTTAAGAGTACATGTACTCTTTTACATTCGTTTTATTTAATTTCATTACATTCAATTTTATTACATTCGGCGGACAGTGCGTACCTCTTTAACTTTAATGGAGTATAAATCTATAAATTCATACAGCTACCGATAGATGACGCCGTCGGTGCGGTGGGGCCGGCCTTTGTGGAAACCGTAATGGAGCTTTTATGGAATTAAAAAATTGGTGTGTCGAAATGACATAAATACGTAATGTAAAGAAAAATAGAAATAGATTAAAATATACAGAGTAGGTGGAAAGGGCAACTAAAAGGGTCCAAAACGACAACATAAACCCGGGGAAGAAGAAAAAATCACTTCCAAAACGAAGATGTTAAAATGGTATTTTTACGAGTATGTCTGTAAGACATTGTTAAAATTTAAAATTTGCCATGTATATAAAACATGTAGGGGAGACTGGTCCACATTCGGCCATAGGAAAGATTCGGCTACTCACAATAAGTCCAAATTGCGTTTGAATTTGGCGCCTTATTTCAATCCACGCAGTTAGAAAAGATAGTGTCTGGCCTTGGCAGCGTGTGAGCAGTGAATATTTAGAGTCGTAATATATTTTTTTGGTAAAGTGATTTTTAGTGTAATTTAAAGTAAGTTTTCTGTTTTAATTTTGTTTGGTATACAAGTCTATTTTTTACAAATTAAATTCTAATTACCATGTATCTGATAAGGAATTATTTACCTTTTAATGTGCCGTCAAATCATAACCTTCAACGAGTGCATAATGTTCAAATTTTATTTAATAATATTTTCAGAGCACGTGGGGAAGTTTCGGCTGACTCTTATGGTGAAGATTCGGCTAGTAGCCGAATGTTCTTCATGTTGATTTTTAATATACAATGATTCATTTCCTCTCTAAGAAAATAATAATTATTGTTAGATAATTTGTTCTAGATGCCTAGGAAGTACATAAAAAAGACCAATCGCTGCGACATTAGTGAAAAAAACATGAAGAATACGAAAAAAGATAATCTTTAGAAGCTAAGCGAAACAGAAAAAAAAGTTTAAAACAGAAGAAGGCATCGGTCATTAAACATTTGATGGTAGTGGGTAAAAAAAGAAATATCTCTAAGTCAAGCGAGTCAAGTACTGAAGTTGTTTTACAAGATTCGTCTGACGACTACGACAAAGATTTTTTTGAAGACTTGAAATTCATCTCTGACAATGCAAACAAAGCCATAGAAAATTTTGTTCTTGTTAAATTTAATAGTTCCAAGGTGGATTTTTTTACGTGGGTAAAATAAATTCTTTCCTAAATGAGGAATATGAAATTACTTTTCTACTCCGTAAAAGCAACACAAATAGTTTTTCGTTTCCTACTGTCGAAGATATTTCAGTTATAGAGAAACAAGACATTGTAGCTATCTTGCCATTCTCTTCCATTCACGGAACTGCAAGAACATCCAAGTGTTTTTAAATTTAATGTTAACTTTTCTGAGTTAAATATAAGATAAGATAATTAAAATTGACATTTTTAATATAGTTTTTGTGTTTTATTTACTGTACTAAGATATTTTTATTTATAACCAAATGTTCCCCCTCATATAGCTGAAAATACCCCACCAGTGAGGTTCATTCGGCCATTTGTGAAAAAAAATAATTAAATAAAAATGGTGAACCTACTCTATTAAAAAAATTTTTTAACCCTTAAACAAGTTTCGAATAAGTTATAGTTTAATTAGTTATTATTTTTTTAAGAGAAATATGACCAAGTTTCTCAGATTTGGCTCCTAAAGGCTTATATGCCGAATGTGGACCACTTTCCCCTATCGTAAATTCAAAATAAACGATCCTAAAATTAATAGGAGGTCCAAATATTTGACGGAAGCAAAATTTCCATGGAGTTCAAAATTCGCCTTCAGATGACGGTAGTTTTATTAAAAATACGATGGCCATCCACGATGTACCGGGTGAGTCAACGATTGCGCGGAGTAATTTTATGCCTTCAAGATAAGATTTGTCAATAATAAGCTTTTGTATTAAGATATGGTTGGATATCTGGAACATTTTAAAAATATTTTGAATTATACAGGGTACGACCAAAAAGTAAGGTGTCATAAAGTTACATTTTTTAAAATGGAACACCCTATATTTGAATACATTTATTAATGCTACGTGTTATTTCATAAATTTTTATTAATGGTTTAATATACGAAAAAGTTCTAGTTTTTAAGATAATCCAACTTATAATGAATCATATGTTAAAGTTCCCATAAGAGAAATGCAATTTTCGCAAAATTACAGGGAAAACAGCACTGCCAGAAATCGAAAATTGCATCGCAAGTTTATATTGTTGACGAAACGTCAAAGCGGGATTTTATTGTTAACAAACGTCAAAAAATGTAATATTCTGACAATTAACGTCATCTTATTTATTATTATACGAGCAACCGCCGTATCAAAACTTGCCAAAAAAGGTATTGGAGACAGTTAATTAAACTAAGTGGACACTCAAATACCAAGTCACTGACGCCTTACATTCAGATGGATGAGAACCACCTTATGCTTTTGATTGAAAAAATGCGGGACAATTACCAACCGTCAAGCTCAAGAGAGTCCCCCGCCGAAATAAGCTCTCGCTCGTTGACTGCATCAACCACCATGTCTACGAATTCAAAGCAAAATATTGTTAATTACAATAATTGTACTTTTCATTGCAATTCTTGTAATTTATAAGCATTTTAATTTTATTGTTAGTATTTTCTGTTAAATAAAATATTTAAATTTACTTGATTCGAGTTCTTAATTAATTTGGGAAATATTGAAATAAATTACACTCGTGCATAAAAATAATCAGATATTTTTTTTATTCAATGTGTTTTTTTTACAAATTGCAATCGTTTGTTTTCATATTTTACGAAAATGCCCTCCTCCTGCGAAGTCGGGCTTTTTCGCGACAATATGAAAACAAACTCTTGCAGTTATAAAAAAACACATTTCATTTAAAAATTATCGGTAATTTTGATGCACTTGTGCACTTACCCCCGAATATTTTGCATTTGCAAGCATCTCGTTGTTGTAAAAATGCTGCTTAAATTTTTAATCTAAGCGATTCATAATTTTTATACTTACTAAATAAAGTTAAAACTACATATTCACCATAAAATATTTGACGTTTCATTTAAGTTGGTACTCAAAATGAATTTTTCAAAAAATTAATTAATCGACATGATTTATGTTTTGGGCGAGTGTATTTTTACTGAACAACTATACAGGATGAAATATCCCGAGCGGCAAACACCCAGTCCTCGAAGTTTTCAAAATTTAATGGAAATGTTTGATTCAACAGGCGTAATCCATTGACAAAAGATGCTATAACTAGGAAATCTCCAATATTAAAATATTTCAAAAACTATTAGAGATGAGGAAAGGGCGCTCTTCACGAAAGTTGAAGAGTTTATGTCGAGCTATAAGATGACAGAATAATATGTAGGGTGTTCCATTTAATAAAAGTGAAATTTTTCAATTAGAAGTTTTCTGACTTTGGTCCTAGAAAGTAAACACCCTGTAAATGAGACGTCAAATATTTCATAGTGAATATGTATTTTTGACTTTATTTAAAGTTTAAAAATTATAAATCGCTTAGTGCCAAAATTTAAGTAGCATTTTCACAACAACGAGATGCAATGCAAAATTTTCATTTAAGTCGAATTATCTAAAAAACTATAACTTTTTCGTATAATAAACCTTTAATAAAAAATTATGAAATAGCACATAAAATTAATAAATGTATTCAAATATAGGGTGCCCCATTTAAAAAAATGTATCTTTATGACACCCTACTTTTTGGGCGCACCCTGTATAATTCAAAATATTTTTAAAATGTGCCAGATATCCAACCATACCTTCATACAAAAGCTTATTATCGACAAATCTTATCTTCAAGGCATAAAATTACTCCGCGCAATCGTTGACTCACCCGGTACGTGAAGACAAAAACGGAATTCTTCCGTCCGAGGTTTGTTGATCGAACTTAAATTGACATCGACTTGTTTATTAATAAATACTGGTTTGGAACTGCCGTAAAAATTTGAACCCCGTAGTTTTAGGATAGAAAACCGGGCAGATTCAATTTAAAGGATTAATAGGATTATTTTAAAACTACTAAACATTTTTTAAATAACAGTTACCAGATCAAAGACCTATAAAAAAAAGTAGAATGTTTAATTTTACATAACCCTGTATTTAATTGTTCGCGCGCGTCGATTGCTACAAGGTTACAGTCAGTTGGAATGATGCTGCCACCTCAAATTATTAGCGGATGGAAACCAAAACCCCATTAGTACAAGGATATACTATGGGGTACGTAACAGTGTGCCATTTATACAGCCTACTAAGCAATCTACTTTTTTAATAGGTCTGTGTATCAGATTGACAAGCTCATCCTGGACGTCAATTTCCCATGGTTCAGAAACGCGATTCGAAGTTGCCGGATTTCTGTCTTTCTGTACTCCTTTTTTTTTTTTTTTTTTTATAATATCGAGCACAAGATTTATAGGAAAAATCCTTTAAGGCGCTCTGGGAGCGGTGCGTGTGCGAAGAAAGCGATTCACGTTTTTCTTGAATCGTTGGAGGTTATATTCGGTTGGAAACACGGTCTCAGAAAGTCCGTTCCACAAAGATGACGTCCTCCAAATGAAAGAGTTCTGAAACAATGATGTTCGGGGGTACTAACTTGAACCACACGTCGTGTGTTTCTGCTATGCATTACTCTAGGTGGAATCGAGCGGGCAATATCTGTCGAACACTTGCCATGGAAATATCTGTAGAAGAGAGTCAAATCACCAACCTGTCTTCGATGTTCTAAGCTGTCGAGGTTCTTAGTCAGCTCGTGGTCGCCGATTAGTCGAACGGCTCCCCTTTGGATGGAATCCAACAACCGAAGGGTATGCTTCGGTGCAGAACTCCAGATATGAGAGCACTATTCCAGTGATGGTCGAATCTGGGCTTTATAGAGTGTCAAAAGTTGTTTGGGTGTATACAACTTTTTGGTACGGAAAAGTATACCGAGCTTCTGAGAAGCTGCCCTGGCGATTGCCACAACGTGATTATGCCAAGACATATTTCCTCCCAGGTTAACACCCAGCAAATTAATAGACGAAGTCAGTGGAATTGCGTGTCCTGCCATAACGATATCGGGTTCTGCAATGTTAACCTTCTTAGAGAAAACTGCTGCCTGGGTTTTTTGAGCGTTAAATTCGACTTGGTTACTGTCAACCCAAGACAAAATTTCTTCCAGGTCTTTATTGAGGCGTGATACCTCATGTTGTCTGCGAAGATGTGCGTCAGCAGCCGATGTTTGAGATTTTAAAGTAAAAGATAAGATAAGTGTGCTGTCGTCAGCAAAGCTATATATCATCTCTACTTCATCCTAAAGGGCCATAAAAATTTGCCTGTGTACTCATAATTATTATTATTAACCCGATTTCGAATTTGTAGGAAAAGCTGGTAAAAGAACAACAAAAATTATTTGGCAACGATTTATCAATGGCACGGCCAACATACCAGCATCTTGGCGAAATGAAATATTTAGATTTGGTTATTAAGGAAACATTACGCTTGTTTCCATCAGTTCCCTATTTTGGAAGACAGTTGTCACAAGATTTAGAATTTGGTAAGTAAGCCGGGGGGGTCATGATTTGAATTTTTGGGATCATATTTAAAGAATTAGGTAAAGGTTTCAAAAATGTTTCGAATATGGAAAATCCTATATAAATTTTGCTAGAGTCAAATATTGAGTCTCCTATTAATTTATTTATTTATCAACGGGCAAAACCCAATTATAATTATTATTACATTGCAAAACTAATAATTGGGAAAGAAAGAAAAAACCAAAAGTCTTCCTCCACAAAATTTAATAGAATAAAAATTCTCTACGGGTCTTTACATGTTTCGAACGTAGAAACGTTCATCATCAGGATACAGAAAATTTATTTAGTGCTGATGGTTTTAGCAGAAGAGAAAATGGTGTAGAACCTTAATGGAGCTTTTATGGAATTAAAAATTGATGTGTAGAAGAGACATAATATGAACAAAATTGATAAAGGTTAAAATCCATACTGAGTATGTGAAAAAGTTATTAAAGGGGGTCTAAACCAAAACTGGGAAAAAAGAAAAACCTTCATTAAAAGATGGTGTCGAAAATTATTTAAAATTTTTTTTATAAAACTTTTCAAGTACCTATATGTCAGTAAGACATTATAAGGATAAAATTGTCATAATTATGAAGATATCACAATAAAATTACATTGCAAAAAGTGTTTTGTGGGGTACTGAGGATTAAAGCTTAGTAACCCCGCAAGCGGTTAAATTTTTTTGTTAAATAATTTTAAATAATCTTCCACACCTTCTTTTTATAAAGGTTTTTTCTTCTTCCCCAGTTTATTTGGTTGGTTTAGACCCCCTTTAATAACTTTTTCACACACTCAGTATGGTTTAACCTTCAACAATTTTTTTCTTATTATGTCTATTCTACACATCAATTTTTAATTAAATAAAAGCTCCATTAAGGTTCAACACCATTTTCTCTTCTGCTAAAACTATCAGCACTAAATATATTTTCTGTCTCCTGATGATGAACATTTCTACGTTCGAAACATGTAAAGACCCCTAGAGAACTTTTATTTTATTAAATTTTGTGGAGGAAGACTTTTGGTTTTTCTTTCTTTCCCATACTTTTCACTCCACTTTAAGCATGGACTAATTTTTCAAATTAAACTAATATTTATTATTATAAACGTTAAAATGAAAAACAAGATAACTTAATCTTAAATAAACACTCCCATACGAAAACAAGACTATAATCATTGCAAAAAGAATGTGATTTCTTGTATCCCTAGGTGAAACTCGAAAGTCACTACAATGTAAAAGATCTGGGCATTCAATTATACCATTAACTAATTTAAATCAAAAAAATATGCAGGTATCAAATTTTATTCTACGTTAAGGAAGTAAGTCCAAACTCAATCTCCGCCTCAGATCATCATACGAGTCAACAGACAACCGAAATTTGTATAAACTAAATCTAATTTTTTTTTTATGTCTTTTCGATATTTTGGATATGTATTAAATTTGACGATGAGTACGCACATGACAGGTATTCCAAACGTGATCTAACAAGGGTTTTGTAAATCGTATTCAAGATGTCAATATTTTGGAAATCTCTAGTATTTCTACACATACATTAATGTAATAATAGTGAATATGGAAATGTAATTTAATATCGAAGTGAACACGTAAGTCATATACAGTGGTAACTCTTGCCAAAATATAATCATTCAATTTATAGTCCCAGTTAACTGGCCGCATTGTGCGATAAAAAGTAATTATTTTACATTTTTTATTGTTTAAGTCCATTTCAAACACACCACTCTTATACTCTGTTTAAATGCTTCTCGATTCTCAAAGCACCCTATACTGACTTAACTATCGCAAACAATTTAAAGTTATCAACAAGTTAGACAACAGTTAAGAAAAAACGCTGTGAAAATACCGTAGGAGCAAAAATTATTTGCATCAAAGAGGGCCTTGCATCTAATGACGTAATGCTTAGCCGTAGAGCTTAATACCTGTTGGGTGTCAGTAACTACCTGAACTAACAATCAATCAGTTATTCCGTCATCTTTGACAGTCGTTACAAGTAATTTGATTCATCGCTAACTTTTCCAATTTTATGAACAATTCACACAATTGGCTTTACGGAACAGCACAAAACATTCATGGTTGAAGCGTATTTTCGAGACGGGGTTAGAGTAAATGGTGAGTGGCAATACAATCCGCGTTTGTGCATGGACGATTTTCATAAACATTTTCCTAACGTTGCTTTTATTGCTGGGGACTTTTATCATTGCCTGAAAAGAACCGTGGCTGTGTTTAGGGAAAAAGGTTCTATTCAACACAAAAAAGGAGTAGGAAGACCATCTGTAAGAAGAACAGAAGAACTTGTTGCAAACGTTCGTGAAATAATGCAAAATACGCCAACAAATTGTATAAGACGCCTATCCCAAGAAGTGGTAAGATCTTATGGAACATGCAGGACTATTCTTAAGAAGCAGCTACATTTATTTTCTTATAAAGTGCAGGTATTCCAAGAAATACAAGCCGCAGATTTTGAAAGACGCAGGAATTACTCTCAATGGTTTACACGAAATTTATTCGAAAGAAATGATTTATTAGACCTGACATTTTTTTCGGATGAAGCCTGGTTCCACCTCTCCGGTTATGTGAATTCTCAGAATACACCCATGTGGAGTAGTGAAAATCCCCACTTTTTTATAGAGTCCACATTGCACCCTCAAAGAATTGGTGTCTGGTTAGCTATTTCCCGAAGAAGAATTGTTGGTCCTATTTTTTTCCATAACACAGTTAAAACAGCACAGCTGTATAGAGACAATATTTTGAATCCATTTGTGGAGCAATTAAGTACTTGGCGACAAACTACGTTGTTTATATTTTCAACAGGACGGTGCAACCGCCCATACAGACGCCGAAACTATTAACTACTTACGCAACTTTTTCGACGACAGATTGATCAGTTTTCGACATTGAATTCCTACCTAGATCACCTTGTTTAACGGTTATGGATTACTTCGTTTTTCCTCATTTAAAGAACACTATTTTTAAAACACCAGTTGCAAATTAAGAACAATTACAAGAAAGGATTATCCAAGAATGTGGTAACATTTCTCCAGAGATGCTGGTCAACACTTTCGAAAATATGAAGAGACATATGAATTTATGCTTGGAGCATGGCGGTGGCCAATTTCAGCAATGTATGTAATGATTTTTCCTTTTCTTTCTGTATATTCTTTCTTTGTTAATTTTGTAAACAACAAAAATAAATTTGTATTTGTCTACTTATTTTATTACTCATTAGTTTGGCATATAAATTCAAGTTACCTGCTTTCAAATACATAGATTGTTTTCATTATGAACGCATGGTCAATAATAATTGACAAGGTAGAGAAAACAATTTCTAAGGTTAATAATCGGTCAAAAATATTCGGTTTACTGGTTAGTAGTGGGACAATTATTATATATTTTTAAAAAACAAAAATTTTTAACCCGATTTTATAAGGCTAAACGAAATAAATTTTATTTATGATATTTTTTTAAACAAAATAATTTATTAATTGATTCAGCCGATACTAGGTGGAAATCCATAATTATAGTATTATGAGATACAGTAAAACAAAGTTGAACTTGTAAATTTCCACTATATTAGACAGAAAATGACATGTTTCGCTAACACTGTAGCTTCGTCAGATGACAATGATTTAATAAAGGTGAAAAGTAAAAATTGGGTGCAATAAAATTAAACTATTTAAGGTGTAAATAAAACAGTGGGAGGGTTACAATTGCGGGGAAATCCAACAGAGGGTTTAAAAATTAAATTAAATTAGGTACAATAGGGGTAGGTATTTACAAAATCTTAATTATATGGTTAACAGAATAAATTTAGAAAAGGTGAATTATTTAAATCTAATTGATCATTAAGTAACAGGTCCGTATTTTTAAGTTTATTTATTTCCATAGATTCTAACAAATTCAGTTTTAAGCCTTTGTTTTCTGTATGTAAGATTTTAAAGGAAGGATCGAAATTATGTTGATAATCAAGTAAATGGTTAGCATAGTTTGAGTCTGTTTTATTTTTTAGAAAACTGTTATAATGTTCCTGTATTCTTTTGTCAAACTGTCTACCTGTTTGGCCAATGTTTGTTTTAGGACAATCTTTGCATTTTAATTTATAGACGCCTGATTTTTTGTTTTTATCGCTTTTAGTTTTATTGTTTTTGATGAATTTACTTAAAGAGTTATTAGTTTTGTAACACAAATTTATATCAAGTTTGTTAAGAAAATTGAAAATTACTTTGCTAGGTTGTCCAAAGAAAGTGACAAGTTTAAATTGGTCAGAGTTTTTGCTTTTAGGAAAAACTAAGTCAATAGCCTTTTTGTAAGTTTTCTTTTTTAGGATTTGGTCAATTAAATTTGAATTATATCCGTTATTAACTGCAATTTGTTTAATAATGTTTAGTTCTTTTTGAAAATTGATTTTATTTAGAGGGAAAGTTACTAGTCTATGGATCATACTGTGAAAAGAAGCTAATTTGTGTTGTATAGGGTGGCAAGAAGAATTGTGTATGACAGTATCAGTATGAGATGGTTTATGGAAAACGGAGAAAACGTGTCTATCATTTTCTCTCTTAATATTTAAATCAAGAAAATTGATAGAATTGTTACTTTCCTGTTCTATTGTAAACTTGATATTTTTGTGTAGGCTGTTAATATATTCCAAAAAGACTTTTAACTGTCTATCAGGTTAAGATGTCATCAACATACCTATGCCAATAAAGAAACTGTTTGAAAACAGGATGATTGCTTATTTTATTTTCTAAAAAATCCATAAATATTTCAGCCAATAAAGGACTAAGGGGGTTACCCATAATAAGACCATTTTTGCTGGTGTATATTTTGTCGTTGAACACAAAATAATTTTGTTCAAGGCATACTGTAAGAGAATCGATAATTTCTTGTTTTTTGATCAGATTTACATTTTTTAAGGTAAGAAGTTGATTGACCAAAGTAATCGTTTCATCGATAGGTATGCTGGGAAACAAATTAGTAACATCAAAAGAGATTAGCTTAGCATTGTTAGGTAAATTAATATTATTAATTTTAGTTACTAGCTCAAGAGAATTTTTTATTGCGAATTTGGCTAAAAATTGGGTGTTACTTTCAATGATGTCTATTAATTTTTTTGAAATTTTATACGACGGTGCAGAAAAAAAAGAAACTACGGGTCTGATAGGGTATCCCTCTTTGTGAAGCTTTATTAGTGAATATAATTTAGGAGACTGAGGATTCATAAGAATTATGTTGGATTTCCCCGCAATTGTAACTCTCCCACTGTTTTATTTACATCTTAAATAGTTTAATTTTATTGCACCCAATTTTTACTTTTCACCTATATTAAATCATTGTCATCTGACGAAGCAACAGTGTTAGCGAAACATGTCATTTTCTGTCTAATATAGTGGAAATTTACAAGTTCAACTTTGTTTTACTGTATCTCATAATACTATAAAATAATTTATTTATATTTTTATATATATTTTTAGATGGGAATTTATATCCCAAAGGTACGGCACTGATGTTGTTTGTTTTTGCATACCAAAGAAATGCCAAGTACTTTCCTGAGCCAGAAAAATTTATTCCTGAAAGATTTGAAAGTCAGAATGGAAGATTGCCCTATTCTTACACTCCATTTAGTGCTGGACCTAGAAACTGCATAGGTAAAAATAACTGCAAAAATGTGCATATTATGGTAAAAATATTCTTTGTGTTTACGAGCTGGATCCTACGAGCTGGATCCGACAAAAAAATTTCAACACGGGAATTCCTAAAACGGTTGGATTAGTGACATAAATGAAGAGTACTTAATTTTTAGTCAATAGTTAAAGGTATGTAAAAAACGTTGTCCAAAGTTTTTATCATACAGAACGTAAAAAAAATGGGCATATTAGTGTCACAGCTAGTCCGTCCCTGCAGCTGTGAGTATTTCGCAACACTTTCTGGAATAGTAATTTGACGGGTCTTACCTGGTATACATCATATGAAAAAAAAAATTGAAATATACCTGTTGGTTTAATAATTATGTGTCAAAAACTTAATTCCATGGGAGCTCTTTGGGAGCCCATATCTCCGAAGAGGAGACCGATATACGAAAGAAGTTTATATGAACTTCTAGTATTCTTTTCACTTGTTTTTTTCATATCCGGGAGATTTCTCACATTTTCCCGGACACCCTGTATATAACAGTACGTCCTACTTACCCGGTAATACTCGGTATTTTACCCCTATTTGGGCATAATAAAAGCATACATAGTCATTGTATCCGAGTCACTAAAACACAAATACAATTCACTAAACTACACAAAACTAGAAATCCATAAATATTAAACACCCACAATAGCAAAGAAAACAACAAGAATCATATTTTATGTGTAAAGTTATCGACGTTCATCAGCACCGTTTATGCAGCCACGATTTTTTTTTTAGGGAAAGTGTCAATTCCGCCTGTAACGATTTTTAATGAATTTTACTTTCTTTAGTGGCAAAGATTGAAATTTTACCAATTGGATTTATCGTCATTAGTAAACTACCCCATAGTCGTAAATAACCTGCTATATACGAATTTTCAAAAACCCGAAGGAAAAATTACATAATAAAATCTTCGAAAAGTAGCGTTTGTGAACGAATTTTCATTTTTTAGTGGCGAAGATTGAAATTCTACTATTTGGATTTATCGCCTTTTTAAAACTATCCCATAGGGGTAGAATTTCCATCTTCGCCACTAAAAAAATTAAAATTCGTTTACATACGCGATTTCTCGAAGTTTTCACCCTGTAAATTTTTTCATTCGGTTTTTTAAAAATTCGTATATGCAGGTAATTTACCCCGTTGTGGTAGTTTACTAAAGACGATAAATTCAAATGGAAGAATTTTAATCTTGGCCATTAAAAAATTTAAAATTCGTTTACAAACGCTACAGGCGGAATTGACAAGTACCCAAAAAAAATCGTTGCTGCATAATTGTAGCTGATAAACATTGTTAACTTCACACATATCAAGAAATCCACACAGAAAACTTAAAACACAACATAAAAACGACGCTGAGCCGGTTCTGGAGTGTATTTTGAGGATGTCGCTAAACAAGGAAAACTTTATAACAAGAGGGTTGTACGCATGCCCATACTTGTAGGGCGTCAAGGCGTGTAATTGGTGACCTATGTTTACAAACGCATTTTTTCGTCGTATGTGGCCAAATGAAATAGATGGCAAAACAGATAAAGAGGAGGCCAAGAACCTTATTTACTCTCTGTACAATATTCATAGATGATAAAAAACTAAATATTGAAAAGTAATCTTTATTTGATACAAACATTTTAACGTACCTCAATATTAAACCATACATTGTCATAATGCACCATACATACCTTCATTTCTTTATTTTTCAGGTCAAAAATTCGCAATGATGGAAATGTTATCCATCATATCGAAAATAGTAAGAAATTTTCAACTTGCACCAGCAACACCGGAACACAAAATTCAACTTGCTCCTGAGATTATTTTAATTTCTAAGAATGGTGTTCGTATCTCATTAAAAAATAGAACATAATTATATAGTTTATTTATTTTATATTAATGAAGTTAGGGAAACAATACAAGGGTTAAAAAAATTCAGCCCCCGGACATGATAAAGTAACAATTATTCTAGATCTAAGTAATGTAAAGAATGACATAGTGCCTATAATAACTAGACTGATGAATGATGCATCTGCCTCTGGCGTCTTTCCCAAAGAATTAAGAATAAGTAAGTTTACCCTATGTATAAATCGGGACCAAAAGACTGCATGAACAATTACCGCCCAATAAGTGTTATCACTACCTTCTCAAACATAATAGAGATTATAAGTAAAAAAATAATGCTTCCTTTTATACATAGATAAGTATATTAGTACAGATAAGTATCAATACGGGTTCATAAAAAAAGAAACACCTTAAGTGCAACTGTTGATCTTATAAATGTCGTCTTAACCGAGTTAGATAGAAAGAAAATTGTAGTGGCTGTTTTTGTTGATCCGAAAAAAGCATTAATTGATGTTTTAAGCTTTAATATCTTGCTAGAAAGATTGTATAAGTTAGGATTCAGAGGTACTATGTACAATTTAATTAAAACATACTTGTTAGGAGGCGAATAATATGTAAAAATAGACAAACATGCTAGTGCAAACAAACAAACTGAATGTGGAATGCCGCAGGGTTTGGTGCTGGGGCCTTTATTGTATTCGCTCTTTGTGCTTAGTTTACCGAACTCGGGATTGCAACTGTGCGGTAATAAATTTTTCCTACGATCGTGGGGAAAAGTTACTTTTCCGCACGATTTATCGTGCGGAAAGTATCACTTTTCCGCACGATTTTACTTTCCCGCACAATTTTTACTTTATCACACTATTTTTGAAATTGTGACAGAATTTATATAAAATGTTCTAATTTGACACCCCTGGTATATATTACATGCAGTTCTTGACGGCTTGCCCGAAGTCCGCTTCGCGTCGTTCGTGCAACTTCCGTCGCGTGCGGAAAAGTACCACTTTCTGCACTTGTTAGGTAAATAACTATTAACACAATATAAATTCTTCAGAATGGACTTCTTAAGATACTTTTTAATTACGACTACCTAACACATAGGTACGGAAGATTTATATAGGGAATTGGGATTATGTCATCTTAGTAAAGTTTTGGAATTAGAACAGTGCAAACTTATGCATAAAATTATAAAAAGAACAGAAAACTAACGACATACTTTTTAACTCTAACGTGCACTTACACTATACTAGGACTAAGGATAATGTCTATCTCAGAAAAAATGTTCGAACAAATAAGGGAATTATGTGCCCAACATATCGGACAGCCATTGCGTATGATAATGTGCCAAGAGCTAATGAGCATAGTGCAACATAAGAATTTTGTAAAGTTTGTTAAGGTACAATTAGGAATTTAAAATAACACAGCTTGACATGTCGATTGGATTTTATTTTTTCTTTTAGTATTGAATTATGTTTTGTATAAAATGGGATATACTTACTTATATACACTATTGTACTCTGTTGTAATTAAAATACAAAGATCGATACCAGGGTTTTAAACACTGTTTACCTCTTAAGAAAGATATGTGTTTATACATATGTAATTATTTTAAATAAAAAAATCTTGTATCAAAAAAAAATGTATACAAAGGTTTTTATTGTTAACAATAATTATGTAATCAGATAACTTTGACTGTGACAGTCATGACATTGATGGACAAACATAAATTACTTACAATCAAAATGGCTCGGATAGCTTTTCTACAAGTATTGTATAAACGTGTACAGACTTGTACCGTGCGAGTAAAAATTATTTGCATCAAAGAGGGTTTGGATTAAAAAACGTAGGGCTTGGTTTTGATCACAATGATATGGGGTTGATATATCTAACCAAATCTAGGTTAAAATTTTGTCAAATTCATATTATAACATGATATGCCAAACTAATGATTAATAAAATAAGTGGACAAATACAAATTTATTTTTGTTGTTTACAAAATTAACAAAGTAAGAACATACAGAAAGAAAAAGATAAATAATTACATAAATTGCTGAAATTGGCCACGGCCATGTTATAAGCACGTAACTTCATATTTTCGAAAATGTTGTCCAGCATCTCTGGAGAAATGTTACCAAATTCCTGGATAATCCTTTCTTATAATTGTTCTAAATTTGCAACTGGTGTTTTAAAAATAGTGTTCCATGTTTTTATTTTTTCCGCCTATAATACTGAATCGACTTTAATAAAATTTTAGGGGTATGTAGGTAACTATCGGAGGCACCCAAATAAGTAAGAAAATATATGGCATGTGATCTAAAAAAATATATTCTTATGACGTCACACTTTTTTGGAACACCCTGTATGAAAAAAAAAATTTTCTGAAATGCGCCTCAAGTTGCAGGTAAGGTCTGCAATATGCAATAGGTATTATAGGTATATTATATTAATAAATTGTACCTAAGAACTATAACCCTATTAATATGTATTGACACAAATAGTTTGTTTTAATTTATTTTAACATCTCGTGTCGTCTTTACTGTAATCTTTAAACTTTTTTCTATATTCGCTTACAATTTGCAGTATACATTGACGTTGTTCTTCATCTTTTGTTAATATTTTATTATATTCGTCTATGAGTTTAATACCCCTTTCTGCTGTATCATTCACTAGTTTAAGCTTTTTCACTACATTAAAATTATTCATGTCCCCATCATTACTGTCCCAGTTTTTTGGATTCTCCTTTAAAAAATTTGTGGATAACCATAATCTTTCAAAAAATCTAAGAGTATTTTTAGAAATAAATTCCCAAAGATCTTTATGTTCTATTTCGTGTATATTACCTAATTTATCTCGTTTTTCACCCTCCTTCTAGCGAGTCTTCTTTTTCTAGAGCCTTTATCATATGTCTTTTATATTCAACAGGGATTTCGTTATCAAAGAACGATACTGCACAAATCTCAGAAGACAAGTACCCTACAGGTAATTTTTAATTTTTTCAACAACAGCTTTTTTTAATTACATCTGTGAATCTGTGGATCAATAGTTTTATATTAAGTAAGACTTTTGGCAATTTAAAGATCTTGATATCGATGGCTTAGATTGCAAACCGGCTAACTCCAAAAATATTAATTGGAGTAATCTGGTTTGTGTATCCATAGATCTAACATTAAGCTATACTTCAGACGAAGTCAGTTGATACAACGTAAATATTGGTGGTACGATTAATTTACTGCATCACACACTGAAACTACAATACAAATATAACAAAATTTGTATTGATCGCTCCCTATACAGATGTTCGAATATAGTCCACGTGGAGTTGACAAGTCTGTCATCAAATTTTTTAAAGTTTTTTTGTCTGTCTCAACTAAGATCGTATAAACTTGGAGTTAGACGGTTTGCAATCTAAACCATCGAATATGGGGCTTTGTATGGACAAGGAGCGGTGAACGAAGCCCTAACATAAACTTTGGCGAAAAAAATGCACTCATCTCTGATACTCTTCCTTTCCCTAACTGTTAGTGAAAACTATCGTCCCTATTAAGATATATTTTTAAGCTATTTAGAGCTTTACTTTGTTTCTATTTAGTCAGGTCAGTGGTAGTTATGATAATAAAAACTTTAAAATTTAAAAACCTTTGTATTTTATTCCATCGGCGGCACCATTTTGGATTAATTAATTGATTTGAAATTCCGCACACGCTATTTGTTGACATTTACAACATTATAAAAGGGTGAGATCGCAGAAAAAAAAAGTCGAAAAATATGGGCCACCCTAATGTTCATATGAATTCTTTATCTTCAAATTAGTCAAAGATTAACCCTTTTAAGGTTATTCAAGTACTTAATAAACATCCTGTATACCTACATGTAAACCCTATGCTTACATACAATACATTCATAGAAGGTAACAAAACGTTAAATACAAAGAAAATCGGTAGTTTACGGTTATTATGTCTAAATATAGTGTTTTATTCAGATTTATTTTTGTCCATGCTAAATATAAATAGGTAATTTATAAATCGATTTTCTTAACGTCATCGTCAATGGCTTTATAGTAAACAGGATAAAAGATCCATTAAATTTATTTGAAACTAAATTGTGCTAAGATTAATAACAGGTAAGTATCGTAAATTTTCTGACAGAATTCAAATATACAGCGTGTCCAGAGGAGTTCTAGACATATGGAAATTTTCTTTATTGTTGATTTTTACGAAAAACAGTTATTCTTTCTAAAAAGTTCTGCTTGATGCGCAAATATTAACATATTAAAACTTAAGATAGCATGTACAAGGCGGCAAAAAAATATAGAAACACGGAATTACGTTAAGAGGGAAGTACCCTCCATTTTTATTTTAGAACAAATTATTATAAGAAAACTTTACTAAGGACTACAAAACACGGTCAGATGGTCAATATCCTGAAAAGGTCATGCTCATAAAAATAAGTCCTGGGGTGTGATGTCAGGCGACCTGGCTGGCCAAGGAATATTTGAACGTCTGCCTATCCAACGTTGTGAAAATACTTCATTCAAATACCCAATTACTGTGTTGGTACTATGGCTTTGGGCTCCATCATGCTGATACCAAATTATACTTCTTATATTAGTGACAGTTCGTCAAGAAATTGAGACAACTGGTTCCTTAAGAAGTCCAGGTAAATGGAAGCATTTATATTTTGTCGAAAAAAGTATGGTCCAACGATCCGATCATTAAAAATGCCACACCAAACATTGGTTTTAAATGAATATTGACTACGGCATTCGATTAAAAAATTTGGATTGTTGTCACTCCACCACCGACAATTTTGGGAGCTTACCACGCCGTTGGAAGTAAACATAGCTTCGTCTGTAAATAATATTTTTCTTGCAAAAAAAGGATCATCTTCACACTCGCTTTGGAACCACGCGCAAAATAGAAAATGGGATTCAAAATCTCTGGGAAGAAGCGTGTGAATATACTTCGGTTTATATGGATAAAATTTATTTATTTTTAAAATATTACCAGCAGTAGACTTTTTGACGTCAACTGGAATAGTTTGTGACAATTTTCTTAAAGAAATTTTCGGGTTTTCGATAACCGCTTGAATTACATTGAATTGATTTTCTTCTGTTGTGAACCATTTGTTGTGTTCTTTCTTAAATACATTTTCAACGGAACATGTAGCTTTAAATTTATTCATTACGTTTGCTATAGTGGCGCTATATACCATTTTGTCAGGATGTATATTATTAAATATGTGTGCGGCTTCTATAATTCTGTGTTTTTATATTTTTATGCCGCCCTGTACATGATATAATAGGATTTGAAATGTCAATAATATTTGCGCATCAAGCAGAACTTTTTATAAAGAATAACTTTTTTTCAATATGGGAATTTTCTTTATTGTTGATTTCTACGAAAAACAGTTATTCTTTCTAAAAAGTTCTGCTTGATGCGCAAATATTATTGACATATCAAAACTTAAGATAGCATGTACAAGGCGGCAAAAAAATATAGAAACACGGAATTACGTTAAGAGGGAAGTACCCTCCATTTTTATTTTAGAACAAATTATTATAAGAAAACTTTACTAAGGACTACAAAACACGGTCAGATGGTCAATATCCTGAAAAGGTCATGCTCATAAAAATAAGCCCTGGGGTGTGATGTCAGGCGACCTGGCTGGCCAAGGAATATTTGAACGTCTGCCTATCCAACGTTGTGAAAATACTTCATTCAAATACCCAATTACTGTGTTGGTACTATGGCATTGGGCTCCATCATGCTGATACCAAATTATACGTCTTATATTAGTGGCAGTTCGTCAAGAAATTGAGACAACTGGTTCCTTAAGAAGTCCAGGTAAATGGAAACATTTATATTTTGTCGAAAAAAGTATGGTCCAACGATCCGATCATTAAAAATGCCACACCAAACATTGGTTTTAAATGAATATTGACTACGGCATTCGATTAAAAAATTTGGATTGTTGTCACTCCACCACCGACAATTTTGGGAGCTTACCACGCCGTTGGAAGTAAACATAGCTTCATCTGTAAATATTATTTTTCTTGCAAAAAAAGGATCATCTTCACACTCGCTTTGGAACCACGCGCAAAATAGAAAATGGGATTCAAAATCTCTGGGAAGAAGCGTGTGAATATACTTCGGTTTATATGGATAAAATTTATTTATTTTTAAAATATTACCAGCAGTAGACTTTTTGACGTCAACTGGAATAGGTTGTGACAATTTTCTTAAAGAAATTTTCGGGTTTTCGATAACCGCTTGAATTAATTAAATTGAATTGATTTTCTTCTGTTGTGAACCATTTTTGTTGTGTTGTTTCTTAAATACATTTTCAACGGAACCTTTAGCTTTAAATTTATTCATTACGTTTGCTATAGTGGCGCTATATACCATTTTGTCAGGATGTCTATTATTAAATATGTGTGTGGCTTCTATAATTCTGTGTTTTTATATTTTTATGCCGCCCTGTACATGATATAATAGGATTTGATATGTCAATAATATTTGCGCATCAAGCAGAACTTTTTATAAAGAATAACTTTTTTTCGTAAAATCAACAATAAAGAAAATTCCCATATGTCTAGAACTTCTCTGGACGCGCTGTAGAATATATTTACAAGTACTACCCACAAAGTTATGTGTAGTATAATAAAGCAATAATTAGAAATTCTACAAACTATTTATCTTTTAAACCGTAAGGGCTCACAATTTAGGGGCCAAAATTAGTTACAAGGGGGAGACCGGCAGGAATTTTCATAAATTTAGGTACAAGTAAAACATCGAAAATTAAGAAACAAGTATTTTTTTAGCTGCTTCAAATTTCATTTAAAAAATCAATGATCTGGTCCCTATAGATGGCACATGTCATTCATAAACGCTCCTAAAATGTGTTGACAACATTGTTGGTAGGAGAAAGGCGGTGAAGAGCTGGGTGAAGCCGGGAGTGGGGATTACGGTGCATTTACATTTACCTGTTGTTGTTGTTTGGTGTCTTTATTCTCCCGAAGTAGTTTTAGGTTTGTTTTTTTTTCTTTTAAAATGATAGGGTGAATTAGAACACAAATTTTTAATTTATAAATGTTTTGAACTTGTAAATACCCTTTCGGTCTATATATAGATTAACAGTTGGTTCTAAATGTGGTAACTTGTGTATACATTTAATAACTTTATTTTGAAATTTTTGTAATGGTCTTAAGTTTGATAAACAAGCAGATCCCCATGGAGAAGCTAAGTATTGTAATTTTGAATATATTAATAAAAAAAATATTTTTTTAAAGTATTTCAAAGGACTGAAATATCTAGCTCTGTACAAAACAGATACCAAAGGAGATATCGAGTTAATAATATACTGGATATAGCATTTCCAATTTAAATTTTCGTCTAAAACTAATCCTAAAAGTTTTGTCGCTTTTAAATATTGAATATTTTCATTATCAAATGTTAAGGGGTTAATGATGGAATTTATTTTATTTTTAGTTATAAACATAAAAGAAGATTTTGTAAAATTTAACGTAAGTTCATTTGATTGAAGCCAAGAAAGAAGTATTTTTAAATCATTATTAATATCAAAATACATTTCTGCAAGAGTTTTAGCAAAATACAGGGTGTCCCGTAACTTATGGGCCGTAGAGTAACTGGAGATACTAGACATCAAACCAAGCCGATTAAGTCATATAAGTTTTTTCGAATTGTTACTCGTTCTAGAGATACAGGGTGTTGAAAGTAAAAGTTTGTTCTCGAAAATAAGCCATAATTTTAAAACCGTTTAATGAATCAAATTGAAAGTTGGCAGTAATATGTTTTTATGAGCAAGAAATAAGAATTTGGAGAAATTTTTAAGTTTCGCACTAGAGGGCGCTAGTTGCATACACTGGGCTTCATAAATCTATGATTTTTTTTTCTTACCTGTGATATTAGGTGTTTTTCAATTAAAGTTTCTTAAAGAAGAGCATTTTCTGAGTCAAAAAGGTGTACTTGATTGATCTTAATATCTTTAACGGTTTTCGAGATATTTCCCTTTAAACATCCCAAAGCATAAAAAAACATAGTTAATAATTAAATTAATATTTTAATTATCACAACGCAATAAATTCGAAACAGTGGAACAAATCAAGAAGCTCACTTTAGTAAATGTTGAAAGTGACCACCGTTGACCTCAATACACTTTATTAAACTTTTAACTAAATAAATAATAATATTAATAATAATAAACTTTTACTTTCAACACCCTGTATCTCTAGAACGAGTAACAATCCGAAAACACTTATATGACTTAATCGGCTTAGTTTGATGTCTAGTATCTCCAGTTACTCTAAAGCCCATAAGTTATGGGACACCCTGTATATAATTGTCGTATCATCTGCAAATAGCTTTATATTGCCCTTTAAGTTCAATTTGGAAACGGAATTAATATAAATTAAGAATAATAACGGACCTAATATTGATCCTTGTGGAACTCCACATGTCATTCATTCATTTTTTTTCCGAAGTTTTTCTATCCCCAATTTGAACAAATTGTTTACGATAACTTAAATGGGTCGTTGTCAACATTGTGGTCATTTCTATAACAGAGTGGTTTTCCATGCAAATTCTATATGTCCCTAGTACCACTCCATTATAATAAAGATCAAATAACTTCATTTTCTATTATATGAACCTACCTTAAATAAATTATTACCATAAACGGAATATTTTTGGTATTCATAAAATATGTCTTAAAAGCAATAAATATCAAAATTTACTTAATAAATATTTTTTTAAACTTGGTCCCGCGTATGATGTGAAACTGTCTGGACCACTATGTTACTGAGAAAATCGCAACTTAAAATAGAGATGGCGCTGCTTAGGCTTTGTACTAGCTTGGACGGGATGTTTGTATTAATCAGACGGTCTGTATTAATCAGACGGTCTGTATTAATCGTGGTTGATCGTTAGATCGGCGGGAGGGATATAAAAGGTGCCAGGAGGCCGTGAGGCGTTGTACAGGCAGCGTGTTTTTATTGTGCAACCAATCTGTTACATATCTATTACGTAAGTATATCAATGAATTTTTAATTATTTTAGGTTCAGTATGTTGTCAAAGAGGTAAATATTCTAAATATGAAAAAAAACTGTACTTAACGCTTTACTATATGATTTATGTTGTATGGAATGTAACATTTACTACTCTGTTACTACACAACTCTGTTACTAGCGCGTGGTAACAGGGTTAAATATGCCTATATTTTTTAGCTTTAGACTTGTGTTGTGTTACAACCCTGTTACTTATCTGTCCCCAAGGATTAAAGGACATACTAAAGATTTTTATAAAAAGCTAATTAATATAATATGGTAATATAACAATACGTTAATTTGTTAGATATTTATACAATCATAATTATGTTATAGTTTGCAGTTAGTATATTAATGAAAAGGAAAAGAAAAACACAAAGTCTTCCTCCACAAGTTTAATGAAAAAAAAATTCCAAGTTTTAAGGGTCTCTACATGTTTCGAACGTAGAAACGTTCATCCTCATGAGACAGAAAGTTTTAAATCTATGCTGATGGTGTTAGCAAAAGAGAAACGGAAATTTAGAACCTTAATGGAGCTTTATGGATTAAATTGAAGTGTAGAAGAAACATGAAATATTTGATAATGGCAAAACCACAGAGCGATTAAAACATAAAGAAGGGTTGTGAACCAACCAAATAAAGTGGGGAAGAAGGAAACCTGTCTAGGTGTCGAGGCTTACTTAAAATTTTTTATAATTTTTTTTAAATTAAAGGAACTAATAAAGCATATTGTAGACATTATGAAGGTGTACACCTTGTGTTGTCGTATCTGTAAAAATAGAAATCGAAATCAGTGGCGGCTTGTGCATAAGAGCACATGAGCACGTGCCCCCCTAGTTAAAATTTAAATTGTTAAAATCAAAATAAAAAAAATCTATAGGTACTAGTTACCGTTTTGTGAATTATCATCACCCTATCTTTTACGTAACGTTAAATTGCGATATCTTTACTTTCCCTATTGTTAGATGTTGCGTCGAACAAAAAATTTCGCTTAAACCGCGGTGACTCATGCGCTTGAACGGCATAACGACCGGCAGAATACGGTGCCGCCGCATGATACAATAAATTCTTTCTTTGTATCATTGTGCCGCCGGTGCCAGAAGTTTTTAATGTTCAGAACGGCCGCAATGTTTTCACGAGTCGAGGAGCACGATAGCTCTATCTTTGTTTTATAGCTAGTTTTATTTTCGATCTCATTCTATCTTTATGGCACAAATTTCTGGTGATCATGAGGTTTAGGCACGTTATGATTAGTCAACTTTAAGCGAAAGTGCTCGTTTGTTCTGAATTATGTTTTCTAATTTGATTTTTACTCTGCTGTTGTGCTGCGCCAGCTGGCTGAGCCTTTTAGTGATTTATGTAATAGTATGTCCGCGGTTTTATTTTACGGCTTCTTTAAAAAATAATAAATAATATAAAAATGACGGCAACGGTCTCGGTGCAATATTTAAATAATTGCAAAAATACAGTGAGTTTTTAAAAAAAGTCATTCTCAGGGTTAAGTTTCGATGATAAGATTATTGTAAAGAATGCGGGAAAACCAGTGCCTAACCTCCAAATAACGCAACTAAATAAAGGTCAAAAACGGGACTTTAAAAGAGTTTTTAAGACTTTAGGAGTGCATTGTATGAAAAACATGAGTGGCTGTGCGGATGTGAAAAGCAGAATAGTCTATTTTGTTTCCCGTCTTTGTTATTTGCCGGCGAAAAGGCAGAACCGTGTTGGGTTAAAAGTGGTGTTAATCGTATTGGTAAGCTATTTATTTATTTTATTGGAATCTTTTTAAGGAAGGGTTGTTAAAAATATCGGCCAGGACACAAATGCACAATATTTTGATGTTTAATAAAAAAATTACACATACATGTCAGTACCTACCTATATTATAGGTAGGTATGTACCTAATTAGGCTCATTTAAGTTCATATTAAGCGATCTTTACATCTGTGAAGTTCTTCGTGAATTTATTCATGAAGTCACTTTAGGGCTAACTTTGATAATGTAAATGGTCAACTTGGACGTCAAATAAATTCGTGAATTTTTTCGTAAAATTATTCACGAAAATTTAACATGCAAAATAATCAGCTGATGCACAGTGTACTAAATGCTACCGACTTCATGGAGAAATTCACGAATAAATTCATGAATAAATTCTCGAAGAACTTCATAGGTGTAAAGACTGCTTTACAAAACAACATGACCTTGAACTTCCAAAAAAAAATCCGTACCCCCTGCCGCGTTTCCCGTATTTGTGAACCCCCAGACATTCATGTCACGAGCCGCCACTGATCGAAATTAAAATTAAGTAAAGTGGAGTTTTATAATATTTTAGAGAGAATTTCTTAATTTTGAATAAAAGGCTTAGTACTTACAATATTGTTGTAAAAACAGAAATTTTTGGGGTCCTGAGGACTAAACCTCAGTAACCCCGCGGTAGGTTAATTTGTGCTGGTAAAAATTGTAATTAAAAAAATCAAACATTTTTGGAATTTTTCTTCGTATGCCAAAAGGCCGTTCACCTCCACGTGCTAGCGAAAAAGTGAATGAAAGATAATTGATTGACAGTAGACAGATATACTGACAGGAAAAATAGCGGTAAATTTAAATTAAGTAATAGAATTTTTTTTTTATGTAGATGAAAAGCTCAATTAAGGTTGGGTAGATACAGTACTACTAACCAATTACCTAAGATAACAATATAATATAGCTAAAACTAAGAAGGGAAAGGGTACTATGTTAATGTGGGAGAGAAATCAATAAGGTGGATGAAGGGTAGGTGTCCTAAAATTTCTTTGTGTGTGATATCATTTGTAAATGAAAATATCTTGGGTGTTCGTGTATGTATGTCACAGAGAGAAAATTGGTGTTATGCTGTGTGTGTTCTGCAAAATATGAAAGGGAAAATGAGTGTGGGAAATATTACATTATGTCGGCAGTAAGGAGTATATATAGCCTATGGTGATGATGATTGTTAAATAGATATTTGTAACCTATCAAATAAAAGGAGAAACAATTTCTTTGAATTGACTTATTTTTTGATATTGTGACAAACGAAGAACGATAGAGAAGGACAAAGGAAAGGCAAAACTATATCTAAACATTGAAGTCAAGACCATTAAAAAAATGTGTGCAACTATGTTGTATTTGATCATTCAGACAAAGGATATTCAAGTTGTTTAACGTTTTATTAATTTCTAGAATTTCTAAAAGGTCCAACTTATTTCCCTTGTTGAAAAAAAGTAAAAATTTAGTATGAGAGTCAGGATTGAAAATATGATTATTTGAAAATAAATGTCTAGAAAAATTAGATTTTATCTTTGAAGGGGAAAGATTTTGATTGATAGCCTGTCCAATTCTTTACAATGTTCTTTCAGACGTATTGAAAATTTGCGTCCAGTTTGTCCAATATAAGTCGCATTATAACCCTCAGTGGAACAGCTGATGCTATACACACCTGATTTGTCAGAAACTGGGATCATGTCCTTAGAGTTTGGTTGGTCATAATGTCTACAATATGCTTTATTAGTTCCTTTAATTTAAAAAAATTTATAAAAAATTTTAAATAAGCCTCGACACCTAGACAGGTTTTCTTCTTCCCCGCTTTATTTGGTTGGTTCACAACCCTTCATTATGTTTTAATCGCTCTGTGGTTTTGCCATTATCAAATATTTCATGTTTCTTCTACACTTCAATTTAATCCATAAAGCTCCATTAAGGTTCTAAATTTCAGTTTCTCTTTTGCTAACACCATCAGCATAGATTTAGAACTTCCTGTCTCCTGAGGATGAACATTTTTACGTTCGAAACATGTAGAGACCCTTAAAACTTGGAATTTTTTTTCCATTAAACTTGTGGAGGAAGACTTTGTGTTTTTCTTTCCCTTTTCATACTTTTAACTCCACTTTAAGCATGGACTATTTCTTCTTATATATTAATATTTAGAGTTATTAGGGAAAATTTAATGTCTTTTAAAATTCAAGAGGTAACAGAGTTGTTCTGAATTTAAATAAATTATTGTTAAACTTTAAAAAAATGTTGTGATTCTAAATGTGATTATAAGATAAAAGACTGTAATTAACATTAAGGCCAAAATATTTGGAACTGAATTGTTTAATTTCGTAATAAATATGATAACAGAGTTGTACACTGAGAAAATCGACCAACCTTCGAAATTGGGTTAAAAAAAATTGGTTGTAGTAACTGATATTTTGGTTTCAACAACTTGAATTAACGGCTAATGGAACTTATTTCTTTTTCTTGTCACGTAGAAGTTGACACAACCCTAAGATTTGCTGCAGGAACTAAAAATATGGGTTGTCGGTCAATATTTGACCGAATTTTATTGTTGTCACTAAAGGGACTTTAGGGTTGATAACTGAAAGTTGCCCCAAACCAATCTTAGGTTGTGACAACCGACCCGTCTGTGTTGGTACAACCGAGGACTGGCGGTCGCCCCAATCCCAACCGAAAACGCCCTGTTGATAAAAGGAAGAACCGCCATTTTATTATTGGCTATCGCTTGTGGCTAGGACGAAATTGATGTTTTTTCACTGTTTTGGTTTAAATCAAAATATTTAAAGTTAGAGTGGGCTTTGGCAGACTACGTGGAATCATTTGAAGGTATGTACCTATACTTTTTAATTAATAGTTAGCATTTAAATATTAATCAGCATCAAACACATTTTTCACAAAACATAAACTACCTATAACAAGACAGAATTTTTTATGGTAAATGTCTTTTATAGACCATAGATTTTGGTACCTTTTTACCCTACCTGCAACAAAGTCGCTGTGTGTGCTTTTCTAATTTTATAGCATAGACAATAATTATTTGCCTCACATCGCAGTTCATTGCTGAAAAAGACCATTTTCTCCCAAAAATGTAACTCTAAATAAAGCCATTCAACTGGGCTTTAGAAGTATAGGTTTACTATAGGAAATGTATTAAAGGAACTATTAATAAGAGGGGTTTATATCTAAGTCAATACCATGTCAGAAAATCAGTGTTTTTGTTTGTCGGCACTAAAGTCCTTAAAAGTGTCATATTGTTACGAGCATTTTGTAATGAGCCATTACGTAGCCAATGAGGTTCTTTTATACTACGATAGTCAATATAACTAAAAATCCTGGTGGAAAAATTATTCGTTTCAAAGAAAATACACTGATTGGGCATTAATAGCCATTACCCTGATGGCCATTAATTACTATTAGACGTCAGTACAATACATCAGATATTACAACAACTTCTGGGATAGTTGGGTTACATGGATTTTTTGGGGTTTTCAGTTTGTTTAAGAATACCCCTTTGCCTTTTTGATAACTGACAATCAGCATGTCACAAATTTGTAGGTCAACTTTTCATTCAACTCCCCTAAAAAAATTTAAAGTCTGAAAGGGTTGTTTCTATTAAAATATGTTAATAGTGTTAAAAATAAATAGTACTTTAGTGAAATCCTGCTTCTATACTATCTAATGATTTTTTCGTTTTCAGTAGAACTGCATGGAACAAAAAGAATAAACCATTTACTTTTGGCGAATGTCGAATGCGCGCCAATCAAAATATTATGATGAAGACGAGTTCGACCCACACAATATGGTGAAGGCGAGGCCAACCCAAAATAAGCGCTGCAGCAATCTCCATTATTTGTTACTGTAACCCAAGTTTCTAGTTGTCCTAATTAAAATATAAAGTTACAAGAACTCCATGAATTATTATTCCATCTGATTTTCTAGTTGTACCTACTAAAAAGAACCAAAATATATAGTTATAACAACCATCGCCTTTAGTTGCGACAGCTAAACAATTTAGTTACCACGACTTGGTTGTGAGAACCCAAAGGTTTAGTAGCAGCAACTAGGATGACATCGTTTAAGGGTCAACTAATTTAAATAGGTTGTTACAACCCAAATCTCTAACTGTCCCCTATTTAATACATATTTTTTGTAGCTACAACCAGGATTTTAGTTGTTGCAGCCTAAATTTTCCCTCAGTGTATATTTTTTACACCCTAACCCACAAAATCTGGAATAAATCATAAATTATTAGTTAAACATTGCGGCCGACTGTAACAGACAAAAGTCAGTTATTTTAACAGGCATGGATACAAAGAAAAGTCATGTTTAAGTATTTTTATTTTTTTATAATTTTATCATTTTTAGTCACGGTTACCTGCGCGAAATTTGACAACGACCCAAATAACTTCGAAGTAGTTTGTGTGTATTTCCCCTTATTCCAATACTGTATGATTTTCTTAATAAAATATCATGGTTTACGTGATATTGACTGTGACCTTGTTACTATAGAATAAACCTAACCTACAAACAATCAAACTAGCCTTCCTCACCTATGCCTATGAATAGAAACTGCAGAATTATTATTTTCCGAATTTCTTGCATAGGTATATACTTGATACTTGCTAAAGAAGAAAATTTCTAACCGCTGTCAAAGAAACACCAAACGGAAATAGAGATGTTCTATATACATCGATGCGTTTTTAAGCGAGGCATCGGTGTCATTTGATATCAGTCGATGCACCGATGTATTTTAATCGATGTATTATTCGTAAAATACTTATTTTGCCGTTGCCTCTCGATCTTAATTATACCTTTTACCTTTTGATTCAGTGGAAATTACCCTAAAACGATCGTAGAAACACTGAAAAGTTGAATTAATTTAAATGCAGGCAACTATATTTTAAATATAAATTAATAACTTATAACTTATCAGGAAACCAGCAGGAAAATATGAATGGCTCGACAATCGCATGTCACCGACGTCTTTTAAGCCACGATTTTCCCTGCTCAGGATTCCCGCTATCAGTCGAAGCTAAAACTGTGCCTGGTGTGTTCATTATTGTAGAGTTAGTTTCAAGTTTTAAATTTTGGTTAATGTTTTGCATAACAAAAAACGATATAATACAAATTTTATGAAGAGACGAAAAATAGATTGTACGTAAATAATTACTTTTTTGTTCCTTACAGAATTTAGCAAAGTTTTCTTTTTAAATGCACATCGTTTGTTTTTTTTTACATAAATTGTTAGGGTTTTATTTTATTAATTTGTAATAAACCATGCCACTTGTTGATCTGTAAAGTTATTAAACGAGTTATTCAGGACGGACGAGAACTCTAAAACGGTAAGAGATACGAATATGGTAAATGAAGGCAAAGTTGTTATTCTGGGGTTTAACAAAAAAAAATTGGTAATGTTCCGAATACCATCAAAGATATCCGGAAATTTTTTTTTCAATTTTCATTGTTATTTTTTTGTGCCTTTATTTGACCTGGGAAAAAAACAAAATCACTTTTCCATTAACTTTTTTATATTTTACATGGATGGTGTTATCAGTTTCTTAATTGGAAATTTTTATATACGGTTTGAGAGACTTTTGAGCTTTAGACATTTAAAACAATTCCAAGGTTTTTAACGTTTTGTTACATATCGCGATTTTTTTGCAATATGCTATACGTCTCCTTCGCGCGAAATCACGACAACCCCGATTGCCTCTTGAAAATTTTGTACTATATAGTGGGACGATTAAAACTTTTTCAGTTTAGAGAGGAATAGTGGGGGTACGTTGTGTGAAAATTTCGAATATACAGGGTGTACCGAAAAAAGTTATTAATTTTTAAAGTCGACAATTATCGGATTCTCGTTGAAAGACGTTACAGGTCGCAAAAATGAGTTTTTTCGATTTAAACTTTTTCAACGCGTAGATGACCGTAGGCTACAGAACCCTATTGTTTGTGAGCGCGATCTAAAGTTTGGAAGTAATTTTTTTGATTTTTTCAATGTCAAAAATTTGTAGAAACAGGTACTTATTGGATCGCTAATAAGTCGAATTGGGTGCATCCGATCGACATTCGGTTTTGATAATCGTTTAGGCCATCTCAAAAACTATCTTTTTCCAATATATCGTTCTATACCTAACTGGAATGGAAATTGACGAAAATTGTAAGAAAGTGGAAACTACAAATTTAGGCATGATTTTTTTACGGTTTTTATTTTTTTTCGTACGGAAAACGACTTTTGATCGAAACGTTGTATACTTTAGCGAATAGAGCTCGTCAATTTGTATTTATGAGATATTTTTTCGTTTCTCTTTCTTTTATACGAAAAAAACGGCAATCTTCTAGGAATTCATTTCTCGATTGGGGTTTTGCATCGCACTGGTTCGCTTAAACACGTCAGCAAGTTTCTGTATATAACTTTTTAAATTTTTTCTTGGTCCACTATATCGACGGATAAACAAGCTTTAGTTTGCATAGTAAGCGCGCTCTGGGAAAACATTATTCGTGGCTCAAAAAAATTAATTTATGATTTTTTCAGAGATATTTTTATCTGATGTTTTACTATATCGACTGTGGCTTATTCAATTTTTCACAAAACCGTTTTAATTTTTTCTAAAAACGTGCGCTGATTTCTTCTCAACATTCCTACATGTCCAAACTTATCAAAATATATTCGCAAATTTGAGAAAAGTCGGTTTTTTGAGTGCGGAAACAAGCAAAATTTGCAAATTTTAAAACCATTCTCTTTTAACTAGAGTGCTTTGATTTTCATGAAATTTACTTCTAAAAATCCGGCTGTCAAAAATGGGGAAAAATGGGTGTTTTGAGCTTGATTTGCTAGAGTAATATGAAAGTTTCGAGATTTTGAATTGAATGGAGTAGCTACCTTGAACCTTCTTCTAATTTTATTGACCAAAATATTTGCCCAAAATGTTTCAGAAATAGTTGTAATCTCGATTTTAAAGATGGCGTTCCGACATTGATAATCTGTCGCCACGTGGTAGGAGGCTGTTCGACATTTCGATATTTGCGAATTTTTTCTTCGGAAACTGTTAGAGCTAAATGATTCAAACTTTCTGAATGTAGAGAGGAATAGTCGAGGCACGTTCTGGAAAAACTTCCAATATACAGGGTGAACCGGAAAAAAGTTATTAAAGTCAAAGTTGAAAAATAATTTTTTTTTCGTTGTAGCGCGTTACAGGTGGCAAAAATCATTTTAATCGATTTAAACTTTTTCGGCGTGTAGACGACGTTGGGCTACAAAACACTGTTGTTTGCCAAGGCGATCGGAAGTTGGGAAGTCAATTTTTTGATTTTTTTTAAATCAATGTAGGGTCATGTTGAATCGTCAATAAATCGAATTGGGTGCGTCCCAGATATTTTTTGTTTAGAGATTTGTTTAGGTCATCTCAAATACTACTTTTTTCAAATATAGTGTTCTATACCTAACGGTAATAGAAATGGTCAATAATTGTAAACAAGTGAAATAAGCTATTTTAGACAAGTTTTTTTATGCGGTTTTTATTTTTTCTCGTACGGAAAACAACTTTTGATTGAAATGTTATATACCTTAGCGAAGAGAGCAAACTACAATGAAAAATATTTTTTTTGTTTCTTCATTTTTAATACGGAAAAATCGGGAAGCTTTTGAATTCTTACAGCGACAATCCTTGGTACAAAAAAACGAACTTGGGTTCTGAAGAAACTAAACATATCTTTTTTATCGCAATCGAAATGCTTTACAATTATTAGAGGTTGCTAGCAAATGGTTTTGTAAAAAGTATGAAATAAAATAAACGAACTCAAATACTGCCGTGCCCGAAGGGCTCGGCACAATAAGCTTGTAAACTAATTTATCAGCTATCAATGTAAGAATAGTTTCTTTACTTATGTTTAAATTGATTGAATACATATTTTTATAGGACAAACTTCGAAAGTATATTCCACATTGCATACGTTTGCTGTGCGATTTTAAAAAGAGCCGGTGCTGATAGGTTCAATGTCATAATATTAAATATCATATATTTCTGTAACGAAAAGTCATAGCGAATCGAGCGAGACGGCATTGGAAACGGGACATCTAGCACTATACGATGCCGTCTTCAAAAACTACCTATCTATACGAGAAAATGGAAATTTTGCACCCGTTATTTATTTTTTAATTTTTGTCAGTTGTTATAATGACAATTTGGCGATATGTTTACCCTTCACGTTCCGCAGGAAGGTGAGGCAAAAAAGCAAAAGAAAACATAGAAAAAAGAAACTAAGAAAAATACTTTTTAAATACAAATTTTTAGTACTAATAATAGATGCACTCTCGGCTGACGGTTACCGATATGTACCCAGTCTAGTTATCAAATAAAACATCATCGGTGATTTAAATTTTCTTTTTTTAGCCATTCCGGCCCTACAAATTATTATCTTTAGGATTAAATATCACAATTACATAGACAGTTGTGTTTAAGCAGACATTTTTTTAATATTACTAAATACAGGGTGTCCATTTAGTGTGCCGATGGACGATATATCGTAAACGGTCGACTCAAGGAATACAACTTTTATACAAAGGTTGTACAGATTAACGTCGCGCACCTTTTAAAAATAATTTTAAATATACAGGTTGGACCAAAAATCCAGGATGGCCAGACATATATTTTTTTTTTAAATGGAACACCATATATTTGTTTCATTATATTGAAGCCTATAGGCTTTAATTATTTTTATTAAAAAAACATTTTGACATCTTCTTTTTAGAAGTGTTTTTTCTGCTTCCCCGGTCTTTTTGGTTGTTTTAGACCCTTTCAACTGACTTTTTCACATACTCAGTATGTTTTAACTTATTTTCATTTCTATTTTTCCTCACATTATGTCATTTCAACAATCCAATTTTTGATGCCATGAAAGCTCCTTTAAGCTTTTATGCCACTTATCATTTTCTCGTCTGCTAAAACCATCAGCAATATGTTTTCCTGTTCCTGATAATGAAAATAATGAAAAAATTTTCTTTCCTATTCAAATACATTATTATAAATAATCATAAATCACCTATACAAAAAGACTAAATTACCGAGAAACTAAAATGCAATATGATGTTATTATAAAGAATGAAGAAAAACAAAATACTCGAGTTGGATCATACATAATAACTTCGTCTAACGACTTTACTGAATACAAAAATATAATGTAAAAACAAGCTCCACAGGTAACTAAGGGTAAATGTTAAGTTTTTAGTAAATTTGACATAACGTTATTATGAAGGGGCAGATCTACGATTTTATGAAGGGGAATGCTATTCCTATATAAATCAATATAAATTTTTGAAAAAATATGTTAACATTTTAATATTCTACTAAGTCAAAATTAGTAAGGCGCTGTCGCAATAATCTCTGCACACTTGGTGCTCAACATCGAATCACCCTGTGTTGGGTTCCTGGACATAGCAAAATACAGGGCAACGAGACTGCTGATGTGCTCGCCAGGGAGGGCGCAAGCAGGTCTGCCGAACTAGCAGAGAATACTGTGGCTAGACCACTGGGATCAGTCAAAGAGGATATAGATCAAATAGCTAAACAACTTGCACAAAGCAGATGGACAGGGCTGGCAACTTGTAGCATCTCCAGGCAATTGTGGCCCCTACTTGACGACAGGAAAACCGCAGTGCTATTACAACACGGTCGGAAGGACCTAAGAAACATCACTGCCGTAGTCACCGGACATTGCCTGTTCGGTAGACACGCTGAACGTATGCAAGTACCAACTAACGATTTCTGTAGAAGTTGCAGAGATGAAGAGGAGGAGGAAAGTATTCAGCATTTCTTGTGTGAATGCCCCGGCCTCGCTAGAAGAAGGTTCAATGCCCTGGGCGAACCATTCTTTAATGATCTGGAGGAAGTGAGCAGCCTGCAACTGGGTCGACTTACGAAGTTTATTAACAGCAGTGGCTGGTTTGAATGAGCTGTCAAGATTCTTCTACGATCTACGTCACGTCGCGTTAACCATCAGGAGGCTGATGCGGATAGGTTCCGCGGAACACGTGTGGTACCACAACGGTCCTACAGGACTACGTGTGACTGTTTGGTCAATGCCAGAGGTCTGCCACTCTAACCTAACCTAACCTAACATTTTAATATTCTTAACGCAATCCGAAATCATAATATTATAAATGTCCACAGTAGATAGAGTTGGCCGGTGCTCAATGCACCTCCCCCTACTCCCTCCCTGCCCACTTGTGGTGGAGGGAGGTGCAGAAGTGGGAAATGGGCGTGACTTATATGAAAAATTTTGCACTTTTATAAATCTCCTTAAAAATGCATTTGAAGAGGCATTCCCCCTAAAAACTTACAATACAAAAACCACTTCCAGTCACACCGTGAACTGGTTTAACCAAAATCTAAGAGACATGCGCTCTCATCTTCACTTTCTTCACGATTTATACAAATCCCTTCCTTCTCCTCAACTAAAATTAAGAATAACATCTTATAAATCACTGTACCGGACTTCTATTAGGAATGCAAAAAAACAGGCTAACAATAGATTAATAAGAAGTGCTACTGACCCTGTCAGATGCATGTGGAACATAATTAATGACCATAGAGGTGTTGTAAGTGATAGACGGGTGACATCAAAAATTTCCCCTGATGAATTTAATGATTTCTTCACTAGCATAGCAGACAGTATTCTCAAAAACATTAAAAGCACAAAGACAGATCCTATAGAAAACGTTAAGAGGGTAAGTAATATACCAAATTGTAAATTTTCTTTTGGTGAGGTTAGCTATATCGAGGTGAGAGATGTGGTCACATCACTAAAAAATAAAAACAGTAGAGATCCACATGGTTTCAATGTAATTGTTTTAAAAAGCGTTTTAAATACTATACTGGTTCCTTTGACTAATTTGATAAACCACTGCTTTCGTGAGCATGTATTTCCAGATATTCTAAAACAGGCTTTAGTCACACCCATCCATAAGAAGGGAGATATAAACGACGTGTCTAAGTACAGACCCATATCAATTCTTCCAATCTTTGCCAAGGTATTAGAGAAGTGCATGGCACTAAAAATAGCACAATTTTTTGAAGCATATAACATTTTCACAGATTCTCAATTTGGCTTTCGTAGGGGTCGTAGTACTACTATGGGGATACTTGATCTTGTTGGTAATATACTAGAATCTTTTGATGAAAGAAATTTCACGGCAACAACCTTTTGTGACCTTAGCAAGGCGTTTGACTGTGTCTCCCACGATATTCTTTTAAGAAAACTTAAAATCTACAATTTTGACGAACATAGCCTGGCTCTAATAAATTCATACCTTACTAACAGAAAACAGATTGTGGGGATGAATGGGGTGAAATCCGGGGAGAGAGTGGTAAGTGTTGGTGTTCCGCAGGGTTCAGTACTTGGCCCACTGCTATTTTTGATATACATAAACCACCTACCCTTTACTGATGCCTCTTCCCACTACACTTTCTTCGCGGATGACACCACCTTTTCTTCTACATCTGATGATCGCGATACTGCATTGGTCGGATCTGTGGAGTCGCAGTCGAGGGCTGAAGACTGGTTCTCTGCAAATAGGCTACATTTGAATAATTCCAAGACCGAACATGTGCTGTTTACTATGAAACAACTTCCACAAGAGGAAGCAGAGAAGGTGGTAAGATTTTTGGGAGTGTATATCGATCCAAGATTGAGATGGAATTCTCATATTGATATTTTAATTGGGAAGCTTAATTCCAATATCTTTGTCTTGAGAAATTTATCACACTGTGTGACAGCTGATGTCCTAAAGCAGGCTTATTTTTCATTATGTCACAGCCATATGTCATATGCTATTTTGGTTTGGGGGCATGCACCCGGGGGTGATCAGGTATTTAGACTTCAACGGAAGGCAGTAAGACTGATTTCAGGACTATCCTATAGAGCCGATTGCAGAAACGCATTTATTCAAAATAAGATACTTACTTTTCCATCATTATATATCTTTGAAAACTTGGTTCACGTCCGAAAAAACTTAAACATGTACACACTACACCAAGACATTCACTGCCACGATACGCGAACAAAGAGTAAGCTGGTACCCAGATACCATCGATTAAATAGGTGTCAAGACGGCCCGGGTTGTCTGGCTGTTCGTTTTTTTAACAAGTTACCTAGTCATATAAAAGGTTTACCCATTTCTCTGTTTAAGCGGGACGTGAAAGAATTGCTGATCAGAGGTGCCTTTTTTTTTTTGACGAGTTTTATGATTGTAACTTTTAATTATTTTAATGTGTTGTATGTTAATGCCTAAATTGTTATTACTTGTTACTTGTACCTATTTATTTCATCATCCTAAAAATTGTGAATGTCACTGTACGTGAGTTGTAGTTTTTAGTGTCTATTATACAGACTTTATTTTTTTAAGATTTTAATATTTTGTAATAACTTGATATTTTTGACTTGTGTAAATACTGAATTGTATGTAAGCACCAATAAACAATAAATAAATAAATGGAGGTGCTCAATGCACCTCCCCCTACTCCCTCCCTGCCCACTTGTGGTGGGGGGGGGGGGGGTACGTAGAACACCGACCACCTTTTGATTGGTCGACCCCCTCCATTTCATATAAGTCACGCCCATTTCCCACTTCTGCACCTCCCTCCACCACAAGTGGGCAGGGAGGGAGTAGGGGGAGGTGCATTGAGCACCGGCCAACTCTATCTACTGTCCACGTTTCCAAAACAAAAATGTACTTACAGGTACAAGGCGAAATACTTCACTGCCAGGACGGGCTAATCTAAAAATTTAATAGGTATAAAACCACGAAAATTTGAAATTAACCAATACAAAGCAGTCCAGTAAACTAGCACATACAATTATCTATGTCAATTCATTTTAGCCAGATGCTAAGACTATGCTTTATCTTAAAGGCTTAAAATATATTATTATCGCGCGTTATCGCGTACTAGCAATGTTTTCTAATAGGCATTTACCAAAGGAATTAAATTTTTCACCTTTAAATACCACACTATATATTTTGATATTTATATAATTAAAAGGCGCATTATATTCACCTAAATTCAGTCAAAATATGCGCATATATATGCCTTGTTTGCCTTAAAAATATGCAGTTATTTGCATTTCTTTTTACCAAATCTGCATACTGGTATGCAATATTTCTTAATAATTTATTATAGTAAAATGAGGTAAAGAAACACATTGGGTCCAAAAAAATATGTTTATTTTGAAAAAATGCAAAAAAAATAAAGAAAAATACAAGTAAACAATTTTTTAACCTAAAATTGTATAAAAGGCATTTATTAATATATATTTTTCAAAATTTTCAACTAAAGAGGATTGTCTTGTATTAATAAAACATGTTTTTACAAAGAGAAGCTTCTTTAAACATCTACTGATTTAATCGGACTATACTGCATCTTAGGTGGCAAAATATAGGGCCAAGATACAACTTCGTTCGATGGTTTACCCTCATAAATGCTTTTTACTGCAGTTAAGTATTTAAATCCTTTACTCTTTTTGCAGTTACATCTAATTTGTTCCTAACTTGACCTCCTACTTGACCGTGAATGTTGTAACATTTAGCGGAAAAAGTTTCAACAATACTAATTGAGCCTCTTATACTTAAATTTCTACTCTCCAACGAGGATATTATGTCCGGTATAAAAATTAACCTTAATCCTAAAACAAGATATTATACACGTGCACTTTTCTTCTTTCGACAAACCAAAACAGAAGTACCTATGTATTACAAATCGATATAAATACAGTTTCTTAAGGAAGTAATAATATCGCATTATTAGGTAACAATAAACAACCCCTAACAATATACCTGCAAACCCCGGAAACCCCCAATAAATACATTTTGTATATATAACTAAACTGTAAATATAATTTTTAGAAATGGTAGTTTTTAATGCCTGTATTAAATATAAATATGTTAATCGGCGTGCAGACAAAATTTTTAAAATTGATAAAAGTTTTTACCTCCGCCGGGATTCGAACCCAGAACCTCTCGATTCGTCGAGCGTTTGACTGGTAATACTGGTAATAGCGTACACGTGCTTTGTTGCAACACAAAATGTAACTTTATTCGCGATCAAACGTGAAACGTTCTCGTTGTCGAAGTTAGTGACAAACTAAAATGCAATCTTTTTTCCTATTAATTGTGGCGCCATCTTTGTAAAGTCTGAAGAGTTACTACTATCTCGTGGCATTTAAACTCACTTGTACCAGTTGTACCCTACTTTCCCATTAAACTGAAATCAATTTTAGGTACATTAAGGTAAAACATTAATGCTTTTTGAGATGTAACCCCTCTTCTTCATGATGAACAAGATCATAATTCGATTTAGGGATTGGTATAAATTAGTTTTATTTTCTTTTTACTCGAGTAAAGTAATTAACTTGTTGACATAGCAAACCTACAAGATAATATTTCAGATATTTGTTTTTCAGGACTTATACGAGAATGTTTGAGGAATGTTTCGGAAATGGACCGTTTATATTTAGAATAAATGATAACGGATCGGGGCCACAACTTTTAACTCAGGTGAGTTTTTATATATTATTCTCACGCAACAACTTCGACGGAACAAAACCATTTGGTAGTAAAAAAAACTTCAGTCTTATTATGTATAGCTATGGAAATTTAAGTTTTATTGCTTTTTTAAAACAGGTTTTACTCGTTATTTTATACCTAGTTTTGCATATTCTCATTACCCTTAATTTTTATGGTAATTTTTATAAGGCTTTTTATGTAAAATATTGTTTAATACTAAGAGGTAATAAAATATTATAATTTTTAATTTAATAATGTTTTATCGCCTCCATCCACCTACAAGAATAAAAATTAATTTTTGACGATATCTATATTTTTTTAAATAAAAAATAAACTTTTAAGGACCTATATACTATCTATAAACTAGCCGCTAAATTTTGGAGGCCATTAAAAATTTAAATTTAAACAGTCCTTTAAAAACGTTTGGTAAAATTGATAGGTATTCTCTAAAGGCAAATTATAAAATTTGGTTAAAAAATATAAATTTGAGAGGAGTCCATTAAAATGTGTGTTCAGAAATATGGCAACGTCACACTTTGAGTTGTTTAAATTACTGTCGCCGAAATTTGACATTATTATGACACTTTTATTGTGGAATTTTACGATTTAGTTCATTGATTTTAAAATGTCTCGCGCTCCGAGGACTACAAAATGCCAGAAAGAGTTTATTGTGCATTTCTTAGAAGAAAACCAAAAACTGTTAGGAGGAAAAATGAATCCAGTTCTCATTTCTTTTCCTCTTCTGTGCCAATTTTTATCAGACATATTTTCAATATCATTGAAAGCACCGTCATCATCTAAATCCAAAATTTCTTCTGGAAAATCATCTTTGTAAAACCGTGATATATTGTGTAATATACCACAACTGCCTTAATAGGATCGCAATTTAAAGTACGATGCTTTAATAAGCATCGAAATCTTGATTTTAGTATTCCATTCAACTTTTCAATTATGTTTCTACTTCTTATAAAGTGATAACTATAATTAAGTTCGGGCGTATTTACCGCAGGGTTCTCAAAGGGGGCTAGTAAAAACGGTTGTAAATTGTACCGAGAGTCTCCGATGAGAAAATAATTAGCACCATGAATATAGGTATATATCTTGAAGAAAACGAGCATCATATTCAATATATTGTAGTCACTGTCGACAATTATTTGGCAATTAATACTATAATATCCTTTTCTACAAAAGTAAGGAAGTGCTGGATAATCTCTTGGGGGTGATATAATTGCTATGTCAGTACAATCTACAGCTCCCAAACATTGTGGAAAAGTATACTTATTTCTGAAACCATTTATAACTGTATTTCTCATGTTCTCGTTATTGGGAAATATTATCCAATTCGGCATTAAGTTATAATAGATTATTTCAGTAACTTCATGAATGCAACGACTTATGCTGGGTTGACTTAAAGCAAAATTGTATCATTGTCCAGTGGACAATTGATGGCTACCAGTACGATAAAAGTTTAAGTTTACAAGAATTTTTAGTTCTCTAGGAATTGCTGAAGTTCTTTGTCCTTCTTGCATATGCGGGCTAATTAAATCGATTATGATTCTTGCTACATCCTTATTGAATCGAAATATTTTCTTGAACGTGGTATTAGGTAGCTGGAAATAATCGCTGTTTTCACGGAGTACCCTTTAATGAAATCTGAATTCAGCTCTACAAAAATTAACAGCCCTTAGCTCAAAAAAAGTTGTAGAAAGTATTTGCCAGAAGATAAGAATCCTGGTCAAATGAGTGTTTTAGGCATTTATGCTTTTAGTAATTTTAAATTGTGTGAAAACACTGAATAAAAAAATATATTCACCTTTTATGGTTGTCAATTAATTCCTCAATCAAAGCCTCGCCATAAATATCATAAAATGCCATTGTTAAAAGGAATAAATACTATCTTCGTCAATAATCCCAAATTACTAATAAAGTGTCAAATCAAAAAATATAATATTAAATGCTAACCTAAGAAAAAGAGTTTTAACGGACTGCTAAAAATCAAAGGAGATTTTTAATAGCCTTCTAAAAATTATTGCTCTAGCCGGTAGTTTTAGAAGAATAGGTTATGATTTTGACATATTAGAAAGATACAGAATAGAAATAAATTTATAAGGGCCGCCAAAATTTTGACGACCTCTAAAATTTAACGAAAATGCTACAGAATACATCCCTAATTCTACTATAAATTCAGGAATAATTTCAGTGACATTATAACATACCTACCGCACACACAGTTTGACAGTGCGGCACTGAATATAACACACATATTGTGCTTGCCCTGTTCAGTAGTGCCGCTTCCTAATTAAAGTGAAGTTGACAACTTAAGTCACTGAACATATTTTTGAATTTATTAGCCAATCCAAACCACGTGACTTTTAATGCTATCTGGAGACAAAAAGAAAAAACGTTGCGCCACACGTTAAATACCAGCATCAATGTCATTTTTAAAGTCACATGTACCAATTACAAAGCAGTAATACCCATGTAGCAGACGGGCCCCAACAAACAATTATAGTCTAAAAAAGGTGACTTTTACCTAAGTTTTTAACTATAAAGCTCGACGGTCCGCTTTACATAGTCAGAAGTTAGTAATTTATACCACTTTATCACCTAGTGGGGAATAAAACCAAGGTAATAAAGTGGTAAGAAACACCTGTCATTAGGAGAATTGTTCTTCATAGACGAGGCCAAGTAGTCTTCTCCGTGTTAGTAAAGAGACGTTTTTTTACCCGTATTTTACCTATGTTGGGCCTGTTATGGGCTATGAAGTTTATAGAAAATCATAACCACAATTTTAGAAAAAGATAAAAATAGTATTTTGTTTTTATTTGTATCAAAGCACAGGAGGCAGGAGGGTTCTTAAATCAGAACATGTCATGTCAGCCGCTATTGATTTTTAAAATGGAGTGGTAGTATATAGATAGGTATGTACTTATAAAAATCATTATTTCATTGATGTGAAGTGAAAAAATGGGTGCGCGTAAAAAATTTTCGTATAGATTTCAATTTTACCTAGAAAAACTAACCGCGCCCCAGAAAAAGGCATTTAATTAAGAAAAACAAGGTAAATTAGAATTGAAAATACCAAAAATTTAAAACGTAGCCAATATTTAGTGCTTGGACGAATAAGTTAGCTCGTTTCTGTGCTCGGTTTTTGTAATATATTTGTTGTTGCTTTAGTGTTACAAGTAATCTAACAAAATTAATTGAAAATAATACACCATGTCGAAAAAAATATGGCGTCAGTAAAATATTTTTCCTAAAGGTCGTGATTTCCTGTGGTTTGGGCCTTAAAAAAAAATTGGACCTATAAGTCAACCCGTATTAGGTTACGCTAGGAGAAAATTTCCTATTTTGTATCTTCCGTCTTGATAAGTCTGTTAGGAGAAATATTCGTTTATATGGCATAACTTTATAATAATGAGTGTTTATGAAGCCGAATTTGGGGTTTTTAAGAATACTGCAGGCCCTATGTACGGCCAATTACTCCATAAAATGTTTCTATCGGGGTTGCTGAATTAATGCCTCGCAACGGATTAATAGCCACTATTATAATGTAACTAACCTTACTTTTTGGCCGAGTTCGAATATAAACGTACAACGTTTTTTTCGTTGTTCCGGCGTTTTGTATAGCTCCTACGCGACCCCTTTTATTTCGCCGAAAAATGGAAACTGATTATTTTAAAATGGAGAGGGTCAAGCTCCTCCTTGGATTATTCTTATGTTCCCCACAAGTGGGAAGATTACTAAAGTGCAATAAACTTTACAATCATCATTCAAGTTTTCTAAGCCAGAATATCTTTAAAGACATAATTTTTGGAAGATAACAGCTTTATATCCGGTAAAAATCACTTTGAGGACAAAATATTGGGCTATAAAGAAATTATTTAAGTCATAACTATAACCTATTTTATACTTTAAAGCCTTCTGGGCTTTAAGTACAAAATGTAAGACTATAGGGTATACATCACCTCAGAAAGGGTTCACATTATAACCTGACCATGAAGATATATTAAAGACAAAACGAAGTATTGGGATTATTGGGCTTTAAGGCCCAATCTAAGGTAAAAAATAACCTGGTTGGGCGTTTATTACTGACTTTCCTTAGACCTAACTATCAAGTCGATTTGCAAGGTAATTATCTACTCTTTTGGACCATCTCTTGGGCCTCTTATATTTCCCCACTTTGAACACGTATTAATAAGTTCGAATTACTTTGTTTGGGCCAAACTGTTAGTCTCTTTGGCCGTTTCGTCTAAAAAGCCGATTTGAAGGTAAAAAATATACTATTTTTTACTTAAATAGGTCATTTTCTCCAAATGAGAGGTCGCCAAGGCTTTAAATGTTTGTTGGGGCGTCATTCTGAAATCGTTTTTTTGGTACCAGTTAGGTCACACTGACCAAAAGAATGACTTAAAAAAGACGTTTAAAAACATACCTAAGTCATAGGAGTCATAGCCCGTTGACGTCATATTACAACGTCAATGTTACGGCAGTTATGTACGTCAATTGCAATGTAAAGAAGATATTATAGTCATTCTGTATCGTAAAAATTACTTTTTCTAGACGACATATATATGTTATTAGTGACGTATATATGACGTTTTTAGATCGTGGATTTGGACTGGTCCTATAACGTGTATTATTATTGTTTGCGAGTCGTAAGACAAATACTTCCAATTGCAAAGTTTTTTATCAAAAACAAGCTAACTAAACTAACAGTTATTAATTTTATTACACACTTCAAATAACAATTGTTAATAGAAAATAAACATCAGTAAACTTAGAGTATGCAAATTTTAGGATATGTTATACATATTAATACAATATTTATATTAAGTATGAAAATATTATAATAAATAGTTAGTTAAGCATAGCGGAAATGAAGGCAGGCAATGAAATAGCACAATTATATTTATCCAAACGTTTCGTTTTATAATAAACCTTTTTTAATGGTCTGAAAAGGAAGAGAAAATACCTAATTACAATTATTTTATTAATTCGATTAAAATTTAATTTATAAATACAGTCAACAAAAAATAAGATGAGACAGTATTTCCCGAATCCATATTATATAAATACATCAGAACTTTTGCCAGTAAAGAAATTGTCGTTGTTTAGATAAAATAGGTATACATGAAAATAAAATTTAATACCAGAAACACATTATTTACATACCAATAGAAAGGTCTTTAAGTCAGTATATTATGTGTGTTCATACTATTATGTGTGTTCATACAGATATGAAAAAACATTGGATCCAAGTATAGATCCAAATTCTCAGTACTATTTGATAATAGAACTTAAAATACATTTTCGGAGAAGACACTTGAAAAATATTTAAAGACTGGGCTAAAGTAAGCAAAAAGTTAGCTACATTGAGAATTAAACGAATTTTCCTTCTAAAATGTAAAATGAAATAATATCTTTCTTAGTCACACAGTAAATAATTTAAAATGCATCTATTCTTTACAAAAAATATAGGAACACTAATTTATTAATAGTAATAATAATAAATGTATTTTTATTTTAAATTCAGAAAAAATTTATCAACACAATGTTTTATAGACGGCAACGCTTATCTATCCAACCGTCTTCTAACTATAAAATAAAAAAAAAATAAAATATTATTTTTAAATACTTAAATATTATAATGTTAATAATAAATATTTCATAACAGCATTATTAAGCTAGAGTCAAATGCATGAAGGTACTGAAGGTAGTATATAAAAACGACTAATTACTCATTTTTTTTACTCACAATGAACTGCCTGACCTGACAGCCGTCTTAAAACCAGTGGCAGCGGTAAGGGATTTTACACGGACAGGTAGAGCACTGTACACTTTGACCGTGTCGTAACTAAAATATCCCTGAAATTTGGCGGTTCGGTGCTGGGGGATAGTAAATCTTTCACAGTATCGCGCCTCTCGTCCATGTATGTCAGTACAACAAGCTTCTCGCAAGATACGCCAGCGATCCGCACTTAATAATTTTATGTGTAAGTGTAGATAAGTGCAAAAAAAAATTTTCGTCCATTGTGTGAGGTGATCAAATTTCCTGGTATTAAAACAAAATTTAAGACAAGAATTCTGAAGTTTTTGGAGACTATTTTTTCTCTCTGGGTAAGAGCTAGCCAAAAAAAAGGCGGCGTATGAAGCTAACGATAATATAGGGAGTCGCTGAGTCTTAGTTTGACATCAGTCTTTAAAATGTCTTTGTGCATATAAAAGTTTTAATTTATAGTAGGCTCTCTGTATTATTTCAGAAACGTGTGCTCTGATTAGGAGCTGCGTATCCAAAAATATATCTAAATTTTTTTCGCAATCTAAAGGCTCTAAAACAGCACCTTCAATTTTAATATTAAACTCATTTAACTCAGATGAGCCAAAAAGAAATAACTTGGATTTTGTACCATTTAATACCATTTATGGAATTTGGATATTTCAGAAATAATTGCGAAGTTAGCATTAATAGCCTCCACGGCCGTTATACCCTCCGAAAGAGGAAACGAAAAATAAATTTTAATGAGACTGACTTAACTATTAACAAATTCAGCAATTTTACAGAAAGCATGAGAAAAATTACTTCACAGGCAATGGTGGATGAAATAATGTATGATATATTCATAGGTGAAAATGTACAAGTATAATAACGATTTTAACTTGACTAAATAAATAAACATAAAGAAGCTGGACGAACTTAATAGCCACAACACTCAAGTTATATTAAAGATACCTAGGTGAAAAATTCTTATATTATTTTACTGATGTAATTATTTCTTAACCAGTAAACAAAATTTTATCATTAGTCCCGAATTTTAGTATATCTATGCGCAGAGAAGAAAGTTCAATACTAACATTATTAAAGATATAGAGTATATACCTACTGTATTTTGTCAAGTCATAGTTATGCCAATGTGCGTAATAACCCTGGAGCCCATACTACTAAGATTATAAATTATAAGTAATATATATCCGAACCAAAATTGTTACTGACAGTTCGGATATATACAGTATCCAATGTGTGTTCGAGAAAATGTGTTGTCATATTCTACAGTATGAATATACAGGCTTAAAGACCTTTTTATTGACTCTTGATAAAGTTTTAATATAAAACGAAACGTTGGGAGAAATACAATTGTGTCATTTCATTGCCTGCCCTCATTCCCGCTATACTTATTAGAATCTACTAGTAAGGGAGCTATACTTACCTAACTTTTCCTTAAAGATTGGTGTTTGGGATAGTTATTAAGAAATAGTCATATGTAGAAGCCCACTCCCATATTCCTAAATACTTATTTCTAAAGATAATTAAGTTATCATCAGTTAGCTAAACAGTCGATTCTTATTTTTATTATTTATTAAAGTTTTGTGTTACATTGAAATCGTAATGTCATTATGTTTTTATAAACTGATGTAACGACAAAAAGTTGACGTTTAAATGTCGACTCTTTGGAGACGTCAATAGTACGGCATTATATTTACGCCAAATGTACGTACGTAATTAGTCGGATGATGTCCAATGACCAAATATCCCCTAAAGATAACGTCATTTTTACGGCAGCTTACTACCTGTGTAGTGGGAGCGATCCGGTGTGTAATAGTCTGCAGCGCATTGTGAAAGTCTCGTGATAATTTCATTCTTTCGTGATCTAAAACTGCACTAAACTAATCAAATATGAATTTTTATTGACAATCTACAATCGGTTTTTAGAAAATTTACCAAAAATCTATCAAAATCGGCAAACCATCAAACCTAACTTAAAGCTCGTAGGCTGAATGTCTTGAATAAAACACTTTAAGATAACGTTTTGCATACTTCTGAAATAAAGCGACCCTTAACGCACTGTGCAATATTAAAAAGCAATTACCTACAATAAAATAGTAATGACCACTGACACCTCTGGGAGTTCCAGCCATCCTTGCGGCCGGAGCAAAGTGTGCTCATTGCAACAAGCAGTTAATAATTAACTCCAAAATGACAACAATACCAAGAACCATGGACTAATAAGGCATGACTGTGATTCCTTCTTCGAAACTATTAGCAAGTATTGCTTCACAATCACGCCAACAGAAATAAGAAGTGTTGTCTTAGACAGGAGAGAATGCTCTTCTTCTGCTCCGACGGCCTTGTCGGCCTTAAGCTATTAAAACTTAAAGAGCAGCTAACCTCTTTAAAAATAAAGGTTATCGCTTGAAGCTAAAGCCGATCGTAGAGTAAGGATTGATAGCTTTAACCAAATAATCAAGGAATTAAGAACTGAGTTTAAAGAGCCAAATGAGTTCATTGCTGTAATAGAAAAGAACACCGCAGGTGCTAGAAATAATATTGATGATCTATAAATATACTAAATAATGAGGTAACCAAAATTCGGGAGAATTTTGCCGCTGAAATCAGTATATAGAGAAATACGGTCCACAAAGTCAACAACCCCGCAAGTTGGCCCGATGTAATTATACAAATTACCAATAAAGTGGAGTCTCTCAAAGAGGACCTCCTTACAACAACATCTAACCTTCAGGAAGATCTACTTGATATGAAAACTAAGTTGAACACAGTAGAAAATTTGTCAACACCCATCACTTATTTGGCCCAGCCGGCAAGACATCCAAAACGAAAAAAAATTATCGCAGGCACGCAAGTTGAACCTATTCTTCTTGACTTAAGGGAAAAAATACTCTCAAAACTTATTCTCTATGGTATCCCTGAACAAGCTTAACCCAACAGGGATGAGTATATTAATAAAGAATATGAAGTAATTAATAAACTATTAAAGCAACTACACAATAATGCAGTTTTGGATAATATAAAAATCTATCGTATAGAAAGATTCGGTACCGGCATACCAAGAAGAAGTGATTTCTCCGACTAAACAAGAAGCCCAGTATTTTCTAAGGCTAAGAAAAAATCCTCAATGTGCAGGATACAACATAACATATGACATGAGCACTTAAAACAAGTATTACCGATGTTTTAATAGCTCTGCAAGGCTACGGTCTGTTTAGGAATAATAGGGAGACACTGAGAGGGTGAGGAGCCTGTAGCTATTGCTAACATTTTGACATTCATGTTTGTGAAAAGTCCAATAAAGTTAAAGCACTATTAAATTTTTAATCTGATGCTCGAATTATAACCTCGACAACATTAGTTAAAGCGATAAAAAAAAACTATTTCATAACATAATTACATAAACCATCGAATTGTGAATGGATTATATAATAGCCTAATATAGTTTCCTTATAAGATATTCCTATAATCTTTTTTTTATGTTTTTATATGTAGATTCTACCTTTACGTACGAAATTTCCGGACACCCAGTAGATATAATATACAAATGGTGTCAATTAAAAATAGGATATATAATGAAATTTACTTAAACTTATTTTATAGGTCCCTATCCCATATAGGTAAAGCGGTGTAAAAAACAGTTAACGAGGATACAAAAAAGGTTATTTTTCTTTTACACACTATTCAAATACCATTAGAAACTGGAGGCTTGAAAGAACAAATTTACAAAAAAGAGAAAATAGATAGCTAAGGATATACCAAATAAATTAGATTTGAGAAACCCATTAACAAAATAAATCTACACAAACTATAAACTTTCTTTCAAGAAAATTAATTTAATAAATATGAAGCCACCAAAATATAACGAGAGCAAATTTGTCAGCAATCAAATAAACATGATATCTGTCAGTCTAAACATAATTTTCATAAATTTCGCTGGAATCAGTTTTATAATATTTAATTATTATTTATTCGTATTAGACCCAAACAATAGGAAAATTATTTTAAATATGGACGGTTGCGTGACAGACTGAATAAATTAATCATGTTGTTGAAGTCAATGTCAATAGTAATATTCACAATTTTCGAAATAATGTAAGCCAAACATGAACAATCACCCTGATAAATTTAACTGACTATTACATTTAATTTAAAAATTTTCGAAACAGTTTATTTATCAGGCTTAATTATTTTCTCAAGATTTAATTAACTTTTAACAATATTTTTAGTATTTTCTTATGATAATAAGATATAGCTATTTTTCAAATTATATTAATTTACATTCTTAGCTATCCCAATTTATAATTTGAAATTAGCAAGTAGCGCCACCTACGACTCAATAAAATGCAATAATTTCTGGAAACTTTGGCATAAGAAAAATATCAAAAAAAAAGTGGCAAATCTTTAGACAAAAATAATCGATGACAGCGATTTAATATCATAACCCAGCTTGTCACGTCCTAATAAAATAATTAAAACATGTATCATAATTAAAGGCGTATATTTGTGTCATATCGGACAAGTGTGTAACTGTTCTTTATATTGGAATACACAAGGATCCAAGTACAATGGATACCCTGGGGCGGGTAGACCACGACAGCCCTTTCGTCCTTGTTAGGACTCTACGGGCAGCCATAACCCAAGCAATTCCGACAGCGGTAAGATGTATTAAAAGCCTATTAACAAAAGCAAAGCGGCCATCAATACACCGTAGCGCCATCCCAGCGGAATTAACTCCAATATAAAAGGCAGTTATACTGTTAATAATCGAAAGGTAGACAACTAAATAAACCATGAAGTGCATCACAATCCAGTATAAGGAACGCTATTTGCGTTTTCACCGAAACATCTGCCGTTTTGCAGACTAGAAACAGATCAACGCCGGCACCCACTAGAATACGCGCAATCCGGTATGTTGATGGCCGCTTTGCTTTTGTATAAAGGCTTTTAATGCGTCTTACCCCTGTGTCGGGATTGCTTGGGTTATGGCTGCCCGTAGAGTCCTAACAAGGACGAAATGGCCGTCGTGGTCTACCTACCACAGGGTATCCATTATGTATCCCTGTGTATTCCAATATAAAAAACAGTTACACGCTACGCGTCCCCAGTGCTGAAAGCAGGGGCGAGTTTATAAAAGGGAGTAAAAATGACGCGCAAAGGAGAGTCGATATTTCCCAATCACAAGTTAAGGTCGTTACGCTGCCAGTTTGTTCGGGTGTGTCGGGTTGGTGCGGGTTTATTCGCGACATATAAAAAATCTAAAAAATATTCTTTACTTCAATTTCATTCTTACAAATATTTCTATCAAAAGTGCTGATCAGAAAATTATTAAGCCATAAATAAATGGGGGAGTCTAAATAGCAAATAAAGTCGGCCAACAAGTCTGTAACACAAAATTGGCTATTAATTCTTTTAAAATAGAAAGGTACGGTAAACGGTACTATTTGTAACTGTAACAAAATCAATACACTTTTACTTTCTAAGGGTAGTAAAATATGGTCAAGTTCGTTGACACAGACCTTTTTCTTTAGGTAACTTGTAACAAAGTCGATACACTATTGCTTTCTAAAGGTAGTAAAATATGGTCAAGTTCGTTGACACAGACCTTTTTCTTTAGGTAACTTGTAACAAAGTCGATACACTTTTGCTTTCTAAAGGTAGTAAAATATGGTCAAGTTCGTTGACACAGACCTTTTTCTTTAGGTAACTTGTAACAAAGTCGTAGCATGCATGTATGGTTTTCCAGATACAGCCGCTCTAAAAACATTCGTGGATCTCCCTGGTATAATAATATTAGTTATTAGTATAAAATTTATATTATTTTTTATTAGGTATTCCGTATAAATAAGTAACAACTGTTTCACTTTCGGTTTAAATAGTACTAGAAAATTTGACATTTAAAACACAAATATAATATACCTAGTATTCGCCTGAATTTTTGAAATAATAAAATCGGTTTGTTTTATTTTGTATATCTCTGTATCTATTTTTTTATGTTAGTAAAAATAGCGACCATTTCCAAGAATGTGGTTTGGTATTGGGTAATTTAAAACTTTAAAAGCATCAAGATGTTATCACTTTTAATGTAAGCTCCATTACCATTACCCAAGATTACGAGATATACATTACCTTTCAAAACTGCACAATACCACCAAGATAAGGAAATTCATATCCTAATTCCTAATATTTACCGAGAAATTTGCATTTTAAAATGTCAAGTATACGGTTGAAAATGTGAAATTTAACTTTCTAAACTAAAATTGCTGGCTGTCAGATATGCAACGCTTAATAGAAGTTAATGGAATAACTTAAAATTAATCATAAATACCTGTCTAAAATATTCTTTATTAGTTTTGCAATTTTACCATAAATATTTTAAGTTGCATGTTGCAGCGCTATTAGCATAAAATACATTGTTGGGATACTGAGCTCATTATGTTAACTGTGGTGTCTAAAATAGTCTTTATTGTTGCTAAATACGAGCTTGCTAGGGCATCCACGTATGTATTTGCATCTGTAGGAATTGCAGGTAATAATTAAATATTTGCCTGCAATATGATTCACGACACATTAAAACCCTTTGGACCCTAGTACGTGGTATCGTTATAAATTCGTCATTTTAAACTAACCCATAACCTTTTTGGTTTTTCAAGATAATGGAATATTTATAAATGACCTTGCTTCTACCGCGCGAGCAAAAATTATTTGCATCAAAGAGGGCCTTGCATCTAAGGACGTAATGCTTAGCCATAGAGCTTAATACCTGTTGGGTGTCAGTAACTACCTGAATTAATAATGATAATAATCAATCAGTTATTCCATAATTTTTGACACTCGTTACAAGTAATTTGATTCATCGCTAATTTTTCCAATTTCTTAAACTATTCACACAATGGGCTTTACAGAACAGCACAAAATATTCATGGTTGAAGCGTATTTTCGAAACGGGATTAGAGTAAATGTTGAGTGGCAATACTATCCGGGTTTGTGCATGGACGATTTTCACGAACATTTTCCTAACGTTGCTTTTATGCTGGGGATTTTTATCATTGCCTGAAAAGAAGCGTGGCTGTATTTAGGGAAACAGGTTCTATACAACACAAAAAGGAGCGGAAAGATCATCTGTAAGAACAGAAGAACTTGTTGCAAACGTTCGTGAAATAATGCAAAATGCGCCAACAAATTGTATAAGACGCCTGCCTCAAGAAGTCTGAAGATCTTATCGAACATGCAGGACTATTTTTAAGAAGCAGCTAAATTTATTTCCTTATAAAGTGCAAGTTATCCAAGAAATACAAGCTGCAGATTTTGAAAGGCGCAGGAATTACTCTTAATGGTTTACCCAAAATTTATTGGAAAGAAATGATTTATTAGACCTGACATTTGTTCTGCCTGGTTCCACCTCTCCGGTTATGTGAATTCTCAGAATACACGCATGTGGAGTAGTGAAAATCCCCATTTCCATTTCCAGTCCACATTGCACCCTCAAAAAATTGGTGTCTGGTTGTCTGTTTCCCGAAAAAGAATTGTTGGTCCTATTTTTTTCCATGACACAGTTACAGCACAGCGGTATAGAGACAATATTTTGAATCCATTTGTGGAGCAATTACTTGACGACAAACTATGTTTTGGATATTTTCAACAGGACGGTGCAACCGCCCATACAGCCGCCGAAACTATTAACTACTTACGAAATTTTTTGGACGACAGATTGATCAGATTTCGATCAGACATTGAGTTACCACCTAGATCACCTTATTTAACGGTTATGGATTACTTCGTTTTTCCTCATTTAAAGAACACTATTTTTAAAACACCAGTTGCAAATTTAGAACAATTACAAGAAAGGATTATCCAAGAATATGATGCTAACCTATTGACCCTAAACTTTGACAAGACCAACATTGTGAGTTTTCGATGTTATATGGATGGTTTGTATCTTGGAGGAGCTCCACTATCAAAACAAGCTAACACCAAGTTTTTGGGACTTTTAATTGATGACTCTCTGAGGTTTGGCTCTCATATCTTGGGACCTGCTTGCAAAGTGGCTTTGAGATGCTACGCAGTGCGATTAACATCGATGGAGGTTGGAGCCATTTTAGCTAAGAGGGTCTACCACTCACTGGTGGAGTCTTACTTGCGATATGAAATTGTGTTCTGCGGGGGAATACGTGTAACTACCTGCTGAACTCAGTGTATATTCTGCAGAAGCGTGCTGTAAGATATCTTTGTGGTGTGTATGGCAGAGAGTCATGTAGACCGCTATTTATATCTAAGAAAATCTTAACTTTGCCATACCGGTTTATTCTTGAAACTGTCTGCATGATATGCAAGCATAGGGATGCATTGCCAGTGCCTGACCACTCTCATAATACTCGAAGTTCAAAAAACATGTACCTGCTCGTACCGTCTTCTGCCCTTATTAGAAACTCTATAATTTACGACAGCCGTAAATTGTTTCACTATCTTCCTGAGCAAATAAGAAACATACCTACTCTAAAAATATTTAAAAGTACTATACAGGTACTACTGGCAGGAAGAGCCTATTACGAGGTGGACGAGTGTTACAACGATGCCTTTTAACTAAGTATTTCCGACAAGCATTTGGTCATCTTGGTTTGTTGAGTTTGTCTTTGTCCTATTAACTATGTCTGTACTTTTTCGAAAAAAAATATTTTCTTTTAATTTGTGTATTCGTAGTATATTACTTGTATTTCTTTTTAGCTTTGTTAATAAGAATGATTATTCTTCGAAACAATAAAGCATATTTTAATTTTTTTTATTTGATTTAAAAACTTGGAATTTGTATACGATATAAAACTACATTTTCTGAGAGGCGACTCAACATTATGGAACTTCCGGTTTAACCAGAAGTGATATAAACTTTTTATTTTTAAATGAGACCTAGCATATTTTTGCTTTTTTTGACTCTATATGACATGATGTGTCATTTGTTACTTTTTGTCAACAGGAAAAAAAAAATTTCCAAGTTAATTTTTTTATCTAGAGGGTTATGAATACCTTTAAATACTTATTTCAGTTCTTTAATAATGGAAAAAATACTATTTTATTATTTTCGGTCTAATGCTATCTGCTGTGTAAAATTTAATCTTTAAATTTGTACAACTCATTTTTTTAAACGGCAACATGGTGGCTCGTTTAAAAAAAAGAGGATTTTATTACGATTATTTTGATATCATACATAATTAGGTTTTAGAAAAGCTTAAATTACAAAAATTTAAAAAGGTAACTTGGAACTTTCATAAAATGAAGCACCTTTTGAGAATAAAATGAGGTTTAAATGCATCAAGTGACTAACAAAACTGATAAAACAAAACCATTAAGATGCCTTGAAGAACATTAACATGCCGACAGCGTCTGCCCAAGTAAATTAATTTGCTGTTTAATAAACATTGAAAATAATACTTATACAACGAGTAAAAAAGTTGTTATTAGTTTTTGGAAAATGTAGGAAGAATTTAAACGATGCTGCATGCAAGAGATATCCTAATCGGCATCATCCAACCCGGCACTAGTACCCAAAACTGGTTCAGAAACTGCGAAAGAGCCTGACAATAATGAAAACGATGCCTTTGTTGTGAGCGAAGAAAAAGAAATAAATATTCTGGCATGCATACATGTAAATATCAATGAGTCACTAAGAAAGATCGTGCTAGAATGTGCCATTTGTAAGTCTTCAATAGGTAAAATTTTAAATAAACATAAATACCACCCATTTAAGGGCATTTGAATGATTATGTTGTATAAGTTTTATTGGTCGAAGGCTCCTTGACGCATTTACACCTTACTTTATTCTCAAAAGGTGCTTCATTTTAGAAAAGTTTTAAATTAACTTTTTAAAGTTTTTTATTGGTAGCTTTTCTAAAACCCAATAGTGTGTGATATCAATATGCGCGTCTCAACCCATAGATTGAGCATTGGGGCTGAACTGGGTTTTAATGACATCTTTGAACATCCCAACCCTACCAACAAAGAGCCTATGAAGGCCATAAAGGGCATGTACGAAGAGCTAAAAACCTCTATAACATTTAATGGGAACATGATGGAACAGATGAAGGATGGCATTAAGGCTCTCACAAATGAAAACAAATCTTTAAAGAAGGAGCAGCAGTTATTAAAAAATAGAGTGGTCGAATTGGAAAACGAAATCATACATATTAAAAGTTCAAAGGATCCCATTGAAGAAAGAAATAAGAACATCGTGATTGTTGGGTTGAATGGAGATAATAATGCTTGTAATGATGTAAAGAAGGTGCTTTCGGCACTAAATGCCAATATATCTGAAAACGACTATAGTGTAAAAGCCCTTCCAAGCCAACAAAATAGAAAGCCGGTACTCGTGTCCTTCTCTCGAGAAGAAACCAGAAACACGGTACTAGAATTAAAGAGATCCGTTCTTCTGGATACTCATAAATGTGGCATAGAATCAGATGACAACCGACGAATTTTTGTTAATCAGGACCTGTCTAGACATACTCGCGACCTATTTAGGAAAGCGACCGAATTAAGGAGAGCTGGCTTTAAGTACGTATGGTGTAAGGATGACAACGTTTTGGCAAGAAGGGCAGACCGTGGCCCTGTAGTTCGCATTATTACCACAGCGCAGGTAGACAGTTTAAAAACAAATGCATAAATCCATCTAATATTTTCCTACATCTTTTAAGATTACTTAGTATAGTAAGTGTATTAGTGTATATTTTACGACATTCAAAGATGTCAGTTCATAGAAACAATAGAATAAATCAGAACAATAAACTTAACATAGCTCATATAAATATAAGATCCATTATCCCAAAATTTAATAAAATTAGAGACTATATTTTGAATAACAACATGGACATTTTAGCTATTTCAGAATCTTGGCTTACAGAGGTTATTCCTGACGCGATGGTGACTATAGGTGGCTTCAAACTCGTGAGAAAGGATCGTGTCAACGGGCGAGGTGGTGGTGTACTTTTGTATGTAAGAGATAATATCAATTTCATCGAAATACTTGATAATCAGACTGCCTATGCAGAGCAGATCTGGATTAAATTTAAAATAAAAACTGTCAGTACTATATTAGGTGTAATTTATAGACGACCCGGTTATGACAATATTCACGACTTTTTCAGCGAGTTTGAGGAAAATATTTGTAGTAATCTACTGGGCTGTGACAATCTCATATGTACTGGTGATTTTAATATAAATACTCTGAATTTACATTGTGTACATACCGAACGTTTTTTGATGCTGTTGACAGCATACAACTTAACACAAATAATTAATGAGCCTACTAGACAGGGCGCGAATAATGCAACGCTTATTGACCTAATTTTGTGCTCTAACATGGATTTGGTTCAGGATTCTGGAATTGATCTGACGTTCGACGGCTCTGATCATTTTTTAGTAAAATGTCAGCTTAAACTTGAAAATTTTAAGCCGCAGCCATTCTTTGCGACTTATCGGGATTATCGACATTTTGATCTTGCAACTTTTTATAGGGATCTTCAAAATGTGCCTTTTAACGATATATATTACTTACCTACTATCGATCAGAAAGTAAATACTTTTAATATTTATTTATTAGACCTTTTTAACATACATGCTCCTGTAAAGACATCGCGCATTACCAAAAAAAGGCGCCATGGCTTACTCAAGACATAAAATTATATATGTCCCTTCGAGATAAAGCTTTATCAAAATACAAAAAAAACAGAACAGCTGCTAGTTGGGAGTCTTATAAACAACTTAGAAATTTTGTAAGTAACACTATCAATAGGAAAAAAAAATCATATCTTGAAAATAGTATTCAAAATAATAAGCCAAAGGATAACTGGAAACTATTGCGCGAACTTGATGTTTACTCAAGGGTGAAAAGGGTGGTTCCTGAGAACCTGGGTACTGCGGATGAAATAAACAATTTTTTTGCAGGGGCCACTCAGTCAGGTGATCCAGATCCAGCTACTTTAAACTTTTATCTTAGCCGTAGAAAGGAGACTGCTGGTGACTTTGGGTTTAGACTGGCCACTGTTGGTGATGTTGAGGGGGCATTATCTTCTATAAAATCGGAGGCTATAGGTTGTGATGGGATTGGCTTAACAATGATATCTTACTGTTGTCCTTATATCATACCAGTAATTACTCATATAGTAAATGTTTGCATTGAAACTCAAACTTTTCCCGAATGCTGGAAAATGTGCTACCATTTCCAAAAATATCCTCTCCAAGTGAATTAAAAGATTTAAGACCGATCAGCATATTACCAACTCTCTCGAAGATCATTGAAAGGATTCTTGATAAACAAATAAGAGAATATCTTGTCCACTACAAACTGTTGCCGGCTGTACAATCTGGTTTTCGCAAGGGTTATAGCTGTGCAACTGCGCTTTTAAAAGTAACGGACGATATTTTGGAGGCCTCAGACCACGGCGAATTAACAGCACTTGTGCTCATGGACTATTCGAAGGCCTTTGACCGTCTAAATCATGATCTTCTGTTGGGCATACTTCACTATCTGGGATTTAATCATGATTCACTGCTACTCATTAAGGCATATCTTACTGGAAGGGGACAGATGGTAAAGGTTAATGGTAGGATATCAAATTCTGTGTTTGTGACGTGTGGCGTACCCCAAGGTTCAATTCTTGGACCACTATTTTTTTCCCTTTACACATCACAACTTATAACATATTTGCGGTACTCCACCATACACTTTTACGCTGACGATACACAGCTATATTTCTCATTTCACCCGGATAAAATACTAGAGGCAATAGATAAATTAATGCATGATCTCAATGTTCTTCAGAAGGCGTCAGAAGCACACTGCTTGGCGATAAATCCCGCCAAGTCGCAGGTTATGCTGTTTGGCCGGTCACAATCTCGAAACCAAAATGAACATCTTTTACAAATCAGCCTAAACAATGCTGTTCTGAATACATGTTCCACAGCGAAAAATCTGGGGCTACTAATGGATACCGATCTAACATTCTCGGGCCATGTTAACAACTGTGTCAAAAAGGCATTTGCCAATCTTAAATTAATATTCCACCAGCGGGCGCTGCTTAACGCGAACCTTAAAAAAGTTTTGTGCGACTCTATTGTATTATCGCATTTTAACTACTGCGATGTATTGTATGGTCCCTGTCTTATAGACTCTGATACTAAGAGAATCCAACTGATGCAGAATTCGTGTGTGCGATTAATAGGCGGTATTCGAGGTCGTGAAAGGGGTGTGAGTGCTAAATTACGTGAGATTGGTTGGTTAAGAATGAATGAGAGACGCACCTTACATAGTTTGGTATTATTCAACAAAATAATTTGTAAAAAATGCCCTGATTATTTATATGAAAAAATTAAATTTAGATATGACGCCCATAATTTGGAACTTAGATATAGGTTTGTGATAACGCCACCTAGACATGTCACATCTTTATACGAGCGCTCTTTCAGCTACCAAATCTCAAAAGTTTATAATAAGATACCTGCCGACTTTAAAATGATCTCTGGTTATAAGTTCAAACGGTTCGCAAAACAAAATGTTCGGGACTTTCTGTAGAATTTGTATAGAGTTGTGTGTATAGTATATATTAATATATATTTTATTTTCTGGCTGCCTCTTGGGCCATTACATATATATTTATATTATACCATATTTATATACCAATATTTTTTTATATATAATTTATTTTGCATATTTATCCTCTGGTTGTCTGCAACACGTCTGTCAATTTTATTATTTAGCGCCTGTGTTGTATAACCTAGCAAATTGTGAAATGAATTTAAGTATAATAGTAATTAATTAGAATATAATTTCGGTTGACATAGGAAGCTAAGCTTCAACTCCGCCAATTGTAATTATTACACTTTTGTAAATTACAATAAAGCCATATTTATTTATTTATTTATTTATTTATAATTGTAATAAAGTCCTCTTATTTCTTAACCGGGTAGCAGCCTGGAGATGCACCATCCAAATTTTCATACAAGCCAAGTAGCAACATATTTTTTTTGTACCAATATTTTTGACAGCAATAGTAGAAAAGAAAAAACTAGTCAGTTGTTACTCTCTTTATATGCTAAAAGGAAACGTCACCCCCATCTTTACTTAAAGGGGAGATTCTACAGCCTATTTAATAAATAAATGTTTTAGGTGTGCTTGGAACGTGGATGGCGCGAATATGATGTAGATCACAATGATAACAACTGGAATTTGTGGTGGAAGACGTCGGGGTTTTCCACAAGTCATCATAAAAATATATACGGTTGGCAGGTACAAAGTTTGTTTATATACAGTATGTCTCCATAAGTTGGAACCATATGGAAAACTTTTTTAATAATAATTTTACGACAAAAAGACATTCTTCATAAAAAGTTCTGCATGGTCCAAAACCTAGAATGCAACCATATGTTAAATTTTTTATTCGTATACGAGGTTTGTCAAAAAATATGAATTTTGCCCAAGAGTAAAGTACCTTTATTTTTGGCAATATCGAAAACTGTAATTATGAAAAGTTGTTCGGAATGTAAAACTATATTTTAATACGCAATTACATCCTTCTACTTAAATTTTTTTTATTTTTACGAATTTTTCTCATATTATTACGGATACCGAACATTTATCATTTTTTAAAATAAATTTTGTTCGAGATTTATTATCTATTTTCTGAACGCAACAGAAAGGTTATCATGATTTTTTTAATAAATAAAAAAGATAATATAATATGTTCGGTATCCGTAATTTGAGAAAAACTTGTAAAAATAAAAAATAAATCAGTAGAATGATGTAATTGCATATTAAAATATAGGTAGTTTTCATTCCGAACAACTTTTCATAATTACAGTTTTCGATATTGTCAAAAATAGAACTACTTTATTCTTGGGCAAAATTCATATTTTTTGACAAACCTCGTATACGAATAAAAAAAATTAACATGTTATGGTTGCATTATGTAAGGTTTTGGACCATGCAAAACTTTTTATGACGAATAACTTTTTTTCGTAAAATTAATAATAAAAAAGTTTTCCATATTGTTCCAACTTACGGAGACATACTGTATAAATAAAACTGGGTTTTGATAAATAACGCCCCTTATATTGAGGGTGGAATTATTAAATGGAATTAATTTAGTATTTGCTGAAAAAATACAGAACTACGGATGCGCATATTTTTAGTTTGACATACTTTTTTTCATGTCCTCATGAAATTTACCCCTATTTTTGGGATAGAAATCGCCCCCAACTTTTTTTTTCAAATGGAAAGGTATATATTGTGATCGTTGGAAAGGGCATAAAAAATGGAATACTACCTACTACCAACTATTTACTTTGCATTTCAGTAATCTAGAAAGTCAGAAAAAAACTGGTCATTTTAGCAACAATTGATAATACAATTTGGGTTTTGCTGGCGCATACTGTTTAAAAAAATGGTAAACGGTACTTTTTTTTATTTCCCTTTCAGCTATGTTATTGATAAGATTGTTTGTTTATTTGACGCCGCATTTCAATGGTCACTTTATTTTCGGATTAGAAAAAGTGAATACTTATCTGTTGTTGTATTTTGTGCTCTTTAAATCCCTATTTTATAATAAGAAGAGTTTTTGCTATACTAAAATAGGTTATTTAACTAAACCACCAGCGGCGCACCCAGGACAGGATTTTATGTTAGGGGGGGGGGGCCCGCCAACCAGTGCTGGAAGCAAATTTTTTAATAAACTTTTAAGTTACGCATTTTTCTAGAACTTCGGAGCTTTTTTAACTGGTACTCTTGCAGGGAAGATCGCAATAGCCTAGTCATGGGAGTCGTTAAACGGTTTTTAGGGGGGGGGGGCATTGGCGGCTTGTGACTTGTTAACTTGGGGGTGTACTAAAAGCCTGCTGTAGGCGAAATGCGGCGCAGGCGAAATTTTTTTAAGACCACGCCCAAATTTGGTCAATAATTATTATAGTAAATATTTTAAAAATTTATGATTACCTTCTTATTCTATTGAAAATGAAATAAGATTAAAAATAAAAAGGCTAATTTATTTTTCATTAATGGGTACATTGTTTAAAAGTAAAGTTTATTCATCTGTTTTTATTTGCAGCAAACTTATCAATAACAATAAAGTCCCTAGATTTACACTTTGTGGTATGTATCAAGTTAATTTCGAGAGTTTAGGTCTTCCCTTAATTTGAATTTCAATTTTTTGCTCAATACTTAATGAGCTAAAATTGTTTCTCAAACATTCATAGTCGTTTTGGCATTAAAACTGTTTATTTTTATTAAAATAAGTCTTTACTACCCCAAAATAATAACAAAAATATAAAGGAAAACTCGAAATAATAAATTCATACATTCAATCAAACCATATTAAACCTCCAGGGGGAGCAGGGGGGGGGCAAATGCCCCACCTGGCCCCCCTCAAACGAGGCCCGTGAGGTAAATCTAAGAAAATTAACTTTTTAAAATACTTATCAACTTTCATAATTTTTCATTTCATTGGGGTTGTTGGGGGAGCCAAGGCCCCCTTGGCCCCCCCTGGGTGCGCCACTGTGAACCACACAAAACTGAAATCGCTTTGGCGACAATCGCGTACGTCGACGTTGTGGTCTAGTGGTTAGCGCAGCAGCCTTACAGATCGTAGGCCCGAGTTCCATTCCCGGTGCCGGCAACGTCGATGTTAAATTTGGAATTTGGTTTAAGAGGTGGCGCCGTCTTTCGGAAGAGACGTTAAACTGTGGGCCCCGTGTCATGGATGTTGGCACGTTAAAGAACCCTACCCTCGACAAAGAGGGATTCGGCAAAATTACCAGATAGTGTGTGACAAATTCCCTGGCGTCGGTGATTGGCCTCGTTGCGGAAAAAGGCCGACGTAAAATAAATAAATAAAAAAAAAAAAGACAATCGCGTACTTTTTACAACCCGATGTATAAAAGGAAGAAGTACCATCGAATGGCCGCCGCCATCGCCGGACCTTAATCCTGTAGATTATTTTTTTTGGGTTAACCAAAAAACCAAAGCTTACGCAACAGAACCAGAAAGTTTAGAGCAACTTAGGCAACGACATATACACAAAATTTACCAAATAACCCCGGATATGGTACATAATGTCAAGAATGAATTTGACTTTAGATTAGGGGTGTGTCAAAAAGAAAATGGATAGCATTTCCAATAATTTTTACAATAAAACAAACTGCGTCTACATTACCGAAATGCAAAAGTAAATTGTGGGTCGTATTTCCTTTTTTAATGCCCTTTCCAACGAGCCTCACAATACATACCTTTACATTTTAAAAAAAAAGTTGGGGTGGTTTCTATCCCAAAAAAGGTGGGAAAATTTCATGAAGACACGAAAAAAGAGTACTAAACTAAAATAAATGTATTTTTTTCCGCAAATAAAGGGGCTTTTTAATATTGAATTTATTCCAGTTAAAAATTCCACCCTGTAGGTATGGCATCAGCACCAGTTTTAAATATGCTTTTTTCATATACCCTGAACAACCAATATTTTTAGATTTTATAGTCAACTTTAGGTATTTTTTAGGGTTAAACTTTACTTGCTAAAGCAAATAATAAAGTATTTCAACAACATTTCTAGATATTTTTCATAAATTATCATACATCATTCATACATCATTGACATACTTCAATCTTTAATATATTATATCAATTAGTTTGTTAAAAAAAATTACAGAAAAATAAGTAGGCATGCATTGGGAGGTTGTAGCCCATTCAGCGCGTACCGAACTCGTGCTGTACTGTAAATTCGTAAAACTTAACTTGTGTTCTTAAAGAAATCGTAGTGTGTGCTGTTGTTGTGTACCCTAAACTTGCCCCTATACACAATGAGGACCAGAAGTCCTGCATAAATTCGATAAAAAATTAGGGATGCATTTTTCGGAAAAATGCTTGAACACGTAAATTTTTCGAAGTTTTAAATCTAATAAACATTCTAAACATATCTGAGATAGCATATCCTATGCCAAAAGTGAAAGATTATCGAGACATTTTTGATTGAATAGTATATTATTTTTAAAGTCACCTTTGGTTTTATTATTTAAATAGGTATAAAGCAGTCCTTCAAATTTGTTGTCATTAGTTGTCAGTTTATAGCTGACAGCTATTAAGTAACATTTAATCTTGTCTCATGCAGCATTTCGTACTACTTAACTAAATAAAATTGAAAATTAACAAAAAAAATGGTAAAATTGACTGAAACTCAGATGTCTTTATTATGATAGGATGTGGTGATCGTATTAGGACTCAAAGGGAAGTTTGTGAACTATTTAATAATATAAAATATCAAGATATTCGGATATCTCAGTCCAACGTAAGCAGAATCAAGAAGAGATCTATAGAAACGGGACAGGTACGATATCTTCCTAGGTCCGATCGGCCTTCAATTTCAGAAGATAAAAAATTAAACATCTATCCATTGAAGAAAATTCGCATAAACTCACTCAAGAACTAGCATTAGATAACGAAATTGGAAAATCATCTGTAAAAAGAATTTTAAAAATAGAGAAATATCATCCGTATAAAATAAAATTAATTCACGAGCTTAACGAAGATGATCCAGATCGTCGCTTACAGTTACAGCCGAAACTTTAATGAATATTTGCAATAATAATAATAATAATTTTTTTTCACGTAGGATTATATTTTCTGACGAGTCGACATTCTGTCGAAATGGGGGTGATGAACAGACAAAACTGTCGCTACTGGTCTTCAACTAATCCATACTGGGCAGTTGAAGCTCACACCCAGTATAAACAGCCAGCTAATGTTTGGGCGGGTATTGTGGGCAACAGAGTTATAGGACCGTATTTCTTCGATAATACGCTAACAGGTGAACGTTACTTGGTGTTTTTAAAAAATGTATTGATCCCCGCCTTATGCAGATTGTTTCCAAATGCGAACAACCCCAATATTCCTGGAGATTTTGTTTGGTTTCAACAAGATGAGGCGCCTCCACACTTTAGTAGGGTAGTTCACGAATATTTAAATGACATATTTCCGGGTCGTTGGATAGACCGAAGGGAGCAAAGAGCCTGCTAGGTCGCCGGACCTAACTCCAATGGACTTTTCTATATGGGGCTATCTTAAACATAAAGTGTATACGAACAAACCCAACTGTGAGCTAGTGTAGTCATCATTCGGGTCTAAAGGCCGTCGTCGGTTGGAATTGCTTCCTAACGTTCTTCAGAGGTCCTTCCATCTTCGGTGCTGGAAGTAGACTGACGAACTCTCGGGCGCAGGTTGTATTTATACTGGTGAGATTGAATGATCAGAATCTTCAGGCCAACAAAGAAGATCCAGCAGACCATTAGATCAGCAAAGGACAAGAGGGACCCACTTTCAGCTGCAGGCGTCTACCGCATACCCTGTTCCTGCGGAAAGGTCTACATTGGAACCACTAAAAGATCAATGGGAACGGGACTCAAGGAGCATAAAGCAAGCTGCCGACTAGGACGAACTGAAAAGTCTGCAGTAGCCGAACACGCACTGAGTAACGGGGACCACAGGATACATTTAGAGAACTGCAAGTTATTAGCATCAGTCGATGGCTATCACAACAGGCTCGTCAGAGAAGCCATCGAGATCCATAAGCATCCCGACAATTTCAACAGACAAGAAGAGACCCTCAGGCTCAACCAGATCTGGAATCCTATCCTCAGACACTCCCGAGTAATGCCGATAGATATCCCGAAGTTAACCGAAGCGGAACAAGCTCCGCCCCCTGCCCACCAGTATAAATACAACCTGCGCCCGAGAGTTCGTCAGTCTACTTCCAGCACCGGAGATGGAAGGACCTCTGAAGAAGCTCCCCACTCGTGCTAGCGAAACGTTAGGAAGCAATTCCAACCGACGACGGCCTTTAGACCCGAATGATGACTACACTAGCTCACCGACTGGCCGCGAAAGCCTAAACCAATTTGTCAAACCCAACTGTATCGAAAAAAAAAAAAAAATAATATCACGTATATGAAATTCAATTATTAACCCGTGAAAAGATACATAACATTTTAGAAGAGTATGAATTGCGGCTAGCTTGCTGCCAGGAAGTCAATGGAGCACAGTTCGAACATTTACTAGATTAATAATTAGAGTAGTTTTTAATATTTTATCTTTGATACCCCCTTTATAATAAATATTTTTATAACTTAGTCTTGGAACCGGCTGGCCTGTTGGAAGTTTTCCAGTGCCATTGAAAATTACTTACACACACACACACACACACACACACATAACTTAGTCTTTTTTATTCAATCGAAAATGTCTCGAGAATCTTTCACTTTAGGCGTAAGATAAGCTATATCAGATATGTTTAGAATGTTTATTAGAATTAAAAAATCGAAAAATATACGGGGTGTTCCATAAGAAAAAATACCGAATTATGTCATATCTTTAACATGTCTCACCCTGTATACTAAACTTTTACGTCAAAAGATGCGTAAATGAAAATAAAAATTTAAGTGTTCAAGCATTTTTCCGAAAAATGCATCCCTAATTTTTTATCGAATGTATGCAAGACTTCTTCTGGTCTTCACTATAAGTAGTACTTACAAAAAGCATTGTTTTTAAATTTTATTCTCAGATCTTGAAAAAATTGTTCCAAATTTTAAGGATCATTAATTTCAACAAAATTGGGATGTTTCACTCTCCTAAAATTAAATAGTTATATAGGATTGGCGAACTTTACGAAAAGTGAGTTTATTTTTATTCTTCATCACTTAATCAAATTTCGACTTTTAAATTTCCCGCCTTTTAAAAATTTCCTTTTAAAAATCGGTTGAAATTCTCCGTTGAAAAATATGTACCACCAGTTGTTCGCCTATATGATACACAAACAGCGTTCAGATTTCTCGCTGTCCTTTGGAAGAATAAACGAAGGGGCATGGAGCAATTCGATAAATCTGATGGTAAAACCGAACTCGCCTTTTGCTTCCACTCCACACTACCTGCCAAGCAAAGTAGACAGTGAATGTTTGTAAAATGGAAACACTCTAAAATTGTTCCTATCTAAATACATGGCTCTCAGGATCTAGCATGGCGAGTTTATTTTTTTGCAAGAACCTATTTTTTAAAAGCTTTAAAAAATTTGTTTATATATTAATGTACAAGATTACAAAAAAGTATCTTGGATCCATCTAACAAATCATCCAGTATATTTGTATTTTTAGTATTTGAATCACATTCCCAAAGGATCGACCATATGTAGAAAAGATAACCTCATTAGATACATGAGATGTCAGAAAAAAGTCTATGGATCAGTTTATAATTTTAGGTAGGTTAGTTTTAATTACACAGGCCTGCATGAAATTTGTGATGACGCGATTTTTGTTTGTTGAGCTTAGTTTTTATATAGAAATAACTAATTAAAATACAATTGGTCTCCATCACTCACAGATTTTTTTTTTGCAAAAAAAAGAAAAAATATAAAAAAAACTTATAATAGGCGTTTTAATACATTTTAAAATGAATGTAGTACTTCAAATTCTAAATGATTGATAAATAAAAAATGATTTTCTGTGGTGCTACACACCTTCCGACTGGAGACTTATTATCGACTTCAAAAAGGAGCTTTAAAGCTGTTCTTTTACATAATGACAATGTTTTTGCTTCTGCTTCGGTCGGCCATACAGTTAAGTTAAAGGAAAACTATGAAAATTTAGAGGAATTACTTTTAAGGATACAATATGAAAATCACAACTGGGAAGTGTGTGAAGATCTAAACATTTTAAGTCTTCTCTTAGGTCAGCAGTCTGGATTTACTAAATTTCCATGTTTCCTGTGCGAGTGGTCTAGCTAGCGAGAACAGCATTGGATAAAAAGAGACTGGTCACAATGAGAGACTTTAACACCTGGAAACAAAAATGTAATTCGCGAAAGTCTTATTGACCCTCAAAAAGGTCCAGCACTTCCCATAAAACTTGGACGTATGAAACAATTTGTTAATGCATTAAACAAAGAAGGATATTGTTTTAAATATTTGTGTAAAACATTTCCGGCTCTGTCAGAGGCAAAATTAAAGGAGGGAATCTTTGTAGGGCCGCAGATTAGCAGCTTGATGAACAGAATTTGAAAAGGTAATGGAAGATAAGGAAAAACATGCATGGAATGCTTTTAAAGAAGTTGAACATAAATTACTACTATGTTGAGATCGTTGAAAATATGCTGGAAAATTTCAGGAATTTCAGAATATGAGCATAAAAATTCACTTTTTACATTCCCATTTGGACTAATTCCCGGAAAATCTTGGGGACGTGGGTGAAGAGCAAGGTGAAAGATTTCATCAATATATTAAAGAGATGGAAAAAAGATACCAGGGGCGCTGGGACACAAAAACTATGGCCGATTTCTGTTGGGACTAGAAAAACAACCAAAAGAAGCTTTTTTAAAAAAAGAAAACATTTTTTAAAGAAATAATAGTTTATATGTGTATATTTTGTATATGTGCATTTTTTTCCTTAATATATTAAAAAACTAACTTATAAATGAAATAAATCGTGTTTTATCTATATTTTTGGATTTTACCGGTTTGAAAAATAACCTTACGTGATATAAAAGAACTGAAAGCAGATTTGAAATCAGCGCTACCCAATTACTACAAAACAGTTAAAAATTTTAAATCAACTTTCAAAGTGTTAAAAAATGCAGGCCTGTGTTATTAGTAAAAACTGCTATTTTAATCTAAATCGAAATATTTTAGCACATTGTTCCGCAAAAAAATACATATTATATAGATTTAACGAACGAAAAGAATATTTGTTTTTAATGTTTGTCTCATTTAAAGGGTATTTATTTTAGTCCACATGGATTTAACTTACCATTAGAATACACAAAGCTAGCAGCCGAATGTAGTCGTAGTAGACCGCAAGGTACCAAGGAAGAGACCGCCAGACTGCCAGAAGAAAGACCTGTTTGGATATGTAAACCAGTCGCACAAAGCCAGGGAAGGGGTATATTTCTTTTTAGGGTATGAATTTATTAATTATTCTCAATTAAAAATTGTTGGTTAATAATGTTAAGTACATTATTTTCTCTTTATACTTCTTTAGGTTTAAATGTCTCAAAGTATTTAAGCTTTTAGCTAAGCTGGATAATAATATGTAACAGTGTACCAAACTAGCAATTTAGCTAATGACAAAGGTGTTTCTTTTTCCTATATCAGATCAGAGACGCAGATAATACTAAAAATGGTCTTGTGAATCTCTTTCATTTGATTGGTTTCCCAAGAGATCGTCGTTGATTAGATCCATGACTCGTGAGTGCGTTATTTTTTCGAGGTCTTGTGTCCATTCCTCATTTGAGTAGAAAGTAGAGAGTAGAGGCTCCTCAACTGACATTCTCACTGATGTGTATGTCTAAGTATGTTAGTCCTAGTCCTAGTTGGGATGCTTCTCGATACACTATTAATACAAAGGCCTCTGTAATTTAGCCTAGTGGCTGCCATGATTGGCTGTGTTTTTTTCTACCATATTTTCGACCTGTATGTCATTATGGGTTTGTTAAATAAAATGTATAGCCAATACACCATTTACTATCTGAGTTCGCAGGATTTCTTTTTGTTAATATTTCCTGTTTGTCTTCGTTTAGTAAAAGGTACAATTGCGGTATTGCCTTGACTTTGATGAGTATCACCAAATCGTCATTATATCCTTGGATGTCATGGATGTAGAATAGGGTGGAACGAAAATAAAAAAAAAATTAAATAGCGTTGTTTCATAGTTAAAAAAATATGCTTCTTACTATTAACAACAAGTATACCAAAAATAAAACTTGTGTCTTTGTATCTTGAGGTTCCTCAAAGGGACGCCATATTTAATAAAATAATAACTTTCAATCTCTTAATCAATTTTTATAAATTTTTGATTTTTGTAACATAAATCATAACATACATTTTAGTATGCTGTTTATGGTTGTAGGAAACTACCTTCTATTCAAGTGCAGCCAATTGGAACAAAAATACAGGTTAAATTATATTTTTATTAACTTCAAGTTCAGAATAATAAAAAGAAATAAAAAACTCTAAAATTAACATTACTCATTCCTATTTTTAAAGTAGTTAGATTTTTTTTTAAAACATGGCAATAATATTTGTCTTGACTGGACCCTATTTTTAATAAATACATCGCGATTACTCTGACCACACACCGCAGCTGATGCTTCAGTTACCAGGCGAATGCAACGTTCCACTGCTTGAGTATTACAAGGTAATATGGAAAATCAGAAGGACTTAGAGGGGACATTAAATTGAGATTCATATCCATATGAATGGTTAGTGGTGGTTCAGTAACACTCACTTCGTTCCAAGAAATCAACTCCGAATAATGATCGGCATCAAAACATATCACAGTGATATTAAACTCCCGTATCGTTTGTCTACCTTTACTCCACGCCTTTGGGATATTTCGCGTATGCCAAGTTCTCTGTATTCCGAAACTTTATCCGTAAGCATTGACAATAATATGTTCTCTGGATGGGCGAAAAATCCATTACGTTGGATAACGGGGTAAATAATTTTTTGAACTTTTCCAGTTAACTGGAATAAGTGTCTTGTACCGTCGATGGTCGAAGTTTCACTCTAAGCCAGAACGGGACATATACTTTGGTTATGTAGGTTACTAACAAACAAAGATTTTCATCTGGAACTTCAGTTGCTACGTAAAGCCTCATCATGCGGTTAGCTGTTGTAAGCCATCTAGCATGTGATAATTTTCCTGGATTTCTTGAGGCCAAAGAAGCAGATACATTTCCAATTTCAACTGATCGCACTATGTCCAACAAATACTTTTGATCTGTACTTAAATCAGACCCGTCGCGATCTAGCTGTGGTAGCTGAATCCATTCTTTTAAATTTTACTATCGGAAGAATTTCGCAGGATTTTAATTTTTGCCCAATTGGACCTTTGCGTCCGCGGGGACCTGAACTTTCACCATCAATTTCTTTAATTGGGTCTAAGGGAAGCTCATTAAAGTGAAATAAGCAAATAAGCCATTGCAGGGGACAGTTTAATTCTTTCTCTAACAAACGAATTACTCCGTTTTTCGCTCCAGTATTTACTACCGTTCCATCTCAACAGCAATTAAGCTATTTAAATTAAAATTTTGGCGCAGAAAATGTATAATGGATGCTTTTATATTTGAAGCTGTACCACACACATCTAAGCTGTAATAAGCGGTAAATAAACAATACAATACCCTTCAGACACTCCTACTAGTTAATACTAGTTTTGACATGCGCTGTGGCTTCGCTATCAGCGCTGGGTCATTTTAGGATTTAACAGAACACGCAAGCCATATTATTTTTGCAAAATTAAATATATTTTAGGAACCAAAAATCGTGGTAATACAGAAAAAATATTTTAATATATACTTATTTTAAGTAACAAAATGTTTCTATTTTTCGCTATAACAGCTTTAAAATCATATTTTTTATCAATGTTTTTATTATGGCAATTTTATAGAAAATTAGTAAAATTTAAAAATTTTAAGGGCTATGAGGAACCTTAAAATTTGGCAGCCAACTTTTGACACTTTCTTTTGTTTACTAATGCGCATATTTTAACAACTATGTCGCACCTACTTGGAGTAAAAAAGTTTTTTCGTTCCACCCTAATGTAGAACCTTCTATATTAAGAAGTGTGGCACTCATTAGCCACCAAGCTCCGTAGGAGAGGCGACATTACTCCTTCCTGAGAATAAGAATTGTCTAGTAGTCCTTGTTCGTAGATGAGCTGTGTTGATAGGATAGAGCAATTTGAAGGTAGAAAGAAACATCAATATTATTTTGATATTAGGTATGCTTATTATTTTATCGTCTGTATCTGGAAAAGAGTTTTTTTTTTAATATATTATCTTATGTTTAAGTGTTTGTAGTCGCATCATGATTGCTATTCGACAAATATTATTTATGAGGGTAAATTGCCATAAATGTTTTCTAACGTATAAGTAGCAATACTGAACAATAGTATATTTTTAATAAATGATACAAGAGGTAGACTATACAATTATAAGAGTTCTGCTGCACCAAAAAAGGCGCGCACACGATTTGCAGCTGGAAAGATAATTGCCATCGAATTTTATGCTCCAGCAGGAGTTATTTCTGCAGATTACATGCCAATGCACAACAGTAATATGTGCCTACCGTAATACGTTAACAAAATATAAAATCGAAAATCTTCTTCGACTTTAATCCGGGAAGAATAAGGTAAAGGGAAATTAACTCGCTAAATAAGGCAAGGTAAGCGATAGGTCTTGGATTCGATTTTCAACGTAGACGTAGACACACATACACAACTTACTATTTTTAAGTCATCAATAATACGACATTATAAGCTAATATTAGTTAACTTATTTTCAGAAACTTAGTGAACTAAACTATGATACAAACACAATTGTTCAACGGTATATCGAAAAACCTTTCCTGATTGGTGGATATAAATTTGATTTAAGATTATACATATGTGTGCCTTCGTATCATCCCTTAACAATATACATGTATAGAGAAGGGTTGGCCCGCTTTGGTACTGACAAATTTAGTCTCAATGACTTAAGAAATCCATTTAGACATTTAACAAATTCTTCCATAAACAAATTAGGACCAGGATATGCGGAAATGAAAGACCGAGTTGGATCAGGTTAGTGAATATATCATTTTACAAAGTGACAAGTTTATTAAAGTATTGGGTTGCACTAAGATTTTACACATAATAACACCATGAAGAGTCAGGGGGAAAAAGATGAGAGTCCATAAAAGATGATTTCGAGAAAACACAAATTTAAGTTTAGAAACCCAATAGTTTTGTGTTGAAAACTCATAACATTACAAATACATTCTTAGACAATATACAGGGTGTTCCTTAATGACGTGCTAATATTTTAGGGTGTGATTTCTCAAGTCATTTTAAGAAGAAAAGTTCATATAAACATAAACTTAAATCAAAAGAATTTCCGTTGCACGTCATCAATCAGCTGATAATTGAAAATCGGTCAAAAATAGGAAAATTAAATTTGGGCAAAAAATATATAAATTTCATGCGATATTGAATGTAAAAGAAACTTAATGCATTCTTCTTTGATACTAAGCCGCCTAAAAGAGATGTTTTTTTAATTTAACCTTTTAAAAATTAATATCATTTGAATTTTTTGGGCTGACAGTTGGCAACAGAAGTGTCAACGCATCGGTGATGCCAGTTTATTTCTTGGCGAATTTTGATTGACGTTTATTGTTTTCATTTCGTGTTTTCGTGAGTCTATTTAAGTCGTTTTTAACTAAAACTGCAAATCCTTTTATAAATAGGATTAAAAACTGATCTTTTAAGAACAACAAAGATATTCATACACATTTCTGTTGATTACGTTGTTTACCTTTATTGAAAAATGCCGAAGCATTTCCTTACTGGGGTATTTTGACTACAAACTGGCAACACTGCTGATACTCGAAGGTATGACGTGCAACGGAATAGTATATTACATAACAAGTGTTGAAAGTGGCAATTTTCAAACGAGGAGATATTTAGCACGAGGCGTCAGCCGAGTGCGGAAATCCTCCGAGTGTGAGAAAATCACTTTCACACGAGTAATGTACACAATTTTTCCTACGACCATACAAAATAATCAAAAAGAGTTTGTTTGGTTTTTAATAGTTTGTACACCATTGTGTTAAAAAAAATTGACAAAGTACAAACGCAATAAATGCAAAACAAATTTCAAGGCGGATTCCAACAGAAGCGTATATATTAAAACAAAATAAAAACAATGCCTACTTACAAATTTTAACTTACCTAGATTTAAATAAAAATAATAACTTTTTCTCCTATTTGCTTACGCACATCATACCTAGTATCTATGTACAGTGAATAAATTTCGTTTCTGATTTTTTAGCTGTTTGCATTCTTTCAATAAAACATACATACAAAAACAAAACATAACCTCAACATTGTCTTGTTCTTAATGGCTCTGCTCCCTGGGGGCAATTTGCCAGCACATTAGGGGTGATCGTGATGTTGTCTGGTCTGTACCATATCACGACCACTGACTTTTCTTCTTTGCGTACAATGCGGTTTGGACTGCTTAATAAGAGTCTCTGGATTTGTGTATTTGACCTTTTCTTAGCTGCTATTTTAAGGGTCAAGGGTTTAGTATTGACAATTACAACATAGGATAGGAGTGACATTTACTAAAAAGAAGGGATTTAGGGGTTAGTAGACAGTACAATCATTTACTGAGTAGAACCTAACTAGACACTTCACTAACTTATTTATTTATTTTTTTTTTTTTATTATAGTATAGCTTTATTTTATGATAATTAATGTACCGCATTATTAAACCTCAACATTATTGAAAGATAGAGATGGAGTTAAATATCGATAGCTTGCTAATTATAAAAGTTCGGTCTATATTCGATTTGTTTTGAATATTGCTAAAATAAATTTACTTACATAAAGCACTTTCACTTACACCAATATAATTAAACATCCGAGATAATGGCAAAATTATAAATCGGTATTTCCTAGGGTATTCTATTTCTGCTCTATAGCTGCCCCTTTTTTTTTCTGTGGTTCAACTCAGTTGACATAAACCCTTTATTTTTCTGTGAGTATAAAAATTGGCTGGAGGCTGAAAAGCTAGAGGCCATCGCAATCCTCGAACAGAACAGAACTTTTCTGTGAGTTGACATGTAAACATGAAACATGACAGTTGGTGGGTTGCCTGACATATTATTATTTTCCCTTTTTGATAATATTATTTTTATCATAAATAAGTACTCTTCGGTTCCCAAAAATAACGAAAAATTTGCAGTAATGCCCTAGTGTACTTTACCCCACCCAGCACCCCAATTCACTCCACGTGTCCCGTAAGTTTGTTATGTTTAATAAATAGTTTTGTCGTCAAATTGACACCTGTTTAAATTTAATATCTTAGTGTGCTTGGTATTTCCACACTCGTGTTGAAATATTTTTTTACAACACGCGTGTGATATTTGGCACTTTCTAGCCAAGTTAACCGTGTTGTTATTGTCATTTTCGTAGGTGGTCGTAGGAAAATTCTTTTAATTTAACTATATGTCGTAAACGGCTTAAATTTTTTGCTACAGGGTGTTGAATTTTTTCTTTTTTAATGAGTTTTTTGTAATACCTCCGAAAGTACTTTAAATAATATTTTCAATTTTGGCATGTGCTAATAGGACATAAAACCACATGTTTAAGTTATAAAAGTAATTTTTTTTGTCCCACCAGTGGCGTCCCTGCAAACATGTCCTCTCATATTTTTTAGAAAAAAAGTGGTACGCCACTGACATTTTTCCATGTGGATAATATTACTGATTAGCGTGATCAATTCTACATAAAAATGTTCTCTTCCGTTTTTCTCCTCAGGCACACAGTTCCTAATTAAAATAATTAAATTAAATTAGCTTCATTTTGCAGTATTGACGATAATTTTTGATCACATAAATCTAGTTATCCTGGAACGGTAACGTTCTTAAAAACTTAATTAACGCAGTCTTATCTGCATTTCCTCCAAGAAGACCTACCTGTGTTACTTGAAGATGTACCATATGCGCTAAGGAATCAAATATGGTACTTGCATGATGGAGCTCCAGCTCACTTCAGTATAATCGTAAGCGATCATTTAGATGCAGTTTATCCGAATCGTTGGATAGGTCGCGGAGGAGCTCAACAATGGCCAGCAAGATCCCCGATCCCAATAGTTTGGATTTTTTCTTGTGGGTCATCTTAAAACTCTAGTGTATAAAACTCCCATTAACACTTTAGAAAATTTAAGGGAGCGAATAATTGCCTTCTGTGAAACAATACGGAATTCGCCTGGAATATTTGAGCGAGTGCGCTATTCGATGCAAAGATGGGCAAACGCATGCCTATTAAGTGAAGGTGGTCATTTCCAACAATTTTTATAAAAAAAAATTTGGCATTATCAATGATAATAATAATAAATAGTAGTTAATTTAATTTCATTATTTTAATAATTAAGAACTGTGTGCCTGAGGAGAAAAAATCAGGAGACCATTTTTATGTAGAATTGATCAGGCTAATCAGAAATAATATCCACATGGAAAAATGTCAGTTTTTTCTAAAAAATATCAGAGAACACATTTGCAGGGACGCCACTGGTGGGACAAAAAAATAACTTTTATAACTAAAACATGTGGTTTTATGTCCTATTAGCACATGCCAAAATTAAAAATATTATCTAAAGTACTTTCGGAGATAATACAAAAAACCAATGATTAGGTAGCAGATCATTGCAAAAAACGCATTAAAAAAGAAAAAATTCAACACCCTGTACAAAAAAATGTAAGCCGTTTAGGACATATGTTTATATGAACTTTTCTTCATAAAATGACTTGAGGAATCACACCCTAAAATATTAGCACGCCATTAAGGAACACCCTGTATATATAATGTTTAAATAAACATTGTGTTTTATTAGCACAAAATACGTAAAAGACTTAATTATATGAGAAAAACCCCTGGCAGTGTCAATAAATTCTACGAAAAAAAGAGTCCAATGACATTCATCAACATTTGTTCTTATTTTGTTGTTTAAACCTTACTTACTTCCATAATCTTCTCTGACTCTGCACAATATCTGTGACAATGTGCTTCCAACAAGTTCAAACAACAACTAAAAAACCAGTTAAAATAGTTCGCAGCAAATAAATTACCGAATTGTCCCAACCGCAAAAGTAGACTTTCAGGGTTTCTCCCGCTGACGCTTGGACATTCATCGTTTTTTCCTAGTATACCGTATTTTTGAGCCATTGTAACCCGTGACTGTAAGCGTTTTTGGCTCGTGTGATTAAGAGATAATAAAATATAGGTGTAAATCTACATTTTGCACTGACTACTTTATTTTCGACCTAAACTGGACTTTCATCTTTCTTTCCCCTGGCTCTTCTCACTGGAGTTTTCAATTGAGTCCATTAAAATATTTGAATCTTAATTGTCTCTCAGTTGTGTTTGACCTCGTCATTATTTTAATAGGTTACATTATGACCAAGTTTATAAGGTGTATAATATATAACGTTTTCAAGTTAATTTGATTTTTTTGCGATTAAATCATTTTACCGATACTTACCTAATTTTACCAGGATGTTGTTGCCAAAATAATTTTAGTTCAATTAAACGAATGAGTACGTATCAAAAAAAATGTTCTTATCTCAAAAAAAAACTTACCTATAAAACAGGACTGACCGACTGGTAATAAGTACTTGTTAAAGAGTTCGTAGATGCTCTGGAATGACTTACAGATATCAAGGAAGTTAAAAGGTTCTGGGTCCCCGGACACTATGGGCAAGGCAATGAACAAGGAGAGGACCTTACCAGACTCGGAACCGGGACTCCTTTCCAACCAGCAATAAGAATTTAAAATCAATAACAGGGAGGGGGGGCGGTATTCTGCACATAAAGGGTGGGTCACATGGTGTTCTACGGAACAATGGCATACCGAAACAACAAACAAATCCAAGGATGCAGACCCATTCAGATTGGATACAGGATACGGCGGGTCCTTAACCCATTAATGGGCACTGTAGGCTGAGGAAACATATGATGCTGATTGGCGTGGAGGAGGATCCAATTTCTCCTGGGTATCAGGAAGAGGAGGAGGTAGCGCTGCACTTCCTGGAAGATGTAAGGAAGGTGTAAGGCTCTGGGTGTATGTCACTGCTGTTCTCCAAAGAGAGGAAGTTATCGTCCTCACCTAGAAGAATATTCTATTCATCACGAGGTCGGGAAGATTAGGCGTGGGCACAGATAGTTTCACAGTACATTCACGGGTAGGCAAAAGGACTCGCCTCGGTCTACGTGTTAAGCTGCCAAGCCTCCTATCGACTACTACTACTTCTATTACTACGAACGAATTCAGAACTAGAACCTTATATGATCTATGATTACTACTAGTTAACTTATTTTGACCCTTGACAGTTTAAACCTAGAAATGTCAGTTTAGTGAATACGGCTCTTATATTTAACCAAATATTTTGGATGATGATACGAACAACATCGATAGTATTAACGTACTCAAATTTACTATAGGGTATAAACGCCCAAGCTAGAATATTAGATTATATTGGTAGGTACTTCTTACATCTTGAGAACTGCTTATAATGGCCTTTTTGTTGTACCACTTTTAGCGAGCTTAAATAACGTATTCCAGATTTATTCCAGCAATAATTTTCTTTAATTTTTATTGAAATATCCATCAATTATTTTTGCTGTGTGACACTAAATTTATTCCTGTTTAATTAACTGCAACTATTTTTAAAATATTTATCTTAGCTTCTTGTCTTAAAGTTACTTTATTATTTCAAAATAAACATATATACCTTGAAATTAATTCGATAAGTGTAGAGGGTTTTAAGTAAATGGTATAACTAATATAATATTTCGCTTAAAATTTTTGCACACAATTTAGGTTGCAAATGGACCTTGAGACAACTTCGTAGATACTTCCAGCAAGCATCAACATCTGATTGGTTAATATGGCAAAAAATTACATCCCTGGTAATATTAACGATATTAAGTCAGGTTCACCAAGTGCCACCAACAGTTAATTGTTTTGAATTTTTTGGTTTTGACGTTTTAATTGACGATTCACTAAAACCTTGGCTTTTGGAGGTAAGTAAGAATCTTATATAATATTATTTATATTCCCTAGTATTAAAAATAATTAATATGTAAATCATTGCAGATGATACTCTTATTTATACTAGCTATAAAATTATTTTGGAATTTTAGACATTTTAGGTCAAGAACTTTAACGAACTTTTTCGTTTTCGTTTTCTCTGATTTTTATTGGAATGTAATTTCCTTACAAAACCCATTCAGCATTCCTATCATTATTCTGATTTTCTTGCCTTTGGTCCAATTTTGCCTTTAAATTAAAATGTTTTATAATATTATGCATCCTGCAAAAAACATTTGAAATGAGTTAAGGATCTGTAAAAAATTTGATTCGATAAAAAATAAAGCGGGGTATTTTCTTTTTAATATCTAGGTATTCTAAGATTCTATAGATCTCAGTTTTTAAGTATAAACTAAATTATAATTCTAAGGCTACTATCTTAAATACTATAGCCATGTGCAATGAAGCTTGATGACTCCGCCTACGTGCTTATTGGAGTATGAAGTTTAAGCTGTTGGTTTTGGACAAGAAGAGGCTTCCAGATATTGAGGATATCTATACTTGGTTTACTAAATATATGGGTATTTTGATTCATGAAAGCTGCTTCTTTAAATTCTCGTTTTCTCCAGTATTGTTCTGTGTCCAAAACCTTGGCTTCTGACCACTGTATATTATGTTGGTTGGTTCATACATGTTCCGCTATACCTGATCTCGAAGTTTCACCTCTTTGAGCATGTTTCAGATGTTCTTTGACTCGTACGGAAAGATGTCTTTGTGTTTCTTTAATGTACGATTCATCACACTCGCAAGGGATTGGATAGATACCATTTTTTTGTGTTTTCATTACGGGGGGGGGGGTTACTTTTTTTAGAAGCTTTCTTACTTGAAACTTGAAACCGACAAGATATTTTTTTTAGTATTACTTTATTGTCTATCACCTATGCACAAACATTGAGAATTAAGTTTTTGAATGAGTTTTTTTTCATTCTAAAAGCTGTTGTTGGAGACAAAAACTCATGAAATAGTGATGTGAAAATGAAATAGATAATTTTTTATTTCCACCTGACCACACGGTGAGGGTAAACGTTGTTGGCACTTTTCTACGGCATGACTCTTTATTTTAAATTAAATTTAAATGAATACCTACTTGTTTCAATTGATACAATTTAAATATAGATAACATATTTACCACAACACAGTTACTTATACAATTATGCATATTTTTCAAACTCAGAGTATTATTAATTCACACAAAATCTTTTTAGGTTAATTTAAGTCCAGCGTTAAGTAACGATTGTGATGCTGATAGATTGGTAAAAAAACCAATGCTGCATGACATGTTTGATTTACTGGGACTGCCATTGTACAACACTGGACTTTCTGCGTTTAATATTTGGTTAGATCAACCAGACCATCAAGCTAAGTACGTATGAGTTTAAAGAACGCTAGGTATTGATAAAATCCTGTTTATATTATTAAACAATAATATTATTATGTCAATCCGTATGCACTGTAAGAACATAATAAATGTATTTAATAGCCCAAAACCCTTATCCTATTTTATTTAAGTGAAGAAAATGTCGAAATCTCAAATAAGGTATCGCTGAAAAATACGATTTCTGTACTTAATGCTGCAGGCAGATGGAGAAGAAAATATAAAAGAATGTCAGCTCATCAGTCATCTTCCAGATCAAATACAGCTGGACGACCAAAAAGTCGAACAACTTCTGCAAATAATCAAAGCAAGTATTAGCCCATTAAAATTCACTTGTCACATCAGTCTCGAAAATATTGTTTCCTCACAATTCCTTTGTTACGTTAATAGCCCCCATACACCAGCGAATAACTTAACGAATTTGATATGGCACGAGCCAAATACACCGATAAAACTTTACGTGTATGTGGCAAGCCGAGCTTCATCGGACCGTGTAATATCTGCCATGGATGAAATCAGCCGGTTTTAACCAGTCAGTAGATTCGCTAGGATAATTTGGTACGTGTGTCAAGTCGTCCAACTTGGTTTGAGGTTAAATTAAAATAATAATAACAAATAATGTCTGCCGATTCACGTTACTTAAAAGAATTTATATTTAAATGTACTTCCACCATACTTAACAAATGTCCGAAAGTATCATTATCCATCCTTAAATTGTTACGGAAATCATTTGGCTCGTCTTGTTGAAGTTCTTTGAAAAGTAACAAAATATGACTCAGTTCATCTCTACGAGAAATCCATTTTTTTACCCACTTGCTTCGTTTTTTTGATTTTTGTTTATTGGCAATAAATAGATACGCTATTGCGCGTCTTCTACGATTGGTATTCATTTTTAAAACTCACCGAGTACAAATAAATCCGAGTCGATCTAAAACCACTGGTTAAATCTTTCAGGAAATCCAAAAGATCGCGAGCCAAGTCAAAACTGTTATGAAACGTGGAATTCTGTCCCATTAACGAGACTATTTAATCAGGCGAATTTAATCGGGTTATTAAGTCGGCGAGCCAAATTCGGCTGTCCAAAAATGACGAGAGTTTTGGTACGTACCGAGCCTAACTCGCAGGCCAAATCCAAATGATCAAATTGGTCCAACTTATATGTTGGTGTATGGGGGCTATATTCTCATTAAACCTTTTTATTGATTCAATATGCAGCTTTCTCTATTTTAAAATAATTACACTAGTCAACAACTACAAAAAAAAATTGCGACCGATGTTACAGGGGAGTTTACAGCATCTTGATTAAGCATTCCATGATCAACATTTTTCACCCCGTATAGATTTTGAATAACTTATTTGCACATGCTGACTTTCGTTTATAGCTTTCTTCCATAAGAAATTAACAATAATAATTCATCATAGCTGAATCCCATCTGCCATGGTAGCGTTGCTCCATTGTTAGTATCTTTCTTCTTGTTCGTCACTAACCGCACCCACTTTTCTGGGAAAAAATTGAAATGGGAGCTGTCAAATAAAATTGTTCTACCAGTTCTTCATAGTTTTCTGCTTTTTTGTTTGAAATTTGACGGGTGAAATGTATTTAGAATTACTGCAAGATGCCATAGATCCTGCATTAACAGCCATAATTGAAAATCAGAATGATCGGCGGTACATTGCGAATAGGTTGATGTTCCAACAGGATGGTGCAACACCACATTACGCATTACGTGTTCGACAATATTTAGATCAGACGTTTCCAGGTCGATGGATTGGTAGAAGAGGTGCCATTGAATGACCCCCAAGATCGTCAGATTTATCACCTTTAGATTTCTTTCTGTGGGGTCACTTAAAAAGCAAAATCTATGCTACTCAGCCAACATCGTTAGAAGATTTGCGACAAAGAATTGTGAATGAGTGCCTTCCAATTACTCCACAAATATTGCAAAATATGTGGCAACGTTTTGAGCAAAATCTTTATTACTGCATGGGAGTCATGGTGGTCATTTCCAACATTTACTTGGCTGACGGGTCAGTTCATTCTTCATTGATCTCCACTAATGATGATGTATTAAAGTTTTATTTAAGCTTTAAATTATTAAATCTCCAAAACTACTGAACTGAAGTAAATTAATTTTACATCATTATAAAGGGAATTGAAAGATGTCTGAAATAATGTATCACTCGACTCCCCTTTCTATTTAAGATTTTAGGGGTGGTGCCACCCCCGTCCAGGGGGCTGTACGTATTAACGTGATTTTTTGCCAATTTTGTGTCCCCCTCGAAAACAAAATCGACGGGTCTGAGCGTTTTTCCAAAAAAGAACTAAGCTGCCAGTGAATGCCTCTGTTTCGTTTTCGATAGGCCACCCTGTATTTGCCACCTATACGTATCATAGCTTATTGCATTTAGAATAAGTGACATACGTTCATTTGTTTTCTTCATGTCAACTGCATGTGCAAGAGGAATAGTGGGTTCTTTGTTGCCATTATGAAAGAGAATTTTACTTCTAAACTTATTTCAGACGAATCTATAAATAAGCGTCATTCTTCCACGTTACGTGCAAATCCTAATTTTTCCATAACACTATTTGTATTAACACAAGCACACATTTTATCATGCATGCAGTGGCTAGTAAATTCCATTGTTGTAATTTAGAACCTAATACTTTAGCATGCTCTTTGGATAAGTGAAGGTCCCGAACTAGATCATTTAATTCAGCTTGTTCGATTAAATGAGGTGCTTTTCCTTCACTTTCGGAAAAATGAGAATCGTCTGCCTTATCATTATACATTTCCAAATCTTCTAGGGGTCGAGGGCGCTGGAATTGGTAAACCTTCTCTATGAAGAACCTGTTTTATTGCTGAGGGAATATCAAGATATATAATGTTTGCTCTTTTGCTGAAAAAATCGTAACTCAAAAATCTTAGGTGTTAAGAAGTTTTTTTGATCATCTACGCATTTAGAGACCAAAGAATAACAAAAAACTGCCTGTTACATTACAGTCGGAAATTGGCTGTAAATTAATGCTATTAATTGAAATTAAAATATTAGAGTACAAGAAACGAACTATTTCGCTTGGAAAACTAACAGGAAAGAGTTGCTTTAAAATACCGCACTTTTCAGTTTGATTCAAGGTTTAATGGAATTAATACTTTCCCTAAAATTAATGTTACATCTTCATAGGCGGAAAACGCCGACCAGCGAACTTCAGTCATTTTCAAGCAGATGTTTAAAAACTTTACTGCACTATCCAATGTCTCCACAAAGTGTATAATAGTTAGGGCAAAATACTCACATCTGCCTCTGGCACAAGTTTTATATTGAATTATCATAAACTTCTATAAAATTACTTTTTTCTCCTCCCTATATTGTAAACAACGCATTTTGACACTGTTTTGAAGGACGTTAGTTACAATTACCAAAAAGGTATCGATTGCCCTTGACGACGGGTTGTAAGTAAACTTACCACCCTTGGGTGATAAGAATTTAGGCCATATAAAAACAATGACTTATAAAAATAAAGTAATTAAGTGATATGATTAATAGTATAATAATTATTACAATTATGAACATTATTTACAAAATTTGGATAAATGTTTTCTTATTTTTTCTCAATTTGTATGAAATGTTCTGACTCCCTAATTTCTGCGTCTCTAACCAAGTTTTCTGTTACTCTTGAAGTACTTCAGGAGACTTCTGGCTTCGTTATATTGTATAAAATTTTATTTGCAACTTCTTTTTTATTGTTGACGCTCTCCGCTACATAACTAAGACATCAACTCCAGTAATCGCTAATAAAGTGGCCGACGTTCTTCTAAGTGAGTGTTCAGTATACTCCTTTAAGTTCTGAAAGTTCAGAAATTTAGCAATTTTACTTGGAATTGAAGAAATCGAGTTTTTCCCGACAGGCTGGTTTAAGCACTTTCCATTTTGATATCGCATGAAGAAGCAAGGATCTTATATCAATGTTATTTCGAACTATTTTGAAATAACAAACCTTCTCATCGTCACTTTTAGTCACTACAAATTTACTTGCCATTCCATTTTTGGAATTAGGAATAGTAACAAATAGGACTTCATGCCTTAATTCAACATTGTTCATTTTCATTGCACAGAGTTCACTAGAACGGCACGCTCCGGTAATTCCCATTATCATTACAACCTTGATTATTAAATACATCGGGGGCTTTAAACAGGAATTTATTTACATCTTCACTGTCAAACCCATTAGATGTTTTGGGTTTATATCCGTCATATGTTCTTTTTAAAAATGCTCGAAGTTTAGGGAACTATCTAAAGTTGCCACAGTGGATCTTTGCCCGTGCGTCATCAATCAACGATCAGGACTCGACGTGGTTAATAACTCTGCATCCTTGTTTATTACAGTAACAAGTTTGAATAAAAGCATAAAAGAACGTCTCCAAAATTCCGCAATAATATAACGTGCTAGACAAGGATAAAACTATAAACGTCAGTTAATTACTTTCTTTATTTGTTTAGTTGACAACCGTTGTATTTTAGAACGTCATTGTCAACCTTATTTTGATCTGCCAATCTAATTCGTATTTTGTAAATCTGTGTGCCTTAGAACTGTTCCTGTTTCTAAAAATAGTTCTTTTTAGAGGTAATTATACCCACTATCTGTTTTGGCGGTAAGTATTTATGGATTTTTATAATAACTAATTTATTTATTTTAAATATTCTAACCGTGAAAGTTCTTTGAAACGTTTACGGCAGTGGCTAAATTCCCTTAAATGAAAGGATGTTAAAAATTTGACTTTTGCGATTTTAATAGTCAATAAAACATCAAACTTTTGTAGATTTTAAGCTTTAAAAATAGTATTAAATGTAAAATATTTGTTTGTCAATTTCTTTTAGATAATAGAGAATGCCGGGCAAAACTTAAAATAAATAATAATTTTTCGTGATATTATGTAGGTACGTCAAACGGTAGGCAGGCACGTCCATTTTATGAACTTAACTTAGTTTTGACTTTTTTCGTCTCGTAATTTTGATTTGATTCATACGATTTTGATGACGTAAAAGTGATGACGCACGGGAAAAGAACCACTTTATGTTTTCCTCTATGAAAAGGGTGGACTTTAGCATGGAATATTCACACCATAAGCTTGATGGATACTTTATAGTAGGGGAGCCCAACAGGGGATTTTGGGATTTACTCAAGCGCGGCAGATTAACATATGGGGGATACCTTGCACCCTGTTGAGTACCTCTGCCATGTCTAAGCCCTCTATATAGTGCCGCGCGTGTACCGTGTACGGCAGCTGATCAGAATAGTAAAAAAAAATCGATGACTGGATTTACTCGAACGCGTCAGATTAAGGTGTGGTGGATTAATTACATGCTAAAGAGTCTACATTTCAATAATCTGAAGATTTGAGCGTGACTTAAGGGAGTGGGAGGGTCACAAACTTGCAAAAAAAACGTCACATGGACATTCTCGAGCGCGGTAATTTTTTTTTTATTTTGAAGGAAATAATTCAAGGATAACGGAAAAATATAATCTGCCGATTACCACAAGCCGAAGTAACAAAAATCGTCAATAAAGTTTATTAGCGCGTGCAGCTGCAGTGAAGCACTCCGCGCCTCAATGTCTCTTTCTTTATCACTCACTCTCTCGCACCGTCCCCACACTACTTTCCGTCAGCCATCACGCCATCACAGGCTGATCACAGCATTCGTGGGATTATATGTACAGGGTTATTATTTTACATTTTAGTTTGTCTCACTTTTAAAAGCCTGTAACTTTTTTGTTTTTTGAGTTAGCGCGTTCACTCAAAAAGTAGGATGTAGAACTTTTGGCCAAGTATTTATGGGTTTTGTCAAAAATGACAGTAGGTGTCACATGTCACATTTAAAACAAAACATTTAATTTTTTTAAACGAGACACTCTGTATATTAGAAGTGCATTAGATGGTTCATTTTCTTCCGATTTCAAAAATATAACACACTTATGCATTTCTCTCTTAATTCCATCAAAAATATGTAAAAATAATATTATTAAAAAGCATCAAGATAGTTATGAAACCGTTTTGTAGCTATGGATTTTGTCTTTATTTATATCGCAGTCTATCACTCTTATTGTTATTACTCGTTCCGAATTTTGTACCGAAATATTTTTGTAAGTGAATTAAATTTTGTAAGATTTAAGAAAAAAAAATCATGAAATTTTTTTTTAAACGGTCAGATTAACAAAATCCCTCAAAAGAATCGTCAGATTATGAATCAGCACGACCAGGACACCAAGCTGAACCGTCTGTATGAAAATCTGACGCGCTCGAGTATGTCAAAATAGCGTTTTTTTTTTGCATTTTCGAAAAGTCGCCACGAGCTTGCGTCACATCCGAATCGTCAGTCTATTGAATGGGAGCTTTCTTAGGGATCCCTTAACATCCCCTCTGAATGTCTGACACGCTCGAGTAAATTTTTTTTCCCCATTTTTAACCCTTCCGTACCGCCGCCCCCACCATCAAAACCGGCAGATTAATTTACCTCTGTCATGAGAGTCACGTGGGGCATATACACTATTAATATCTGACGCGCTCGAGTATATCCATGTGACTGTTTTTTTACATTTTTGAAAGCCTGTAGTAACTCCCCCCACCGGTAAGAGGGTACACATGATATGACATTTTTTCCTTTCTACCATCCAATCTTCAAGATATAATAGGTCCCCACGACGCTCGAGTAAATCCCCATTTAGCATCGTGGGCTCCCCGACTATTAATACAGCAAATTTTTCGTGAAAGTACGCCAAAAGCACGGTTTCTGAAACTGCAGTAGCAGTATTTATCTCGCACCATTTGTTGAAGTATTGATACGTTGCTTTATGAAGTATAAAGCGATATTTATTGATTCTTCTATATCCATTTGGCTGTTATACAAATCAATAATTTGAATTTCTCTCAATTTTTGATAATAAACTGTCAGTTTGACGTTGTTGTTAAAATAACAATCCTTATGATGCTATAGGAACCGGTCAAAGCTGTCCATAATTCCATACGAAAAGTATCGAATGAAATTAATAAAAATCCAAGAATAAATTTTGCGGGGAGGAGAAAAAATGTTATATACAGTTACGGCCATCAAATCTTGGGCAGCAAATCTGTCAGATTTTGACTTTTTACTAATTTTTGGTAAATTGCTCTTTTACCTTAATTTACATTTAATCATTAGTAATTACCAAGAGATATCAGAACTTTTTTTTATTATTTCGAAAAATTAACAAACTATAAAACTATAACAAATTCAATCGGTACCTATTTACAATACATCATATTATTATAATTAATCAAAGTTTAATATTTTAGCGCGGCTCCACCTTTGTCCAAGACAGAGTTTATCCTTCTAGGCATTGAAGTTACCAAAGCCCTTGCGAAGTCCTGATTTACCTCATTCCAAGCTTGTGCAATTTTATTTTTTAATTCGTTCAAATTTTGTGGCCTAAAATGATTCTCACCATTAATTTTTTTGACTAAAATACCCCAAACATTTTCCATTACATTTAAATCCGGACTGCGTGAGGGCCATGGTAAAATGATAATTTGTTCCTGATCCATCCATTCCCTTACTTGTCGGGCCGTGTGAATGGGACAATTATCTTGCTGATAAATAAAATCCCTTCCTGGAAATCGTTCTAATACAGAAGGTAACATGGTATTTTGTAAAATATTCATATATACCTCTGTATTAAATCGCCCTTCAATAAAGTGACACACACCAAATCCTTGAGCACTCATCCATGCCCAGACGTTTACAGAAAATCGACCACTATTTCGATCCTTTTGGGTAAATCTTTCATCGAATCGATTTCTTGGAGGCCTATATACTCTTAGTCTTTAGTTGTAGCAAGACTGAAACACTTTCTCGTCTGTAAATATTACCTTTTCCCAGAAAACTAGAGGTTCCAAGTAATACTGTAACGAAAAACCAACCCGTTGTTCCTTATTTTCGGTAATTAAAAATGGCTTTTTAGCTGCTGGATGACAGCGTAATTCAGAGATTTCTCTAACCCTTCGTTGAGCTGTTCTCACCGATCCCGGGAAGTTTATTTCTATTTTAGCCCTTACAGTGGATTTAAAAGGTTGGTCCCCTAATATGTTAACCAAATTGTTATCCTGTTCTTCATTGGATTGTTTGGGACCACCACTTCCAGGTCTTATTTCCAAGGAATGCGTTTCTTGCCACTTTGTTTTGAAAAAATGAACCGTACTCTTTGGGATGTTGAGCCTTTCTGAAACTCCCCCTTCAGACCAACCTTCCTGCTCGATATAATGAAATATTAAAACTTTCTGCTGGGTCGTTAAATTGGGCATTTTTCATAAATTAAAACTGTGACATTTATTCTATAATGATATTTTTAATAGATACTTTGTTCAACAGGTATTACAGGTATACTTATAGTAAAATGAGGTGTATGTGTAAATGTTACAAAGCTAAAAAGGTTCTGCCCAAGATTTAATGGCTGTAACTGTACTTCACGGGATGTAAGTATATTTACTAGTCTCGAACTTTATTGCCAGCCCTCGCTATCGCTCGGGCGCAAAATCGTTCTCGACTGGTAGATGTTACTTACATCCCTTGTAGTATAAATAACTATTTAATGGCAATAAAGTGTGGGTGTAAGTTAGAAGGGACGTGTCTTGTTAAAATTGTTAATCTATTTTTTTTATTTTAGAGACTTATATGAAACTGCCAAAAGTTCAAGTAGATGGTCACAACCTTCCGTCTCCAAATTGCTATAATGTGCCAAGAGAAAAACCGGTAAAATGATTAAAATTTATGTAAAAAATATTTTTCCAGAATCCGTAAACACAAATATTTTAGTCGCTGATAATAGGTAATCTCAAAATGTTAGGCTATATTAAATGGGAAAAATTTGTCAAGAGTGGCACATATTCCACATAATATAACGAAGTATTCGGGTTATTCGGAATACCTTAATATTCCCCTTAAAAGATAACACTCCAATAATTTACACTCTTCTTGCAAAATTATAATACATTAAATTTGAGGTAAAACTATTATTCTATTCAATTGATTAATTATTATTTATTTCGTATATTGTAGATTGAAGAAGAGTTTAAAAAATCAACTTATAAAACATGGGGTAATGGACGAGATTGGAACTTTCCTAAAGCCCGGGAAGGTGGCTGGGTGAGAATATGGCCCATGGATGGTGAAGAAAAATTAGATAGGAATAATAATATTAATAACATAAGCAACTTAAATAACGTAGGAGTTAAAAGTATGGTAAATAAGGTAATAAAAATAGTTTTAAAACAAATTTAATAAGTTGGCCGTTGTTATAAAAGGAATATAACTAAATGTTAAATACCAGAATAAAGTAAGTTCGCATCAGAATCGTAGCAATGGGGAGGTATCACCAGCATTGAGCCTAAACTCGTGCTTATACATACGATTCTATGTTGAATAATGGCTCAATGGCAACCATCTTGACAATAATTTTTTTTTTAAAGTGCCTATCCTAAATTTAAAAATCTAATGTTGGGTTGTACAACTAGCCTATAAAAAAAGTAGAATGATTTTTCCCTATAAGGCATGTGTATTTAAAATATCATCTCAAGGAAAAGCTGTGTGGTCCGGGAATTAATTTTTACCCCAAGATATAGATGGCAACCACTTGAAATTATATTAAGGCCAACCAAAAACTCGTCTCGGCAAACCTCGGCTAATCGGCGAGCCAATTAAAACTATTGTTTAAAACAGTCATCATCACTTAGAAATTCTGAAAAGTCCTCGTCATCTGAGTCATCTGCCAATGGAGCAATGATCATCGGCGCTACTTCGACATCTAACACTTGTTCTCGATACCACCAATTCTTTTTAATTTTTCTGTATGTTCCACCGATTTCTTCCAGTACTCCTGCGTAATATGATCCAACGAATCTTGTCAAACAATCCCTACTTGCGAGGATTTAAGACTATCACCTACATGTTTTTCATAAAAAGATTTTGCCCCAGCCCATAGTAATTATATCGCATTAAACTGGCAATGATATATTTTATGGCGGCAGTCGTAGAACCTCATGGCCATATTCACGCAATATTTCATCTACAGCGTATAATTTGGGTGAGTTGAGAGACTTTGCCATTGATAGGAGTTCGGATTTCAACATATTTGGTAAAGGATTTTGGTTGTGTTTTTCAAGCCAAAAATATCACTTTTTCGCCAAGGTGAACTAGGTTGCTTATTTAAAATTTTTGAATGATATGATGCATTGTCTAATACACTTAAAGACGGCTTATCTAAATTTGGGATTAATTGAGCTTTTAGCTACTTTTCAATCATTTCGCAATTCATATTGTCATGATAGTCAGAGCTTTTTGATGTGGAAGAAAAAATTAAGCTTGCGCCTGGAACATATCCTATTACAGAACCGGCATGTAAAATAATGAACCGCTTTCCCGTGCCACATCCCTTTTTTCTTTTCACGCTTTTCACAGAATCATCTTGCCAAGATTTTGAACCTGTTCCATTTGAAAATATCTATGTTTCGTCTAAAAATACTACTTTTCTAAATTTTGATTTGTAATTTTGCGTATATTTTTTTAAAAACTGAACACGCATACTTGCTATCTGTGGCTGCTCACACAAAAATCTCCGGTTACATTTTTTTTTATAGGGAAACCAACTTTTTTATTAATTTTGATAACGATTTAAGTCCGGTTTCCAAAACACTTCGAATTTTAAAATTTTCTTTTAAAACTGGGAGAGTTACATTGGTTTTTGATCTGTATAAATCATAAATCACGTTCCGAACCCCCATTTTAATATTTTCGCTCAAATCTTCAGTCTTTGGCCTTCTTCGTTTACATTTTTTAGTATTCTTCAGTACTATATTATGCTTTCTTTCATGAACAATTTTCTGCACAGTCCTTAAACTAATTCCCAGTGCTTTTGCTACGGTTTCCTGCATATTGGTTGGCGAATTTTCACTATTTCTTTCATTCTCGAAATAGTTTAACAAATTAAGCACAATTTTTTTTGCTTGGGGATGCAAAAAACCAGAATATTGCTTTTTATGGTTCATTTTGTCAAAAACTGACATCTTTAAATCAAGGCGAAGGTGGCAGGTACAAACTTTTGTGAATCGTTGAAAATTAAATAATAGTAATTTACGTTACAAGACCGGAAAGTAGTGTTTTTCAGGTCGAGACAAGCCTTTCCAGGGCGAGCCATAGGCGAGTCCTGGAAGCTTGGAGAGACCTGGAAAACACTAATATTCGGTTGCGTGACGTACAATATTTTTTTTTAAGACCGACACTTCGATATATTTTATAATCTACGCGAAACAAGTTGGACATAAAGAACAAAATTAAAAATCAACGAACTGTCACTCGACAATACATCGAAATGTTGTTGTCATAATAACGAAATCAAGGTATCTTGTATTATCAAAGAGCGATTGGAAAAACAAAAAACAGGGTGACAGTGACATTAGAGGAAAAATCTTTTCCGGGCTTTAATGTCACTTTTCCGGTCTTGCGATCGGAAAAAGTTATTTTCTAGACGAAAAATTGTAGAGAAAGTGTAAATTTTTTGGTCGGTTTCAAAAAAATAATATATATTATATCCTTTTCTTTCATGTCAAAATTGCATAAGTCTGTCATATTTGTCTTACGGATTTTATTTGGATAGTTTAATAAAACGTAATAAAAGAAAAGAAAAATTGAAAGTATGTCTTTGTTAAATCGTAAGACCCGCACAATAAGACCGGATCTGACTATAGTATAGTAGATTCTGTAACAAGGTTGGAATGAAAATTCGATCCGAGTGGAAGATTCCGAACGCGAGCGTAGCGAGCGTAAGGAACCACCAGTATCGAATTTTCATTCTAACCGAGAACCTAGCAGACTATATTTTCTCCACGACCATCCAGTTCCATATCTGATTCATCCGATTTTTCACTCATTTTTTGACTTGCACTAAAATTTCTCTGAAAATAATTATTACAACGCGGCCATTTTTATCTGACACTGACAGTTTCGAAATTCATGGCAACCTATGTCGTTTATATGAATTACAGAATATTCATTCCGTATCTTGTTATGGAGTGAAAATACACGCAAAACGCCTAAGAAGCAAGTGTTTCAGAATAAATATTCCAACTCAAGAGCGAGAATTTTTACATTCTATTATCAAAAATGATTTTGGAATTATTGCATTCAGTAATGGTCGTGGAGAAAATTATTTAACGAGCGTATAATGCATAATATAATAAAGTGAGTATTGTTATAGCGCAGCCCGCTTCATTAAACGCAAGTCAAATTCTATGATTTTGTTGCAGCATATGTTTTACTTTAAACAAATTAATAATCCTAATAAGAAAATTCTATTGTTCAACAAGGATTACCAAATTATTATTGCTGCTTTAGGCAGTTTAGTTCTCCATGGTAATATTGATTTTATCGATAAAATATGGCAACGTTAACATGCGACTGCTTTTATACAAGGGCAAACTTCTGGTAGAAATAATTCTTTGGATAAATGGTTAGGGGATGGCCAAATAATACAAGGTTTTCCTAAACACTCAAAAAGTAAATAGATATTGAACCTACCGCATAAATTAACACGTTGACTGCCGCACTTACCAAAAAAAAAATGTCCCGTAGCCATCTTGCTTTTTTAATAAATTTGAGGTTTTACTTAGCAATAAAACACATATTATGGAGAATTTCGATTTTTTTCTGGTAAGGGTAGCAACTACCCCCTTGAATCAAATATAGTTCACACAGCCCTGGGGGAAAAATTATAAGTATTACAGGGCCACATAAATTATATATTTTTCCCCTTTTTTTAATACTATTTTTAGTTATGTGTGTTTTTTTAGGTTAGGTAAATATTTGTATTATTTTTACCTTTTCAGAATAATTCATTTCGGTTCTAAAATATAAAGATATTTGGCAAAATTTCATTATTATATAATACTACATAATATATATTATCATTTATTGAAAACAAAGAATATAAACAGTGGGCTAACTGCATATATTTTACCCTAGGGCCATCCTAAAACACTTCCCATAAGCTTACTGTACCGCCGTGAGTTAAATAATATTCACGGAGCCTGAAAGATACGGTGGTCTTGGAATTATATTTAACTCATGCGGCTTGTGTGGAACAAGGCCGTCTGAATTATATTTAATTGTTGTCCTCGCCCATAAATCCGGTTTAAAGCATAATATTTCCTTGCGGTTTTCACATATATTTTTCTAATTTATTCTTCTTTTAATTGAAGTAAAAAAAAATTCAGATTTTTAAGAAAAAAAAGAACTTTTTTATTCTCATTCTCATAACAATTGGTATTTAATTCATAACACAAAACTAAACGTTTCTGTGGAATGAAGGTTCGGAGAAATAAAAAAAACATTTTAAACTGCTTTGCACCCTTTATTTAGAGCACCTACATATTTTTTGCAGGAATATTCGTTGTAAAGGCCAGTGCACACTAGCGGTTACTATCCAATTCCGGTTCACGATAGCGATTCTGTTGGAACCATCGACCAATCAGAGCGAACCAGTCCACGATTCCGATTCGGGTCGGACGTTTAGGTTCAGTTCTATTTTCAACCGGATTGTAGGTAACCGCAGCCAATAGCAAGACCGCGTGCAATCTCGTGATCACGCGATCATCTGCTGCACCTCATCTTCATGTTCGAATCATCAGAACATTTAACTGTCACAAAGTTGCGTGCAGTCGCGTGTGTTATTCAGTTAAAATAAATAATAAAAAAGCTCATAATATTATTATCTGTCAAAGTCAAATCGCTAATTTTATAGGTTAGTCAAATCGCTAATTTTATAGGTTATATTAGCGCAATCGTGAAACGAACCATAACGACTGCCACTGTGATCGTGAACGGGGATCGGATCGTAACCGCTAGTGTGCAATGGCCTTTACAAAAGCCACGAATTGTCTTTATAAATTTAGCTTTTTGGTAAAACTACTTAGAAAAGCAAAAATAATTTAAAAACTTGAAATAATACTGTAAAGCAATCCAAACCACGTGAATGAAAATGACGAGTGTGGATAAAAAAAAAACATTAAGGCGCCTGCGCTAATGCCTTCAGCAGTTTAATTTTTATAGTCGCGTGTATCAATTACAAATAGTATTTGCCCGAAATCGCCATTTTTGACATTTTGGGTGAATGGCCAAATACCAATAAAAATAGACGAAATTTATTTTTATATATTTATACTTCTTTTTTTTATTATTGTCAATTTCTTTGTAGGTTATAAAATTTACCAAATTGGCCAAAGATTTGGTTAAAAGGCATCCTGCAGCACCGGAAAGTCAACTAAGTGAATTTTTACAACAAGAAATGAATATTACTGGAGATGTCTGGATACCACCTGTTTAAATAAGACGATTATCTTCTTCTAAGAAAAGGAATGTTTTCCCATTTCGCTTATCTGCCAATATGCCCAACTTATGTTTGAACTATACCTACATTATGCAATAACATTTACCTATTCTTGTTATAACACTAACATTATGCAATGGATATCAGTCACATTTACTAACTTATGTGTTTGGATCATTTTGTACATTATAATAATTGCCGAATAATAGTGATAATGATGTATTCAGAAAGCGGATCTAGAAGGAAAACTGGAACCGAACTTCTCATTACAGCTTTCTACCCATGCACAGCAATCTATCGAGAAAAAAAAAATTAGAAGTTAATATAGTGTCCGCGAAAATAATTAAAAGCTAATATTGTGGCATATCGGATAAGTGTGTAACTGTTTTTTATATTGGAATACACAGGAATCCAAGCACAATGGATTCCCTGGGGCGGGTAGACCACAACGGCCATTTCTTTCTTGTTAGAACTCTACGGGCAGCCATAACCCAAGCAATTCTGACACAGTGGTTTGCAAAAGCAAAGCGGCATTCAATAACAATTTTTTATTTATATCTTTTTGTCTAGTGGTTACGTAAAAAATTTAACCTCTGCATTTGTGTGTGGGCAATTTTTTCCAAAATATGAAGAAAAAACGTACTAGCTTATTTTAATAGAGTTAGCATATTGCAAAGTTTTAGCAAGATAGCTTGAAATTATAGACAATTATAGGGAACTCCCTCAATAGGCTACACCGTTTTTTTCCCACTAAGTTATATTTAAAAAAAATAGCGAAATAAGTATATTGTTACTTTATTAAAGGAATTTATATATTAATTTTTGGACCTCTACCAGTTTTAGTTTCTGAGATACAAAAATACCTATAAAAATGTCAACCCACGTTTTTACCCCTATAGGAGTTAATTTTTGAAAAATCCCTTCTTAGTCGATACCTACGTTATAAGAAGGATACATCCTCAAAATTTCATGGTCCTAGAATTAGGCGTTTAGCCTGGGCGTTGATAAATCTGTCCGTCACTTTACAATAATTTTATATAAAGGGTTTTCCATTAGAAGCGCTCGATTTTTGTAACGCAATAAAACAAATTGTGAAAATGATATTGATCTTTTTTTTATTTTTATTACATATGAAGTACATGTGTTAAAATTATGTTTTAAAAATTATATAAGGTAAATGTCCGCCGCGGCTTTGCCTGGTTTATTGAATCTTGGATGCCCAATTTGTGATGACGTTATCGCATAAAAGTGACTCAATTTCAGCAATAACGCGTTTAATGTTGGCCGTTAAAGCGGAAACCGTCCGCGGTTTGTTAGCATATACTTTGGATTTTAAAAAGCCCAAGAGAAAAAAATCCAATGGCGTTAGGTCGGAGGATCTGGGAGGCCAATTAACGTCACCATTTCGCGATATAATGAAAACCTTCAAATTTCTCAGGCAATAGTTTAAGTGTATCACGTACCGTATGGCACGTAGCACCGTCTTGCTGAAACCACATGTCTGTAAGATCGATTCCATCCACTGCAGGCCAAAAAAAATCTCTTATCATAGCCCTGTATCGCTCACCGTTGACAGTAAGTGCCATTTCTTCTACGTTTTCGAAAAAATATGGATCGATTATTCCGCCAGACCACAGTGCACACACCATGCAGTAACTTTTTCGAAATGTAGTGGGACATCATGAATCTCCCGTGGGTTTTCGTCGCTCGAAGATCGGCAATTTTGCTTGTTAACAAAGCCACTTAGCCAGAAATGAGCCTCGTCACTAAACATTATTTTTCGCCAAAAATCAGGATCAGGTTTTGATAATAATTTTTAACAATTTCGACGCGTTGCTCAGTCGTGTAACGCTCCATAATGACGGGCAGAAACTAATTGAATACGGCTGGACGGCTGCCAAAGATAGCACCTGTGTGACTATCGACTTCGTCATGCTCTGTTGCCAGACATCGAGCGTTACTATTGGAAAACCCTTTAAAAGTATAGATTTGGCCCAGAAACATTTCGTTAATAAATTTCTGGAAAAGGATGAACTATTTATTTTAATTCAACTATATAGTTTACATATAAAATACCCATCAGTAAAAATCGGAGTTGGCTTATCCATTGTATAGTGTTAAGTCATTTGTAATATTTTTACTTCAAAATGCTTATCACCCAGATAATATTTTTACATCCTTATCATGTACTATGACTATAATTTAAGATACACGGTACATGACAGGAATATCAAAAATAAAACAATAACTTTCCTTTTATTTAAAAAATCGAATACAAGCAAATGTTTTAAATAAGTTTACCTATGCCATTACAAAATTTAAATATTTTTCGACTTCGGGGACAGAAAAAATGCCTCTGTTGTTTACAGAGGTTGGAGAAATAATTTTTTCTTTTATATCTTTTAATGGATATCATAGTTCGTCTGGGTCACTAGGCCATTTCCAATAGTTTATGCCACTATACGTACCATAACCAAAGAAGGAGCTTTTGTAACTTTTCCAGGAATTTTTTTACCCTCATATTCAACTATCACGTAATCATTAACATTAATTTTGGTAATAATTTGTTGATTAGATTCCTTTGTTAATCCTTCAATATTTGTTAACTTTGTTTCTGATCCCTTTTCGCCTGAAAAAATAATTTTCTTTGCACTCTCTCTGCGAAGTTTCTTACTGCTTTTAACCAACTGTGGGCATTTCTTTACTTATTTTCATTCATTTGTTGTCTCTTTTCTTCCCTTTTTCTCTTTGTTTCTTGAATATTCTTTTCTTTTTCATTTTTTACATTTTCTTTCTCCAAATAATATTCCTTCCATTTTTCTGACGAACAGACGCTTGGGAGTTTTTCTCGAACTCTAGTTGGCTTTTTATTAGTATTTTCTTCTGGCCAAAATAAAATCGACTTAAAGGGAGAAGGTGTATCACGGCATTCTTGTTGGTTTGAATATTTTTAGTATCATCTTTATTTTTTTCATTTTCATCTTGTCTCTTTACTTTGCCTTTTTTTTTCTGTTTCATTTTCTTCATTATTATTTTCTCTAGTTTATTCCAGTTCACAATCCTCATTTTCATGAAATACTATTATATATTCCGTAGGTTCTATTTGATTTCTCATTTGTTCTTCAAGCCGCTGTTTTCTCATATCATCTTCATTATTTGTATTTTCCATTATATTTTCGTCGGTAGGTTCTATTATATTTTCTGTTTGTTTATCCAGTTCTTGTTTTATTTTATTTTTACCTGTTTTATCTAACATATTTGCCTCGGTAGCTTTTATTCTATTTTCTTTGTATTCTTCAAGTTTTTGTTGTTCATCTATATCTGTATTATTTAATTTATTTTCCTCAACGGGTTCTATTCTATTTTTTATGTGTTCTTCCAGTTCTTGATGTCTCATTTCATTCTTATCTATATTATCTAATTTAGTTTCTCCTGCTAGTTCTATTTTATTTTTTGTGTGTTCCTCAAGTTCTTGTTGTCTCATTTCATCTTTATCTATATTATCCTATTATCTATTATAATCCATGCTTTCCAGCAGGGGTTTTTGACACCCCATGACCAAAAAATTGACATGTATGTCAAATTTAGGTTTTTAAAATTCCTGATCTGAGACAAGTAAAACGAGATACAAATACAAATTTTACCAGGGATAGTTAAAGAAAATAAGCTATCCTTAAAGTCAGATGGATGTCCCTATATTTGACACCTGCGTGTCAAATTTAGGGCGCTCTAGTTTAAGTATGTCCCAAATTTTGACACCCCAGAAAAGTTAGGCTAAGGTAAAAAAATTGGTTTATTTTTCATAAAATCTTAATTTTAAATGTCCCCGGATGATAAAACATGCATTGAAAAATTTATAATACCGAAATAAACCTTATGGCTTATACTTAAAAATTAGTCCGTTTTGTACTTACCTTAAACGTATTTACAATGCCGCGACACAACAACACGTTATCTCTGGGTCTAACGTATTATAAATGAATTTTTGACAGATGCCCCTACAGCTAGGCGGGAAATAAACACCAATTTGTATAAAAGATAGATAATAGATGGCGTTCTTACCGAAAATTTAGTAAATAAGTAAATTATTTGCTTATTTTTTAATGTTTAGGCTAAAACCAGTCAAATATATGGACACTGTCAAAAATACCCTCAGTTACCTTACCTCGATAGTCCCAAAAATAAGTAGGCTAAAGCTTAAGAATATCATATACGTATCCAGTGGCGGATTTAAGGAATGGCTAAATGGACATTAGCCGCCTGGGCCCTTAGAAAGAATGGTCAAAGGGCCCCCGGCCCTTTGTACTCCACATTCTCAAGTAGAACGTAAAATCACTAAATTAATTCGTTTCTTAAATTTGGCAACATTGGCAACATTGGCAACATTGGCAACTCTGGTAATATATATACGAAGTCAGTTGAGACAACGTAAATATTAATGGTACGATCAATTTAGTGCATCACACACCGAAATCACAATACAAATATAACAAAAGTTGTACTGATCGCTCCCTATACAGATGTTCGAAGATAGTCCACGTGGACTTGATAAGTCTGTCATCAAATATTTTTTAGTTTTTTTGCCTGTCTCAACTAAGATCGTATACACTTTACTTCTGGTAGCTACAGTCGCATGCTGCATCTATACCTGAACTGGTTAAACCCGCTCCCGCTTGTAAATCTAATCAAAGGTAAGTTAAACTTGTAAAATTACTTATATACCTACCTATTTAAGACCGTAGACAAAAATTGCGTTAATTATTTTATTGGCTAGAAAACAATGATTATTTGGGGCAGAAAATGTTTTTGTTATTAAACTAATACCCTTGGATGTACCCACATGCTATGTTAGATGCATGCGCTGTTGCCAAGTTAACGATAAAACTGGTTTTTAATAATTTAAGAGTATTTCTCCAAAATTTTGGTAGCATGTGACACATCGTTTAAAAGGTAATTCAAAGAGAAATAATTTTATGTACAAATCCAAGATGGGCGCCATAGAAAATAACAAAGTTACTGTGGGTAACTCACAAACAAAAGACAATCTACATTTTCTTTTTGTACAGAAATGTTCTTCCCTAAAAAGTGTCTTAAGAATGTAACACTTTGGGATATGTCAAATTAACCGTTAAGCCCCTATTTTAAAAAATCGAAATGCGCCATTTTTAGTTTTTCTTTAATAAGTGAAAAACTACAAAACTGTTAATAATTTTGAAAAAGGATTCGAGATCGGCATTAAATTCTCTAAAATATTCCTCATTTAACCCACTTTCTATCTCATCTATTAAGCGAGATACCCATTTAGAGACTTGAATTTCGGACACACTGTATAGGTATTACTGCATTTGTTGTTTTTTGTCAGATAAAACTAGCATGCTATACTAAGCCTTGTGCCTTGTGGTTCCAAAACCGATGGAATTAGAAAGCTGATTTTTGTATAGGTTATGGTTTAATACTTTATTGTCTTAACCAGTTTAAAGCGGGGTTTTATCACTTAATTTATTTAATGTACCGAACAACTGGGCCCTTCTCAGGAAATCGCCGCCTGGGCTTTTTTCCTTAAATCCGCCACTGTACGTATCACTTTCTGGAATCGAGTTACTTTTTGGAATATGCTACACATATTCATTTTATTTATCTTTTATGCTTGTATTTACTGGTAGATTCTAGACACATGGAATAGTAGATTCTGTAACGAGGTTGGAATGAAAATTCGATCCGAGTGGAAGATTCCGAACGCGAGCGTAGCGAGCGTGAGGAACCACGAGTATCGAATTTTCATTCTAACCGAGTAGCAGACTATATTTTCTCCACGACCATCAAGTTCCATATCTGATTCATCCGATTTTTCACTAATTTTTTGACTTGCACTAAAATTTGTTTAAAAATAATTATTACAACGCGGCCATTTTTATCTGACACTGACAGTTTCGAAATTCATGGCAACCTATGTCGTTTATATCAATTACAGAATATTCATTCCGTATCTTGTTATGGAATTAAAATACACGCAAAACGCATAAGAAGCAAGTGTTTCAGAATAAATATTCCAACTCAAGGGCGAGAATTTTTACATTCTATTATCAAAAATGATTTTGGAATTATTACATTCAGTAATGGCCGTGGAGAAAGACTATTATTAAACTAATATGCGAATAAGAATGAAGAGGGAATATTCCTCGCGTAAGCAATGTACCAAAGATGTTATCTGGGCAATAATTGATGCAATTTTAAAATTCCACTGCCTGATATTCTAAAATATGAAACGTTTCAATTATATATAAACTAAAGTATAAATAAAGAAAATAAAAACAAAAATGTATTTATATCTTATTTATTAATAATTTATACATGATGAAATTTATATGATGCTGTCAAACAATCCTCCTACACAAATATTTAATGGCACAATTCATCCATATAATTTAAAATTAACTTTGTATATTGACATATCTACAAGGAATTCGTAATTATTTAAAATAGCATACAAAGAATAGACAATACATATTTCACAAATGTACAATACAAATAGTAAACGTTTACAGTGCGAAGAAAATATGACAGATAAAAACATTAAAAAGCAAACTGATTCAATAGTCCAATAAACGCCGTTTAAAAAATAATTTTAATTAGAAAGCTGCTTCTTTGAAGGAGGATAGATGTGAAAAAAACACTTCAGTACTATTTTTTGTCCAGCCCTTGCACGAATGGGGTTGAAATAGTATATTATCGTACACGTTTTAAAAAGCACCATTTTATAGCACGCGTCCATGATAAAAAACGAGCCGCTTGCGGCGTGTTTTATAACGAGACAAGTGCTTAAAACTGCTTTATATAATACGTACGTTATACTATTTTTTCTAATTGGTAGTTTTTTCAATAAAAAACACATATTTAAAAAGAAAATAAATCCTTCAAATTTTGTAAATTTTTATGTCTAAATTTTATGTTGGTAATACTATTTTTTATCATAGTAGCCTCTGGACAACAAAAATTATTTTGGGAACTGTCATTTTTTAACTTATTGACCCATTTTCACCACGAGATTCTAAAGTTATTTTAGCGATATGAGATTTGAAATTGGACGGAATACGTTGTGTGATCCTTGTACATTCGGTACATATACCGAGCGTTCGGAAATTCGGGCGATTTTGCTACTTTTTTCGAATTTCACAAGACGTGATTTTACGTCACGACATTGCAATTTAGTATATGGAAGATGGAAAATTCAAATAAAGTTGAAGTTAAAATCGACATTGGAAGGTTAGTAGATTGAGTTTTGGATAGGATTTGGCAGAAAATGATAGCTTGAAGCATCTACAAAAGTTTGATTAATAGATTTGTGCAACCAACATACATGACTGTTATCCACACAGAATAAAAAAGTAGGTTATCAAGCTATTTTTCCTCTACGAAAAATGGGTTTTCTCGTAAATCACACAGGCCGCGCAAGTCAATGAAATAAAACATTTAAATGTTACCAACATCAAATAAAGAAAAAACGCGTATCGAAATAGCTTCATTACGATACGCAAATGCGTATCGTAATAAATTTGTTATGATACAAAATTAGAAAAATATATTATTGAAATAAAAATAAATTTTCAAAATAATACCAGAGTGCATTTTCAAACAATGAAATGTATCTTCAAGCAAACAAGCACTTTTTTAACTAGCGTTCCTCTTTAAGCACTTCGTTTACTGGCCTACAAATGGTTTTTATAAAGCTGGATGATGATGAAAGTATTTTTTATTATGGTATTACATGCCGATTTCCGGATTTTCTAAGTGAAAGGTGTTTTCTATCAACAACCTGATCTAAGAGCCCAACAATTAAATATTTTAATGAAACTTCTGCACCACCTACTAGTTGTTATCAGTTGTCCGTCCATTTTTGGAGATGGTAAAAACTATTTTAGGTAAAAGTGACCTAATTTTAATTCTAAAACCAAAAATATAAAAAAAAATATGTTTTTTGATTTCGTCACTCCTCAGCGCATGTGTTTCATAAAATATGTAAACGTATTAACTGCATCAAACAAATTGATTTCTTTAAAAAGTTTTCCTAAATCCGGAAATACGTATTTTTATAGCTAAAGAATATTTAAAATACTATACTTAAACTTTATTTTATTTGTTGCTGCCTTTGGGTGTAACTCGAGAGTTTAATATAATATATTGGAAAATTGACTTGTTGCTGAAGCCATGGGTTTTTACAACCACAAACAAATAAAAATGTTAAATTTTTATCGATTATAAAAACCGATGAAATCGTTCTTAATTTATAAATGGTATACCGGTACAAATCGGGTCCCTTTTTATATATTTTCAAGATATTTTTGATACCTTCTTTTCAGTTCATATTTTTATATTTTAAAACAAATAGGTTCTATACTGCTATTTTTTGGTTCCTTGTTCTAGTGCTTGACTTGTAACCAGTATTTTTAGCCGAAAAAAGATGTTTAACCGGTATTTTGAGGTATTTTTTTCTACTTTCTTCGATTTCTATCCAAGAATTACCATTGGGTTACGCTATAACATAACCTCTATTTTCATAGCACAGTATGTCTTTCCTCTTTTAATTTGTATCTAAATGTCTAACACAAATTTATTACGGTCCGATATTGTTTTTTAAATAATCCAAATACATAAATAGTAATCACAATTAAAAACTCGACAAAAAATAAATAATAAATTACCTAATAGAATTTAAGCACTTAAAATAAATAATGAAGCATTCTTATTTGTAGTTTAAAGCAAACGACTGGTAACGTTCCTCAAATTGCAAAAAAGTTTTTAGCGTGCATGATTCTTGCAGAAGGGACGTCCTCCTTTGGCGAAAAAGCTCTGTCCTTCCAAGTTCTTTTTGCACATCTAAAAATAACAAAAAAAAATTATAGTTTTTGCTTTCTCTATTATATATAAAACTATTGGAAAATCCATAGCGTCGTGCATATAATTTTCCGTCTCGGCTATAGTCCTTCAAGCTATTGCTAGATCTCATAGAGTTACCTATAGGTCCGCCGCATGAATTAAGAGCTGCTGAATTTGAAACATTCATTGCTGTCTTCTTAACATAGTATAAAACAAAGTCGCTATCGCCCGTCCTGTCCCTATATGTGCTTAAATCTTTAAAACTACGCAAAGGATTTTAAAGCAGTTTTTTTTTAATAGATAGAGTGATTCAAGAGGAAGGTTTTTATGTATAATACATGCATAATATTATAGAGAAACACTGATAAACACTGATAAATTAGAGTAGGGAGAACGAACTACCCCAACCTAACCGGTCCCCGGCCCGTTTAACGATCGATCCGAAGCACCGAAGCCGGAATAGACGAAGACAGACTATGTTTTATGCATGGATGTGAATTGTGGACGGGCCGGCAAATGAGGTTTGTTCGCCTTATTATCTCACGTCGTATAATGCCGGGCTGCAACGCAGGTCGGGTACACGCTAGTATTTATATAAAATTAAAAACACCAACTTTTTTACTTTTAAAACTACTTTCCTAATTATTTTATCCCCTGTCTATTCAGGCGTTGTAGCTCTAGAACCATGCAGCGGTGTTACTCGAACACATTATTCAGTAATAAAATACAGACAATGTTTATCAAAAAAATTACATTGTCCGAGTTCCATTGTCTTTCATTTGTTACTTAACACAACGTTTCGGTTAGTTAGTATCTCTAATCGTTTTCAAGTGTAAACTAAATTATAATTACAAGGCTAATGTCTTTAATACTATCCATGTGCAATGAAGCTTGATGACTCCGCCTACATGCTTATTGGAGTGTGAAGTTTGAGCTATTGGTTTTGGACAAGAAGAGGCTTCCAGATATTGGGGATATCTATACTTGGTTTACTAAATATATGAGTGTTTTGATTCATGAAAACTGTTTTTTGTTCTTTGAATTTTGTTTTGTGTTGTATCTATCAAATCCCTTGCGAGTGTGGCGAATCGTACATTTGACAAACAAAAAGACCTCTTCCCGTACGAGTTAAAGAACATCTGAAACATACTCAAAGAAGTGAAACTTCGAGATCAGGTATAGTGGAACATGTATGATGTATGGACCAACCAACATAATATACAGTGGTCAGAAGCCAAAGTTTTGGACACGATAACAGCACTGGAGAAAACAAAAATTCAAAGAAGCAGTTTTCATGAATCAAAATACCCATATGTTTAGTAAACCAAGTATAGATATGCCCAATATCTGGAAGCCTCTTCATTAAGATTCCTTGCACATTGATAGTATTTATGTTGTATGTATTGTAAAGTATTGTAGGAATTATTGACATTTAAACTATATTGAACAATAAAAGCCTTTGAAAATGTAAATGTAAATGATAGTATTTAACACAGTAGCCTTAGAATTATAATTTAGTTTACACTTGAAAACGGTTAGCGATACTAACAAACCGAAACGTTGTGTTAAGTAACAAAATAAAGACAATGAAAATCCAATAAGATAATTATTTATTTTTATATTACTTCATTGTCTACCACCTTCAAACAAAGACAATGTATGTCCTGCAAAATTACTCTTTTCCCAATACGACATTGTCTACCACCTCAACAATTATAATGTTCGTGTTGAAATAATATCATATACCTATCCGAACGTACCGTGCAATTAAAACATTGACTGTGGTAGTTGTTGCTCAGAGCTTCTACCCAACGATCGCCAGCTTCAACAGGGTATCCACAAGCGTAGCATTTCGTGGTGAATAATTCATTCCAATCTAAAAAAATAAATATTTAACATTTATAACTGACTGTATAATTAGGTCGCTTTAACCTTATAGCGGTTTAAAATTGGTCAATTAAAGTGCCAAACAAAAATTAACAAATATCCCAAAATTTTCTTTAACAATATGATTATCATGGATTAACTACTTGTATTGAAAAACGGCTTGTCGTAAATTACACCAAGGTGAACAACACACTGTCTAAGTCAAAGTATGTAAACTATGTATACAGTACTGGCAAGCCAGAAGTTACAGGGCGACTTTTAATGTAAACAAATGAATATAAAATATACTTGGCACTAGTTAAAAAGTCATCGATCAAGATTCAACGTTGCCAACTTCTTTCTGTTCGAGGGGTATTCACAATCACGTTCCAATCTCGCTGCATACCCCTTCTATAGCAGCAAATACGTTCCGACAGCGAAGCACCCACCGCTATGTTTTTTAACTTAACTGAATTTTTCAAGTAAGCATATGGTGACATTCTGCTGGTATTTCGAAATGGTTTAGTTTGGTGTAGAAGAAGAAATTAAAATTATATATAAAATAATATTATACTTATAGTAAAAATAAAAAATAAGTAAAATATTTCAAAAATGTGCGGTACAACGTACCTATAACCCAAACGAAATTCTAAATTTAATATTACTGAATACTGAGTTTCTGTCGATGAAACGTAGACAGCTGAAAATAAATTATCCTCTCTCTTTAACCCAGGGAGGGCCATGCCATGCGTTTTTTACGCCGGCAACACTGATTGATCTGTTGTCTTTATTGCGGGCATCTAAAAACTTTATTTATTCTTTTATAATCACTTAAAATGCCACTGTAACTAGGAGTTAGCCTGTACAGTATAACCACGAACGTTGTATGTAAAATTCAATACTAATTTAAATACAATTTTAAGACATAAAATATTACTGTGTTTACACGGCTTGCAATAAAATAAATAATACTGGAGGTTTCATAATAATTAAGTATCAATATTGAAGGAAGTTATTGCTTGATTTATGGACACAATCAATTATAAAACACCCTATATAATAATGATTATATTTTAAGCTACATCTATTTATGAAACTATTACTAATACTAGACTATCATTTTAATAATTTGTTTTGTTAGAATTTCGAATATACCAAACCATCTAAAGAGTTTTTAGGTGTTTTATTTTTTTATTTGGATTAGTCCAAGGATTTAAAAAAAATTATAATTCAAAAGTAATAATTATGTGTCTTACCAGCATCACAGTATGGATTGCCATCTTCCAAAAAGAATGGTGAATTTCCAAACAATTTACCACAGTACACACAGTTGAAACATTCTGGATGGAAATTCTTTCCGATTGCTTTTAAACAATCCTGCAAATAATAAGTACACAATATATTAATGTAATATTAACACTTTTTGAGAACGAATGTAAGACGGGAATACAAACAGGAGCCGTACATGTTTTATCAAGTTTAGGATTGAATAATTTCTTTAACCTTTGCATCGGATCACTTATATCAGGGCTATCCAACATGAGGCCCGCGGACCAATAATTTTTGAAAATATTTCGAGAAAACGAAAATATACACAAGTGAGTCACTCCTATATCTATTTCTGTTGACAACGTAAACAGAGCAGAGCTTCAACTGGAATTGTGTGATTTGCAGTCAGATATTTCTACCATGGAAGAACCGATATAGCTCTTCAGGAGAGCCTTACCCCAACTTGCGAAACTGAGGCCTTATATTTGGTGGAGACTCACGTATCTTTGCGAAAACAACTATTCAACCATAAAATTTGTAAAGGTAAAATATAGGTGTTATTTAATAAGTTATTCGCTTACTTGCACCGTTTGTCAATAAAAAATATTAATGTTAATATTGATACACTGGTTAGTCCAAACCAACCTATTTAAACTTCCCACTATTTTTTTTGTATTATTTGTTAAAATTTTGAAATAAATAAAAATAATTATACAAACAAACAAGTTTTTTGTTCACATTACAAATCACTGATGAAGTTGTGTTCGAAGTATTTTATGATGCGGCCCTCACAGCCCCAATTTTATTCATAAAGGTCCTTGTGCCACTTGATGCTGGACGTCCCGTTATGCGAATTACCAATTGATTTTTAAATTTTACAATATTTAACAAGGCCCCCGTAAACATTTTTATTTTATAGTCTTTCTATAATTTTATTTTTTGATACACAGTTACAAACCACGGCAAAAATAAAGTACTTAGTAGAACTACCCGAGTAAAACTACCTCATTTTTATATTACTTACCCCTTTAATTTTGCCATGGCATTTGGAACATGGAGGGGCCAGGTACTGTTCAAAGCAGTACTCACAGTATAACTGTCCGTTTTCTTCGACAAATCCAAGATCCTGCAAATGGCGTCTACAAGATGGAGTGGCACAAATAAAGTGCTGTGGACACCAGATCTTACCTAGGGCTGTTATGAATGGTCCTCTACAAATTATAGAAATATATTTTATATAAATAGAATAGATTCTATACATGCCACAACTTAATGATAAAACAGTACATGCAAATATTACTATTAATCAAAACAATAAAAATAATATATTTACTGATCTCATTGTTTCTTTATCAATTATTTAGACATAAATCAATAGAGTACTAAAATGGTCTTTTGAATATACCAGTGAAATTTTAACTTATAACTCGTTGACATGTCATTGTCTTAGAATCAGCGCGTTTTGTGTTAAACCTTTGTTAAATTAATTTTTTGCTCTCCTTGTATGACTATATAATAATAAATATATAATCTGTCAGTCCTAAAAAACCGGTTTATATTTAAGGCTCTGACACAACGCTAAAGAAATTTAAAACTTAATACGCTTATATTTGTTTAAATGTACCTATTAAACAGTGTGTATACTGATGAGCAGTAAGCAGTGCACCATTAAAAATAATTTTTCAGGAAATGGTATCTAAGTGTATATACAAATTGTGATAGGTGAGCGCTATAACTTATTATCACACATTGCTCAAAGACCATCGCGCACAGTCCATTGTTCGCCCGTATAAAACTCATAATAGTATGATTTAAACTCGACATCGACATATCGTCGAGTTTTCAATCTAGTATCCCGCTGGAAGAACTACTGTTAGGTTTTATCAATTAAATATTGCATAGCTGATATTAGCATCAAAGGATATTGTTTGTGTTTTATTTTTTAAGTTATACCTACATTAGGTAATCGTATAAAAGAAATATATGACATTTGGTTACCAAATAATATTTGTTTTATTATAATAATTTTTATTTTGTTAAAGGAGTTCCTAAATATACCTTCACCTGCCTTTCGGACTACTACTGTTTTATTTAATTATTATTTTTCTCAAAAATTACCTAAATATTTCCGTATTACACTTCCAGCAAATAGGTTTGGAAGATGAATCTCTGAACTTATCTTCTACAGCTTCACTTTCAAAACTTTTAAAGGTCCTTTCTGTAAACTCTTGATGACTTGACGACTTATTAGCAAACGTCAAATGATCAGGCAAATTATCTTCTGTAGCAACTTTATTATTGGTGATGGAGTTTATATTATTTGTACTGGTATGTGTATTAGAATTATTAATAGGAATTACCAACTCAGATTTCACTCTTTTTACGTTATTCTCAATAACAGTGTTAACATTGCTTACAATATAATTTAATCTAGGACTTTGAGTTTCGGATAAACTAACTCGTTTCAATTTAGGAATCAGACCTTTATTTATCTCTGTAATAATTTTTTCCTTTGCTGTATCCATGGACTGCTGCTGTTTGCCAGACGAGGAAGAATGAGAGGAATAATCTGATCTTGGAGATGAACCAATGGAATCAAGTTGGGAAGGGGTGTGAAAGGAATGTTGAGGAATGGTAATATTTATTTGGCTATACACTGGTACTGTTGGAGGAGGTGGAGGAGGAGGTAATCTTTGGCAGACTTCGTCCAGATCCGTTACAGTTTCGGATGGGTTAGTGTGGTATATATCACTCGCATGCTCTAAAAAGTAAAAATATCATGCAAAAAATTACTTTGGTTAGTTATTGACAATAAATAAAATTACAAACACAGAAACTGAAAACAAATCCATTAATAAAAAAATACACATCGCTTGGGATTCTTTAATTATGGTCATTGTTACTTCGAGATGCAATAAGTGTGACACTACTATCTTATTTTTAATTATATTCATATATATAATTTATTATATTTTTTTAATATAATAAATTTGAAAAATTAATGTTTTATTTGAAATTTTTACATTGAAATTTTTTTGTTTATATTTTTATACTGCCCCGGTTAAAGTAAAAGTCAATAGAAAACAACAATGTTTACCCTTAAAACAAAATATTAGAAAAATACATTTCTATTTACATATTTTATTCTTATAAAATAGCTTATAATCAAACCTTGTTTTATATAATTAAATTCGGTATATTGATAAAATAATCTGTTAAGCAATAATAATAATCAATAAAGTGACTCGAAGGAAACGTGAAAATGATAATATCTTGAACTAGGACTAGATTAAACTGGATTAAGAAATACCGAAATACCGGAAGAATAAAATAAATATATAAATAAAAAAATATTGTTACAAACAAGCATCATAAAAACAATCAAATACACAAGACGCTAAACATCAAGACCACAAGAACTCTACCTTATTTGACCATGACAATGACCACATAGTGGAACCCTAGAACCTGGCAAAGCCGCAGCATTTAGCAGTCCTCTACCTCTTTTTGGAGCTGCTGTTATTCCTGCAGATTGACGCCCGGCACCAGCACCTACATCGGGTTTAGGAACATTGGGTTTGGTAACATTTTGACTAGGTTTTTGACAAGCACCTGGCGGGGCAACATGCTTACTGGGAGCTAAGGAACCAGGAGCATAAACCCGTCGTGTAGGGGGTTGAGGTGGAACAGGAGGAATAGGTTGTGATTGAGGAGTAATAAGAGAATCTGATAAAGGTTGAGCTTGATTTTTGGGATGAGAAAATTTAGTTGCTTTTGTTTCGGAAATATTTTGAGACTGTTGCACTTTTACATTTTGTTCTTCCAACCGTCCAGCTATTTCCTTAGAACTAATATCTTCCGCAGTTTTTAAAGGCAAAACATGATGCGGGTTAGTAATATGAAAAGACTGGACGTTAGGGGGTTCTACCGCACTGACATTAACCTTAGTAAATGGATGTTTAGTCGTAACAGAAGTGATATTTTTCTCAATTTGAATATTACTTTCTTTATGACTTTGTTCATATTCTTCAGTAACAACCTTACGTCTCTGTATTTGTGTTAGTCCATCGGCGGATTTTTCAGTGCATTGACTTTGTGATTGACGTGAAGCTGCCAACTGTTCAAGATTACATTTTTCTGAGATATCTATTCTAGAACTAATGTTTTCATTGTTACATATTTGAGTCTGGTGCCTCTGGGTATCAGCTACTTGTAGTTGTTGTTGTTCGGAAGACTGCACCATGTGTTGTACATTTCCAGTTTGAATACTAAACTGATTTTTGGAACATGTTATTGGATATGCCACATTTTGACTAACTTGACCAACAATATTTCGTTGAATTTCATCATCACATTTATTAAATTCTACTCCCCTCTTATTTTCCATTATATCCCTATGACTTTTATATTCCGGGAGATATGTCTTCAAATTTTCTTTAGCTTGCTGTAACCTTGAATCCTGAGGTGTGGGCAAAGGTGTTGATGAATGCAAAGGATTAGGAGGAGGGCCCTGTGCTGGTGATCTGGCTCGATCTTGGCTAGCCTTTGTGGGAAATGGAGATGGACTCCTGCTGCGCATATCTAGGTGTGGAGGGTGTGGAGTTGGAGAGCGTGAAACATCAGGTGTAGTTGGGTCATGAATATTCGCTGAAACCGGTCCATGAAAATGTGCAACCAGATTATCTTGATAATAAGGTAGCAATGCTGGAGCTTTATTAATCATACTTGGCGTCATAGATCTGGGTCTTGGAGAAAAAGTACTAGATGAGTTTTCATAAGGAACAGGTTGAAAATCAACTTTTTCTGTTACATTGTTTGTATCACTTGGTTCAACAGTAATAATCGGTTTGGTAAGATTACATCTTTCGGCTTCAAGGTTAGTAGATTGCTGTTGTAGCTGTTGAATATCGACTGTGTAACATTGTGAGTCTTGCCCAGTAGATTGAATTTTTTTTTGGTCTTGTATAATATACCCTTGATGTTGCTGCACATTCTGTTGTTCATCTAGTTTCTGTTCTCGTTCTTTTTTCTGTTGTTGAAGTCTCTCCTCTGCTTTGCGCATTTTCTCCATTATACGTAACTCTGATTCAGCTGTAGCTTGTAAATCCACCTGATAACTGGGCAGCGCTACGGCTTTTCGTAATAGTGCAGTTGCTGGTAAAGGTTTTATTTTAATAACCTCTTCTGCTTGCTTCTGAACTTCTTGCCGTTTGGTTTCTTGTTTTCTCGCTTCGTATTTAACATTTTCTTGGCTTGTTGTAGTTTGTTGCCTTTCGGTTGATTCTTGAAGTACCTGTTCTCTGGTTATAATGCTAGGTTTTTGCTCGACGGTTGCAATATAAGAAATCGGTATTTGGGGTTTTGGCGGTGGGCTAAGGACTGGAGGGGTTGTACACACCTCTACAGAAAACTGTGAGTGTTCTGTTTTATTTTTAAAAGAACAAGTAAAACCTTGAAATATTGGTGCATAATTAGTAGATTGTGGTTCTGGCGAAGTAATAATAGTCGGTTGACTTATTTGCGCTGCCTGTAATGTTTCTTTTTCAACAACTGTTGTTTCTTTTTTCTCCAAAGTACTAGATTCTTGGAGTGTCGTGTTGATTCGCTCCTCTATAACTGATGGGGCGTAATAACTTGGTGGTTTAGGTTCCTGAACATTCATTTTAAAAGATGAAGGTAACTCTTCTGGTTTAAGGGGTTTCATTAACTGAGAACGGTCAATATTTTGTGTTTTTTGCTGTTTATCTGATAAAGAGGCCGAATATTCTGTTAATTGTGGTGTATATGGCCTTTCCGGAGCCGTAGTTAATGCACACCTCATATCAACTTTTTCAGCAGGTTTTGGCAATTCTTCTAGAAGTTTATCCAGTGGGTCTTTGGGTTTCTTTTTAACTGGTGGAGGAGCTGGTTTACAACCGACAGGAGTAAAAGGGCGATCTGGGGCAATTTCCAGCGCTTTGGTAAAAGGACTGTAAGGTTTTGGAATGGGGGGTCGTTCTTCTTTTTGCTGTTCTGCTGCATCCGTGGTCTGTATTGGTATTATGGGGTGTTCGGGGGGAAAATACGGTTCTGTTTCTTCTGGAAGAGGAACAGGATCCACATTTCTATGAGAGCCAGAACTAAATGGCTGAGCTGGTGCAATGACTAAAGCAGATGCCATTGGACTAGCAGAATGCCTTGATGGTATCCTAGAAAATGTACTCGAGTCTGTAGCCACTGTTCGCGCTGCTTGGGTAAATGAAGTCTCCCATTTTTGTGGAACAGCGTTTTCCACTGTAGTTTTTAGCTGGCTTTCCGTCGAGTTAGGCTCAAACTCTCCAGGTCTCTTCAAATCACAAGGACCCTTCTTTTGACAGCATTCTATGTTCGGGACAATCATTGGACACGAAGTTACTAAATTAGAATCGCGAAATTTTATTTCAGTTGTTTCCTCAGTAGGTAAAGGTGGAAGAATTTGTTGTGGAAATGATTTTATTGCATTTTCTACAAGTTTTTGCGTATCCAGTGTATCTGATAAGATTTCTAGACATTCTGTTGTGCTTCTTCGGCCAGAGACGCTAAGCTCTTCCGAGTAAAATGACATTGTTTCATCCATTAACTCAGACTCCTCAGCAAAGTAATCACGTTCAAATTTTGATTGCTTTTTAATTGCTAACTTTTTCTCTATTTCAGCCTGAACATTGGATGGGGGTGGGTAAAATAAAGGACAAGCAGTAGGAACTTCAGTATCCTCCTGTGTGGGAGGCCAGGTTATATTTGTGCAACGCCCTTAGATTGCAATTACCACACAAAACATAAAAAAAACAGGATTGTAAACAAAGGTGAAGGCAAAAAGAAGCAAAAAATATAAAGTTAGGCGAAATGTAAATGCACGTTATATTATGTCATAAAAATAGTATAACTTATCTTTGTATTCAATTATTGAAAAAAAAACATTAAAACAAATTTACTTAAACAAATCTTCGGATGAGTTTTCAGTATAATATAATTACTAGCACTTAGCTTATTTACCTTATCAGGTGGACACGTACCCTTAAGTGTAAATATCCGCTCTCAACAAGAATAGAGAAAGAATTTTAAGGTTTTCGTAACAAAATCTTAGAATACAAATCGCACATAATTGTGATAACAGTTGTTAAGATATAACAAACTATATTAAAAAAAAAACAATCCAGCTTTATCAAATTTCAAAAATATTTAGGTACACCCAGAAAGAACGCAACCGTTTTTATAATTAAACAGGGTTAATCAGAAATACTAACCTTCTTATTTGAAATAAAACATCCTGTATTTGTTTTAAGATCTAAATATTCCCTTAAAAGACACATTTAACGATATAGGGTTTGTTGGATGTATTCTTTAAAATATAATAAGACAATGAATTACCAATAACACAATGTAAATAGAAAATACCAAAAAGCCAATCAATCGATTACAAATCGATTTTTTATTGATAGGGACTTTACGAGCGAACTTGCAGTTATTACGCGAAGCGAATATTCTACAAATAAAAATTCTCTTTCCAGATTGAAGGAATATTTTGTAATAACGGGATAGCGCTTCAGCTCATTATGATTTAAAAGTACGACAATTTTTGAACCAAATGTTTCCAAATTAGATCAGATCCCCAGACCTCACCCCTTTGGGGTTTCATTTGTGGGGTGACTTAAAAAATAAGGTTTACAAAAATAAATTGGTTAATATTGAAGATTTTAAGTAACGTGAAATTCGATGGAACACATTTACAAGGTCTTACCGGCATTAGGATACAGATGTGGCTATTTCCGAGGTAACCATGGTAAACATTTGGAACATCTAATAAATTGATTCATTTTTTAAGTATTTCCTATTTACTTTGCGTTAATTAAGTATGTTAGAATTTGTTTTCCCATATGATTTAATGTGTTTTTTAAAGAAATATTTTTTTTTTCAATTTAATTTTAATGTACCGGGTGTTCCATCTAAGGAGATAATCGGCTATATCTCAGAAAGTAATAACACTAGGACTTTAAGAAAAATATAAAATATATCGATAAAAGCGGCCAAGAGAAATTGCTGCAAATTATTTTCAAGTTCGAAAATGACCGCTAGGGGGCGTAAGAAAACTTTCAAAATAGAAATGCCGATTTTCTCTTCATTTTTTTTAATAAAAATATGTTAAAAATACAAGCATTGTTTTCTTCATAAAATTATGCAACTTTATGTTAGTAATCGTTTTTTTTTCTATTTTCAATAATAAAGTGGTGGGAGAAGGTCAAATATTTTTTCTTTCAAACGCTGATATCTCTGCTTTGGATAAACCGATTTTATTCAACTTGGTCTTGAAAAAGAACCCTTCTTTTCCTCTATACGTAGATCTATTAACTATAGCATATTGATTCTGATGGTGGCCACTAGATGGCGTTTTTCCGTAACTCCTCAAAAATGTTATGATATGACTTTTTCATCATATTTTATTTTAGGCTTATAAAGGCTATTAAATAGTGAAATAAAAAATGCAGGTCCGTATTTAAAATAAAAAAGTTGATGATGGCCGCTCGAATCTGAAACGTCGGATTAAAAAACTAACCCCATCAGCTTGTAGAGGAGGAAAAGTTACTATAAGGAACTGAAAACCGCAAAATCTTGGAAGTCATTAAACCAGTGATTTAATTGATTAATGAATGTTTTAAAAAATGGCCTATTTTTCCATATTAATTATTATTATTATCCCTAATTTCTCTAGTTTAACAAAAGATATCACGTTGCGGTTTTCAGTTCCTTATAGTAACTGTTCCTCCTCTACAAGCTGATGGGGTTGGTTTTTTAATCCGACGTTTCGGATTCGAGCGACCATCATCGACTTTTTTATTTTAAATACGGACCTGGATTTTTTATTCCACTATTTAATAGCCTTTATAAGCCTAAAATAAAATAAAATGAAAAAGTCATATCATAACATTTGATTTTTTTGAGAAAATCCTTATTCATTGAGGAATTACGGAAAAACGCCATCTAGTGGCCACCATCAGAATCAATATGCTATAGTTAATAGATCAACGTATAGAGGAAAAGAAGGGCTTTTTTTCAAGACCAAGTTGAATAAAATCGGTTTATCCAAAGCAGAGATATTAGCGTTTGAAAGAAAAAATATTTGACCTTCTCCCACCACTTTATTATTGAAAATAGAAAAAAACTATTTCTAACATAAAGTTGCATAATTTTATGAAGAATACAATGCTTATATTTTTAACATATTTTTATTAAGAAAAATTAAGAGAAAATCGGCATTTCTATTTTGAAAGTTCTCTTACGCCCCCTAGCGGTCATTTTTCGAACTTGAAAATAATTTCCAGCAATTTCTCTTGGCTGCTTTTATCGATATATAATTTTTTTCAAAGTCCTAGTGTTCTTACTTTCTGAGATATAGCCGATTACCTCCTTAGGTGGAACACCCGGTACAAGATTTTTAAAATAACTATTGAGGAACGGTAGCAACGTGTGCAATGCCAATCTTTTTCTAAAAAACATATTATTATTTTCCTATTCCCAGAGCCTACCACAAAAACGTTAAGGAAGAAAGATCATCCAGCCCTGAAAGTGTGGAACTTAATTTGTTTTTTAGATCTATATTATAATAGTCGTTTATTGATAACTCTGTATTTATTTATTTATATTTTCTTTTAATATTCATAATATGCAGGATTTTTAATATATTTGGAACGGACTCTATTTGTTTTAAACTGACATGATCAAAAAGTGGTGAATAAAAAATTAAATATTTTAAGGTTTTATCTAATCCTTCATAATTTGCCTACCAGAAAGGAAAACATTTGAAAATTCCAAAATAAAAAGGAGCATAATTTTAAAACACTACATTTTTCAATAAAAAAAAACTATTCCTAATTTTTAAAATATACATGGGTGTCTTACAATGACCGTCCATTAGAATATTTTGAAAAATAATGCTATTTAAATTCTGCAGATTTGCATAATAGGGTTTTCGAAGACGCTCTATTTGAGGAGAGTCGAAAACCCAATTAACCAAATCGCATTACTTTCCGAAGTATTCTAAGAACGATCACCGTAATAACAGTGTGTCCACGGATAGAGTTTGGAAAAGGAAAAACTTTTTTATTAGTAAGTATAGAAGAAGAGGTCATTCTTTATAAAAACGTCTGCTTATGCTGAAACTACAATTTCGAATATCAGACTTGCTATTACTATACAGGGTTCGTCACAAAAAACATTTTTAATTCTTTGGATTACTTTTTTTTCAATTCCTTGATTTATTAAATGAATTTTGCTTGTGCTGAAACTACAATTTCGTGATTACTATTCAGGGTTCGTCAGAAACAGCAGTTTTTGTTTTTTTGATATTTTTTTTCAATTCGAATTTTTCATTCCTTTTGATAATTGACCTTATCTCGCAACTATCGACTTTCAATTTTGGGGATATCTGGAGCCACACGTGTATAAAAAACCAATTTCAATAATAACTTAGATCTCTTGAAAGAAAAAATAAGAGTAGTTATTGCAAATATCCGAATACAGCAAATTAGGAACTGTTATCGGGTATTCAGATGTCGAGTTGAACTATGCGCTAACTCGGTGGTATCACGTTTGAACCATAGACAATTTACCTTTAGATACCTACAGCTTATCTCCTGCGCAAACAAAAGTTACGTTTTATGGGTGAAAAAATACGTCCGAGCGCATGACTCGTCGGTCAGCTGTCTTCATTCGGGGAACCTTCGTGCATGCGCACAAACCTCGTGTTATCGGCCGTCCTACTTTATCGATGCGCTCAAGAATACTCTCCAGAACCGGCTCGGCCGCCATTTTTGTTGTTGTGTTTTAAGGTTTCTCTTCTCTGCGGATTCCTTTTAGTTTTCTAAAGTTTTCAGCTATCGTGGATTGTGGGACTGGTGTTTAATATTTATGGATTTCTGGTTTTTGTGTTTGTGCTTTTAGTGACTCGGATTGTAATATAAACAATGACTAGTACTAGTTGCAGCCGTTGTATAATTGTATTATGCCCAAATAGGGTTAAAATAAACCCTCTATGGTGGCATATGAGCAAGAATTTAAATTTTAAAGCCCGGACCTGTCTATTTTCCCATTCGTCAAACGATAATGTTGCAGTGCGCATGTCTAATAGTTCCCAGTTTTGTTTACATGCGCGAGGCCATAAAACTGCCACATTCGTGATTATTGTTTGTTTATCTAAAGGTAAATTGTCTATGGTTTGAACACAAGTTTTATAATTTATGATTGAACGAATTGAAAAAATATGGCATGTAATAAAAAAAATACTTCAAAAGTATGGAAATAAAATAGGTATGGTTTTCCTAAAACAAAATCGTTACTCTGCCAGATATAAAATTATATTCAAAGTAAGAAAGCAACAATAGTTGTTTGTTTTTACGTAAATTTATTGTAAACGAAATCCAAAAAACTAAAAATGTTGTTTTGTAATCGCAAATCTGATATTCGAAATTGTCAATTCAGCACAAGCAGAAGTTTACATAAATAATGACGTGCTCTTCTATACCTACTAATAAAAAAGATTTTCCTCTTACAAACTCTATCCGTGGACACGGTACTTATATGTATTTATTTTTTGTTAATATTGGGAGGTTAACTTTAATAATACCACAATAGAAGTCTTAAATAGAAAGTCGACTAAGTTTTGGTCCACTATTAAAACGTTCAAATTTTAGGTCTAATTCGTATAAAATTAGAAACGCAAAATAATATAATACCTAATAAATAGATAGAATAATTAAATTAAGAAGAAAACAAAAGGATATTTTAACATATTAAAACATACATATTGTTCCTTAAACAGAACAAATCTTATGCTCATTTACTTATTCTGTATCATTTAATTGTTTCTTTTTCTGACAGGTTTTGAAGGTTTAGACAAATACTTAAAATTCCTATATCTAGCATATTCCAGTATTGGGTTAAATAAACCCTGGAGACTCCGTTTCAAATCCAACCAAAAACCCTGCACATCGAGGTGTTGAATATAGTAAATAATAGTAGTACCAGGTACATAAAAGTGCTTTAAATACTGAACTCTCATCCTAATGTCACGAGCCGAATGAATTTTTTTAACTGAAAGATAAATTTAAATGTTAGATATTGTTTTTAAAAAGCGAAAATATAATTATTAATAAAAAAAAGCTATTTCTAGAAAAGCCGGTCTACTCTGATACTAAGGAAAAGGGCCGTGGTTTGGAATTCAAAGACCAATCTGTAATAAAAAAGACCAACATTGAAACTAACAAACAAAATGTTATACTATTTTAGTGACGAAGATCAAAGGTAGCTGGACAAACTATTCTATTTTTTAATTTTTATTTTTTAGTGATATTTTAAGGACGTAGGTTTAAAAGTTGTTATAGTACCATACCAACAACTTTTACGCTTTGACTATTATCCTACACTTACTAATACCTCTAGTAATTATATTTTCTGTTATGGAATAATGTTGGGTGCTTTATTCTTATAGGATATATTATTAAGGACACTCTTTAGTTGGAAGTCTTAATTTTAATTGGCTTCGGAGGGCTTATTTACGTTTTCCTAATTAATGCAAGCTAAAAACTTACATTTTATTTACAATTTACAAAAAGAAAATATTGAACTGACTGATTCATCAAGGCCCACCTTGAATCCCCTAATCCTAGAATTATGAAATGTCGGGATGTTTTTCCTTAAAATATAGGTACCTACTAAGAATAGATTTTTCGAAAATCAACCCCTAAGGGGGTAAAAACGGGGGTCGAAATTTTTATAGGAATTTCTGTATCTCAGAAATTAAAACTGCTGGATGTCTAAACATGTTTGTATAAAGTTCCTTTAATAAAATAATGAATTACGTGTTTTCTCGTTTTTTCAAAATTCACTTAGGGGTTGAACAAAGGGGTGTAGCCTATTTTGTCTATAATGTTAAGCTATTTTGCTGAAAATTGGTACTATGCTTACTTTGTTAAAGGGAGCTAGTACATAATACATGTTTTGATGATTTGTGAAATTTTGCTCCTAGAGGGTAGAAATGGAATTGTAAGTTTCCAACGCAACCGCTTGAGAAAAATATATAAGTAAAACAAATTAGACAATTTCGTTGCTTGGAACCAATAAACATTTCTGAGAGTTGTTTTCCTTTTATGCGTCAGATCCTTCTCCAGACGCATTTCGCCATATCATGGTTTATCAGATGAATAATTTACGGAGAGGACCGTCGAAAACATGAAGCGCTAAGCGCCATCTAGTATTGAAGTAGGACACTCCTAAAGCACCTTCAACAAACTTATATAAATAAGTAAAATGTTGAGAGGAAATCCCCTGCAAAGACGTCTGTAATGTCCTGTAAAAAAGTCACAATTACAGGAGTGCTAGGCTATGACTAGTAGAGGATCTATTGGGTAGTATTTATGGTACCAGCTGCTTTGTTTCAATAGCGAATTTATAACAACTGAATTGCGAGAGCTAAGCCGCGGGTACCCGCTAGTAAGATATGAAGTAAGATTGTACATTCTTGTAAACTAAATGACCAACTTTTCTTGGAGCTGACTTAAGTTGGTTTATTTGTTATTTTGTGAATAAATTGACATAAAAATGCTTACAAATATTTTGTAGCATATTTTTAATTTTATCAAAAACCAGAGAGAACAATTTTAATACTTGATTTTAAATTAATTCAATAGTTATAATTGTCGGTTAATTTTTATTTTGTATTATAATAATTTGCAAAAAAGCTTATACTGGTAATAATAAATGTCTTTATTGTTTCACTTAACTATATGAAATGTTTTATTCATTGATATACAGCATGTCCAGAGAAGTTCTATACATATGAGAAAAAGTTCTGCTTGATGCGCAAGTAATATTATTATAGGTATATATATATATATTAAAAAACGCTTTACAAATTTTCTTTTTTTAAATAATAAGCGTAACCCTACTAAATACGGTCATTTTTATGTTCCATTAATATGGTGTAAAGTTATTCTACATTTATTAAACATTAACACTAAAAATTGTTACTTCTTTGTCAACCCAACCCACCCAATCAAACGTCAGACTCCCGTCATATGTCTGTTTATAAAACATGTGAGTATTTTATCTTAGACTGTAAATACTATATATATATGTCATATTTGTTTTAAAATTTAACTTCCATATCTTCCTATTTTAAACTAAATTCAATTAATATAAAGAACGAGAAAAAAAAACCAAAGCCAATTTGTTCTTATATAATAAACTTCAAGTCTACAGTTCCTTAAATAATAATACGTTGTTGGTACTGGTTAAACTTGTTTTTAGCAGCATTAATTTTCCAAAATTTTATTAAGTTTAAATAGAAGAGTTTGCGAAGGTATAATAAGAAGCATAATAGAAGAGAGGCATGTCAAAATGCGGTTGTACCTCTAAACAGACCACCAGAAGAGTTAAGGATGGAAGTTCGTCCTAAGAAAATTAATTAAATAGAGTCCCAAATCCATATTAAGGTAGGTATTTTTAACGCATATTAAACTACTCGAGGATTATAAGCTACTACAATGGGAATAATGGTTTTAAATGAGGAACTTTTGTCAAATGTATTTAGAAAATAATAACAATTTGATGTAGGGGAGAACCGGTAATGGTGGCCACATTTTTAGATATTACTTTTTTTTTTAGTAGTGATTGCTTTTAAAGATAAGTTTGACACAGGGTAAGAATTGATAAAGATTTCACTACCTATAAAACATTTATTAGCACCACAAAATAATTTTAAAAAAAATATTTTCATTCCTTTGGGAATATGAAAAAATGGCCACTGTACCCCACAGGCGGGTAACATATATGGGGAACACTGGCCTCTTAATTGAAAATAACAAAACCAACGTCTGATGAGCGGTAGGTACTGCACTTTATATCCTATAAGATCAATACCAAACCTATGAATGGTTGGCAATTTAGAGGAACCGCCATTATTTGAATGTGGCCGGACTTTCATCGATTTTTACTGTTGCTTCATCTTTAAGATTAGAAAATACAAATTTATTTCCAACTTTTCTTAAAAAGTTATTGTTATATTTTTATTTACGGTGCCAATATTATTATGAACTTGACCAATAAAAATGTTTGTGATTTTTTGGTTGCAAACCTAACAAAAATAAATTGTTGGCCACTCCAAAAAATTAAACTATAAGCAGTGACCATTGTGTGCAAATTTGTTTTGTACTTCAAATAGTAAATAACGACAACATTTATCTAATATAATCTATCATCCAACATTACAAATCCATCATTAAAACCAATGCACGTCATCACTCTAAATGGTGTCGTAGCTAAACTTGGTTGCCAGTATGTTTTAAATATTCATTCATATTAATCCAGTATTTTAATTGATTTACTTCCATACTTATATTAATCTCAGTATATATTAGATTCGTTAACAAAACTATTTGAGCTGGTAATCGTGATTCCTCAAAATTACATCATCGATGACATGCATTTGATTTATGATTGATACCCTATCCCTGTAGTATCTATACGCTTAGTATTTGATTTTATACATTTACATTTTTGCCGTTGGTCGCCAAAACAAGAAATTTTATCTTGAGAACAATCTTCTGGTCTTGTTGTTGTCTGTTAGAAAGCAGGGTATGGCATGAATGCATTCGCATAATAATATTGAAACATTGATTAAAGCAATAAAACAATGCTTACTGTAAGCAGCACGATTACCAACTCAAATAGTTTTGTTAACAAATCTAATATATACTGTAAAAGATTAATATAAGTATGGAAGTAAATCAATTAAAATACTGGATTAATATGAATGAATATTTAAAACATACTGGCAACCAAGTTTAGCTACGACACCATTTAGAGTGATGACGTCCATTGGTTTTAATGATGGATTTGTAATGTTGGATGATAGATTGTATTAGCTAAATGTTGTCGTTATTTACTATTTGAAGTACAAAACAAATTTGCATACAGTGGTCACTGCTTATAGTTTAATTTTTTGGAGTGGCCAATAATTTATTTTTGTTAGGTTTGCAACCAAAAAATCACAAACATTTTTATTGGTCAAGTTCATAATAATATTGGGACCGTAAATAAAAATATAACAATAACTTTTTAAGAAGAGTTGGAAATAAATTTGTATTTTCTAATCTTAAAGATGAAGCAACAGTAAAAATCGATGAAAGTCCGGCCACATTCAAATAATGGCGGTTCCTCTAAATTGCCAACCATTTATAGGTTTGGTATTGATCTTATAGGATATAAAGTGCAGTACCTACCGCTTATCAGACGTTGTTTTTGTTATTTTAAATTAAGAGGCCAGTGTTCCCCATATATGTTACCTGCCTGTGGGGTACAGTGGCCATTTTTTCATACTCCCAAAGGATTGAAAATATTTTTTTTTATTATTTTGTGGTGCTAATAAATGTTTATGTTTATTTTAAATTTTGAGTTTTTGTTTCTATTCTGTTCATTGTTTTCTTTGGCCACCCCGGGTACCATGCCATGAGGCATGGTACCCGGGGTAGCCAAAGGCCAGCATAAGGCTTAAGCTCGTTGGACCCCACTCCAATTGTCCAATGGCAATCGTCATGGCAATAACTATTTTTATATAAAAATGAAATATAACTGCTTACAAATGGTTAAGAAGTGTGTACCAGTTATTACACAATGTAACCCCAAAATAATGATATTTCTGCGGTATGATCAGATAATGACAGGACCATTAGCAGCCATCGGAGAATCAAATAGAGCGACTCTACAAATAGCGAAACCGCAAGTATAGTGAATTTTTAATTAATAAATGTCGTACCTTGGAATAATGGTTCTGTCTTACGTGCGATAATGGTAAAATTATTTCTACCGCACAAGACATTTAGCAATAAAAATTACATAATCTTTCAATAAAAAAAAATCATTAAACAATATTTTAAACAAATTATGCAATTTTTTTGTCTGTGCGTATGTGTGTATAATGCCTACTTATTTGGCTTTTACAACAAAACATTTACTACTTACCAGTGGATGACGGGCTGTAAGATCCGTAAGATGGAGCTGATGGGGAAAGAGGTGCTTTATTAAAGTTTATTTGGGGAGACAGTGGAGCAGCTCTGGGGAAAGTACCTCCTGGTGACAGTGGAGCACTTACACTAGAGAAAGGTTTAGGACCTGAAAAGTTGCTGGGCTGCGAAATAAAATAAATACGCCGTGTTTAAATCATTTAAAAAAACACAAATAAATATGTATCGTTAAGTAGATGTAGATGGGGGGTTTTGCACCCGCCGTCCGCCAGCATAGGAATGTGTGGCGTAATATCTTCCAAACTAATGGTCAAGCGTTAAAACTAAAAACGTCCTGCATATTTCATAAAATGCTAGATAAAGATCTTTATCTGCAAACAGCATACGCAAATGCCCATCTATATTTACTATTTTTAGCATAGCGTTAAGACAACATTAGCTAAACACTGAATAGAGAAAAAACTAATTAACAGTCCAACTTATAGCTCACACAACTGGAGTTTGAAGAAACATTTTTAAGCAATCACTGAATATTAGGAGATATATAGAAAAAAGAAAAGCACAAAGTCTTTCTCCACAATTTTTATTCGAAAAAACTAGGCAAACCTAGAATAATTCATTATAAATCAAATCGACATGCTTCGAGTGTAGAAACACCCATCATCGGGAAAACGAAGTAAATGGTACAATGCTGATGTTGTCAGCAGTGGAGAAAATAACAAGTGAGACAAAGCCGTAATGGAGCTTTCAATGGTACATACGAGGAGTGAAAAAATTTGAATGGTCAGAAGACAGAAAAGATTTCAGCATACTGAAGAGTTAAGGACTAGTGAAAAGGCACGGTCTTGGGTGGGAGATGAAGAGAAAAAAGAAAAATTAGGGAGTTTTAAAAGTCTCTGTAAAAGTAATTTTTAATTGTAAGTGATGAAAAATCTTTAGTTTAATTTAACTCTGTCGGAGACAATGACATGTGAAAATGGTAAAATGAGAGGGAAAGAAAAAAAATATCGTTTTTCGTAAAAAGTCATGCAGATGCTTTCTGTAAAAGATAAAAAACAAAAACAAATGCATCTGCATGACTTTTTACGAAAAACAATTTTTTTCTTTTTTCTTTCCCTCTCATTTTACAACTTTCACATGTCTCCGACATAGTTAAATTAAACTAAAGATTTTTCATCACTTACACTTAAAAATGACTTTTACAGAGTCTTTTAAAACTCCCTAAATTTTCTTTTTCTCTTCATTTCCCACCCAAGACAGTGCGTTTGGACTAGTCCTTAACTCTTCCGTATGCTAAAATATTTTCTGTCTTCTGACTATTCAAATTTTTTCACTCCTCGTATGTACCATTGAAAGCTCCATTACGGCTTAGTCTCACTTGTTATTTTCTCTACTGCTAACAACATCAGCATTGTACCATTAATTTACTTCGTTTTCCTGATGATGAGTGTTTCTGCACTCGAAACATGTCGATTTTATTTATAATGAATTATTCTAGGTTCGCCTAGTTTTTTCGAATAAAAATTGTGGAGAAAGCCTTTGTGCTTTTCTTTTTCCTATATCATTTAACTCCACTTTGAGTATGGAGTACTTCTTCAAAATAAGAGATATGTTTTCAAATTTAGACTATTATTTTGGCACGTGTGATAAAATGCTATATTGCTATAATTTGCCAGTATAAAATGTCACTATATGTTCAGAAGTTCAGGATATAGTCTCCGAATTTATCTGCGTTCTAATTGGCTACAAGGTTATTAAATTAAATCTAGCTGATCTTAAAAAAGAGTAATTGCAAATAATAAAAATATAATAAAGACCTACTACTTAATTATTAGCTAAAACTTGTTGTTCATACCTACATAGTTTTAGTCTTGGCCGTACAATCGAAAATAAGATAAAATCAGCTAATATCGCTTCAGCAAATATAAAGCGAACCATCAATCCTTTGGTTGAATCGATTTAAAATTGACATGCACACTTATGAGGCAGCAAGTTAATTATCATAGGTCGATGTCAAGTATGGAAGATCTCTTTTCATAATGACGGTTGTATAATGGTCTAATTTTTAAAATGAAAGATAGAAATAAAGCGATAACAAAACTCACCTTATTGATATATTTACTAAACGAAAGAGGGGCAGAAGTGTTAAATAGAGAGCTGCTAGAAGGTTTAATGTTAGAAGATGCTGATGGAGCAGAGTTTAAACTACTTGGCAATGGCGCAACTGGCATAGAAGAAAGGTCATCAGCTACTGGTGGCACCCCTATTGATTCTTCTGGCTACAAGTTTTTTGACACATTGTAGAGGGCAGCATGCAAGACAGGACAGAGTGCAAGAACAAGTTTTAATGTTAAAATATTTAAAGTGACAAAGACAAGAATATTGTATTATGTTGTCATGAAATAAGAACACACGAATTGGTCATCTATATAACGTAGTAAAAGTGAGAATATTGGTTATTTATTCGCCATAGGACGAAACTAACATATTAGAACAAGCCCTGTGTTTTTATTTCACATTAGTAAAAGTTAAATAGAAAATTAAATATCTGTGAAAATAGAGCAAGTAAATAATAATTAGTATAGAGTAAACTGGAAAATTTTACAGTATAATTAGTTGTGCAGTTTAAGTGTTAGTTTGAGGTAAAATGCCATTAAAATTACTACTTTAGACATACCTGATAAGATGGCGTATAACTTGGCGCTTTTGCAGATAGCGGAGAAGATGGATACGAATGACTTGAAAGGGCTGCTGAAATAGCACTAGCTGGTGCCTTACTGCCTCTAAATAGTCAAATAAATTTAAAAATTAATAAAATAATATATAATTTTAAATCCCCTTAACTTTATAGGATGAGCGCTAGAAGCATATACCTTATACTAACTTTATATTTTAGTTTACTAATTGCTGGATTACTTTACCAGCTGCGTTACCAGTTAACCAGTTTAAGCAGTCTAACAATAATTTATAAACCTATCTCAATAATATTTTTAAAAAATTTGTAACTTACGGAGATAATGTGATTGGTATCGATGAAGGATTATTGATAGCTATCGCTGCTGCTTTAGCGTGGATGTCACAGTACAATTTGTTGTTAATATTATAATATCTAGAAAAAAATAAATTTATAATTAATTATCAAATATATTGCGCAATTAAGAAATCATCAATATTCTTACCCAACGTTTTTAAGAGACGATCCACAGGTAGCACATTTGAAGCATTCAACGTGTAAGTTCTTGTCTTTTATTCTTACAAAGACACCCCTGTAAAATACAAAATTGTAATTAAAAATTAATATGGAATACGTATCTTTTATCTAATTTTATTCTAACGCTCTAACATTGAGTATTTCTGCTTCTGCTTAGGTTTCGCTCTTGCTTATTATTGTGACGTACTGCTTTATTTCATTTGATGAATCATATTGAATACGAAAAAAATATTTTTAAAGCTTTATTACAGGTGTATGGTGTTAAAGATTCGTTGGGATCTCGAAAACAATGTAAAGGCAAAGGTGAGTTTTTTTTGGGATTATTAATTTAGTGTTAAAAAAATTGGAAAAATTTTACCCATATACATATATTTTTAATATATTATCTTGGATTTTAATTTTGAATTTATTATCTGACATTTTAACTTCTTTTTAATTAATGAAAAACATATTTTTTGTGGCTTTCATATGCTATAAAATATTATCAAAATTAGGCTATTTTTTAAATAAGAACCTAAATATTTAAATATGGTTTAAACATTTTTTAACATTAAAAATCTTAAGTCATAAGTAAGTTTTTAAAGTTTCAATATTTTAGTACCTACTATAAGTAAATACATCATCAATACTTAAAAGATAATTCTATCGACTAGGGCTTGGAAATTGTATTGTGGAAAATAACTTAATTATATTAAGCTTACAACTTTTATCGTCGTAAAAAAAATTACTAAAAGTTAATATAATTTTACCGAATTATTGAATTTAGTTATTTATAAGATTGAATAAGAACTTCATATAAAAAACAAAGTAGAGCTTTTAATACAGACATAAATAGTTTTATTTGTTAGTATGTTTATTTATTGAAGCAGCTATTGTATCGACAAACTATTAACAATTTAATTTTTAAACATTACCTACTCGAACAAAGATGTATTATAAGTAAAGGGCGAAATATATGCAAAATGCATATACAATATGTCTCCGTAAGTTGGAACCATATGCAAAACTTTTTTATTTTTAATTTTACGAAAAAAAGTTCTTCTTAATAAAAAGTTCTGCATGGTCTAAAACCTAAAATGCAACTATCAGATATTAAATTATTTTAAGCGTATAAGTACGAGGTTTGTCAAAAAATATGAATTTTGCCTAAGAGCAAAGTACCTTTATTTTGACAATATCGAAATTTGTTATTAATAAAAGTTGATCAAAACTAAAAACCACGTTCAAATAATATGTAATTACATCCATTTACGATGAAAAATAGGTTCTGTTATGTTTTAGTAGTTTTTCTGCATTATTAATTAATTATGAATGAATTATCTCTTGTAATTATTAAAAACATGATAATCTTTTCGTTTTTTAATTTTATTTAACAATGTTGCAATTCAAACAAGTCCGTAATAAATACATATGCATTTATATTGCAAATAAGAAAATATAGATCCTATATTACATGTAACTACTGTACAGTTAAATTTGCATTGTTATTGTAGGTACACATAAGTTTCAAATATTATAATAACAATTTTCGATATTGTAAAAACTAAACATACTTTGCTCTTGGGCAAAATTCATATTTTTTGACAAACCTCGTATACGCCTAAAAGAATTTAATATCTGAAGCATTTTAGGTTTTAGATCATGCAGAACGTTTTATGAAGAATAACTTTTTTTCGTAAAATTGATAATAAAAAAGTTTTCCATATGGTTCCAACTTACGGAGACATTCTGTATATGCATTTTTTGTCAATTTTATAATAAAATGCATATTTTTCATAAATTATTATTTTAAGGGCATATTTTTATGTTTTCGGCTTTATCAAAAAAATTTAAAACGTTAAAGGTTTAATGTCCAGTTCGGTACTTATTTCAGGGATTTTCCAATCTGAAGATTATAATAAATATATTTATATTTTGGTTATACACAAGGTATTTATTGGGGGTTTTCGGGATTTTCAAGGTTTATAAGTTTAATAGACTGAATTAGTATTTTTGAAACTTTTTTCGCTAAATGTTACAACATTCCCAGTAAAGTCGGAGGTCAAGTAAGAAACAAAGTGGATGTAACTGTAAAAAAGAATGAAGGATTTAAATACTTAACTGCAGTAAAAAGCATTTATCAGGGTAAACCATCCAACGAAGTTATATCTTGGTCTTATATTTTGCTACCTAAGTTGTAGTATTGTACGATTACATCAGTAGATGTTAAAAGAAGCTTCTCTTTGTATAAACATATTTTTATTAATAAAAGACACTCTTTTTTAGTTAAAAATTTTGAAAAATATTTAGTAATAAAAACCTTTTATAATATATACAATTTTAGGTTAAAAAATTATTTACTTTTATTTTTTTTGTTTTTTTTTTTGATTTTTTTTAAAATAAACAAGTTTTTTAGGACCCAATGTGTTTCTTTACCTTATTTTACTATAATAAATTAAGAAATATTGCATACCAGTAGGTATGCATATTTCGTTAATATATAATATATAAATTATAAATAAAATGCAAATAACTGCATATTTTAAAGCCAAACAAGGCATATATGTGCGCATCTTTTGGCTGAATTTAAGTACATATAATCCGCCCTTTAATTATAAGTATTTGAACTCACAAACATGCATTGCAAACCCCAAAAATCTTTTAAGTTTCACCCAGCATATTCGAATGTATTCGCAATTTTTATATACCAAATTAAATAAGCCACTTTGGATAAATGTCACCTTCTTTTTATTTCTCACTATTTTCGAGATCTCCAGGTAGGCACACAAATTTGTAGTACCCTGTATAAACCTAGTTGGGTAGATTATTTCGTCGATTAAGGATATAAACATACGAATATGAAGATATTAAATCATAACTGGCAAACTGGCTCCTTATAATGAAAATTAATTTTATTTCATATACAATTAAAAAGTAATACAGGACTCGTAATAAATTTAAAACTACAAGGTCATTAAAACTCCTATAAATCTACTATGAATTATAATTTCGTTCTAACTGGATTTTTTTGAAAGGAAGCGATAAGAAAGTTTTCCCATAACTGGACGCTGAAATTTAAAATACAAGAAATCATATAAAAACTAATGTAAAAAACTGAATGTATGCCCTCTTAACTTTCAAAATTTAATTAAATAACAATTACTATAAAACAAACACATCAAAACACAGTTATCATAATCGGTCACATGGAATTAACAAGGTATAAACTATACTCTATAATAACTACTCTATGGATAAAAAAATACTAGACAAGACTAGACGCATGCAAGACTGTGACAATACCATGCAGAAGTGTGCAAATAGAGAACAAGTACTTTAAACTACCCACTACAGGACAAAAGAATAAACTAGTACAATCAAAATACAATAGAACATGCTCTATAATTAAAGAACAATTTTTGAATTTTAGAGAAATAAGAGGGACGGGAATAACGACGAACAAGTAGTTTAGGACAAGGGTAAGATAACAAGAAACACTGATTGATCCAACGAACAGTTGGACTTACACTATAACTCTCTCACAATCAGTGCAAATAGTAGCACTTTCAGAAGTGGAAGTAGATGTTTGACTTTGATTATTTTCGTAAGATGGCGTTGTTGGTCGAGGACTCGCGATTGATCTACCACCACCAAAAGGTTGACTTTGAAACGTGTAGTTGTCGGATCGAATTACTAGAAAAAAGATTTTAAAAAAATGCGTTTAATCTAACAGTAGTGAATATTTCTGACCATATGAATTTATCTGGAACGCTGGTTGGCAACAACACTCTGCTTTCTCGAACCTAGGATGACATCTGAAATTATTGGTCTATCTCAATAATTAGGGAAGAAAATAGCTAATTAAAGCTAAAAGTAAGTTGTATAAACCAACCACTAAAAAAGGATTTTAGAATTAATTTAGCATGCTATACAGTAAATGACATATTAAAAAAAAATGTCGGGTAGGTATGTAATTAAATCCTATTTCAAACGTTGATGTAATTGACAGTTAATACAATGCTTAACCTATTTTAAAGATTTCTATTTGAATTTTTGATTAAAAATAACGCATCTAAAATAAAGATTAACATCTAATTTTAGCAGTAATTGGGCCTTTAATTTTTTTTATTTGTTAAAAATAATAACTTAAAGATCTGTTTAAAAACTTTGATATTAGCTTCGTTCGTGCAGCGGGCAAAAACCGTCAGCAAATTGACGACGCATGCAAATGGGATTAAAAGCATATTTGCACCCGATAAATCCCAAACCGCTGATAGAAAATTCGGGATTCGTAAAAGCTAAATTGTTGGTTATAGATCGGTTATTTGCTAATCAGAAAGTTCTTAAATAATGATGAAACATTGATAAAGTGCAAGTAGAAACGCCTAAAACCCAACTATATGGCATAGAATTTACTGAAAAGGAGCTGGCTAATTTGGGCGAAGCTGAAACTGACGACATACCGATGGTATATAACAGTGTCAACGAGCTAGTGGAACGTTTTAAATTTTTAGATGAATTTGGATCTAACAGTTGAAGTAATAGAGAGGAGATATGGGCTATTCTCAAAGAGCTTGAAATAATGGGTATTATAAAATTGTATAAATAAATATATTATAAAATAACTGTGTTTTATTTGCTAGTATTATCATAATTTATTATATTGCAAACGTAGCATACATAGCATACAAAAGCAACATATTTGTTGTTGACCCCCGTCGCCAATTAAAACGCTAGTAGCATCTAATGCATACAACAAGGCTATAACACAGTATGCACCAGGCCAAAATCTGTGTAAATTACAAAATTTTACTGATAATTGACGTGTTAATAGGGGGTAAAACACCCTAGGAATTAGCTATTATAGGTAAAGGAATGTCGCATATAGACAGGCAGCAGAAACAGCGGAAAAAGTAGGTAAATCAACATAATAAAAGTATCAAAACAGGAGACTTTCTTTAACTCAGTAATCTTTCTATCAGAATGATTCACTGATTAGAAGCGAATTTTCAGAGGGAGACTTGCGCAGTTTGCAGTTTTAAAACTGTCATGAAGTTTGGAAAAGAAATACAAAATACTGGTGGAAACTGGGGCAATAGACAGAATTAGGTCTGGTAAAATAATTGTATTTGCTCTCGTTTTTGAAATAGGTTAACAATTTGCTTGTACGAGCGAAGCTAATATAACTGAAATTCTCGATTGTTTTATGGTTTTCAGTTACCTAACAAAAGTTGGCGTTGCAATATCGTAGGCAAGTTCTTATGTTTATTTATTTTCTTTTTGCTTTTTTGCTTAACAGCAGTCACAAGACCTGTGGTTTACAGATTAAGAAAAACAGGTTGTTTTTATTTTTGGATTACTGCAGCAGCCAGGCGTTGCATAACAAACGACAACGAACTACTCAACTCCAATTCTATTTCATGAATTTGAAATTAGAGGATTCAGGGACTAGAGCGCGGCAACAATTTTCTCATTAACATTTCATTATTTCATTACCTCCATAATAAGAAGCGTAATTTGGTTCTCTCTCCAGAATGATTAAGATAGACCATCACACAATACTTACACAATAAGACGTTCACAATCAGCACAAATATTTTGACCAGGAGGCAATTGTGGATTAGGTGGTGCCGGACGGTTTACAGGAGCTTCTACGTGCCTAAGTCCTGCCATTCCTCTATTGGGAGAAGTTACTATTCCTGAGTCTGGTTCTAAGTATTAAAGTCGTTGGACAAATGTTAAGAAATGGATAGAAGAATATAAAATCAAATTTATTGAACTTAATTTGAACAGAAACAATATTAATTATATGTTAATATATGCAATATCACAAAGTAACTGACTACTCAATCCAATAATTTGAAAAATGATTGTAATTGTAAAACCAACGTTAAACCATGCTTAAAACAGATTCCGCATTGACAGCCAAATAAACACTTTTTTAATGTGGTATTTATTACTTTCTATTAAAGTCTTATCCAGGTAGTAACAGTGCTACGTTGGAATGTTAGAGTTATGTTATAGTTTCATCATTATTGACAAAATTAACATATTTATTATTTGCTCCTAAACAACCTGGGAGTCGATTTTTAAACACGTTGGTGACAGAAAGTACCAGAGTAATAAAATAAATGACTTTTAAACATACCAATATTAACAATAGTTGTAATCACGCGTATTACATTGGTGTAATGTGTTTTATTTTCCGTATAAAACTTTATTAAAGGTTTAATAACAGACTCAATATAACAAAAATCTTTATTGGAGTTTCGTTCGTTTCCTATACTGGATTGTGATGCACTTTGTCGTTTATTTACTTTTCTATCTTTCGATTATTACCAGTGCGACAACCTTTTATATTGGAGTTAATTCCGCTGAGATGGCGCTACGGTGTATTGATGGCCGCTTTGCTTTTGCAAAAAAGGCTTTTAATACATCTTACCGCTGTGTCAGGATTGCTTCGCTGGGGTTATAGCTGCCCATAGAGTCCTAACAAGGATGAAACGGCCGTCGTGGTCTACCCGCCCCAGGGTATCCATTGTGCTTGGATCCCTGTATATTCCAATTAAAAAACAGTTACACACTTTTCCGATATGCCACAATAATCGCTTTTTACCTACCCATTTAATATAATTGACTGTTCTAAATTGTGATCAGCATAATTATCTAACACGAAACAATTAATTTTTCTTAACAATTTTTAAAAAATGTAGCATATAAATCAGTATTTTATAAAAGACTTATTGTGTGTAATAAATGACATAATATGTCAATTAAAACTCAAAAAAGCTTAAAATCATTTTAAAAACAGTTTAAGGAATATTTATTAACGCAGCAGGACAAACGAGGATTCCAAAGGTCATTTAAGTTTTTAAAATTAAAAAAAAAAATGTATTATGTAGTTGTGTAATAATAAATCGTTTTACTACTACTACTCTTATTACAGAAGGGTCTTTTTTGCATAACTTGGACATATATCTATGGACATTATTGACAACTGCTGTCCGAACTATAACAAGAACTGAAATGATGATCTAACCTTATTTTTTTATTGTAATTATAACTAATACAAGTTTACACGCATACCACTCCCGGCTTTTTATTAAAATTGTCAATGACCTTGAAATGTCAAACCAATTAAATCTTGATTAATGAGAAATCGAAAGTCAATAATAATTTTTTATACGATTTTTAAACTGGTCTTGCGTTGTTAACACTTAATACAACCTTGATTCTAATTGGATAATTAATGTTGCATTAGGCCAATGAAAATGCCAATTCCTGATGATGTGATTGGTCAAAACCCGATGTGTTCTCTCTGATCCAACGCATGCGCTGACTTATCATTCCTCTGTGCACATACAGATAGTGATGCCAATAAAGAGAATATATATTTTTTATACCATCACTGTCACCAATTGGATAAGGTTTTGTAATATACTGAAACTACTATTTTTTTATACAATGAAGAAATATAAATAATTCGCAATAAAATATTTGATACTCACTTTAAACTTTGTACCTTCCTACGTAAAAACGTCAAGATATCTGTTTTATGCATGGAACTTAGGTAAACTGGGGTCTATAATATGCTAGGGTTTTCCAGTTTTCTCGTTTTATAATAAGATATATAATTTGGTATAAAATAAATAAAGTTCGAGGTATTCCATAAGAGAATATGAGTTTTTAGTAATCTGTTTTAGATCTTAATTATGTAATATACCTTCTTTAAAGATTTAAACTACCTAATATGCGAACAAAATAGTTTTCTAAGCACCAACTAATTAATTTCGAACGTTTTAATCTTTACTTTTGTAATATTTAACTGACGTCGGTCCGTGGTTAAAATTGTTCTTCTAGTTAAGTTAGTATACTTAGAAAAAATAAAAACGAACTTCATCGTGTTTATTTTATTTATTTTTTAAAATTTATTATCGTGTTGTAATAAGCTTTTTCCTCTCCTTAAGAATATGATCTTTTATTTTAACTTTCAAGTAAGGTTAGTGGCCAGAACTTTAGAGATGGATTGCAATAGCACTAATTGATATTGTTTCTAAACTGCCTACACAACTTTAGGTAAAACACTTTATCTTTTAGTTTGCTATTTTTTAGATCCCGAAATAGAACACAATTTATAAATATTCTTACGTAAAAGCGAAATATAAAATAAAATCCAATCTAGAATAATTTAAACTTGAATATATTTTTTTAAAGCACCACACTCTGTTTTTAAAATTATATCACCAAACTGTACCTAATCTTTCACTTAAAACAATTTCTTGCTAACTGAAAATAAAATCTGATTCTTGCAAAATTTCGTTTGTTTTTTCAATAAAAACGAATATAAAAGCTATTTTTGCAGTGGGTGCAAAATTTAACTTTCTTGGCAAGCGCCGAGGATAACATTTCTAGTGCCAAAAACTTATGTTATTCACTATTTTTATGTAATTATTACAAAATTTGTATCAGCAATAAGATTTGTTAAGTTTTGTATAAATGTATTGTGATGATTCTTGAAATAAGGTACCTATTAATACGAAAGAACCTATTAATGGGTCGACGAAACATTTATAACGGCTCCTAGAGCTATAGGAGCCTGACTACGCCGCCATAAAACGAAAAGGTAATGAAATACCTAGTGTTTCAGGGGGGACGCTCACCCCTATAACTGTTTTATTGTTTAAATTATAGAAATAAAAGTTGGTGGGTCATGTGTAGTGGGGTGAAAAAAACCCTAATGTGATATTATTTTGCATTTTATGACATGACGTATGCCTTTTTGTCACTTCCGGTTTAACCGGAAATTACCTCAATTTTAGCTTTTTATATGGAACACACTGTATATTTTTGGCTATATCGATTCAGAACACCATTCCAAATTCAACGACACCCCATATAGTTGGAGAGCTCGTAAACCCTCCGAGTAACGGTCTTCCTGTAAGGCTAGAAATTCTTTCAGTGATGAGTCATAGCGTGCTTAGTACGATAACCACCACCTGGCAGGCATCAGCCCTGAACGTCATCAGCCCTTAAATTTTTTAAAGTGTAAAAAAAAATAAAAAAAAACGTGTCTCTGTTAACCTCAAATTTTAATATGATTTCGTTCATTCACTGTAAAGTACAAAAAAAATTGACAGGCGATTTCGGCCAGCATAAGTACCTGACAGGTGAACTAAAAGGTGTGCAGTACTGCAGCAGAGTACATTATATCGATATTATACCGTGACTGCAGTATATGATTTAACATAAACTTCTTTCTGTTGTGATGTATTGTCTGACACACGGTTCTGCAACCACCTAAGGAATACAGAAAAAAGTTTGCGGTGTTGTCGGCTTAATTACCAATAAATCCAAATAAACATTTTAACTCGCACACTTATAAAGAAAATCATATTTATGGTAAAATATCTAGCTACTAACTCGTAAGACTAAACAATATGTATTTATCTATATTAGATATAAGAAAATATTATTATATACTCTCCGGAATGCAAGCAAATTTTAACACTTTTAATTTGGGCGAAATGAATAAAATTCCTAATGTCATATCTGGCAACAGGTACAAAATCTCGCGCGATTAAAAAAAAATTATAGTCGACCAGACAAATTTGCATCGCAAAATAGCCGACAGGCTTGCAGGTCATTTAATGTGATCAACTAATTGCGATGCATGCATGCATGCCAGTGGTGGATATATGGGATTGTTTAACTATTTAAAGATTATTTTTATACATTTTCTTATTGTCTGCGCTTTTTGTTAAAATGAATCTTCAAGGAAAAACATTTCATAGCCAAACAAGGGAGGTAGTGGCAAACGTATATAAAGTATGTGATGAAGTGGGGCCATGATTTGAAAATTAAATTTAAAAAAAACAAGACGTTATTTAATTTATATTTTATTTGCTTAGTTGTTATCTTGGTTGAGAATTAATATTTATGTTATGTATTGTTTATTTATAATATTTTAGATACAAACATCAACAATTAAAAATAATAAACTGCACAGCAAAAATAAAGTAGGCACGCACTTCTTATTTTAAACTAATTTTTTTGTATTTCCTCACCCTTTCGTCTCGGTTAAGTTACCGTGTGGACGACAATACCTATTTATATACCTACTGATTAGGGACCTACTGCCTCATTTTAATTTTTGCTATGACTTTATTTGTAATTTGAAATTTATTTGCTCGAATTTATTGTAATTGTCTTCTCTCTCGCTTTTCAGACCCTTAAGAAAGTTTTTATATAAAACGAAACGTTGGGATAAATACAATTATTGTTGTAATTTCATTGCCTGCCCTCATTTCCGCTATACTTATTCGAATCTACTAATAAGGGCGCTATACTTACCTAACTATATATATGTTTATGTAAGCGATTTCAAATAAGTGAGTACAAGGACAGGCAATTCTCAGGGCTCTGAAACAATAGGATTCTTTCTTTTCCGAAACGTCGGCAAATTAAAATTAAGATCCTTAAACCTATAAAACCACCTACATAAAAAGTCTATTGGATCCGATTGGATCATTAACAATTTTATTTTATATTATTTTTTAAATTTAAGATTAAATAGAAAACAGGAGAAACACTTTTTTTTTAATGTCGACTTCTATATTTCTAAACAAATATAACTATTGTGGAATCACGTTACCGCACACGTTACAATGACCTTTACATAAAATCACAACGGGTTGTTTTGGATCTGAACAGTTCCCTTTCCAATGTAGCCGCCAAGCGCCCAGTTTTAAAATTTTTGTCGCTCCAAAGTAACTTGTTTTGATGCGGTATTTTTTTGGAGCGTTCGCGAAGTTTTTTCCACCTCTACAAAATGGTATTCGTCATGTTATAAAATGGAAAATAATATCACATAATAAAAACCCATAAAATTTTATTTTCGTAAGATAAACAATATATTATATTATAGGGGTGAGTGTTCCTCCTGAAACACCGGTCTTTACCAAAAAAAGAAATGGCACTTGCTCGAATATACCTCAAAAGTGAAAACAATATTTTTCTCGCATTTTATTCTTACCTGTATCATTACCGTCTCTGTCATTTTCAGCTTCTTGGAGCATACGGTATACTGCACTGTTTGATGCATCGTAATCCTTTTCGTTTTTCTTAAAATTGACACTGCAAAAAATTTAATTTTAAGTAATAATAATGATGAAAACTAAGAATAAAAAAAAATATGAAAATATAAATAGGGTTTTAAACTACACACATCGCCAAAATTTTTGGACCCCTCTTGTAAATTTTGAAACGAAATATTTCTCATGGGTGCTCTTTTGAACATTTAATCTTTATTTCACCGTCGCTACACAACAAAAAATGTTTACAAAAACAATTGTCCACAATTTTAGACACCATCTTTTTTTTACTTTATTGTTATGTCGAATATTTTATTATATTCTGGGATAAGCTGATTTCTTTATAAAATCCATGTAATCAATAAAGCTCCTTTTCAATTCAAAAAAATGTTTGTAATTCATATGGATTTAGCGTGTTGAAGTGATTGTTGAGTTTTTCTTTGCAATTATGCCTGGCAATAGAATTTCAGTGTTCAATAGAGCAAGAATAGTGGCTTTGCATAATGAGGGTCTGCCGAATCATCAAATCTCGGATTGACTAGGGAATCCCCGCGCTTCAGTTATCCGAATAGTGTGTTTGTACCAGGAAACTAACAGCGTTGACTGGAGACGTGGAACTGGGCGTCCTAGAGTAACTAATGCAAGAGAAGATCGGTATGTAGCAGGTTATGTATGTCGGAATCGAACCATAACAGTCTCAGCTGTCGGAACTCATTGTAAAAGAACATTAAATATTTTAATTTGAAGAAATAGTCCATACTTAAAGTGGAGTTGAAAGTATGCGAACGAAAGAAAAACACAAAGTCTCCCTCCACAAAATTTAATAGAATAAAAACTCTAGTTTAAATGGTCTCTACATGTTTCGAACGTAGAAACGTTCATCATCAGGAGACAGAAATCTATTTTATGCTGATGGTGTTAGCAAAAGAGAAAATTAGAACCTTAATGGAGCTTTTATGGACGTAAAAAACGTTTAAATAATATTTTTAAATGTAGAAGAAACATGGCATGAAGAAAATTGACAATTGTTGAACCATACTGAGCATTCATAAAAGTTATTAAAGTAGGCCTAAACCAACCAAACTAAATGGGGAAGAAGAGAAAACATTCTTTATAAGAAGGTGTCGAAAATTATTTAATTTTTAATTTTTGAAAAACATATCCAGCATAAGTAGGACATTATGAGGATAGAAGTGCAGTAGCACAATAATGTTGTTAGGTAGACAGAATTTTTTGGGGTACTGAGGACTTCTGTCTACCTAACAACATTATTGTGCTACTGCACTTCTATCGTCATAATGCCCTACTTATGCTGGATATGTTTTTCAAAAATTAAAAATTAAATAATTTTCGACACCTTCTTATTAAGAATTTTTTCTCTTCTTCCCCATTTAGTTTGGTTGGTTTAGGCTTACTTTAATAACTTTTTTGAATGCTCAGTTTGGTTCAACCATTGTCAATTTTCTTCATGCCATGTTTCTTCTACATTTAAATTTTTTTTTTTTAAGTTTTTACGTCCATAAAAGCTCCATTAAGGTTCTAATTTTCTCTTTTGATAGATTTCTGTCTCCTGATGATGAACGTTTCTACGTTCGAAACATGTAGAGACCATTTAAACTAGAGTTTCTATTCTATTAAATTTTGTGGAGGAAGACTTTGTGTTTTTCTTTCCTTCTCGTTAAATATTTTGTTTGAAGTGTCCTCCATTGACTCTTAAGCAACATTCTATTGATTTTAGTACATTTATAATTGTTGCTCGTCGAATTTCATCAGGGTTTAATTGTTGCTTGCCTTTTACTCTATTCTCTAAATCTTCTGGTGTTTGTACCGGCATTTTATAAATATCTTCTTTTATCGTTCCCCATAGGTAAGCATCTACGGGCGTGAGTTCTGGTGAGAGTGGGGACCAATCCCATGGACCCATCAGACGTATTATCCATCTATCCTCAAATACATTTGTTGTTGGCTCCAGGCGCGTGCTTGGGAAATTTTAGGGCCCGGGAAATAATTCCCTTATAGGGCCCCAGTGGCGGCTTGTGACGTATAGACGCGGGTAGGCGTAAAGTCCGCTCCAGGAGAAAAGCGCCGCAGACGATTTTTTTTTGGACCACACCCAAATTTTAACGAATTTCGTCAATAATTTATAGCAAAATTTTTAAAATCGACGACGTATGTACCTACAGCCATCAGAAGACGTTCTAGCTTTTTTTACATATCTTGTGATTTTTGTCATATTATAAAAATAGAATAAAATCTAACAATTAAAAAAACACAAATTTTCAAATTTGGTATGTAAATAATAAGGCGTCCGCAGGCGCGTGCTTGACAATAGGGCCTACCCTTAACATCTTAAAATTTTTGTCATTTATTAAATTGAATGATGAAAGAGTTTTGGACTTCCATTGTCTTTATTTGTTTTAAATCACGTTTCAACTGGTAAGTATCTCCAGTCGTCTTCAGGTGAATACTAAATAAGTAAAGTAACTACAGGACTATTTATACTAGCTAGGTGCACTAAAGCATAACTGAGGTGGGTGCAGTCATGCGTTCAGTTGGCACGCGATCTTATCCTAATATTACATCTATCTAACAAAGGTTTCCACTTTACTTATTTAGTATTTACCTGAAGACGACTGGAGATACTTACCAGTTGAAACGTTGTGATTTAAAACAAATAAAGACAATGGAAGTCCAAAACTCTTTCATCATTCAAGAATCATTATTGTCTCCAACCTTCAAACAGTAATTTATTAAATTATTAAGACATTTTATAAACTAAGAGTTTTATGAAAGCCTTTTAGAAACTGATACAAAATAATCAACACTAAAAAATAAAGAAAATGGAGTTTTCTTAAATTTAAACAGACTCGATTACACTGTAACGTAGGAAATATATATTTAAAAAAAATACAAACAAATACGAAAACAAAATAATATTTAAACAAATAAAAAACAACTAGATATAAATACAAAACACAATTTCTAAATATCGAAAATACGTATAAAAAATTAATCCCAACCACTGTTTATTATGTATGTTACACGCGTATTTTAAAATTTTTTAAACCTAATAATAATAATTTAAATGTATATTTTTGTTATAAATTAACCTCTTTTCTATGGTTGTTTTTTTTAAAATAAAGAACAGGAGCTGAGTAAAAAAAAATTTTGGTATGGGGGTATAGTGGGTGACTGAAAATCTGTTGGGGGTATTGGTATTGTGGTACCTCTTCTCGGGTATTACGCCGGCCAGTGGGAGGGCCCTTGTGCCCAATTTATGGGAGGGCCCACCAGGAAACTCCCGGTAAACCGGTCGCCCAGCACGCGCCTGGTTGGCTCATAACTAACTTCATTGGTGCAGTGGGCAGGTACCTCATCCAACTGGTACCAACAGCTCCGATAAATTCAAGCGGCAAATTATCCAAAAAATCTCTGATAGTTCTTAATATTGCTAAATATTTTGTTGAACTTAAATTTAATTACGGACTAAACTAACTTTATTGTTCATTAGTAAAGAGACCACTTCAAACAAAATTAAAATAGGGGATAGTGGGGCGGAACGGGGTACTGGGGCAGAACGGGGTACCCATTATAAAAACCAAACGAACTACCAGAAATGTTTCAAATTCTGCCGATAGAGTGATTTTATGCTTCCTTACTTACTGTTTCGACAGTTGGCCGCAATAGGTCCACTGTGTAGGTTGTGTGTTTAGTTGTGTGAATATTGGCGCGAAATTGTAATCCGTAGAGTTATCACAGTAAGTGAGGTTTTTGTTTATTTATGCTAAATTTGAATTACCTATCGAAAATATTATCTCAGTGGCTTCCTTTCTATACGCCGTATTTTACATCATTTGTTTTTTTTTTCACAAAAATTTAACACTTTTTACCTAAAATAACCACGTGGGGGTGGAATGGGGTGGGGCAGAATGGGGTACCTATGTTAGGTACCCCGTTCTGCCCCACCCCATTATCAACCTATAATATTATTATGTTCCATTTTTCCAGATGGTTCGCAATTATAATCGCAAAATAAAACGACAAAGCTGGTCAGCTGAATCGATGCATCAAGCTGTTTTGTCCGTTATTATTGGAGATATGGGATACAAAAGAGCAGCTGAACAGTTTGTCGTTTCTCAAACTACTTTGGAGATACACGTTCTTCATGGAAGGATAAACCGCTTGCTCCTAATAATGAAAATTTTAGTTTTCCTTGCATCACAAAGCGAGTCGAGTCGAAAAAGAGGCAAAACCGATATATTAACATCAACTCCATATAAAAATGAACTGGAGGCGACACTTGCTGCAAGAAAAATACCAGTCGAAAAAAAGAAAAAGTTAGAAAAAATGCACTCTTGACAAGCCTGAAAGCTTTAATAAAGAAGAAGTCGGGAAAGAAAATGAGATTTAACAAAAACAAAGTTGCGATACAAGAGTCCGACTCATCTTCAGAAGACAGCGATGATGACGCAGAATGCCTTTACTGCCAAGAGTTTTGGTCAGTAGAAGGATGGATTGCGTATTCGGGTGTGCCTCAAGTGGACCCATAACGCATGTGCAGGATTAGATAGTGATGATGATGACTGCCCTCATAATAATATGTGAATTTTGTCAGCAAATGTTTTACCTTTTATCACATATCTTGTATGCAACTTTAATGTTTATTGATAATTTTTGATTAATGTTTACGATTATTATCTATAAAGTGGAGTATAAATATAAATTTTAAGTACCCCATTCCGCATTTTTTTTTTTTTAATTTCTATAATGTCAGGAATGTTTTAAAATTCGCAATTAAAAAATATTAAAACTGAGAACTTGTACTCCAAATAGCCAGTAGGCGCCAGAAAATGTTCAACTATTAACCATTTAAAATTTTTAAATTGTTTTTAAACGTTAGGTACCCCGTTCTACCCCGCCTTCCCCTATGTATTTTATCCTTATCTGTATAAACCTACTTTTAAAAAATAAAACATAACAATGTTGGTTTTGTAAATGTTACAGTCGTTTGACAAAAATGAAAAATTTTGAATTTTACAGCAGTGGATTTTTTAAATGTCCATAACTTAAAAATTATTTAAAATATAAACATGCATGTACTTAGCAATTAGATAAAGAATGCAATTCTACACATAATGGTAAATTAAAATACAGGGTGTTCTATTTAAAAAAATTGAGTTATGAACATTTATCTCAATGGTCAGATTAGCACAATTTTAAATACTGTATGAAAAATGTAAATCCTAAGTTATGGAATCTAGAGATCTATGTTTTAATCAAAAGTTTTCAAAAGTTCAAATGTTTAGCTTTATTAGTTTCCAAGTTACTAAACTTGCTTCTCGGTATGCTTTTACATACAAAATGTATTTTATAATTCATATCTCAAAAACGATTTTAATAAGGAATCCAAAAATGCTTAAATATACAGGGTGTTTTATTTGAAATAGTAACGTTGGCAATAACTTCCGGTATAACTGGAAGTCGTTTAAACGTGACAATATAATACTTTAAAAGTTCAAAGTCAATTATACCTACTTGCTACGAAATTTTTAATATAGATAACTTTACTCGTTTCCAAGATCTTTTAATAGACTACTCACCGTGAATGACCCTATAGGATATGTTATACAAAATGTTTAGGATGCTCCTCTTTAAAAAAAGGTATCTTCGGTATGCCCTGACTATTCTGGACATTGTAGAATTTAAAATAATTTTAAATTGTAAATTGACTACTGCCCTTCGATAACTCTATTTTCGAAAATACTAAAAATTTTATTATTTTATATGTGTTGAGAGTGGACCACTCTGTATGTAAAAGTATTTTCAAAAACTAATAATATCGCAGAATATATTTAGCCTGTTGGCGAGTATTTTAAACAAAAAATAAATTTGGCGTTTAGTTCCTGTTTATTAATAATATGAAAAATATTTGGGAGGGCATGTGGGTGCATTGGATTTATGTGACAGAGAAGAAAGAGGAAAAATGATGTTTGGCTAAAATTGTTTTTTTTAAACGGGTTTCGTTGATTCCTATCTGCTCGTTTAGCAGAGCGTATCATTAAATTTGATTTATTTCATACACTTTATTAAAATATTGGAAATTTTTATTAGACTTTTTAAACGCAAAAATTTTCGAAAACCCCAGTAAAATGGGCTTCTATACTGCTGGCAAACTGCAAGTTACCGTGGCATTTTATGTGAGTACGAGAGAGTAAAAAATATGTTTAGATGCCCGCAATAAGGACAACAGATCAATCAGTGTTGCCGGCGTGTGACGTGAACAACGCATGGCGAGGCCAGAGAGGGGATAATTTATTTAAATTAAGTGATTTAGTCGATAGGTACTAGGTGGAAATCCATAATTATAGTATTATGGGATTCAGTAAAATAAGCAATCATCCTTTTTTCAAAGAGTTTCTTTATTGGCATAGGTATGTTGATGACGTCTTAATATGTTTTTTTGGAACTGATAGACAGTTAAAAGTCTTTTTAGAATATATTAACAGCCGACACAATAATATCAAGTTTACACTAAAACTCGAAAGTTCCAATTCTATTAATTTTATTGATTTAAATATTAAGAGAGAAACGAATAGATACGATTTCTATGTTTTCCATAAACCATCTTACACTGTTACTGTCATACACAACTCTTCGTGCCACCCTATACAATACAAATTAGCTTCTTTTCAAAGTATGACGCATAGACTAGCAACTAAATCTCCCTCTAAACAAAATCAATATTCAAAAAGAACTAAACATTATTAAACAAATTGCAGTTAATAACTGATATAACTCAAATCTAATTGACCAAATCCTAAAAATTGACCAAATCCTAAAAAAGGAAACTTACAAAACTATGACTTAGTTTTTCCTAAAAGTTTGAGCCTGTTTTGTTTCTCAGAAAATTGTTATAATGTTCCTGTATTATTTTGTTAAAATGTCTACCCGTTGGGTCTGTTTTAGGACAATCTTTGCATTTTAATTTATAGACGCCTGATTTTTTAGTTTTATCGCTTTTAGTTTTATTGTTTTTAATAAATTTACTTAAAGAGTTATTAGTTTCGTAACACAAATTTATATCAAGTTTTTTAAAAAAATTGCCAATTACTTTGCTAGGTTGTCCAAAGAAAGTGATAAGTTTAAATTGCTTTTTAAAAATGACTAATAAAATAATTTTTCAACTTTGTTTTCGTCTAAGTACACAAAATGTTCTTGTCCTTATCATAGTCTTACTATATTTTTACATTACTTCGTGTAAGTGGCACTTGGGCCCTTTGGTGCTGATGATGGTACTTTCTAGTACCAAAACATGTTAACCCCCCAATAAATTGACTATTAATATATTTGTGGAGACAACTGTGAGTTTGGCTGCTCACGAACTCCGCCGGATTAAGACAGCCACAGGTATATTTCAAAAATTGGCCTGTATGGAGTACCTATAAACTCCGCCGTAGTGGTAATTAGGGGTTGTTCCAGGTAATTGTACAAATCGATCAAGTTTCTTGATGTAGGTAAAATAATTAGATTTTATATATTTATTTATATTAGTATTAGGTAGTTATATTCCCAAACAGGTAAAATAGCCTAATTCATAAAGTTCATCACATTGACAGAGAATTATTAGTTTATTCGTTTTAGTGGAGTAGGAAGGTATATTTTTGAAAAAGTGAAAATAATGGAAGTGATCACCGGTCAACGTGGAAATAAGTTAATAGTAGAAGATGAATTCAAGTTTCATAGAGCCGAAAAGACTTCGTTTGGAGTAAAATGGAAATGCGTCCAAAAAAAGTGCAATTCTAAAATTTATGTTGACGATGAACTTACAACCATATTCAAAAAGGATGGGTCTCATAACCACCCGCCGCCTAAACATCTAAGTAGGCAACATATCTTGAGTAATAGATGTGTTTTGGACTTCCATTGCCTTTAGTTTTTCATATCACAACGTTTCAACTGGTAAGTATCTCCAGTCGTCTTCAGGTGAATACTAAACAAGTAACAAGTTACAAAGCTACGAGCCCATTTATACTACCTAGAGGGGGCGGAGCTAGTGACGAATTCGGGTGCAGTCGTGAGTCATCTGCTTACGTCACCATGATTATTCATCTGCTGACGTCATCCGCTTACGTCATCACGTTTGCATCACTACTCAATCTGAGCCTACACCTATTTAACAAGGGCTTCCAAATGTTTCTTATATCTGCAGAAGGTTTACTGAAACAGTCAGGGTTCTGCAAACGTGATGACGTAAGCGGATGACGTCAGCAGATAAATAATCATGGTGACGTAAGCAGATGACTCACGACTGCACCCGAATTCGTCACTAGCTCCGCCCCCCCTAGGTAGTATAAATGGGCTCGTAGCTTTGTAACTTGTTTAGTATTCACCTGAAGACGACTGGAGATACTTACCAGTTGAAACGTTGTGATATAAAAAACTAAAGGCAATGGAAGTCCAAAACACATCTATTACTCAAGATAAATCATTGTCTACAACCTTCAAACAAACACTAGGCAACATATATCCAACAGCATTAAAAGAAAAGCTGTGGAAAACATAAGCGAGAGGCCACTCAAACTAATTAAAAGGGAAATAACGTCAAATAACATTGATGAATTGACAACAAGAGATTTTACATACATAAGAAATAATATGTATAATGCTCGAAAATCTGTCTTCCCTGCTCTGCCAAAATCTGTTGAAAAAATCCAAGAATATTTGAAAAATGCTAATATAACAACGATAAAAAACGAACCATTTTTAATGGAGAATGACGAAGTTAACAAGATTGTGATATATTCTCATGTGCAACTAATATCCAGTTTTTAAGTAACTCAGAAAAAATCTTCGTTGATGGAACTTTTGATTACTGCCCAAAACTGTTTCTTCAGTTTTTCACTATACACGGCTTACAAAACCCTCACTATATTCCATTGGTGTTTTGTTTATTGCCTGATAATAAGTTGACAACGTATATGCAAGCATTCAAAGCAATTGCCGCAAGGTGTCAGAGTTTAAACTTAATTTTCCAACCCAAGGAAATCGTTACCGACTTTGAAAACGCCATCCATGATGCAGCAAGGAACGTTTTTCCAAATGTCCGGATTACAGGATGCCGATTCCATTTGTGCCAAAGTTTCTGGAGAAGAATGACTATAAAAATAAATCATCTAAAGTTGGTGAATGGCTACGGTGGACCTTTGGTTTAACAATGCTCGAACCAAGTGATGTTAGTGACTGTTTTGTGTTTAGTCTTATGTCTCTGATTCCTACTAACCAAAAACTAATTAAGTTTGCTGACTATTTGACGGACAATTATATTGATGAGTATAGTTTATTTCCTCCATCTATCTGGACAAGTGCTACAGAAACTAAACGCACTACAAATGCTTGTGAGTCTTTCATAGTAAATTCAACTCATATTTTTATAATGCCCATCCAAACATTTTACATTTTATCGATGTTTTAAAAAATATTCAGATAGATACATAAGTACGTAAAAATGAATAGTGTTAAAATACCCCACGAAATAAAAAATAAATTATATTTAAGGAAGAAATTATTTTTTAAAGACAAAATAACCTTGTACAAATCCAAAACGATAACGAAATTTGAGTTTGTGAAATTAGTTTCATATTATTTAAAGAAATATTGTTTAAATTATAAGCTTTAGGATATTAAGATAGTTTAATATTAAGTGTACAGTTTTAGACAGGGTTTAATAAAAAATTGAAATGAAGTTTTATGGTTTTATTTACTATATTACGCATAATTATGATGCGGCGGAGTTTATGTATAAGATTCTTGAAGTTGCCGGCAGAGTTTATGTATAGTAAATATGACTGGTCAATTAGTCCGGCGGAGTTTAGGAATAGCCGTGAGTTTTTCCCCCATATCTCAACAGCTCGACTTTGAGATAATGGAATAGTTCCGTAAAATAAATATTTCTAAGCTCACGCCTTAACTAAAATTAAAAGTAAAAGGTATAATCAAGATCGAGAGGTAATTACAAAATAATTATTTTACGAATAAAACTAAGGCCTAATACACATCGATTATAATACATCGATGCATCGCTTAAAAACGATATATTATCGCATTGAAAATATCGATGTTTTCGATGCGTCGATGTATATCGAACATCCCTATTTCCGTTTGATGTTCTTTGACAGCGCCGACAGCGGTCTGAAATTTTCTTCAGTTTATCGGTTTTGTGTATTAATTGCTGTTTTTTGTGTGCTTGTGATATTGTTTTGTAGACTAATTAAGATGAGTCGCAAGTGTCAAATGTGCGAGCATTCGGAAAATAATAATTTTGCAGTTACTTTTCATTGGTGAGTAAATAGAAAGCTGGGTTATTTGTAGGTTTGGTTTAAACTATAGTAGCAAGGTCCCATTCAAAGGTAAAAAGCTATCCAAAAGTATTTAAGTATGGTGTTCCTCGAGGAACAATTTTAGGACCATTAATTTTTAATATTTATATTAACGACTTAGGTATTTAGTATAAATTGCCATGGACAATTTCATAGTTTTGCAGATGATACTACAATTTTTTATACCGATACAAATTGGGAAAACTTAAATAATAAAATTAAAAAAGATTTCAAAATTATAAAAAATTGGTTTGATAACAATTTGTTAACAATTAATTTTAATAAAACAAATTATATTTCTTTTTCTTTAAACCTAAATAACCTACCACGAAAGTATTCAAATAAATGAAGACATTCAAATTTTTAAAGTTAATAAAATAAAATATTTAGGAATTATTTTTGATAGTAAATTAAATTGGAATTTTCACTTAGAATATTTAATTAAAAAATTAAGAAGTTTACTACCGATTTTTAAAAACGTTAAAAAAATTTTAAATGTAATACATATGGAAATACTTATTATATTACGCGTAAGTAGAAACTCATTTAAATTACGGAATTTTAGGTTGGGGAGGAATAAATAGAACTTTAGTTAAAAAATTGGAAATATTACAAAAAAGGTTTCTAAAAATTATATTCAATAAAAATTATCTTTATCCTTTAAAAGAATTATATTCAGGAACAAAAAAGTTGACCATAAGACAACTTTATATTTATAACATCTTAATATAATATACCTATATTTAAAAATAAAAACCTTATACAATTTAAAAACCATAATCATAATACACGTCATAAAAATAAAATAACCATAAAACCTAAAATAAATAAGTCCATAGGACAAAAAATTTCAAATATTTATGTTTTTATTTAAACGATTATTTACCAACAAAAATTAAAAAATTGTTTTCATTAAAAAAATTTAAAGTCGAAATAGAAACATGGATATTAAAAACATACAATTTAAAAATATTTTTAGAAATGCTAATTAATTTACTTATATAAGTAATATTTTTTACTTAAAAATTATAAACTAATAATTTTATTATAGGTAATATATTTATTCAAAAAAACTGCGTTTATACTATAAATTAACATTTTTACTTTAAAACTAAATTTTAATGCATATTTATGATTTATAATTTTACATACTAAAACAAAAAATAAGATTTGACCCTAACAAGCTCAGCTTCAGGGGATTGAAGAATAAGTTTATAGAAGACAACATAAACATATTTTTATTATATTATTAAATTTTAAATAAATAAACTTATTATTATTATTATTATTAAATCCACCATAATTCGTACTCCCTTCCCCACCCAGCTCTTCACTGCCTGTCTCGTATACCATAACGAAGTTGTCAACACATTTTAATAGCGTTTACATATTATGTGCCATCTATAGTACCAGATCAGGGTATAGTATGTATGGCATTCGCTGCGCTGTTTTGTTTCGATATCAAGGGTACCTGCTAGGGACGAATATAAAAATATTTTAATTATTTCTCGTATTTGTTAGATCAATATTAATTTTGATTTATTAGAGGAATATTGTTGGCAATTGATCAGATAAAATGCTGTTAATTAAAATAATTAAATAAATTGAACGATGTTTTGAAAATTGAAAAAAGGTTTTATGCCTCCGCCGGAAATCGAACCCGGAACCTCTCGATTACCAGTGGAAAAGAAATTATTTTGTTATATTTAACGCGAAAAAACCCACAAAATAATTATGAGTTAAACAGCGCGGAAAATACAATAGAGTGTCATCATTGGCGTCGTTCCAATATTTAGGTTAAATCTTTAAAAACGTATTAAATAACTGCTTGGAAAAATCAGTGGAAACTGTTTACGAGAGACGGTCTATTTAGATCACGCCCATGTTGATATTTAGCTTAGTGGGTTTTAAAATAAAACAAATTGGCAGCTAGTTAACGATTCCAGAATAAATGTCCGGATGTAAACAGCTAAACGAAAATAGAAGTAACTTTTGCTTGAGGAGAAATTGCAAGATCATATTCTATTAGATCAAGCAGGCAAAGCATGGTTAAACAGTAAGTACATACTGTGCGAGTAAAAATTATTTGCAGCAAAGAGGACCTTGCATCTAAGGACGTAATGCTTAGCCGTAGAGCCTAATACCTGTTGGGTGTCAGTAACTACCTAAATTAACAATCAACCAGTTATTCCATCTTTAACAGTCGTTACAAGTAATTTGATTCATCGCTAATTTTTCCAATTTCTTGAAAAATTCACATAATGGGCTTTACGGAACAGCACAAAACATTCATGGTTCAAGCGTATTTTCAAAACGGGGTTAGAGTAAATGGTGAGTGGCAATACAATCCGGGTTTGTGCATGGACGATTTTCACGAACATTTTTCTAACGTTGCTTTTATTGCTGGGGATTTTTATCATTGCCTGAAAAGAACCGTGGATGTGTTTAGGGAAACAGGTTCTATACAACACAAAAAAGGAGCAGGAAGATCATCTGTAAGAACAGAAGAACTTGTTGCAAACGTTCGTAAAATAATGCAAAATACGCCAACAAATTGTATAAGACGCTTGTCCCAAGAAGTGGGAAGATCTTATGGAATATGCAGGACTATTCTTAAGAAGCAGCTAAATTTATTTCCTTATAAAGTGCAAATATTCCAAGAAATACAAGTCGTAGATATTGAAAGACGCAGGAATTACTCTTCATGGTTTACCCAAAATTTATTGGAAAGAAATGATTTGTTAGACCTGACATTTTTTTCGGATGAAGCCTGGTTCCACCTCTCCGGTTATGTGAATTCTCAGAATACACGCATGTGGAGTAGTGAAAATCCCCATTTTTTTTGTAGAGTCCACATTGCACCCTCAAAAAATTGGTGTCTGGTTATCTGTTTCCCGAAGAAGAATTGTTGGTCCTATTTTTTTCCATGACACAGTTACGGCACAGCGGTATAGAGACAATATTTTGAATCCATTTGTGGAGCAATTACTTGAAGACGAACTACGTTTTGGATATTTTCAACAGGACGGTGCAACCGCCCATACAGCCACCGAAACTATTAACTACTTACCTCCGCAATTTTTTCGATGACAGATTGATCAGTTTTCGATCAGACATTGAATTTCCACCTAGATCACCTTGTTTAACGGTTATGGATTACTTCGTTTTTCCTCATTTAAAGAACACTATTTTTAAAATACCAGTTGCAAATTTAGAACAATTACAAGAAAGGATTATCCAAGAATGTGGTAACATTTCTCCAGAGATGCTGGTCAACACTTTCGAAAATATGAAGAAACGTGTCAATTTATGCTTGGAGCATGGCGGTGGCCAATTTCAGCAATTTATGTAATTATTTTTCTTTTTCTTTATGTATATTCTTACTTTGTTAATTTTGTAAACAACAAAAATAAATTTGTATTTGTCTACTTAGTTTATTACCCATTAGTTTGCTATATTATCACGTCATAATATGAATTTGACAAAATTTTAACCTAGATTTGGTTAGATATATCGTCGCCATAATATCATTGTGATCTAAACCAAGCTCACGTTATTTAATCCAATTTGATGCAAATAATTTTTGCTCGCACGGTAGTTATCGTGATAAATTACAAGCACCTTGTCTGCACAGAAGACGAACCCCCAAGAAGGCACAACTTAGAGATTATCGTTCTTCGTCGCTAAAATAAAGCAAAATTATAGTTATTTCTTTCTTATTATTACCATTATTAACAGAAAAAATAAGCTTTTCAAAATTGCATTTTAGCTGCGCAAGTGGTTTGACAACCTTGTTTAAAAATTACGAAATATACCAAATTTGACACTAAGCAAAATAAAAATATTTTTCTTGTAGTTTACGATGCAAGAAAAAGTTATAAAGATGGATTATAGACATAGACATAGACATAGACATATTTATTTGACCACATTTTGGTAAATTACAATTTGTAGCAAGTCATATAAAATAAAAAGCATTCCTGTACGCATGGATTTAACTAAATTAAAATATATATTAAAACATAATTGTATAAGAACATATAGCATACACAAACTTTATAAACAAACAGTAATAACAAAAAAGAGTTAAACTTTGAATGTTGATCTTCGTAAATTAACAACATCAAAGTATTCTACCACTGAGCAGAAACCATGGGATTCAAAGTATATTAATTACATCTTTAAATTTTTTAATGTATTTTACTATTTCTCACACTACAACAGGAGGAAATTGTTAAAACAACCCATCCGCCGTGGCTGTGCCCATATAGGTACTCCCGAACTGAATTAGAATAGTGACGGCGAAAAGATTTTTTAATCGTAGATTTGAATTTTGAATAACTAAGCAGCCTGACTTAGCACATTAGCACATTATTTAGGTAATATCTGACATATTACAAACATATAAATTTATTACATTGCTAATTTTGGGAGAATAGTATAGTGAAAGAACCATGAGATAATAATGTTAAAAAAAATCTTTCTTGATATTTTTCGCTATACAATTCTTCTAAAATAATTAATGAAATTCCTTATTATTTATTTAATATCATGTCAATTATTACCTTTAAAATAGGGAGACGATAATGATTTTATTTAAATTTTGTGTAAAAGCTAGTACCTAAAAATAAATAAATCTACGCGAAATAGGTTATAGGTTGACAAGCATGTTGATACTCCCACAATATCTTAGTTCAAACTTTTTAAATTAGAGTAACTCAATTATCTTAGTTTTATCATACACTTTGTAACTTGGGACACTCGGTAGATACCTTAAGGTCTTTTATTAGCTTCACCTGTATGTTTGTCTGTTTGTCCGTAACCGACTTCTTTGAACCCGATTTTGACCCACTTTAAACGGTCAGATTTAATTTAAATTTTGTAGACTTATCAAGAACCGCTGACAATACAATAATCTACACGCAAAAATTCTGACAGCTGTCAGGTATAAAACGAAGAAGCGATTTTGACGAAACAAATTATGGGGTCGCATAGTATTTGATGCGGAGACTTCGGGAAAAATAAGCAAAAAATTATTTTGTCAAAATTTGACAGCTGCTGCTGTCAATATGTCAAATCGTATAAAAAAATGATATTTATGAAAAAACTATAAGGTCGTATGTATATTGACGGTGGAAAGTTGAAAAAAATACGCAAAAAATTCTCTTGTCAAAATTTGACACCTGTCAATATGTCAGAATTATTACAATAACCGATATAGTTAAATTCACATAAAGTTTTAATGTCAAGACTTGTCATTGTCTAGTTACTTTAGATTTCACCAACTTACTACCGTATGATTTGACCGAATGGGCAGGAATCGACGTACCTACGAGCTACGCGTCGAGAACGATCTGAAATTGAAAATGCATAAGAGGGAGAAACAAACAAAATTACGTTCGAAGTTAAGCGATGAAGTTGTTACACGTGTTTTAAGTGTTTTTTCTTTTTCTTTTCTGGAATTGTTCGGCCAACTCTTTTTATTTCAATCTCTTTTTAATCTTATAAAATAATACAAGATAGACATACTTTGTGTGCAGTACAATTATTATACTAATTAAATTTAGCCATTAGTATAAATTTATATTTTATGTTGCTGCAGTATTTGACAAGTATGACAGAACTAAAATGTCACGGCGTTAAAAGTTTATGTGAATTCAACTATAGTAATGAAACAAACGTGGGGTCGTATAGATATTGTCGCTAAGAATGAAGAAAAAGTTTTAAAAAATTCTACCAGTCAAAATGAAATTTTAACATTTTTTTTTTAATTTTGAAAATTTTTGTCGTTTGTTCGGGTTTGTATGTATGTTTTTTTGTAACCGACTTCTTTAAACCCGATTTTGACCCACTTTAAACGGTCAGATTTAATTTAAATTTTGTAGAGAAGAACCGCTGACAATACAATAATCTACTAATCTAGCTCAATCTACTTAAAAAAAAAAATTTCTTAACAATAACTCAAACTAAAAAATGAAAAAAAAAAATTATTTAAAAAAACTAAAAAACACGCTTTAATAATTAATTAAACCAAAAAGCGGAAAATATATATACTTTAAAATAATTCTTGAAATTCTTAATATAGATAGAAAATAATAATGAACGATAAACATTAGTTTTGTTTTGAAAAAAGCATGGGTCGCTTTGTGCTATATTTTTCGTATATCGAGCAGCCCACGCTTTTTTCACAATAATACCAATGTTTATCGTTTATTATTATTTTCTGCCTATATTAAGAATTTCAAGAATTATTTTAAACTATATTTATTTTTAGCTTTTTAGTTTGATTAATTATTAAAGCATGTTTTTTAGTTCTTTTAAACTATATTTATTATTCTTTAGGAAATAAACTAAGTGAGTGCATTAGACACAAAACGCTGCGAAAACAGTCGTCAACGATGTCGTCAGTTATCTTTAAAACAGCTGCTTAAAAAAAAGGATAATTCTTGCCCTAGAGCATTTAATAAAAAAATGCCGAAATTTTTCCGTAGGTTATAGAGCTTGTTGAACCAAATAAAACAAAGTAAAACATTTATTAAATTCCTGCTAGGGTTGAGTAGAGCAGAATAAACTATTATAATAAAATTATTATTATTATTATTATTATTATTATTATTATTATTATTATTAATATTATTATTATTATTATTATTATTATTATTATTATTATTATTATTATTATTATTATTATTATTATTATTATTATTATTATAAAACAAGCTAACAAAATCTGAATTGTTTATTTTTTGCACGACTTCCTTTCCACCCTGTTTAATATTAAAGTGCATTGTCTACGTCATAGGTGTAGGTAGCACACTACTAGTCTGCAAAAAATAACAATTACAAAATAACAAACTCAAACAAACCGCAACAAAATAATTGACAATTTTTTTAACTTACCCTAAAGCACCGGTAGATAAAACTTCAGTTTGAGCGGAAAGAGATTCAGCAATGGCGTCCTCCGAATAAAGTTTTAAAGGACTGTTATATTGCTTATTAATTAACTGTGGACCACCATTCACAGCACCATTTACCTGCAATGCAAGAAATAATTTTAAATAAAAAAATGATTTTAATATTTTTTATACAGTATACAATTCATATTGGTATATTTAAAAAACACTTATAAAACTGTTATATAGATATTTTGTAAATCCTAAAACAAAAATTTCATTTTATAATGTTGAAGAACTACACCAAAATATCGCAAAATTGCTGTATAACCCAGGTCTTGCAAAATAATATGGATAACTTTTATAAGTTAAAATGGCGATGGAATATTTCTAATAAAAAATATTTGTAATGATAGAATCTTTGACAAACGGCATTAAATGACGAATTTTATGTGCCCGGCAACTTTTTCTGACTGAGGTCGGAACCCTAATTAAAAATTAAATTTTTCGACCTTGGGAGATGAGGGGTTGATCCTAAGACAACAAATAGTTATATATGCCGGGTGTCCAGGGAAGGTGGCTCGCCCCTCTAACTTTTTTGTTTTTCAAGATAATGAAATAAAATTTGGGGGATTTGTATACGACATAAAACTGCATTTTTTGAAAGGTGACTCTACATTATGGATCTTCCAGTTTAACCGGAAGTGACATAAACTTTCGATTTTTAAATAGGACACCTGGTATATTTTTCCTTTTTTTGACTCCATATGACATTCTAAATACAACGATGTGTCACTTGTCACATTTTGTCACCAAGAAAATTTTTTTTTTTCAAATTTATTGTTATCTAGACGGCTATGAATACCTTAAAATCACTTATTTCAGTTCTTTAATCTTGGGAAAAATACAATTTTACTATTTTTGGTCCAATGCTATATGCTATGTAAAATTTAATCTTTAAAGTTGTATAACTCATTTTTTTTAAATGGCCAAATGGTGGCTCGATGGGTTAAGAAAAAAGATGATTTTATTACGATTATTTTGATACCATACACTATTATTTGGTTTTAGAACAGCTGCCATTAAAAAACTTTAAAAAGTTAACTTAGAACTTTCCTAAAATGAAGCATATTTTAATGCATCAAGTAGCCAGTGGCCAGCAAAACTGATAAAAAAAATCATGCCTTGAAGAAAATTGAAATGCCAACAGCTTCTGCCAAAGTAAATTAGTTCGTTGTTTAAAAAGCATGGAAAATAATAGTTTTACAAGAAGTGAAAAAGTTGATAAATGTTATCAGTGTTTGGAGAATGTAGAAAGAATTCAACCGATGCTGCACGACTTTACGCACAAAGATATTGTAATCGGCGCGCGGCGTCATCCAACCCGGCACTATTAGGTACCCAAAACTGGTTCCGAAAATGCGAAATGAGCTTGACAATAGTAACATATCAACTTTTTCACTCCTTGTAAAACTAGTATTTTCCATGCTTTTTAAACAACAAACTAATTTACTTTGGCAGAAGCTGTTGGCATTTCAATTTCCTTCAAGGCATGATTTTTTTTATTAGTTTTGCTGGTCACAGGCTACTTGAGGCATTTAAATCTAAATTTATTTTCAAAAGATGCTTCATTTTAGGAAAGTTCTAAGTTAACTTTTTAAAGTTTTTTAATGGCAGCTTTTCTAAAACCTAATAGTGTATGGTATCAAAATAATCGTAATGAAATCCTCTTTTTTCTTAACCTGACGAGCCACAATGTTGCCATTTAAAAAAAATGAGTTATACAATTTTAAAGATTAAATTTTACATAGCACATAGCATTGGATCAAAAATAGTAAAATTGCATTTTTCCCAAGATTAAAGAACTGAAATAAGTGATTTTAAGTTATTCATAGCACTCTAGATAAAACAATAAATTTGGAAAAAAAATATTTTCTTGGTGACAAAAAGTGACAAGTGACACATCGTTGTATTTAGAATATCATATGGAGTCAAGAAAAGTAAAAATATACCAGGTGTCCCATTTAAAAATCGAAAGTTTATGTTACTTTCGGTTAAACCGGAAGTTCCATAATGTTGAGTCACCTGTCAAAAAATGCAGTTTTATGTCGTATACAAATCCCCCAAATTTTATTTCATTATCTTGAAAAACAAAAAAATTAGAGGGGCGAGCCACCTTCCGTGGACACCCGGTATACAAACCTGAAGAAGATAAAATCTTTACATTATATTAATATAAGTATATAATTTTTTCTATAAATTTAATGCTTGGGCTTGGATATAGGGAACCTCATGCAACATTTAAGGTGTCATACATTGACTGCCTTGTTAAAGTGTATATTATACAGGGTGCCAGTAAGTATATGGCATACTCTCGGGAGCGTATAGGGGAGGTCAAAATAACTCTACTTTGTCATATAAGAATAACCTAAAGTGTCCCTTAACGGAGATACAGGGCCCCAAAGAGGTACCCAGCGACTTACCTTTTCGGCTCTAACTTTTGAACCGACACGTATAACTTTTTAAAATTTTAGTATTTTGTGTAGGCCATAAAGTTATAAAACCGTACTACAGTAGATGTTTTACATCGTCAGAAAAGTCAGGAATGGACTTGCCACCACACTCGTTGAGACAAAATTTTGACAGGTGTCTTTTTACAGAGTTAAAAGCAGATTATTTAAATACTTTAGTTATTTTCTTTTTTAAAAAGGTACTCTACATTTGTCTCAATAGTTTTCAAAAAAATAAGGTTTTTGTATGTTACGTTTAAGCATTGATTCGAAATTTATTTAATAATCAAGTTTATTAACATAAGCTATTTGAACACAATAAATAATTAATCAAATAACTTTAAGATTAATACTACGCAGTAAAATAATAAAATAAATTATTACATCTCATTTATGCTCACATGCATCTAACTTATGGACAAGCACTCGGTAATTGTGTGGAGGCAAAAAGAATTTATTCTGATAAATTTCTAAATCGGCGTTTTCCGTATCGAAAAACAAAAAAGTATTTAAAAAATCAATTTTAAGCTCTGTAAAATGACACCTGTCAAAATTTTGGCCCAACAAGTGTGGTGGCAAGTCCGTCCCTGACTTTCCTGACGATGTAAAACATAATGTAGTACGGTTTTATGAGTCTCTATGGTCTACACAAAATACTAAAATTTCATTAAATTATACGTGTTGGTTCAAAAGTTATAGCCGAAAAGGTAAGTCGCCTCTTTGGGGCTCTATATTTTCGTTAAGGGGCACTTTAGATTTTTTTTTATGACAAAGTATAGTTATTTTGACCTCCCCTATACGCTCCCGAGAGTATGCCATATACTTACCGGACACCCTGTATGTGTTAAGTTAGAGTGTATCTAATTTTTTTTATTGAATTCAGTAAGCCAAGCTCACTTGCAAATATTTAATATGTTTCGTGCAGTCAATCCAAAGTTACTGAACAAAAAATATTATCATCTATGTTCCTAAAATAAATAGTACCTACTGGTCTGAATTATTTTAATGAAGATACCAACAAACATTTTGATAATTTAATTAGTGTCAGCTTCAAAAAAACTTTAACCTATTTTTTAACTGTTTCGTCATATCATAAAAGAATCCTCATAATATGTCAGTTTCAATAACGGAAAGGTTAACATTTTTTCCAAAAGTCAAATGTCGAATAATGTTGGATAATCCTTTCTTGTAATTGTTCTAAATTTGCAACTGGTGTTTTAAAAATAGTGTTCTTTAAATGAGGAAAAACGAAGTAATCCATAACCTTTAAACAAGGTGATCTAGGTGGGAATTTAATGTCTGATCGAAAACTGATCAATCTGTCGTCGAAAAAATTGCGTAAGTAGTTAATAGTTTCGGCGGCTGTATGGGCGGTTGCACCGTCCTGTTGAAAATATCTAAATCGTAGTTCGTCGTCAAGTAATTGCATCACAAATGGATTCAAAATATTGTCTCTATACCGCTGTGCCGTGACTGTGTCATTGAAAAAAATAGGACCAACAATTCTTCTTCGGGAAACAGCTAACCAGACACCAATTTTTTGAGGGTGCAATGTGGACTTTACAAAAAAATTGGGATTTTCACTACTCCACATGCGTGTATTCTGATAATTCACATAACCGTAGAGGTGGAACCAGGCTTCACCCGAAAAAAATGTCAGGTCTAATAAATCATTTATTTCCAATAAATTTTGGGTAAACCATTGAGAGTAATTCCTGCGTCTTTCAAAATCTGCGGCTTGTATTTCTTGGAATACTTGCACTTTATAAGGAAATAAATTTAGCTGCTTCTTAAGAATAGTCCTGCATGTTCCATAAGATCCTCCCACTTCTTGGGACAGGCTTCTTATACAATTTGTTGGCGTATTTTGTATTATTTCACGAACGTTTTCAACTAGTTCTTCTGTTCTTACAGATGGTCTTCCTGCTCCTTTTTTGTGTTGTATAGAAAATGTTCGTGAAAATCGTCCATGCACAAGCCCGGAATGTATTGCCACTGACCATTTACTCTAACCCCGTTTTGAAAATACGCTTCAACCATGAATGTTTTGTGCTGTTCCGTAAAGCCCATTGTGTGAATTTTTCAAGAAATTGGAAAAATTAGCGATGAATCAAATTACTTGTAACGACTGTCAAAGATGAAGGAATAACTGATTGATTGTTAATTCAGGTAGTTACTGACACCCAACAGGTATTAAGCTCTACGGCTAAGTACTACGTCCTTAGATGCAAGGCCCTCTTTGATGCAAATAATTTTTGCTCGAACGGTATTAATAAATGAGATTAATGCAATTTTAGGCGGCAGACAATAGATATACTTTAAATTTAGACTTTTACAGGCTGTGCAATCACATTACATCTTACATTTACTCAATAAACTAACAATAAAGTTAACACAAATAAATTGTCTTGAACTGTATTCGTTTGTATACCTCATATCTTGACCTATATTAAAAGAGATCAGGTTCAAGTGGGCAATTTAATGGGTTGCGTTCTTTTAAATTAATTTTAATTTGCAATGTTCAGATTGGAATTTTGTATTGATCAATTGCCAGAAAGCAGTACGTATGGTCGATAAAAATGTTTCTATGCACATTAATTGCAACATATTGGAAATAAAATTTTATGTGTTAATAGGCATAATAGTTAAATATATCTTGTGGATATTTAAATTGTAGTTTTAGGAGCATCTGGTTTATTTTCGAGACGGTCTGCGAATTAAACATTTTTATTTCTGAAAGTGTACAGCTTTTAGGGGATGAAAAACCATATTAGGTGTACATTTAAAAAAAAGTTAATAACCCTAAAACTTTTTCGGATTTGAGAATACTTAGTATTCTTCCGGCAATGTCGAAAATTCTAGAAAAAATTTTGCAGGACAGGTACTCTTTTTTTATAGAAAATCACCTTCTTCCTGACAACCAATGTGGTTTTCGAAAAAACTTCCAGTACGGCCACAGCATTAAGTTCAGTTATGGACGATATCATGACCGCCTATGATAAAGGCCAGGCCAGCCTGTTGATCTTGTTGGATTTCTCCAAACCTTTCGATACACTCGATCATTATCTTTTGTCCTCTAAATTACATTATTATGGGTTTGACGTGGATTCTGTTAAACCAATATATCATCTTTTTTAACCAACCGTGCTCAAAAAGTCGTTAATAACATAAACTCCAATCCGATTGACATTCTTTCAGGTGTTCCGCAAGGCTCCATTCTATCTCCACTATTGTTCATTATTTAGACAGCAGAGATCATAACTTCTACGCAATTTTGTCAGTCAGACGCTTACGCGGACGATACTCAACTTTACCTGAGCTTCTCCACAACAAACTACTTGGATGCGATCCAGCAAATTAATTTCGACTTGGAAACCATTATTTCCTTAATGTGAACATTTCTCTAAATGGCCTTCATCTTCCTTATGTGCATTCAGCGAAAAATCTTGATATCGTTTTGGATGAGGAGCTGCGCTTCAAAGAACACGTAAAAAATAGTAAGAAAAAAGCATTATATTCCTTAAAATTAATTTACAATAACAGACATATCCTCGATCAAAAACTTAAAAGAATGCTCTGCGATAGCCTAGTTCCGTCACACTACTTCTACTGCGACTTCATTTATATGCCTTGTTTACATGAAATTGAAAAGAATAGAATACAAAAAATGCAAAATTTCTGCTGTAGACTGATTTACGGAATAAGAAAACGCGAGCTATAACCCATAAAATAAATGAGTGCAAATGGCTTCATATGAGAAATAGATGTAACTTTTATCTGGGTAATTTTATTCATAAACTTCTTACCCTGAAGAATAAGTCAAAAAAACTTAAAAATAAGTTCGTTTCCAGAGACAATATTCACAATAGAAATATAGATAGATACAAGAACAGTTTTACCATACCCCAATATAAAACATCATTATTTCCAAGAAATTTCACTTATAATGCTATAAAATTTTATAGGTAACTCAATTCCAAAAGAATTCAAGTTGTATAATATTAATAAGTTTAAGTTTAAGCTTCGTGCGTACTTATTCAATAAGCAATAATACATTAATTTATTTTTTCACCACTTTTGCTGCCCGGGACCGCGCTTATCGTTTCCCATTTTGTCATTAATTTAGTTATACCATTAGTTTATAATAAATGTCATATTTATCAGACCAATACATCCTCTGCAAGGCATTACACTATTATTTATTTTTTTATATTAGTATATTTCGAGACGACTACATTCTCAGTTCAGTGGTTGAGTTGGAATTTTTCAAGCTAGACTTCGCCACTCTGAGTTTGGTGAATTTCTCTTTATTTTCAGCTATGTATACATATTATTTTCTGTTAATAAAAGTATTTTTTATTATTATTATTATTAAATGCAGGGCGCTTTCAGGCTATCGGCCATCCTCAGTGCTTCGTACAAAGTAATAAATAAACTTTATAGAAATGGGCCTTTTTTAACATCCTGAATTAGAACCTATCGATAATAAATCACAATAATAAAAATCTTCCTAGAGAGTCACCAACCTTTTCTAGAAACAATTCAAGAGAAAGAGGGAGACAGTTTGAAAACATGTCAATTATTGCGTCATCCCAATATCCGCGCAATTCTTTTATTCGTTTGCCTCGACGACTATCTTTATTTTAACAAACTAAATAGACAAGAACAGCTTAAAAATAGAAAATAACCCGTTATCAGTTAGATGCAGCGCTCAATCTTCAGCGTGAATCCTGGCGATCCATGAGTCGATGCAGATGTGACGTCAGTTAGGTTTTCTGTGTGTTTTTATTAAAGAGCGTATCTTGTTTATTTGTTTTCCCATTCCTTTCGAGCGAAAATTTTGGAACCAAATGCATTATTTGGGATCACAACATTTTAGTTTGCCCAAAAATAAGGAAAAATATACTAAATTTATGTTCATATTTTCAATTTCAAAGATGGTCTGTAATTTTCGGGCTTCGGAAAAATAACCGGTGTTAAAAAGCATGTCTTAATAACAAATAAAGCGTCAGCTAATATTAAAACTATAAAATATTAAAATAAGGCAAAAATTGGGGTTTTCTTAGGCTCCTTTTATACTGGGATTCTGAATCTCGGATTCCGTTACCTCGGCTTCATATTTAACGTAGCGCTTAAGCGAAACCTTTATACGGGCGCTTTATCGGATACAGAATCGCGATTCTAAATTTCGGAATCGCACTAATTTCAGCCGCCCGGCTACGGGATTCGAATCGGCGACACGTCTAGCATTGGTTTATATGTAAGCATTTACACTGCGATTCTCGTTTAGTAGCCTCTTGCCAGCTCCGTATTAAGGGTCGTTTCTGTTTACGAATAAATAATTCAATATGGATGTTTTAAAAACTCTTTTCGACACTAACAAGTTCATATCGTCAATACAGGCACGTCCAAGCTTATGTGATACTTCGGCAGAAGAGTATTCCAATGAAACAGGCACACTGGGTGGACGTGGCTAAAGAAATTTTGTCTTTTAAGATATTGTGTAGCTCGTCAAAAGACCGAACTGACATTCTGAAATATTTAGTTGAAAAATTTCGCAGGGTGTTCTCTTAAATTTTTATAGAGTAAAACATATGCTCCTGCTGTATTACGTTCGCTGATTATTGGATGAACCCACATTCTACGTTTCCTTAATTTTTTTCTTTTTTTTACACACCATCTGATAATAATATAGCAACAGTGCTTCTTCTACTGCATTCATTTAAACACTGAACAGAAGCGTGCGGCCCTGGAATTAATCGCCTCTCCACAAAATTGACGAAACCGCGCAAGATTAGAAAAGTATGCATTTCGAATTTCATTAGAATTCACGTGAGATTCTGAATCCCAGATAATGTATCTCGCATTCAGAATCCCAGTATAAAAGGAGCCTTAGTCACATTGTAAAATTCGTGGCACTGTTTAAGTGAATGTTTGTAGATAAAGAATACTATTGAACTTGCGTACCTATAATAGTAACAATAATAATAATAATAGTAACTCGTTCAATAGTATAGTATTATTATCCGCGTATTCACTTGTCGATTAACACCCATCTAACCCTAAGAAATAAAAACTTACTTGTGTATTAAAAGGTTTTGCAGATACGTTGTGTCCAGTTCCAATCGCTCCAATACTTTCTCGTTGATTTGCGGCCAACGATGTTTGCGTTAAAGCACTGACGTTGTTGATTGAGGGAGAAGGTTTCGGGTATGTTCCCGTGGGAACAACTGATGGCTTCCACGTTGATCCGCCTCTAAAAATACAATTATAATTCTTATTTCGTGCCGTTATTTTATTGGGCAAAAGACCAATTTAGAAGATCAAGGTCACATTGGCCTAGATTAGAACGTTATTTATTTATTGGACGAGGAGCAAATAAATAATACCCAAAATATATTTACTTAGAGTGGTATGGGGGCAATGAGAGGCAGCGAGAGCGAGAGAAGCATATAAATTTAAGCCACGTGCAGTTTATGACTAATTTGCTATATGGAAGCAGAACCATGTCACTTTAGTTTTTGTAAAATTTTTGTAAATAACTTTATTATTTGTTGTTCAAGTTTGAACTTCATGTTTTCATTTTTTCGTCGGATTCTACCCTCACTGATATGACGAAATGGGTCTGGGGATGGACCTGGCGAAAAAAAAGGATAAATCTTTACTTCTGATTTATTAGAATAGCTTTGCTATTTTTTTGGACAAGTTTTGTAATATTCCTAAATAGTTTTTACTATCTGACGAAGACAAGCACACTAACGTACCGTGACTATCAGGGCAGGGGGATCCAAATAACGTTCCTTTTATTGGAGAGTGTATAACTGGTCATGGAATGCAACAAATAGCCGGAATTTGTTTTTTTAAATTCGCACCCGTCAATAGAAAAACATATAAAAATATATGATATAATATATTATAATATGCAGACGATACCAAGATATTCTGTGATCCAACAATTCAACATGGCGATATGGTTAAGGATTTGGCCGGATTAGAGAGATGGATGGAATGTGGGATACAACAACCCCTAGCTTGAACATTATATGGGGAGTAGTGAGCTTAAGAAGGTTACTTAACAGGTCAACCTGGGTGTTCTTATGACACACAATCTTAAATGGGAGCAACACATAAATGGAAATGTGAAGAGGGCAAACACTACAATCTATTTGATACGACGATGCTTTAGAGACATGTCCCCAGAGGTGTTTTTGAAAGCCTACGAAACGTATGTGAGACCTATAGGTACTGGAGCATGCAGTTGTGGCGTGGTGTCCATATTTTAGAGGAGATATGGATCTCCTAGAGCGAGTGCAACGAAGAGCCACGAAAATTCCTTTACGTCTGAGAAATCTGTCATATTATACAATGTGTTCATTTGAAAACTTCCCACCTCGATTATCCTGCTTTAAATTAAAAATGTGGAAAATCGCTCGGACCCGTCGATTTTTATTTCGAGGGGGACATCTTTTGCGTATATTGTCAATCTTGATACTTCAAGCCCCTAGGAGGGAGGGGGGGTAAGATCTAAATATTAAATAGGTACCCCTATTTTTTATCATTTTTTTGGATTCTGCATAAAATTCTGAATATTTTTTAATAAAAGCATTATTAGTCTATACTTAACAGTTTCCGAGATATTTACTCTTAAAAATTACATTTTTGAACTTTGACAGCGTCCAGCTTTCTAACTGTACGTCTTAGATCAAAACGGCTTACATGTCCATATCTTCGATTTTTATTATCTTTCCAATAGTGTGAACTTTCGGTTAAACCGGATGTAAGAAATATAGTACTTTCGGTTTAACCGGAAATTGACACTATTGAAAAGATAATATAAATCGAAGATAGGGACATGTAAGCCGTTTTGCTCTAAGACGTACAGTTAGAAAGCTAGACGCCGTCAAAGTTCAAAAATTTAATTTTTTAAGAGTAAATATCTCGGAAACTGTTAAGTATAGACTAATAATGCTTTTATTAAAAAATGTTCAGAATTTTATGCAGAATCCAAAAAAATTATATCAAATAGGGGTATCAATTTAAGATTTAGATCTTACCCCCCCCCCCCCCCCCTCCCTCCTAGGGACTTAAAGTAACAAGATTCACAATATACGCAAAAGATGTCTCCCTCGAAATAAAAATCGACGGGTCCGAGCGATTTTTCACATTTTTATTTTAAAGCAGGAAAATCGAGGTGGGAAGTTTTCAAATGAAAACCCTGTATATATATTGGAAGATCGCAGAAGCAGAGGCTGTCTAATCGAGGTTTATCAAATACTCCACGGGCACTACACATGTGATATCGATTTCTTTCATCGGGATGCCAACCATCACCTTCGGGGACATTCTTTAAAATTAACTAGTGAACTTAGGCATAGACTAACCAGAAGGAACTTTATTACAAATCGGGCAGTGCAAAAGTGGAATGACCTACCAGACGAGATTGTTTCCTCCCCTCCCCTATGATTAACACTTTTAAAAATCTTTGTTACATATTTCATTTATTGTTTTTTATTTCATTTAACACGATTTCACTGTCCGTATATTTGTAAAAAGTACATTAGATTTCATTATAGAATAGAATTTTTAACATCAATAAATAAGTTTCGGTTTCGGCTGAAACTGAGACCATGGCCAAAGATTCGGTTTCGGCTAAAAATCTTGTTTCGATCGGAGACTAGATTTTTTACCCAAAATTAATTTTCCACTTAATGAACACTTTACTGATGACAGTGTGTTCTATTTTGTCTTAATATTCAGGTGTATTACTTTTAGACACAAACTACGTTTTCAAAAATACTTATTTTATGAAGTTACCTTATACGGGGTCAAAAACAAATAAACTTTTAATAAGTTTTATGTAGGTTGCGTTGAGTCTTATTTTGCCAAAGTGGTGCAGTTTACAAAATTTGGGTAAAAAATCAAAATTATCTTATGCAGCTAAAATTTTGCATGTGGGCTAGAAACTGCATTTAAAAAAACTTTTTCTAATACCTTTTTTTAAATCTTTCAGAAATAACCACACTTTTAAATTATTTTTTGGAACTAATTAAAATTTTACAGATAATGCGAATCACGTGACTATTTTTTTTGCTTAATTTTCATCTCGATCGAAGCAGAACTTGATGCCAAAGTCAAATTTCGAATAAAGTTATTAATTAAAAAAAATCCCATATGATGCGGACTTTACTGGTCACATGCACTATGTATATGCTTAAAACACTAGGCAAACTTAAATATTTATTTACGCTCACCACGCCCAATTAGGGATTTTTTCAGGATTGTTCAATTTTGGGGAGTCGATTTCAAATCTGAAAACGAATTTCATAGGAAGCGCTTAGTTTTTCAGATATGTCTTCTTAAAGTGCTTGTTGTTGAAGGCAAGAGTTCACCAGCGCATGTAAAATAAACCAAATTTTTACCCTAGCCAATTTAAAAATATTAAAATAACAATTCTTAAACTCTTTATCTCATGTAGCAGATTTTTCGATTATCTACCCTTTCTTTGGAAAATACTTGTAAGTTTAAAAACTATTTTTATCCAAAGAAAGGCCTAATTTAAAAATCGGCTGCAAGACAAACAATGCTTGGACCTTTACCAATTTAGTGATATCGAATTTATATCTGTTTGATTAAACTTTACCAATGATATTTGGAGACAGCCGATCGTCTGCAAAGATTTTTGAAATATTTATCTTGGCGACGGTTAATAGTATAGAATTTAAATCCATAAAAATTACTTTATTATTTCTAAATAAACAACTATATCTTGAAATAAATTCGATAGGTTTAAAAACTTTCGAGTAAATGGTAGAATTGCATCGCGAGTAAAAGCGATTGTAGACTCTCAAGTTTCTAATGCAAAAATCGCATTTTTATAGACATTGTTCACACAAGAATTAAGAAAAAAATTAGTAAAATGGGCAGTCTTTAATACAGTGTGGTACTTTTCCCACGATTTTTCTTTTTTGAGGATAAAAATAACCAAAACGTAACATATTTGTTGCCTCCAACGCAACAAAAAAAATTTTGCATAGTAGGATGTGACGAACCCAAAAACAAATGAATAACCGGCCTCCTAAACATATGTTCTAGTGTGAAGAAATTAATTGAACATACTCAAGTTTTAAAATAAATATTTTAACTGAAAAATTAATAAAATGTGTCCATTTTTTTAAATTTTAAGCTGGAAGAAGTTTCACTATAATTGAGTAACAAAGAGTGATTTATTTGCAATAAAGAAAAAAAATTAAAATATTCTAGGATGGTGACATAATCCACTAAAAAATAGCGCTTTAGGAAGAAAGTTCTCAAAAACTAGGCGTTTTCGTTGCAAAACGTTTTCAAATTTGCAATCACCATCCGTGAAAAAATCATTCATTTTAGTGTGGTAGACGTAATAGATATTTACCAAAATTTCCACACTAACCTTTGGATTACCATATCAAAATTGGAACCAGATCTTACTATAACATCTTGCGCATCTTTGTGTAGTAGGTTATATACATCAACATTATTTATTTTAATAACAGCATCTCCAGCAATGAGTCCAGCGCGCTCTGCCGGTGATCCGCCATTAACCTGAAAAAAAAAACATTCTAGAAACTTATTTACTTTAAATTGCTAAAGTCTTTTTGGCCTTAAAAATAATATTTAGAATATTAAAGTGTAAGTTTTGTTTTCCATGTTGTTATAAAGGTTTTATTTTGACGTAGTGCAAAAGCAGTCAATGACAATAACATCATACTTATAACAGCCCATGGATACCTGTGGATATGCCATCATACGTTACTACGAAACAAAGATTTTTGGCACTTCTGTAATGAGAAAGAAAGAAATGAGACACTTCCACTGGTATATTTGTTTAAGAGTTTAAAAGATGGTAAATTCTCTACATGTTTCGAACAGTGGCGGCTCGTGGGGTAGAGCCACAGTGCCATGGCACTACCTGCCCTCCTGTCTAGCGTTCTGTCCTTTACAAATTACCAAAACCTATTAAAATTAATATTCTTGTTTTTAAAGCAATTAGCAAAATAATTTAAAAATGGAACACAGTCGGGTGCAAATTTCCATCTAAAAGGAAGCGATTATGCGTAAAAGGTAACGTAGCTTCCGCGCCAAGCGCGACGAGGCACACGGGAGGTGACGAAACGCCATCACCTCAATAAAAAACATTGGAAAATGACCTTGAATGCAAGCAGGCAAAAATCTCGGCGACGGTAGCCAGGCTCTCTTCGTTTGACCGTTTGATGTTAGACGTTTCAAACAGCTGATGTTCGCGTCGCGTCCCGATTTGTTTTCGTTTGGCCAGCTGATTTAAGGTAGGGTTAACGAACTTTTTATTTTAGAAATACATAAGTAATGAATACTATTAGATTTTTAAAGGAAACTCCATTTTCTACCATTTCCTTAGAACAGAAATTGGAAATTAGGACGACCGTTACCAGATTTAAATATAGAAAAAACTCAGGGCGGACAGAAAGTGCGTTTGCGTTAATTTAATAGAAATATTTATGGAAAAAATACTTTGGTGTGCGGTTGTGATGAATCTAATAGACTATTTTGTTTTATGTGTGTTTTATTTGGTGGGGAGCAAACTTGGTCCCAAAAAGGTACAGATGATTTGGTCCATATCTGGGACAAAATGAAGACACATGAAAAATCGAAGGTACATTTAAACAATATATTTAATTTCAGTATGCTTGGTAAAATTAACATTAAAACTCAATTAAATTCTGCATATCACAATGAAATAATGAAGAAAAACGAACAAATTGATAAAAACAGATACATATTAAACCAAATTATAAACTGCGTTCGGTTTTGTGGTGCATTTGAGTTGGCTTTGAGAGGTCATGACGAAAAAGAGACGTCGGAAAATAGGGGCATATTTCGTGAATTAATAAATTTCAACTCAGAATTAGACAAAACTCTTAAAGATCATATTGAAAAATCAAAAGTATTTAAAGGAACATCAAAAACCATACAAAATGAACTTCTGGACTGTATGTTAGATGTGTATCATGACTATCATGATGAAGTCATAAAAGAAATAAAGGACTCTCCGTTTATCGCTGTTATCGCAGATGAAACCACTGACATTGCTTGTGTGTTTCAACTTGTTATCGTGTTTAGGTATACCTATTCAAGATATGATTGTAAATTCATAAATTAAATTAGGTGCCTTTTTGCTTATTTTTCCTACTTCAAAAGCAAGAACTATTAACAAAAAAGGGCGTGGCACCCAAAATTTTTTTGCCTGCGGCGCTAAGGGTTTACCTGGCCCTACTTCACTAAAATGGCACGAGCCGCCACTGGTTTCGAATGTATAAAACTTCATGATCAGGACAAAAAGAGAAATAATAAATCGAAAAGATGTATTCCTACCGGAGCTCTAAGATGACAGAAAAAACTTGGGCACTAGTTAAGTGATTTAAAAAAACTTCAAACTATTTACCAAAAAAAAATTTAAGAAGGGAGATCATTCGTAAAGTATAGAATGTAACGAATTAGGCCACTAAGTCAGAAAATTGCATTAGGGCAAACTATGTATAAATGCACAAAAATTGATTGTATAATAAAATGAGAAATAAAATGTATAGTAGAGGAGGATCTGAACTGCATTCAAAAGATTTAGTAGGAGGTTAATATTATATTAACCATGAGAAAAGCAAATGGGTGCACACAAGAGTAAGCAAGAACCACAAGTGTAAGGAAAAAAATCATTATTAAAACTGATATAAGTAACTCAATTAAGGGTACAGTAAACGAAGTAAAAGCATTGACTAAAAATTATGTAAACATCACACCATTGAGGAATAGTTTAAAATAGTAATTTTTGTTATTTTCGAAAGTTAAAATTGAAAGTTCAAAGAAATAAAAAAAAATGTACACAGCAGAAAGACTGCAATAATTGTTACTATTTAAAATGTCATTAAATTTTCTCAGCGAATATCCGTCGAAAATTGGTAAATAACTCAATCTTTTATTACAGCTTCATTTAGCTCAATACGTCAGAATATATAATATAAGTAGTTTATACTCTGTGACGTTACTTTATTATACATTATCACCTATTTATACTTAATACTATTAGGATATTGTAAACGAAAATTTAAAATGTTTGTAGCCAATGGAATTCCTTTATTTTAAGTCGTTACAATGCCAAAGAAAATTTTGATTTTTTTTATCTGCAGGGGTACATTGCGGAAAATTAATAAGCAAGAGGAAAAGCCACTTTCTATTATTGGTTATCAGTCCAAACCGATAGCCTATGGGCTTTCAGCGCTGCCTAGCACTCCTGCAAATAACTTATGTCTTTAAAGTTTGTTGCTGGTGGGGGTATGCAGGGTAGTACACAACATTAATTTGATTATGAAATGGATAATATGTAAGTAATGTTTTCTAGCTATGTTATTGTTAGTTGGTATTATCGTTATCGATACTATTAGGTACATTACCTCTACCAACCTTCATTTTCACATTATTTGAAACGTTTTTAAATGGAAATAGGTTGGATTTTTTAGAGTTAGAGTTGTAACTAATTACCTTTTTTCCCATAGAACTATTTGAGATCAAAATTTGATACTATCAGGAAATGGTAATGTTGATATGAGGAATCGAATTCAAAAGGGTAGTGTTACATTTAAAAAAAAAACATTCCTTGAGTTACAAAAAAAACAAAAAATCTGGCAACGTCGCAATTGTCAATTCGATTTTTTAAGTTATCCAGCTGTACCAAAATTCATTGATTAGAGAATAAGCCGTTCCGGTTATTTCAACTAACCCTGTATATATAACAAAAGGTTTAAAAAGTAATAGCATTAACACCCTAAATTTTGGAAACCTTTGGGAATAAGATAAATTGGGCTCGATCCTCCTATTCTAGCTTCAGGAATTTATGCTAGCGTATTGCACAGACGTTTTAGATAATAGATATAAGGTATACAGTGATGGGCTAAAATATGGAACAAATTCATTTAAAAATCAGGTATTCATTTTTTGAAAAAACGCTCGGACACGTCGATTATAATTCTTTCTTCCGGATTTTTTGCCTCAAAAAGAAATTATACCGGGTGTGTCAAAAAGTAGATGTAGCAAAATTTTTTAGTTTTTTAAATAGAACCCCCCTATTTTTACTTATTACCCTAATTCTACGTCAAATTCTGCGCATAATTCATGTAGCATACTCTATCCTTATCTCTAACGGTTTTAGAGAAAAATTACATCATAAAAAAAAATTCTTTAAAAAAAGGTACATGTATACCTACTTAAAGGTAAACAGGTAAATTTAAATGAATTGTTACTACGATAGCAAGTCATGTGTCAATCAAAAATTAGTTTAGGTATAATTTTGAAAAACGGTGATCATGGTGCATTTAAATGAAACACAAAGAATCGAAATTTTAACTTTAATTGGATGTGGAGACAAAACAAGAAGTCAAGAAGAAGTTTGTAACTTGTTTAACGCTAAGTATCCAGAACGAGCGATTACAAGATCTACAGTAAGTAAAATTGAGAAGAAATTCAGGGAAACAGGGAATGTAAAGGATCGTCTACGGCCAGGTCGTCCAAAAATTAGTGAAAACTCACAATTGAACATTTTGTTAGAGGTTGAAGATAATCCTCATAGTGCATCCACTGAAGTAGCCCTTAATAATGATGTTAGCCGACGATCTGTGTTGCGGGTATTGAAACAAGAAAAGTACCATCCGTACAAAATTAGGTTGCTGCACGAGCTAAACGAAGATGATCCCGACCGCCGACTACAGTTTTGTGAAACTATGATGAAAATTTGCAACTTAAATCTATTTTTTTATCGCAACATACTTTTTAGCGATGAAGCCACGTTTTGTTTGAATGGTTCGGTAAACAGACAAAATTTTCGGTATTGGAGTACAAATAATCCCCGTTGGATGAGAGAACAGCACACGCAATACCCACAAAAAGTAAATGTTTGGGCAGGGATATTAAATGATAGAATTATTGGACCTTTTTTCTTCGATGGAAATCTTACAGGAGACCGGTATTTACAATTTCTTCAAAATGAATTAATTCCCACACTAGCAGTGGATTTTCCAAATCCGAATCAGCCTCATCTACCAGAAGCGTCTATTTGGTTTCAGCAGGATGGTGCTCCGCCTCATTTTGCTCGACAAGTACGAGAGTATTTGAATACTGTATTTCCCGAACGATGGATAGGTAGAAGAGGACCCATAGAATGGCCTGCAAGATCTCCCGATCTTACACCCATGGATTTCTTTCTTTGGGGTTATTTGGAATCAAAAGTGTATAAGGATAAACCACAAAATTTGAAAGACTTAAAATTTAAAATTAGATATGAAGTTAGGCAAATTAATGAAAATACTGTAAATAATGTTCTAAAAGGGTTTTTAAGTAGATTAGCATATTGTCAAAAAGTTAATGGTTTGCAACACTTAAGAAACTAATTTTTTAACCTTTTTGTAAAGAATTTTTTTTTATGATGTAATTTTTCTCTAAAACCGTTAGAGATAAGGATAGAGTATGCTACATGAATTATGCGCAGAATTTGACGTAGAATTAGGGTAATAAGTAAAAATAGGGGGGTTCTATTTAAAAAACAAACATTTTTGCTACATCTACTTTTTGACACACCCGATATAATTTCTTGTCGAGGCAAAAAATCCGGAAGAAAGAATTATAATCGACGTGTCCGAGCGTTTTTTCAAAAAATGAATACCTGATTTTTAAATAAATTTGTTCCATATTTTAGCCCATCACCGTATAAAGTATATTATGCATTCCGAACTACAATAATTAGTAGTTAAAATTTCATGCGCAGTTTTGACGATCGTGTTGATGTTGTCCGATTTATGTTACAAAAATGAATTTATAGATAGATAGATAGATAGATAGATAAACATTTATTTGTTTCATAAGGATGCCAGTAAGGCATATAAAACGTGTCAAAAACACTATAATCAAAATATATAATATAGTTTAAAACTTCACAAATTTACGATAAAATAATTTAATACCATTTAAAAGAAGAAGACCTAAATAATAAAAAAAGACACAATAAAAAACTCATCACATTCCCCTGAGGGGATTACAACAAAAAAGCAAAAAAGGAACAGTAAGAACATTTGCAGACTTCACTGTTTACTCCTAAATCAGGAGATGAATAAAACTTTGTAACCAGCCGACAATTAAAACGATGTTTAGGTACAATCAAACGAAAGAAAAAAATAAACTTCTCAAAAAAGTTCACCATCCCTGATATGCTTAGTCAAAAACTACATGCAGTAAAAAAGTACTTCAGAGAATATGGAGAACTTTTTGTTAGATGCTCCCCTACACAACTTAAAAATTTAGACTTAGTCATGGTCCACATTTCTAGCGGAAATTTATTCCAAATTTTTATCATGGTGTTGTGACAATTTTTCTTAATAAGGCTAAGTTTTGTTTTATCTAAGAGTAAATCTTGTTTGTTCTTTGTATTGTATGAATGTGTTCGTTCACTTGTTGTAAATAAAGATAGATTTTCAAAAACAAACTTTACTACTTCATAAACATATATTCCCGTAACCGTCATCAGGCCATTCTCCTTAAAAGTCGGTTTACAACTTTCCCGAAACCTCAGCCCAAACATAGTTCGCAAGCATCTCTCTTCTGTAGAGTCTGTACTCTTTCAACGACCACAGAGTTTCCCCAAAAAATAATTCCGTACCTAATCCTAGAGACCACACACGAATGATAGAGGGTAAGAGCCGCCTTGAGACCTACATTTTCCTTAACAATTCTCAGAGAGTAGCAATATTTAGAAAGGCCACCGCTTAGATCATCGATATGGGCTCTCCAATCAAGACGCTCGTCGATCTTTATTCCCAGAAAAGATATAGATTTACTCACTTCCATCGCGACCCCGCCCACACTTGCCTCATCCAGGTCTCCCCCTCTAACCCCAAAATAAAAGCAAGTTATTGGTAGAGAAACATGCCTGAAGCGTGCGAACGGCCTTATTCACTGTATCAGCAGCGTCTTCCCTGTTTTTTTCACTAATAAGGATTGTCGTCTCATCGGCATATATAACGAGATCCTCTTATACAACTGCTGGCAATTCATTCGTATATAAAATGTACAAGAGGGGACTCAGAATGGAGCCCTGCGGCACCCCTTTCCTTATCGCCAGGTACCTAGATTCTATAGGATTTCCCTCACTTTCAGTCTCGATCACACACTGACTACTTTTAAACAAATAAGATTTTATTAAATCCCCGGCAGTACCCCTAATACCATATTTATCCAGTTTTTTAATGAGAAGAGCTTGATCCATACTATCAAATGCCTTAGAAAGGTCCAGACATACAGCCATTGTACTGTTTCCCTCATTTATTGATTTTTGTTATCGATCGATATACTGCCATAATTTTTGAATTACCCCTTCGAAACCCATATTGACAGTGCGTGACCACAGCATTCCCATCCAGAATCCAATCAATCTTTCATAAAGCAATCTCTCAAAAATTTTACTGATGTTCGGCAACAGTGAAATAGGTCTAATTTTTCCTTTCATTCTTACATTCTTTATTTTTAAACACAGGCTTAACACGAGCAATCTTTAAGTCATCGGGAAACACATCAGAAGAGAAACACAGATTTATTATATGAGTCAGAGGGGCAGCAATTAAATCAGACACATATTTTAACAATGCTATTGGAATTTCGTCATAAGCCACAGACTTTTTGTTTTTTAAATTTCTTATGCAGTTATTTACCTCTGTCTCAGTTACTGGATACAAAAATATAGAATGTTCGCATGTATCTATAAATTTTGGACAAATCCGGTGGCTCATTAGTGACATCTGGACACACATTAATAAATAAATCATTCATATCATCCAGCCTTTTTTTGTGTAAGCTCATGTCATCTTCAAAATTCTCAAAGATATTACTATTACCTGTGGCCCTACTATATGTTATAATATGCTATAATCTATGATATAAATTAAGATAAAAAAAATCGTCCTGAAAGGTGGCTTTGCAACATCGTAGGCATGGCGTAACTTACCACTATTTAACTTAATTCCTATAATAAAATGATAAAGGTCACTGAATAAGGGGTGATTCAGGACGGGCAGAACAATTTTCAAAGGCTTACTTTGAGGATAATTTTTTTTTTTAATATTACGTTACATAAGGCACGAAAGGTAATTTTGTGCAAATGTACAAAAATAAGAAAAAGGCTTATTTGTTTCTGTATAACAATTATAATGTATATTTAGAGTATAAAGAAGTATAAAAGAATTACTGTAAATTATTCCGAAGCCTTCTCTTTTCCTCCAGCAATTTTCTTAGCTCAATCAAATCAGGGCTTTGTTCTAACACGGCTGTATTAACGGGCTCTACTTTAGGTTTCGGTATCTGACGAGCTTGTACAATAACATTTTTTATATTTTCAATCATAAGTCGTCGTTCTTCTTTTTCCTTTAATATGTTTTGCCTCTTATCTTCTAATTCCTTCTGCATGTTCATCTTTGTAATTGCAAGTCTTTCCTGTAATTCGGCCAGGGACATTTCACATAGAAGGCCAAGATTTGGAGTTTCAGTAGGATCAAATTCTTTTAAATTTATTCTAACTTGATGCAGCGTCCTTATTTCTTCTATAATTTCCGCTCGTTTACTAAGTTCCCTCATTTTTTCTTCATAAGCTTGTTGAAGCATTTGCTTCGTCTGGTACTGTTGCAACCTAACCTGCTCTCTTTTTCGCTCTAACAATTTTTTTTCGCTTTCTTTACATGACCATTTAATATTTTGGGATTTTTCTACTAATGCTTTTATTTTTTGTTCTTCTTCTTCTCGCCATCTATCCAATGCTTCCACAATTTTTATTCGGTCTTCTTTAAACTTCTCCATTCTTCTTTTATTGGCTTCGAGAAGTTTCCGCTTTGCTAATATTGCTTCTTCGTACGATAACAATCCTTTAAGATGTTTCAATTCAATATCTTTTAATTCCTGAAGTTCTTGTTCTTTTTTAACCTCCTCCTGAATTTTCTGAATACATTCCTCACTAAATCCACCTCTCATAATATCGTCTATTTTCTTAATTTCATCATCTTGTTTTTTTAGAATTCTAGATGCTTCACGAAGCGTTGTAGTCAAATTGCTTTTTATTTCGACGTTTTTAGGAACCGGAAGTTCCTTCCGCTTTATAATATATCTCTCTTCTTTACTTTCAGCAATAACTTTTACTTTCGTTAGTCTCTCTGATACATTCGACGCCTCCGCTAGTAACTGTTCAGCCCTTTTTCTATTATCCATTTTGGCTTTAACAAGTCTTTTTTCACAAAATGTTTTCTTACAGTGGGTAGTTCTGGGAACATATGATGCTTTAAATGTATAACGGCGTAAGGGTGTGTTTGAAGGAGGAGGGGGTGGTTTAGAATCTTGTACTTTTACACCCTTAAATGATGTTGGTTTTGTATTTGGAATTTTCTTAATTAAATATAATTCTGCATAATTCTTGGCCAGTGTAAAAATAATAGGTATTTTATTTAAAAGGGGATAAATTAAACTTTCTAAGACATATTCATCATCAAATAGCCCACAGGCGATTTGGCAGAATTTTGGATGTTCGTCTGAATCGGCCAACATGGCCAGTAAGTCACATAAATAAAAACATTTCATTTTATAGAAACATTCTAGAAAGGTATCCAGGTTTTCATTATCAAGCACAAAAATGGCAATATATATTATTATTTCTACATGATCTTTATCTATATGGCCCAAAAAATTTTTTTGGATAAAATGGCTCGAAAGCTTTTGAATAAATGATTTATGTTTGATTAGCTCCAAAAAATATTTTGTTTCTGACTTACTTAAAGAAATTTCCCCCTTCTCGTTTATTTCATCAATAAATTCTTTTGCAGAAAGAACTCCAATTTTATTATAATCACTATACAGCTTAAGTAGAACCTTTACTAGGTTCCCATTTACCAACATTGTTAAATATTTAAGTTAGTATAGTATTATTTGTGACATTGGCAATGGTATGTTTCTTCTGTCACTTCGAATCAAATTCGAACCTAACTTGTCATTGTAGAAATGAAAGAAAATATAACTATCATTGTCAGCTTGAGTGAAAATACAATGAAACACAATTTTTTTAACACTAATTTCCATTGACGATGGACCGTAAGGAAAATAACACGACCTTTGGTAACACCACTGGGTCGATGCTCTCGGTTTTTATCTAAAGTACCAAGGACCTTAAAATGCCAAACAAATAAAATCATAATAAAATTCAAATCGGCTGAAAATTAGTTTAATTGTTTTAACTACGACAGTGCCATTATGACGTATTTAGCATTATCATTTAGATATCATTATGACCTTTATAATAGCACTCAGTGCCATTATAATATTCATAATAGCATCCAAATGTTAAGATACAAAAACAAAAAGAAAGACGGTGCAAACTATTTATTTGTTATTATTACTTAGAAAGTAGGGAATCTATTACGCTTTGCGCGATATCTTCGACATCCGAAGGGACACTTTAGGATTCAGAATCTCCCATATTTAAATTATTTTTGGCCAACATTTTGCATACAATAGAAAATTAGACGGCAATAATGACGTTGTCAAAACCGAAATTGAAACAATCAAAAATGCGGTTACCATGATATCGACTAATATGGACACCTGAAAATTTTTAAAATTACGAAAACGTTATCTGATATCAATGAAATTTAGACGAATAAAATCTATTTGCTCTGTCGTAGATTAAATTTTGAATGATACACGTTCGATATGAACTTTGTTAATGAAACTTGTGCAATTATAGTGTTCATATCGAACTAGTATCATTAATAACAGTGGCGTAGCGTGCAGGGGGCCAGGGGGGGGCGACTGCCCCCCCCCCGCCCTTTGAGTCCTTTCCCAAACGGCGCCCCCTTTTCACTCTCCCAGTAGTTCCCAGTTCAATTTCACTTCACATGATAATTGATAATATTGTTTACCTATCGCTACTATCGCAGCAAGAGGAAATTTACTATGTTTATGAATATAAATAATAATTATATAACAAAACCCTCATCTTATCCGACTGAAAGTTTATATTGCCGACGTCCTACAGTCAATATTACGGTAGTCTCTTCGCTCTTCGTCAGAAAAACAAAAATTCCATTTTAACAAATAATTCCCGCCCATGAGAATATATGCTCCTATTATTATGTAATATGCATAAAATGTTTAATAGAGTTTTAACAAAATTCTCCTTGCCGTGTCATATTCTGTTTTCATGTGACCATTTTAGACATGACGAAACAGAAACTTTATTTCGTAGGCCAAAATTTACTAAATAAACGAAATTATACATTAGCAGTGAGGCGCCCTTTGAACAAGGGCGTAGATAAGGGGGTAATAACCCCCCCCCCCAGGACCCCATAATGAGCCATGAAAACGAAGCACTTTTTTTTACTTGATCAATTTTTTTTGGATTTCTTGAGGATCTTGTGTATTTTATATTTTTCCTACTTGAAAATCAGGTAACATCAGTGAAAAAAGGGCGTGGCATCCAAAAAATTTTCGCCGGCGCTATTTTTTTCCCTCTTTTAACCCATACAAAAATTAACGACCTTACCTTTGAAGCTTTCGCCCCCTCCGCCCCTTTAACCACGCTACGCCACTGATTAATAACTATTATTAGAGATGCATGTTAAGTGCCTTACTTTTAACAAAAATATCATATTTTATTTTTTCTACAATGCAGTGCAATAAAAAGCATTAACACAGTAACAAATTATTTTTTTAGAATATTTAATAAATTGAAAGCAGATAAAGTCGCCACAGTGGATCTTATCCCGTGCGTCACCACTTTCACGTCATCAAAATCGTATGAATCAAATCAAAATTACGAGACGAAAAAAGTCAAAACTAAGTCTAAGTTCATAAAATGGACGTGCCTGCCTACCGTTTGACGTACCTACATAATATCCCGAAAAATTATTATTTATTTTAAGTTTTGCCCGGCGTTCTCTATTATCTAAAAGAAATTGACAAACAAATGTTATTACATTTAATACTATTTTTAAAGCTTAAAATCTAGAAAAGTTTGGTGTTTTATTGACTATTAAAATCGCAAAAGTCAAATTTTTGACATCCTTTCATTAAAGGGAATTTAGCCACTGCCGTAAACTTTTCAAAAAACTTTCACGGTTAGAATATTTAAAATAAATAAATTAGGTATTATAAAAATCCATAAATACTTACCGCCAAAACAGATGGTGGGTATAATTAGCTCTAAAAAGAACTATTTTCAGAAAAAGGAACAGTTGTAAGGCACACAAATTTACAAAATACGAATTAGATCGGCAGATCAAAATAAGGTTGACAATGACGTTCTAGAATACAACGGTAGTCAACTAAACAAATAAAAAAAGTAATTAATTGACGTTTATAGTTTTATTCTTGTCTAACACGTTATATTATTGCGGAATCTTGGAGACGTTCTTTTATGCTTTTATTCAAACTTGTTACTGTAATAAATAAGGATGCAGAGTTATTAACCGCGTTGAGTCCTGATCGTTGATTGATGACGCACGGGCAAAGATCCACTGTGGCGACTTTAAGTCTGTTTAATGACCGCTGACCGTTACGTCACGACTAGTGATTATCTTTCTAACATTCGTGAACTAGGTGAGATACTTAGTAAATTTGTGCTAATAATAAATGTCGTATAATTTTACCAGTCAAAAAGTTTTATTGTCTTTTTTTACAATGACAATATTTTAAAAATGTCACGGTATTGTGAAAAAAAAACAAGCATTAATTTTAAAATTATTTGATTAATTACAAAGAGAAAATGTGCTGCCAGAAATAATCTTTTACCCTTTAACGCAGTTTACGAGGTAAGTAGAGATATAATAAAGTAGGAATTGTAAAAACATAAATAATAAAAGTGAAAAATATAATATTATGGAAATGTTTTTATAAATACCTATTTGTTTTAGAGAGTTTCTGATGCTTTTGAAATTCCATGTTCATCAATCCAACAAATGAAGGCAAAAGGGACAGAGCAGGATGTAGATTTTAAGGATCGCAATAATGTAGCTATTGTGTCATCCAGTAATCGACAACTTTACGAAATGCAGGAACATACCATAAGAGACCGTTTTTATGGTATGTATAGAGCAGGTGAACACGTTGCAATTTGCTCAATATAACTAAACCTTAAAATCATTGATGGTGTTAAAATATCTACTGGTTCACTAGCGGTTTAAAAAAAATTAAATTGCGTAAATGTACTGTATCCTGTATCAAACAGTAATAGAGCAACTTCATATAGCCCAAAACCAAGTAGAAGTTTTAAAAGAATTTAAGGATAACGGCAACACTCGATTTCCCTTAAAACCTGTTTTTCTGGATAAAACCTGGACAGTAAAGGGGAATTTAGGCGAAGTTGTCAAGATGATACTCTTCATACAGTTAAAAAAATCGTCAGAGGGTGTACGGTATATAATTCTACATGCTGGTTCAGAAAATGGATTTGTGAATAATGCAAGTTTGATATTCAAGTCTGGCCTGAAATATGGTGATTATCATGATTCGATGAATAGTGAAAACTTTGAGAAATGGTTTGAATTTAAATTTTGTTCAAATGTATCGCAAATACGCATTCCTTCATCCCCAGTCTACCAATCACAAAAATTTAATTTTAATATAAAAGGTTAATGATAAGATATTTGAAAAAAAAAATAATATCTACAAACACAATTACGTAATTATGGTAGTTATAAAATTTAATTAACATTCCTGACATAGGAAGGACAAAGTAATAACGTCCGTTGCCAAAAGATTTATGACGTATAACGACTGTATGTAGTTTCATCGTAACCACTTAGATACTTTCCAATAAGAGGTCACACTAAATTTAAAAATAGCATTTTTTGAATCTAGACAACAGAAAATTATTAAATATTATAAATAGCATAGCAGTGTTTAAAATATTTAATTTTTAGAAATCAGGCACAGAAACTTTCATAAAGACAGAAATATCCTTTAAGTTTAAAGCACATTTGGCATTGTTTTTAATTTATTAAATTAAAGCACATTTTCTATAGGTACCACCGTAAAAGGGGTGAATAGGATCAGCGGGGTGAATAGGATTGAAAGTTACCTTCAAATTTCAAAAATCTGTAATAATTGTAATTTTAAAGTGTAGGTCTTGTCAATGTACTGGGTGTCCCAAACTCGAGCCTCATCATGGGGATTTCGGAAACTATAAGAGATACAGCATCGGTTAAATTGTGGCAAAGTTGCGCAATTTTATACTGAGCAATATCGCAAAAAAATATCTGAGCTATCTTTTTTAGTTTTTGAAATTTTTGCAAAGAACTAAAATTTTGAGTTTTTGTTTTTTAAACTGCTTGACTTATTTTATCCGCCTCAGAAAAACAAGCACAACATTGTTAGGGCAACTTTTTACGCTCCATATTGTGACGTTTTTAGAATTTCGTTACAACGTTTCGTTTTTATGGAACTATTATCAACTTAAAATTTTTAAATACGGACCTGCATTTTTTATTTTATTTTTTGATAGCCCTTTAAGCCCTGAATTCAACCATGTACCACACTTAATTATATTTAGACGTTTTGATGTCATTATTACATCTTCAGGAATGTGATAATTATTTTTAAATACGGCCCTGATGTTAGTTACTTAATCTTTTTACCACATACAACATGTAAATGGATCCAGAATTTTAAACAAATAATTTACTATATTTAAGTTTTTATATAAATTGTAACAAAGTAAAAATAAAACCAAACAAAACAAAGGTTGCTATGACAAGAACTTTTACCTGATTGTTTGGCTTAAGGTGGGAGTATCAACATGCTTGCCAACCTATAACCTATTTCACGTATATTTATTTATGTTTTCTAGCTTTTATACAAAATTTAAAGAAAATCAGTATCGACTTGATATTTTATGGGTAATAATTGACATATTTAATAAATATCAAGGAATTTCATAACTTATTTTAGGAGAATTGTATAGCGAAAAATATCGGGTAAGATTTTTTTTAACATTATTAAGTCATTGTCACTCATTGTTCTTTCACTATACAATTCTCCCAAAATTAGCAATGAAATAAATTGATATTTTTGTAATACCGGGTGTCAACGAGATTATTGTACATAGCACCACAGTGTTATGTTAAGAGATATTTTAATCAAATTTGGGTTACTGTAATGTTTGAAAGGGATCTTTATTTTTACCTAGAAACCAACTAAATTTCACTTCCGGTTTAACCGGAACTACGCCCTTTATGTTTCTTTTAAATAACAACCTGTATATTATATGGCACAGTCAAATTCTCCTTAAAATTCTCTTTTCAACGACATACAAGTTCACATTTACTTTCAAAATGGCAGCGTAGGACTCATTTTACCAAAAACAAAATGGTGTCTATAAAACAACGTATGCAATTGATACGGGAAAAATAGTGATAAAATCTTTTAAATTGGTCCCTTTTGTAATTCTATAAGCACTTACATTTACATTTTCTTCTTTTGTTTTTAAAGGAAGGAATTTTTTTATTGTTTAAAAAAATATTAACTTTAACCCTATTTTAGTTTTTTTAAATGTTATCATATACTTTTTATTATTTAATATGAAAGACTAACGTATCCTTAAGCACCTAGGGATATTTTCAAAATCAGAATGCGTTTTGCTTCAGTTTTAAACAAGAAAAAAAAACCGTGCATTTTTCAATAACTTATTTATTTATTTATTTATTATATAAATGTAAATGTCAGTGCTTAAAGAATTACAAAAGGGACCAATTTAAAAGATTTTATCACTATTTTTCCCGTATCAATTGCATACGTTGTTTTATAGACACCATTTTGTTTTTGGTAAAATGAGTCCTACGCGCCGCCATTTTGAAAGTAAATGTCAACTTTTTGTATGTCGTTGCTTTGGATCGTATTAGTGATCTAAACAGGGGGCCGCCGGCAGGGAGGGTCACGGGGGGTCCGTTGACCTCCCCTGGCTGGATAATACTATACTATTTATCAAATGGATCTAAAGAATACTATAAAGTTTTCCCTTTTATCCCCTATATGGATACTATTATACAGTCCATTTCGATCAGATTCTCTGACGACGCCAGCACCGCATTTTTACTCTCAAAAATTCATCCCAGAAAAATAAGTACAGAACTGTTACTTAGAAAGGATGAAATTTCCCAGAAATATAATCTTCAAAACTTTGCAGAAGAAATTGAAACGTGGGTGGAACTTTGGAAAACAAAAACAATTGAAGAAAACCTAGAATTTCAAGATATTCTAAGCCACGACGTATATTTCTTCTCGTCAATTAAAAAGGCGATTAATATATTTTTAGCATTACCTCCAACCAGCTTCACCATTGAAAGATCGATCGATCGAAATTTAATTTGTGTTATTTTTTGTTCTGTTTTCATTTTAATTTTGGGTCATTTCTTGGCAAAATTAGGGCGTGGCACCCAAAAATTTTCGCCTGCGGCGCATGTGACACATTCATCTTGGCCCCCCCCTTAATTTTTTTCTGGCGGCGGCCCTGGATCTAAATAACTACTTAATTTAAATATAACTTAATTTGATCGCATTACTGTCTGGTTTACTTTAATAAGGTTAATTTTTCCTGAGGAGAAACAAAGCAATTATTTTATGGTCGGTGATTATTATCAATTAAAATATAATTTCAAGAAAGAAAATGTATATTATTTACTGCAGAAACACACGTTGCGGTTGTTTAATTTTATTGATGGATATTTTAATTTTACATCATTAAAAGAACTTATTAATTAAATTATTACTATTAAAAAAGTTTTTCAACTAAAAAATTGATTTGCTAGAATATTTTAACAGAAAGCATTCACTCCATATAACGCGAACTGAGATAGGTACTGAAACTGACCTACCCCCGGTGTGTTCATCACCTGCAGAAATCCGTCACTCTAGCTGTAAGCGTCAAACATTGTGGTACGACCCTGTCTACGTTGTGTTTATATTCAGGTTATTTTAAAGTTTGATACAACGGTAAAGTTTTGTCAGGTTTTAAGATTTTTTAGCTTTAATCTTATTCTGAAAGTTTTCCCTATGATGCGGTATTCCGCTGCCAGTAAAAAATTAAAGGGGTTTTAAAAACAATCTATCTATTTTATTATTAGGGTTAAAGCAGTAGGCGGAAGTCCGATGAAACTGCTTTTTGCACAATATGTCTATGCGCGAGTGTTTTCTTTATATAGGTAATTTAGTTTAAAGGAAACTCCATACATTCATTTTCTCCTTATACGGTAGGCTATCACAGCACGCAAATGGCGCGTTATCACAATACATTGACGACTGATAGATCACAACACATTATCACAGTATATTACAGATTACATAGGTACAGGCAGTCAATCACACACGTTTTAAAATTTAAAGATAGTGGACCAAGCGAGCATTTATGTTTTTATGGTCATGGTCAACTCTGTTTTTAAAACTGTTGACTGAGGGAGCGCTGACAGTATCACCTCGTAAGCAATTCCAGGGGTAAACGACCCCATTGCAGAGAAAATTCTGTCTTGGAAGCCTGGCACATCTCTCTTTGGATAGTTTAAAGTCATGACCTCTTAGCAATATATTGTTGTTCGTAAGAAGTATATCCATATCGACAGTGTACAAATTATGAACTATCTTATATGTTTCTATGAGGTCACCCCTGAGGCGTCTTTCTCTATGTGTTGGCAGATTAAATGCAATTAGTCTCTCTTCATATGACATATTTCTCGTGGTTGGCGACTTTCCAAAAGCTCAACGTCTTTAACAAAATAGGGAGTCCACACATTGTGGGCGTATTCCAAAATAGGTCTCACATACGACTTATACATTCTGCTGATCATGTCTAGTGATTTGTTCTCAAATGCCTTGCCGATCAAAAAAATAATAGAATTTTAAAAGCATTTTGGCCATTTACAATTTAGAAACAATTCAGATATACCTTAAATAATATAAAGAATAAAATCCCTAATTATTACATTTCATAAAACTTAGTTTAAAGGGGCCCTCACTCACACTCCGGAAATCCTCAGAGAAAAAACTGCACAGGCCTGGCCTTAAGGATTACCGGAGCGTGTGTGGAGCCGGGTCTATTCAAGCCAATATCAGTAAAATCCTCAAGGAAAAACTGTGCAGTCACAAAACTCTGAGGATTTCCGGAGTGTGAGTGGGCACCTTAAGATGGCCTATCTCCCATAATTTAGCCCGTTTGCTCCAACATCTGTCTGCGACAATAATAAGTAATGTTATTTTACCTTTTGTTACCAATTATGTCTGCGACTGTAATGATGACACTTTACCTCCCAAAAATATCCGTTTTTTATGATTATCTTTGGTCTGCGACCACACCTGGTTTTAATTAGTCCCCTGTTAATCTGCAATTTCGTGTACGTATTATTATTAAAATTAATTATCATGTTAATTACAGTATTTTTATAGGTTTACGTTCACGTTTGGTATAAACGTAATACGTAGTTTAGTGAAAAGCCGAGCGACAACGGTCTTCAGTAGTGGACACTTAAGTCATTCCTACTGTCGGACATTTCTACATAATATAACTTATAAAAATGCAATAAAAGTTAGGAGCTCACCCGTTTTCCGTATGGTTCGTCAAAATTTATTAACCAGTATATTTATGCTACAGTGACCGGCAGAAAGTGCGCAGCATATGGAAAAGTTTTTTATCTTTAGGTTTAGAAAATTAATTTTATTTTAGATAGGTTCTGCATGTTCTCAACCCAAAATTACACCCATTAAATCTGGTAAAAGTCTTATGGTATACGAGGTAGGATCAAGAATTTGAAATTCCGCTAAGAGTAAAGTACCTCCATCTTTCATTTTAGAATATTTTTTTACTAGGAATTGTTGTTTTAATTTCAAAGTTATACCAAAATTCCAAATTTCGCTTATTTTAGACAAAAAATGGATTTAATCGTGTTTTCTGAATAACCCTGTATAAAAAATAAATGGCAACCGAACAGTACGGAAATAAGATTTTCTGCAGACTTTGTTAGAGATAACCGTCGATCATAATTAAGTCTGATTAGTTTGTTTTCATAATATTATGGCTTTTTAAAATAAAAACATAAAAATATTAAATCTTTTTGCTGCACACCGTATTTTATTTTCTGAGGGAACAAGTTAATTTAATCTATTTGATAATATTTGATTTACATTGACTTAAAGCATCTCCTAAATAGTTTTTTTATACATTAAAGTATGCATAGAAAGTTTCCTTTTGATTTATAAAGAAAAAAAATTTAAATTAAAAAAAAAATGTTTGAACGGATTTTATTCCTCACGCAAAATAAGGAAACTTTCTACGCATACTTCAATATATAAAAACTATTTAGGAAGTCAATGTATATCAAAAATATCAAATAGCTGAAATTAACTTGTTCCCTCGGAAAATAAAATACGGTGTGCAGCAAAAATATTTAATATTTTTATGTTTTTATTTTAAAAAGCCATAATATTATGAAAACAAACTAATCGGGCTTACGATCGATGGTAATCTCTAACAAAGTCTGCAGAAAATCTTATTTTCGTACTGTTTGGTTGCCATTTATTTTTTTATACAGGGTTATTCAGAAAAAAACGATTAAATCCATTTTTTTTGTCCAAAATAAGCGAAATTTGGAATTTGGGTATAACATTGAAAAAATTTAAAACAATAATTATTTGTAAACAAATATTCTAAAATGAAGGATGGAGGTACTTTACTCTTAGCGGAATTTCATATTTTTGATCCTACCTCGTATACCATAAGACTTTTACCGGATTTAATGGGTGTTATTTTGGTTTGAGAACATGCAGAACCTATCTAAAATAAAATTAGTTTTCTAAACTTAAAGATAAAAAACTTTCCCGTATGCTGCGCACTTTCTGCCGGTCACTGTATAATAGGCGCAAATATAAAAAATATGAAAAATAAAATGCAAATAATATAAACTCAGGACATTCTTGGATAATCGATATAAAAATAAAAAGCGGTTTCCGGTTTTTTTTTTTTCACGGGAAATTGCATTGTGAAAGATAATTATTTTAGATTTATAATTTTTTTATAGAATAACAAACAATAATAACTTGAATTTAAAGCAAGGTAAAAAAATTACTATGGTTCATGAACATAAAACTTACTGAAGTAAAAACAAAATATCTGTAATTGAATTAATAAGTACACATTATTTTTTCACGTTTTTTTAAACGTAATTTAAAAGTGATTATACAGGGTCCTGCAATAGCGCGTCAGGTTTCAATAGTTCCTATATGAATTGAGTTAGGAACTTCGTTCTTATGCTGACTTATAATGTTTTATAGGGTGTATTTTAGGAAAATATTTTGCCATATACAGGGTGGCCCAAAAATATGTGATAATATAAGGTATTTTTTTAAATGGTAGGTACATCCTGTATATTTTTGTATTGTTAGGTTCGTATTAATGAACTTTATAATGGTTTGTGATTATGTTAACATTGATTTAGTAGCTTAGGAGTAATAAATTGAAAACTAAAAAAAAGTGCAGCCCTGGAAAAAATAATAAAATAAATAATCTTAAGGCATGTTTTCAATTACGGCGTTCTGTGCAATTAATGGGAAGGGGTCAAGAGATATTATAAATTAAACCAATTTTTTCTTTTTTATACTAAGTGTTCAAAAATAACACACTTAAACTAATTTTTCTCAAGTTTTTCCAATGTATATATTTTTTCTCTATTTGATGAAGAAGTTCAAAAAAAAATTGTATTTGCAATTTATGTAAAATCCAAACTGTTTATACAATTTATCAAAAAACATAAATGTCGCTATCTCTAATAACGTTTGAAAAACAAAATAGCTAGGCGGCTATGGAATAACCATCAGAATTAACAATTAAATACCGTGCGAGCAAAAATTATTTGCATCAAAGAGGGCTTGAATTATTAAAAAACATAGGGCTTGGTTTAGATCACAATGATATGGGGACGATATATCTAACCAAATCTAGGTTAAAATTTTGTCAAATTCATATTATGACATGATATGCCAAACTAATGAGTAATAAAATAAGTAGACAAATACAAATTTATTTTTGTTGTTTAAAAAATTAACAAAGTAAGAATATACAGAAAGAAAAATAAAAATAATTACATAAATTGCTGAAATTGACCAACATATCTGGAGAAATGTTACCACATTCTTGGATAATCCTTTCATGTAATTGTTCTAAATTTGCAACAGGTGTTTTAAAAATAGTGCCCTTTAAATGAGGAAAAACGAAGTAATCCATAACCGTCAAACAAGGCTTGTATTTCTTGGAATACTTGCACTTTATAAGGAAATAAATTTAGTTGCTTCTTAAGAATAGTCCTGCATGTTCCAGAGGATCTTCCCACTTTTTGGGACAGACAGGCATCCTATACAATTTGTTGACGTATTTTGCATTATTTCACGAACATTTGCAACAAGTTTTTCTGTTCTTACAGATGGTCTTCCTGCTCCTTTTTTGTGTTGTATAGAACCTGCTTCCCTACACACAGCCACGGTTCTTTTTAGGCAATGATAAAAATCCCCAGCAATAAAAGCAACGTTAGGAAAATGTTCGTGAAAATCGTCCATGCACAAACACGGATTGTATTACCACCTACCATTTACTCTAACCCCGTTTCGAAAATATGCTTCAAGCATGAATGTTTTGTGCTGTTCCGTAAAGCTCATTGTGTGAATTGTTCAAGAAAAAAGAAAAATTAGCGATGAATCAAATTACTTGTAACGACTGTCAAAGATGACGGAATAATTGATTGATTGTTAATTCAGCTAGTTACTGATACCCAACAGGTATTAAGCTCTACGGCTAAGCATTACGTCCTAAGATGCAAGGCCCTCTTCGATGCAAATAATTTTTCCTCGCACTGTACATGCTGACATTATTTGTCAGAAATAAGTACTTAAATGTACTTAAACGGATAATTAAAAAAAAAAATTTAAAACAAAGTTATTCTCATCCAGAGCCTGGTGCAATTAAATGTGGCAAGGATGAAAATGCTGTTTTTCAGAATTCGTTGGACTGACTTCCCACTTATTCCAACTTCTTGTGCAATAGATGCTTCATTAATATTTAGCTTTTCAATAATTATTGTCAATAAAATAGATAAACTGATTTTTATAATCCGTTTAAGTACCCTTAAGTACTTATTTTTGACAAAGAATGTCAAGTGCATTTAATTGTTAAATTTGGTGGTTTTTCCATGGCCGCCTAGCCATTTTGTTCATAAAACATTATCATGGATACCGACATTTTTATTTTTTTTTGATAAATATTATGAATACGGTTTGGAATTTAAAATAAATTGCAAATACAAAAATTATTTGTTTTAAAATTCTTGATCAAATAGTACAATAATATATAGGGTATCCCGTTTGAAAAACTTGAGATAAATTAGTTTAATGTGTATTATTTTTTAGACCTTATTTTGAACACCCTGTATAAAATAGATAAAATCGATTTGATTATTAATCTCACACAATTCCGTAAATAAAAAATACTTTCAAAGTATTTATTTGATTAATTTTTCATGGGTGCAAACCTTTTTTTAATTTTTTTTATTTATTACTCCTAAACTACTAAAGCAAATTCAATAAAATTATAAGCAGTTATAAAGAACAGCAATACAAACCTAAAAACACAAAAAAATAGGGGGGTTTAAAAAAATGCAACTTTATGTCATTACAGTTTTTTTGGGCCACCCTGTATATGCGAAAATATTTCCCTGAAATACATCGCGTATTACAGTATAAGTAAGAATTAGAATAAAATTCCTAATTTAATTCGTATAGAAGCTATGGAAGCCTGACGCACTATTGCAGTACCCTGTAGGTATAGAGTGAGGCATAGAAAGCTCTTATTGCTAAAATGTTACATATACAGGGTGAGTCGGGAGGAATGGACCAAACTCTAAGGGTGTAATCTATGCATCAAAATATTAAGAAAAAAATCAAGTGTTGTTATCCAATATTCATTTGTTTTTAAATTATAACGCAAAAACGAAATATTGAATTAATTTAGCTTTCCTGGAATAAATGGTATTATTGTCCGCTTTTGATTATTGTGCTGTCACTACCCTGTTAGTGTCAGTATAGTGTCGGTATAAAATTTATCACGGATACCGACATTTATTTATTTTTTTGAAAAATATTAGGAATACCGTTTGGGATTTTAAATAAATTGCAAATACAAAAATTATTTGTTTTAAAATTCTTAATAAAATAATACAATAATATATAGGTTATCCCGTTTGAAAAACTTGAGATAAATTAGTTTAATGGTATAATTTTTTAGACCTTATTTTGAATACCCTGTATAAAATAGATAAAATCTATTTGATTATTAATCTCACACAATTCCGTAAATAAAAAATGCTTTCAAAGTATTTAATTGATTTATTTTCCATGGGTGCAAACCTTTTTTTAATTTTTTTTATTTATTACTCCTAAACTACTAAAGCAAATTCAATAAAATTATAAACAGTTATAAAGAACAGCAATACAAACCTAAAAACACAAAAAAATAGGGGGGTTTAAAAAAATTAAACTTTATGTCATTACATTTTTTTTGGGCCACCCTGTATATGCGAAAATATTTCCCTGAAATACATCGCCTATTACAGTATAAGTAAGAATTAGAATAAAATTCCTAATTTAATTCGTATAGAAGCTATGGAAGCCTGACGCACTATTGCAGTACCCTGTAGGTATAGAGTGAGGCATAGAAAGCTCCTATTGCTAAAATGTTACATATACAGGGTGAGTCGGGAGGAATGGACCAAACTCTAAGGGTGTAATCTATGCATCAAAATATTAAGAAAAAAATCAAGTGTTGTTATCCAATATTCATTTGTTTTTAAATTATAACGCAAAAACGAAATATTGAATTAATTTAGCTTTCCTGGAATAAATGGTGTTATTGTCCGCTTTTGATTGTTGTGCTGTCACTAACCTGTTAGTGTCAGTATAGTGTCGGTATAAAATTTTACATTGATTCACCGTTAACTTTCGGATTTGTATCATTTAAATTTTTTTAAATGCCATACATTTATTCACATCTCACATCTCGAATACGATAATTTGGTTTTTATTTATGGTTTATGTAATGGGCATGCTACAGCGGCTACTGAAGAATATCTACAACGATGTCCACATCAAAGAACACCGAACAGAAAGGCCTTTATACTTTATCAGAGTTTTCAACAAACTGTGCGAGACCGGAACGCTTCCAAGTGCTAATGTAACATCCAAACGAGCCATTCGACAAGATTTAGAAGAAATAGAAAATGTTCTAGCTTTAGTAGAAGAAGCAACGACCAGCTCACGAATAATTGAAACTCAGTCGGGGATTCCCTAACGAGCAAGGCGTACCATGTACAGCGTGTAAAGAATCTTCAACCTGGAGACTACGCCAAGCGTATGCAATTTTGTGAGTGGATAATTAATAATCGTCATCTTGTAACGCACATACTTTTTACTGACGAAGCTTCACTCGTGATGGCATCAACAATAATCGAAACTCCCACGTATGGTCGGACGAAAATCCTCACGCAATAGTCGAAATAATTTTCAACACAGGTTTTCAGTAAAAGTGTGGTGCGGCATGATCGACAATAATTTAATTAGCCATTTTCTTTTGGCAAATCGCCTTACAGGGGTCCCTACTTAAGTTTTTTACAAAATGAATTGCAAGGACTACTGAAGGAGATTCCTTTAAACATCAGAATTCAAATGTATTATCAACACGATGTAGCGCCTGCCCATTTCGATCGTCGGGTCTGGATTGGTCGCGGTGGTCCTATTAATTGGCCTCCTATCGCCAGACCTCACACCGTTGGACTATAATTTATAGGGTTGGTTAAATAATTAGCTATACAAAGTAAAAGTAGATACTAGGGATGCATTAATTAGACGCATTAGAAATGCTGCACTCAATATTAAAAAAAGACACGAATCAATTAGAAGAGCCACGCGCGCCCTTCGTAAACGAAGCAGGAAATGTTTGGAAGTCAATGACGGTATATTTGTTAATGTTGCATATTTTGGTTTAACAATATTCTTATTTTATTTAACGCTGTAATTTGAAAACAAATGAATATTGGATAACAACATTTACGTTTTTTCTTATTATTTTGATGCATAGATTACACAGAGTTTTGTCCATTCCTCCCAACTCACCCTGTATTTCTCCCTACTCACCCTGTATTTTATAAAGGGCAAATGATTTCCTTTATTCCCTTTAAGTAATTTTTACTGTTTCCTTGCATTAATAGCATTAAATTTAAAATATGTGATAATACTGGCAAGTAAACCAAGGCGATCCTTTTTGCCGACCCCTGAAACATCTCCCAACCACCTTACTCACCTGTACCCAACCATCCCGATCTCGTTATGAAAGTCAGAAGGTCCTTCCAGGGAGATAACTTCCTCTCTTCGAAGAACCTCCGAGGCAAAGACCTGATACCACAGTCTCGATTCCTCACCACTTTTCCTCCATCTCATATTTTGCTGATACCTCTTACCAAGTACATTTTTTAAATTTAATTTTTGCCCGTATAATATAACATACCTATATTATGTAAGTATAATAATGTGAATCTGCAAAATTCTTGTCGGATAAAAGAACCAAATAAAGAAATTTATTCGTAGCAATTTAATATGACCTTTACTTTCAAGTGTATTGCCTTGACAAGGTACATTGTCGCCAGAAGCAGCACTTGCTGATTTAGTTATCTTAGAAACTGAGGTGTTCAATTTAACAAAATATTATTGTGCAGTTTTAGATTACTACTTGTTTTCTCAAGAAAATTTATTACGTCATAATGTCATTAATATGTTTCCATGAGTCAGTAGTACTTAAATACCGTGCGAGCAAAAACTATTTGCATTAAAGAGGGCCTTGCGTCTAAGAACGTAATGCTTAGCCGTAGGGCTTAATACCTGTTGGGTGTGAGTAACTGCCTATATTAACAATCAATCAGTTATTTCGTCATCTTTGACAGTCGTTACAAGTAATTTGATTCATCGCTAATTTTTCCAATTTCTTGAACAATTCACACAATGGGCTTTACGGAACAGCACAAAACATTCATGGTTGAAGCGTATTTTCGAAACGGGGTTAAAGTAAATGGTGAGCGGCAATACAATCCAAGTTTGTGCATGGACGATTTTCACGAACATTTTCCTAACGTTGCTTTTATTGCTGGGGATTTTTATCATTGCCTGAAAAGAACCGTGGCTGTGTTTAGGGAAACAGATTTTATACAACGCAAAAAAGGAGCAGGAAGACCATCTGTAAGAACAGAAGAACTTGTTGCAAACGTTCGTAAAATAATGCAAAATACGCCAACAAATTGTACAAGACGCCTGTCCCAAGAAGTGGGAATATCTTATGGAACATGGAGGACTATTCTTAACCCTCCACCGGTGACGTACGGTCCCACAGACCGAAGAAGAAAAGAAACGCCTCTTATTTTACCTAAAAAGGTTAGCAGACCGCGCGCTTAGGAATGTTATCAGCGTATGAACAATTATTTTGACCTCTCAAGTCAGCAGTGTTGCCATCTCGGTAAATTTTGTACCAGATCTGGTAAAATCAAAAGGTCATCTGGTAACGTAGTTTTGCAAAGTTTTACCTAGTAAAAGTTCTGGTAAAATCGTTTGACCTTTCTGGTAAAATCGGACCGAAATTTTTACCGTTTTTTAATTATTTGTATGTGTTTATTTTCGTTTCTCTGTTGTATCTGTTGTGGATTTCAATATTTCAAAATAAAAATCTAAAATGTTTAAATCTAGTATTAGGGAATCCAACGATCTGTTAAAACCAAAATTTCTAGTACGCCCTAGGTGGTGGTCTCGAAGTGCCAATATAACCTCTTTTTTGTTATAACACAACAAAAAAGTGATGTTATTGGCACTCCAACCTCCCAGGGCGCAAAAATTTTGATTTTGATAGATTGTTGGATTCCCTATAATAGGTACATTTGTATTATTTACGCCTACGCCCAAAACAAAAGGTTTTTTTAAACTATTTATGCTTAAAAAAAAATCAAAAATATGATGATAAAAAAAAATATTTTTTTTATGATTTGGTAAAATTCTGGTAACATTTCAATGTCCTTTTGGTAAAATCCAAAGTTCAACAGTTGGCAACACTGCAAGCCAGTCTTGTGCGATACGCCGTTTGACTAGTATAAGGATTTCGGTCTGATACACCGTACGTCACCGAAGTCGTATACGGAACGACAAGCTGATCAGCACCTACCAAGACCTATCCCTATGAGAATTGGAGAGATATGGAACCTTTCATCTAATCCGGACGTTGCCAATCCGAATGAACTACCACGTTCTGGGCGTTGCGTTATTTGTGTTTCATGCAGTTTTAAGCATATAGCCCTAAGTCGGTCTGTCGGACCGACGTCACCGATAATGTAACTTTTTCATACGTCACCGGTGGAGGGTTAAGAAGCATCTCAATTTATTTCCTTATAAAGTGCAAGTATTCCAAGAAATACAAGCCGCAGATTTTAAAATACGCAGGAATTACTCTCAATGGTTTACCCAAAATTTATTGGAAAGAAATGATTTCTTAGACCTGACATTTTTTTTTGGATGAAGCCTGGTTCCACCTCTTTGGTTATGTGAATTCTCAGAATACATGTAATTATTTTTCTTTTTCTTTCTGTATATTCTAACTTTGTTAATTTTGTAAACAACAAAAATAAATTTGTATTTGTCTACTTATTTTATTTCTCATTAGTTTGGCATAATATGAATTTGGCAAAATTTTAACCTATATTTGGTTAGATATATCGTCAACATATCATTGTGAACTAAACCAAGCTCTACGTTTTTTTAATCCAAGCCCTCTTTGATGCAAATAATTTTTGCTCGCACGGTCATAAAAAATTATTTGGAATGCTTTCCACCCGATGATTGCAACCATTGATTGATATAATAATTAAAAACTGAGCAGCATTGTTTATATTCACTTCCAAAAATCGATAATTGCACAACGTTTTTCATATTGTGTTTAGCTACCAATTCTTCAAATCAGTTAAGCTTCTCCACATATCAAACAAGGCTACAAAATATTAAAGCGCATTTTTTATTCTACGGATACTCACAAAGTCATATATGTTTATTATAAATTTCCAAATTAAATGTCCTATTAAAATTTTTCCTTTTGTTTTTCTAGACACTGATTTTGCAGTATTTTAATTAAAGTTATGAAATTTATTCATTAATACATATAATTACATTTTTATATACCTACAAGCTATAGCTTTTAACATATAAAGTTAAATTAATAATTAATTATTGTTGAGATTTGAAAGTATAAAATAAATAATTAAAAAATTTTCTTAAGAATTTTCTTTAGTATGCAGAGAAAAAATATCTAGATTATTTTAATAAAAATTACAAACATATTTTCACAAACTAACATATAGCGTTAACTTTGTCTTAAGACAAAGCGTTTCGACAGAAGACAACAATATTTGACACCAACAGCTGATCGGTTTCGTCGTTAAAGTTCCCAAATCAGCAATGGGCCGTAGCAAGCTTACGCGTCAGGTTGCGTCATATTATTTTCTGCTCATTTTGGTGTTTTTAAGTTTTTCTGTTACTGTTTTTTGTGTAGTGTGTGTTTTAAACAATTTGCTTTTGGATTTTATCTATTTCGGAGACAGATTTTCTTGGTATTTATTATTTAAGTTTATTAGTGAGTACAAGCGCCCTTTTGGTTAATTTATCTATTATCAAAACAATAAAAGTGCCTAGTCCCAACAAACATGGATTGAGGGATTTTAAATGGGCCATTGATGGTATTGATGGTTTCTTGCTGTTGCAAATAAGCCAACTATGGTCCATTTATTTTTTTTAATTGGCTCACCGTTATATTTTTGCCATTTAAAGAACATTAACAATTGAACGTTGGCAAAATTGTGATTTATTGCCGGCAAAGGAACTTAAATGGTTTAACGTTTGTAAAAAGTGAAGCCATCATGTATGACATGAATTGTCATTTCGCGGCTCCCGCTTTGGTTTGTTTGGACGGTTTGGTAGTTTAAGGTTACGTATTTGCGACGAACGTGTATGATGGTGATGTGCTGTTTTTTTAATTTAAATATATTTGTAATCGATCTAAACGGTAAGTTTTTATAGTGATAACATGATTGGGGAAGATATTAGTGAAAGCTTAGACAAAAAACAGCATGCTATATGTGTTTTTCTTTTAATTTACAGGTTTGGGTTGGTGAGATCATTCAGAGTTTTTTAAGCATGTCTCAACTCAAGAAACAAAAAAGTGAGTATTTCTACTTTTTTCTTAATAATATATAATAATAATGCCATTACCAGAAACTAGAGATATTTATAAAAAGTATGTTGCTAGACATTCTAGGAGATTTCTTAAACAAAATGTTAAGCAAATTGTTGACTCGGTTAAAACACAAAGTTATCGCACCTCAATACTCAATATTATATAAGTAATTGTATCTAAACCAAGCCCTACGTTTTTCATTGCAGGCCTTCTTGGATGAAAATATTTTTTGCTCTCTCAGTGTCTTTACTAGAACCTGTGGGTTCGGGTTTATTTATTTTTATCTATACACTACGTTTTACTTCTGCGTCTTTAATTTTGTATAATGAATTGCAGATACACGGTAAGAAAAAACCTTTTGGCCGACAATACTACGCAGCAAGAAATATATACTGTTATAAAGCAGTGGCTGAGGGGAGCTATAGACCAAGGAGGTGGTCGACAGCGAAGGCAGAAGGTAAAATTTCACTTTTTCTGTTACATAATAAGAGGTGAGATTACAGAAGGCCCTGCAGGTCAACTTGCAGATGCAAGTTATTTAGAATATTGCCTATTCTTCTCTTTTTAAATTACTGTGGCAATAAATAGTCTAATTTGCATTTGCAAGTTGACGTGCTTGACTGTAGTCAGTAGAAAGTTCGCAAGCGTTTATATATTTTAAACTACTGAAGGTAATAATAATTAGAAACTAATAGCAAAACTTCTCTAAATACTTCTATGAACCCTTTATATTTTTACAGTTAACTGATTAAATTACCTACACTTTGGGTTTAATTTAGCACCAAAAGTTAATTTATATTTTTGAACGCGTTTTAAGAAATTTTAAATTTATTGAAAAGACAGATATTGCACAAAACGATTGACAAAAAAATTTGACCGCAACAAGCACCCCTTGTGTACATGTAAAGTTTATTATTATTTTTGTTAAACTTATTAACCAAGGCATAGTAAAAATGCCGTTGTACAATTTATCCCAAAATTTATTAAAAGGGAAATATAAATTGCTATTCAACTCTTAAAAGAGGCTATGGCCTATGAGGTCTGGCCAAGTAAACGCCACCTAACTCATAGTAGGTAGTCTAAACTCCTTTTGAGCGGCTGATGCATTATGGTAATTTTATTTAATTTAATATAGTCACATATCATGTGTTTTTAATTAATACAACCAAATAAACTTAATCAACAATATATGTAATGCACCTAGGTGTTACCACTTAGACTGTGTGGTATTTCGAGCTTTTTTGATCAAGCCTTGTATATTGTTTTTTTTTGCAGGAAAATGAATAATGAATCAGACGACGATATTCACGATTATTACTTTATGTTAATGTATAAAACTGTATTTATAAATATAGAGGCTTGTTAATGTATAATATTGTTATTTAATTTTTTTTGTTTAAAAGCCTCATCCTCTGGTTTACTTAAAGAATTAAAACGTATTCGCCATTTCTTTTTTTGATCAATATTTCGTTACTTTTTCGTTTTATCCAAAAATTGGCTACATATCTATGTTCAGAGCATAATTACCTGCAGTTTAAAGTTAAGAGTTTAATTTATAAACAAATAAAAGCACAAAAAAAAAATATGGATAAATTTCACGAAATTTCGTTTTTTACTTTCATCCATCTATAAAAATGGCTACATATTAAAACTGTAGGTAATTGCTACCCTACTTTTTGGATAAGGGAAAAAGGATACGAAATATTGATCAAAAAATAAACTGGCGAATGCGCCACTAGCCTTAACTTTTAAAGGCTAAATACTGGAGCGCCATAATCAGGTCTTAAGTGGCCTTACCAAGTAACTGTAACGTATCTTCATTGGTAAATGGAAAACTAACCAGTGATGGCCCTACAGTATTAAGCCTCAAGTGTACCTTTAATGGTTCTTTGGTGGACCACAAAAACACCTTAATCACGATCCTACTGATGGCCCATAAGGAAGCCAGCGGACATAATGTAGGTGGTCCATAAATGGTTGCTATTTAAATGTCCAACAGTTCAATGGTGGCAACTGTTTGCGTTTTCGTTAAGGGGCCATTTATTCATGTTTGTTGGGGTTAAACCATTTATTTGTCGTTATATACAGAATGTCTCATAAATAATGTGCAAATACAGCAACAGAATATAGTAGACTTGAAAATACGCCACTTATGCTTAAGAGCGCACGGTTAATTTTCAATAAATACCGTGCGAGCAAAAATTATTTGCATCAAAGAGGGCCTTGCATCTAAGGACGTAATTTATTTATTTATTACAAACTTTACGGATTTACATCCAATTATAAAGTAGGAAAATTAACCTAAGTTATAGTTAAGTAATTTTGTAGAGTAATTTCTTAAAATTAGTTGCACTTATATTAAATATATCACAATTGTCGCGGATTTTGTTATATAATTTGCACATAATAATAATTGGAGAATTACTATAATAGTTAGTACGGGCTCTTTGAACATATAAGGTTACAGGGTTCCTTGTCCTATGTGGTGGTACATTGAGATTTATTAGTCCTAGTAGGTGAGGGTCATCGATCTGATTATGCAGTAATCTGTGCAGAAACATTAATGATGTTATAACTCTGCGACATTCCAAACTCTTAAGGCCATGGGTAGTCATAATCTCGGTTTTTGGTGTATCAAATTGATAGATTCCAGTTTCTTTGTAGTACATGTATCTTAGGAATTTGTTTTGTATTTTTTCTCTTTGGTATGTGTGGTTTTTATAATATGGATTCCAGATTATGGTGGCATATTCCAGGATACTTCTTACGTGAGAAACATACAGTGCTCTGATACGGTCTTTATTTGTAAAAAAGGTACAGTTTCTGACGATGAAACCGTACATCCTTGAGGCCCTCCCTGTCACTGCTGCTATATGAGGCCTAAATGTAAGATGGGAGTCAAAAATGACTCCAAGGTCTTTCATTTCTGTCACTCGAGTTAGGGGTAATCCATTAATTTTGTAATCGTAATCGACAGTAACTTTCTTTCTGCAGTAGCTGAGCACAAAGCACTTGGATACATTAAAGTGCAACCTGTTATTTTTGGACCATTCATATATTTTATTTAGATTTTACTGGATAATAGAGCAGTCAAAATTTTGCATATTTTTAAATATAGTTTTAGGTCGTCAGCAAATATCAATGCTTCACAGCCATTTATCAGTAGTGCTAGGCTGTTGATAAATAGAAGAAATAGTAGTGGTCCCAAACAGGAGCCCTGTGGTATACCTGATGTGGCCAAGAAAGGCTCAGAACAATATCCCCTTACAACCACTTTTTGATATCTGTTACGCAAATAGGACTGAAGGAAATGTACCATATCATCATGAAATCCAAACTCAGAGCTTAGTTTTTCGATTAGGATAGAATGTGACACCTTGTCAAAGGCCTTGGCAAAGTCCGTATATATAACATCTACTTGAAATTTATTGTCTAGACTTTCAGATATATACTGGGTAATATTACATAAATTGGTGGTTGTGGATATTTTTTTAATAAAGCCATGCTGGAGTCCCGATAATTTGTTTGAGACATATTTATAAATGAATTTATGGATAATCGATTCAAATATTTTGGCTGGGCAAGATAACAATGCTATTGGTCTATAATTTTGAATGTAATGCTTAGCCGTAAAGCTTAATACCTGTTGGGTGTCAGTAACTACCTGAATTAACAATCAATCAGTTATTCCGTCATCTTTGACAGTCGTTACAAGTAATTTGATTCATCCCTAATTTTTCCAATTTCTTGAACAATTCACACCATGGGCTTTACGGAACAGCAAAAAACATTCATGATTGAAGCGTATTTTTGAAACGGGGGTTAGAGTAAATGGTGAGTGGCAATACAATCCGGGTTTGTGCATGGACGATTTTTACGAAAATTTTCCTAACGTTGCTTTTATTGCTGAGGATTTTGATCATTGCCTGAAAAGAACCGTGGCTGTGTTTAGGTAAGAACAGAAGAACTTGTTGCAAACGTTCGTTAAATAATGCAAAATACGCCAACAAATTGTATAAGACGCCTGTCCCAAGAAGTGGGAAGATCTTATGGAACATGCAGGACTATTCTTAAGAAGCAGCTAAATTTATTTCCTTATAAAGTGCAAGTATTATAATTTTGTAAACAACAAAAATAAATTTGTATTTTACTACTTATTTTATTACTCATTAGTTTGGCATATCATGTCATAATATGAATTTGACAAAATTTTAACCTTAGATTTGGTTAGATATATGGTCCCCATATCATTGTGATCTAAACCAAGCCCTACGTTTTTTAGTCCAAGCCCTCTTTGATGCAAATAATTTTTTCCCGCACCGTATGTTTCGTTATAACAGGTGTTTATTTAAATATTTCTTGCCATCTAGTATTTAAACGCAATTATCGCAAAAATTAATTGAAATATCGAGATTAATGAAGTACAAGGTAAAATAAGTTAGTCCGGTTCTGTTTCTGTAGCGAATCGCTTAACGTAAAATGTACCAAACTTCAACACCAACAAGCACTCAACACCCTGAAAAGGTAAATGTCTGGGCGGGCATATTTGGACACCGGATTATTGGACTCTTTTTTTTTTTGGAATAAAATTTGGAAAAAGAGAATTTTTTGGAACTTTCACAAAATTTAATTGGACGTGCATTAGAAGAAGTTGCTCCTGAGAATGAAGATTTGTTTCAAATGGTGGGCGGTTGTCCTGCGCACAATGTACGAGAAATCAGGGATCAGGGAATATGTCTAAAACGTTTTCGATGGACGCACAATAGGATTTAATTACACCATAAATTGGCCTGCTAGGTCTCCTGGCTCCTCATTAAACGATTTTTCCTGTGGGGTCAAAAAAAATTGTACTTTTAATGTGTGTTATGAAAAGTTAGAAGAACTTAAAACTGCAATTTCAGGGGTATGCAATCGAATCTCTGCGTATCAACTTGTCAGAACTGAATATTACGACACTTTAGATAGAACATTGCTTGGCAGTAAACGGAGGACTGGTTGTGCACTTGAGTGGATACGGTCGTTTATAATCGATCGCCAACAGTGTGTTAGTTTAAGTAATTTTGATGGTAAGTCCAAACGAATGACAGAATCGCCACCCCTGAAAACTAATATTGGCGTTCCACAGGGCTCCGTTCTGGGCAATGTGTTATTTTTATTATACTTAAATGACATTGATCTTGTGGGACAAAGGGCTTATCGTACGGCTTATGCCGATGATGTGTCATTCCTAGTTTCAAACAGGTTTTTAAATATCTTGGAGCAGTTGTCAAATGGTGTTCTGTCTGAATTTTGTGCCTGGTTTGGGGAGAATTCGATGTTACTAAATGTAGACAAGACCCAGTTTGTTTGATTTCATAATAGACAAAAAACGGATGATAGTATTAATTTATTTATTGATGATAAATCCTTGTGCCAAGTTCAGAGCACCAAGTTTCTTGGTATTCATCTGGACGAATATTTGACATGAAGGTACATTGTGAACATGTTATGTCTAAACTCAATTAATCCTTTTATCTGTTTATAAATTTAATATCTATATTAGGTACAGAACACCTAATTATATTGTACTACGCATCTGTACAGGGTTCCCCATAATAGACTACCCATTTTAATATTTAAATTAAAAAATTTTTAGTTAACAAAACAAACTTTTTATTTTACTAAATTACAGCTAACTCTTTGGGATTTACGATAACTTATAAATCTTTGGCTAATTTAATTCTTAAAACTTTTAAAAATCACGTCTTCTAAATGACCTCCACCAACACATTTTTCAATATTAGATAAAAAGTGGTTCAATACACGGCGCGCGGCGTAGCAAACCTTCGTCTATTCCTTCAACTTCTTCACGAATTTTGACTTTCAGTTCCTCGATTGTACCTGGACGACTTGCAAACACTTTGGCTTTCAAATATCCACACAGGAAAAAATCGGGTGCCGTTAAGTCGGGGGACCTCGAAGGCCAAGGCAAATATCCGAATCGAGAAATGAGTCGGCCATTAAACATTTCTCGCAGGACCCTCATTGAGTTTCTGGCGGTATGAGCTGTTGCCCCATCTTGTTGGAATAGTAAGGCATTGTTTAGTAATCCTCGTCTATTTAATTCTGGAATAAGAAATGTTTCTAGCATATTAACGTAGCGCTCGGATGTTACTGTTACAGCGCGGTTATTTTCATCCTCAAAAAACTAAGGGCCAATAATACCAAAAGATCCTACTCCACACAACAACTTTTGGATTATGGAGGTTGTGTGTAAATATTTCACAAGGAATTTCATTTGACCAGTATCTAAAATTCTGTTTATTGACCATGCCGTCCAAATAAAAATTTGCTTCGTCGGTCATTAGGAGACTGTGAATTGCTCCTTGATGTAAATCCAAAAATTCTTGACAAAATGCTAACCTTGCTCTTGATCTTGATTGCTAAGGTGCTGTGCCATTTGGTATTTATAGGGATGAAATTTTAAATCCCTTTAAAGAATTCGATCTAAGCTTCCCTTCGATATTCCTAGGATAAGGGTTTGTCGATTAGCAGACCTTTTGGGACTTCTCGTAAACACAATTCTAACTCGTTCAATATTTTCTGGTGTACGAACTATTCTTCGACGTCCAGGCTTCCTCAAATTTTGTACAGAACCATTTTCACGCCAATGACGAACCCATAACTTAACAGTTTTACGATTTGGCGCGTGACCCCTATTGTTGTTATTAAACTGACGCCGGAGTGCAAGCCTAACTTCTTCTATCGAATTGGTTCTTATGTAAGTTTCTACATAAAACACACGTTGTTGGACTGAGTAAGATATGAAAGTTCAAACGGATGTTGAAATAATGTCTCAAAGCAAAAAAATTAAATAATTATTGATAAAAACTAACAAACTTCTCGTAGAGATATGGGTATATTTATGTTAAATGGCCACTATAAGGATTTTAGTGTCTCTGGTTATTATTTGGAGCTTCTGGATTTAAAATACATTAAATATTGTTTTGCTGTATAAAAAACAGTACTTTTGCTTTAGTCTTGAAGCAAAATATCAATAAACCTAACTTACAAAAAATTTACCCACAAAATACATGTGCAAATGTCAACTTCCGTTACTGTCCCCAACCTATTCTCATGATATTAAACGGTAATTATCAGGGTTTATTAGTAAATATTTGACAAAACTAAAAGGTATTGTAACATACATTTATTATTATTCGTGTATTTCAAGTTATTTTGGTAAAAAATGCCACCTCTTTTTTTTTAAATCAATTTTACTTGCGTCCCAGAAACTAATGTCAAGTTCCGTTTAACCAAATTTTCTCCCAAATTTGCTTTATGACGTGACAACGCCGTGTAACAGAAACAAAATAGATGTATAGGTTGGTGGTTGGCGCTAAGAAGCACATCGGGTAAGTAAATGTTTTTTAATTGTTTTTATATTTTTAGTGTTCTAAGACACAGAACAAAAGTGGGCCATTTTTTGTCTGTCATGTCTGTTATGCAGATAAAACCGTTTTTGATAACCTTAGCAAAAAAATCTTAAAACGAAAAGTTAAGTTATCGACGGTCTTTAACCTTGCCTAAAAATTATGTTTCTAAAGTGTTTATTATTAGGCCCAATTCACAATACGTGGGTAATTCTCAACTCCGTTACTTCAATTTTGTCAAATCTGTTACCATAAACCGACGAACGGACTTGACAAAAAAGTAACGGAAGTGACAAAGTTGATTATTTTCGTTGGCTTAATATAAAATTTGTTGTTCATATACGGTTTTTAAATATTTTCTTAGTAAATTGATTAAGTTTAGATTTTTTTTCTACAATTTTATTTTAAATTTTATAGTAAAATTAAATGTGGTTTTGGTTCACTAGCATGAATGAAGACAAAAAAAAAGTTTTGGTGGCAAGGTTGAAGAGAGAAAGAGAAGCCCTGATTAGAAACGCCGAAAGTAAGAAAAAAAAGATCAAAGAAAGAAACAACAAAAAAAAAGTCGAATAAACTAAAAATAATTAAAAGTAAGAAATTTTAAACAAAATTTAGTACAAGTAGAAGAAAATTTTTTGAAACAAGTAGGACAAGAAGAGATAGAATAAGAGGACGTTACAGAACAACCGGTAGAGCAAGACAAGTTCAGACAAAATTTGAGAAGAAATGTTTTGCAGGATGATCAGGATTTGAAAAATGGTACATTAAATTTAACGCCCGAACAAAATTTAGAACTCAGAAATATAAAACTGCCTGCAGTTCATCAAAAACTAAGAGGAAGAAGCCGCTCACAGCAAAATATAACTAAACTTAGACGGCAACTGGACTCTGCAAGAAAACAAATAGAATCACTTAAAAAGTCACAGGAGAAGTTTAAGAAAAGGTTACAGCGCATAAAAGTACAGTAAAAAAAAACAATATACACAACAAATTTGTGATTTGAGAAGGAAAAATGAATCGACGCCGGAACGTTTGCCTTATTGCCTTGTGAAATTCTCATGTCGGTGTTTTCTCAAACAAAGGTAAACACAATGTTGGAAAGGAGGGAAGTACCTAAGGTTGTTAAAATACAACTTTTACTCGGAGTTGCCTTTTAAAAACAAGTTGAAACTAATATTCGACAAAGGACCAATGGACGGAGTAGGCGCTGTTGTCAAAAGAACAGCTGATAAAATGGTTTTATAGGGAGCCGATATTTTAAACAGTAAACAAATTATTAAATCCATTGAAAACAACTGTAAAAATATAAAATTGTTCAAAATAAATAAACAAGGTATCGAAACCGTAAAACAAGAAATGCTTAAGCATCTAGCACCGATAAAAAATATAACAAAATCCTACCAGATATGTTGGAAAAATTGCATGAACGAAAACCAAAAAGTCCTCTCTCTAAGATATCTCAGTTGCGCTAACTGTATAGTAGTGAGGAGATTTGTTATAATTTCGCAGTAGAACATGGTGGTTTTGCTTTCAATCTATCAGGTTTAAATATATTAGAAGACAATAATATTGGTATCCTTTTAGTAATTTGAAAATATAGGTTATCTAGTCTAGTTCATCCATGCAGCTATACTTAAACTTATTTTTCCCTAACTTAAATCCTAGATTATACGGATTCCATAGTTGGACCAGAAAATAGAACAAATAATTTGGAAAACGCTGTTCCTAGCGTAGGCGAATGGGTGGCGGTATTATTTGAAAACCACTGGTATCCAGGTATTTTTTTTGTCATAACCTTCCAAGTTAAAATAAATTCTGTTTACTATTTTAGGTTTGGTTCAGGAAAACGACGGTGGACTTCTATCAGTTAAATTCCTCATCAGAAAAGGAAAGAATTATGTTTGGCCTACCAAACAAGATATTCAAAAAGTTAATAGCCATTATCTGTAAAATTAGCCCCCCCCAGTGAGTGTATCGAATACAAGATTTAATTTGTTTGCATTAGCTGATGAAGAAAAAGTTATCAGTATTGTCGAATCTGTTTAAAAATTTTGGTTCCATTCTGTCAAATTTATTTACTAGTTTTTTAGGAAATAATAAAATAAAATAACCGTTTTTGAGTTTATAAATTACCTTTAGGTCATACTTTATCCTTAAGTCAATTCCGTTACCAATCTGTCATTTCCGTTACCTAAACTTAATCATTTTATATTAAGACCAATTACTTCCAATACAATCCCATTTATCTTATTACGATTCCCGGCATACTTTCCCTATACTTACCAATAGTTTTCATGGATCTATTAGGTTAGAATATACTGTGAAACTATTTTATATTTAAAAAAAAACAAAAAATTAATGTATCCGGCGTTTATCTAATACGATCTTCTAAAGTTTTGGTATTTTTCACTTCAAACTACTTTTGGTAATTGTCAAACATAAGCGAACATATTAACTATCACATGAATGACAAATATTGACAGAACATATTTTTTATTGATTTTTTCTGTGAGGTAACGGAAATGACAAAAATCATACATTGACTTTAAAAAATACAATTAGCAAACTAATGATTAACATTTATGTAAATCTGACATTGCTTTCAAGTTCTTTATTGTTTTTCCATTAAAATACAACTATACGTTTGAGGTTGTAACGACTTTTTTTTTTTATTTTTTTTTTTCATTTTGGCCACTTAAAATAAATATACCCTTATGACGCTCCATGAAATTATTAATTTAATATTTATTTGTGACAGGCGCCTACTTGATTAATAATATATAACTTTTTTATATTTATAGATATTAAAATGAAATTTTAAGATTGTGCATACGAGATGAGTATGCATTTATTGGACTAATTTTCAATTTGTTAGCACTTCCGGTTTGACCGGAAGTGACCTTGACTTTGGTATTTTAAATGGGACGTCTTGTATATTTTTACCTATTGGGATTCAGCATAGAAATCTGAGTAAAATGACACATCACTTGTCATTTTTTGACGTGTTATAACATTTTTATGTTTATTTTTTATTTTTAATCTAGAGTGCTACAAATTATAAATAAATGTGTTAATTTGTAGTCAAGTAGGATATAAAAATTAAAATTATGTCATAATAATTGACTTTCTAAGTTTCACAAGCGTTTAAAAAATGAAATTATGTTTTCTTGACGTTTACTCCATTTTTCCAAAAGGAACGATGGTAGTTCACTAGGATATTTAAAACGAGCATTTTTTTCCAACAATTGGATACCATACACTTCTATGCTATTTTAAAATTGACACGAAAAAATTTGCCTTAAGTCCCAATCGCAAATTTTAAAGCGTTGTGCATTATTGCCGCTCTGTCTTTTCTAAAGAAATATAAAGGCGGCTTTGAAAAACAATGGAATGATTTTGAAAACCAATATGGTTTTAAATTAAAATTGTAATGTCATTCATTTACTAAACTTACATTGTAAATCAAATAAAATGGTTAGTTTTACTAGAAATGAACAAATTGATATGCTCCTAATTTTTGGAGTGACCAGAAAAATTCTTCTGAAGCCGCAAGATTGTATGTATTGTACGTTTTATAAATTAATGACATTACAACTTTAAATTAAAGCCATATCGCTTTTCAAAATCATTCCATTGTTTTTCAAAGTCGCCTTTTTTTTTCTTTAGAAAAGAGAGGGTGGCAATAATGCATAACGCTTTTTAAATTTGCGATTGGGATTTGAGGCAAATTTTTTTGTGTCAATTTTAAAATAGCATAGGAGTGTAATATGGTATTCAATTGTTGGAAAAAAAATGCTCGTTTCAAATATCCTAGTGAACTACCATCGTTCCATTTGGAAAAATGGAGTAAACGTCAAGAAAACATAATTTCATTTTTTAAACGCTTGTGAAACTTAGAAAGTTAATTATTATTATGACATAATTTTAATTTTTATATCCTACTTGACTATAAATTAACACATTTAATTAATTTTTAGCACTCTAGATTGAAAGTAAAAAATAAACATAAAAATGCTATAACACGTCAAAAAATGACAAGTGAAGTGTCATTTTACTCATAATGTTATGCTGAACCCAAATAAAAAAAATATACAAGATGTCCCATTTAAAACACCAAAGTCAAGGTCAGTTCCGGTCAAACCGGAAGTGCTAACAAATTAAAAATTATGCCAATAAATGCACACTCATCTCTTATGCATAATCTCAAAATTTCATTTTAATATCTATAAATATAAAAAAGTTATAAGGGTGAACGTCTTTTGAGAAACACCCGGTATACATATTGGAATTAGCAGTATTTGTCTTTTGTAATAAAGGTGAATTTGTACAAAACAGGGATGTGCACGGTTTTAATACAAGGCACAAGAATAGTTTTCGTGCTCCGCACTCTAGAGGATTAGTAGCCTATAGTTGTCCTAAATGTCTGGGTGTTAGAGTCTACAATGTTCTGCCCGACAAAATTAAGGATTGTAATAGTATACAGTGTTTTAAAAAGCCATTAAAATCATTTTTAATATCTTACTGTTTCTACAGCTTGGATGAGTTTTTTAATTGTCTGTCTTAACGCTTGTACATGTTTTATTTATATTGCGCATTGAAATGTTTTGTTTGTTGTTAATTTTTAAATAGTTACTTAAGTTTCTAGTTTTAAAATTGAACATGTACCCTGACTGTTCTCCTGCAATTGTAAATTGTCTCTTGGAAAATAAACGATTTGATTTGATATGACTGTTTAAGCATCTGATTCCCTGATATGTTCTGTGAAAACATCTGGATTCTCCTTTACAAACACTAAACACTCATTAGTATATGTCGATATAACTGCCATTAGGCGATTCTCTACAAATTTAGTCCTTCATAAATATATTCCTGATGCACCGCTTTTGAAGGAAAAATAGTCTATCAATATCCGGGCTCTACATAATAATATACTTTACAAAACACTTACTTTACTTACACAATATACCAACCCCACTGATCAGTAGTGATCAGCTGGGACCGACGAAGCGAGACGATTTTAAGTGAAATGAAGATAGGCAGGTACCGGTTATTGAAATTAGCCCAATCAAGTTACATTTTTATGACCACGAAATAATTCGATTAGAACCGAATAGGGTGAAAATTTTTATTTTCTATAAAAAACCTTTTTACCATTGGAATAGCCTTTTTATAAAGATATAATTAATTTGTGTTGGGCTACATGCTTGGTGAAACTGTTGTTCCAGTGCACAGGAAGAAGAAATAATAACTATTAAACTTGTTATGTTTCACAAATTTAATCAGTTTTCTGGCACGTGTTAGTATCTTCTCGTACTCCTTTGACAATGGCCCGCAAGGGCTAAAACACGTGTCAGGAAACTGATTAAATTTGTGAAACATAACAAGTAGTTATTATTTTTCTTTTTATAAAGAATTTCGCAACTGTCATCATATTATAAATTTTTCTACAATAGAAAAGTGTTTTGCAACAGGTATTAAGAGTTTCCAGGTAAATCGTTTCTTTTGCAGTAAGAAACCATATTACTATTGTAGATTAAAAAATTTTAATGTTACAGTAAAAATAATCTTAGCAAATAATTTCTTGCTGGAGCATTTCTCAGTGAAGAATTAACAAAATATTGCTATCAAAAAACCAAATGGCGAAGGCGCCACTAGTGTTTACTCTTAAGAGCTTTTAGTTACATATTTTCATTCACGATTTCTACAACTAGAACATGCACGTAATTCTCTGTTTATCAGAGATATTTTAAAATCAAAATAATCTAAATATATTTGAAATTATTGATGTTGGCAATATTTCAAATTAATTTGAAAAAATTGTAATAGTAATTTCATAATAAATTTCACTCAACATAAAATTAATTTGCATTGACCTAGGCGTATAGAATTATTGGCACGTTAGCGTCAATTGAGCATTTTAATATTCTTTACCTAATCTCTGGTGGTCTATTACCAAGAATTTGCTAGCCACATGTTTAAACGTTTGTTTGAATATTAGTAAAAATAATTTATGCGGTTATAATAGGAGCACTTTTAAAAAAATATATTTATAGCCTCGATTTCTTAAGAAATTTCAATGCAACCATTAAACCATTCTTTAGCAAACAATATACACTCACCGTCTTTAAATTTCTATCCATCCAAAATTTTGTTCAAGTTTAACGTGTGGTAACTTTTTTTTCCGTAGTCCGATTTTTTTTCAATTATTGTAGATTCATGCTTCAGCATTAATCACATTTTTTCCGTTTTTTAAAAAGCTGTATACTTAGTGAAATATACAGGGGCATAAAAAGTATGTTTTTTTTTCTTCAAGTTTGTAACATCCTGTAGAGTGATTTTGCAATATTAACACTAATAAAGTAGCAAATTTGCGAAGTTTAATCTATTCCTAACAGATTGCTTTTTTATTTGGCTCAATATCTTTCTCGTTTCAGAGATACGATTTTTTTCAGAAAACACTACACATTTTATTAAGAGATTTTAATTTTAAATTGTAACATAAAACAAAGGGTGCTATGGCTTTGTAAAACAAGTCATATCTTCATAGTTTTTATGTAATTATTATTCTGTTGTGTTTAAATTTTTGTCAGTTGAAAATTATGGTCCTACTGATGCGGCAAAAGGAGTAGCTTTAGTAAACGATAGAAGGTCGCAGTATTATAATACTGAATTTTAGGATATAGGTACAAGATCCAGTGTTCAGAGAGCCGTGGAACGTTTTAAAGAAACTGGCAATTTTTCGAGGAGAATAGGATCTGGCAGAAAACGATGTACAAAAGCCCGAGATGATCGTTTTTTAACTCTCAATGTGTTACGCGATATATAGACATACCACCGCAGTGATGGCAAGAAATCGTTTGGTGGAGGTGCGACAGATAAACGTAAATGAAATAACTGTTGGGCGACGATTAAAGGAGGTGGATTTCGTATTTCTTGAACCGAGAAAGATATCGAGCCAAATAAAAAAGCAATCTGTTAGGAATAGATTAAACTTCGCAAATTTGCTTTTTCATTAGAGTTAATATTGCAAAATCACTCTACAGCGTGTTACAAACTTAAAGGGAAAAAACATACTTTTTATTCTTGTATTCCTGTATATTTCACCAAGTATACAGCTTTTTAAAATACGGAAAAAATCTAATTAAAGCTGAAGCACGTATCTACAATTGAAAAAAAATCATTTAAATCGGACTACGGAAAAAAAAATTACCATACATTAAGCTTGAACAAAATTTCGGATGGATCGAATTTAAAGTCGAAGAGTGTAGTTAACTTCAAAAACCGCAATTCGTTTTCTCTTCTTAGTTAAAAGCTATCGTAAAAATAGTGGAAGAGTGTCATTCTATTTCAGCTTTTAGCAAAGTTTAGTAATTTTCCTTAACTTTAAATTTATCTACAGTAGTTTGTTTGCTCTTATTTGATAAATTTTTTACCCCAGAGTCGTAGCATGTATGGTTTTGGAGATACAGCCGCTCACCATCCGTCGTGGATCACCCTGTATAGTGCGAGGGTCTGCAATTATTTTTGAAATTTCTATTTAGGCTATCCTTAATACCGTGCGAGCAAAAATGATTTGCATCAAAGAGGGCCTTGCATCTAAGGACGTAATACTTAGCCGTAGAGCTTAATACCTGTTGGGTGTCAGTAACTACCTGAATTAACCATCAATCAGTTATTCCGTCATCTTTAACAGTCGTTACAAGTAATTAGATTCATCGCTAATTTTTCCAATTCCTTCAACAATTCACACAATGCCCTTTACGGAACAGCACAAAACATTCATGGTTGAAGCGTATTTTCGAAACGGGATTAGAGTAAGTGGTGAGTGGCAATACAATTCGGGTTTGTGCATGGACGATTTTCACGAACATTTTCCTAACGTGGCTTTTATTGCTGGGGATTTTTATCATTGCCTGAAAAGAACCGTGGCTGTGTTTGGGGAAACAGGTTCTATACAACACAAAAAAGGGGCAGGAAAACCATCTGTAAGAACAGAAAAACTTGTTGCAAACGTTTCTGAAATAATGCAAAATACGCCAACAACTTGTATAAGATGCCTGTCCCAAGAAGTGTGAAGATCTTATGGAACATGCAAGACTATTCTTAAGAAGCAGCTAAATTTATTTCCTTATAAAGTGCAAGTATTCCAAGAAATACAAGCCGCAGATTTTGAAAGACGCAGGAATTACTCACAATGGTTTACCCAAAATTTATTGGAAATAAATGATTTATTAGACCTGACATTTTTTCGGATAAGGCCTGGTTCCACCTCTCCGGTTATGTGAATTCTCAGAATATAAGCATGTGGAGTAGTGAAAATCCCCATTTTTTTGTAAAGTCCGCATTGCACCCTCAAAAAATTGGTGTCCGGTTAGTTGTTTCCCGAAGAAGAATTGTTGGTCCTATTTTTTTCCATGACACAGTTACAGCACAGCGGTATAGAGACAATATTTTGAATCCACTTGTAGAGCAATTACTTGACGACGAACTACGCTCTGGATATTTTCAACAGGACGGTGCAACCGCCCATACAGCCGCCGAAACAATTAACTACTTATGCAATTTTTCGATGACAGATTGATCAGTTTTCGATCAGACATTGAATTCCCACCTAGATCACCTTGTTTAACGATTGGATCACTTCGTTTCTCCTCATTTAAAGAACACTATTTTTAAAATACCAGTTGCAAATTTAGAACAATTACAAGAAAGGATTATCCAAGAATGTGGTAACATTTCTCCAGAGATGCTGGTCAACACTTTCGAAAATATGAAGAGACTTGTGAATTTATCGGTGGCCAATTTCAGCAATTTATGTAATTATTTTTCTTTTTCTTTCTGTATGTTATTACTTTGTTAATTTTGTAAACAACAAAAATAAATTTGTATTTGCCTACTTATTTTATTACTCATTAGTTTGGCATATTATGTCATAACATGAATTTGACAAAATTTTAACCTAGATTTGGTTAGATATATCGTCCCCATATCATTGTGATCTAAACCAAGCCCCACGTTTTTTAATCCAAGCCCTTTTTGATGCAAATAATTTTTGCTCGCACGGTAGTATAGAAATCAAATGTACAAAATTAGTTTCTTTCAAAATAAACAAATATACCTTGAAATAATTTCGATAGGTTTAGAGGGAGGGTTTCGAGTAAATAGTATAAATGCATGTCGCCAGGAAAAGCGATGTTAGAGACTCTTAAAAAAGTAAAATTTTACTCATTAAATTTTGCGTTCCTATTGACCCCGAATAATATATAACCTGATGTTTTTCCAAACTACTAAACCTTGGGTTAAATAACATGTTTTTGATTTAATTTACAATTTATTTAGCTAAAAAGTCATTAGTCCGGTACAATTTGTCCAGATAAGGTATTAAAAACGTGACCTTTAATTTGTCTTTTTTTAATAGCGCATCAAATTTATCACCAAAAAGGATTTAATGACTGTGGTCTTGAATTCAAAACAAAGTCATTGCGTTCTTTATATGGTATTATTTATCAAGTGAATCATTAGCGGATTTTTCTTATTTTGGTGTTTGGATGTTTCAAGTTGAGATAAAATAATGTCTTAAATAACATTGGCACACTAATTTATATTCTGATGTTTTTTCTTGTTTTTTTTAAAGTCCTGTCGAGTTTTATACACGAAGCAAAGACGTTGACATAGATAGAATAAATACTTAATTAAAGGCTATCATCAAAAAAAATACAGTGTGACCAGTAAAGTCTGCATCATATGGGATCTTTTTTTATTAATAGCTTTATTCGAAATTTGACTTTGGCATCAAGTTTTGCTTCGATCAAGATGAAAATTAAGGAGAAAAATAGTAGTTGCGCGATTCGCATTATCTGTCAAAATTTAATTTTTTTCAAAAAATAATTCAAAAGTGGGGTTATTTCTGAAAGTATCGAAAAAAGTTATTAGAAAAAGTTTTTTAAATGCAGTTTCTAGCGCACATGCAAAATTTCAGCTGCATAAGATATTTTTGATTTTTTATCCATATTTTGTAAATTGCACCACTTTTGCAAAATAAGACAACCTACATAAAACTTTTTAATTTTGACAATGCTTTATTTCAGATACATTTTCTTTAAAGTTGCGCCATATTAAATGTGCGCTTTTCTACAAAATCAAAATTGGACTATTAAAATTTGGTCGCATGTGATGCAAAGTTTATTTGTTTTTGATCCTGATAAGGTAACTTCATAAAATAAGTATTTTTAAAAACGTAGTTTGTGTCTGAAAGTAATACACCTTAATATTAAGACAAAAAAGAACACAGTGTCATCAGTAAAAATAAACTTTTAGTGGTGGGTAAAAAATCAAAATTATCTTATGCAGCTAAAATTTTGCATGTGGGCTAGAAACTGCATTTAAAAAACTTTTTCTAATAACTTTTTTGAATTATTTTTTGAAAAAAATTAAAATTTGACAGATAATGCGAATCACGTGACTAGTATTTTTTTACTTAATTTTCATCTCGATCGAAGCAGAACTTGATGCCACAGTCAAATTTCGAATAAAGCTATTATTAAAAAAAATCCCATATGATGCGGACTTTACTGGCCACAATGTATATAAAAGCGTTATTAATATTAAAATTTTTATTCTTTGAAGAAAATATTTGTAAAGATCGATTTTTCGATAATAGTCTATATTTTTTCTTTAGTTATAGATTTTTTGTACGCTTACTTAAATTAATAAATAAATAAGGTCTTTATTTCCATTATGATACAAGACTAAAATAATTCATTATACCCAATGGAAAGTACCGAAGGTCAGCTGGGAGTATAAAACCTGGAGTTAAGGGATATAGAAAATACAGATAAATAAAAGTGAACCTAGATAAATAAAATAGTTTTTTGTACAAGTGACAAAAGAAAAATATTTGAGTTGTGTTCTTCTTTTTATGGACCCACAATACTTGAAACCCCAGTTTTTAGTTACTATTCAGGGGGTTGAAAATTTTTCACAATTTAATTGCATCGTATTTTGATGTGATTTTGGTGGTTGTCTTTGGCTGTAAAACAATAATTTGACCTTTTTTTTAATGTCAATGTGTCAATACAAATATCCTGGTAAATCTCAGGGATCAGAATATTTTTTGGTGGGGTTGTGGTGTAATTGTAAAATCTTTGGTCCGGTTAGGCTAGAAGGGTGGGGGGGAGGCGGGAAGCTAAAGGTAAGTAGCCTGTTCCCACTGTAGGAATGCACGAACTTTTAAATCCATCGATATATACAGTGTGTCCGCTTGAGTTCTGTACATATGGAAAACTTTTTTAATATTAATTTTACGAAAAAAAGTTACTCTTTATAAAAAGTTCTGCTTACTAAAAAAATAATATTAGACTATTCAAACTTGAGATAGTATGTACAGGATGATCAAAAACATCAAAATTGACCTACGAGAAAAGTACCCTTAATTTTAATTTTAGAGCAAAATGGAATAAGAAAATGTTGATTGGCATTAAAAATTATATCTGTTTCTACTCTTAGTAGACTATTATTGAAAATATATTTGACATTTCAAAAAATATAATTTTTTGAAATGTTATTATTATGTTATTGAAATAATTATTCTACCGATGTTTCAGACAAATAACATAACTGACAGTTGAAATTCAAATTCAGGTGGGAAATGGTGGCAAGATAATGCACATGCCATTAAGAATTATGATTTAAATTTTTAATTTAATTTTCAATAATAGTCTACTAAGAGTAGAAACAGATATAATTTTTAATGCCAATCAACATTTTCTTATTCCATTTTGCTCTAAAATTAAAATTAAGGGTACTTTTCTCGTAGGTGAATTTTGATTTCATACTTTTTGATCATCCTGTACATACTATCTCAAGTTTGAATAGTCTAATATTATGTTTTCAGTAAGCAGAACTTTTTATAAAGAGTAACTTTTTTTCGTAAAATTAATATTAAAAAAGTTTTCCATATGTACAGAACTCAAGCGGACATACTGTATATATCGACAATCAAAGCATCAAGTTTCAATCCATTGATATAGCAAAAATATCGACCTTAATCCGTCAAAAATGAAAACAAATTAACCGAAAAACATGAATATCGATGTTACACTTCTTTCGTTTTATTGACTTTTTTTTTTAAAAGATTTTGACTTTAATTAAAAAAAGAAGGTTAACTAGCACTATATTTTGGTACCTTATCTGCCAAAAACTACATTTAAGGCCGAAGGCAACGTTTGTTTGTAGTACTTTAATACTTTGTTAGTACCCGCAGCAACAATTTTTGGATTATTAACTGTGATGTATTTTAAAAACATCGATATTTCGATACATCGATATATCCTACCATCGAGTCATAATCCATCGGTGTTTTGCTTCGATGTTTTCGATGTATCGATAACCATTGTGCGTACCTAGTTCCCAGAAACAGTTTGCATAACAAACTAATGGCTGGCCCCTTTGATGTTCGGTAGCTCAAATTAGGGGTGGTTTTTGGATTTTATTTAATATACAAATCATGCGTGGTCATCTAGAATGTACGGTTAACACAAAGACATAATTCGCAAGCCATAGCAAAGGATATTAAAGGGATGGTTGGGAGGATGAGAGACGACCTGGGTTCGTTAATCAAAGTCAAAATGACAAGATGTTAAAATCGGTTTTTTTATTAATAAATTGCCAGTTTGACATGCGAGCCCCGGTTATCACTGAGTCTCTCAACCTCCCCGATTCTAGGATTCATCAAAACGCCAATTTGCCGTGGCTAAATATCGGTCAGTATCTCCTTTAATAATTCTAAAAGAGGGTCATGATATCAACTGACATAATATAGTTTATATAAGTAAGTACCTTTAGTTTTTTCTTTGTAATTTTCATACCTTGCGAGCAAAAATCATTTGCATCCAAGAGGGCTTGGATTAAGGACTAAAACAAGTCTTGGTTTAGATCACAATGATATGGGGACGATATATCTAACCAAATCTAGGTTAAAATTTTGTCAAATTCATATTGTGACATGATGTGCCAAACTAATGAGTAATAAAATAAGTAGACAAATACAAATTTATTTTTGTTGTTTACAAAATTAACAAAGTAAGAATATACAGAAAGAAAAAGAAAAATAATTACAAAAAATAAATCATTTCTTTCCAATAAATTATGGGTAAACCATTGAGAGTAATTCCTGCGTCTTTCAAAATTTGGGGCTTGTATTTCTTGGAATTCTTGCACTTTATAAGGAAAAAAATTTAGCTGCTTCCTAAGAATAGTCCTGCATGTTCCATAAGATCTTCCCATTTCTGAGGACATGCGTCTTATACAATTTATTGGCGTATTTTGCATTATTTCACGAACGTTTGCAACAAGTTCTTCTGTTCTTACAGATGGTCTTCCTGCTCCTTTTTTGTGTTGTATAGAACCTGTTTCCCTAAACACAGCTACGGTTCTTTTCAGGCAATGATAAACATTCCCGGCAATAAAAGCAACGTTAGGAAAATGTTTGTGAAAATCGTCCATGCACAAACCCGGATTGTATTGCCACTCACCATTTACTCTGACCCCGTTTCGAAAATACGCTTCAACCATGAATGTTTTGTGCTGTTCCGTAAAACCCATTGTGTGAGTTGTTCAAAAAATTAGAAAAATTAGCGATGAATCAAATTACTTGTAACGACTGTCAAAGATGACGGAATAACTGATTGATTGTTAATTTAGGTAGTTACTGACACCCAACAGGTATTAAGCTCTACGGCTAAGCATTACGTCCTTAGATGCAAGGCCCTCTTTGATGCAAATATTTTTTGCTCGTACGATATTTCAGTTGTTTATGTAACTGCAATAATGACTTCGGTTAATTAGTTATTTTGTAAGAAGCTTAAGTAATGTAAAATATTTAAACAAATGTATGGTAAGTTTATGTTTATCCTAAAAATAATCCACATTTCCTTAAATAATGTTGTGCAATACATAAATATTTTATGTGAGTAATTCTAAAATAAACATAAAAATAATATTAGCCAGTTTTGACAAACCAACAAACGCCAATGGGCGTTTTCACATCTACCGATACCGACACTACCGGCTCGAGTATAATATACTACTTTCAAGTTAATTTTTGTAATTATTTATTTTATTGTCCCAAAAACAGGGTTTTGCCTACACACTTTTGATTATACCAACCAGCCATTTAAATTAATTTACCTTGGTGTTTTGACGTATTAAACCAAACACTACATAAATTATGAAAAATCGGCCACGACACGAGTGGGGTGAAAGCTCCTTGACGGCAAGACTGCCCATTGGGTGTTTGCACACCCGCCGGTGCGGCAACGACACGACACCCACACCAATTGAATGTGGACGCGAAATTTCATGTGGATTAAATTATTGCTATGATTTCACACTTACCGGTTTATCGGTATTTTTGTCGTGTCGTAGCCGATTTTTCATAAGTTGTGTGGTATTTGGCTTTATGCGTCAAAACGCCAAGGTTAATTAATTTAACTTCCTGCGTAGTTTAATTGATTGTGTAGGCAAAACCCTATTTTTGGAACAAAATAATTCATAATTATAAAAATTAACTTGAAACTAGTCTACTTGAGCCGACAGCCGGCGGGCAGTCGACCAGCATTCAGTGAAGCGACTAAAGATAAATTATTGACGATAGTTTTCATTCGTAAGAAAAAGTAAGGTTAGGAAGTAACTTTTAGTAAGAAAAACCAAAGAGATACAAAATTATCAATGGCGCTATCGATAACTGTCAATAGTGTAAAATTTTTGACGTAATAGGATGTATAATATCAAAAATCTATCTATTTGTAACGAAAGTTGAAAAAGCTATCGAGAGCATTCGATAGTCGCTTCTTTGATTATCGATAGTAAGAACAAGTTAGGTTAGGAAGTAACTTTTATTTAATGCCAAAAGTCGGAGAAGCGTCAATCCATTTAAAAAAAAAAGTTAAGTAAGGTAAAGTAAAGTTAAGTATTCATGCAATAATAACTAACTTTTACGAACTTGGGCTTTGTTTTTGCACCAACGCTCAATTAGTCAGATGTTACGATTGTTGTGGTTTAAGTTCGAGAAATACGAGACTATCGATGACTATCGATAGTATAAAGAATCTTGATAGATGGTACATATTTATAAACGGTATTAAAATGTGCTGACAACATCGTTTGTAGGAGAGAGGCGGTGAACAGCTGGGTGGGGCAGGTAGTGGGGATTACGCCGAAGTGGCCGGAGTTACCTTTGAATGTAACCTTGCTACTAAAGAAGAAACCTAACCTACAAATAATGCATCTTTCTATTTACTTACCCCTGAAAAGTAACTGCAGAATTATTATTTTCCGAATTCTCGCACTTGGTACTTGCTACTCGTCTTAATTAGCCTTCAGCAAAAATGACAAAATACTAAAAACACAGCAATTATCACACAAAACTGAAAAACATTTTAAATTGCTGCATCGATATTTTCGTTTTTAAGCGATGTTGCTTCTCGATCTTGATTAAGTATAGCTTTTATTATTGGTTTCAGTTAAGGTGCGAGCTTAGAATAATTAGATTTCTTAGGTGCTTTGTAATTCGATTCTATTAATTTTTTTTTCGATGCATCGCAAACATCATCTATTTCTCCGCGATAGAGTTTCTATGGACATCCCTTAATTAAGGGAAAGAATGAAACAACGTCATCATGGCCTCATCTTTGGGGGCGGATTCTTACTGCTGCGTTGCCATACTGCATACTTTTTATAATGTTTAAGACAAAGATTTAAGTTTCCCACATCATAATAATACTTTTAAAAGCGTAAGTTTGGCAATCAATGTGGAGGGGCGCAATACGGATCTTGATTTACTTCAGAATAAAATATAATTTTGGCAATAAATTCATTTGTTATTGTTTTATTTATAGCTACCAGATCATTAAAGTACAGGTAATTATTTGCCGTTGAATATGAAACATGTGATTTGTGTGTCTTCAAAAAATTCTGCTTTTAAATAATCGGCTAACGGAATTTTGTCTCGTTCGCAAAAACTGTCTATTATCTGAAAAAAAGTACGTTTAAGGTCATATTAGTAACCTTTTTACGTTATCGCAAAATATGTAGGACATAATATACTGTTTTTTAATAAACGAACATTAATATATTTTTAGACATTAGTACTTGCAGGTATGATAATTACCATTATTATTATAATTATTATTTTTTTGAAAGGAAATAAATGAGGTGCTGTAAGTCTTCCTCCATTGATATTTTTAATTAAGAAGTTTAAATGATGATAAATTCCCTACATGTTTCGAATGCATAAACATTCATCCTCTGAAGAATAAAGAAATATTAGAAAAATATTAAAGCTGCATACAGTTTTAACGGAGCTTTATGATGACAGACTTCACTCAGTAACAAATTATGGGTTTGAAGTTTGAAACAACTTCAAACTGAACTACCAAATATACTTAATAAAACTTGTAAAGGAAGACCAATTCTAAAGAATAGAAAGTAATGATTCAGACACTAAGTAGAAAGTAACGATTCAGACACTAAGTAGTAGAGTTGTGTAGTTCGCGAACGAACTAGTTCAAAAGATCGAATCTGACAACTGAACTAAAAGATTCAATCAGTAATTACTGAGAGATTGAAACAAGGTGAACTAAAGTCTGTACTACGCAAGCGAGAGCGAGACGACCGAGATTATAGGTTTTGTCACCTGACCGACCGATGATCGTGACCGATGCATGCCGCGATGATTTCGGACTATTTCGGTATTGAAATGAATAAATATTGTCGGTGTCTACTGTATCGGCCGAGCGCTCTTCTCAGAAGGAGGCTGTGTTTTTAATATAAAAGCAACGTGATCGGTGGATAAATCAAGAAAAATATTTATTCCTTCTGTATTCGTAGGTTTTTTGTTAAGTAATTTAATATATAATTTAAATTTTAAAATATTTCTTTTATTTCACTATGCCAGTATAAACCAGTGAACTAAATGAACTAAACGAACTAGTCTTTTGAACTATTCACTTTATTGAACGAGAACAAAAGATTGAAATCAGCAAAGTGAACTAAACTTCCCAGCACTACTAAGTAGAAAGTAATGACTCAGACACTAAGCAAGAAGAGTTTTTTTGGTTTCCTTTCGTTTTGTCAGAACAGAACCATCCCAGTCCACAGAGTATTTAGACGCAATTCGTCACATAATTCATCAATGAGGCTAAGACGCTAGGATCTGACAAAAAAAAAGGGAATGGTCGGTTTAACTTAAACTTACAAAGGCGAAACCGAAAAAGAGGATGTAGGGAGTAGCGACATCTATTATCATTGTTAGACAGTTCTAACACTAATTTCATTTTTACTTTAAGTAACGTTTTAATTGAAAAAGTTATGCAAGTTTATAAATGACAAGAAACAAGAAAATTATATAAGCATTGCACTTGTAAGTAACTATTAAATGGTCATTTTAGTACTTTCAAAAGTTCCTTAACAGCTAATACTATAAAAGGTCACAAACATAACAAACTGCCGCACTGTCAACTCCTACACTGAGAAAAAAGCCTTATATTTTTTATAAGAATTACCATACTCCTTATAGAACTGTTTAACACTATATGTGACAGCAACGCGCTTTCCTACTGTAAGACAACGTTAATTGCTAGACCGTTGTGTAGTAATCATATCATGATAATTTAGCCAATAGGAAATTGGAGTTAATGCTACCATAGAATGGTTTATAGCCAGTACTCTGGTTTTATATACTGTATTAGTTCTAAATTTTCTGGAAACTCCATTCAACTGCCTGTCTTACAACATTCATTGATGGATTTGTACCTCATTGACAACATGCTCAGGAAATGGGCACAACAGAAGCTCCCTTATGCCATATACCAGATCCCCATAAAAAACAAAAGCTGTTCCGTCAGGAGGTCTTGTTTTTTGTTCTAATTATTGATTCCACAATCCTGAATCTCTAAATATACCAGAATCATGCCGCCGCCCTGAAAAGGCTCCAATTTGACTAACAGTTATTCCATCTGGAGTAACCACTGACTGATACTTCACGCAGTGAAAATGTTTGTGGCCTGAATAGTACTCTTTTTGCTGTTCTAAAGTACGACATATTGCCCTGACAGTACCATCTATAAATCCCCAACAGTTTTGTACAGCAGCACCCTTTGCAGTTATAGCCTAATAAAATATATAAAACTATATATCTGTAGATTTGAAGGTAATCTAAGATCTTGAGAGCAACTTGACTTTTGCAGATCAGTAGGTTTCTTTGTACGCTTTCTTTGGGTACTCTGAGAGAAAAATCCTTCTATTCCTTATAAGAATTCCCATACTCTTTATAAAAATGTTTAATACTATATGTGACAGCAACGCGCTTTCCTACAGTAAGACAACGAAAATTGCTAGATCGTTGTGTAGTGATATTATCACGGTAATTAAGCCAATAAGAAATAGGAGTTAATGCTACCAAAGAATGGTTTATAGCCAATATTGCTCTGAATACTTACAGTAATTATTATCAAGTTCTATTGCGGGTGTAATCTGGTTTTATATACTGTATTAGTTTCGACTAGCAGCTGTAAAATTAATCATAATAACATTTTCTTGCTACGGTTAATAAATGATATACTTCCTCCCACTAGACATCAGAACTGAAGTTCTCAAAAATTTAAATAGCTTCTAGCATGACATTGTTCTTGTTGTTTAACATTGCATATGATTATCTATTATGCAACATGGTTTACTGAAATGGTAAAATGCATCCATAGATTATAAAGTTAAAAAGTTTAAAAAACTTATATACAAAGTAAAAATATTAATTGAAAGAGGTATTGGTAAGATCAATAAGGTTTAAATTCAGACAGGACAGCTAAAGACTCCGAACAACAATGTGGCCTGCGCAACAAATTCCTTTAAACTAATAAAATGGCGCGCGGCGATTGACGATCGCTACGAACCCCCACAAATATCTTTGGATTATAGGTTCTAACGGATACAATTCGTTTTTGGGGACGCTGTTCTGCTTTCTTAATTGTAGAGAAAGCGCTTTACCGGGAACATAATACGTCGCATTAAGAAGAAACAATTTATTTCTTAACAAAATTGATGTAGGGGAGACCGGAGGAATGCCCCGCACGGGGAAATACCGCGCAGGCCACTGCAGAAAAAACTGCAACTAGGAATCCACAGGTATTAATCACGAATTGTTGCCGTAGCCATATCAAGTACGCGCCAATAGTTTGGAATAATTGCCGGCAGTCGTTAACCAACAGCGAACGTGTTTGTGCTAAATGGATTTTTGATCTATCTTTCGTGCAAATTAATCGGTTGATAATTATTAGTTACTGTGCATATTTTAAAGAAGATATATTTTATTTTCACTTGCTAGGGCCTATAGAAGTGTTGTCCTAAGTGATCACCAATAAAATGTAAGTACTTTTCTTGAATTAAATTTTTAGGTTGGAAAATATCTCCCGGGGAAATACCGCGCATAAACAATGGGGAAATAGCGCGCATAAACAATGGGGAAATAGCGCGCATAAACAATGGGGAAATAGCGCGCTGTGCGGTATTACCCCCTGTGTGTTCATCTTGTTTATTTTGGAAGGGACAACGAGGTCTGGTACTTTCTGCTCAAAGTGGGCACACGCCGCTTGTAGTGGAAAAGAAAAAGGAAAAGTCTACCTTTGTGACCACTGTTGCTAACAGTTGTTTTTTTTTACCTAACTATCTGTTGGAATGTGTTTTTTATGTTAGTATACAATAATGTTTTTTTATTTCTTTGCTCACTATTATATTTTTTTTATTATTTGGGTTACCTACATACCTGTATTTTATGTATAATAAAGTCTTGGTTAAATTGTATGTGCCATTGAAACTAACACACACACCCTCACACAAACTGTATTGAAACACTTCACTGCGTGCTATTCCCCCAAATGCCCGGGTAATACCGCGCAGGCACTCATTTTTATTTTTTTGTGTTAATGGACATTACAAAAAGAAATGTTTGATTTCGAATGTTGCAATAGTTCGTGTATTGTATTAACACTCCTTATACAAAAAATTACGTCAAAGATAAAAATATTTAATAATTTAGGAGTAATTCTGCTTAGGTGCGCGGCATTTCCCCGGTCTCCCCTAAGTATTAAAAGTAGCTCATTATTCAATAAGACTGTGCTGCTAATGGAACTGATTACTACCAATAAAAACACTGTTTTAGTAAATCTGGAATTAATATAGCACTAAAGCGGTGATTCACTAGTAATTTATTTAATATGGGTTAATAAAAAAATAAGTTATCAATACAAACTATGTCTTAGCAAACCTGTTGTATTAGATCATTTTCCTCGGTGTATAACATTGTAGCAAAGATGAGTAAATTATCATGTTTAGTGGAATTCCTATTATATTATAAGTAACCGCCTGCGACAAATAAGGCCCAGCGGGTAATAAGGCCCACAACCTATATATCGGAACACAAAAATCTAACGAAAATTATGAGACATAGTTAATCACTAAAATTATTGTCTTATTGTTAAAAAAAAATAATAATAATTTATTGCGTCCATGAAGCGCAAAAAAATGCATCTTCTTCGAAATTGAATAATTATCTCTTTCCTGTAAGGTCACATACGAGACAAAATCCGAGGAAAAAATCATTAGACCATGAAATCTCTGGTTTTAAATTTGCAGTGAATAATAATATTAATAATATTGATTGTCTAACAGAGCAGGTTCGAATTAGAAGACAATATGACATAAGAAACAGAAAAAAAAGTTTAAAAAAGATAAATACACCATCCCTTTTTTCATTCTTATTAGCTACCTTATACGTGCCAGTAAATAGTACATTGAAAAAATTTGTACTATTAAGTATATTGCGTATGCACCTAACTTTAATACCGGCATTATGATTTCTAATAATCTATACAATTGGAACCAAATAATTTTAAAATTATCTGATAATTATAAAAATTTTCATACAGAAAATAAAAGCCATAAAACTTAATTTGTTGGAAAGTTTGGAAATTAACCGTCATAAAACACGAGTCGACTTTTGAATGACCAAACAGATTTGAAAAAATCGCCCTTATTAAACCTTTTCAATAATTGACCATATTCTAAAAACTACTCTGTGGGTAGGTATTCCCTTAATATACTTATTTGTTTAAGAAAAAGATAATTTGTATATAAATATTTAGGCTAAAATTATAGTACCTCACTCAATGTAAAAATCTCTTGATAAAGCTACTGTGTAGCAAAACGCGTCGGGTTTATAAAATAAATATGTGGAAATTAGACTAAAGTCCTTATTGCAAACAATTGTAATGAATTTCCATCGAGTAAAAGCCAGCACTATTCATTATTTAGGTATAAGTTTACGTGGGAAATAATGTATATTTTTCCACTAACCATGCTTGCAGCTTGCAGTGACATACGGTTCATTGAAACGATGGAAATCCTGCTTTCACTGCTTGCCATAACCAAAAAAGTTTTTCTGGAATATTTTTATTTTCAGCATCATAGCTCGGCATTTGTTTTTATGAATATAAGTAAATATTTTGCATAATATAAAATATCGTGATGTACAATGTTCTCGGTCAGTGTAAACATTTTTTTTGCATATAAAGACCGTTGCTTAAAAATGGCGTTATATTACTTAGCGCTTAACGTCCATTGTGCACCGGTTAATCCCTCACTCCGTAGTTTACACCTTTCCGACACGTGTCCGATTCCACTCCTACACGACTCCGATCATGCATCCGATCGTGTTCCGATCGTGCAGTATATTCGTTTTAACGGCTGCACGCGTGTCGGTTGGAATTTGTAATAATATTTTTGAAGTGTAGAATAGTCTCTTTCTACGAATCATCTTTTCCAAGCAGAATGTACCCAAAATCTGCGTTTTCCCCTGTTTTCCATGAAATCTTTCCGGTTTTCTTCATCTTCCTCTTCTAAACAAAGTGCCACCATGACTAAATCGCAGTAACCATTTTGCGCACAGAACCTTTCGCGATTTTAATTGAATCGAAACTGGCGAGAGTGGCGAATGTATCAAGCCGGAGCTGGAAATCGGAAAGGACTCGGAAGCATGTAGGACATGTGTGCTCACCCCTTCCGATCCCACACCGATCCGTTCTTTGGAGCAAAATCGGATCGGCGTCGGATCGGAGTGGTGTATGACAAGTGTGTCCCGACCTTTTGGCTATAATGAGTTGAGAGTTGTAAATAGTGAACTTTTTGTCTCGATTAATTAACCCTAAACATTGGCTTGTTAGCTTTAAATCGATACTACTTCTCAACCTTATTCAAGATAACTTTTTTTTTAAACTGAAAATCATTAATTTCTTTTGTAGTTTTAAAAAATAAAAATAAGACAGTAATATTAGCATTGACAGAATTAAATCAATCACCCGTTGTTTTTGCAAAATACGATGACACTTTTGATTTAAGAGACGTCCGAAGTGGGTAACCCGTTTTGTCGCTGCATTTTTTAAACTTAAAACCGTTTTTCTTGAAAATAAACCTAAAGGGTATTTAAAATTCAGAGTCTTCGGTTGGGTAGGCTCCTGGATGTTAAAATGCATTTTATATTTGAATAATGACCTATAATTAAATCATTTCCCGCTAATAAATTCCAATATTCTTTGCATGTACATCGACCTTGATACACCGTAGAATGGTGTGAATAGAAACTGTAGAGTAAATAATCGCAGTATTTGTTGTTGTTGTTAAACACAACTTCGGTTTTCAGTAGAAGCTTATAATTGAATAAGAATCCTCAAACCTTAGCAATAAAACGATGCGTGTGCGTGAATCAATTCTAACGAAATATTTTCTATTAATTGTGCTTGAAAGACTAATATTATTTAAGATCATTATTCTTTATGATATTTATAATACATTTTAATGAAACAATGCAGCTATTGAGATTCATTACCTGTTAAAAAATAGAGGTATCCTCTGCCGCACTTTTTTCAGTATTATCTAATACAATTATGCACTACCTAAACACAATGGCATTATTATGTAATTGTACTCCAAAGATGGGTATGTGGCCAATTTTGCAGTGCTCTTAAGGAATTCAGCTAGCATGAGGTACACCAATATTTTTAACACGCTTTTAGATATTAGCTTCACCTGTATGTTTGTTTGTTTGTTTGTTTGTTTGTCCGTAACCGACTTCTTTGAACCTAATTTTGACCCACTTTAAATGGTCAGATTCAAGAACCGCTGACAATACAATAATCTACAGGCAAAAAATTCTGCTGTCAAATTTTGACAACTGTCAGGTATAAAACGAAGAAGCGATTTTGGCAAAACAAATTATGGGGTCGTATAGTATTCGATGCGGAGACTTCGGGAAAAATAAGCAAAAAATTGTCCTGTCAAAATTTGACAGCTGTCAATATGTCAAATCGTTTTAAAAAAATGATATTAATGAAAAAACTATAAGATCGTATGTATATTGACGGTGGAAAGTGGAAAAAAATACGCAAAATATTCTCTTGTCAAAATTTGGCACCAGTCAATATGTCAGAATTATTACAATAACCGATAGTAATAAAACAAACGTAGTGTCGTATAGATATTGTCGCTAAGAATAGAGAAAAATTTTTAAAAAATGCTCCCTGTCAAAATAAAATTTTGTTTAAAAATTTTGAAAATTTTTGTCGTTTGTTCGGGTTTGTATGTATGATTGTTTGTAACCGACTTCTTTGAACCCGATTTTGACCCACTTTAAACGGTCTGATTTAATTTAAATTTTGTAGACTTATCAAGAATCGCTGACAATACAATAATCTACTAATCTAACTCAATCTATTAAAAAAAAATTTTTTTTCTTAATTAATACCTCAAACTAAAAAATGAAAAATAATTATACTTTAAAAAAACTAAAAAACGCCCTTTATTAATTAATCAAACTAAAAAGCGGAAAATACATATAAATTGAAGTAATTCTTGAAATTCTTAATATAGGCAGTAAATAATAATGAACGATAAACATTAGTATTATAGTGAAAAAAAAGCGTGAGGCGCTTTGTGCATTATTTTGCGTATATCGAGCACCCCACGCTTTTTTCACAATAATACTAATGTCTATCGTTCATTATTATTTTTTGTCTATATTAAGAATTTCAAGAGTTATTTGAAACTATTTTTATTTTCCGCTTTTTAGTTTCATTAATTATTAAAGCGTGTTTTTTAGTTTTTTTTAAACTATAATTATTATTTTATGTTAAACTTCTGCAGATCAGTAGGTTTCTTTGTACGCCTTCTTTGGGTACACTGAGAGTAAAATCCTTCTATTCCTTATAAGAATTCCCATACACTTTATACAAATGTTTAATACTATATGTGACAGCAACGCGCTTCCCTATTGTAAAACAACGAAAATTGTTAGATCGTTGTGTAGTGATAATATCACGGTAATTTAGCCAATAGGAAAAAGGAGTTATAGCCATTATTCCTCTGAGTACTTACAGTAATTATCAAGTTCTATTGGGGGTATAATCTGGTTTTATATACTGTATTAGTTTCGACTGGCAGCTGAAATGAAACTTGACATTAATCATAAGAATAATTGCTTGCTACGGTTAATAAAGCATATACGTACCACTAAAAATCAATACTGTAGTTCTCAAAAATTTAAATAGTTTCTAGTGTGATATTGTGCTTGTCGTTTAACATTGCATATTGGTTATCTATTGTGAAACATGGTATACTCAAACAGTTAAATTCGTCCATATATTATAAAGTCCAATACTATTGATGGATTGTGCGAAATAAGTTTAAAAAAAACTGAAATACAAAGTAAAATAAATTAATTGAAACAGGAATTGGTACGATGTATAAAATTCAAATTCAGACAGGACAGCTAGAAGACTCCGAACAACGATGTGACCTGCGCAACAAATACGCTAACACTGATAATAGGGCGCGCGGCGTTTGCTAATCGCTACGAACCACCACCAAAGTCTTGTGGATTATAGGTTCTAACGGAAACAATTCGTTTTTGAGGACGCTTATCTGCTTAATTGTAGAGAAAGCGCTTTACTGGGAACGAAAGTGACTGGCTTGTTAACAGGACACTGTCACTTAAGAAAACGCCTTTAATGAATAGGAATTTATAATGGACTTTTGTATACAGACATTGCGGCGAAGAAGACGAAACCGCCTCTCATGTCATATGCACCTGAGAAGCACTAACCCGCAAATGATTCAAAATATTTGGAACTACTCTTCATGACGACAACCTCGCACATGAGAAACTTGGTATAAAGCTATTAGACCTTATCGAAAGAAAAATATTTTCCAACAAAATTGAGGCGCACAATAAGCCAGAAGGCTGCAGTGCAAGAAGCTTGCATGTTTGATACTAAACAATCCAGAATTTGTGGAGCTAGTACAAATACTAAATTGTATGAACTTCATCAGTCCTTCTGCCATCCTGGTATTACAAGAATGTACCATTTTGTTCGAACTCGCAACTTACCTTTTTCTACGGAAGATGCAGGAAAATGACTACAACATGCCCGACATGTGCTGAGATGAAGCCAAAATTTTGTAAAAAATCAATGGGCATCTAATTAAAGCTACCTCCGCATTTGAGCGTCTTAATATTGATTTTAAAGGGCCTTTAAGTATAGCTATACTAATCATAGATATTTATTAACGATAGTAGATAAATGTTCTAGGTTTCCTTTTGCTTTTCCTTGTTCAGATATGACTAGTTCCACAGTAATAGGATGCCTAGATCTTCTATTCACTATTTTTGGTATGCCAGCATATATTCACTTTGATGGAGGAAATTCTTTTATGTCCCGAGAAATAATATCATATCTTCAATCACGTGGAATAGCTCATAGTCGTACTACACCATACAACCCAGAAGGCAATGGGCAAATAGAAAGATACAATGGTATAATTTGGAAGGCTGTTAATTTAGCACTAAAAAGTAGAAATCTAAAAGTTACTCAGTGGGAACTTGTTTTACATGACGCTTTAGACTCTATACGTTCATTACTGTGTACCTCAACCAATTGCACGCAGCATAAAAGAATATTTAATTATCAAAGACGATCAACCAGCGGCACATCAATACCCTCTTGGCTAATTCCTTCAACAAAAGTTTTTCTTAAAAAATATGTCCGGCAAAGCAAACATGACCCTCTCATCGATGAAGTGGAATTGGTAGAGGTACACCCTAAATAAATATGTATTGATCCTATATCAGAATGGAAAAAAGTTACCGGTTTCTATAATACATCTCGCCCCCAAAGGAGATTTAAGCTTAATTAACTCTGATCAAAATAATACAATTCCTGATACTGATTCTGAAGCTGAATCTAATGTATTATTCAATACAGAAACTACTTTTAGTTCAAGGTCGATTAACTTAGATCCTGTTGGACCCAGTATTCGAGATGATGAAAATAATGAAGACAGTTAAGTTAATTCCCATGATTACAGCATCCAGATCCAGGAAAAAAAGGCTAACAAAATTAATCGTCAGTCGCTGAGAAAACGCAATCCTCCTGCATATTTTAAAGATTATGAATAAAATAAACCAGGGGAGAATTCTAGTAGCTCCTGTATAAGTTTGTATTGTTTACCTTAATCTAATGATACTTGTACTTTTGGTATATTGTCACTTGCTGACATAATATAGGATTTCTCTGTGTATTCAATTCTGTTAATTAAATCAATCATATAACTGTCCCTCGCCTTTATCCAACCAACTCTTCCAGGGTTACCATCCGCCATATCTGGTATTGACTGGGTGCCTTTCCTAAGAGAGATGCAGGTAGTGCACCTGAAGTTAGGGTAGTATTTAATTGTAAATAGTGAAATATTAAATAGTTTTAAAATAGAAAAAGGTCGCTGGTTTAAATATAGACAACGACCAACTTTTTTTTTATTATGTAAACGAATAGTATTATGAAATCGGTACTGGAAGTAGTGTTGGGATCACTCGAGTGAAAAATAACCTATCACTCGGTTTTTTCAATCACTTGAAATATTCGGTTATCATCGGTAATTATTCGAGTGACGAAAATTCGGTTTTTATTTTCCAACGACCCGCATGCCATTCATACCAATCACTCATTGCTCCCACTACAAAATCACTAACGTCCACCAAAAGGACAACACAAACTAGTTTACGGAACTGGCGAACTTTTTTTTTAGAAGTCAGCAGTGTTGTTCGACGAACTACCGCCCATATTCCCATAATATAGCATTCGAGTGAAAACCGGTATTTTTTCGGTTTTTAAAATCACTTGAATGCTCGGTAGTTGGTTATTAAAATAACTCGGTTGTTCCCATCACTAACTGGAAGGTCAATTGGACGGGTTTGTTCAATAAATATTTATCTTTAAACAGTTAACTAGTTTATAAGAAGTTAGTTCGCCAGAAGTTTGGCAACGCCGCACATAAATTATTGCATTGCTCTCGCTAAGGTCTTGTGCTAAATGGGATGTATCGCAAAAAGGTAATGACGATTGACAAAATGAGCTTGGCATGTAAAGCAGATAAAAAAAAGTAGCTGCCAATGCAATAAGTGATGATACCAAATTAGATATTATGCTTGAGTTTGAGAAAAACCCGCATACTTCTAGAAAAATAGCCCCAATGTTTAATGTTAGCCATTCATCGATTATTCGAACAGTACAAGAAAATAAAATGTATCCCTATAAAATGATACCTACTCATGAGCTCATGGAAAACGATTTTGATAGAATAATGTATTTTTGTGAACAAATGATGGCAATGTTAGATAACAATGTAATCCAAAAGAACATGTTTTGTTTTTTGATGAGTGCACCTTTACACTTCACGGTCATGCTAATCGTCAGAATTGCCGCTATTGGTCTAGAAAGAATCCTTACTGGATTAGAGAAGAACATAGGTACCAATATCCTGAAAAGGTTAATGTTTGGGCAGGAATAGTTGGAGATCATATCATAGATCCCCTTTTCATGAATGGGGCAATTTAAATGGCGATAATTTTTTAGAACTGCTCCAAAATAATGTATTGCCAATCTTGATAAATTTACTTTTTTTTCCAAATTCTCGTGTATAATAATAATAATAATAATAATAATAATACTAATAATAATAATGATGTCTTTATTTCTGATTCAAGCAGTAAAAATAAATACATTACATTTCATAACTATAGCTAGTAACGGTTAGGTACAGCTTAATATCAGAAAAGGCGAAGTCCAGATGTGCATAACACTCATATGTTATCCACCCTGATCGACTTAACCTCAAAAACAACAAATATAATAATAAAAAAACCTTAAGAGTAGGTACGCGCGCAATATGTTATAACCATATTATAGAAGAGAAAAAAAAATGTTTTGTGCCTTTTTATCTTGCAGCTTGCTTGGCGAAGAGATATTTAAATGTATTTTGTCTAAATTTGTTTGGAGTGAGAGTCTTAAAGAAGTCGGGAAGTGAGTTGTACAACTTAGCAGAGTTAAAAGTAAAACACCGTTCAAACATGGAGGATTTATGTAGGGGTGGCGTTATCATACCCCGAGATCGAATATTTACGTCATGTACACTGAGAAAATCTCTTTTCATTCCTAGCGAAAATTTTAGCAACCATAGCTAAAATATTTTGCTAAATGGGGGACAGCCAAGCACATTACTGTACCAGGAGAATGCACTCTGCTGGAAATACTTTGCTGTGGTAATAAAGCTACTTTGCAAGAATAATTCTGTTATAGCTATAAAGTAATTCTGCTATATCTAAAAAGTAACGTTGCTGTACTTATAAAACTATATAATGTAACTATAAAACTCTTTGCTACTGAAACAACAAATTTCTGCTACAGTGGTGACATTTTTTTATATAGTAAAAAACGTCTCTCTTGCAGTAGAAAGGATCTTTCTTGTACCTTAAAAATCTTTTGCTGTTGGTATAAATACTTTTTCTAATAACAAAAAATGTCTCTCCTTCTATAATAAAATTATATAGCTAGCACAAGAGGGTGCTTTCTTACCCTTAAAAAGGTTTTTTTTATTGCAGCAATTTTTTTTTTGTTTTTACCATGGATTAAAGTGCGCCTGTGTCACAAATTCGAGTGCTAGTATGGGAATCTTAAAAACTGTAAGAAATACATAATGTAAAATTTAAAGCAGTTGCACTTTTTGATTTCGACTTTGATGTATTTCTTACAATGTTCAAGGTTCCCGTACATGTACTCGAATTTGTGACACAAGCGCACTTTCATCCAGGGTAAAAACAAAATAAAATTTGCTGCAATAAAAAAGACAATTTAGGGGCTAATAAAATAGAGTACATTAAGCATGTAGTTGCTGTGAGGATAAGGTTTGAATGTAGGGTATAGGAATAAAAGGAAAAAGCTAAATGAAATAAACATTTTTTTATATAAAAAAAAAATACGACAAGAACCAAATATTAATACAGGTTATGCAAAAAACGATTTATATGAACGTTATAAGTTATAACATTAAACAACAGGAACATAAAGCACCTAATAATTAACAATAATAAAAGTTTCATTTTACAAACCTTTTTTTATAAAAAATGAGGAAAAAATAATTATACTCTACCAGGCTATAAAAGAAAAAGAATTTATAGAAACTTATTTATAACATAAAATAACAAAAACAGGACTATATGCACCTAATAATAATAATAATAATAATAATAATAATAATAATAATAATAATAATAATAATAATAATAATAATAATAATAATAATAATAATAATAATAATAATAATAATAATAATAATAATAATAACAATAATAATAATAATGATACAGCACTGATACAACTATAATATGTCTTGGGAGGCAAGGTTTTCCATTATGACTCCGAACGGCTGAACAGTTAGGTTAAACAGTTGTAGCTTCTCACATTTTGCGTTTATTTTTTCTGTGAGATGATCATTCTGGAACGGAGAATGTTGATTAAGTATTTATAGTAGGGGAAATCAAAAATTCTGGAAATGAAGGACCAGGGAGAAACCAAGCGAAGTCAAGAATAAGACAACTTATCGGTGTTTGTCATTGTAACACCAATGTATGCACGACTGCAATTATTAAATTTTACTAAAAAGTTCCGACTTCAAAATGTCAAAAAAAAGTTGACACTACTACCAGTTAAGCCTCCCATTAAGCATTCAGGTCAATGATCTGCTACCTAGATCATTGATTCAGGTTACTACCGTGCGAGCAAAAATTATTTGCATCAAAGAGGGCTTGGATTAAAAAACGTAGGGCTTGGTTTAGATAAAAAAACGGTTGTCAACGATGATGGAATAACTGATTAATTGATACCGCTAAGCATTACGTCCTTAGATGCAAGGCCCTCTTTGATGCAAATAATTTTTGCTCGCACGGTATAAGGTTAGGTATGTATGTATGATTCTTAGTTCAAGCATAGCGAATAGTAGTTAATATTTACCTCTGCTTTAAAGAACAAGCTTTCTTGCACCTCACTCCTGCTTGGTCTCCATAGAACCTTTTCTGGCACTTTTAATGGTTATGGGGCTCAATAAATATAGTAACATCAGTAGTCCCTTAGCAGTAATGTCTAAAAATAATTATTTCATTAGTTTTCAATTACAATTATTATTATAAGACCTGTTTATTAGGCAAACATTTTATATACAAAATGAAACGTTTTAACTTACCAATATTTTCTTCAAGGCCGTATCCGCTGATTTTTCGTTCTTTCAACTTTGCTATTATTCCTGCACAAACTTTCTACTAGTATATTATATGACGTCAATACAATCAGGAAACCTTTTGTTAAAAACTGCCTCTCTCTAAAAATACACAAATAAATGATTTACCGAAATATGCATAAAAATAAACAAAAACAAGTATATTATGTGAAAGATTATACAAACAAAACTTACCAATTCAATGCCTGTGTTTAACTACAATAAGGACATGGAAATGGAAAGCATCAAAAAATGTTCCCAAATTTGCATTAACGTATAGTCTTCTTCTTAATTTAAAGGTGGCCTCTAAACTTTCAACTTTTCTTGTACTCCATCAAAATAATACAGCTAGCCGCAGGTCACAAACAAAAAAAAACAAATAATTTTGTAAGGCTAAGAGCCCCACCCTCTCCCTCAACTCTAAACTTAGCGAAATGATGCGCGAACGGCTCGACAACAGGCTCGGACGGGCTGAAATACTCGAAACTGGCTCTTAACGACACCGAATGGCGACACGGAAACACCCGAATACCGGATCTAATAAATTTTCTTTGCTGGGGCAGCAACATTTTTTCTCAGGATAAATAAAAATTCTTTTGAAAAAGTTTTTTGCTCTTACAATTACGTATTTTGCTATTGCGAAATATTTAAGAAAATATTTATTACCAACAGCAAAGTACTTATTAAAATCAATAGAAAGACATCAGTAAACCTTATTTTACTGCCACAAGAAAGTCAATTTGCAACTTTGGCAAATATTTTAGCTGGGATAGCCAAAAATACATCAGTAAAGTTGTTTTTGCTGGAGATTTTCTCAGTGTACTTGGGATCTAAAAACCACTTTGGTATATAGATATGAGGGACTTTGGTAGGATAAAATTTAATGATAAAAGCAGGCCTCATGTAACTTTCTCCTGTTCTCCATATTCAGCCATTTTGCATCTGTTAACTTATGAGATATTCTATCTCGTCGCCGAATTCCATATATAAAACGCAAACAACAGTTTTGAACTTTTTGAATTCTTTGTTTTTGATTGGATGTTAAGCAGTTTCCGTAAACTACATCTCCATGGCTAAATATAGAAAGCACAAGTGAGTCACAAAGCAAAATTTTGAGTTTTGTTGACAGTTCGTAGCGATTACTATAAAGAAGTTTTAATCTAACGTATGCCTGCTGAACACATTGGGTAACGTGTTGTTCAAAACGCAAGGGGTATCAAAAACCAATCCCAAGATTTTTACGTTTTCTCTGAGCGGTAAGGCTATATCGTCTATTTTTATATCAATTGAGTTCTTAATGTTATCGACGTCATTTTTTTTACCGAAGACCATTACACAGCATTTTTTTTGGGTTAAGGTATAACGAATGTTCTAAAGAAACTGTTTGAAGATTTTTAAGATCCCTAGTGATATCCTGACAGCCCTCCGCAACGTCCTCTCCCTTAAACGATAAATACAACTGGGTGTCGTCTGCATAGAAATGTTTTTTACATTTTTGATAGGCTCTGGCAGGCATGACGTGTATATAGCATACAATAGAGGGCTAATAATGGATCCCTGGGGGACTCCAGTAGTTATAGCTAGCTCACTAGATCTCTCCGCATCAAGTACAACGCACTGTCGTCGACTTTCTAAAATGCTTTTAAAAAAGTTAATAGCATGGTTACTATATAAGGCCAATATAATGAAGAACCCCTAATAATAGTCGGTGGTCAAGGGTGTCGAACGCTTTCGAGAAGTCCAGAAGTGCTAAAACAGTTACTTCTCCCGAGTCAGCAGCCCTAAATATATCATCGGTCACGCTTGCTTAAGCAGTTGCACAACCATGATTTTTTCTAAAACCGGATTGAGTTACAGGCAAGATGCTGTTTATTTCGACGTGTTCTGTAAGCTGTTTGGTAATTATTTTTTCATGAATTTTTGATAGACATGGCAGTATACTGATCGGGCGGAGATCTTTCAATTCACGTGGATCATAATTTTTTGGCAGTGGCACCACCAGCGCCATTTTCCAGCTATCCGGATAAATTGAGTTTTTAATGCAATTATTTATAACGTGTGTCAAAAAAGGCAGGATAAATGGACAACAAAGTTCTATTATGTCAATATTTAAACCGTCATGCCCTTTAGCCTTCGATTTTATTTTGGAAATTATCTTCCATATGTCTAAATCCGTTACCAATCTGAATTGAAAAGGGTGTATAATATTATCTTTAATGTTGCTTTGGTAAAAGTTATAAATTTCATTATTGTTCACGTTAGAGACAGGTATAGAGGATCTAAATAGTTATTTATTAGGTTAGCGTCTTTAAGTTGCTCTGGAAGATCCACTTTATTGCTTCCGACACCCACGCTGTATTTCTTTAAGTCTTTCCATATGTTTTGGGATACCCGAAGTTTCTCTTCAAGAAATGCCTTTTTTTCATTACGTATAGTTAGTGTTGTTAAATTACGAAGTGACTTATAATATTCCCAGTGTGTTAAACTTTTGGTTTTTTTGAACTATATGTTACCAACAAATATCTTAAATCATGTTACTGTCCACCCCATTTTACGGTATATGAAATTCTAAGTAAATAAGCAGCGTCTACTCGTAATACCTTTATCTAAGAACTGGACAACTCTTGTGAGGTAGACTACTGTATTCTGCAAGAATCTTTTATTTTATGAACTGGTTTAATTTCACTCTTTTCTTGGCTCTCTTCTTCTTGAATTTAAATGGACATTGATTGTAGTAACATAGTAAACATTTTAAAGCTTTTTTTTTTACTTTCTTTGTTCTGATACAGAGCAGTTGGTTTATCTTCTTTTAGATTAGAGAGATTTATGTGCCTTAATGTGTAATGAAAAAATAAATTTACTGAAGTGGAATTATGGATAGTTTTATTGCAAAAGGAATATCAAAAAGTTCTTCTTTAAATAACAAAGATTTGTAAAATTTAGTGAAAAAAAATATGCCCCCGTACCAAGCTCATGCACTCATTACGTTCAAGTCTTGCCTGTCTTGCCCTTCTTTCTGTCGTGTGGAAATGGCCTCAGAATAATGTTTTGATTTCGGATTTGTGTAGCCTGATATAGTGGGATATATCCCAAAATTTAAGTTAATTAATTACTTACATGCCCTTGGATTTTTTTTTAGTTTTTGACAATATTTTTGTTCATAGAAAAATTTAGGTCGTACAATTTTTCCATGGAGTTTGGAAAAAAACATCCTATTAGTTACTCAGTTCCAAGAATTTTACCCACTTCAGATTTAAATCAGTATTATCAGGATAATTTAAAGTCCAATTTAGATTCTAAAATCGTTGATGAAGTAGAAATCATGTGGTATATTATATCTTCAATCAAAACAAAGGCAATCGAATCTGATGGTTTAAGTATTACCTACTTTTATCTTGCTTTGTTGGCCAATTCTTATAACATATATCTGTCTATAGTAAATTGTTGTATAACTCAATCTATCTATCCTTCTTCCTGGAAGGTGGAAGGTATCATATATTGTTTCTCTTCTGACTGGCTGACGAGGTCCGGGAGCACAAAGACTTGAGACCGATAAGTATTATGTCGGTTATATCAAAAAATTTAGAAAGGTGTATATAAAAAAAAACAAAGGCTAGAGCACATTGAGTACAATCAAGTGCTTCCAACACCCAGTCAGGCTTTCGACAGGGTCATATCTGCGCAACTGCTATGTTGAATGTTACCGATCATATTTTTCCGGCCACTGATTCCGGTAAGTTGGTACTTTTAGATTATTCTAAGGCGCTTGATACGCTTAATCATAATTTACTTAAGTTAATATGAAAATACAGTGCGAACAAAAATTATTTGCATCAAAGAGGGCCCTGCATCTAAGGATGTAATGCTTAGCCGTAGAGCTTAATACCTGTTGGGTGTCAGTTACTGCCTGAATTAACAATCAATCAGTTATTCCGTCATCTTTGACAGTCGTTACAAGTAATTTGATTCATCGCTAATTTTTCCAATTTCTTGAACAATTCACACAATGGGCTTTACGGAACAGCACAAAACATTCATGGTTAAAGCGTATTTTCGAAACGGGGTTAGAGTAAATGGTGAGTGGCAATACAATCCGGGTTTGTGCATGGACGATTTTCACGAACATTTTCCGAACGTTGCTTTTATTACTGGGGATTTTTATCCTTGCCTGAAAACAACCGTGGCTGTGTTTAGGGAAACATGTTGTATACAACACAAAAAAGGAGCAGGAAGGCAATCTGTAAGAACAGAAGAACTTGTTGCAAACGTTCGTGAAATAATGCAAAATACGCCAACAAATTGTATAAGACGCCTGTCCCAAGAAGTGGGAAGATCTTATGGAACATGCAGGACTATTCTTAAAAAGCAGCTAAATTTATTTCCTTATAAAGTGCAAGTATTCCAAGAAATACAAGCCGCAGATTTTGAAAGACGCAGGAATCACTCTCAATGTTTTACCCAAAATTTATTGGAAAGAAATGATTTATTACACCTGACATTTTTTCCGGATAAAACCTGGTTCCACCTCTCCGGTTATGTGAATTCTCAGAATACACGCATGTAGAGTAGTGAAAATCCCCATTTTTTTCTAAAAATGGTGTCTGGTTAGCTGTTTCCCGAAGAATAATTGTTGGTCCCATTTTTTCCATGACACAGTTATGGCACACCGGTATAGAGACAACATTTTGAATCCATTTGTGGAGCAATTATTTGACGACGAACTACGTTTTGGATATTTTCAACAGGACGATGCAACCGCCCATATAGCCGCCGAAACTATTAACTACTTACGCAATTTTTTCGACGACAGATTGATCAGTTTTCGATCAGACATTGAATTCCCACCTAGATCACCTTGTTTATCGGTTATGGATTACTTCGTTTTTCCTCATTTAAAGAACACTATTTTTAAAACACCAGTTGCAAATTTAGAACAATTACAAGAAAGGATTATCCAAGAATGTGGTAACATTTCTCTAGAGATGCTGGTCAACACTTTCGAAGATATGAAGAGACGTGTGAATTTATGCTTGGAGCATGGCGGTGGCCAATTTCAGCAATTTATGTAATTATTTTTCTTTTCCTTTCTGTATATTCTTACTTTGTTAATTTTGTAAACAACAAAAATAAATTCGTATTTGTCCACTTATTTTATTACTCATTAGTTTGGCATATCATGTCATAATATGAATTTGACAAAATTTTAACCTAGCTTTGGTTAGATATATCGTCTCCATATCATTATAATCTAAACCAAGCTCTACGTTTTTTAATCCAAGCCCTCTTTGATACAAATAATTTAATAATACGAAAAATTGTCCAGAAAGTTTATGGTTGGTCTTAAAAAAACTGTTTCTTTCCAAGTAAAAAATTAAGACGCAATAAGTTAAGACCAAAACTGGATTTTTCGTTTTTTTTTCCAAATTTCCGAAGGTATTCGGAATATTAATAATTTTCGTTTATCAATTTATTAGGCCCCAAAATACGAAACTTTGTCCCAGTTTAACCATCGTTAGTTCATCATCTCTTACCGTTTTATTCCCATGTACCTACGCACACGAATTTGTAGGACCCTGTATAGTAGCCGCAGAAATGAATAATGGTCGAATTTTTAATTTCTCTTTTAGAACACAAATATCGTTATAAAGCTTTATTTTAACGCCCTTAAGACGTGTTGGTGATAGATTGCCCTTAAGGGAGATCGACTAGCATCGTCCAATGACCACGAGCCATTACAAAATGCTACATTTTTATCTATAACTTATTTTATACTCAACAAATACAAGTTGTGCATAAAAATGCCTTTATACGTTCTATATTATGCTTCCATCATACCTAGGTCACCAATTTATAGTAAATTTAATTACGAATAATAATAACCAAACAATTACAAGGAAAAATCGACGTGCTTTAAATGCTAATTCTATTGTTTTGTTATTTCCTATTTTTAAAGTAATTATTTTTCACACTAATCTGCTAATAAAAACAAAGTCGTAATTGAATTTTTAAGTTAAGTATACACATGTACAAATTTTTGCCGCTAAAATTTGATTCGTAAAATAGTTATGGGTCTGCCAAAGTAATCCATAAAATATTGACACAATCAATAATCATTTAAAATTTTAAAACTCATTGATTGGGTTGTATATGGTGTCCCATCTAAGAGGCCACGCGGCAACAGGACAAAACGCCACGAATTCTCTCGTATTCCGACAGATGACACCAGGAGTTTGTCATCGATCAGATGATATTGGGACATAATAATATCCCCAGATTAGTAGTGAACCGTAATGAGCCCAAACAACGACGTATAAATTGCGTTTTTGTGCTTTTTGTTACATTGATTACGTTTTAAAAATATTTAGTGGTTTTAGTGCTATTTATTTTTATTTTAATTACCTTTTAATTACTTTTTTGACCAAAAATGTACAGGTTAAAATTTTATTATTCTTTTTTTAAACGATAAATTATTATGGATCATAATTATGCCTTGCACGTTGATTTCATCAATAAGTTCCATTTTGTCTAAACGCCGTTTTATAATAATGGATGATTCATTTATACCTTAAATAAAACATATAAAATGGAATTAAATGGTGGAATATTTATTATGAGCTGAAAGAGCAATCTTTGACATTTATTTTTTGAAAATAATTTCATTTAAATGCTGGCCGCGACTACGCCGTACGTGGTCCATTCGGAAGGTCTAATTTTCGATCACGCTTTCTAGCATTGCAACCGGTATCTGCCGAATTACGCGAGTAATGATGGCTTCTAAGTCGTAGTTTGCTTATCGACGAAGACTTTGGATTTGACATAACCCGAAAGAAAAAAGTCCAAGGGTGTGATATCACACGATATAGGCAGGTCCAAAACGCGAAATTATCTGCTCACGAAACTGATTTCTTCAATAAAGCTATTGTTTCGCGCGCTGTGTGTTCCCGTGATGTCGGCATTTGGTTTCAGCAAGACGCAGCTACGGCACACACAGCGCGCGAAACAATAGCTTTATTGAATAAATCAGTTTGGTGAGCAGATAATTTCGCGTTTTGGACCTGCCTATATCGTGTAATATCACACCCTTGGACTTTTTTCTTTCGGGTTATGTCAAATCAAAAGTCTTCGTCGATAAGCAAACTACGACTTAGAAGCCATCATTACTCGCGTAATTCGGCAGATACCGGTTGCAATGCTAGAAAGCGTGATCAAAAATTAGACCTTCCGAATAGACCACGTACGGCGTAATCGCGGCCAGCATTTAAATGAAATTATTTTCAAAAAATAAATGTCAAAGATTGCTCTTTCAGCTCATAATAAATATTCCATTTTATATGTTTTATTTAGAATAAAAAAAAAGGTATAAATGAATCATCCATTATTAAAAAACGGCGTTTAGACAAAATGGAACTTTTTTTAGCTAGAAAACAATGATTATTTGGGGCAGAAAATGTTTTTGTTATTAAACTAATACCCTTGGATGTACCCACATGCTATGTTAGATGCATGCGCTGTTGCGAAGTTAACGATAAAACTGTTTTTTTAATAATTTAAGAGTATTTCTCCAAAATTTTGGTAGCATGTGGCACATCGTTTAAAAGGTAATTCAAAGATAAATAATTTCATGTACAAATCCAAGATGGCCGCCATAGGAAATAACAAAGTTAGTGTGGGTAACTCACAAACAAAAGACAATCTGCATTGTCTTTTTGTACAGAAATGTGCTTCCCTAAAAAGTGTCTCAAGAATGTAACACTTTGGGATATGTCAAATGAACCGTTATGCTTGCTTTATACCTCTCATTTAAGATTTAAGTTAATTTAAGATTTAATTTATCATTTAAACTAAGCTAAGAAATAATTTTGTTGATTTATACCTCGAAAACGTGCCACTAAATTAAATTAAATGAAGTGCAAAAAAAAGAAGATTTTTCCAGCTGTTGTTACAACAATTTAAAGCAAGTAGTAAAAAACAAATCGTAGTCTTCCATTACAAATCACAAGAATTTAGATCAGTCAAAATAAATAGAGAAAAAGCACTTTATTTGTTGATAAAAATAAAAATTCCACGATAATTTTAGGTTATTGTCACCGATCAAAATATTCATCTTTCTTCCAGGCCAATCACGGACAGTTGTGGAGAACGATTTAACGCGATTTAGCACGATCTGGCACGATCTTTTACCTTAAGTTGAAAGTTGGTCAACTCTTAAATTAAATTAAATGATAAATTAGTTTAAATGAGAGGTATAAACGCATGCATAAGAAAATTAACTTTCAACTTTTAAATTCTTAGTTTAGCTTAAATCTTAAATTAAATTAAATGTTAAATGGGAGGTATAAAGCAGCCATTAAGCCCCTATTTAAAAAAAACGAAATGCGCCATTTTCAGTTATTGTTTAATAAGTGAAAAACTACAAAACTTTTAATAATTTCGAAAAAAGATTCGAGATCGGCATTAAATTCTCTAAAATATTCCCCGTTTGACCAACTTTCTATCTCATCTATTGAGCGAGATACCCATATAGAGACTTGAATTTCGGACACACTGTATAACACCTTGGCACCTGGGGGCACTAGCCCTAACTTTTTAAGGTAAAAAATTGTCTAATTACATATTAATATCAAAGAAAAAGTAATTAAAAATCCAGTAGTGTATAATTAACTTGCATTATACAAATTTTTGGTCGAGTTGTTGAAAATAAAAACTGCTTACTAAGAGTATATAAATTACAATATGATAATAACAAAATAGCATAATAGATTAATGTCTATATATGCACTATGGAATAATATAATTATTTAGGCTTGCTGTTAAATTATTCTTTTAAATAAAATAATTTGAAAAGTTTAATGGAAAAACCGGAAAATTACACTTTGGTTTAAAAAGTTATTCCAATTTTCAGAAAAAAAGTATGTTTTAAATAAATAATGTTTAGAATTCATTTAGGAAAGTACAAGACAAAATTTTTAGAAAAAAGTTAATTCGGAAAAATATTGCAATAATACAATCTTTAGTATTATAGTGTACAAAAATTTTTGAAAATGGCTTTTTCCAAACGGTTCAGACAAGTCAAGCGAAATTGAAAGGTATTTTCAAACCTGTTGTACACTAATATTTTGTCCCTACGTGGTAAAAATGGAGGGGTATATATTCAACGCAACCGCTAGAGAAAAAAATATAAGTTAAAAATTCTTAGTTTTGAACAAATAATAAACATGTATTTAGGCACTTTGCCTAAATGGGATGGAAAAAGGGGTATAAAAGTTTATCTTGGAGAAAATATTTTCGGTTTTTTGAAGCTCAGCATAGTTACTCTAGACACAACTAATTAAGCACGTATTTATTTTTTTCAACGTCGACCCCTAATGAGATAAAAAGGGGATATAACTGTTATAAGAGTTTATATTACAAAAAATATTTTTTGATGGACTTTCTGAAACTCAGCATAAATACTATAAAATGCAAGTAATGAAATACGCCATTCTTATTATTTTCAAAATCGGACCTTAAGGTCAGGGAGTATCAACCAACATGCTTGCCAACATATAACCTAGTTTGCGTAGATTTATTTATTTTTTCTAACTTTTACACAAAATTTAAATAAAATCAATATCGTCTTCATATTCTATAGGTAATAATTAACATGTTAAATAAATGTCAAGGAATTTAAGGATAATTGTATATCGAAAAATATCGAATAAGACTTTTTTTAACACTATTATGTCATTGTTCTTTCACTATACAATTCTCCCAAAATAAGCAACGAAATAAATTGACATTTTTGTAATATATCAGATATTACCTAAATAAAGTGCAGACGATATTGATTTTATTTAAATCTTAGTCAATAAAATAATAAACTAAGTAAAACAAGGCGAAATAGGTTATAGGTTGGCAATAAATTGAATGACGTTGATAATTCCACCTTAAAGTTGTATAAGGGGGTATAAAAGTTTGTATTACGTCACTGTCATTTCCTACTGTTTCATTAAAATATCCGAATTATCTATAGTTTAATATTAAACACATTTGTGTAAAAATCATGGTCCCATTGCCAGGAACCCCGGTAGATTTGTGGTATAAGTCTTGACATGGGTCCAGCGTCGAGCCAACATTAGGGAACAGTGAAAAATGTATCATCCCCCAAACCCACTCCATTCACGCCGGTAATCGGGCCGGATGAGATCGGATATGTCGTGGGGTGCGGGGAAAGGAACACACTCCCCAATCGGTAGGTAGAAGGCGCGAAACCAAGGGTTGATAGCCCTTGGGGGTTTATTCGGGTTTGTTCGGGTTTATTCGAGGTGTGTGTGAGGATCGTGGTTCGGAGCCCACGTTAAACCGTAGGCCCTCTCGGGAATGGCCCTGGCAGCGAGCGAAGAGGAAAAAATTCGAAAATAACAACAGCCCCATTGCCAGTTTTTAAAAATATTTATAATAGTAGGTACTTACAACAGACATACATCTAATATACAGACCGTTAAAAATAATCATGTATGATAAAAGAGTTTTGGACTTCCATTGCCTTTATTTGCAACAATGCAAGTCCAAAACTATAGGTACTCTTCTATTATTCAAGAAATATCATTGTTTATAATCTTTAATCAAGAAATAATAAGTTGCATAGGTTTTACGTATTTATTATATTTTACTATGAAAACGTAATAAAAAAATGTTGTTAACTAATGTCAGAGTATTAAATTAAGAAAAGCAAAGTTTTTTAATTGGATATCAAATTACAAAGGCACTATCACCTAAAATTAGCTTTTATATGTCAGGATGAAACACTATTTAAAAATTCGCAATAGCGCTGAGGGTTTTGATACTTCTAAAAATAATATTTTCTAATTTTACACCGCCAGATAATTATGTAATGTAATATTTCAGTCGTTTCGACGCAATCCAGAGCTATACGTTTTCATCTACATTGCGCCTTTCGACTATAAACAAATTTGTTTGCTACATTTTTGCGCCCGCCTATTTTTAAATTTGGGCGCTCGATGCACACACACACACAATATTTTTCTATACACGAATCGTTTTTAATTGAATTATTAGGTAATAATATCGGAATTTATTGACGATTCTATTTATAAATTTAAGCGGGTAAAATTTTAACTACTTACTTTTTGGATGACGAGCGGGGTGCCAAAATCTTTTCCACCTTGTAATCGGAAGCCCCAGCTAGAGCTATCACCCCTATTCAGCCGCACTGTAGTAAGGGAGGCCATATCTCACTAAATTCCTATAATTTCGTTCACTTTCGCACAAACTTTACGAATTTTATTTACAAGGCAGAGTAAAATGATGTTATTCAATTATTTTAAAAGTGAGTCGGCGCTTCGGTGTAAAGCGTCTCTTAACGAATAAACCGAATGAAGCTCGCCGAAGTGGGGAGACGTACCGGGTATTAATAGAGTATCGAATAAATAAATTTGGAATTTCGGAATAAGTCTTGTTTATATGCGAATTTGCGGCTAAGGTTCCGATAATATGTGGGTCGGCGATGAAGAGTTTAAATTGTGGAAATGTTTTAATTCTGTGAGTCGTCAAGGCCGGATTAAGGGGAGGAGGGGGCAGGTAGTTTCCTTTCGTAAAAAAATCATTCGCAATCGCAATAGTTATCTTGTATACTGATGGTTAATAATCAGCCCGGCACTTTCCCGCAATATTTATATTTTTATTGGTTCAACCGGCGGATCCAAGAGGAAGACAATTGGGGCAATAGCCCCCCCGCCCTTGTACACTTAGATTTTTTATATACTGACACAATTGTTTTTCAAAATCAAAACTTTAGTTGACGACGCTGCCTATTTTTGTACACTGATTAGCAATATTAACGCACCACTAAAAAATTGCTATAATTTTGATGTTATATTTCTTCTAAACCTAATGTCCAATTTTAATGATTTTTTTTTGCATATTATAGGGACATTCTATAAGAATATTCCTATACTCGTGGTTTATTTTAAATAGTTAATTGTTAGTGTATACAGGATGTAAGAAACATAATATGTTTTTTTCCCAAAATTTGAAACACCCTGTGGAAGATTCTAGGATTCGTACAATATTGCATAGTAAATCTAACGTGGGCCACGTGTTTTCTCGACGTTTTGTTTTTTGGTTCAATTAGTTGGGTTCAATAATAAAAGAATTAGACACTTTTTTAACTCAGCTTATTTTTTATTCATAAATCCAACTTTTATGGATACTTTGATTAACATAAAGTAGGCTAGGTGAGCAAATGTCAAATGTAACTGTCGGCAGGGTTTGTATTTTGAAAATTATTTCATTTTGATTTAGGTATTGTTTAAAATTAAAGTAAAAAGTAAAGTAAGTTATTAATTTTTGACTTCTCGTTGTTGGCGAAAATGGAGCGCGTTACAAGAAATTTGACCCGCGATGAGTGTGTTCAAGCAGTGACTTTACATGGCGAAGGAATTAGCTATCATACCATTGGTTTCAGGTTAAGAGTTGCCCATACTACAATATCCCGTGTTGTTTAATGTTTTAGAAAGACCAATGACTACCATAGATGTCCTGGGCAAGGCAGGCCTCGTGTCACTACAGTGGCTCAAGATCGTTTTATTAGATTACGTGCTTTAAGAGAACGGTTTACCACGTCAAGAAATATTTTAATCCAACTTAGTGCCGTTCATAACATCCAACCGAGCACTGATACTGTGAGGAGACGTCTTACTGAGCACAACTTGCATATTAGAGTACCAGCGACAGGCCCCGTATAAAACGCTGATCACCGTAGAGCTAGATTACAATTCGCTAGGGAGCATGCAAACTGGACTAATGAGGACTGGGGGCATGTTTTGTTTACGGACGAATCTAGGTTTTGTCTGTGTAGCTCCGATCGACGTCTAAGAGTGATTCGACGACCAAACGAGCGGTATGCCCAATGCAACATTCGAGAAACGACTTTATTTAATGGAGGCTCTGTGATGGTTTGGGGAGGAATTTTATCAACAGCGTGGACAGATCTTGTTCCTCTACTTGGTGGTTCGTTAAACAGTGAAAGGTATATTACTGATATTTTATCTGAGCACGTTGTACTTTTTGCTCCTTATATCGGCAATAAGTTTTTGTTGATGCACGACAATGCAAGACCACACGTAGCGCGTATTGTAACTGAATATTTGCAAGAGGTAAATATTCAGATTCTCCATTGGCCATCGCGTAGTCCAGATCTTAACCCAATCGAGCATTTGTGGGACATTATTGGCTGAAAATTAAGACGTCGTCAGCCTCCCCCAGCAACCTTGCAAGACATAGAAAGGATAGTTGTTGAAATTTGGTATCAAATTAAACAAAATCAAATTGAGAACCTAATTTCGAGTATGCCACGCCGATGTGCAGCTGTTATTAGAAGTACATGCTACTAATGATAATAATCTTTATTTTTATAAATTAATCATTATTGTGTTATTTTTGTTTTTAAGTTTCTTTTTTTTAAAGTTACTTGTTATGATTTTCTAATAAAAATGTACACTGGAATATAACAGCGTCTATCTTCATTATTATTGAACCCAACTAAATGAACCAAAAAAGAAAACACCGAGAAAACACGTGGCCCACGTTAGAATTACTCTGCAATATTGTATGAATCCTAGAATCTTCCACAGGGTGTTTCAACTTTTGGGAAAAAAAACATATTATGTTTCTTACATCCTGTATACACTAACAATTAACTTTCTAAAATAAACCACGGGTATAGGAATATTCTTAAAGAATGTCCCTATAATATGCAAAAAAAATCATTAAAATTGGACATTAGGTTTAGAGGAAATATAACATCAAAATTGTAGCAAATTTTTAGTGGTGCGTTAATATTGCTGATCAGTGTATTATAATAATTATTCATAACAACTTATAGATATAATAATAATAATAATAATAATAATAATAATAATAATAATAATAATAATAATAATAATAATAATAATAATAAAAGACTTTATTGTAAATAAGTTACAAAAGGCGAAGTTAAGGCAGAACCTCCTAGCTTAACCTAAAAATATAACCACTATTAATTAATATAACTGTCTGTCCTGTTATACTCCAGCGGCCTGGCCTGCTAGATAAAAAAATATTGAAACTGAAATGTGCTGTTTTGTAACAATTACTACGCTTAAGAGATACTGGACGAAGACCCAAAATAACATTAGCTTAATTAACATATTATATTACATATAACTGTCTATCGAAGCTTTAATTAGTTGCCTAAACTTATAACCTGTTAACAATTTTACTTCTGGTTTAACTTTATTATACAATTTTGCAATATTGAATGAAAAAGGTCTTTGAAAATAATTTGTTCTGTAAATTGGTGGGGTAATAATGAGTTTATGACGTAAATCAAGGTTATGTATATCAGTTCGAAACTTAATTTTATCATAAAGATAGTCTGGACATTTTTTACATATGATTTTATTATATAAAGTAAGCGCATGCAACACCCGTCTTTCATCCATCTTCAACCATTTAAGTTCCCTTATTTTGGCAGAAACACCCCGATCATACTTTCTAATGCCACCTATTAGTCTTACACAACAATTTTGTATTAACTGAATACGACGAACATCCTCATCCAGAAGACAAGGACCATAAACAACATCCGCATAGTTAAAATGTGACAAGACTAGGGATTCACATAACATTGCCCTAAGCGAAGCATTAAGTAGATTTTCCTGACCATAAATCAGTTTCAGATTGCCAAATGCTTTCTTTATACAATTCTGCCCTGTTAAGGTAAAGGGCAGTAAGTGACATTTTTGTCAAAAATGAGATATTCATGTTGCATGCCTAAGCAGTGACTGCCCTAGGTCCACACAGGGTTTAAAGCCGATTAAGAATCAACTTATGCCAGAATCACCTATGGCAAAAAGCAGTAACTAACAATATGACTCTGCATGTTATGGTAACAGGCAGTAACTTAACAACTTATTGCTGTTTGCGGGGTTTGCCTACACAATTAATTAATATATAAAGTTAAATGTGAAGGTAAACAGCAGTATTTACCTGTTTTCTTAGTTACTGCCTTTTGCTGGAATATTACTTCAAAAAATAGCAACTTGATATTATACTAGTGTTAAGCCAAACAGCAGTAGGTAGCTGATAAATTTTCATCAAAAATCAAAGTTACGGAATTTCCGTTTTGTGAAAAATAAGACATATTTAGTAACGTTCTTTAATACTTTTTTACTGAAAATCCAATAAAAAATAAATTGTGTAGAAGAAAATAAACTAAATTGACAATAACTCAAAATCATTGATTTGCACTTACTGCCCTTTACCTTAACAGGGCAGAATTGCTAATGTGTGCAGAAAATCTAAGATCTTTATCCATTAATAGACCCAAATTCTTGGCAACGTCAGACAGTTCCAACTGAACATCATTAAGACAAACACCAACACGATTCATATGTGTCTCTCTACTATGACTTTTTCCAAACAATAAAACCTGAGACTTGCTGGGATTCAGACTCAAACAATGATAATGAGAAACATTTAAGAGGACACCCAAGTCGGCATTTATTTTCCGGTTCGCTTCATCAATATTATCAGGTGTATATGAAATATAGATCTGCGTGTAATCCGCATTGAAATGAACTGAACAATGTTTTAGGTGTCTATAAAATTGCGACGTATAGAGAGAAAACAACAAGGGACCAAGTATGGAGCTCTGAGGTACTCCACACGAGAGACTTCTTGGCTCAGAAAAATGTCCATTAAAAGAAGCTACTTGCGTTCTATTCGATAAATAACTTCTAAGCAAGTTACAAGCATTGTCCTGAAAACCCAGGTATCTCAGAATTGCAACCATGACAAAATGATCCAACTTGTCAAATGCCTTGGTATAATCTAAAAGGACAAGCGTTGTTAGCTTTCCCTGGTCCGTGGCCAAAAAAATATCATCAGTCACCTTAAGTAATTCCGTAGAGCAACTGTAATTAGCACGAAAACCCGATTGTGTGCCTGGCAAGATCCCACACTGTGCTACATGATCCTTAATCTGATCATAACGATCATAAAGATACATACAAGATATATGTACAGGATATCTCACGGTGATCGTTCATTGGAATATTTTAAGAAGTAATGCGTTTTTAATTCTGCAAATTTGGATATGAGGGTTTTCGGTGACGCTCTCTTTAAATAAAGTAGCAGCGATCATATGTGACTTTCGATTAAAGCGAAAGTTGTCTCTAACTTGCTTATTTTAAATGGAGCACCATGAATAATATGTTTCTTTCGGGTTCCTATCTTTATTTCCAATTCCAAAATTTTATCGAAAGTTATTTTATCCCACTCTATCCGTTCCTGAGAAAGAAATTGTTGGGATCTACCATCTTCAGACACGTGTCATTGTCAGTTGCAATTAATACTTTGTTTATCATGTCCATCTTGCCAAAAATCAATAAGACCGTTTGATATTTGGGGGATTTTGGGAAAAACCGTAAATAAGATTAAAACTATTCTAGTTAGGACAGATAGGAAATCTATTCTAACCTATCGATTTAATGAAATAGCATCATATTTAAAAAAAACGAATTTTTCAAATTTGTTGATAAAGATTAAAAATTGTTACTTTTCCACAACACAATAAAATATATTGTTCAGGGAACTATCCATTTAAAATATGCAAGTTTGAGACAACTTTTGGTATAGTCGGAAGTGGCATAATATGGTCGCTATTATTTCATTTGAAAAAAGCGATTCTAAAACCTCATTATCGAAATTTACAGGATTTTTGAATCCTGCCAATCGCATTACTCACCGAATTATTCGAATGGACGATCATCGCGATAAATATAATGCACTTGTTTTGGAGTAATAATTTGTTACATTATTGTACTCACTTCTAAAACCAATTTAGATCGTGTACCCCCCTTAGTGAAGTTCTCAAGTTTTACTGATATGAAATAAAAAAAAGGTATAAATAGTTTTGTTTACTTTTGTTCAAAACTCCCGACCTTAGCCAATTGTTGTTTGTCTGTTATAGTCGTTTAAATTTCGTTAACTGCATATCAGAAAAATGGTTTATTTAACAGAAATGTACAAAATAACAATTCTACAGATGATTGGTTATGGAGATAAAACACGCACAAAAATGGAAGTTGCTCGCTTATTTCATGAAAAATTTCCAAATTTGCCGCCTATAACTCAAGGCAAAATTAGTAAAATAGAAAAGCAGTTTCGCCAGCTTGATGGACATGTAAAGCAGATAAAAAAAAGTAGCTGCCAATGCAATACGTGATGATACCAAATTAGATATTATGCTTGAGTTTGAGGAAAACCCACATACTTCTAGTCGAAAAACAGCCCCAATGTTCATTCATCGATTATTCGAACATTACAAGAAAATAAAATGTATCCCTATAGAATGATACCTACTCATGAGCTCGTGGAAGACGATTTTGATAGGAGAACGTATTTTTGTGAACAAATGATGGCAGGGTTAGATAACAATGTGATCCAATTAGAACATGTTTTGTTTTCTAATGAGTGCACCTTTACATTTCATGGTCATGCTAATCGTCAGAATTGCCGCTATTGGTCTAGGGAAAATCCTCACTGGATTAGAGAAGAACATTCGCAATATCCTGAAAAAGTAAATGTTTGGGTAGGAATAGTTGGAGTTCATAATCATAGGCTCATTTGTCATTATTGGTAAATACTTTAAATGGTGATAGTTATTTAGCCTTGCTCCAAAATATTGTCTTGCCAACTTTGACGGATTCAAACCAAAAACCGTTTAATAAAAGTTATTGGAAATAAAAAAAGGAAGTTGCATATGGTCGCTGTTATTTTATTTTAAGAGAGCGTCTCCGAAAACCTCTTAATCCAAATTTGAAGGATTCAAATTAGATAATATACCTTCCGAAATATTCTTATGGATGGCCACCGTGAGATGCCCTGTATTCCTTAAGAAGCCACCCGACGAAGACAAAACCAACAAATCAAAAGGACACGAAGAATTGTGTATACAGAATACCTTGCGAATGCGGACAATCCTATGTTGGTGAAACTCTACGACCTCTTCAAACAAGGATCAAAGAACATCGAAACCACACACTGAAAGGAGAAACAAACAGATCCGGTGCAGCAGACCACGCTGGGACCCACGGCCATCATTTACAATGGGCAAACGCAAAAATTATACTCAAAGAAGAGCATTGGCGGAAGAGAAAATTCAAAGAAGCAGCTGTCATAATCCAGAACCCTGACTGTTTTAGTAAACCTTCTGCAGATATAAGAAACATTTGGAAGCCCTTGTTAAATAGGTGTAGGCTCAGATTGAGTAGTGATGCAAACGTGATGACGTAAGCGGATGACGTAAGCAGATGAATAATCATGGTGACGTAAGCAGATGACTCACGACTGCACCCGACTATACGTTACTAGCTCCGCCCCCTCCCCCCTAGGTAGTATAAATAGGCTCGTAGCTTTGTAACTTGTTTAGTATTCACCTGAAGACGACTGGAGATACTTACCAGTTGAAACGTTGTGATATGAAAAACTAAAGGCAATGGAAGTCCAAAACACATCTATTACTCAAGGTGCATCATTGTCTACAACCTTCAACACAAACCCTGTATAGTTAAAAATTGTTGGCGAAAATTGGAATAATTTTTAAACCTCATAACCATTTTCTAGCTTTTTTTAAATATCTATTATCATTGAGTGAAAAATATATTATCCATATACAAATAACTACACAGTTGACCAGGTTTCCAATACATAAAACATAAAGAGTAACGCAAGTCTGGCAATATTTTATTTAAATTGGTGCATTGCCTCTTTAATTGCCAAAGTATTATATAGAACAACTTTACACTAAATCATAGTTTACTGCATTTAATTCATGAAATCTAACTTTATTACTCAACCATTGCATTGAGTTATAGAATCGTGACGGGCGGCAAATCCGTGGCAGCTTTTTATGATTTGTTTAAAGTTTCTGACTGCGTGCAAGGTTAAGTTGATACATGGCGCAAGATCATTCAATTTGCCGATCGTATTTACTACCTACGTCGTTTTACCATCATCTTGCTTTGCTGAAGAACAACATAACTATAGAAATACCGCAGCTGTTGGTGGTATATATGCATGGTTAGCTGTTGTAATAGCACTGGGGGTTCAATTGGACTACCAATGTCAGCTTCAGGAAATGCTATTGTACTAAGTTTATCGGATTTCTTTTTATTTGATGTTTATGCTTCTGCCAGCGACTGGGATGATAGCTATTATAAGGATTGATCCCAGAGAAACACATTCTTCGTTTCCAAAACTTGCCCCCGTACATGATGACCTATCCTATTCATCCTATCTACTTGAAATTTTTACTAAAGGCAGTGATACACATAACCTGCATACCAGACATAGAGAACTGTTTAGTGTACCTCGTCACAGAACGGAACTCTTTAAGGGATCGTTTTCCTACAGTGCTTTCACACTGTATAATTCCCTTCCACTCCATGTTAAGACCTCACAATCAATTTATATGTTCATTAGATTAGTAAAGAAAGAGATATTGGGGAGCAGAGATCGGACTTTGAGATGTATATTCATAGTGATATAACTAACGATTGATTTTTTTTTTATGTTTTTGAACACATATTTTGTTTAAACATTTTCTTTCGGAAGATTAACTGATTTATTAGTGTAATAGGTTTTTAAATAGCTCATTGTTATAGTTTAGTATTTTGTTATGTTAATAAATATCTTTATTATAACTTATCTAGGGTGGTTGTATAGAGCAACGGGTTTGGATACCGCCACCCCTTTTCCAAATTTTATGTAACCACTATTTATGTTTACCAAAATAAAAGGCATTTTGTTTGATTGGTTGATTGATTGATAACAGCGAAAAATACATTAAAGGAATTCGTAAATAAAATAAAATGTTTTCTTTTTTTTTGTCCAGGTTGCTTCAAGCGCTATCAGAGGTCGATCTTGATAGAGGCGTATTAAATAGTCTATTATTTCTCCATATGTTTATATTTCAACCTCTAGAGCCATTTAAAGACTATACCGAGTATCGGACAGAACATAGTTGTACAAAACATGCCTTATCAGGTTTCAGAGAGGCTTGGATGCTATTAGGTGGCTGAAGGACGATATTTTGAACATTTAATTAACCCTATAGCTTTTATTTTAAATTATCGCTTATGGAACAGTTAAATTTATGGTAAGGTTTGGGAAAAATGTTTAAAATACATTTGGAATTTAAAATAATCTACACGGTTTTTCATTTAAAACAATTAAAAGTAATGTCACCACTTACAAAAAAAAAACAATTCAAATTTTTCTTTTAAAAGATCGGCATTTGCTTCGTTTTAAGCGGATAAAAGCTCGTCAACGTCAGAAAACTTTCAACTTTTTCCTGCAACAGAAACAAAACTATAATCACATCATGCACGATCGGGACTGTGCGTAGGATGATTTAAGACTTTGAGCCCGAAATGTTTAAGAATTTACTGGTTTGTCAAGCGCTTTAGTGGAGATGTCATGTTAGGTTAGAGTCTTGAATTTAGTCAATATTTGAAAGAGTTCACTCGGCAAGTTTTAGTTCCTTAGTTAAATCATGAAGGATCAAAAATAAACAAACTTTTCATGCGATAGATGATGACGTGTATGACTATGGACTATGGACAGTCAAGTAGTAAAATTTTGGTCTTATATTATGGGTTGTCGAAAACTCGGATCGGATATCGCACTTTTCGTTTTCCTGTAATTAAGCAGTTCCAGAACATTACCCAACACTGTGGACCGAAAGTATGGTTTTTAAGATATTGATATTTAACTATTGACAGTTTTATTATTCCTTCGAGAATGAAATATAATTTCAGTCAATTTAGAGTTAATTGGTTAACTATTTCTTATTATCAGAAGAGTTTTTTTCTTTTATTTCATCAGACGTGTTTCGCCATAATATCATGGTTGTGATGCTACGCGTGCTACGTTCTATTGGGGGTGTAATCTGGTTTTATATTCTGTATTAGTTCAGACAGTTGAAATGAAACTTGACATTAATTATAATAATATTGACTTGCTAGCGGTTAATAAAGCATACACTTACCACTAAAAATCAGGACTGAAGTTCCCAAAAATTTAAATAGCTTCTAGTGTGATATTGTTCTTGTCGTTTAACATTGGCTATGATTATCTATTATGCAACATGTTCTGAGATGGTCAAATGTATCCATAGATTATAAAGTCCAATACTAATAATGGGTTGTGCGAAATAAAAATCTTCTATTGGTTTATCTGACATGCAAAGTTTTAAAAAACTTAAATACAAAGTTAAATAAATTAATTGAAACAGATATTGGTACGATCAATACAATTCAGACAAAACAGCTAGAAGACTCCGAACAACGATGTCACCTGCGCAACAAGTAGGTTTAAACTAATTATACGGCGCGCGGCGATTGCCGATCGCTACGATCCCAACCAACGTGGTCAACGTGGATTATAGGTTCTCACGGATACAATTCGTTTTTGGGGTTGCAGTTCTGCTTTCTTAATTGTAGAGGAAGCGCTTTACTGGGAACAAAATGTATAGCGTTAACAAGATACAATTTATTTCTTAACAAAATTGCTGTAGTAAAAGTAGTTCATTATTCAACAAGACTGTGCTGTTAATGGAACTGCCTACTATCAATAAAAATGTTGTTCTAGCAAATCTGGAATTGATATAACACTAAAGCTGCCTGCTGTACTAGATAGATACATTTTCCTCAGTGTAGGATCCAACAAAAGAAAGGAAACGCAAATCTCGACTTGAACCAGTAGGTACCCGGGGTTACCATCCTATATTAGTATTAAAGTATTTACCAAAAGTTTCCAGTTTCGACGTAGATTTACTGCAAGCGATGACTTTGCAGCTAAAACCAATCATCGATTGGACGCGCCGGTATTTACTTTTAGGTTTAACCACCCTTCGCTTGGACAAACCCAAAGCTTCTATGAAAATAATATGGGCACGTGTATTTTTAATTAATTAATTGTCTCCACCATTTTGTCCGAAAATTATCAATATGGAGATCAAATAATAAGAATGGACGCCGGCAATATCTCAGGAACCGTTTTTCACAAAGTTCTTAACTAAATTTTATGACAAAATAGACTAAAAGAAATTGCTGGAAATTATTTTCAAGTTCCTAAATTTACCACTAGAGGGCTTTCAGCCTAGGACTAAGAAGATTATCAGATTTTTATTGGTAATATGCCAAATATAGTTATAGACAAATATTAAGTTTCTTTTTCTTTGAAATCTAAGGTAGGTACTAATTTAATATATTTCGCTCTAACTCGCAAAATAAACTGAGAGAAGGAGGGAGGACCCACTTTTTAAAAAATTATCATAACTCCGGTTTGCCTCAACCAAATTTGTCAAACTTGGTCTTATTTAAAAGAGTTTTAAAATGTTGTACCTATAACTACTTTTTATTATACCCCTCGCCGCTAGAGGGGGCTATTTGCAAAATTATTAGATTTTTTAATTTTTTTTAAAAACATAATATAGATATTTATTTAGATACAAAATAGATTAGAAACGAAGAAAACTGGTGAAAACCGCATGTCGATATCTTATTTTAATCCAGAGCCACAATTTTTTTTCTTAAATGGCCCACATGCTTGCGCTAAGCCTCCGCTCAATGACTACTACTGTTACTACAGGAAAAAATACTATGAAATAGACTCCAAGGAATCGACATTAAAAAAAATACGTACCGTAGAACGGGGCTATTCGGGACAAAATGTTAACACTTTTGTTAATAATTTTTTTCTCGTGTAACATAAAATTATATACGATATATTTTTGGAAGGATGGGGGTGGGTAACATTTACCTAAAGTATTAGTTCCCCCTCCCAAGTAGGGGTAGTAGGTGATATATTTTTTTAAGGGCTTGTCCCAAATTACCCCATAGGGTGGGGATATTTGGGACTTCGTATAAAATGCATTAAAATGCAATAAAATGCATTAAAACTCAAATAATAACCCCATTTGGGATTATTTGGGACAACAAAAATTGTTACTAAAAAAATATAATGTATTATTAAGTAAGTAAAGGGCAGCTTCTCGAATATTTAATTTTTTTTCCTGATGATATCCTCTAGTGCTTTTTGTAGATTTTCCTCTGAGTAGGAATTGTAGGGATCATAATTTTTTCCCCGTCTGTAACTATTGAGATAGTTCTTACGTTTATTCTAACCATTTTTACGGCCAAAAATAGAAAAAAAATCCATTTAGTTATTTGTCCCAAATTGTCCCACAGTACAAAAATGTTTATAACAAATTTTCTTCTATGTCAAAATTCTCAAAAAAATTTTTTGGATATCTAGAAATATGTAACAATTAGTCAATGATCCTAAACTTACCGTGAAATAACGAGGAAACCGCCAGGAACAAGAAGTTGGCACATAAATATTTTTCGCGGTTTTTTAACGGCTTTTTTGGGGGCTCTAAAACATACTATAGTACCGCACAGCAAGTGAAAAATTACTTGAGAGGACGGTTAACCAATGCCAGAACGCGAGGCCATGATGCCCATCAGTTGAGATCCACTGCATCCCCAAAGAGAGTCGCGGATGACCTACTAAAAGTGTGACCTGTGTAACGTTGGGGATTTGAAAGGCCCAAAAATATTGCAATTTCTTTTCCTTTGGCTGCAAATTTATTTATTCCAATTCTTTGTACGGTGCATTACCCTTTTGGTAATTTAAAAAAAATGTTCTTGAATTGACATTGTCTGGGCGGAGATCGATATATTTCTTTACAATGCAATAAAACTGCTTAATTATTGTAAATTTTTTCATTATTTTTGTTTTAGTGTTGGGTATTGTAACAAGAAGACCAGATCCTAAATCCTTTAGATCTTCAATATTTATAGAGTGTAGTTCATTTGCTCGGCAGGCACCCATTACACCCATGATCAATACAACCTTAAGGAAAATTATTAAATTATATTATATAGTAGATATACCTAGGAATGGAAAAATTGTAAGTAATAATATCCTGCCTTCGTCGCTAAATACTTGTAGTCAGGCGCTTCTTTCATAAATTTATTAATTTCTGTTGATGATAGGGTATTGGCCTTTTTTGCTCGATACCCTTCTGATTTTCGTTTTAAAAAAGCCCGTAATTTTGGGTACGTTTCAATGTTAACATTGTGGTTTATGCTAAGTGTGCTTTTTAGCATGAAATATTTGAACCACAAGGAAGACGACTTATATTTTTGTGATAATTCACTTAGATATGCATGCAAGCAAACATTTTCAGAGAAAGAGTTCACTTTTTTCAAATTTCGCCAATCCATAAATTCTTGATATGTGCTTTGGTATATTTTCTTTGACTTGTTCGGCAACAACCCTATGGCTGTATTTTGTGCGACTTCCAAAATGTCTGGTGGTGTGGAAATTTCAATTTTACTATCAGAATTTATGGTTTTCTATAGGTTTTTCTTAACTTTTTATTTTTATAAGACAAAGACAAATTTTAATATAAAGAAAATGGAGTCGATTTTGACATTTAAAGTCTAGGCTTTCCTGATAAATTTGTCATCTTTTCAAACAAAGCTTTCTGATTGGACATTTAAGTTATTATTCAACACTTGTTAATAATAATTATAATTATTTATCAAAAATTGCAGACTATTGTTTGTTTTATTTAACAGTCGTGGAAAAATATATAAATACCTATTTTGTTTTTTATAAATAAATACTAAAAGAAATAAATGTTGTTTTTTTTCCATTAGTTTTATAATGTTTTCACATTCTTATTTTGGTACCCAAGCAATAATACGACGTTGTTACAACGTTGCTTTAATCGACCCGACGTTGGAGCGCGACGTCAAATCGACTTCGCCACCACCCACATTAGCAGCAAATCGGTCACACAAGTTTGGGTCGTTACGACGTCGGGTCCGACTATATATAGTCCGATTAAATTAACCAACCTTGGAGTCGTGACAACGTTGGTATTACCGACTATGATTCACCTAGTTAGGGCAAACCTGGTAGGATAGGCGCCAATTATTTACACTAAACTTTCTTGTTGTAGATAGTTTGGTGAAAATAAAATACCTGTTATTGGAGTACCTCTGTACTGTGGAATTAAATCTTTAAACAGATGGTAAATATGGCTTACAAGAATGGCGCAAACTTTGATAACTACTATAGATATTTCGAAATTAGTTTTCGGGCCATCTCTAAGTCTAAATACTAAACGCAATCCAGTTTTTTGATAAACATGCATATGAGAGCTTTAAAAATAAAAGGGGCCACAAAAAGAATAAGCTAATAAAAAAATATTAGTTTTCATTCATCTTACCAAGTTTTTTAATTATTAATATATTTTGTCGTAAAAATACGAAACATACATATATTTCTTTTAAAAAATTATTGTAGGGTATTTTATTGTGTTTTTGGGAAAAAAAGGAATTGCAACAAAATGGATGCCGTTAGGGTCCTATTGTAAACAGCTAAAAATGGAGGCGTTGGGAAAATGACTAAAACACTCCTTTTTTGCCGTAAAATTGCAACTAATTTAATTAAATGTAATACTTCTGTCCATACCTTACAAAAATTTTACCCACATTTTACTCTTTTCAACTTCGGTTGGAGATACTACGTATATTTAGAGTAGTAAAAGAATATCAATACCAACGTCATACCAACGTTGTGTTTTAGGACTATAGGCAACTTTTAGATAGTAGTCATCTCCGACGGTGGTAAAACGTTGTGCATGCACCCAATATCAAACTTGTTGCACTCGATGAGTTGTAAAATCGTCGATCCGCCTCCAGATTTCTGGTAACAGCCAAACAACGTTGAAACGACGTTGGTTTGACGCCGGTTTACATCCTGTACAATTACTGACTATTATATGGACACACTGCAACGTCGGGGTTGATAAAAAATTAGTTGGAAGTCAGAAAAATGCTGCTTGGGTAGGTACGTCAATATTTTATTTCATAAATAATAAAATTAGTATGTACGCTATATCTTTACAAAATATTAAGACTCCCTTACAAAATTTAACAGATGACGATGGCGAAGGTAAAAAAACTTAGTCCGGTTCTGTTTCTGTAGCCAACCGCTTAACGTAAAATCCACCAGACTTCGACAGGGTGCCATTAATGAAAGGTGATGAGGCGAGGTCTTAGATTAATTTGACTTTAGAAACAAGTTGTAAGCTAGGTATTTGGTTAATGAATGAGTAATTATTGTAATTTATAGGTTCTTGTATTTTTATTTTATTAATGAAGTGAAAAATAAAACCAAATTAAAACGGTAAACGTTACGTACATATATTATTTAACTTTACAATTACTTAACTTCACAATAAATATATAATATATAACTTTAACAACTATAATATGATATATTTTGATTCATTTTAAAACAATTTTAAAATCTTATAATATAATAATAAATTCACAATTGATATGTTAATATTTAAATATTTTAATACGCAATTTTTTACAAATAAGAATGTACCTATATATAACACAGAAATTAGAAATACTATCCTTATCACATAACCAGTTTAATATAAGGTATTTTTGATTACCAAAATAGAAATATTATACGAAGAAATACTTACACTCTCTTTTAAATAGTATAATTAGTCTACGTGTCACATCTTATTGTCATTTTTCTATTGTCAACAAGTTATTGTCTAAACATTGGGAGTAACAATTATTACAGAATAGATGGTTTATATTTGGCTTCTATTTTATGCTCAACTTAAATTTACATTGTTTTTATACCGTTATTAGGTATAAACTTCAAGGTAAACTCTTAGACCAGGGCTGTCCAACAAAAATATAGAAACATACCTAAAAAATCCAAATATACACATGCGATAACCGTTCCTACACAACGATGTTTGTGTATAAGTGGAAAACTTAGCCAACAAATTTTATTTTTACTTTAATGAAGTACAAAATGATACACTAAAACTTTTAGAAGCGCACGAAACTCGTAACATTAATAACTAACTTTACGGACAGTTTTTTTCGTTTTCCCAAAACTGTAACATTTGGACTATTTATATTTACATTTTGGTTACACGCAAGGTTTTTGTAGGGGTTTTCCGGGGTTTGCAGGTATATTGCTAGGGGTTGTTTATTGTCATTGTCAATAATGCGTTATTATTACCTGCTTAACAAACTGTATTTATATCGATTTGTAATACATACTTCTGTTTTAATTTGTCGAAAGATTTGAGTATTTTCAGTGTGAAACTAGTAATTTCAAATTTGTGTTCAGAATGTCTAAGGTGGCGAAAAGTCTTCGTGGATTAAAAATTTCCCAGAGTTAGAATTTAGTGAAGAAAAAGTATTTTGTAAAGCTTGTACAAAAATTATTGTTTGTGAAAAGAACTTTGAAATCGATCAACGTTTGAAAACACCGCTGCATAATTCAAAGTTACAAAAATGAAATCTGAGCCACTTCAGCTGAGTGCAACAAACGCATTTCAAAATGTTGGAGAAAAATCGAAATCTGAAAAGGAAATTTTTTAAGAAGACTTATGCAAGGCTTTGGTCGCAGCAAACATACCTAAGAAATTAGAGATTTACTGGGTGGGTACATTTTTACATTATTGTTGATAAAAGCACAGATGCTTGTGGCACATATCGCACATCTTATGATTGGAGCAATTCAAGAAGGTAAAGCACCAAATCCATATTTAATAGCTTCTAAGCAGCTAAAAAAACTAATAATGTGAAATAGAACCCAATGTGTTTCTTTACCTTATTTTACTATAATAAATTAAGAAATATTGCATACCAGTATGCATATTTGGTAAAAAAAATGCCAATAAATGCATATTTTAAAGGCAAACAAGGCATATATATGCGCATATTTTGGCTGAATTTAAGTACACACAATCCGCCCTTTATACATATCACTAATAAAGTTGCATAGGAGGTATGTGTGGCGCTGAGAACCCCAATTTTATTTATGTAGGCCCTTGGGCCACTTGAAGTTGGACAGCCCTGCTTCAGACGAAAAAGTACAAGAGACAAAACTATTCATGCATAAAACAAACTTTGTTCCAACCCACCAAGAGATTCGTTCCTGATCCTGATCGGTCATTTTCAGCAAGTCAATTAAATTTTGAACTTATGGCAATCAATTGTTGCCTTGGCATGTTCGTTGGGCGACTGGAAATGACCCATTAGAAACGAATCTCTTACAGGCTGGCAATAAAACTATTAAAGCTTTGTTCACGGTAAGGACTCTGAAACAATCGGGACTTTGTTCAAGCATGAGTACTACGACAGTCCTGAATTAATTTAGTACTCGTTCTAAATTGGTTCACAATCTCTTACCGTGAACAAAGATATTAACTCTTCGAATCATTTTAGAAGTAGTGACGTGTGAGGGGCAGATGGCATAGATGGGATTTACTACTACTTGCATAGTTCAAGCGATTGCTTTATTCAATCTCTCGGAAAAAGGATCGTACAAGAAGCGGTCTGAGATCACAACCTTTCACACTAATTATTATTTTGTGACCGCAGAATTTCCTCGCTAGCAAATTAAATAGCTCTGTTTTTTTTTGAAGAAGTAGTCCATGCTCAAAGTGGAGTTAAATGTATAGAAAAAAAAGCACAAAGTCTTTCTCCACAAGTTTATTGGAATAACTAGGGGAACCTAGAATAATTCTTAATAATTCGACATGTTTCGAGTGTGGAAAGACTTATCATCAGGAAAACAAAGTAAATAGTACCAGGCTGATGTTGTTAGCGATAGAGAAAATAATAAGTGGGACTGAGCCGTAATAGAGCTTTAAATGGTGTACACGAAGTGTAAAATATGAATAGTCAGAAGACCGACAAAAATTCAGCATACTGGAAAGTCAAGGGGCAGTGAAAAGACCCTGTCTGTGTAAATGAAAACTTTCCCCTGAGGTTTGTATACTATTTTATTTACAACCACACCGTTAATTGAAAATTAGATAATTTTTAATTTTTTCAAAAATGTAGTAAAAATGTCAAAATATGACATTTATTGTTTTGACGCCAAACAAAAATATGCTGGTTGAATGACAAGAATAAGGGAAATGAGTGAGGGAAATGAGTGAGGGAAGTGGGTGAGGGAAGTAGACGTAGGTAATGTGACACTTCCAAACTTTTAAAAATGTTGTAATGTCAACATTACATGTATGGTTGTCAAAATCATTTAGGTATAAGTAGTGAATTGGGGGAAAGAAAAATCTTAAGTTTCAATAAACTTTGTCGGAGACATGTAAAAGTAGTGAAATGGGATGAAGAAAAATTGGTTTTCGTAAAAGTCAAAGCATCTGTAAAAGATAAAAAAAGGGAAATGTAGGAAATGAAATTTAATAAAGGTAGATTGACTTACCATTTAGCTTGAAGTAAAATGCTGTTGGGGTACCAGGCTTGTTACGGCCCAGATTTTAAAAAACAATTTTAATTTTACTAGAACATCTTAGAAAAAGTAACTTTTTCTTTGTTAAAGAAGTAAAATTAAAATTGTTTTTTAAAATCTTTTAATTTTGCACACAATGTGATGTATAATTTGACTCCTGCCGGGGTCACTGGGCCGTAACAAGCCTGGTACCCCAACAGCATTTTACTTCAAGCTAAATGGTAAGCCAATCTACCCCATTTCATTTGCTACATTTTTATTTTTTATTTTTTACAGATGCTTTGACTTTTACGGAAACCAATTTTTTTCTTTCCCTCTCATTTCACTACTTTTAGATGTCTCCGACAAAGTTTATTGAAACTTAAGATTTTTCTTTTCACTACTCCATGACTTTCCAGTATGCTGAATTCTTGTCGGTCTTCTGACTATTCATATTTTACACCTCGTGTACACCATTGAAAGCTCCATTACGGCTCAATCCTACTTATTATTTTCTCTATTGCTAACAGCATTGTACTAAACTTTATTTAGTTTGTTTTCCTAATGATGAGTGTTTCTACACTCGAAACATGTCGAATTATTAAGAATTATTCTAGGTTCGCCTAGTTATTCTAATAAAGTTGTGGAGAAAGACTTTGTGCTTTTATTTTTTCTGTCTGGTAAAAACCTATCAATCGTGTTTGTTTGTTAGTTTCTTGGACTAATATTCAGAGGTTCGAAGTTGGTAGATACCTAACTTAATTATTATTAAAATCTAATTTGTTACTGTATATTAAAGATAAATTATAATATATAATTGTTATAAGGTAAAATTTATCTATTTAATTATATATTTGGACATACATATTCTAAATAGGATATAAGAATATGTATATTTTATATATCACATAATAATCACAACATAAGAGGTTATATGATATTCATAAAATATGTAAAGCAAAGAAGATAATACTCAGAGGGTACCGTTTAAACGAACTTTTTGTGTGCCACGTTACTAGAAAAATTATATAGAACCAAACTTAAATAAATAATATCATCTTCTTCACCTTATCCCGTTTTTATAAATTACTTAAATTACTTACTTACTTTAATTAAAATACTCGAAAATACTTACATGCTACAATATATTTATCTAATATTTAAAATGATCATACAATAGAGAACTTGACAAAAAATTTAAATGGGGAAAAAATTCTATAAATCATAAGTATATATTGTCATAAAACATATGCAAAAAAAACAACATATTTCGTTCCAAAAGATCGCTAGCAAGATTTAAAAATGCCCCAAAATTCAAATTATCCCAAGCGGGTAAAAACGGGTCGTGACGTCAAGAAGTATAATTCGTGTGTGACATCCACGAAATAGGTTATAGGTTGGCAATAAATTGAACGACGTTGAGAATTCCACCTTAAAACAACAATACAATAACAATAACACACGGCAATCCAAATGCAAACTCGGTAGCTCGGCCACCGGTCAAGATGACGGATGACGGAAAAGTCATACTTCCTGACGTCATCGGGCTTGGCGCGCTTAAAAGGTCATTTAAAATGCTTTTGACACGCGCGAAACGTTAAAGAATGTTTACCAAGTTATTACTGATGTTTAAGGAGTAATAATTGGGGAATATTTTTTTAGGACTAACTAAATCATATTATTGAAAAAAAAAACATTGGAAAGTTCCCTATTAGTAAAAAGCGGCATTGCAAGTTCCTGTCCTAAATATAGTAATACTAACGTTGATACTATTTGTACTAATCTATTGCACTGCCTTATTGTCACACAGAATGATTAAAATACTTATTTTAAGCTATTCAATCCAAAATCTTATAGTGTTAGTGTACACACTCTAGTAGTAGTGACGCATTCGCAATTTAATTTTTTTTTCAATATCTCGTTTATTTTTCGTTTCCTCGAAAAAGCGGTCGAAAATCTGTCTTTGGGTAACCATTACCTTACAGTTTTAAGTTAAAAAATATTTTAATAATAAATTAATAAAAGCAAAAAACAAAATTTAGTTAAATTTGCCCACATTTATTTTTCTGCTTTTATTAATTTATAAATCAAACCTTTTTTGACGCAAAAATGTAGTACCTAAATGTAGGTACTCCAAAGGCAGATATTTGACAGATTTTTGAATAAAACGAAGTAACGAGATATTAATCAGAAAACGAAATAGCGAATGCGTCAGTAGTATTTTCTCTAAAAAATGTAATAAACTAAATTGTAATGAATAAAGGGCGGAATATATGCAAAATGCATATTATACGCCTTTTTTACATATTTGGTCAATTTTATAATAAAATGCATATTTTTATGTTTTCAACTTTATCAAAAAATTTAAAACGTTAAAAGTTTAATGTCCAGTTCCGTACTATTTTCAGTAATTGTCCAATCTGAAGATTATAATAATTATGTTTACATTTTGGTTATACACAAGGAATTTATTGGGGGTTTCCGGGGTTTGCAGATATATTGTTACGGGTTGTTTATTGGCACTTAATAATGCGTTATTATTACCTGCTTAGCAAACTGTATTTATATCGATTTGTAATAGGTACATACTTCTGTTTTAGTTTGTAGAAAGATTTCATCAGTATTTCCAGTGTGTAGCTAAAGATTAATGTTAATTTCAATTTTATACCAAATAGAATATCCTAGTTGTAGAGTAGAAATTTAAGTTTAAGGGAATCAAGGGTATCAAATATGTAACAACATTTTCGGTAAAGTAGGAGGTCAAGTTAGGAACAAATTGGATGTAATTGTAAAAAAGAATAAAGGATTTAAATACTTAACTGCAGTAAAAAGCATTTATTAGGGTAAACCATCGAACGAACTTGTATGATGGCCCTATATTTTGCTACCTAAGGTGCAGTATTGTCCGGTTACATCAGTAGATGTTGAAAAAAGCTTCTCTTCGTATAAACATATTTTTACTAATAGAAGACAATCCTTTTTAGTGGAAAATTTTGAAAAATATTTTTTAGGTTAAAAAATTAAATACTTTATTTTACTATAATAAATTAAGAAATATTGCATGCATATTTGGTAAAAAATGCAAATAACTGCATATTTTGGCTGAATTAAAGTGCATATAATTCGCCCTTTACTAATGAACATATTTCTTATCATTTTTCGCTTTTTGATGCAATTTTGCTCTTTTAACGATTAGCTATTATTTATAATAAATTATAAGTAGTCTGTTTTGTCACTGCATTTAATGATTTTAAATTTAATTCTAAAACAAATGAATCTAGGACTAGCTAGTGATGTACAGGGTAGGTCAACAGTAGAGTAGAGTAACGTAGGTACACTATATCGTTTATTTTAAAAACTAGATGAAAATGTTAACTTGAAGAGTTACATTATTTATATTATTTTATTTATTTTTGGATACATTTTAATTAATTTTATATCAAAATATGTTATATTTTAAATCTCATAGTTTTCCAGTATTTTAATTTTTCATAAAAATGCCGCTTTTTAGCCATGGATGTGATGGACATTTACACTAAATTTTTATTTTTATCCTACCGTATAGAGAAAAAAAAAATTACGGTTTCAGTTTTTAAAATTTTAAATTATTTACTTAAAAAAATAAATAAACAAAATACGCTTTCTAATAAAAATACGCAAAAAACCGACTGACGTCACATCTACCTCGACCAGTGGAGGAATTCGGGCATCTACCTGAATGATAGCTTGAGATTAGTTTCCCATTTTTAAGCTGTTCTTTTCTATTTGAGTAATCGAAACAAAGATAACATTATAATCGGATGCGACTGGTAAATAAAATAATTGCGCGGATAATGAAATGACGTACTAAATATCCGATTTTGTCTTTTTAAACTTTCTACTTTCTCTGCATATTTTTATTAATTGGTTTGTGACACTCTAGAAAGATTTTAATTATTGGAATATTTATAATAGATTCTTATTTATGATGTCAGTGCTGAATTAGTTTGGTTATAGTGATAAGGCCTATTGTGAAAATGTGAAAAACTAACACTATGTTTTTAAATTAAATTTGTATTTGATATGGAGGTAATATGGATATAATACAAAAAAATGATGATAACAAATTTTCGTTAATTTTTACTGGGTGTGCAAAATATATTTTCAAAAAATATCCGTTTTTTTAAATAGCACATATGTACCCTGTATCTTTTTTTTTGATACTATTCAATTTTCCTTAAGTTTTGTCTAGTATACCAATACTTATTTTTAATATTTCTCGACATATTTTAGTTTTTTCTGCTGGCGATTCTTAGCGGTAAGGGAGAGACGCTATAGTCACTTCAATAAACGGTGTCGTGAATGATGTCTTAGACTTTCTAACAAGAACTGTGGCAACCCTGTGAGACACTAGTGCAGATCAACGCGATCGGAACAAGCACGCCGCCGGTACTGTCGGTCTACACTCTATTATCTTTTTCTGATGTAATCTTAGCTCTATTACTTAATTGTAACATTCTATAATAAATATAGTAACCCGAGTGATGAGTGGTTTGATTATCATTGCGATGTACGTTACGATCGTGACATGGTGACAGCGGTGGGATACGAACCCACGCCCTTTCGGACTGGTGGCTAAAACCAAAACGGTAAATTTGTCTTTTATCAATTTAATGTTTAAATTGTTCAACATCTGGTTTAAGTTTCACCTTTATTTCCAATCACTTTTAGGAACTAACACAAGAACTGCTTTTCACAACGATTTACAAAAATCAAATATTTTAACTTTAGAAAAAGGAAAAACTATAACGGACTCAGACCACAAGAACTGGGAGGCCACTGAATAAGCCCACCTTGTCCGATTAATTTTTGTGGAAAAATTCCCGAACCTCACGATGGTGATGAGAACAAGCTTAACATTAACAGGTCTTAAATCCACATTTCTTCTTTCCCAATCTCGTTGATCACTTCACGACGTCAACGCAATTGATTTTACAAGAGATGTCTCTGCTCCAGTAGAATTTTGGAGTATGAATCTTAACCTTTTCCCATAACTTTTGTTTTCAACCTTTTTATTTAGTTTCTAAAATAAAGGTGTTACGCTACCGTTGACTCACCCTGTATATAGAGCAATCTAGTACTTATATACTATGAGTTTCTCTGAATTATTATTGTCAAACTTAAAAAAAAAAAATTAACAACATCGCGTGTAAAATTATTTAATGGTCAGGATGCCTGACTTATCTGCAATCGACACTATCCTCGCATAGTACAAAATTACAGAATCTTAAGCTTCGTTAATTCATTCAGTTCTAATACAAAAGAACGTCATCACGTGTCAAACCAATAGCTTCGCAGAATTAAAATTATCAACGTTCTCATTATTCAAGACCAATCGATTTAATAAAATTATTTGGACGCTGATAGGGCCGCTTGTCGTCTAAGATTGGAACTAACTGAAGACACCATAAATAATCCAACAGCTAAGGCTATGCACATAGCAATATTAGCCCAGGTATCGCTGACTTGGTAGAACAGAGGCGAGTAAATATTGGTAAATGCAATGCCAAACACTTGCGAGGCAGCATTTAAAAGACCCGCTTGCGTGCCTTCTGGTTCGGGGTAGGTCAATTCGGATCCCAATTCGAAACCAACTGCTAGCAGTCCGGTCATGAAGAAGCTGAAAAAATGGAGCATTAAAGCATGGTTCTACTTCTACAATACATTGCACCTAGTTACTAAAAATGCCAATCATTTTTGCATAAAAAAGTCTATTATAAACTTCGCCAAGAGAAATGGCTAGAAATTGTTTTAAAGTTTCTAGGTTAGTAGCTATAGGGGACGGTACTAGATACGATGAAAAACCAAAAAATATAATTTTCTCATTATTCTCATCGTAAATCTGTATTCTACTATTGCCATCTTATGAAAATTCGAAATGACTTTAGTCTTTAAGTTCTGCTCTACATTTTTGTTTAAAATTGTTATAAAAAAATAGTCACAACTTGTTTGACATAGCAGAATTGGACAAATTCGAGGTTGCTACGTAGGGTTTCTTTTTTTTTGTTAAGTTAATAGAAAACTAAATTGTTTTGAATTCGAGGATGATAAAGAATAAACAATTTCTTCTATTTTCTCAAAAATTTTAAATAATAATAATAATAATAAGTTTATTTAACATTTAATAATATAATAAATATGTTTATTTTTTGTTTTAGTACCTATGTAAAATCATAAATCATAAATATGCATTAAAAATCAAGTTTTAAAGTAAAAATGTTAATTTATAGTATAAACGCAGTTTTTTTTTAAGAAATATATTACCTATAATAAAATTATTAATTTATAATTTTTAAGTAAAAATATTACTTAGGTATATAAATTATTCAGAACAATATTAATTATTATTTGTTATGATTTAAACATACAAGACAAAACTAAACATTTTTTTGGGAAATAAAAGTTTTAAATTGCTTACAGTCCTTTTTTCAGAGCACACTTTTACTTCAGAAATATTCGTTGATTCCACCTCAAAGCTATTATTGTTACAACTGATATTTTCCATTAAAACTACTTTCGCTAGGTAAAATTATCTCATTACATCAACACCGTCATTTTAACTACGTTTAACATCATATGGGATTTTTTTTATTAATAACTTTATTCGAAATTTGACTTTGGCATCAAGTTCTGCTTCGATCGAGATAAAAAGTAAGCAAAAAAATGGTAGTTACGTGATTCGCATTATATGTCAAATTTTAATATTTTCCAAAAAATAATTCAAAAGTAGGGTTATTTCTGAAAGTATCGAAAAAAGTTATTAGAAAATGTTTTTTTTAAATGCAGTTTCTAGCCCACATGAAAAATTTCAGCTGCATAAGATAATATTGATTTTTTACCCACCACTAAAATTTATTTTCCACTTAATGAACACTTTACTGATGACACTGTGTTCTTTTTTGTCTTAATATTAAGGTGTATTAACTTTCAGACACAACTACGTTTTCAAAAATACCTTCACATGCGACCAAATTTTAATAGCCCAATTTTGATTTTGTAGAAAAACACACATTTAATATGGCGCTTCTTTAAAGAAAATGTAAGTATCTGAAATAAAGCATTGTCAAAACTAAGAAGTTTTACTTAGGTTGCGTTGAGTCTTATTTTGCAAAAGTGGTGCAATTTACAAAATATGGGTAAAAAATTAAAATTATCTTATGCAGCTAAAGTTTTGCATGTGGGCTAGAAACTGCATTTAAAAAAACTTTTTCTAATAACTTTTTTCGATATTTTCAGAAATAACCCTACTTTTGAATTATTTTTTGGAAAAAATTAAAATTTTACACGTAACTACTATTTTTTTGCTTAATTTTCATCTCGATCGAAGCAGAACTTGATGCCAAATTCAAATCTCGAATAAAGTTATTAATAAAAAAAAATCCCATATGATGCGGACTTTACTGGTCACACTGTACCTATCGTACCAAAGGAGCCACCCATTTAAATATTATAAGTCATTTCCCTAATATCCTGTATATTTCCTTAATTTGCCAACACAAAAATTGAGTAGGGACAATAATTTTTATATTATTATACAAAAATTATTCTTTTAAAAACGGTGTTAATTTTTAAAAAACTCTAATGGTTTTTAAAGTAAGTTTTCTTTTTGTGGTACTGTCCAAATTTTTTTTTTACTTACCCAAGTAGTCCAGAAACTACGTAAATGACGTACAATCCCTTGCTAAGCGTAAAAGTGAAAATTGTCATCCCAAGTAATGAGAAAGCATAAACAACAATTGTCGTTTCCCTAAAATAAAAAATACATAAATAATTTAAAATATATAAAAATAAATAAATGATATAAAACCGTTTTTAAAATTATCATGGAAATTGTTTAAAATATATTTTAAAAACTTCTTATGGCATGCGAGTGGTGTTTACTGGATAGGTAAAAAGTTCGCGTCACCGATCTTAGGCTGCCGAAGGCATGTGGGCAAAAAATTTACCTTGTTGCCGTAGTGCTCGGTACAATCTCAATAAGGGACTCAACCAACAATTATTTCAGGGTGTTATTTAAGTATGTAGCCAAACTCCAAGAGGTGCTTCTTTAAGGGATTTTAAGAAATTTTTTTTATATAAACATGGGTCCAAAAGTGCATAGTTTTTGCGAAACAGGGTGTCAATCTTTTTAAAAAAAATCGTATGTTCGTAAATATAATAATAATAATAATAATAATAATAATAATAATAATAATAATAATAATAATAAACGTCTTTTATTCCAATATAATATAAAATTACAATTATTAAATTAGAAAATGAGTGTCAAATCCTGGCGCAGTCTAGCTGTAGTAGCTACTCTACTGAACCAGTCAGAGACCAAAAAGTAAAATTTAATTGTCATCATTAAATGAATATTTTTAATTTCAATGAAATTTAACATAGTCAATGAAATAGGCAATAATTATATAATTAATAAGAAATATAAACAACTTAAAGCAATTTAAATAAATAAAATACATTAGTATAATTTATAATAGAATTTTAAGTATTCTGCACATTTAAAAGATATTTTCTATATTTAATCTTAAACGAATTTATATTTAGAGGCAACATCTCAGTGGGAATCGAATTATAATATTTTACTGCATTGTAAGAAAATGATCGTTGAAACATGGCGCCCCGATGATGAGGTATGGTTAATTTACTTCTGTCTCTAACCCGTCTATCATGAATATCATGACGAAAAATCAGACGCTCTCGAATCGAAATAGGGGAGTCAGGATTATTAATAATTTTTATCAAGAAAGTGCAAAAATGAAGCATTCTTCGTTCATCCATCCTCAGCCAGTCAATTGTCCTATACAAGTGGGAAATATAATCGTACTTTCTTATACCATACACAAAACGAAGACAAGCATTTTGCACCCTCTGTATCCGAGATTTACTTTCAACATCCAAGCAGAAACCGTAGACAAAATCACAGTAATTAAAATTGGACAAAACGAGAGATTCACACAAATCTTTCCTTAATTTAAAATTTAGAATATGTCTATTACTGTATAGTATTTTTAAAGAAAGATAAGTTTTCTGAAATATTTTTTTAAATGCTCGTTAAACCTTAGTTCCGTGTCAAGCAATAAACCCAAATTTTTAGCACTATTGTGGAATTTAATTTTGTTCCATTAACGGATACATTTAAAATATTTTTTAAACCATTGACCTTATTCTTATTACCAAAAATTAGCATGCATGATTTAGTAGGATTTAACTTTAAATTGTGCCTTCGAGAGAGCTTACTCAATATTTGCAAATCCTGGTTTATACAGTTCTCAATTTCGGCGTAAGCCTCAGCATCAAAACAGCAATATATTTGTATATCGTCAACAAATGCTTGCACTTTACAGTGCTTTAAAGATCTAAGAATATCAGAGGTATACATAAGAAAAAGTAGGGGGCCCAAAACTGAACCTTGTGGCACTCCAAAGCGTATGTCGGCTTGTTCCGAATAATTATTATCAGAAAACACTTTTTGAAATCTATTGAACAAGTATGATTGAATAAGAGAAAAAGAGTTATTAACAAAACCATAATATTTTAATTTGGATACAAGAAGTTTATGATTAATGGTGTCAAAAGCTTTTGAAAAGTCAAGGAGAATTAGTATACTGTTCATCTTTTTATCACACGCACGAAGAATGTCATCTGTTATATTTGTTAAAGCCACAGCAGTCCCAAAGTGCTTTCTAAATCCACATTGTGTTGAAGGAATAATATTATTATCAGTAAAATAAGTGTACATCTGATCATACAAGACCTTTTCAAAAATTTTTGAAATAGCCGGAAGAATGCTTATTACTCGAAGGTCATTAAAACTAGTTGGGCTACTGACCTTGGATAATGGTTTACCAATTGATATTTTCCATTGATCGGGGAAGTAACCAACCTCTATACAGCAATTTATTATGTGTGTAATATATTTATCGATATATGGACTACAATACTTGAGCATCAAAGGCGAAATTTCATCTACCCCTGTCGCATTTGTTGAAATACCGTTTAAAATTTTATTGACTTCAGATACTTTAGCTGGCCTAAATGAAAATTGTAGTGTATCACTGAAAACATTGTCTTCATAAAATTTAACTTTATCGTTACAATTAGAGACATTTTGAAGAAAAGCCGCAAAAAAATTATTAATATCATTAGGATCAGATAACATCTTAGGTATTGACCTATTTTTATCAGCGCAAATGTTAAAGGTTTTTAAAGCAGACCAAATTTTTTTAGAATTTTTCTCGGCACACAAAGAATTCAAACAATTTTTCTTTTCTCGTCTTATCGAAGCCAAAGTAAGATTTCTTAAATACTTATAGTTAATCCAATCATCATTTAATTTAGTTCTTTTAAATTTTTGCAATGCCCTGTCTCTTTGTTTCATAAATACTTTAATGTTGTCAGTCAACCACGGAGCTTTAGGTTTTGTTATTCTCGATTCTTTTATGGGGGCATGTATATCAAACAAAGTTAAGATATGAGAATTAAGTAGTTTAATTTTTTTGTCAATATTGTTATCGTAAAGTATATTATCCCATGGTAAGCTGTACATATTCTCTAAAAAAATATTTACATTAAAGTTTTTGAAAGACCGATATCGAATAATTTTAGGACCAGTTGGTGTCTTCTCCAAATTACAATCACAATAAATCATTTTATGATCCGTAATATTATCTGCAGGAATAACTCCAGATTTAGTAATTAGAGACTGATTTGTTACAAATATTGCATCAATCAATGTGCTTACAGTGCCAGATACACGGGTAGGTTCCTCAATAATCTGTACAAAGTTATAATTTTTAAATAGCGGCGTCAACGGGTTATGTAAACTAAGTAGATTTATGTTGAAGTCGCCCAGACAAAAAATATCATCAACTGTGGGATAAAGAAATGAAAATATGCCATTAAAATCCGGTATCAAGCTATTAAAGTTCAATAATGGTGGTCTATAGAAAACTGAAAAGGCGTATGTTTTGTTAGCAAGTCTCATTTTAAATATTAAAAACTCCAATTGTATATTAATGTTAAAATCAAATGTAACCACTTCAATAGCATAATCAGTCCTCACATATACAGCCACTCCCCCTCCCCTATCTCGATACTCTTTTATTCGATTTTATTGAAATTTGGCAATTCTGTTTGTAATAACAAGAGAATAATTTAGCCTTAATTGGATTAAAATTATTAAGTCCAGTGACGTCCCGAAGACAGTCCAATTTTTGACAAATAAATTGCGCGCCACTGACTTTTTTAAAAATAATCAGCAACTTTTATAAGTTTCGTCTTATTTTCTGTTTAATACATAATTAAACATTGCAGTAATAAACTATTATGTTATGCGATTATTTTATGTTAATTTCTTTTATCGAAAACAGTTTTAATCTGTGCGAAAAAATTCAAAAGAGGACTTTCGTGTAATTTTAATTGCTTAATAGTTTGGTAAGTGGTTTATTTTTTTTACTATTAGATGTTGTCCCGGGGACATGCAATAAAATGGTGTTTATTTTTCTTCTCGAAAACAAAGAAAGATATGAAAAAACTCAGGAGATAAAATAGTTTTATTTGTAGTTGCTTAATTTGAAAAAATACATAATTTTAAAAAAAGTTGCTTGCGCGCAATTTTTTTGTCAAAAATATTAGTTTGACTGTCTTCGGGACGCCACTGGACTTAATAATTTTAATCTAATTGAGGCTAAATTTTTCTCTTGTTATTATAAACAGAATTGCGAAATTTCAACAAAATCGAATAAAAGAGTATTGAGATATTTACGAAAATCCGATTTTTTTTTAAAAGTTTGACACCCTCTATCGCCAAAACTATGCATTTTCAGACCCATGTTTATATAAACTTTTCTTTTTAAAATCGCTTAAAGAAGCACCCCTTGGAGTTTGGCCACATACTTAAATAACACCCTGTATAGTCTAAAAAAGGTTACTTTTACCTAAGGTTTTTGCTATAAAGCCCGATAAGCTACTTTACATAGGTAGTCAGAAGTATGTAATATAAAATAGTTAATCACCTAGTGGGGAATAAAACCAAGGTAATAAGCTAGTAAAAAATATCTGTCATTTGGAGAATTGGGCTTTATAGACAAGGCCAAGTAGTCTTCTTCGTGTAAAGAAGTGTTTTTATCTGTATCTATTTATTTAACCTTTGAAAAACTGCAAATAAAATTTAACTTTAACACCCTGTAACTTCGTTAATAATCAATTTTCGAAAAAATGGTATAGAAGAAGGTAGCATTTATTTTCGGTCTAGAATTATCCCTAAATTTTTTGCTCGTCATTTCCGGACACCCTGTATAAATTTCCTAATAATATTATAGTCCTAACTGGTTTCTAAAGTAGTTCAAACAGTAAAGATTTTCTTGTCTTCAAAGATTAATAACTAGAAGCTAGAGATATTTATGGTGACCCTTAATTGGTAACTAGAAAATTGTTCTTGTTCGTAAGAAAACAAATACGTACTTGAATTTGCGGTATCGATCCAAAACATATCCACAGCATACGGAACCTACCATACCAGCAACAGTTATTACAAGACCTATTCGTCCTGCATCTTTGTCAGCACCCTAAAAATTTTAAACTATTAAACAATATAATATAGATAAATAAATCAATTCAAATGTTTTTTAATATGCTTCTCGGCTGACGTAATTTAAGAAAACTAATGCAAAATTTAAGGTTGTCAAGTAATGGCTCTCTTGTTTAGTGTAGGCTAAGAGTGTATCTAAGTTTTTAGAGAATTCTATAATCCAAACCCACTTGTAAAAGTTTAATAATTTTCTTGTTGTCGATTTAAAAATATTTAACGAAAATGATCTTTTATATTCTTAAAATACACACTGCAGAAAATGATCTAATGCATCGGTTCCCAACGTATTGTCAACCGCGAACCCCTTTTAAAAAAATACGTTAAAATACGTTTGTTGCGAACCACCCATACTTATCCACCATAATATAATTAATGTTTTTAAATGTTTGTTAGATTTTAACTAAAACTTGTCACACAATAGGGAACTTGACAAAAATTTTAAATAGGGAAAAAATTATATAAATCATAAGTAAAAGTACTTTATATTGTCATAAAACATATGGCAGCAAAAAAAACATATTTCGTCCCAAAAGACCGCTAGCAAGATTTAAAAAGGCCCCAAAATTCAAATTATCCCAAACGGGTAAAAACGGGTCGTGACGTCAAGAAGTATGTGACATCCACGAAATAGGTTATAGGTTGGCAATAAGTTGAGAATTCCACCTTAAAACAACAATACAATAACAATAACACACGGCAATCCAAATGCAAACTCGGTAGCTCGGCCACCGGTCAGGATGACGGATGACGGAAAAGTCATACTTCCTGACGTCATCGGGCTTGGCGCGCTTAAAAGGTCGTTTGAAATGCTTTTGACACGCGCGAAACTTTAAAGAATTTTTACCAAGTTATTACTGATTTTTAAGGAGTACTAATTGGGGAATATTTTTTTTAGGCCTAACTAAATCATATTATTGAAAAAAAAAATTGTAAAGTTCTCTATTATTAAGTGCATCAAAACAAAATAACCGTCGCGTGCGATGTTCAATAAAATTGATATTGACAGCGCCGCGACCCTCGGCATATTTGGTTCGTCGCGTCGGCGTCGATTGACTGGGTTTACGTAGTAGTAGTAATAAACTATGTTTCCGCCATTACCGTTTTTTCTGTCGCGAACCCCCAATTAGGCGTTCGCGAACCCCTCTGATCTAATGCAACAGGTTTGCTAAGACAGAGTTTGTATTGATAGCTTATTTTTTATTAATCCATCTTAAATAAATTGGTAGTGTATCAAATCCGCTCTAGTGTTATATCAATTCCAGATTAGCTAGAACAGTGCTTTATTGGTAGCAATCAGTTCCATTATCAGCACAGTCTTGTTGAATAATGAACTACTTTTAATACAGAAATTTTGTTAAGATATAAATTGTATCTTCTCAATGCGACGTATTTTGTACCTAGTAAAGCGCTTTCTCTACAATTAGGAAACCAGAACAACATCCCCAAAAACTAATTGTATCCGTTAGAACCTATAATCCACAAGAAGTTGGTTGGGGTTTATAGCGATCGGCAATCGCCGCGAGCCGTAGTATTAATTTCAACGTATATGTTGCGCTAGTCACATCGTTGTTCTTAGTCTTCTAGCTGTCCTGTCTGAATTTGAAGTTTATTGATCCTACTAACACTGTTTTAATTAATTTATTTTATCGACGGGAATTATAATTCCCGTCGATAATCGATCCTGACAAGTGATTTGTCTTCGAGCCCTGTTTCCTTCTGCCAAACTGAGCCTCACTGATGAGCCGTAAACGGCGAAACGCGTCTGAGGATGAGTTTGGCGGAAGGAAACAGACAAATCTTTTTTGAATTAATTTATTTTACTTTGTAGTTAAGTTTTTTTTAAACTTTGCATGTCAGATAAAGCAATAGAATATTTTTATTTCGCACAACCCATCATTAGTATTGGACTTTATAATCTATGGACGAATTTTACCATCTCAGTAAACCATGTTCTTTTGTTCTTAAATATGACCTAAATCACCTTTACATCACAAAATTTGTTTTCTACAAAGGTTGAGTTTGATCAGGGAGGTATCCTGGGATACCTCATCTGAACTTCGCCTTTTTCTGAGGACCATTATTTTAGTCTTAACAAATATGTATACATATAATATGTACTGTGGAAGTCAGAAATAAAGACATTTATTATTAGGTATTATTATTATTATGTTGCATAATAGATAATCATATGGACGAATCATATCATATCATACTATGCAATGTTAAACGACAGGGACAATATCACACTAGAAGCTATTTAAATTTTTAAGAACTACAGTACTTATTTTCGTGGTAAGTATAGGTATGCTTTATTAACCGCAGCAAGCAAATATAATTATGATTAATGTCAAGTTGCACTATAACTGCCAGTCAGAACCAATACAGTATATTAAACCAGATTACTGGCTATAAACCATTCTATGGTAGCATTAACTGCTATTTCCTGTTAGCTAAATTATCATGATATGATCACTACACAATGGTCTAGCAATTTTCGTTGTCTTACAGTAGGACAGCTCGTTGCTTTTACATAATATAGTATTAAACATTTTTACAAAGAGTATGTAAATTCTTATAAGGAAAAGAAGGTTTTTTTCTCAGTGCATAATAGGAATCTAAATTACTATTTTATCGAAACAAGCCAATATTTTAATAATTTCATCAGTATCAACTTCAAAAGACTTTCACTAACTTTCTGTTATGTCTTGTTATAAACAGAGTATTAATTGCAACTGATAATAACATACGTCTGCAGATACATATTATTATTTTGTTTATCATGACCTTCTTGTCAAAAATCAGAGACTGGTTGATATTTGGAGAATTTTGCGAAAACCCGTAAATAAGTTTACAACTATTCTAGTTAGGTATAGGAACAGTGGCGGCTGGTTAATAAAGGGCTCTGGGGCGCCGCCCTCCCTGCAATTATTTCAAACAGAATCCAAAAATACTTTACGTAAAAAACCAATAACGCAATGTATGTAAGCAATCAATTAAAATAATTCAAACCAAACGTAGCCCTATTCTAACGTGCAGGCTATACTTATAGACAAACGAGTTGCGCGCTCTCAAGGTTGTACTAAGCGCGGGCGGCGGCGGGCGACCGATTATCCGTCCCGATTCAACGCGCCTTCTCGATGGGTTGTCATGACGACGGAGGCCTGACGTCACCTACACATCGCACAACGAGCGGCCACGGAGAGCTCCAATTTTCCGCGCCCACTGTTCGCGAATCGCGATGCGACCTGTCGTCTGTCGATGCCGTTGACTCGCTGACGTTTTGTTTATTTGTTTTGAGTTATTTATTAATTACGTTATAAAAGTGGAAAATGTCGTGTAATATGAAGGTCAGTGTGATTTACAGAAGCTTGTGTTTAGTTCTCTGAGCTTAAGTGAAAAACTTGAACTTCAAAAATGCTAGAAATTGAACATAGTACAAGTGCAATCAAAATGTAAAAGTAAGGCACAGTTTACGCGTAAGTTTGACAAAGAAATATAATATAATAAAAAATCCTGGATATGCGGTTGTGAGGACAAAAATTCTTTTTTTTGTTTAGTGTGTCTTCTTTTTGACGGGGATGATAATTGGACTATAAATGGGGTACAGGACTTAAAACATCTTTCAGAGAAAATAAAAAAACATGAAAATAGTGCAAAACATCGTCATAATGTGGTAAGTTTTGAGATGTTAGGACAAACTATTATTTTAACTTGTTTAAGTAGTGCTTATGCTAATGAAATTAAAATTCACAACGAGAAAGTTAGAAAAAATCTCGGAAAAAACAGACACGTACTTTCGAAAATAATAGACATTTTAAATTTTTTTATTTAAAGCCAGCGCCCCCCCCCCCTGACTCGCTAGTCACGAGCCGCCACTGTATAGGAACACCATATGTAAATAGATAGGAAATGTTCTTGCTAATCCATTGATTGAACCAGCAATGAAGCATGATAAAAAAAAAATTGCCTTTAAATTATTTTATAACGATTCAAAATTGTTACTTCTTCACTTCCCTGTATTTAATATTTTATTTTTTAATAATAATTCAATATCGAGCATATTTAATTCCGCAACCGAAATTTCGAATTTCACTCTTTTATTTTTGAAAAGATATTCAATTTTATCGTATATGGTCGCTGTTACTTCATTTAAAGAGATAGTCTTATTGTCCAAATTTGCAGGATAAAAATCTTATACTTTTCGAAATATTTTAATGGGCGTCCCTGTGAGACCCTGTATAGTAATAATTTTATAGCATCATAAAAGTATTTTTTTGAAGATGGTAGACAATAAAGTAATATCAAAAAAATGATTACCTTGCAGGACTTCCATTGTGTTTATTTTGTTACTTACCAACAGGTTACCAACAGCTCAAACTTCACACTCCAATAAGCACGTAGGCGGAGTCGTCAAGCTTCATTGCACATGGATAGTATTTAAGACAGTAGCCTTAGAATTATAATTTAGTTTACACTTGAAAACGGTTAGAGATACTAACTAACCGAAACGTTGTGTTAAGTAACAAAATAAAGACAATGGAAGTCCGACAAGGTCATAAATTTATTGATCATAAAAGTAGCTAATGTAAGCCAACAAAACGAGAAGACTATAAAATTTAAATATTTTAATTTACTAAATTTTAGCATATCTTCAAAGTTTATACTTGCCTCATAAAATCGAAGAACAATTTCACTTAACAGAGTCGAAATGGCATAAAACACACCAACGTTGATCCCATAGGCACCCAAAAGAAGCATAAAGCTACGATTTTTGAATAGGTTCTTTAATGACTGAATAAAATTAACTTCTTCCTCATTTTGTTGTTGAGCTGCATAAGATGGTGGAGTTGGTGGAGCATTTCGGAAGACTAAAAAAAATGTATTTTGACACTTTTACACTATTTGAAATTTTTAAAAGAAAATAATTTAAACAGGATTTTTAAATAATGATATTTGTATGTGCAAAACCGTCCTATTGTTAATAAAATGGGAGGAGTCAAAAGTCCACAAGCGTGGGTTTAAGGTAAATAATAAATTCTTATCTCTGAAAGAGTCTAAAAATTGGATTTCGGTTATTAGTTTCATTGAGTATTAAATTCAGACATGAATCTGGATAGTTAATTGAATGTCTATGGATTTCAAGGTCCTCGAGGTAGTCCAACTCTCTGAAGTTTTTATGATCAAATTGTTGTAAAATTTTGCTGTTAGAAGTTGGTGAGAAACTATGATTATTAAATTTGAGATGCTGTCGTAATAACAACGTTGGAAATGTCAAATAAAAGCAAATTTTATTTCAATAATAAAATAAGTACTTACAAATAAGTATGAGAACTAATAGAACCGAAGTCAAGCATGCGACACCAATAAACAGAATATACAGCTGCTTGGTCACTTCCTCTGTTGTCCCCCCGGTTACAATCATAGGAGGTATAACGAATCCTGCAGCAATACCAATCTAAAAATGATTTTAATTAACAACAATATTTATGTAATAAATGGAAAAAATTTTATTTGTTTTTTTATCAATGTGTAAAGTTAGTTTTCGAAAGACGTGATATGTAATGTGCTTAGTCTTAGAATAGAATAGAATAGTCTATATTTCAAATTACGTATATCAATACCAATGTACAAACAAACATAAATGAAATGGCGTCAACATAAAAACGAAGTTTAAATACCTAAATGCAATTCCTGATACTCTTCATATTTGTAAGCTTAGCATGAAAGCTCTTAGTCAAAAAAAAACGAGCTTTTGAATTAATACTATATAGGTATTTTTAACATACCCACACAAGTTTAAATTGCTATTATTTACCATAATAAAATTGTTTTTACAATTATTGATAAAAATAGTCATTAAAAAATAAAAATGACTAAATCAAAAAGCAACACAGCAGTGTACAGATTCCTAATCACAACTACATACAGGGTGTTTTTTTAAGGTCGACGAGCGGCCATATCTCGGAAACTACTGGGCATAGAATCTCAGGAAAAGAAAAATGATAATTAAAGTGGCCATGAAAAAATTCTGGAAATAATTTTTAAGTTCCGCATTTTGCCGCAAGAGGGCGTAATTGAAAAGTAAATTTTAAAATTTTGCATAACTCCGAAAATTTCACATTAAGGTATACGTTTGATAACACCATTTTAAAGCTTGAACTATTATGCATCATTTTGGTCGTATGCTCATTGGCGTACCGACTTTAATAAGAGTGGGGGAAGCAGTTGAAAGTGTAATCATTTAAATCGCTGTAACTTATAAACGAATTATCCGATTTTAGCAAACTAAAGACTGTTTGGAAGATAAATGTATGCACTTTCACCAATCGTATTTAGTTGTCCATAATTGTTTTCAAAAAAAATGCTAGAGGGCGCAATTTGCAATAACAATACATTTTTTGATTTTACTCCGAAAAAATAAATCATACGGTATAATTATGATACCATAATCGAAAAGTAGATGAAATTTGCAAGCAAAGATGTGAAGACCGCAGTTCGATATCTTTGTTCGTTTCAGAGTTATTGCCAAAACAATAATTTTTAAAACAAATTGCGCCCTCTAGCAATTTTATTAGAAACTATCGTGTACCATTAAATACGACAATTAAAGGAACTTTCAAATAAGCTTAAATTTAGTAAGATCGGTTAAGTCGTTTAGAACTTACAGCGATTTTAATGTTTACACTTTCAATAGCTTCTCCCACTCATATCAATTTTTTGAATTTCGAAACAGTGTCAGATAAAAATGGCCGCGTTGTAATAATTATTTTCAGACAAATTTTAGTGCAAGTCAAAAAATGAGTGAAAAATCGGATGAATCAGATATGGAACTGGATGGTCGTGGAGAAAATATAGTCTGCTACTCGGTTTGAATAAAAATTCGATACTCGTGGTTCCTCACGCTCGCTACGCTCGCGTTCGGAATCTTCCACTCGGATCGAATTTTCATTCCAACCTCGTTACAGAATCTACTATTCTTTAATTTCGTTAGATCCATACTCAGATGCGTTTTATAGAATACCGCCCAATCGAGAATCGCCTGGACCCGTCAAATTAATTATTTTGAAATGCATTTTTTTTGAAAAAATAGATATTTTACAGGGCGGATCATAAAAATGCTATGTTATATATTATACATTCCACAATCAGTTTTAGACTTTTGCATACATTATGCCTTACACCTACATATCTTTAACAGTTTATGAAATATTAACACTTTAATGCTGGTATGCACCATCGATATGTTTCTCGACTTAGCAACGTTCTGAACTCAAGTCACAATTTTTAGGGCATTGACAATTTGCTATTTAAGTTTGATATCAAAAATGTCAGTGATTGTTAAACAAATTTAAATTTTGCTCTGTTGATATTACATTCAAAGTGCGCCTCGCTGAGGAAGAACGCATAAAAATTTTATTATGTTTGGTTGTGGGGATAAAAGTAGAAGTCATAGGAAAGTCCGTAGAACTATACGTAAAGAGATCGTAAAATAGCAATTATGTTTTACTAATAGTAATAGAATGGTATAATTTTGATCCACTTCTCATCTTTCTCATTCTTAAAAATCCACTTGTTTAAGTTTAACTTTTCAGTACGTCTTTGTTATCGTTTAATATGGCAGGACATTTTTTCCACCCTATACAGGATGTCCGGAAAAAGGAGGTCAATCCGTTAACCATATATTCCTTGAGCAACTTTTATAATTCCATTTTTTATTTTTGATCCTCATGTTACATATACAGGGTGTCAAAGTTTGAAATTAAAAACTATTTTTTTTTTAATAATTCGAGTATTTAATTAATTTAAAATTTGGTACATTGCTTTACTATAAATAGTAACATTTCTTGTCATAAAAAAAAAACAATTGTCAAATACTTATTTAAAATAAAGGGGTTAAGTACCTACCCGCTGACCCCCCGATTTTTAAGTACGTGCGCCAATGACTTCCGAACTACATTTTTTTACGTAATCAATTGTTTTTCATTATTTTTGACTGTTAATTATTTTTTAATATTTCTTCAAATCACACACACTGTCCGATTTACTTGATGATTTGCCTCTAGTGTTAAGATAACATTTTTGGTTTTAACTAGACGGTGATCCCCCGCATTTAGCAAGAAAAGTTAGGAAATATTTACACAAAATCACCTAATCGCTAGATTGGTCGGGGCCAAAATGCTCCTATTAAATGGCCACCCCGTTCCCCAGACCTCACTCTCTTTGATTATTCAGTCCTGATTGTGTGAAAGATTTTGTGTATGTGGTTTCGATTTGGAGCCAGAATCATTCAAGCTAGAGAGCAGTTTAGGTTGAAAGCACATATTTTTCAAAGGTTAAAATTTTCTCTAACAAAGAAAACTCTCATATGTATTCAAAAAGGTGGAGGTGATATCGAGCAATTTATTTAGATATATATTTTTTTAAATTTTGTTTGTTTTTTGTTATTAACGTATTCATAATTTTATGAAAATAATTAGCTTTGAATACTTTATTCTTGTTATATACAGGGTTAGTTGAAATAACCGGAGAACGGCTAATTTTCTTCAAAACTACCAAAGCTAAATCAATGAATTTTGACAATTGCGACGTTGCCAGATTATTAGTTTCTTCTGTAACTCAAGGACTGTTTTTTTTTTCAAATGTAACACTACTCTTTTTTTATTGAATTCGATTCCTCCCATCAACATTACCATTTCCTGATAGAATCAAATTTTTATCTCAAATCGTTCTATGGGAAAAAAAGTTAATTAGTTACAACTCTAACTCTAAAAAAAGCCAATCTATTTCCATTTAAAAACGTTTCAAATAATGAGAAAAGGAAGGTTGGTAGACATAATGTACCTAATAGTATCGATAACGATAATAACAACAAACAACTAGTAACAATAACATAGCTAGTAAAAATTAATTACATATTATCGGTTTTATAATCAAATTAATGTAGTGTACTATAATATGTAAGTAATTTTTACTAGCTATATTATTGTTAGTAGTTGTTTGTTGTTATTATCGTTATCGATACTATTAGGTACATTATGTCTACCAACCTTCCTTTTCACATTATTTGAAACGTTTTTAACTAAGTTGTAACTAATTAACTTTTTTATTACTATTTGAGATAAAAATTTGATACTAGCAGGAAATGGTAATGATGGGAGGAACCGAATACAATAAAAAAAAAGAGTAGTGTTACATTATTTGAAAAAAAAACATTCCTTGAGTTACAGAAAAACTAAAAATCTGGCAACGTCACAATTTTCAATTAAATTTTTTAAGTTATCCACTTGTAACAATATTCATTGGTTTAGCCTTAGTAGTTTTGAAGAAAATTAGCCGTTATTTCAACTAACTCTGTGTATCAAACTTATTTAATAAGTAATAGTAGATTATTGTCTTAAGAGCGATAACAGTGGCGTTTTACTGTAATGTAAAGAAGATTAGCAAATAGTCACTTCTTAAAATGCAACAAAATAATAATTTCATTTAACTGGTTTAGTACAACAAGTTTTCTGGAAAGATGTAACTCTTTATGGTGCAGTAACATACCAAATTTGAAATTTATATTTTATTAAATACTCGAATAATTCAAAAATATCAGGATTTAATTTTAAACTTTGACGCCCTGTATATCGAAGAGGAGGGTCAAAAATGAAAAATGGCTTATTAATGGCATATTATTTTTGCTTTTGGAATTTATGGTTAACGGATTGACCTCCTTTTTTCAGACACCCTGTATATTTTTTATTACATACCTGGTTTCCGAAAACTCCAATACTGCAGGCAGACGATACTTGATCAGGTCCAAACCATACTGCCGACAGCCGAGCGGGTACTGATAACACAAAAACTTGAGACAACGCTACGATGCTCTGTCCAAAAAATCCAAGGTAAAACCTATCTGGATCCACCGATGCTACTTTAATCCAGGCCCCAAGACATGTCCCGAAGATTCCAATTGTTATTGCTAACCGAAGACCCTAAAATAATTACATTTAGTTATAGTTATTCTTGTAAGTACGGCTGGATGATATTGAAATTCCAATATCGAATATCGATATTAAAAAAAATATCGATAAATATCGATGATATCGATAAATATCGATGATATCGATAAATATCGATAAATATCGATAATTATCGATGTTTTAATTTTTAAATATTGTTATTCGATATATCGCAATATATATTATCGATAAAACATAAAAATATTATATTATAAATATATCAATATTTTCTTATAATGTGCCCTGTAAAATTGCGTACCTTTATTTCAAGAGGAGACTCTAATTATGAAAACATGAAGAAAAAAGATTCAATTAAATATTGGTCCTTAAATGTGTTATAAGGAAGCTATGGCCGTCCGAGGGTTTTTGATTTAACATACCAATTATAGTTTATGAAATAATTTAAATAAATAATTAAATAATTTTTTACACGAATACCTTTTTTTTATAAACGAAAATTTAGGATCAAAATAATTAACCTTTACAAGAATTATTAAGCAATAATTTGCTACAATTTAACAAATTTTTAAAATAACATTCTTAAAAAGTATTTCAAATCTTTTCTCAGTTTTTATTATTTTTTAAATAAATAATTCTTTAATAATTTTTTAAAGAGCTCTGGGATTTAATTGAAATATCCAAATTGTAGTCCTCACTTACTCCTTTGAAGAGAACCAATTTATATGTAAAATGTTTTGATACCCTACCTAGACAAAAATCTTTGTTATTTCTACCTTATTATAGTTGAATATTTATGTAATAATCACATTTGAGCACCGAAGTTTCTTAAACAGTAAATTTATACTCGTGTATTTATATCCATCACCCACCGCCGGTCTCTTTATTTCGCAAAATTTGCAGTCTATTTAATGTCCCGTGGTATTTTCAAGTTCTATTTTCTCGCCAAATTGAATAGCACAATTTTTATTTTTTACATTCCTATATTTATTATAATAATCATTATTAGGGCTGGGCGATATTGAAATTCCAATATCGGCTATATCGATATTTTTCAACATCGAATATCGATAATTTTCAATATCGAATATCGATATTAAAAAAAATATCTATATAGTCAATATATCGATAATATCGATAAATATCGATAATGTCGATAAATATCGATAATGTCGATAAGTATCGATATTTTATTTTTTAAATATCGTTATTTGATATATCGATACCTATATCGATATATCGAATTTTTGCCCAGCCCTACTTGTAAATGTGTCTGTGCTTTACAACCATTGTAACTAATAATAAGAGAACAAGTTGTTTATCGTAATATGTACCTATATCGTTTTGGCCAACTGGAACTTGCAGTGGCGTTTATGGGGTATGAGAAAATGAATAATAAGTTTAGATGCATGCAATAAGGATCAAACAGATCTATCAGTGTTGCCGACGTGACCAACGCATGGCGAGGAGTAGATGACTTGGGTAAAAAGAGGGGATCATTTGAGGAGCGTTCATACAAAACAAGACATCCACTTTTTGCATAAAATGAGATTTATATGGATTTAGGGTATTTTTTCAAGATTTTATCGATTCGTTTCATAAAAATCGTTTTAAATCAGACCAAAACCATTTAAATTTGCATGTATGTTCAGCGTTCAGTCAAAATCAGACAAATCCAAAATTAAAATGATTTTTAGCGAACTGGTCAAAACTAGACATATCCAATCATACTTCAATACTGTATCTACAAGAAATAGAACAAACCAAGTCATATCCATACACAAAAATTTTCATAGAAAGCTTGTATTATTTTTTGTATATTAAAAATGTTTAAAAAATATTTTGTCGGATGTATGATTGACAAATTAATAATATTAATTATTTACAATAAAAGTATGTTTTTTAGAGAAAATGCCGAATAACATAAGAAATCATACCGTGATCACGCAAAACGAGACATATCCACCTTGCGTTCAGACAAAATCAGACATCTCCATTAAGTTTTTTTTAGTTTTCTATACTTACATATATTTTTTTTAAATATGAGTATGTGCAAAACACTTATCATCCGATGCTCTATAATATTTAATAATTTAGAAAATTTTCCTTTAAAGGCCCTAAAAGCTAAAAGTTTTTCGCGTTTTTCTCGAAATTAGTTTATGAGGACATGTCTTGTTTTGTATGAACGCTCCTCATTTGTACTGACGAAATCAGTTCTATAAAAATGCAGACAAAATTCAGTAATATTTGGAACTTCGTTTTAGTTTTGCCGCGTATTTAATTACACTCGAATTGACAAATTGGTTTACACTCGAATTGTTTGACGTATTTTTCATTTCTTGTAGGTTAACTATTTATTTATTGAATTTAAAAATGCCACAATTATTTTAAATTATTTGTTTTGATTAGCCTACGATGAAAAAAAAAGCGCTGGTATGCGCGCTGGTATGCACCCCGGCCTTTTAAATTTATCAAAAATATTTAAGATAGTTTTGGGTGGGGGGGCAGGTTGGTCGGGATACAAAAATGCAAAACGCCTACTTCCTCAGCGCTTCCAACCTTCGCATAACATGAAATAATTTAAATTTAGTTTTTGCCAATAAAACATTTCTTAAAACACTCTCTTCCCTGATATATTAAGAGTAAAGTAATTAATGATTTTATTTATACAGTGAGGACCAGAAGTCCTGCATAAATTCGATAAAAAATTGGGGATGCATTTTTCGGAAAAATGCTTAAACACGTAAATTTTTATTTTCATTTAGGCATCTTTAGACGTGAAAGTTTAGTATACAGGGTGACACGTGTTAAAGATATCATAATTCGGTATTTTTTCTTATGGAACACCCCGTATATTTTTCGATTGTTAATTCTAATAAACATTCTAAACATATATGATATAGCATATCCTACGCCTAAAGTGAAAGATTACCGAGAAATTTTCGATTAAATAGTAGTCTTTTTAAAGTCACCTTGGGTTTTATTATTTAAATAGGTATAAAGCAGTCCATTAATTTGTTGTCGTTAGTTGTCAGTTTATAGCTGATAGCTATCAAGTAACATTTAATCTTGTCTCATGCAGCATTTCGTACTACTTAACTAAATAAAATTGAAAATTAACAAAAGAAAATGAAATGGACAGCAATTGACTGAAACTCAGAGAATAGATGTCTTAATTATGATAGGATGTGGTGATCGTATTAGGACTTAAAGGGAAGTTTGTGAACTATTTAATATAACATTCAGATATCTTAGACCAACGTAAGCAGAATCGAGAAGAGATTTAGAGAAACGGGACAGGTACGAGATCTTCCTAGGTTCGGTCGACCTTCAATTTCAGAAGATAAATAATTAAACATCTATCTATCCATTGAAGGACATCCACATAAAACCACTCAAGAGCTAGCATTGTATAAGGAAATTGGAAAATCATCTGTAAGAAGAATTTTAACAATAGAGAAAAAATATCATTCATCTAAACATAGTATAAAACAAAGTCGCTATCGCCCGTCCTGTCCCTATATGTGCTTAAATCTTTAAAACTACGCAACGGATTTTGAAGTGTTTTTTTTTAATAGATAGAGTGATTTAAGAGGAAGGTTTTTATGTATAATACATGCATAATATTATAGAGAAACACTGATAAATTAGAGTAGGGAGAACGAACGACCCAACCTAACTGGTCGCCGGCCCGTTCAACGATCGATCCGAAGCACCGAAGCCGAAATAGACGAAGACAGACTATGTTTTATGCATGGATGTGAATTGTGGACGGGCCGGCAAACGGTTGAGGTTGAGGTTTGTTCGGGTTTGTTCGGGTTTGTTCGCCTTATTATCTCACGTCGTATAATGCCGGGCGGCAACGCAGGCCGGGTACACGCTAGTATAAAATAAAATTAATCAACGAGCTTAACGAAGATGATCCATATCGTCGCTTAGAGTTTTGCGAAACTAATGAATATTAGCAATAATAATAATTTTTTTTCGTAGGACATTTTCTGACGAGTCGACTTTCTGTCTGAATGGGGTGATGCACAGACAAAACTGTCGCTACTGATCTTCAACTAATCCACACTGGGCTGTTGAAGCTCACACCCAGTATAAACAGTCTGTTTATGGTGTAAATGATGTATTTCCGGGTCGTTGGATAGAGCGAAGGTGGCAAATAGAGTGGCCTGCTAGGTCGCCGGATCTAACTTCAATGAAGTTTTCTATATGGGGCTATCTTAAACATAAAGTGTATACGAACAAACCCAACAGTACCTATCGAAAAATTAAAAAATAATATCGGATATGAAATTCAATTAATAACCCGTGAAATGATACAAAACATTTTTGAAGAGTTTGAATTGCAGCTTGCTTGCTGCCAGGAAGTCAATGGAGCACAATACGAACATTTACTTGATTAATGATTAAAGTAGTTTTTAATATTTTTATCTTTAATACCACCTTTATAATATATATTTTTATAACTTAGTATTTTTTATTGAATCGAAAATTTCTCGATAATCTTTCACTTTAGGCGTAGGATATGCTATATCAGATATGTTTAAATTATTTATTAGAATTAAAAAATCTAAAAATATACGGGGTGTTCCACAAGAAAAAATATTGAATTATGTCATATCTTTAACATGTGTCACCCTGTATACTAAACTTTTACGTCAAAAGATGCGTAATTAAAAATAAAAATTTACGTATTCAAGCATTTTTCCGAAAAATGCATCCCTAATTTTTTATCGAATTTATGCAGAACTTCTGGTCCTCACTGTATAAATATTTACATCATTTATGGCCGCTTGCATCGCTTGGATTAGATGCTACTTAATCTAAGGTTCACCTTATCTCCAGAATTTGGTTTGCACGCGTTGACTTTTTGCCTAAAGCTTGGCTTCCAGTCGAACAAAGCTAAGCCCCAGAATTATTCAGCTTATCTTGGAAATCTAACCTTAAACCATTGAAAAAAATAATATAACCTAAACGTCAGTCAAGTCCAAGCCAACCTAAACAGGAAAAATTGATTTATTAGAACTCATTGCTGATGACGATGAAGTCGACGAAATTAATTTAATTATTTTTGGTTTGCCTAGAAAAGTGTACAACAGGGCTGATTATTTTAACAGTTTTGACCAAAAACCGTTTTTTATGTAGGTTGATTTTGTATGACGAATGAAAATAAAACGACAAAACAATTAGGGAAGAAAAGATTCGGTGCAAAAGTTACTAAAAAAATTACCAGATTGACGCCGTTGTCAAACTTCTTGAAACCCTAGCTAAGTTTTACGGGTATTGACCCGGTGCATTCCATTTTAATTTAAGGTGAGCTTAAGTATAATGTTCGCCCTAGCTAATCTTTAACTTTAAGCAAGGCGATGCAAACGGCCATAAATAAGTTAGGAAGGCACATGTCCATTATAATATTGTGTATCTTTTTACTCTACACTTATGTGTATCCTAGGTTAAATGTCCCTTTGTATAGTCGGATCTGGTGTTATCGTGCGGGTCATACGATTCAAGAAAGACATACTCTCAGTTTTTGTTTTCTTAAACTTGCGTTTAATTTTACCCTCTACGTAAGATAAATGAAACAGACTTATTCCATTTTGACATGAAAAAAAAGGATATGTATTTACTTTCCAGCGATTCTAAAAAAGCTTATAATAGCACCAGCTACGTTTTGTTTTAAATATGCCAGTTTTGTGACTTTGACAGTTTGTGATAAAATGGAACTATTTTCTGGGTTTTTGCATCCCCAATCAAAAAAAATGGTACTTAATCTGATAAACTATTTCGAAAATTAAAAAAAAAGTGGAAATTCGCCAACCAATATTCAGGAAACAGTAGCCAACGCACTGTGAATTAGTTTAAGGACTGTACAGGAAATTGTGCATGAAACAAAACATAACATAATACCCAAGAATACTAAAAAGTGTAAACGAAGAAAGCCAAAGACTGAGGATTTAAGCGAAAATATTAAAATGGGAGTTCGAAATGTGATTTACGATTTATACAAATCAAAAACCAATGTAACTCTTCCAGTTTTACAAAAAGCATTAAAAATTCGAGGTGTTTTGGAAATTGGACTTGAAGCGTTATCAAAATTAATAAAAAATTTAGGTTTTCGCTATAAAAAAATACTGTAACCGAAGATTTTTATGTGAGCAGCCACAGATAGTGAGTCAGCGTGTTCAGTTTTTAACAAAATATACGGACAATTACAACTCGAAATTTAGAAAAGTGGTATTTTTAGACGAAACGTGGATATTTTCGAATGGAAGTGGTTCAAAATCTTGGCAAGATGAGTCTGTAAAAAGTGTTAAAAGGAAAAAGGGGTGCGGTACGGGAAAGCGTTTTATTATTTTGTATGCCGGTTCTGCAACAGGATATGTTGCAGGTGCGAGTTTAATTTTTTCTTCAACATCAAAAAGTGCTGACTATCATGATAATATGAATTGCGAAATGTTTGAAAAATGGTTAAAAGTTCAATTGATACCAAATTTGGATGCTTCGTCTTTAATTGTATTAGATAATGCATCATATCATTCAGAATTCAAAATAAACAGCCTACTTCATCTTGAAGGAAAAGTGATATTTATGAGTGGCTGGAAAAACACAACCAAAATCCTTTACCAAATATGCTTAAATCGAAACTCCTATCAATAGCAAAGTCTCTTTAAAAACCCAAAATATACGCGGTAGATGAAATACTGCGTGAATATGGTCATGAGGTTCTACGACTGCCGCCATATCATTGCCAGTTTAACGCAATAGAATTAATATGGGCTGGTGCAAAGTCTTACTATGAAAAACATGTAGGTGATGGTCTTAAATCCGACCAAGTACAAATAGTTTGGCAAGATTCGTTAGATCATATTACACAAGAGTACTGGAAGAAATCGGTGGAACATACAGAAATATTAATAAGGGATTGGTGGGATCGAGAACCAGTACTAGATGTCGAAGTAGCGCCAATGATAATTGCTCCATTCGAAGACGACTCAGACGACGAGGACTTTTCAAATGTTTTATAAGTGACGATGAGAGTTTTTAGGCTATAATTATAAACGGTGTTTTTCGTTTACATTTTTTAGTATTCTTGGGTATTATATTATGCCTTTTTTTCGTTCACATTATTCTGCATAGTCCTTAAACTAATTCCCAGTGTTTTCATTATGGTTTCCTGCATATTGGTTTGCGAATTTTCACTTTTTCTTTCATTATCGAAATAGTTTATCAGACTAAATGGCATTGTATTTTTAGGTTTTAGTAGTAAAATTGTTAAAATAAATTGCACAGTTTATTATTGTCGTTTTTAATTAAAGGGTACAGTAGGTATATAATTAACGATTATATAATTTTTTTCTAACTTTTTTAACTCCCCTGTACATAATTTTTACAAAACTAATAATATTAGGTATATGTGGCCATCTTCGCGATAGCTAAAATAATGAAACTATTTTTCCTTCCTTCGGTATATTTGTAAATAATCTCACAACATTTTGATAGCCTCTGTGTTGTCTGATTTGACGCTTATGATCAGTGACCTTTGGACCCGCCCGTTAAGACCAAATCTGACTATACTACAGATTTTCATGGCAACAGAAATATTTTTTTCACCTGCTCATTTCATGCCAATTTCTCCTACTCGAATAGGATATAGGCTATGTGTAAAATTAAGTGATAGAAAGGAACAATGGCGTTAAAGGGTTTTTATGGTTTAATATGTTGGTTGGAGATCCGAAAATGATAAAATCACAAAGTGCTACTAAGTTCAGGGGTGCGTTTTTAAGAGCCGACCGCCCTATTTTAGCTTTTTCAAAATAACTCGAAAATTAAGCTAAATTCGACATTTTTGCATAAGAATACTTTCTTGTTGAAAATTAAATTTAGAAATAATAAACAACGCTAAAAATTTACGAAAAATCAAGTATTTTCGATTTTTTAGTAATAATTCGTTCATAACTTTTTTTTGTCACATCCTAGGTAACGTTTAGAGAAAAGAAAGTTCTTGAAAAAACAAAGAAATTGCTTATTTTTTTTTCTTACGACCAACGGTGACCGAGATATCGCATTCAACAATTACAATCACAATTTGTTCGTTCCTTTTTCACAGAAATTAATAGATTTAAAAAGAAAATAAAGCACTATACTCTTAAAACAACAAAAAATTTTAGAATATATTTCAAATATTGATCTCATTTCAAGTTCGCTACAAGGAGAGTTTTTTTTTACCGTAAAATTTTTGGCTTCTTTCAATCTTGACTCCAAATTTACTGAAATTTTAAAGGTCACTTGACTTAATAGCAAACCTTATAGTGACGGATAAAATGTGGACTGACTTAGGACTGACCCTCCTCAATTTCAACCTTAGTATGAAGTCAAGGTGCATGCGAAAAAAAATTTTTCTCGATTACAATACTTGCCTACTTGCGAGAAAAGTAGTAAAAATTAAACTTTATGAATTTACAGTAGTATAGTAATTCCTAAACAAATATCTAAAAATTATAACGCAGGTATTTCTGGATTCCAATAAGGTGTCAACCATTTTGTTTAATTATTAACGTCAATGAATTTTTTATTTGCACAAGAAGTCTCGTACATGGCAAGGGCCCGAATATTGAGTTTAACCTTGGGGGAAGGGGGGGGGGGGTTAATTGATTAATTAATTAATTAATTATATAATTAAGTTGTGTTGGGCTACATGCTTGGTGAAACTGTTGTTCCATTGCTCAGGAAGAAAAAATAATAACTACTTGTTATGTTTCACAACTTTAATCAGTTTCCTGACACGTGTTTCGGCCCTTTCGGGTCATTTTCAAAGGAGTACAATACAGATACTAAATTCTACGTGACATTACAAAGATATATATAGCATATTAATAAAGATGTCATAAAATTAAAATTAGGATTAGAAGATTGAATGGTAAACTGTGGGTTTTTCTAATCTTTAAAGGTACTTACAGATACATATTTAGTCCTAAATAAGTGTGCTATTAAGAATTAGGGAAGCACCTGAAGTTATTTCGGTTTGATTATTAACAACATTACATTTGTTTCTTTATGGCTTTTTTGATAGCTATTGTTTCTAGTAGATTTAGTTTTCTGCTTTTATTGTGTATTTATATGGGTTTTATGTTGTTAGAGATTGAGTGATTGCCTTTTATGCAGTGATCAGCTAGCCTGTTTTATTTTCTTTTTTTTTTTTGAATACTTAGATGTTTTGTGTTCTTTAAGCCTGGTGTAAAAAAGTCTACCTGTTTGTCAAATGTAGATAGCATATAATATAAAAGCAGAAAACTAAATCTACTAGAAACAATAGCTATCAAAAAAGCCATTAAAAACAAATGTAATGTTGTTAATAATCAAACCGAAATACCTTCAGGTTTTTCATTAATTCTTAATAGCACACTTCTTATTTAGAACTAAATATGTATCTGTATTCTGTACCTTTACAAATTAGGAAAACCCACATTTGACCATTCAATCTTCTAATACTAATTTTGATTTTATGACATGTTTATAGTTAGGTACCATAATATGATATAAATACCTTTGTAATGTCACGTAGAATTTAGTATTTTCTTGTACTCCTTTGAAAATGACCCGAAAGGGCTGAAACACGTGTCAGGAAGCTGAATAAATTTGTGAAACATAACAAGTAGTTATTATTTTTTCTTCCTGTGCAATAAATAATTATATTTTGACATCCACAGTACCACGCGTGGTAATCCCCACATAGCCAACCATGGATATGCATATACATAGAATATGGCAAATGTCCATTCCGATGTACATTGAAAATGTTAAATATCGATATCACATACAATATACATTGTATTTTGTATATACCTTTAGGTATATTAACCATATCATATGCAATGTAGGATATTGCATAGTGCATATACATAAAATATGCTATGTAGAATCACTGGTGCATATTACTTTATTTTTTGGTATCTGCATGTAGAGAAGGGAGATACGAGACTTTGTCACACTAATGGGGCACCCTGTATATAATTACTGAGGCTAGGGGATCTTATTTCGGACACCCTGAACATTACCATTTATTTTTTTGAATATTCTGAAAATCAAGCATATATGCAATATATGGATATTATTAGGTATATACATTTTTGTTATTTTGAATTTGGCGCTATTTTAAACGTGTCTTGCGGCGGGCGCCATCTTGCGTATTTGTCAACTCAATCAACAACAAACAGCGGCATGTGTTTAACTTGTTTTGGGGCTGAGGTGAAAAGACTGCAAATAGTAAGTAACAAAAGTAGTTTATTTTTAAAACATACTGTGTATTTTTATAATTAGCCACGTTTATTAGTTATATTATGTCGTATATAGCGGTGTTGGGCAACATTTTTGTGCAAATTTGAGGTTTTAAGTTCCTAATAGGGGCTTTTCGTTTTAGGCCCTTTCTTCAAAATGATTGGAACTGTGAATAATCGTAAAAGAGGTCTTAATAAGTATTATAAAAAAGTGAAAACCAGTACTCCCACTTTGCCTCCCGACAATAATATTTTTTTTCAAACACATATAATAGCTGTAGATCTTCTTTAAATGTTGAGGTAAACCTGCAATCAGAATCTCAAGGATTATCTGTTGAAAGACTCGATTGTTCTTTGGACCACGACATATATTGGAGTCTGATAATAGTTCAAGCACTGGTTTATCGGCCACGAGCTTAGAAAGTCTATAGAAAATGCTGCAAGGAAGTACTTACGCCGAGCAAAGGAAAGGTGGGAAGGAAAGACTAAGGCAAAGGCAAATGGGTAAACTATTATTTTGTGTGCCTAACTTGTGTTCGTAACTTTATTAATATATAGAATTTCTTAAATAATCAGGGTGTTTCATTTTTAAAAACACAATTATTTGACGTCAATAGGTTGTCATCATAAGTAGAACAGAAGTCTGTTATGAGGGATATGCAGACATGCATAGACATATCATATGAGTTCGGGCATATACATGATTAAGCATATCATATGTAATGTACATACTTGATGGATATACTATGTACATCCAATCAGTGGCCAAATGGACATCCTATGGATACCTATTCATTGTAGATATTTTTTACATTTATGGACATTCTATGCACATACATATTCCATATAGAAATATACTATGGATATTCTATGTATATAATTTGGCTGTGTGGGTCAATAGGTATGTTTTGGACTGGATGTCTCATATAATCAAGATCGAACTTCACAGGTACGTTTGTTTGATCTTGTAACTATTTTGGTTCTATATTTAATTGACAGATACCAATTATTAAACTATTTAGTTGGATAAAACCCATATTGCTTAGTAGAATTGAACCTTTTTTTTTTGCTTATATAGGAATTTATGATAGGTTTCATAGAAATTTTGCGAAAATCCTGTGTAAGTTCTACAAAAATAAATTCGAAAATTAATATGTACATTTCAAATTTAATCATGAATGTCAATTATTTTTTTAATTCTGATACAAGTCCCCTATATAACTAACGCAAGATGATAAAAGACAATTAAAATAATTTAATACTCACTACAGCCAATTGATTTTTTCAATTGATAAAAATGCATTTATAAACATATTTGATTATTTAAGATACTCGAATATGTCCAAATTGATGAAAATAAGTGTTTTGTGTAAATAACGTCACGATGCTCTATAGTCTAAATGAATTCAAACCAACAAAAATGATAAATACGATAAATAAATCAATAAACAGACACGTTCTGGTGAAAACCGGAAAAAAAAATATAATAAATTTTATGTCAACTTTAACAACGCAGATACGTTAGCGTAAATTTCAGGTGGTACAAATTATATTCCAAATCCATCAACATTTAGACCATTGGTGTTGACAATTTATTATTCATAGAAAACGTTATTTATCTAATTAGCGCAATGTTATTATAGTTTTTGAGTAAAATGTATTTATAAACCTGCGTCAATAAGAATGTTTCTTTTTCTAAAGGAATTGGATTAAATAAATCTAAATCTCAACGCAACCTACATAAAACTTCTCAGTTTTGACAAGGCTTTATTTCAGATACATTTTCTTTAAAGTAGCGCCATATTAAATGTGTGTTTTTCTACAAAATCAAAATTGGGCTATCAAAATTTGGTCGCATGTGATACAAAGTTTATTTGTTTTTGACCCTGTATAAGGTAACTTCATAAAATACGTATTTTTGAAAACGTAGTATGTGCCTGAAAGTAAAAAAATAAAAAATAAAGTAAAGGGGTTTTAAACTAAATCGTTGAAAATAGATAAACTTTACGTTAAGTTAAACTAAAATTTATTTTTCACTTAATGAACACTTTATTGAAGACACTGTGTTATTTTTTGTTTTATTATTAAGGTGTAATTCTTTCAGAGACAAACTACGTCTTCAAAAATACTTTTTTATGAAGTTACTTTATACACAGTGCTGAATTTACCATTAGGCTGAGTAGGCTGGAGCCTAGGGCGGCAGATTTTAGGGGGCGGCAAATTTGGCCCAAAAATTTTTTCTATCTTACAGAAATAAATGGTACAATCTTTATTCATGGTCGACGGGTAGTATTTTTTTAAATAAACTTTATTGTTGGCCGTGTCTGTTAATGGGGATAAAAAAAGGTAGTTGGAACTTTACTGGCTTTGCAGAAAGAAATTTCATTTTCAATAAAATAAGTAGGTAATCATAAATTTTTAAAATATTTAAGAACTAAAAATTATTGACCAAATTTGGGCGTGGTCTTAAAAAAAATTTCGTCCGCGGCGCATTTCGCCTGCAGCAGGCTTTTTCTTTCCCGAACACTTCACCTGTTTCACAACTCACGAGCTGTCACTGGTATAGGGGCGGCAAAAATTGAATAGCCTACTAGCGGCAAATTTGTAAATCCGCCACTGCTTATACAGGGTCAAAAACAAATAAACTTTGCATCACATGCGACCAAATTTTAATAGCCCAATTTTGATTTTGTAGAAAAACACACGTTTAATAATAATATGGCGCTACTTTAAAGAAAATGTATCTGAAATAAAGCCTTATTTGTCAAAACTGAGAAGTTATATGTAGGTTGCGTTGAGTCTTATTTTGCAAAAGTGGTGCAATTTACAAAATATAGGTAAAAAATCAAAATTATATTATGCAGCTGAAATTTTGCATGTGGGCTAGAAACTGCATTTAAAAAAACTTTTTTATAACTTTTTTCGATATTTTTAGAAATAACCCCACTTGAATTATTTTTTGGAAAAAATTAAAATTTGACAGATAATGCGAATCACGTGACTATTTTAGCTTAATTTTCTTCTCGATCGAAGCAGAACTTGATGCCAAAGTAAAATTTCGGATAAAGCTATTAATAAAAAAAAATCCCATATGATGCGGACTTTACTGGTGACACTGTATATGAATATCAAATTTACTAAATTTTTCATAAAATTTTTTTGCATATGGTTAACTAAGAATGGCCGCAGGCTAAATCTCAGAAACCGTTACCGCACAGCTTGCGGAAAAAATATTTATTACATACAAAAGTGACCAAGAGAAATTGCTGGAAATTATCTTTAGGTTTTTAGGTTGACCGCTAGGCGGCAAACAAAACGCGGTAATTTCTTAAAAATCCTCATAGTACAGGTAGCATTTTTCAATTTAATGAAATTTTTTTACTTTTAATTTAATTTAATTACTTTTTCTCTCTCTACCTTTTTGTTTAAGGGATGTAGGAGGGGACAAATATTGCGATTTTGGTTTGGCTAATCAAAATTTGACAAATTTGAACTTGCTAAATAGGGCTTGTTTGGTTTTATCAAGTTAATTTAAAAGTTATTCTCAATTCCGTTGCGACAGCTATACCGGATGTTTCTCAAAAGACGTTTACCCCTACAACTTTTCTGTACTTATAGATATTAAAATAAAATTTTGATATTATGCATAAGAGATGAGTTTGCATTTATTGGCATAATTTTCAATTTGTTAGCACTGTGACCTTGACTTTGATATTTTAAATGGGACGTCTTGTTTATTTTTACTTATTGGGATTCAGCATCACATTCTGAGTAAAATTACACCTCACTTGTCATTTTTTGACGTGTTATAACATTTTTACGTTTATTTTTTATTTTCAATCTAGAGTGCTACAAATTAATTAAATCTGTTAATTTATAGTCAAGTAGTATATGAAAATTAAAATTATGTCATAATAATTGACTTTCTAAGTTTCACAAGCATTTAAAAAATGAAATTTGGTTTTCTTGACGTTTACTCCATTTTTCCAAATGGATCGATGGTAGTTCACTAGGATATTTAAAACGAGCATTTTTTTTTCAACAATTTGATACTATACACTCCTAGGTATGCTATTTTAAAATTGATACTAAAAAATTTCCTTTAATCCAAATTGCAAATTTAAAAGCGTTATGCATTATTGCCGCCTTATCTTTTCTAAAGAAATATAAAGGCGGTTTTGAAAAACAATGGAATGGTTTTAAAAACCAATATATTATGGTTTTAACGTAAAATTGTAATGTTATTCATTTATTAAACTTACATTGTAAATCATAAAATGGTTAGTTTTACTAGAAATGAACAAAGAATTGATATGCTCCTAATTTTTGGAGTGACCAGAAAAATTCTTCTGAAGCCGCAAGATTGTATGTATTGTTTGTTTTATTAACTAATGACATTACAACTTTAAATTAAAGCCATAGTGAACCACCATCGTTCCATTTGGAAAAATGGAGTAAAGGTCAAGAAAACATAATTTCATTTAAACGCTTGTGAAAATTAGAAAGTCAATTATTGTGACATAATTTTAATTTTCATAATAATATACTAGGTACTTGACTATAAATTAACAGATTTAATTAATTTGTAGCACTCTAGAAAAAAATAAAAAATAAACATAACACGTCAAAAATGACAAGTGAGGTGTCATTTCACTCATAATGTTATGCTGAACCCAAATAAGTAAAAATATACAAGATATCCCATTTAAAATATCAAAGTCAAGGTCACTTCTGGTCAAACCGGAAGTGCTAACAAATTGAAAATTATGCCAATAAATGCAGTCTTATCTCTTATGCATAATCTTAAAATTTCATTTTAAGATCTATAAATATAAAAAAGTTATAGGGGTGAACGTCTTTTGAGAAACACCCGGTAGAGGGTGCTATTTAGCAGAATCAAAAATATAATTTTTCTCAAAAATTTTAAGGGGAACTTTTTTAACTTAAGCAAGAAGAATAATAAATAAGAAAAGTATCTGCGAAAACTGTTAATGTCTTTTTTTAACCCAGAGATATGGAAAATATAATATAAAAATGAGCTCCACAAGAAAAAACTGATGTTTTAATAAGATTTTTGTAGTTAAGAAGTTACAATTATCATACGATTGACAAAAACAATATAAATAATTTACTTTGTTATAATATCACTTTATTTTATGATGACTGCAGTTTCGTAGAACTACTACATTTATCAAACTATTCATCAGTTTGTCGGAATATTTTTGGGATTTTATCTTTTTGGTTCAATCTTAATTAATGGCTTACCAACTTCTCCAATAAAAAACTTGCAGGAAAAATAAATGGGACATAATAAGCCATAAAAATTAAAGAAGTCCATAAAACCCAGGTTACTGATATCTTGTAGTACTTTGTTATTACTTTCATAATAATACAATTTTGATTCCAGTGAAGAGAATTAGAGGCAGAATAAGCGACAAATAATGCCAATATGATCCATCGATAGAAGTATACTTTATAATTAACACTAGCTGACGTTGACATTACTTTATTCACTTTATTGTAGGTTATAGACCAACTATGTGTTATCTCAACGACTCAACCATCGACAACTTTATACAAAATAGGTACATCATACTCTTAGATCGCGAACATAAGCTCCATCTGCAGAACAAAGAACGTTTGCATCCAAATTTATAACTTAACAATTGTTTTATTATGATAAGTTGAGGATGACGATGAAAAATGAATTTCCAAAATGCAAGAACAGTATTATTTTTATAGAACGCCATTTCAGAGCTGTTATCTGATCTCGTAAAGGAGTTCCTTTGTGCAGAATGAAAGGAAATTAATCCCGTAGCGATTTTTTATCGATAAAATATGAAGTTAGAAAATAAAAGTATAGGTAGGAACTCTGTTTTAAAGCAAGTTTAAAATAACAGGAACAACGAAAGAAAGAAGGTAATGGTTAAAAAATAAGACAACCGAAAAAAGGCTTTAGATCAATTAATTGCTCGACAACAGTCCCTAAATAGGTACATACATATACAGTGTGACCAGTAAAGTTGGCATCATATGGGATTTTTTTTTATTAATGGCTTAGAAAATTTTACTTTGGCATCAAGTTCTGCTTCGATCGAGATGAAAATTAAGCAAAAAAATAGTAGTCAAGTGATTCGCATTATCTGTCAAATTTTAATTTTTTCCAAAAAATAATTCAAAAAAGGGGTTATTTCTGAAAGTATCAAAGAAAGTCATTGGAAAAAGGTTTTTTAAATGCAGTTTCTAGCCCACATGCAAAATTTCAGCTGCATTGAGCAGATTTTTTGATTTTTTACCCATATTTTGTAAATTGCACCACTTTTGCAAAATAAGACTCAATGCAACCTACGTAAAACTTCTTAGTCTTGACAATGCTTTATTTCAGATACATTTTCTTTAAACTAGCGCTATAATAAATGCGTGTTTTTCTACAAAATCAAAATTGGGCTATTACAATTTGGTCGCATGTGAGGCAAAGTTTATTTGTTTTTGACCCTGTATAAGGTAACTTCATAAAATAAGTATTTTTGAAAACGTAGTTTATGTCTGAAAGTAATACACCTTAATATTAAGATAAAAAAGAACACAGTGTCATCAGTAAAGTGTTCATTAAGCGAAATAGCTATTTACCTAACAAGTGCGGAAAATTAATTTTTCCGCACGAGTCTGCCATTCACCGAACGACGCGTAGCGGAGTTCGGTGAAGCAGCCGAGTGCAGGGAAAACATTTTTCGCACGTGCCAGGTACAATAGTTTTTCTACAGACGTGTGGAAATAAGTAACACATATTTCAAAGAAATTTAATAACTTTTAATTAACTATAACAATCACATACATAATATGTAACAGTAGCTAATTCTGAGAAAAAAAGTAATAACTACAAGTTATATTTGATATATTATTGATTTTGGCATAATCGTGCCAAAAAAATTTTCCGCACTAGTGTGGAAAATCAATTTTCCGCACGGATTTTTGACATAATCGTGCCGAAAATTTTTTCCGCACTAGTGTGGAAAAACTAGTTTTCCGCACGGATATCAGTGCGGAAAATTGATTTTTCCACACGTCTGTAGGAAATAGCTATTTACCTAACAAGTGCGAAAAATTAATTTTTCCGCACGAATCTGCTGTTCACCGAACGACGCGTAGCGGAGTTGAGTTCGGTTAAGCAGCCTAGTGCAGGGAAAACATTTTCCGCACGTGTCAGGTAAAATAGTTTTTCTACAGACGTGCGGAAATAAGTAACACATATTTTAAATTAACTATAACAATCACATACATATGTAACAGTAACTAATTCTGAGAAAAAAAGTAATAACTACAAGTTATAATTGATAGATTATTGATTTTGACATAATTGTGCCGAAAATTTTTCCGCACTAGTGTGGAAAAACCAATTTTCCGCACGGATTTTTGACATAATCGTGCCGAAAAATTTTTTCGCACTAGTGTGGAAAAATCAATTTTCCGGACTGATATCCGTGCGGAAAATTGGATTTTCCACACGTCTGTAGAAAAAATTAATTTTAGTGGTTGGTAAAAAATCAAAATTATCTTATCCAGCTGAAATTTTGCATGTGGGCTAGAAACTGCATTTAAAAAAACCTTTTTCTAATAAGTTTTTCGATATTTTCAGAAATCCCCACTTTTGAATTATTTTTCGGAAAAAATTAAAATTTGACAGATAATACGAATCACGTGGGGAGAGCGGTCTGACTCTTGGTAGGTACGTTATACACATTATACAGTGTGGATCAGCCAAATGGAATAAATTCGATAATAAATACACGGGGGCGTGTCCGAAAAAACGCTCGGATACGTCGATTGTTATTTCTAGTTGAGCCTTTTATTCGGTGAAAACTTTTATAAAGAGTGTGTCATGTAATAGTGACCAATACCAACTTTCTCATTTTAAATGCAACACCCTGTATATTATTCAGTTTTTGGATTCTTCAGAAAATTTTATACATATTTTATGTAGGGGAAGGGTGTACAAATTTACATACATTAAAAAAAAATAGAATTCTTTTATTAAAAAAAAACATTTTCTTAATAAAATCTTGAACAAAACATAAACTAACGTATTTGCTGTACTTCAGAAAAGATTTTAACAAAGTAAGACAAAATATGGACTTTTAGCCAAACATATAAAAATAAAAAAATAAAATCATTTTACCCCACGTGGGGGCAAAATGACACATCAATACTATTTAATAACTTTCAGTCGGTACAAAGCTCACAAACAAAAATATTCTTGTCTAGCCCGGCACACTCAGCATATGCCCACTTTTGACACGAACAACAGCATAGCCACAGATCACCTTTTTTGGAAGATGTGTACAGCTCTGTACAATAAATGCAAGCAGCATCATCTTCATCAGCAGAAAAGGGTTCTTTTTCTGTTTCCGACTCGGATTCTTCAAGGACTTATCTTTTTACCGCTCTTTTTCTTTTTTCTGGGATCTCTAGTTTCGGTTTGCTCTTTTTTTTTGGCCTCTTCCAAATTTGGAGTAGAGTTTAGAACAGAAGTGCCTTACGTTCGGGTAAAATCACATAGTATGTCATTTTGCCCTCTTCACACCTATGTAATTTTACCCCACATGAAACCAATTTAAATAAATACAATTTTTGACAAAATAATAACTTATTTACCAAATTTGAAATATGCAATCATAAAAGCAATAATCCTTATAACTTATCATAAATATCCTATTTTACCCGTTAATCACACTAAAAATTTATAGCAGATTTTAATATATCGCGCCAAAAATATTTTGATGTTAAAAAGAGAATAATCGAACGTGCTTCCTCTCTGACCGATAAAGCGGAACTTAATGTAAACTAGCATGACTGGAACTCACGCCACAATAACATATTTGTTTCCGAGCACTCCCGAACGACGAGTCCTGTGTATACAAGCACTGTGTCATTATACCCCACTATGTCATTTTGTACACCCTTCTCCTACAATATCCTATACATATCTTCAACTGTTTTGGAAATAGTAAGTGTTTTCAGATTTATTGCATTTCAGCGTTTCTTTTTACTGATATGAAATAAAAAAAGGTGTAAATAGTTTTGCTTACTTTTGTTTAAAATTCCTAACCTTAGCAAATTGTTGTCTGTCTGCATGACAGTAGTTGTGAGTGTTATAGTCGTTTGAATTTCGTTAACTGCATATCAGAAAAATGGTTTATTTAACAGAAATGCACAAAATAACAATTCTACAGATAATTGACATATATAAAACACGGACACAAATGGAAGTTGCTCGTTAATTTCATAAAAAATTTCCAAATTTCATATCAGTAAAAGAAACGCTGAAATGCAATAAATCTGAAAACACTTAGAATTTCCGAAACAGTTGAAGATGGGTATAGGATATTGTACATGAAATATGTCTAAAATTTTCTGAAGAATCCAAAAATTAATATACAGGGTATTGCATTTAAAATAATAAAGTTGGTATTGGCCACTGTTATATGACACACCCTGTATAAAAAGTTGTTATTGAAAAAAATGTGCAACTAGAAGTATCAATCGACGTGTCCCAGCGTTTTTTCGGACACGTCCCCATGTATTTATTATCGAATTTATTCCATTTTACTGATACACACTGTATGTAGTTTACCTATGCATGGAATTTAGGGATTTCCACAGAATAATTGGTTAAAGCTTTTACACGAAAACATGATATCCAGCTTTGATTCTCATCGGCAACACCAGTTAATACATTATTAAACGATGTTAAATGAGGATGATTAAATAGTAAAATAGGTACTTACTAATTTGTCTAATAAATAACTTCCAGGAAAAATAAATGGAATATACAAAGTCATATAAATAAGTGACGTCCAGTTGACCCATTCTGTAGATACTCCATAATACTCTCTTATCACAGGACTAATGATGGAATATTGTATCCATTGTATTGAATTTGACGCAGAATACAAAACAAAAAGTATAAGTATCAACCATCTTATTGGATATACTTTAGGTTTCTGGATATCTGGCAATGTACCTGTGCTGCCGCCTTTTGACTCTAAATCTTGAGTGGAGGAATTCATAGTCTGATAACCGATTTGGGAACCTGAAAAAATGAATTCATTATGAATTGATATGAGAAAAGTAGTTAGCGCCCCAAAATCCTTGTCAACTTTTAAAAAAATATATTTTTTTAAATATAAGTGGTTCCTATACCGGAGTTAGAACATCAGAGTGGATCTCAAAAATAACAACGTAATCTTTGTAAATAAAGACAAGGCTGACGTATATTCAAGTAGGTACTTAGGTACACATGGTGCTATATACAAATTCGTGTGCATAAATGGTGCTCTCAATTGCAAGAAAAGCGAAGATTAATTTAAGAATCGTTGCATATTTACAAGCGTCTAGAGTCTGACTATGGACTTTGCAACCAGCCAATCATAGACCGCCGTCTTAAAGAACGTAATTTTGAGGTTAAGCGATGTAAAGCCGGTTGTTGTAAATTAGGAAAATAAAATGCTATTTATTAATATCGGTATATAGGTTTCTTTGAAACGGCAAGTATGCCAAAAACACTCGCCTCCTCAACATTCTCAAAAGTTCATCACACAAAAAAACACAAGTGTTGTGAATGTAATAAACAATTCAACAATAAACAGTGTCTTTCAAGGTATGAAAGGCACTGCAACATAATATTACATAGGTACGTTAGGAATAATCAGATTTACAAGTGTACAATACAATACAAATAATATCAACATTACAGAATAAATGCAGTACTTGACCATTTAACAATAATTATATCGTCGGTCTGCCCACGTAGTGGCGTACTAGCATTTTATAAATTGTTCAGAAGAGTAGAAAAACAAAAACTGCACCCAATTAATTAGTCGTACAGTAAAATATATTCGAGTTGTGCTAACGATTTTTGGTAGTAAATTGCTCAATAGTTAAGCTTTATATAGGCACCGTTAAGAATGGGTAATTGTATCACGTTTTGCAAAAAAAAAAAAATGTTTTATTGAGTTACGCCGCTACGTGACAAAATTTTTTTTTAGATTTTCTGTTACGCCAAATATTTTATTTAGTTACGCCACTACCTGAAAATAATTTTTTAAAGATTTTCTGTTACGCCAAAATAGATGTCTTAAAAATATTTGTAAAAAACGTAGTTATCTGAACAAAAATAATTGCTTTTATTAGGAAAGTGACAATTTTACACTCGTAATAAAAAACTAACCTACAAAAATATAATATGAATGAACAAAATTTGAAAAACTCTTAAAAGCTAAAACAAAAAACATTGCTAAATCTAATTTTTATGAGTTAAATGACACTACATTCTGAGTACCATCGTCCCATAGGACCTGCACGTCCATTATTGTAAAATATTACAAATAATTTGCGAAAAACAATTGTTAAGACCACTTACAAACACACCGGCAAACTAAATATTTCTTGGTTAGGTTTATAACCATAATTATGACTTGCAGTTACGCCATAATATCAATAAATTATTTAATGAAAATATTTTCAATCTCATGTAGGGGCGTAAGGCGCAGGTACGCCTCTACGTAAAAAATATATATCGTTAAATTGCAGTTAAGTCAAAATTTATTAATTGAATTTCAGCAAAACAGCTACGCCTCTACATGTAATACTGTACTACTATGTATTCTAGTGGCGTAACTCAAAAATTTCAATTTTGGCAGTTAGGCCACTACGTGGGGAGACCGACGATATGTTATAATTTAAATTTAACCACTGGAGATAAACAGTTTCAATGTTGTTACGTAATGAGAATTGTTTAATAAAAAAATATTTTAAAAGAAACCGAAAATTGTAATGTGTTCCTTTTTTTGTTTTATTAATTATTTTTTATTTTGTATTTTGCAATAAGATTTCTCAAAACAAAAAAATCAAAACCTGTAAAAGTAGTAACTACATTATTAAAACGTATGTAAGTAGTAGATTTAGTCAAACATAATAGTCACACTCGGGAAGGTTGTAACATTACTAGTCTAAACCGTTCTCAAAAATATACAATTTTTTCCAATCTAAACCATCCTCTTCAAAAAAACCTCCGCATTAGGAAATATTTCCATATTCACTATTTTTCGTCTGCGAAAATCAAGGTAATTCTTTTAGTTTTTTATTTTATTTAAGTAATCAATTTTTTCGCCTCAATTTAATAGGAAATAATACAATGATTTATGTGCGCATTCTAACACATTTGTTTTTAAGTTTCCCGCGCTTTATTGCGAACGTTGATTTAGCGGTTGAAAAGTCCACAGCCAGACTCTAGATACTTGTGCATAATTTGGGGCTTAATACTTCGGTAAAAAAAAATTGAAATATTTCGAGTACCTTGGTCTTAATTTTGGACTTGGAAAAAGAACAAAAACACTAGTTTCACAGTTTTTATGTTCTACATATACTTACCCGCAATTTTAAATAGCGTTTGGGACTTATAATGTTTACAAATATAACCCAATATAAATAATGTTTTGTCAACAAATAATACATCGTCAGTATCACAAATTCCTTCGCTTTACCATTACGGACTTAACAATTATCTTTAGGATTATAAATATATCACGCAGACCAATGATCTGGTACATATTATAGATGATACAATAACAAATGAACATATTGACAAAATTGTATTCCATTTTGAAGTAAATCAACAGACAAAGTTCTCCCCTCCACTTTGTTTGCCAAACTTACGATTCTTAAAGTATTAACATGATGTGAGAAATTTAATGTTTGTCTTAAACCTTACAAAAAGTCGGTCGTATGGCAACGCAGCAGTAAGAGAGCCTCACCCAAAGATTGGAACGTCACGACATTGGTTTGAGGCCATGATGACGTTGTTTCATAATGTTTGCGATGCATCGAAAATTTTTTTACTAAAATTAGAATTACAAACCAAATGACTAATCTAATTATTCTAAGCTCAAACCTTAACTGAAACCAAAGGTAAGAAGTATAATCAAGATGGAGTGGCAACGGCAAAATAATAACTTTACGAATAAAATTGAGGCCTAATAAATCGATTAAAAGTCATCGATATGCCGACAAATATCAAAATAAATGCCTCGATGCATCGCTTAAAAACAATCTATCACACTGAAAATTTCGATATTTTCGATGCGTCGATGTATATCGAACATCCCTATTTCCGTGTGGTGTTTTTTTTAGAGCGGTTTGAAATTCTCTTCAGTTTATTGGTTTTGTGTATTAGTTGCTATGTTTTTAGTGTTTTGTGATTTTTTGGAGTTTAATTGAGATGAGTTGCAAGTGTCAAATATGCGAGATTTCGGAAAATAATAATTCTGACGTTACTTTTTATAAGTGAGTAAGAAGATAGTTGGGTTATTTGTAGGTTCAGTTTAAATTATAGTAGCAAGGTCACATTCCAGTGGCGCAGCGAGGGGGGGTTTTAGGGGTTAAACCCCGCCCCCCCAGACGCCCCGACTAAGATGGTTTTTTACGGTTTAGACCAAGTTTTTGGTTTTTTATTTTTATCTTTTACAAGAACAATTTTTTTTACGAAATTTGACGAAACTTGCCTTTTTATGTCCCAAACACACTGTAATTTTTTTGATTTAAAATATTTATTTTGACTTAATATCGAAAAAGCACCCTAATTTTCAATCGAAAATTCTCACGTCAAAATGCTTTTTTAAAAATGTCGATGGGCTTTTTGTTCGTTGAAATCTCTACTTTCTGATGGTGTAAAAAAATATACATTACTATGGTAAATGTGGTGAAATCTCCTTTAAATCCTACCTTTAATAATTATATTTAGAACAACTATTTTCGCATATTTTTTGCGATCTTTATGTTTTATGAATTTGTAATTTTTTTTGTTTATCAATGTAACATGGAATCTTACGTTTTTCGAGTAATTAAAGTATAAATTTTAATAAATGGCTCAAAATTGTACATAATAATTTAAAAAAAAAATTCGGATTCGAGTTTTTTTCGTTTCTTTGCATTTTTTGAGAACATTTACCATAGTAATGTATATTTTTTTTACACCATCAGAAAGCAGACGTGAGAACTTTCGATTGAAAATCAGGGTGCTTTTTCGATATTAAGTCAAAATAAGGTGAAAAAATAAATATTTTAAATCAAAAAAATTACAGTGTGTTTGGGACATAAAAAGGTAAATTTTTAACAAATTTATTTTTCTTGTAAAAGATAAAAATAAAAAACCAAAAACTTGGTTATTTGAATTTTTCACATAAATTTTGAGGTTATGTGAAAAAAGTGTAAATACAAAAGTTGTAGATCTTTTTATTACCTACAACTTTGCCATTTAATGTTTTTCCATAGGACTTGTAGTTTTTCCGGAAATCGAGATAAATCGTTTTCTACCCTTAAAAACTCACCCTCTTCCACTTCCCGACCTCAAATCGCCCGTAAATTATTTTTCCTTTAATTTTTGTTATGTTCTCTTCCTTTTCCAATGGGTTTCATCCTACTATTTTTTTTTTTGGTTTCAAAAATGATCGAGCCTGGTTTAATTTTAGTTTTTAAAATTTTGAAATCCTGTTTTTTTTTTGAAACCCCCCCCTAATACAAAATGCTGGCTGTGCCACTGTCACATTCAAAGGTAAATGCACTATAATCCCTACTCCCGGCTCCACCCAGCTCCATCCAGCTCCACCCAGCTCCTCACCGCCTCTCTCCTACAAACGATGTTGTCACATTTTAATAGCGTTTATTAATGATATGTACCATCTAGGTATAGGTACCAAATCATTGACGTAGACCTATAGTAAATAGGCCGATTTTTTTTAGGTACTAGTTAGTATCCCAAGTAGCATTTTAACGTTGGGCAAACGTCGGTGCCGTCGACTTAACGTTAACGCACAACGTTAACACGACGTCCTTGCGACCCTTATTTATACCAGTTTGGGGAATAAAATTCGGGTTTTTACGACGTTGCCTCACGTCTTAAAGTTTATTTTGTAAACAACTTTTAACGTTAATTTAAAACAAGTTTTTCAGTTAAGATTTACCTATCCTAGGTTAAAATTTTCTAACGTCAACTGTTTATTAACTTTAGGTTTATTTAATTAAACTATACATCGGAATTAGTGTAGCAAATGAGTGTTTGTTCTAAATAGTATTAATATATAATTATTTACTGCACATACAGTTTTTGTTTAAATGAAATAAATTGTCAAATATATGTATTAAAAATGACAACAATGGCCACTTTACTGTTATAATACTTTCAAAATTTAGGGATCGCCCTAAAAATAATGATTTTTTAATGACTATTTAACTAGAGTGTTTTACACTGGCAAAATGTCATAGCAACGGCCGGTCTTCTACTGGCAAAATTACTACCTGCACCTACCTGGACAAAATTCACATGTGATTTTTGCCGCGGCAAAATTTTAATTTTTGATTGAAAGAAGTTTTGTTACCAAGGTTCTGTTAATTATTTAAAATGTCATTGTATTATTTCTTGTTAACAAACGTCAAATTATTTTAGTTCAAAAATGAGTGTTTCTGAAGAAAAAAACAGATTTGGAATACAATCCATTACAGAAATTAAAAAGGCAGTGTCGGAGAATATACCTCCAAATACGCGTATCTCCAAAACTTCCATTTGGCGACAGTTTTCGCAGTTCTTATTGATAAGAGATTATAAGCTTGAAAAGCATACTCCAGCCGAAGAATTAGCAAAAATTATGGAAGATTATGCTTACAACATGAAAAAACTAAATGGAGAGGACTACAAAGAGTCAAGTATCAAAAGCATATGGAATACCACGGCGCAGATGCTACAAGAAAAGTATTATCAAGAATTTAATATAAAAATAGACCCATTTACCGACATTCTTTTTAAATCAGCCCGTTTGGCAAAGGACTTAAAACGAAAATAACTTCAAGGTAACCAAGAAAAAAGAAAAACAAGTTCGAAAGCCCTTACAACACAAGAATTATTGGAAATGATAAAAATTCATGACGAAGACACCCCAGACGGCCTACAGAAAAAAATATTTCACTTATTTTCTTTTGAACTTGCGTGGCGAGGCAACGAAGCAGTGAACTGCAAAGTACATTATTTCCACCAAGAATTAGACCTAAATGAAGAATTTACGGGACGTATCGAATACAATCCCATATTTTCAAAGACTACACAAGGAGGTGCAAAAGCCTTGGCCAGTAGCAAATGGTTGGTAAAAAACAACACTAACAAAGATCTTTGTCCTATTCGTCTATTTTTAAAATTATTTGAAAAAAGAAATACCAATCCAGAAATTACAAGTGACAGGCTCTTTTTGACAGTTCATCCAAATTGGAAAAAAGGAATTTGGTACAAAAACATGCCTATTGGAATAAACAGCATGTCGAAATGGACCAAAATCTCAGCAGAAAAAATCGGCGTAAATACCAAAAAATTTAAAGTAACAAACCATTCACATCGCTCTTCCACTATTTCTGCCCTTGCAAAAAATGGCGTTGGTGAGCAAGAAATTATCAAATTAACAGGACATTCCCACGCCAATTCTTTGAAGCCTTATTTGCAGTTAGACTCTAAACATCATTTAAAATTAATTGCAAACTTAAGAGAAAAAGCACCAGATCAAGTAATATCATCAAATCAAAATCAATCAAATAATGCACAAACGTTTAATTATCACAACTGTAACTTTTACATCAATAAATAAGTAATTTTTTTGTTTTATTCTTAAATAAAAGTTTTCTAATTTTATTGTTCTTTGTCTTTTTTCTAGTTAAATAGTCATGTCGAATACCACTCGAGAAAAAATTGTGTAAGCAAAATTGTTCTCAAGGATTTATTTAAGTTTGTTGCTTTTAAGCAATTTCGCTCATGACATTTTCGACAAAATCACTCGCCTGACGGCTCGTGATTTTGTCAAAAATGTCATTCGCGAAATTGCCAAGCAACAAACTTTCATACCTTTCGAAAATTTTGCCGACAAAATTTTATCTCTTGTGATATTATATATGAAAAAATTTTAATAAAAATGGCAAAAAGTTAAAAAAAAAACTTAATCGTTTTGGTTTACATTGTGAGTTAAAATAAATCTACATTTATTATTGTCGACTTAAATTAAGTTAAAGCGTTAAAAAGAATGTTATAACACCAATCAATGGCAATCAATATGGTTTGATTGAATGTTTGAATTTATTATTTGGAGTTTTCCTTTTATATTTTTGTTATTATTTTGAGGTAGTAAAGACTTATTTTAATAAAAATGAACAGACTATGAATGTGGAATATTTGAGAAACAATTTTAGCTCATTGAGTATTGAGCAAAAAATGAAATTAAAATTGAGGGAAGACCTAAACTCAAAATTAACTTGATACAGACCACAAAGTGTAAATCTAGGGACTTTATTATTATTGATAAGTTTGCTGCAAATAAAAACAGAAGAATGAACTTTACTTTTAAACAATGTACCAACTAATGAAAAATAAATAGGCCTTTTTATTTTTTATCTTATTTCATTTTCAATAAAATAAGAAGGTACTTAATCATAAATTTTTAAAATATTTACTAATAATTATTGACCAAATTTGGGCGTGGTCTTAAAAAAATTTCGCCTGCAACGGGCTTTTAGTGCACCCCGCCACTACCCACCCCTAAGAAACCGTTTAACAACGCCCATGACACGCATTAAGTTTAAAAGTCTACACTTTAAGACTCAAAAGTTTGGAAAATTGCACCTATTTGATACCTTTTTTAAGTTAAAGTTTAAATAGGTGGCGCTAACTAGTGCTAACTTAACCTTAAACTATTAAAAAGGTCAAAATTCACAACTGTTTTTTCTGTAAAGAAAAGAAGAATCCAGGAAAAAAACAACATAACCCTACAAATTTGAAAGTGCGGCAGTTTAACAATTTTCGTTACAATTTAATATGCCAAACTTTAAAGTAGTATATAATAATATGACGCAGCTAAATGAAATTGAGCCTGTTCCCCATTCTTGGGAACAGGATGGCGTACTATACTGGCCTCCAATGAAAAGTGAGACGAGGACAAAACAGAGTGATGCTACTTCTGTGCCAGATCCTTTCAAACCTCACTTTTGTCAGTTGACTTTAATGACAACCAATCAAACACTGACAGACAGAAAAAAGAAGAGTCCTTTTAGTTGGCTTGTGGTTGGTATTTATAACGTTTAAAACGTTATTGTACGTTGGATATTTCTCCGTAGCAATAGGTGACGTTTGATAACGTTGAAGTGTACTACGTTTCCTAATTTAAGGAATTTTAACGTCGAGAATGGTCTTTTTTGGGTGACGTTTTAAGCGAGAACCTAAATTGTCGATATTTAACGTTTTTGGTGATAAACTAAAACATATTTACGTAAACGCCATTCTGGGCAACTAATTTTGTCGGCAGGACAACGTTAAATTTTGTCAAAAATAAGTCGTAAGTCGAAGAATTACTAAAAAATGTTACTTGGGTATTTACCATTATGTGTATTAAAATTTTACCTCGGTTTTAACCCCTAATTTTAAAATTCCAGTTTCGCATTTACGCTATTGCATAATATGTAACATTTTTCTGTTTCACGATATTTTGAGGTACAAAACTATGACAATTTTGGTTTTAAATATAAAATAAATTAAAATGCTAATAAAATTAACTAATAAAAATATACTTCGTTTACCTTGGCAATGGTAAATCTCTCTTCTAACTCTAAAACTCGTATCTACTGATAAAAAAATAATAAATTTGAATTACTTGTATGTTGTGCTATTGCATGTCAAACCATTAAAATTTAAATACTTTTAAAATTGTTTTAAATTCCTTAGAAGCTTACAAGTACCTTAAACCATATCTGAATTTCCAGGTCCGTATTTACAAAAGTTGTCTTAATGGTGATATGTAAAAAACGAAACGTCTTGTTTAGAAAGAAATAATGCTACCTTGAAGAACATAGAAAAAAATTAAATACACTTTTTTTACCAGCCGTTTTTAATGTTTTAATGGCTGTGCAAAAATGTGTATTTAATTTTTTTCAAGTCAAAAATTAAGACGCAAGAAATTAAAAACCAAAATTAAAAATTTCGGTTTTTTTTAAAGGTATTCGAAATACAAAAAGTTTTTTTCAATCTAGCAAAATCCCCATCTACACACACGAATTTATGCCGGGTGGCGCATCGAAAACAAAACACAGACATTTACTGGCAGCTCAGTTCTTTTTTGGAAAAACGCTCAGAGCAATCGATATTGTTTTCGAGGGGGACACAAAATTGGCAAAGAATTACGTTAACACGTGCAGCCCCCTGGGCGGGGGTGGAACCACCCCTAACATCTTAAATGGAAAGGGGGATCAAGTGATACCTTATTTTAAAGGTCTTTCAATTCCCTTTATAATGATGTAAAATTCATGTACTTCAGTTCAGTAGTTATGGAGATTTATTGATTTAAAGCTTAAAGTAGACTTTAATAGGTACATCACTACGCCCATGGTTTGTTTATCATTTTGGTGTTGGAAATAGCGATTGAAGCGTTTTTTGTTGCAAAAAAAGTTGTTTCTTGACGAAGGATAAGAATGGAATGTCTCGTACTTATTTTAAATAGGAATTTAGTACATAGTTTGCGATTGATTCGCCCAAACTTTGTTGGTAAAATACCTTTTAACGCTTTATACATAAACTAGCGTGTACCCGGCCTGCGTTGTAGTCCGGCATTATACGACGTCGCTTTCTCTGAGATAATAAGGCGAGTTTACCATCACATCAAGATTTATAAATACAAACCCGAACAAACCTCTAAAAGATTACTGTGACTCAACCGTTTGCCGGCCCGTCCACAATTCACATCCATGCATAAAACATAGTCTGTCTTCGTCTATTCCGGCTTCGGATCGATCGTTGAATGGGCCGGAGACCGGTTAGGTTGGGTCGTTCGTTCTCCCTACTCTAATTTATCAGTGTTTCTCTACAATATTATGCATGTATGATACATAAAAACCTTCCTCTTGAGTCACTCTATCTATTAAAAAAAAACGCTTCAAAATCCGTTATGTATAGTTTTAAAGATTTAAGCATAGTTAGGGACGGACAGACAGCGACAGCGACAGCGACTTTGTTTTATACTATGTGACTAGCGTGTACCCGGCATGCGTTGCAACCCGTTTGTATAAATACAGACCCGAAATATTAGTACCCGGCATGCCACTTTCTGAAATTGCACACGTGCGAAGCCGGGGCGGGTCGCTAGTTATACATAAAAACCTTCCCCTTGAATCACTCTATCTATTAAAAAAAACCGCTTCAAAATCCGTTGGGTGGTTTTAAAGATTTAAGCATATATAGGTAGGGACGGACAGACAGCGACAGCGACTTTGTTTTATACTATGTTAAGAAGATTAACCATGGTATATTCCGCGGCAGAAAGGGTTGAAATTATCTAAATATTTTTCGGAAATAATCAGTGCGCTAATAGAACAGCACAAATATTTAATAAACGACATGAGAACAGTAACGTGCATCGAAGATATGTTCTAGAACTTGTAGCTAAATTTCGGGAAACTGGATCAGTCGCCAATAAAAAACGCAACATTGAAAATCCCATATGGAACGAAGCAATAGAAGTGGGGGTTTTAGGGCAAGTTTATGTAGATTTTACGTTAAGTACCCGCAAATTGGATACTAGACAATTTAAGCACGTCCTAAATTTCAAACGCACCCGTATCCGCATCGATCTGCGCATGCCCAGAATAGATGCAGGGGTTTCGATGCGTTCCGTTGCACGTATCGTTACGGACCTCCTATCGTATCCGTATACGAAAACGCATCTTAACTGATCGATTGTCAGGTGTCATTGTTGTCAATAAAATAATAAATATAACCTAACTTTTTGTGACAGTTTGTGTATTTTTTTAAAACTTACTTTGTATTTGGCCTCGGCGATATCACCGAACTTGGCAATACGCAATGTTTGAAATACCTAAAAAAAGAGACTATTTTATAATGTAGAAGATGACCTCGGTACACAAACATTAAAAATTAAAAGTAAACAAAATCTGGTTACAAAACGTGACGTTTGACAACTTTGACGTTTCACCGAGAGGATAAATTTCGGTTCCGTATACGTCGAAATGGTCGGTGCTTAAAGGAGTTTTTGTACGGTCGGCGTAAGTCGATATGCTTACGGATCCGGATACGGATATATGTTTGAAATTAAAGACGTGCTTAAATTGTCTACTGTTTGTAGTGTTAGTCGACGTAGTATCCAACGGATTCTAAAGGCCCATAGTTTTCATCCGTATAAAATTCACCTTGTACAAGAACGTAATGAAGACGATTTTGATCGGCGATTAAAATTTTGTGAAGATATGAGTGAACGAATTATAAACGATGAACATTTTCTATATTTAACACTTGCTTTTGCGACGATTGTTCCTTTTTCTTAAATGACGTAGTAAATCGTCATAACTGCCGATATTGGTCCGATTCTAATCCCAGAATTTATCATGAGGTACACACACAGCAGCCACAAAAATTAAGTGTTTGGGCTGGTATTTTGGCGATCATTTAGTTGGTCCGTTTTTCTTACCTGGAAATTTGACGGGAGAAATATATTTGGAATTACTGCAAGACGCCATGGATCCTGCATTAACTTAACAGCCATAATTGAAAATCAGAATGATCGGCGGTATATTGTGAATAGGTTGATGTTCCAACAGGATGGTGCCCCACCACATTACGCATTACGTGTTGTTCGACAATATTTAGATCAGACGTTTCCAGGTCGATGGATTGGTAGAAGAGGCGCTATTGAATGGCCCCCAAGATCGCGTGGTGCCACCCCCGCCCAGGGGGCTGTACGTGTTAACGTTATTTTTTGCCAATTTTGTGTCCCCCTCGAAAACAAAATCGACTGGTCTGAGTGTTTTTCCATAAAAGAACTGAGCTGCCAGTAAATGTCTTTGTTTTGTTTTCGATCACCCTGTATATACCGGGTTATTCAGGACATATTACAGCTAAATTATTAATTTTGGTTAAAGAAAATTTCGGGGTAGCTTGGGTTTGTCGAAGGTACATTTTAAAATTATTTTCATAATCAAGCAAATCCTCAGTCATCTAAATTATTTATTATATTATTATCTCAAATATACAAGAATCATTGGATATAAAGTTATAAACTTACATGTACACAATTTTTTGGTTTATTTCGTTTAAAAGCCCTAGGAACGAATTAGTATCAGTAATATTATACCTAATTATTCACCGATTTTATTAAATGCTAAATTAGTCAATGGAGTAACAGAAAACCATAATTTAATAAATATGTAAGTTCTGACGCGTTCGTATTATCCTTTCAAGGGTAACATTGCTCTTCTACACGCAGAATAGTGTATATCAATAAATAATTTGGGGCCTATTACGATCGTTTTCTTTCAGTGTACCTTAAGCAAATAAAAAGAAGTCATGAAACGTACCCATTTAATCATACTGTTTGCAATAGAGAATTTAACAAATACATAATATGACTATACTTTTTGGGGTTCTCGCAACAGGTTAGATCCCCTAATCTAAAGATGTCAAGAAACTTTGGAATAACGAAACTGACCTAGCAAAGCATATTTCAAATAAATTAACAACATAATGTAAATAGGAAATATTTTAAAATTAAATAAAAGCTTTTTAATTAGATGTTTAAAATGTTTGCTTTGTTAGCTAAGCAATAGCCAAGCCTGTCTCCAAATTCCCGTGATACGTCAAAAGTATTCCATCGAATTTCATGTATTTTATTTCTAGTGCCGGGTTTTAAAACCACACAAATAATAGTCCAAAGGGGTGAGGTCTGGGGATCTGGCAGGCCACACCATTTCGCCTCTCCCCCTATCCACTGATTTGAAAACATTCGGTTCAAAGAGCATCGCCAGAGAGGGCTGGAGAGGGCTGTTGCCCCCCCCCCCCTCCTTCTAATTAAAAATTAGGTCGTTTGATAAGCCCTTTAGAATTCTGGCCAAGATCGTTAATAATACCGTATTTGAACTCCTCAAATATTAACCATGTTATTAAATATCTCACGGAATGTTGCGAAGTCTTCGCCCAATTTGACGACTTACCGAATAATAAAAATGAAATCGAACTTTGACAAAAATTGTGGCAGGAGTTGTGCCAATAAAACTAAGCATTGAAGGTGTCCTAAAAGAGAATGCCATTTTTTTCCTGGAAAAAGAAAAGCTTTAAAAATTTTGATTTTCTCACCTTGCACGACGTGTACGGTGAAGAATCTTTCAGTAGCTGAAGAAGAATTAAGACCTAGCTGAGAAGCAATATGACAAAAAGCCGCCTCACTGGCCTTCCAACGACTCACAGAAAGAATATTTTTAAAAACTTGGAGGATTTTATTAATAAAGTGGTAGACAAAATTTTCAAAGAAATCGAGAAAATATTGTTTGGATTTGCTTAATTTTTTTATAAGTTGTTTTAGATTTAAAAAATCTTTCGTTAAATTTAGTCAGTGTATTTCAAACTACATACATAGTTCATAGTTTCCCGTTTCCTAATTCCCAACATTTTCCTTATGTTGCTCCCTCCTGCCTCACTGGCTGGCGACGCCCTGGTTTGGTTTAAAAATTGACGCACTTGTAAACCAAATCATGCGGGGGCGCTATCCCGTTGAAACCAGATATTCCTTCGGTCTGGATCCTGATCTAATAATAACTGCAAGTGCTTGTGACGTTTCCATCAATAAGGAAGAGTTCAATAACTCGTTAAAGTCAAGAATATCAATCCAAACATTGACATTTATTTTTTGGTTTTTGTATGTGTACTTCCACTATCCATAAAAAATTAACGGCAGATTAATATCTACAGGTACCTATGCCTATTAATGGTGTCATCAAGCATAACGGTAGTTTTATCAGAAAACATATGGGAAAACATAATGTAAATAATTTTAAAAATCCTCGACACCTTCTCTTTAGAAGGCCTTTTTCTATTTCCTCATTTCATTTGACTGTTTAGGCATCCTTTATCACATGTCGAAGTGATGGATTTGGATTATCATGTTGATCAATTATAATATCAGGTGTCTTATCAGTAGCTGTTTCTAGTCTATCTGACCTCTATTAGTATATTTCTATTTTCTTGCGATCACCAAAAACCTCGATTTTTCTTTCAGTTAGGGCTACCATCCTTATTTCTAGTTTTTGAATTTTTGCAAATGAAAGTTTAATAACAGCCCATTTATCATATCGGTTTCATCCTTTCTAGGTGTGCCCAAGTCAAAGTCAAAGTTTTATTTGCTACTTACACAAAGTTAATATACTTCAACCTGTATGTATATAAATCATTTATCATTTATCATTCATCGTTTCGTCATTTATTGTTTAAAAACAAATTATCCACAAACTATTAAAATATAATAAAAATTAGGAAAAATAACAAACTGGCAAAATCACACCAAATATACAGCATCCTAGCAATGATTACCACGGGGCCAACAGGTTCTTATTCAAGGTGTAAAAGCAGTGGTCTAGTAAATAGTTTTTAACATATTTTTTGGATCGTATTATACAGGGTGTTTCTTAATAAGATGCAAATATTTAAGGAGCTTATTATAGGGCCCATTTTAAGAAAAAAACTTCATATAAGCACATGTTCTAAAATTCTTAACTGTTGAACTACAGGGTGCTAAAGTTTTAAGAAAAAAATATTTTTTTTATGATAACTTTGGTATGACCCTGTATATTTTTGTGAAACGTGGTATGCATCTTCTATGAATCAAAAGGCGTTTACTGCTGTACAACATAATTTTTTATTCTTGCCAGTGGCGTTCGTGCGGGATTTGAACTGCATCATTTTAAAGAGAAAAGTGTTACGCCAGTGCTTTTTCTTTACATAAAAATTATTTTTTAAATCCTTATTCCTTACTGAGCAAATCTGGTCTCTTCATTTTGATTCATTTGACGTATGGTTTTCGCATAAAAAAATAAAATACATTGATTTGAACATTGTTATGAAATTGGGTATTATTAAGGATTAATAACGTTAAATAGCTAGTAGGTAAGAATCAGATTTTGTTTTGTACACATTTACAGTTTTGACAGCAGTTGTCTACCTAGTCTAGTTGGTACGTATTTAAGTCATTAAAATTAACAATATTATTAAAAAAACATGGTCCATTTTACGAATTCTGAGTTTCCAGATATACATTACAAGACATGTATGGGCTTGCTGATGGTAACGCATTGGAAGCCAGGCGGTTGTATGAAAACCGCTTTCCAAATAGAGATATTCCGAATGCGCGAACATTTTCAAATATTCATAGAAAGTTATGCGAAAAGGGAAGTTTTGAAGTAGATAATCATCTAAAAGGAGTACAACGTACTGTAAGAACACCAGAAATTGAGGTAGCAGTTTTGAATTCAGTCGAGGAAGATCCCGGATTAAGTACCCGAAAAATTGGTAACAATTTAAATATCTCACATATTCTTGTTTGGAGAATTCTTAATGACTTTTTATTTTACCCCTACCATATCCAACGGGTTCAGGCCCTACTCCCACGCGATTTTCCATTAAGGATGAACTTTTGCCAATGGTTTCTTGAAAAAGTAAATGAAAATCCATTATTTGATACTGAAATTTCATTTACCGATGAAGCCAATTTTTCCAGAAATCCCATCCAAAACTTTCACAATAATCATTTTTGGGCTGAAGAAAACCCACATGCAATCGTGGAATCCCGTCACCAGGACCAGTTTTCCGTCAACGTGTGGGCGGGAATATGTAGTGATTATTTAATTGAACCCTATTTTCTTCCAGAGAGGTTGAATGGGCATAATTATCGGCAGTTCCTCGAGGAAGAATTACCAGCCTTGATGGAAGAAGTTCCCATTTTAGTAAGAAATCGACTCTGGTTTATGCACGACGGGGCGCCAGCGCACTTCAGCATTCTGGCGCGCGAACATTTAAAAGAAAATTATAATAATCGCCTGATAGGTCGCGGAGGACCACAGGCATGGCCACCTAGGTCCCCAGACCTCAATAGTTTAGATTACTCCCTGTGGGGTCATCTTAAAACACCAATTCATACTGAAGAGCAGTCGAGAAAGCGCATTATAGTTTCTTGCGAAACAATTAGGAACAGTCCTGGCATTTTCCAAAGAGTACGTGAGTCCATGGGAAAAAGAGCAGATGCATGCATATTTGCAGGAGGTGGACATTTTCAACACCTGATTTTCTCTCCTATTTCTTCGTGCGTTCAGAGTAATTTTATGTTAACATTCCAAAATGTATTTAAGTTCTTATAATTTCATAATTTTACCGTTTAAAAACCATTTTGTTAAATAAATTGTTGTTTAAAGTTACATAAATTGTTTTTCCTGGTAAGTGGTCTTGCGAGATGCAAATCAATATATTTTATTTTTTTATGCGAAAACCATACGTCAAATGAATCAAAGTGAAGAGATCAGATTTGCTCAGTTAGGAATAAGGATTTAAAAAATAATTTTTATGTAAAGAAAAAGCAGTGGCGTAACACTTTTCTCTTTAAAATGATGCCGTTCAAATCCCGCACGAACGCCACTGGCAAGAATATAAAATTATGTTGTACAGCAGTTAACGCCTTTTGATTCATAGAAAACGCGTACCACGTTTCACAAAAATATACAGGGTCATACCAAAGTTATCATAAAAAAAATATATTTTTCTTAAAACTTTAGCACCCTGTAGTTTAACAGTTAAGAATTTTAGAACATATGTTTATATGAAGTTTTTTTTCTTAATATGGGCTATATAATAAGCTCCTTAAATATTTGCATCTTATTAAGAAACACCCTGTATAAACAATGACTATTGACAGTTAAGAGACGTTTTTAGATTTACTTAGTCTAAATCGCTGAACCACTATCCTGTCTGAGCCTCGAGTGTTGTAGCTGTGAATATCTGAATGCTTATTGCTTTTATCTGTGCGGGATTGTAGCTCCAATTAAAAAAAAAATATATTTAGTAGTTTTTGATATACAGGGTGTTTCAATAAAAACTCTCAGGCCAATTATTTCAAAAACTAAAAGTGACATGTAAATCCAGTTTTTAGCCTCTATGATTGGCTTCACAACTGTGTAAAAAATGTTTTTGAATAATACAAGATGTAGGTGGCGCCACGGTGCAAGGAATTTTTTCGATGACAGGACTTTTTAAATGTTATGGTTCTTAAAGATAATTAATTTTTGATCAAATTATGTCCCATAAAAATTTTTGATAAATCCAACATGAACGGAAATATTTGGGGTTGAGTTTTTTTTTTTAATAATTTTAACGGGTATTTTAATTATTAATATTTTTAATATCCTTTAGCAGATTTTATTTAATTTTGGTGTTGATAATTTTAGTGATAAACGCTCGTGTAGCGCTAAATTATTACGTCCAGTGACGTCTCAGGGGACGCCTTAACAAATAATATTGACAATTTTCGAGAAATAAAAATAAAAACAATTTTCTTGCATATCTCTGGAAAACAAAAAAATCATTAAATAATTAATACCTTGTATTTTTTATTGTTTGAAAGCAAAGTTAAAACATTCAAGCATAATAAAATTAAATTAAAAGATGTTTTAAATTTTATGAAAGAACTGATGAGAAATTATACAAAATTATTAATGAAAATTAGAACAATACCAAAAACTAACTAATGGGGTCGAATGAGGTGTTCAAAATTATTGCCGTTTCCATACACACACATAGCAAATCGATATAATAATTCGGTTCTGCAAACTCTCAATAGTGTATTTCGAATAATAGCGAAAAATACAACGTACTAATTATTTAATGATTTTTGTTTTCCAGAGATATGCAATAAAATTGTTTTTACTTTTATTTCTCGAAAACGAAGCAAAATATGAAAACAATTTAGCAGACAAGAAAAGGATATTTTTAGTTGCTTAATCCGAAAAAAAAATATAAAAATTACCAAAAACTCAGTGGCGTCTTATTTTTTGCCAATATTATTTGTTAAGGCGCCCCCTGAGACGTCACTGGACGTAATAATTTAGCGCTACGAGAATGTTTTATCACTAAAATTATCATTACCAAAATTATATAAAATCTGCTAAAGGATATTAAAAATATTTATAATTAAAATACCCCTTAAAATTATTTTAAAAAAAAATTAACCCTAAATATTTCCGTTCATGTTAGATTTATCAAAAATTTTTATGGGACATAATTTGATCAAAAATTAATTATCTTTAAGAACCACATTTAAAAGTTCCTGTCATCAAATAAATTCTTTGCACCGTGGCGCCACTCACATCTTGTATTATTTAAACACATTTTTTACACAGTTGTGAAGCCAATCATAGAGGCTAAAAACTGGCGTTTACAGAATTTACATGTCACTTTTAGTTTTCGAAATAATTGGCCTGGGAGTTTTTATTGAAACACCCTGTGTATGCAATATTTGGAAATTTTTAACACCTTGTATAATGTGGTCGAGATTTTGTCGCTTGGTTGCAATTATTATTAAAGAATTGGTACTTACTGGTAACTAAGAACTGTTCAAATCAGGATCACCGTGTATTTTGGTGAAAATAGCGAAATGATCACAATCTTATTCGGAGGAGATGATATACAAAAAAATATGCTACGAAAATATGCTGCCCAATTTTTTCTTTACTTAACAGAAAATGAAATTTTAAAGCAGGAAATTAAAGTTGCACCACAAGCTTAAAATCACAACTAAATCATTTTCCAATATTTTGCAGTGACAACAGTACAAAAAAATTTAATAATCGCTAATTTTTTCCGAAAATATTAAAAAAAACGTTTTAATCAAATTAACAAACCATATCTAAACAATTTTTAATTTTTTACGTATGAGCTTGTCGACATTTTACCTAAAAATTATATTTACGATTAGATATTACAACTAAATTCAAATTAAATTTCTAGATTTTTCATTATCAGGCAAATGTTAATTTATTATTTTTAGCTACCTAATGTATCGACTTGACAATTTAGATCGCATCATCTAAAAGATTCAGTTTTGCACATTCGTCAGCATAAACAATTAGCTGTTACAGAAATTAGCCTCTTTCAGTTTAGGACACGAAAATCAATATCAAGTTTTATGGGATCTAATAAAATAATATTAATGCTAACATATTTTAGTATATTAAAGTATAAGTGGGTATTAAGGTCTTTAAAACACGCACGAATTTGCAAGCACGACGGAGCAGCCGGAGTGCTTGAAATAGAGCAAGTGTTTTAAAGACCAGTTATCAACGAATACTTTACATTATTTTTTTTATTGGTACACTTATTGGTATTTATATTACAAAAAATGGAAATAATAACTTAGTAAGTAAGTGAAATGGTCGAATTCGTGATGTGATATACCTGTCGTTGTCATGAAAATTAGTAGAACAAAAAATAACTTCCAATCTATCACATAAGATTCATTGTTGTCACCGTTGACATTGGTTGTGTATTGTTTAAAAAAATATTTTATTTGACGTTAAAAGGTAATTCTGTCAAATCAATAATTAAAACGTTGACATATTTAGACTTCACGTTTCACGGGTTGTTGATGTTGCCATGGTTACTTTAAAACACGCGCGTTTTTGAAAGCGGGATTTAAACACGCTGAGGCGTACTTTAAATAAGCGAAATAGGGTATCAATAAAAAAAAATATTAATTGTTGTGTTTTAAAAATAATAATCCAATTTTAACAATTTTCTACACCTATACCCTTAAATCAGGTCGTTCGGATTTGCGGTTTTTGAATGTCCAATGGCAAGACAAATATTTTTAAAATAGCTGCAGTCTGCTACAAAGCCCTACCAATAAATAATTAATTAAATAAGTAGGTATAGAACATCTCAAAGTATATCGTCTCTGCTACCTGTCATTTGTTTTAATAAAACCTCATTGATGTATGAAAGGGCTACAGGGTGACATATTTACAATTCTAATAATGTCACTTGTTTATCATTATTTTGGATTGAAATGTTATGCTTGTTATCAAGAGCAGGTAGGCAATTAGGATATATAATAATAAGTGCAAATACAGACTGTCCGCGGATAGGGTTTACAATAGCACAAATGGATGAAAAATTTCATTTTTCGGGAAAAAATCATTCTTGATAAAAAGTTTTGCTTGTAAAAAAAATGCAATTCACGAAGAGAAAATGTTGATTTTTTACACAGGGTTCGCAAAAACTTCAAAAACATGATTTCTCTCCAAGAGTAAACTACCTTTATTTTTTATTTTTGTCCAAAATATCAATTAAAAAACTTATTTAGAATAACGTTTGTAATTTAAATCCGAAATTTAAAATAAATTTTCGATTTTTGATTTTTTTTAAATTTTTAGGTAAATGGAAATTTTGCTGCTCAATAAAAATATTAATATAAAATTTTATTAGACCCTATTTTCCTAATGGGTGGTGTGTATCTTATTTTAAAATTTTAAATGAGTTATGTCACAGCCTTACCACGGAATATGTCGACGCAGCATTCTTTTATCTCATGCAAGCTAAGCGCTCATGTTCTCTTTTATTGTTTTACCATTGTAATTCTTAGTTAGTCTAGAGTAGTAGTGGGCAAGACGGATCTATTTTGGGATTCGGGTCACCAAATCCGAATCAGCACAAAGATCCGACTCAATGAGCCGGATCCCGGGTCTTGTCCCAAAAATCATAAAGAAAATCTTATCGGTTCTCGGCTCGGTTATTCTGAGTCACGATCCGTGTCATTGATCATTATTTTAAACGATCTTATGCGGTAGCGCCATTTAACATTATTCAAAAAATAAGAACCCCCCAGTGATCACAGAAATGGACAAACATTTAAATGAACCGGCTATTAAAAGATACGAAGATTCTTTAATATGGTGGTTTCATAGAAAAAACTTATATTCCAGACTCTATGAAATCATCAAGAAATAAAGTGACGCAACCCACAATACAATAAACACAACAGTAATAAATCGCCACGCTTCGTTTTCTTTTCCAACGCTGCGACCCGCATGTCAGGCATCGGAACGACTTTAAAAAATCTTTTAACGGATCCGAGAGCCACGAGCCACTCTCCATCGCAGCTCGTGGTGCCGTAGCAGTGAATTATATCCCTACGCCGAACGTGAACCTAGCGGTCGACAATCAAATCAAATAGATCCGTCAGATCCGTGATCCGTCTATTTTATTTTGAGAGTCGGATCAGTATGAATCTTTAAGATCCGACTCACCGATCCGGCTCAGATCCGATCCGCCCATCGCTAGTCTAGAGTCAGATTCGACAACTAAAAGTACCATTGTTATACTTGTTCTTTTCTTAATAAATAAGTTGTTTTTTTAAAAAGGATTTCCATAGATCAATCATCGTATAACTAATGCATTCCTACCATCTTTTTTTACCTTTTTATTAGTTTGCTTTACGTATGGGGCAAATTTGAGGTTGTCAAATAGAATTTGATCTGTCTTGAAAATGTTTACTTAGAACAAAGGGTTTATTTAGTTCAATGTTACGGTGCGGGCGAAAGTTCTTACAACTTTGTGATAGAGAAATAATTTAATCAAAGATACCCTAACGTTTACGTCTCAAAAATGGAACTTCATAAATTATTAAGAAAATTTCAGCGAACTGGTTCAGCTTCCAATACAAAAAAAAAACTATGATCAGAATGACGCAGCTTCCCTAATCGTATTGCAGTCTGTCGCTGACAATCCTACAATTTTATTAAGAAACCGAGCTCAAGAACTTGATGTAGTAAAAAACTCATTATTATTCAGTATATTTTAAAGGCAATCAAAATATTTCCAATTAAGACAACTTTTTTAAACGTTATAAGAAGGGGACGAAGCCAAACGTTTGAATTTTTGTCTTTGGGTCGGAAACAAAATTGTAAGTGAAAACAGGAATTTTCATAAAGAACCCCGCACTTCTCTTATGGAAAATGGCCCTCTATTAAATTTTCTAAATTTTTGGTATGTTGTAGAGAATGCTATTCTGATCAAAAGTTTTCATGGCCACAACAATATCTGCCGACTAGTTTTTGAGATACCAAGTTGCAAAATATGAATTCTCAATACATTATATTTTCGTAGTTTATAATATTAATTCGTTTTGTTTTTCTAAATTTTTGTTGGCCCCGTAGTAGATCGGATAGAATACTATAAAAATAGTTAAAAAAATTGTATTATATACCGGGTGAGTGACGGAAATTATTAAATATTTTTTGTTAAATCATTGTATTTTCGGCATTAAATTAAATGTTAACAAATTAATACTGTGGATGACATTAGCTTGGAGCAAGCTATCAGAATTTATAATATTTATATTTATACAGGGTAGCTCAAAAAGTTAATATTTTTTTTATTAGTTTTGAAAGAAATTTTGTAGATATTTCTTTATGTACTACTTGTCGCTTATCGTATGCTCCCAAATATATATAATTATCAAGGTTATACAGGGTGTTTCCGATGATAAGCGATAGAAAATTAACATAAAAATGCATGAATTTATAAATCACCCGGTATATTAAAAATGGATCGGTTAAATTTCGTTATTTTTTAATATTTTTTGCTTAAAGTGTCTTACTGATATGTTTGCTATCGATTTCCCTTTTCCTATGACCAGTTCTGGAGATATACAGCGTTGAACAGACTCAAAACTCAAAAAATAAGGAAATAAAATAACAAATTTATTTTTTATTTCAATAAAATTTGTTATGTAAGGTTATTTTATGGTTAAAAATAAATGTATTTAACGCTATACAGGGCGTTTCGAATAATTAGGGGCCTAGTTATAATTTTTGGATAAAATAATTTGGATATAATAAATTGCATAGTCATAGTTTTTATATATATTTCTTATTTGCAATGCAGTGTTAGAATACCCAAATTATTCGAAACATCCTGTATAGCATTAAATATATTTATTTTTAACCATAGAATAACCTTACATAACAAATTTTATTGAAATAAAAAATAAATTGTTATTTTATTTGCTTATTTTTTGAGTTTTGAGTCTGTTTGACGCTGTATATTTCCAGAACTGGTCATAGGAAAAGGGAAATCGATAGCAAACATGTAAGTAAGACACTTTAAGCAAAAAATATTAAAAAATAACGAAATTTAACCCATCCATTTTTAATATACCGGGTGATTTATAAATACGTGCATTTTTATGTTATTTTTCTATCGCTTATCATCGGAAACACCCTGTATAACGTTGATAATTATATATATTTGGAAGCATACGATAAGCGACAAGTAGTACATAAAGAAATATCTACAAAATTTCTTTCAAAACTAATTAAAAAAAAATTAACTTTTTTGAGTTACCCTGTATAAATATAAATATTATAAATTCTGATAGCTTGCTCCAAGCTAAGGTCATCTACTCTATTACTTTGTTAATATTTAATTTAATGCCGAAAATACAATGATTTAACAAAAAATATTTAATAATTTTCGTCACTCACCCGATATATCATAAAAAAATTTTAACTATTTTTATAGTACTCTATCTTATCTACGACAGGGCCAACAAAAATTTAGAAAAACAAAACAAATTAATATTATTAACTACGAAAATATAATGTATTGAGAATTCATATTTTGCAACTTGGACACCCTGTATCTCAAAAACTAGTCGGCAGATATTGTTATGGCCATGAACACTTTTGATCAGAATAGCATTCCCTACAACATACTAAAAATTTAGAAAATTTAACCGAGGGCCATTTTCCATAAGAGAAGTGCGGGGTTCTTTATCATGTTCTCCGATGAATCGACATTTTCAACAAACGGGAAAGTGTCTTCTGCGCATACTGGAGCGAAAATAAACCCCGTTTTAGAATTCCTGCAAGAAGACAATATTACAAAACAGTAAATGTCTGGTGTGCGATTTCTTATTATGGCTTATTTCCGTTGAAGAAATTCGAAGAAGTTTTGACAACATTCGTTTACAGCTGGAAAGATGCGTTGAATATGGAGTGGAATAGCAAATTATAAAATTATTATTTGTTGTTATTTTTAGATTTTTTTGTGTTATTTCATTTGTGAAATTAAAAATACATATTTCTGGTAACACTAAAAATCAGTTTTTAAATCTTTTTGATACCCCTCTGTCATTGATAATGTATGTATTTCGACCGCTATTGCTGCTACCAAAAAAAAAATCTTTTACCTCTAAAAATTAAAAAAACTTAAAAAATCGAAGACTTATTTTAAATCTCGGATTTAAATTACAAACGTTATTCTAAATAAATTTTCTAATTGGCACTTCGGTCAAAAATAAAAAATAAAGGTACTTTACTCTTGGAGAAAAATCATGTTTTTACGTTTTTGCGAACCCTCTATAATAAATCAAAATTTTCTCTTCGTAAATTGCATTTTTTTATAAGCAAAACTTTTTATCAAGAATGACTTTTTCCCGAAAAATAAAGTTTTTCATCCATTTGTGCTATTGTTAACCCTATCCGCGGACAGTCTGTATAGAAATATTAGTGTTCAACTCATTCTTTGTTATGTGGCACCCGTGGGCAAATTATCCTTCTGCATCTAGTAGAAGAAAACGAAATCACTTTTTATTGGATGCAAAACAAATTGTTAATAATGTGTATAAATCATCATTATTACATGGTTTAACATACGACACAATGTTCAAACGATGGGTCGATTCTAGTTCAAAGTTTAGACGAAAAAACCTTCAAATAAAGGAAAAAGAATTACAATAATTCACGCTGGGTCGGAAGATGGCTGGGCTCCAAACTGCTTGCTGTTGTCTGTCAAGAATATTAAGATGATGATGACGACTCTGAGAGTAAAACAGAATTAAGTTTAGATTAAACAAAAACTATTAATAATGTATATGTATTTATTTAAAACAAATTCATTGAATCAGCCGATACTAGGTGGACATCCATATTATAGTAATATGGGATACAGTAAATTTCCACTATATTACCAAGAAAAATAACATGTTTTGCCAACACTGTAGCTTCGTCAGATGACCATGATTTAATAAAAATAAAAATAAAAGGTTGGTGCACTAAAATTATTGAAGATGTAAATTAAACAGTGGAAGGGTTACAATAGCGGGGAAATCCAACAGAGGGTTTAAAAATTAAATTAAATTAGGTACACTCTGGGTAATTTACAAAATCTTATAAGTATATGGTCAACAAAATAAATTTAGCAGAGGTAAATTATTTAAATCTAATTGATCATTAAGTAACAGGTCCGTATTTTTAAGTTTATTTATTTCCATAGATTCTAACAAATTCAATTTTAAGCCTTTGTTTTCTGTATGTAAGATTTGAAAGAAAGGATCGAAATTATATTGATAATTAAGTAAATGGTTAGCACATATTTTTTAGAAAACTGTTCCTGTATTCTTTTGTTAAAATGCCTGCCTATTTGGCGAATGTATGTTTTAGGCCAATCTTCGCATTTGAATTTATAAACGCTTGACTTTTTGTTTTTATCGCTTTTAGTTTTATTGTTTTTGATAAATTTACTTAAAGAGTTATTAGTTTTGTAACATAAATTTATATCAAGTTTGTTAAGAAAATTGTCAATTACTTTTCTAGGTTGTCCGAAGAAAGTGACAAGTTTAAATTGGTCAGAGTTTTTGCTTCTAGGAAAAACTAAGTCAATAGCCCTTTTATAAGTTTTCTTTTTTAGGATTTGGTCAATTAGATTTGAGTTATATCCGTTATTAACTGCAATTTGTTTTATAATGTTTAGTTCTTGTTAAAAATTGATTTTATTTAGAGGGAGAGTTACTATTCTATGGACCATACTGTGAAAAGAAGCTAATTTGTGTTGTATAGGGTGGCACGAAGAGTTATGTATGACAGTCTCAGTATGAGATGGTTTATGGAAAACGGAGAGAACGTTTCTATTATCTTCTCTTTTAATATTTAAATCAAGAAAATTTATAGAATTGTCACTTTCGTGTTTTATTGTAAACTTGATATTATTGTGTAGGCTGTTAATATATTCTAAAAAGACTTTTAACTGTCTATCAGTTCCAAGAAAACAAGTTACTTTTTACTATTTCGAACCACTGAAATGCTACAGGTTCCAAAGTTGTTTATCATATATTATAATAATAATAATATATTTTGCCAGTCATTATGATTTTTTTTAAAACAGGTCATACTGTAATTATTAGTTTAGTGTATGTGATTTCGGTTGAGATAGCCGAAATGCTTAAGTAGACCTCAGACTGCTGCTTTTGCTATCTTCCGTGTAATATTATACTTTCCATTCTCGCCCTTGAATTTGCTAGCAGACTTGCCCACTGGACTTTGAAGCTGGTATACAATAATTTTGGGTTCTTTAGTCCCAGATATTTTTCAACAATACTTGGCACACCAGCAATTTTGTGATGAGCCTAAACCTTAGATGTATAAATCGAAATTATTATTGAAGATTCAAAAGTTCTTTTATCTTTTAGCGTCTCTGTTCTTCAAAGGCAGACAACCAACAATACGCTTGCATTTACAAAACATCAACTTGCCTAGGTTATAAAAACGGTTGTGTTCCATTTGTGTCAATAAATGTATTGTTCTTTATCGATCATATGTAAAATGCCGAATATAAATACCGTGCGAGCAAAAATTATTTGCATCAAAGAGGGCCTTGCATCTAAGGACGTAATGCTTAGCCGTAGAGATTAATACCTGTTGGATGTCAGTAACTACCTGAATTAGCATTTTCCTAACGTTTCTTTTATTGCTTACAACAAATTGTATAAGATACCTGTCCCAAGAAGTGGAAAGATCTTATGGAACATGCAGGACTATTCTTAAGAAGCAGCTAAATTTATTTCCTTATAAAGTGTAAGTATTCCAAGAAATACAAGCCGCAGATTTTTTTAAGACGCAGGAATTACTCTCAATGGTTTACCCAAAATTTATTTGAAACAAATAATTTATTATACCTGACATTTTTTTCGGATGAAGCCTTGTTCCACCTCTCCGGTTATGTGAATTCTCAGAATACACGCATGTGGAGTAGTGAAAATCCCCATTTATTTGTAGAGTCCACATTGCACCCTCAAAAAATTGGTGTCTGGTTAGCTTTTTCCCGAAGAAGAATTGTTGGTCCTATTTTTTTCCAGGACACAGTTACAGCACAGCGGTATAGAGACAATATTTTGAATCCATTTGTGGAGCAACTACTTGATGACGAACTACGTTTTGGATATTTTCAACAGGACATAACATTTCTCCAGAGATGCTGGTCAACACTTTCGAAAATATGAATAGACATGTGAATTTATGCTTGGAGCATGGCGGTAGCCAATTTCAGCTATTTATGTAATTATTTTTCTTTTTCTTTCTGTATATTCTTACTTTGTTAATTTTGTAAACAAGAAAAATAAATTTGTTTTTGTCTACTTACCTATTTCATTACTCATTAGTTTGTCATAATATAAATTTGACAAAATTTTAACCTAGATTTGGTTAGATATATCGTCCCCATATCATTGTGATCTAAACCAAGCCCCACGTTTTTTAATACAAGCCCTCTTTGATGCAAATAATTTTTGCCCGCACGGAAAAAATCCTTCAATATGATCTATACATAAAAGAAATTGCAAACGCCCTAAATACGTAGCAGTATGATTTTGTCCATGGATTGAATGGTTGAGTGGTAAATTATTGTTCAAATTGTTTTATTGGTCATGTTTCTCAAGATAAAATGGGAGACCATAAAAGTGGACTAGCCATATTTATTATAAAATAAAAACATAACATTGCTTCATAAAGTACAGTGACCACAAGTTTGAAAAACATCTAATAATTATCATACCCTTTATCAAATTCATTGTTGCACAGTTGTTATGATGGCTACTTTACAATTAAAGCTTATAAACACTACTGACAAAACTAATTTGATAACAATAAATGGGAAGTGAAATCCGATTACTCTAATTTAATAATTATTTACATTTTGAATTTTACCGGTAGTTCTGTACTGTGTGTGTGACTGAAAAAACTTTTTGGTAAATTAATAAGTATTAATTAAAGGGCGGATAATAGGCAATTTGAATTTTAATGCAATTTTCGCATGATTTAGTAAAGTATGTCTCAAAGTAAATCGTCTTGCCTTTTTGACATTAATTAATAAAAGGCAAATGTCTAGCCAAAATTTATTATTTACAGGTATTTAAGGAGATGAAATCAGTAGATTAAAAAAAATTAACTCTAATTTTAATTCACACAGTCTTAAATATATACTAATAATTGTCCCCTAACTAATTTTACAACACTAACAAATAATTAATAAACTTGTTTAATCTAAACCTAATTCTGTTTCACTGTCAGAGTCGTCACTTAGGTTAATAACAATGGGTTTAATATTAGTTTGCATACAAATATACGAATCTTTGACTTTTAAAATATGCTTTACTGAATTTTTCCACAAAGATTTAAGGCCTTCTTTGCTATAATTACAAATAAATGTTTTAATAAAAATTGATGGCTTCTAATTTAATTATCTGTTAAATTATTGTTCTGTACAGCTAGCACTAAGATACACAGATAATATACCGTGCGAGCGAAAATTATTTGCATTAAAGAGGGCTTATATTAGAAAACGTAGGGCTTGGTTTAGATCACAATGATATATATATATGCTTGGTTAGATCACAATGATATATATATATATATCTAACAAAATTTTGTCAAATTCATATTATGACATGATATGCCAAACTAATGAGTAATAAAATAAGTAGACAAATACAAATTTATTTTTGTTGTTTACAAAGTTAACAAAGTAAGAAAAAGAAAAGGAAAAATCATTACATAAATTGCTGAAATTGGCAACCGCCATGCTCCAAGCATAAATTCACACGTCTCTTCATATTCAGTGTTGACAAGCATCTCTGAAGAAATGTTACGACGTTCTTGGATAATCCTTTCTTGATATTGTTCTAAATCTGCAACTGGTGTTTTAAAAATAGTTTTCTAGTTCTTCTCTTCTTACAGATGGTCTTCCTGCTCCTTTTTTGTGTTGTATAGAACCTGTTTCCCTAAACACAATCACGGTTCTTTTCAGGCAATGATAAAAACCCCCAGCGATAAAAGCAACGTTAGGAAAATGTTCGTGAAAATCGTCCATGCACAAACCCGGATTGTATTGCCACTCATAATTTACTCTAACCCCGTTTAGAAAATATGCTTCAACCATGAATGTTTTGTGCTGTTCCGTAAAGCCCATTGTGTGAATTGTTCAAGAAATTTTAAAAAGGAGCGTAATTTATCGCTCGCTTTTACTTGTAACGACTGTTAAAGATGACGGAATAACTGATTGATTGTTAATTCAGGTAGTTACTGACACCCAACAGGTATTAAGCTCTACGGCTAAGCATTACGTCCTTAGATGCAAGGCCCTCTTTGATGCAAATAATTTTTGCTCGCACGGTATTTGATGAAAAATTTCAAAACGAACATTTTTTACATTTTTAGTTTATTTAAAATTCCAAACCGTTTTCAAAATATTTATCAAAAATTATAAATGTCATGCTGTCCATTTCCAATAATGAAAAAGTTATAAAATTAACATGTAGAATTTAAAATTCCATTCAAATACATTCTCTAAACTAGAGAGATAAATCTTTATAAAATTGAACTTGAACAAAAATTATTCGACAGAGATACCTACTGCTTCATAAATTGATATATTTTCTGAAATACGCATAAAAAGGTGTTGTAACTGTGTGAAATGTTTTATCAAAAATGTATGTCAACAATTTGAATAAATAATAATCAGTAATAGTAGCATAGTCTAGACAATTAAATTTGTAAAGTGCTACCAGATAGTAAAGTCAATAACAGTCAGATTCGCTAAAGAAGATTAAAGAAAATCCCCGCAAGTTGGAGGTTTAAAATTACAAGTGAATAAAAGGATTACCTATTATTTTTACCGTTGATTGATTCGTGTTTTTGGCAGCGGCGTAATGTACACCCCCCATAGACCCCGCGCGGTGGGTCAAGCTTTTTTGGATGCCCAAACAACCAAATGCCGCCAAATGAATTTATCTGCTTATACCATGTAATGGGCCTTTTCAATTTACAATAAAACGTCAACATATTATTTGATAAGCCCTGATCTTAATATTTTACAAGTTTTTACTTTTTTTAGTGGCACAAACGTTTAGGTACTACACAGGTACAAGAATATAACTGTAAAACCAAAGCGTGTAAAATGTTGAGGTTATGTAATTTTAGCTGTGATATATCTCTGGCCCCCGTGAATAAGCAAACAAGTCACCAAATGTGCTAAAATAAGATATTTGCATATGATTGTAGAACAAACCATTACCTTTTTTGTGATTAAGCAAATAAGTCGGATATCACTCATCTTACGTATTCTGTGAACATGCGATTTTTCGAATATAACAAAAATGATAAATTGAGTTATTCTACTTCTTACTAATATTAGTTTTTAGTAATAAGCAGATAAGTAAACTTATCTTGTTGTTCACGGCGGCGGTGTTACAATTATGTTCAAATAATATATATAGAGTTATTTTCTGGTGCACGCTAAAAACAGTTAAGAAACCTCGAGTTATCCTAAAATGTATCTTAAACTATAATTGTGAATATTCGGATAAGTCGCTCAAAATACACTTAAGATCGTTTCATTGCATATAACAATATTCTAACTTAGGTATACAGTACCTATTTTAGTTGTAAAGATCATTAAAATATTCCCATAATACTTTTTAGGCAATTTACCTCAACTAAATTAATATTGTTTTGTCTCTCCTGAACGATTTTAAGTCGACTTATCTGTTTATTCTTGGGGGCCAGAGATATTTGGTTTTGTTTCGGTGGGTATTATCGATCACATTGATCGAAATATGGTCTCGTTCTGCATGCAGTGGACTTGAACGTGCAGAAGATTTTAATAAATGCGTTAAATGTGTTGCAACTATGATAATAGAACGATGGTCGACATTACACCTCTAAGTGGTTGATATTATCCACTGGGGTGGATAATATCGATCAAAGAATACATTTGGATTTTTTTATTTAAAGTTGGTAAGAGTTTCTTTTATTCTAATACGTTTACCAATAGAAAAGCTGCCAAAGAAAGTTCTATCCAAATAAAAGTTTTCAACTGCAAATACATGTATATTTTGTTTTTCTTTAGGAAAAAGTCTTTAGTGGCCGATATTAGAACACTTTTCCTTACCTGAGTTATGAACTTAACTTAAATATTGGTGCGCTACAAAAGGTCGTCGTTAAAGTCATTGATGCCGATTTTAAAGGTGAGCGCGTTACGAATAGCCTATATCTTTCCACTTAAAGAAATAGTCCATACTTTAAGTGGAGTGTATGTTTAAAAGGAAAAGAAATAAGACACTTTAAGTCTTCCTCCACTGGTATAATAAGAAAATATTAAGTAAAATATTAAGTTTTAATTAAGGGTAAATTCTCTACCTACATGTTTCGAATGTATATACATTCAGGAGAATAGAATAAGGAAAATAAGAAATGCAACAGGTGCAAACAGTCCAAACGGAGCTAAAAGATGATGGAAAGGACAAATAAAGTAATTGGAAAAACGTCCACCGTAATGGTATACCTAGCAAGAGGTCATTCGTGGAAAATTGGCAAAAACCATGATATTAAGCTAACCTAGCAGTAAGCTAAGTGTCAAATTAGTGACATCGCACCATAAGTGTGAGGAGAGAAGAAAATTGAAAATTGGAGTGGTAAATATTGTAAGAAGTTTTATAAACAGATGAAAAAAAGTCACATTATGGTGACCCAGTGACGTAAGTGTGAGGAGAGGAATATTTGAAATTTGAATAGTTGAAGTCGTAAAAATTATTTTAATAAAAATTGAGGAGTAGCTGAATAGTCATGTAATAAGTGAATTAGCAACTTAAGTTTGAGGAGGTATTTAAGTGTAGAAAATTTAAAAAGTTTTTCTGTTTTTTATATTATGAAGATATCCTTGTTTATGAGAAAAAATAATAGTAATTCAAAATCTTCGTTCTGGACATTGTTAAGTAGAATTAAAATTTAAGAAAAATTAATTAAGTGTGAAATCGAGCTGACAATCCAAAGAAAGACGAGGTTTTGCCAATTTGTCACGAATGACCTCTTTAGGTATACCATTACGGTGGACGTTTTTCCAATTACGTTATTTGTTCTTTCCATCATCTTTTAGCTCCGTTTGGACGGTTTGCACCTGTTGTATTTCTTATTTTCCTTACTTTATTCTCCTGATGATGAATGTATATACATTCGAAACATGTTGAGAATTTACCCTTAATTAAAACTTAATATTTTCTTAATATACCAGTGATGGAAGACTTAAAGTGTTTTATTTCTTTCTCTTCTCTATATCTTTCCGTTTTTCGCCAAAGGTTTTTATTTTACTAAATTTAAAAAGAAAAACATGTTTTAATATCAAATATGAACTAAAATACATCTATTTTTACAAAAATATCATACAAAGAACAAATTGTTGTAAAAATAGAATAAGAGTTTGCTCGGTTTATAAGAACCAAATAGAAAAATATGATGAATTTACAAGATATGATAAAGCATTTATTTTATTAAAATATAATTCATTACCAAGATGACAAGCTTTTCTTAAAAGAACATTTAATTTAAAAAGAAGTTGTTTTAATGTGCTTCAATATTGGAACACTGGGTATACCATAAATTAGTATTATCTACCGCCAGTAAGTACCGATTAGTGCTTGAATAATTATGTTATCAATTTATACTAAGAATTAATGTTACCGAGATTTGTTTACACGCTTCTGACGAGTAGGATATCGAAAATAAATATTTTTATTAGTATCAACGTAAATCACGTGAAAGAAAAAAATCACATGCTACGTACGTACCTACTAGTAAAAGTTCTTTATCTTTTTTTAATCTTAAGTTGGCCTTACGAGGTGTACCTTTGATTTGATATTTTTTGTAACTAAACCGCGAAAATTTTGTGCTCAATAGACCTATGCATTTCTTAATGTTTATATTTCTAAAAGAATCGATATTTGCAGATACCACACATGTCCAAAATATAAGTATAAGTTTTTAAGAAAACGCGAAAAACATTTTACTGTTATTCACAATATGTTTTGCTTCAATCTAAACGTTTAAAATGCTAACTATCAGTTAGTCTGATTAGTTTTAAATGATCATTCTAATTTATAAATAAAAACTACGTTTTCTACGATTTAAAAAAAAATTGACATTTGAGCTTTATGCATAGCGCAGGTGAAATTATTACTACAGCAGATTTTATTTAAGCAAACTATTATTTCAAAAATGATATAGAAAAAAAGCTATGCAGTGGTAGTAGGCCATAGAAGTATGGAACTGTAAAATTGTTGATATTTTTCCAAAATTAAAAAAAAAAGTTTTAAAAAAAATTTAAAAAAATAAAAATTTTAAATTTGAAAAATTAGAAATTTACCATTAATACAAGCTTAAACTCGTTCCCCACCCCATTCTACTACTACTTAATAGATAATTGGCGCTAATGATGGCGCACGAGCAATCAAATCAAGCGAATACCGCAATCTGCGAAAACGCGAAAACTTAGGTGAAACATGGACGTGTGTACTTTGCATAGTACTAAACAGTTAAGTATGTAGATTCATTTTCTAAATAACCCAGATTTGGGAAAATGTGAAAATGTGTTGTTTCTGCAAATACCGATTCAAAAATTATTTTAGTATTTTTTGTTCTGTGAACTGCTGGCTAGCTGCTGGTAGTGTAGGTATTAATGCCCATTCGCACCGCTATAGATTTAATACAGGATTAGATAATCCGAAATTAAATATTAATCTGGGATTATATATTTTTAACACAATATCTAATATAGGGGATTAACAATTCCGGATACGGATGATATGGCAACGTGGCGTCTTTATAGGGATTTTCTTTTTCACCAAGTAAATTCGGTTCTGTGTCAACTAAATGTCAAAAACCGATGGTAATTTGGATATAAACAAAGGAGAGCCCACTCTGTGAGTGTTGACAAGCGGAAGACCTCAACCACATATTCTTTGAAAGCCGAATTAACTTCCCGTATTCTTAAATTTGCATTACCCACTACCTAGGTATTAGGAGAGAAATTTCCCTTGTTATTTCGAAACAATTCTGCATCATATCCTCCTAGAAATTTATTATTGGGTAAGATATCTGCAAATATTTTTAAAAAACTATTGTTTAATAATTATTCATTCAAAATTAAAATTTTTTAATTGTTTTGAAAGTATTATATCGAAGATTGCCGGACAAGTAGGTTATTTTAAAAGAATCAGTTCTAATTTAAGTTTGTTTTCTAAAAAAACTGTATTTAATACTATTATATTACCACATTTTCTTTATTTTGCTTACATTTTATATTGTGCTAATGAGGAAATATTTGACAAATTACAAATTTTACAAAATAAGGCAATGCGTATTCATTTTAATTGTGACAAAATAAATATACAAAAATAAATTTTATGTTAAAAAATTTAGATTGGTTAAATGCGGGGTTAAATGTCAGAAATTTAATTTTTAATTTAGTATGTATCTTTAGGTATACATAAAATTAAAAAAAAATGTATTGCCTGATTGTTTCAAAATTTTCATTCTTTTAATCATGATCATAATAATAAAACAAAAAAAACTAATCAACATTTTTTTGTGGATAGAGTGTCTAAAACATTAGCTTATAGATCTATTTTTCATAAAGGTTTAATAGAACATAATAATTTCGAAAATTCTATTAAATCTCAAATATCATTAAAACTATTAAAAAAAAATTAAGATTACTACATTTAATTAAAAAACAAAATGATACGTAATATTTAATACAATTTGGAAAATGTTTTACTTTTCTCTCTGTTTTTGTTAAAAGAAGGCGGCGTTTTAAAATTTAAAAATAAATCTATAAAATGTGCTAAAAAAATGTATTAAAAAATATGTAAATGTAAAACATGTTACTACTACTACTAATAAAACAAAATACTTATAGATCTGGAAATTGAATACGGATATGAGTGCCATCCATGCAACCTATAACCCTCGGAAACCTGAAAATATCATAGTACTTGGTCTGTACATCCAATAGGTCATCATTTTCAGTTATATTTCAATTTTATTCAATTATATTTCAATTATATATCAGTTATATATATTATATTCTTGACGCTGTTGAGGTGGGCATTACGGTGGATCGAATTTTTATTTTTTCGAAATGCATTTTCGGCCACTGTGGAAAAGATGCTATATTATTATATTAACAGAATTGGGACTGTGTTAATATTTTTTATAAATCCAATTGCTTTATACTGCCCTATAGACTTGAAAAAAATATTAAATCATGAAATTTGTCTAAAATTCAGCATGGTGGTTTGAACTGTTTTTCAGTGAATTCCTTTTTGGCCATTGCTTGATACATCCTACATAGAAGCACAATTATGGTCATGTCTTTATAGCTGTTAAATTCAAATTACTTTATACTGCCCCATTGACCTAAAAGTTTTGAGAATTTCTTGAAAATAGCATGAAAATTAAAAATATTTTATGGATAAAATGGGTTTAAATTTTTTTACTATTTCTCTAGCATGTTGTTATTTGACAATAAACATAAGTCCATAAAACAGAAGTGCAGCAAATGAAACGTTACAAAATCACAATGGTCGATGGGCATGCCCATATAATCAGCAACTGATGATATGTGTCCCCCGTCGCAAAGAATCTCAGAGTTGTCGGGAGTTGGTTTATTGTAGAAACACTCTCAAACATTAAAAAGCTAAGTTATTAGACTGGATAAGATATGAACTTTTATTAAAAAAGTCTTTTATTCATTGAAAAGTAAAAGGCCTAAACAAGTCTTAGTACCAATCATGGGGATATTCCAAATGAATTTCAATTTCTGCAAGCACAGCAAGTACTATGGCTTTCCTCAGCCTAAATCTTCAAAAAAAATTGTAGCTCATCAAAATCTTCAAAATAATTACTCCTGAGATTTCTTCTTGGAAAAACAAAACCGATAATATCAAGGACCTCTAAATCTTCTTCAAAAATGTTATCTTTAAAAACAAAATCCATCAATGCATCCATAATTTCATTGATCAAAATACTATAAAGCAAAAACGTGATTTGTGTGGCAAATGAAACCACAAAACTAACACCAAACTACCAAACCAAAACCAAACGTTTTTAAGGTTACAATTTAAGAATTAGGACTTAATTCCGAAATAATCCCTTGATTTCTTAGGATTAAAATATAATCGTGGATTAGGTGATAATCTTGGATTACAAAAGCAGTGCAAATGAAATTTCATCCCAAATCCAGTGTTAAGCAGTAATCCTGGATTACATAATGCGGTGCAAATAGCCATAAGAGCAAACACTAGTGCTGCCTTTGCCATTTCGTTTTTGATCAATATTTCGTTTTAGCTTAGGCCAAATACCCTTCTGTGGAGTACAATGAGCCTAATAAATAAAAATGTAGCAATTACTTTTTCTTATAAAATCGAAGTAATTTCTTGAAAGCCAATGAATAAAAACTGAAGTAATTGCTTTTGCATCCAGCAATTGCATAAAAGTGCAGGAATTGCTTCTAGTCAATGCTTTTTCTTTAAAAAATAGAATCAATTGCTATCGTTTGCTTAAAATGTGATGAATAAATTAAGGAATTGCTTTTTCTAGTGTAGCGATCGCTTTCAATTTTTTAAGATAGGTCGACCCTTGCATCATTTGCTTGGTAGCAGTCAACTTTAGTTCTCCGCGGCATACATGTGCATCGCTCTTAATTTGTGTCTATAATTATGGCTGAATATATGAACGCCCATAAAAGAAAAATCTACAGTGTACGTAAAAATGGCAGATATGATGATTTCAGAAAGTTATATCGATTTGACTGCGAAAATGTTAAGTGATTGGCAAATTATTTTTTGATTGACACTGATAAAAGGCGAGGGGGTGCACTGTCACCTTTAATTAAGATTAAAGTCTTTCTGCGGAAATTGTCGGATTCGGGCTTTCAAAATTATGTAGTTGAAGAACTCGGTGTTCACCAAACTACTGTCTGTAAGACATACACTTCTGCAATGGATGCAGTTTCGGAGAAGGCCAATATTTTTATTAAATTTCCTACAAGTGCTGAAGCTGTTGTGGAAGCTAAACGGTTGTGGTCAGAGAGATTTATTTGTGTTCCTTCAATTTGTGAACGAATATCAATAGCTTGTCTTTAATTTCTTCATTACTACTATCACTTTCCTCATTTTCACTGAAATCTGCCATATCACAAATAAAACTTTCCTATTTTCCACAAAAACGTAACAGATTACTATTGTACTAAATAAATAGACCAACGTTGTTGTATTTACGTTAACTCTTTTGCAAATTAGTCACCAAACTGAACATGAAATCTATAATCTGAACAAGTGGATAAGACACGCCTGAACTTGTGCTGAATAAGCATTTGCTACAGATGTGTAAGAAAAACAGCAATTGCTTCAAGATTTTATTTATATCCAGATCTAGCAATTGCTTTTACTTATAGCATTTGCTACTCAATCAATTGCTTTTACTAAAAAGTAATTGCTTCAAGTAATTGCTTAATTTTTATTCATTAGACTCATTTACCTACTAACAGTTACACGTGAGAAAAGGTTGGATTTATAAATTAATAAAAGCAGAAAAAGAAATATGCGTATGTTTTTAATAATTTATTAATAATTTTTTTTTAAACTAAAAGCTGTAAGAAACTGCTATCCAAACTTGGGTAGGTATTTGGTCGCTTTTAATCGACAAATAAACGAAACAATGTAGATAAGAAAATGTAGTGGCGAATGCGTCACTAGTATTTGTTCTTAATCATTTCACAGCAATAACATGGGCTTTTTTATAGAAATATCTTAAACATTTTGTACCTACTCATAGAGCCTAATGATTAAAAATTAAGCAATTACTTGAAGCAATTACTTTTTGGTAAAAGCAATTGCTTGACTAGCAAATGCTATAAGTAAAAGCGATCGATAGATCTGGATATGAATAAAATTTTGAAGCGATCGCTGCTTTTCTTACACCTCTGTAGCAAATGCTTATTCAACCCAAATTCAGACGTGGCTTATCCACTTGTTCAGATTATGGATTTCATGTTAAGTTTGGTGCCTAATTTGCAAAAGAGTTGACGTAAATACAACAACGTTGGTTTATTTATTTAGTACAATGGTAATCTGTTACGTTCTTGTGGAAAATAGGAAACTTATATTTGTGATATTGCAGATTTCAGTGAAAATGAGGAAAGTGATAGTAGTGATGAAGAAATTAAAGACAAGCAATTGATATTCGTTCACAAATAACATAAATAAATCTCTCTGACCACAACCGTTTAGCTTCCACAACAGCTTCAGCACTCGTAGGAGATTTAATAAAAATATAGGCCTTCTCCAAAACTGCATCCATTACAGAAGTGTATGTCTTACAGACAGTAGTTTGGTCAACACCGAGTTCTTCACCTACAGAATTTTGAAAGCCCGGATCCGACAATTTCCGCAGAGACTTTTTTCTTATTTAAAGGCGACAGTGCACCCCTCGCCTTTTACCAGTATCAGTCAAAAAATAATTTGCCAACCACTCAACATTTTCGCAGTCAAATCGATATAGCTTTCTGAAATCATCATATCTGCAATTTTTACGTACACAGTAGATTTTTTTTTTAAGGACGTTCATATATTCAGCCATAATTGAAGACACAAATTAAGACCAATGCACTTGTATGCTGCGGAGAACTAAAGTTGACTGCTATCAATCGAATGATGCAGGGGTCGACCTACCTTAAAAAGTTAAAAGCAATTGCTACACTAGAAAAAGCAATTCCTTAATTTAATCATCACATTTTAAGCAAACGATAGCAATTGATTCTATTTTTTAAGAAAAAGCATTGACTAGAAGCAATTCCTGCACTTTTAAGTAATTGCTGGACGCAAAAGCAATTACTTTAGTTTTTATTCATTGGCTTTCAAGAAATTACTTCGATTTTATAAGAAAAAGCAATCGCTATATTTTTATTCATTAGGCTCAATGTCTATGTTAGATCTGTTTTTAAATTTGTTGGAGAAAATATTTATTTCTTATACAATGGAAGTAAACAATATTTCATTTATTCACGGATCATGCAAACCATTTAAATCAGTAATTGTCCCATCGCATTTTGAAAATTAAATGCTCTATATAATTTATTGCCTTCAGCTGTCACTACATAGGTACACACAAATTGAAACACAATATCTATCTTATCTCATTGGGCTTCCATTTATGAACGTAGGCCTCTCTAATCTCTCGCTATATCTTTTAACATTGTGCTCTATATCACATTAAACCATCGGACGTGTAGACATTATCTGCAGATAAACCTACCTTGTAATCTCTTGCCTGTTGGAGTGACACGGTTTTTCTGAAGACTAAGCAAGGTATTTGTTTTTTTTATATATTTCTCCATTAAACGAGGTTGTCGTTATCCCGATGTAGCCCTCAACTGGCCTAATTCACGATAAGGTGTTTCAATTTTGCTAATGGTGACTTGCGAAATTGTTATAGTAAATCAGGGTGCTGCTCTTGAAACCAACGCGCTAGTTTGGCTTGAGTTCGCAATCTATCGCCATGACCATTATTCCTTGAATCAAATTTGGCTATAATCGAATTAGGGTGGGATTAACGACGCCATTTTCTATCGTCAATTCGATTTACCTAACTGTTGACGTTTCGTATGCGCACTGCAGTGCTGTATTGATCAGAGTAGTTATTTTTATGCTTTTGGCATATGAAGAAGAAAGACAGACATATTCTCGAGCTGGTAGAGCAAAGCAGATCCAAGTCAACCGGTCATAGTTTTGTTTACTTTCGTGTTTTGTGCATATGACATGATACCTACATGTTTCATGCTTAGAATTCTTCGTAAAATGCATATTTTTAAACATATACACAGGGTGTTCTGTTTAAAATTCTGTTTGAATTTCCGGTTCAACCGGAAGCCATTTGAATGGTGAAAATGTGCGCCCAGTGCATCCATATAACCCACCAAAACTTCATAATAATGTTTTATTTTATAAGGACGTGACAGCTGGGTAGTAATTTCGTTGACATCTGGTATACCCAAGCTCCATTTAAAAAAAAATTCTGCAATATACTTTTATATCAGGATTTAAAGGGTTTAATTTAATAAAATAACAATAGTATTGTGGGATACAGTAAAACAAAGTTGAACTTGTCAATTTTCACTATCTTAATAAGAAAATGACATGGTTAGCTAACACTGTAGCTTTGTCACATAACAATGATTTAATAAAAGGTGAAAATAAAAAATGGGTGCAATAAAATTAAATTATTGAAGATGTAAATAAAACAGTGAAAGGATGACAATAGCGGGAAAATCCGAAAGAGGATTTAAAAAAGTAAATAAGGTATAATATGGGTAATTTACAATCTCAAGAATATGGTCAACACTATAAATTTAACAAAGGTGAATTATTTAAATCTAATAATTGATCATTAAGTAACAGGTCCGTATTTTTAAGTTTATTATTTCCATAAATTCTAACAAATTTAGTTTAAGGCCTTTGTTTTCTGTATGTAAGATTTTAAAGGAAGGATCGAAATTATGTTGATAATCAAGTAAATGGTTAGCATAGTTTAAGTCGGTTTTATTTTTACAAAACTGTTACCCATAATGTTCCTGTATTCTTTTGTTAAAATGTATATATACCCATTTGGCCAATGTACGTTTTAGGACAATCTTTGCATTTTAATTTATAGACGCCCGATTTTTTGTTTTTATCGCTTTTAATTTTATTGTTTTTGATAAATTTACTGAAAGAGTTATTAGTTTTGTAATACAAATTTATATCAAGTTTGCTGGGAAAATTGCCAATTACTTTGCTAGGTTGTCCAAAGAAAGTGGTTAGTGTTTTTGCTTCTAAGAAAAACTAAGTCAATAGCCTTTTTGTAAGTTTTCTTTTTTAGGATTTGGTCAATTAGATTTGAGTTATATCCGTTATTAACTGCAATTTGTTTGTTTTTTAATATAGTGGAAATTTACAAGTTCGACTTTGTTTTACTGTATCCAATAATAGTATAATTATGGATTTCCACCTAGTATCGGCTCAATCAATTAATTTAATAAAAAAACTTTTGACTTAGTTCAGAAAATTTCATTTCGTTTTAAAATAAAATACTTGTTTATAAATAATTGTGATTAACAGCTGCGCCAAGTTTATTCGGAATATCGCCATTCTGATACTAATATTGCGATATTTAAATAAATCTATTTATCAAAAGTTTACTTTTTAATTCAGTATATCTATACATACTTAAAAAACCAGTTAGTTACCGAAAGATAAGGCGGTGCACCAAATAGAAATGAGAAATGGCACGTAAGATTGTAAGTATCATGTTGGAAAAGTAGTACTTTTGGACAAAAAGGTAAATGTAATTGCCTTTTTTAATTATTTTTAAATTCTACCACTTTATAATATGTAACATAAGTATAGGCACGAGTTTTTTGCAATCAGATTAGTATGATTATTATTTTATTTTAAGAATGTTGTAAGCATTTTCAAGAACTTAAATTACACGTTAGGGTTTAATGCCACTAATTTTATTATTTCACATTTTTAAACTCTATAGCTATATCAAACTCATAGGATAAGGAGGGTACTGTAATAATGTACTGAGGGTAGTCTAATACGAAATTATATTTTTCTCTTATTTTTTTGTTTATGTTGTCTTTTATACATAGTGGTTTGGAGCCTTGAATTGTATTTATCTTTTCAGTCATATACACTCTCGTGTAAAAAAAAACGGGCATGATAAAATTTGGATTAAGTTTAGGGTTTTATAGCTTTTTATTTTTACTCAGAAGTAAGTGATTTTTTAGAAAGCTCTAGATATATTTATTAGTTTTAACATGCCTATACAAATTTTAGGAGAAATTGTTTTTTTTTACATATTGTACAAGGATAATTGAAAAGTTCTTTTTTTTGCCTAGTGTCAAAACACCCTGTGGAAAATTAGGAAGCAAAATTACTTCAAAATATCCAGTTTCATTAAGTCGCAAATAGTCTTTGCTTTTTGGTTTTTGATTCATGTCAATAAGTGCATTATTTGTTCTCACCCAAATGCAAAATGATCTTGATGATGTCAATAATTTATAAAACGCAAAACTAAAGCTATTGATGACCGATTTTTTGTACTTAAAACTGTTCGGAATCGTCGTTTGACGTCAGTACAGGCGAAAAACCAACTTCGAGACGTTCGAATTAAAAATGTCAGTTCTTGGACAGTTCGTCGAAGATTACACGAGGGTAATTCAAACTCACGCAGACCAGCAACTGCACCTAAATTACTAGTTAAAGTTAAAAGTTAAAATATTAGTTTGTCCTAACATCTCAAAACTTACCACATTATGACGATGTTTTGCACTATTTTCATGTTTTTTATTTTCTCTGAAAGATGTTTTAAGTCCTGCACCCCATTTATAGTCTATTTATCATCCCCGTCAAAAAGAAGACACACGAAACAAAAAAAAAAATCCTCACAACCGCATATCCAGGATTTTTTATTATATACATATTTCTTTGTCAAACTTACATTTTGATTGTACTTGTACTATGTTCAATTTCTAGTGGCCGCCCTGCATTTTTTAAATCAATTTTTTCACTTAAGCTCAGAGAACTAAACACAAGCTTCTGTAAATCACTGACCTTCATATTACACGACATTTTCCAACAACAACATAACTAATAAATCAAATCAAAACAAATAAACAAAACGTTAGCGCCTATCGGCATCGACAGGTCGCCTCGCCAGAGTACATAATATATTGATTATTTTACGGTGGCATCGCGAACAGCTGTTGTTTGGCGTGGAAAACTGGAGCTCATCGTGGCCGCTCGTTGTGCGATGTGTAGGTGACGTCACGCCTCTGTCGTCATAACAACTCATCGAGAAGCCGCGTTAAATCGGGACGGATAATCGATCGCCCGCCCGCGCTTAGTATAAAAAACATTGAGACCGCGCAACTCGCTTGTCTATGAGTATAGCCTGCCCGCTGGAACAGGGCTATGTTTGGTTTGATTTATGCCCGCGCTTAGTATAACCTACCCGCTGGAATAGGGCTATGTTTGGTTTGAATTATGCCCGCGCTTAGTATAACCTACCCGCTGGAATAGGGCTATGTTTGGTTTGAATTATTTTAATGGATTGCTTACATACATTGCTTTATTGTTTTTTTAAGTAAAGTATTTTTGGATTCTGTTTGAAATAATTGCAGGGAGGGCGGCGCCCCAGAGCCCTTCATTAACGAGCCGCCACTGGTAGCTGGGCAAACTTGCTTATATCCACGTTATTCTTCCTGGAAACTGTGGCGCGTAACTGGAATAAAATGTCCACAGACTGGACGAACTGTACTTCTGTGCTAATGTCTTAAAATATGCGAGGATGCGAGGAATACTCTTTTCCTGTAAGTAGTTTTTTTTTGTTACACCAGCTGATAAAACGGTCTTTTGGGCAATATATATGTCTGATGGAAGATCCGTTTCACTCATTTTTGGTAGTTTTTTTTACATGCTACTTTGATTTTTTTGTTCCGACACTGTCATTTTTTGTGTAAGGTCACTGCATAATATGGAGGCCATTTTGAACACATAAAAAAACGAAAAATCTGGGTCTTAAATAAAATGTTGTATATCACACGCAAGCGCGGATCCAGGGGGGGGGTCATGGGGTTCATGACCCTCCCCAAAACAGAAAAAAAATAAATGGATTTACTGTTTTGACTACCTCTGCAGCTTTTTCACAAGATTCATGACAACATTACCATACATATAAATTAGTTACCTATATTTTTTCTGTTGATTGAATTCACTTTAACATTAATTTACATGCATATATTATCCTTTTTAATGTAAAGTTTGTCATTGGAAATTTTCTCGCCTATAGCGCATTCTCTGTCAAACTTTGGGCGTGGTCGCAAAATTTTTTCGCCTGCGGCGCTTTTTAACTTCGTTTATATGATTATGACCCCCCCCCCCCTTCAAAGCAAAGTTCTGGATCCGCGCCTGATCACACGTAAGGTAAGAGTCATTACAGCACTCGTGTGGTTACCACGACTCGATCATCTACGACCTCGTCGGGCAATATTCCTCACTTGTTACTGTATTAAAGCTCATACCGTACTAGTAATAGACTATTATATCCTAATGTTGAGGGGTTTAATTGAATACATTAAAACAGCCATAATTATTTTCCTCTGGTATTTGGACCTTGACGTTTTATTATTGTTTAGCTGTGATCCAATTATTTATTTAATACTTTAAGACGGAAAGAAAACAAAAATAAGTGATTCGACAAACAGCGTATGTTTGTAATAGCACTTAGAATCCCGTTGTTTTTTAACCAAATTACCGTGGATCTTGATGGAAACGTCAATGAAAATTGGAAAAATAGATACGCACACATTTTCTGCCACTTTTAACTTTAATGTAAGATTAATGATACCAATGATACCATGTAATATATCACCTGACAAAATGAAGTAATAATACAAGTGCAGAAAGTTAGTCTGGAAATTAATTAAAGTACTTTTAAAATTAATAAGAGTGAATGTTTAAAGCACATTCACCACAAACCTCAGATTTAGAATCATGTATTGTAATGAGTATGTAATAATCAAAAGAAAACTCCTATAGGAAAGGAGAGAGGTTTCCTTTTCCTCTATAAAATGGTCAAATTTGCTAATACAATACAATCGCGATAATATGAATATGCAATCTTATGAACGACTCGGTAGTATGAACATAATATTTTTTGCATTGACCACTCTGTAGTATGAACAGTGTTTAATAACGGTAATATGAACAACTTGTTAAATCTTGTTTGTTTTGGTTTCGCGGCCTTAGCCATTTCTTTCTTGATTCATTGTAGTATAATATGTAGCTTGTAAAAGTGAACATTAGATTAGTGTAGTGTTTATATCTTCAGTGCAAGCAAAAGAGTGTTATACATTGAATCGTACTTAATTTCATGCATTAATCAGTTTAAAATGGTTAAAGTAAAAGGAAATTCAAAATGCCTTTCTCTTTCCGAAAAAGCAAAAATCATAGAGGATGTAAATAAAGGTTAAGGAGTACCTAACTTTACTGTCAAAAAAATATGGAATTGCAAAATCTACAGTTTGCTCAATTAAGGGAAAAAGCAGAAAAATTATTGAAAAAGTAACCAATACAATAAAACCAACCAAAAAATGCACATTAAAAAGACTTGAACTGCCAGAAATGAAAATTTAACTTTATAAATGGTTCCTTGCCCAACGCGAAATGTCAGTTTCTGGAAATATTTTATGATACAGCAAAAAGCATTAAGTTTAAGGGCCAGTTTAAATGATGTTAATTTTAAAGCTATGGATGGTTGCGAAGATTTAAGGAAGGAACGTTACTGAGTGCGATTTTTAAAAATTACTGGCAAAAAACTTTCAAGCCAGCCAGAACTCATCAATCCATTTAAAGTTAATTTGGGAAGGGTGATTGAAGAAAGAGTATGATTTAAATGAGCACCAGCTGTATAACGCTGATGAAACCGAGCTGTATTGGCAACTACTACCTGATAAAACTTATGTCTCTTTGGCGGAAAAAACTACCCCTGGACTAAAGATTGCCAAAAGCCCGAAAAAAACTGGCGAATTTGGTAATAATTGATCTTACTACAATTTGGTTTTTGCCAGCGAAGGCTGCTTAAAAAAAAGGAAACAGGTTATTGATAAGGTTGTTTGTTTAGCTGTATAGCTACAAATAAAATAACATAAAAATCAGTAAAAAAGTATTTAATTTAAAATGATGTTTAAATATAACGAAATTGAAAATTTCGACAAGTAATCTGTTAATCTAACTGTGGCGCAATAAAATGGAAGAAAAAAACGGAATAATGACTAATAAGCTATCGGATAAAAATGCACACAATTTTATTGGGGCTCTACTACAGATCTGTGAGTAATAATATGGTATTTGGGGTAAAAATGAACATCCGTATTAAAAAAAAATGAAGAATACAGTTAAGTAACAAATTTTGTAAACAGTGGAGGTATAAGCTTTTTAAAAGGGTGGAGGGGGGGTAGTAGGAATTGGGCTGGCCCCCAATCGCCGGGTTAGTGCAGTACGAAAAAAAATTTTGGGAGTAAAAATTACTAATCTGAAAATGATTTTTGCCGGAAATGCATAGTTTTTGAGATATTTCTTCTTAAAGTGCTTGGTCTAGGTTTCCGATCCAAAGGTCGATTTTATATACATTGCTGATACGAAAAATTTGTAGAATGGAGCATATTTCTTGCATTTTAATATTTTATTCCCCTGTTAGTAAGGAGGAATTAATTTAAAATACTCGGGTCTTAATATAAATATTTTAACTGAAAACCCAATAAAATTTGTCCTTATATTAACGTGGAGGAAATTTAAATATAATTGTGTAAAAAATAGTGACTTATTTGCACTAAAGAAGTTGGAATATTCTGCAGTGGCACAAGGATGAATGTCTAAAAATATTTTTTTATATTTTTTATATTCTTCTTTGGTTAGTTGAACAGATGTCATGCTGCAGTAGTGTAGAGTCAGGACGAACTGAACCTCTCCTACCATATAATGTAACAACATTTATACAGTTTGTGAATAAAGGTCTTTATTATTATTATTATTTTTAAAGCTAACGGCGAATATCCTTTTCAGATTCGTAATATATCTTCATCCGTTAAAAATTCTCAGTTTTATCGTAGTGAGCGGTAATAGATATTTACCAAAAAATTACTATCATATATAATATTCAAAACAAGATAAAGATACAAGAAACAACTTATTAAATAAAATCTCGAAAAATCTGTTCTTCTTTTTAATCCTGCAATAATGTTATCGATAATATTGTTCACATCTAAATAGTTTCTCGAATTATCTCAGGGGTGATGGAGGAACACCCCTCCCCTCCGCCCTTTTCCCCTGGGATCGCCCCTACCATATAGAAAAAATACGACGTTTCTATTTTAAGAACAATATTCTAAAATAAAAACTGTTTGGGTTATTGGTTTTTAACTTTTTTTACAAATTATCTTGAAAATTACATAACCACCAATTAGAAGGCTCCTTTTTGTTTACGTTGCTTATAGCAACGGGAGATTATCGCGATAATTTTGTTAGTTCCTATTAACTTAATGAAATTACTAAGTGATAATTTTTCTGTCAAAAATGACGTGCTTTATATCTATTGGCAAAACTCACTCATAATAAAATCAAACATTTTGTTGCTAACTTGTAATTTTTATTGATACTAACCAATTTGCTTTACACATCAAAAATTTAACTAAACTCATCGGAAATATGTTTTTTTAAGTCTCATTTCAAACTATGTAGACATGTAATTTCAGATATTATGGTTGAAAACGAATTAATGTTTTTAGTGTTCCTGAACTCTTAGTAATAAACCTTAGTTACTAACAAATAAAATCAACTTCTATTGTAAAAATTTAGTGCGTCATATTTAACTAAACTCATGGGAAATATGTTTTTTTAAGTTTCATTTAAAACTATGTAAACATGTAATATCAGATGTTATGGTTGAAAACGAATTAATGTTTTTAATGTTGCTGAAATTTTACTAATAAACCTTAGTTACTAACAAGTAAAATCAATTTCTATTGTAAAAATACAGTGCGTCATATTAAACTAAACACATCGGAAATGTGTTTTTTAAAATTTTATTATAATTTAAAACTATAAAGACGTTGTACTTCAAATAACAAATTTGTTATTTAATGTTTCTCACATTTTAGTAATAAAATGAGTTACTAACGGCTAAAATGAACATCATTTATAAAACCCTAATTAGTTAGAATTAACTAAAGCCGCCGGAAATATGTTTTTGTAGCATTTTAGCAAAAAAATTATAATAAGAAAAAACTCCAATTTATGAAATTTTCTTACCGAATCTCCCACGCAGCAGAATTAATTCCCGATAATGTTTTTCTCGGTTTCACTCATGTTTTTGTTGATAGAAAAGTTCCCTCGTCTTCGACTCGAGAGGGACCTTGAAAAAAATTGTCGGTAATAATTCTGCTGCTAGGGAGATTATAAGTGAACATTATAAATCTAAAGCAACGCATCAGTTATATGATCATTTTTTCTAATTTATTCATCTTTGTAGAAATTAAAGTTTATAAGATATTAATCATAATAATAATAATAATAATAATAATATTAATAATAGTGCCCGTCTATGAAATATAGTTACCTCCCTCTTCCTCCCTTTATAATATTGACCTGATTTAATAGCAAATAGACAAAAAATTAAAATTACAAAAGAAAAATGATGCGAGGCAGGCCAACACTTTTTTTAAAATTATAATGTAACAAGCACATCCTGGTTCTAAAACGTTACTAATACAATAATGTTATTGTTAGTAGAGCAAGGTAAATAATAAAATTTTTACTTGTTACATTACTGCTGTACGTACAGGGCCGTTGATTATATTTACGTGGCTTCTGGAGCCTTTGTTTTTGAAGATAGAAAAAAATGTTTTATATAAAAATTGTAGTTTGTCTTTTATGTTATCTTTTCAAATTATCATTAAAAAAATATCGCTTTTGAAAAATGGGAAAATATAGGCAATTTCAATTTTTTTAAATGGAACACCCTGTATATTATGCGTTACAATGAAATGTCTTTTTTTCTGATTTTAAATATATATAATATATTGATGATATTTGGGTGTACCATTTTTAAGATATTTTAGCTTAAACTATAAATAAATTGCAAATAAATTTCATATTTTGTATCAAAAAAGCCATGGAAACAATAAAATCGTTATGTTTTATAAATTTATAACTTAGGTATTTTCTACATATCCTACTTGATTTTGGATACATTTTAACAAATTTCCCTTCGTTTTAGAATTAACAGAAGCGGAAATAGATAGTTATAAAGTTAATCTTTATATCTATTATTCTTAATAGTTAAAATGATAAACTTCAAAAATATCAAGACGTCAAATTTATCAAACATACAACATAACAATTTTATTGTTTCCATGGCTTTCTTGATACAAAATATGAAATTTATTTGCAATTTATTTATAGTTTAAGCTAAAATATCTCAAAAATGGTTCACCCAAATAGCATCAATATAATATAAATTTGAAATCAGAAAAGAAAGATCTTTCATTGTGACGCATAATATACAGGGTGTTCCATTTAAAAAATTGAAATTGCCTATATTTTCCCATTTTTCAAAAGCGATATTTTTGTAATGATAATTTCAAAAGATAACATAAAAGACAAACTACAATTTTTATATAAAACATTTTTTTCTATCTTCAAAAACAAAGACCCCAGAAGCCACGTAAATATAATCAAAGACCCTGTACATGTATTTTTCAACGTCCCAAAATATAAATTTTCGTCCAGTATACTAGTATACACTATACAGTGTGAGTTTGTAACTTGGAATATGTTCAGTAAATCCAGTACAGTTTATTTTTTTGAAAAAATTTTAAGTTTTGGTATTTTTTATAAAAAAAAAATATTGATACAGTGTGTCCCAAGTTAGGGACGTCACGGTATAGATAATTTTTTTAAATGGCAACCCTACTTTTCTATCCACTATTTTAAAAGTTAAAAATAAAGTTCTACATAACTTCAAATTTTAAATTTGTATTCTTTGTCAAATGTTGAGGAATTGAAAGCACCAATAAGACATGAGTGTATTATAGGTTAGTTTCTCCCGAAGTAATTAGAAGTGTTCAAAAGTAGTTCTACTTGTGTCTAGGATATTGAAAAATAAATATAATAATATACAGTGTGACCAGTAAAGTCAGAATCATATGGGATTCTTTTTTAATAATAGCGTTATTCGAAATTTGACTTTGGCATTAAGTTCTACTTCGATCGAGATAACAATAATTAAACAAAAAAATAGTAGTCACGTGATTAGCATTATCTGTCAAATTTTAATTTTTACCAAAAAATAATTTTAAAAAAATATCGAGAAAAGTTATTAGACATTTTTTTTAAATGCAGTTTCTAGCTCACATACAATATTTCAGCTGCATAAGATAATTTTGATTTTTTACCCACCACTAAAATTTATTTTCCACTTAATGAAGGCTGTACTGCTGACACTGTGTTCTTTTTTGTCTTAATATTAAGGTGTATTACTTTCAGACACAAACTACGTTTTGAAAAATACTTATTTTATGAAGTTACCTTACATGCGACCAAATTTTAATAGCCCAATTTTGATTTTGTAGAAAAACACACATTAAATTAATATGGTGCTACTTTAAAGAAAATGTATCTGAAATAAAGCATTGTCAAAACTAAGAAGTTTTATGTAGGTTGCGTTGAGTCTTATATTTTGCAAAAGTGGTGCAATTTACAAAATATGTGTAAAAAATCAAAATAATCTTATGCAGCTAAAATTTTGCATGTGGGCTAGAAACTGCATTTAAAAAAACTTTTTTTAATAACTTTTTCGATACTTTCAGAAATTACCCCACTTTTAAATTATTTTTTGGAAATAATTAAAATTTGACACATAATGCGAATCACGTGACTACCTACTATTTTTTTGCTTAATTTTCATCTCGATCGAAGCAGAACTTGATGCCAAAGTCAAATTTTGAATAAAGTTATTAATAAAAAAAAATCCCATATGATGCGGACTTTACTGGTCACACTGTTGTTGACGAAAAAGTATTAAAAATAGATAGTAGTTTTTTGATTTCTCAATTAAATTATTTTTGTTTGTTTAATATGTTATAAATAATAATAAATAAAAATTATACTTAGGTACAGGGTTATCCAACCAAGACTAGACAAGGCGATTTTTTGACTTTTCCTGTACTTTTATAAAAAAACTGAAATAGCCATCTTAAGTCATTTTCTCCCGCGAATTCGAATATCTTCAGCAAAAAACAATTGAACATCAAACAAAAGTACTAGGGGTCACTTTGATATTTTTTTAAATGGGATGCCGTATTTTTAATGAGCTTATCCGATTTCTCATATAAATTTTGATCTAAAATGTTGGATTTTTAATTCAAAAACGTCTTTTTTCTTCAGTTTTAAATTCGGAAAATGTTCGTCTACCGTACGATTAATACCTGATAGATGGATACCCGTTTCACCTGTTCACCCTTTAACCTGCTTTAAAGCGTCCGTCAGTTAGACAAAATAATCAAGTGTCAAATTTCTATATATTTTTCACGAATTAATTACAAATTTTTGTTTGATTAAAGTTATTCACTTTAGTTTATAGTTTTTTCTAATATGTCATACTTTTTTTATACGTAAGCAATAATAGATTTGCAAAAACTACTAAATTTGTAATTAATTCGTGAAAAATATATAGAAATTTGACACTTGATTATTTTGTCTAACTGACGGACACTTTAAAGCAGGTTAAAGGGTGAACAGGTGAAACGGGTATCCATCTATCAGGTATTGATCGTACGGTAGACGAACATTTTCCGAATTTAAAACTGAAGAAAAAAGGCGTTTTTGAATTAAAAATCCAGCATTTTAGATTAAAATTTATATGAGAAATCGGATAAGCTCATTAAAAATACGGCATCCCATTTTAAAAAATATCAAAGTGACCCCTAGTACTTTTGTTTGATGTTCAATTGTTTTTTGCTGAAGATATTCGAATTCGCGGGAGAAAATGACTTAAGATGGCTATTTCAGTTTTTTTTATAAAAGTACAGGAAAAGTCAAAAAATCGCATTGTCTAGTCTTGGTTGGATAACCCTGTACACTTTAATAATAAAATTGTGAATAAAAAAACAGGTTTCCATTTAAAAAAATTATCGATATCGTCATATCTCTAATTTGGGACACACTGTATTAATATTTTTTTTATTAGAAATAATGTTAACACCCGTTTACAAGCATTTTAAGAAAAAAACAGTACCTACTGGAGTTTCTAAATTTATTCCAATTTGCAAACTCCCACTATATAAAATACTCTTTAACGTATATTAACCCAGATTGATACAATTTCCATTAATGCAGGTCAAGGTAACTATTCAATGTCAAGATCAATAAAGCACCGCCCGATGCCGCCAAAATCCAGGAAACTTACCCACAATCCAGAAAAACGGTTTTACCGTCCCAGATTCGCGACTATAACAGAGGATATGTATCACTCACTTAATAAACATAACTAGACTCTATCATGCCACATCGGCCAATTATTGCTAATGTTAAACAATAAAAAAATTGGCTTTAAACAGCACAAGTACACCGCCAATTGGGCATAACTAGAGCGCAAGCCCTGCAGGGGGACTGGAAAATTGCAGCGGGCTTTTGATTTGACCCTTTCTCGCCTACGCGTTTTTGGAACGTCGAAAAGAGCTACTGTTTTATCGGGACAATTTCCTGTTATCTTAAAAGGATTGTAATGGAAGTAAACAAGAAAATTTACTATCATATTTTATAATTATTGATTGCCTACAAATTATTAATGGCTACGATTTTCTATATTATGCTGTTTTAGTTTTGATCTACAGTGTCACCAGTAAAGTCCGCATCATATGGGATTTTTTTTATTAAGCGCTTTATTCAAAATATGACTTTGGCACCAAGTTCTGCTTCGATCAAGATGAAAATTAAACAAAAAATAGTAGTCACGTGATTCGCATTATCTGTCAAATTTTAATTTTTTCCAAAAAATAGTTCAAAAGTGGGGTTATTTCTGAAAACATCGAAAAAAGTTTTTGGAAAAAGTTTTTTTAAATGCAGTTTCTAGCCCACATGCAAAATTTCAGTTGCATAAGATAAACTTGATTTTTTACCTATATTTTGTAAATTGCACCACTTTTGCAAAATAAGACTCAACGCAACCTACATAAAACTTTTCAGTTTTGACAAGGCTTTATTTCAGATAAATTTTCTTTAAAGTAGCGCCATATTAAATGTGTGTTTTTCTACAAAATCAAAATTAGGCTATTAAAATTTGGTCGCATGTGATGCAAAGTTTATTTGTTTTTGACCCTGTATAAGGTAACTTCATAAAATAAGTATTTTTGAAAACGTAGTTTGTGTTTGAAAGTAATACATCTTAATATTAAGACAAAAAGCACACAGTGTCATCAGTAAAGTGTTCATTAGGTGGAAAATAAATTTTAGTGGTGGGTTAAAAAAAATTAAAATTATCTTATGCAGCTGAAATTTTGCATCTGGGCTAAAAACTGCATTTAAAAAAACTTTTTTCAATAACTTTTCTCGATATTTTCAGAAATAACCCCACTTTTGAATTATTTTTTGGAAAAATGTAAAATTTGACAGATAATGCGAATCACGTGGCTACTATTTTTTTGCTTAATTTTTATCTCGATCGAAGCAGAACTTAATGCCAAAGTCAAATTTTAAATAAAGCTATTAATAAAAAAAAAATCTCATATGATGCGGACTTTACTGGTGACACTGTATATACACACTGAGAAAAATGCCTTCTATTTCTTATAACATTATACATATTCTTGAATGATGAAAGAGTTTTGGACTTCCATTGTCTTTATTTGTTTTAAATCACAACGTTTCAACTGGTAAGTATCTCCAGTCGTCTTCAGGTGAATACTGTACATTCAAGAAACATCATTGTCTACGACCTTCAAGCATTATACATATTCTTTATACCGTGCGAGCAAAAATTATTTGCATCAACGAGGGCCTTGCCGCTAAGGACGTAATGCTTAGCCGTAGAACTTAATACCTGTTGGGTGTCAGTAACTACCTGAATTAACAATCAATCAGTTATTCCGTCATCTTTGACAGTCGTTACAAGTAATTTGATTTATCGCTAATTTTCCAATTTCTTGAACAATTTACACAATGGGCTTTACGGAACAGCACAAAACATTCATGGTTAAAGCGTATTTTCGATACGGGATTAGAGTAAATTGTGAGTGGCAATACAATATGGGTTTGTGCATGGACGATTTTCAACGAACATTTTCCTAACTTTGCTTTTATTGCTGGGGATTTTTATCATTGCCTGAAAAGAACCGTGGCTGTGTTTAGGGAAACAGGTTCTATACAACACAAAAAAGGAGCAGGAAGACCAACTGTAAGAACAGAAGAACTTGTTGCAAGGGGTTTCGAAAATATGAGGAGACGTGTGAATTTATGCTTGGAGCATTGGCGGTGGCCAATTTCAGCAATTTATGTAATTATTTTTCTTTTTCTTTCTGTATATTCTTACTTTGTTAATTTTGTAAACAACAAAAATAAATTTGTATTCTACCTATTTTATGACTCATTAGTTTGGCATATATGAATTAAACAAAATTTTAACCTATATTTGGTTAGATATATCGTCCCCATATCATTGTGATCTAAACCAAGCCCTACGTTTTTTCATCCAAGCCCTCTTTGATGCAAATAATTTTTGCTCGCACGGTACTTAACTGCAACAAGGGGGGAGAACAAAATTCTTGCAAAACTGAATTTAAATTTTTAAAAGGAACTTCCACCTTAGCCGTTGGTTTTGCTATGGTATTTAAAAGTAACTAAAATGAATTCGACTAGTATGAGTAGGTACAAGCAAGAAGTAGGTTAGTGTTACATTTTTAGTTTCGGCAAAAAAATTAATTGCGAGGACGCTTTTGATCCGATGTACCTATAGGTATTTATTCTATTATAAATAGGTCAATAATACTTTTGACGATAAGATAAAATAACAGTTTTATCTTGAAACGACGGAATTCCTTATTCACCTAACAACGGAAATTTTCTATCCACCTGACGTGACGGTCTGCAGAGTTATATTAAGCCTAAAATCGGTACAAATAACTTAAACAAAGTAAATCATAGACTTTTGTCAAGTTGCAAAAACATTTTAAATATATTAATTTATCAACCAGGTTGTAACGTGACTCAGCCCCCCATACCTTCACCAGCGGATAACTTAACGAATTTGATATGGCACGAGCCAAATACGCCGATAAAACTTTACATGTATGTGGCGAGCCGAGCTTCATCGGACCATGTAATATCTGCCACGGATGAAATCAGCCAGTTTTAACCCATCAGTAGATTCGCTATGTTAATTTGGGACGCGTATCAAGTCGTCCAACTTGGTTTGAGGTTAAATTAAAATAATAATAATAATAACAAATAATGTCTGCCGATTCACGTTACTTGTCAAAAGAATTTATTTTCAAATGTACTTCCATCATACTTAACAAATATTTGAAAGTATCATTATCCATCCTTAAATTGTTACGGAAATCATTTGGCTCGTCTTGTTAAAGTTCTTTCAAGAGTACCATATGACGCAGTTTATCTCTACGAGAAGTCCAATTTTTTACTCACTTGCTCCGTGTTTTTGATTTTTGTGTACTGGCAATAAATACATACGCTATGGCACAAGCTTCTTCTACGATTCATTTTAAAAACTCACCGAGTACAAATAAATCCGAGTCGATTTAAAACCACTGGTTAAATCTTTCAGGAATTCCAAAATATCGCGAGCCAAGCCAAGACTATAACATGGAGTTTTGTCCCATTAACGAGAAGATTTAATCAGGCGAATCTAATCGGGTTATAAAGTCGGCGAGCCAAATTCGGCTACCCAAAAATGACGAGAGTTTTGGTACGTGCCGAGCCTAGCTCGCAGACCAAATCCGAACGAATCAAATCGGTCCAACTTATATGTTGGTGTATGGGGGGCTAATTATTGACATTGTCAGAAATGATTGTCTTACAATCACAGGGATCCGCATTGGCTAAGTGAGCACGGATCCAAAACAGTAACATTTTGCATACTCACGTTCGTGCGGTAAAGGGCACTTTATACGAGATCCAATATTTACTTAGCAAAGTCATCCGCGTAATCCTTTTATTTGCCATTGGCCACCGGTTATAATGGTATCTTTGTTACGATAGTAGTAGTAGTAGTTGTTACGATAAGTTAAATAGAAAAGAAGAGGAGACAGACTAGAGATATCATTCAGTTAGATGCCGGCGGGGCGACCTTCAGCTGCAATTTGTCGATTTGTGTTGTGACGTAGATCGTTAGGTTCGCGAGTGTTTATTAAAGAGCGTATGTTGTTTCGGTATTTTCTCAGTAATTATTTCAAAATTTTAAAAACTAAAAAAACAGAAAATTTTATTTTTTCTTTCTCTATGCGATATCTAGGAAAAAAATCATAGTTTAGTGAAGAAAGCCTAACGTGAAATAGCGATTTTTAGTTTTCTTTGTCTGATATTTCCAAACCTTTTAATAACTACCGTGCGAGCAAAAAGGATTTGCATCAAAGAGGGCTTGGATTAAAAAACGTAGGGCTTGGTTTAGATCACAATGATATGGGGACGATAAATCAAAGCAAATCTAGGTTAAAATTTTGTCAAATTTATATTATGACATGATATGCCAAACTAATGAGTAATAAAATAAGTAGACAAATACAAATTTATTTTTGTTGTTTATAAAATTAACAAAGTGACAGAAAGAAAAGGAAAAATAATTATATAAATTGCTAAAATTGGCCACCGCCATGCTCCAAGCATAAATTCACACATCTCTTCATATTTTCGAAAGTGTTGACCAGCATCTTTGGAGAAATGTTACCACATTCTTGAATAATCCATTCTTGTAATTGTTCTAAATTTGAAACTGGTGTTTTAAAAATAGTGTTCTTTAAATGAGGATAAACGAAGTAATCCATAACCGTTAAACAAGGTGATCTAGGTGGGAATTCAATGTCTGATCGAAAACTGATCAATCTGTCGTCGAAAAAATTGCGTAAGTAGTTAATAGTTTCGGCGGCTGTATGGGCGGTTGCACCGTCCAGTTAAAAATATCCAAAACGTAGTTCGTCGTCAAGTAGTTGCTCTACAAATGGATTCAAAATATTGTCTCTATATCGCTGTGGTGTAACTGTGTCATGGAAAAAAATAGGACCAACAATTCTTCTTCGGGAAACAGCTAATCAGACAACAATTTTTTGAGAGTGCAATGTGGACTCTATAAAAAAATGGGGATTTAACTACTCCACATGCGTGTATTCTGAGAATTCACATAACCGAAGAGGCAGGCTTCATCCGAAAGAAATGTGAGGTCTAATAAATCATTTATTTCCAATAAATTTTGGGTAAACCATTGCGTCTGCGTCTTTCAAAATCTGCGGCTTGTACTTCTTGGAATACTTGCACTTTATAAGGAAATAAATTTAGCTCCTTCTTAAGAATAGTCCTGCATGTTCACGAACGTTTGTAACAAGTTCTTCTGTTCTTACAGATGGTCTTCCTGCTCCTTTTTTGTTTTGTATAGAACCTGTTTCCCTAAACACAGCCACGGTTCTTTTCAGACAATGATAATAATCTCCAGCAATAAAAGCAACGTTAGGAAAATGTTCATGAAAATCGTCCAAGCACAAACCCGGATTGTATTGCCACTCACCATTTACTCTAACCCCGTTTCGAAAATACGGTTCAACCATAAATGTTTACTGTCAAAGATGACGGAATAACTGATTGATTGTTAATTCAGGTAGTTACTGACACCCACCAGGTATTAAGCTCTGCGGCTAAGCATTATGTCCTTAGATGCAAGGCCCTCTTTGATGCAAATAATTTTTGCTCTCACTGTATATTAACATTAATAATAATATTTATATGAATATTTATCAAAGCAAAGCCTAGTGAAGTGTTTCTTTTTCATGCTTGCTCCAAGATCTAAGGTAACTCGACTTAGAGTCTAGACGAACCTGTCCGCTGCTGTATACTTACAGGTACTGAAAGTATTTACAAAAATCTAGCTATTAATTGGGTCATCAATTATCATTACGTTGTTAAAAATTTCACACGTAAAACATATGCATATCATACTAGGTCACTAAACGAATGACGTCAATCTGATGGATCCGTCAAAGATCAGCTATACAGGGTGTTTCAGAATAAGATGCTGATCCTTAACGGTGTGAATCCTTAGGTGATTTTAAGAAGAAAAGTTCATATTAATATATATCCTTAACCTATCAACTTTCGAACTACAGGGCGTTAAAGTTTTAAGAAAAAAATCGTTTTTCTATCATAACTTTAAAAACTTTCTAGCTATTTTTATGAATTTTTCACACATGCCCTCTAAGCATCAATAGCCATTCTTTAGTGTAGAAAAATTTTAAATTTTTTTAACCAGTGGCGTCCTGAAAGGGTTTAGACTAGATATTTTGGAAAAATATTATGTACGCCACTGCTTTTTCTCAAGATAAAAATTATTTTTAAAATACTCATTCATTTTAGGCCAAATTTATTATCCTGCCTTTTAATCGTCCGACAAACAGTTTCCGACAAAAAAAATAAAAAGCATTAAATGCGCATTCGCTATGTGCCTATGGTTTATTTTTTAACAATAAATTAAAACAGCTAACATTAAATAACGTGTGAACAAAAACGAAAATAATTTAGATTAGCTGTTGAAAGTGGCCACCACTTGCCAGAATGCATGCTTCAGCTCTTCTTCTCATTGAGTCTCGTACCCTTTGAAAAATTCCTGGAGTATTCCAGTGTCAAAACAAACCATAGGCACATAGCGAATGCGAATTTAATGTTCTTATTTTTTTTGTCGGAAACTGTTTTTCGAACGATAAAAAAAGGCAAGATATTAAATTTGGCCTAAAATGAAAAATTATTTTAAAAATAATTTTTATCTTGAGAAAAAGCAGTGGCGTACATAATATTTCTCCAAAATGTCTAGGCCAAACCCTTTCAGGACGCCACTGGTTAAAAAATTTTAAAAAATTTCTACACCAAAAAATGGCTATTGATGCTTAGAGGGCATGTGTGAAAAATTCATAAAAATAGCTAGAAAGTTTTTAAAGTTATGATAGAAAAACGATTTTTTTCTTAAAACTTTAACGCCCTGTAGTTCGAAAGTTGATAGGTTAAGGATATATATTAATTTGAACTTTTCTTCTTAAAATCACCTAAGGATTCACACCGTTAAGGATCAGCATCTTATTCTGAAACACCCTGTGTAGTAGATCAGGTTATTCACAATAAAGAAAGCAGCTTTTTGACATAAATTGGTGTAACAGCTACTAAATAACTCTGTTAAAACAGAGCTGCGATACTGGTATTTAAATACAACTTTAAGTATTTTACACTGAGGAAAATGATCCAATACAACAGGTTTGCTAAGACATAGTTTGTATTAAAAGCTCATTTTGTATTAACCATCATAAATAAATTGCTCGTGTATCAAATCCGCTTTAGTGTTATATTAATTCCAGATTTACTAGAACAGTGTTTTTTTGGTAGTAATCAATTCCATTAGCAGGACAGTATTGTTGAATAATAAACTACTCTTAATACAGCAATTTTGTTAAGAAATAAATTGTATATCTTCTCGGCGCATTTTGTTCCCAGTAAAGCGCTTTTTCTACAGTTAAGAAAGCAGAACAGCATCCTCAAAAACGAATTGAATCCGTTAGAACCTAGAATCCACAAGACGTTGGTGGGAGGTTCGTAGCGATCGGCAATCGCCGCGCGCCGTAGTATTAGTTTCAACGTATTTGTTGCGCAGGTCACGTCGTTGTTCGCAGTCTTCTAGCTCTCCTGTCTAAAATTGAATTTTATTGATCGTACCAATACCTATTTCAATTCATTTATTTTTACTTTGTATTTAAGTTTTTAAACTTTGCATGCCAAGAAAGAGAAGCAATAGAAGATTCTTATTTCGCACAACCCATCATTAGTATTGGACTTTATTATCTATGGACGAATTTTACCATCTCAGTAAACTATGTTGCATAATAGATAATCATATGCAACGTTAAACGACAAGAACAATATCACACTAGAAGCTATTTAAATTTTTGAGAACTACAATACAGATTTTTAGTGGTAGGTATACAGGGTGATTCACGGTGGATGGAACGTTAGACGTTTTTGACGAACCAGTAAAGGAATCGTTCTGAAAATTTGGTCGCGTACATAAACGGACATGCTCTACCAACCTAAAATATTTTTAACAATACAGTGTTGCCGCTTCCACACAAAATTAATAGTAACTTCGATTTTTTTAAATGCAACACCATATATTTTATTTTATTTTCGAATCCCCCATTACTTTCCTTACAATTTTTATTAACTCTACTCTATACTTATCTCTTACCGTTTCTAAAATATAAATTAATTTCGGTTTTTTTGTCCAAAAACGTCACTTTTAAAAATTCTGATAATTTTGAACTCTAAAACACTGAAACCCTGAAATTTGGTAAATAGCTAACTAATACCATAGGGCTGTTTGCCCTAGTCCCAAATCTTAGTTGCAATACACAGGGTGGTTGAAAAATACACTTATTCTGGTAACTTGAAAAAGTGACCATAAGTCCTTTTTTCAAATGTAACACCCTGTATATTATTACGGATTTGAAAAGCTGCTAAAATTTCACTTCATTCTTGTATATCATACCTGTACCTAACTAACTAGTTTAACCATTTTTTTTTGACGTATTAAGCATGATTTGTAAAATTTTCTATACAATTCAATTTTTATTCGGTTATTAGTAAGTTAGCCATGACAACAACTAATGTTTACGTATGTTACTATGGTTATCGTTTTGACATTTCATTAAGTTTAGATACAAGATAGAAATACAGTTTAAAGTCATGGAAGAAAACTATACAAATGCAGTTTTTATGATTTTATTTATTTAATTTGGGCAATGTGATAGAATTATCGCCAGGACATGTATAAAGTTTAACGAAATGTACTCTAATTTACTGCCAATGAATCTTAGAAAATTCATAAGGATCCAGAACAATTTTATTTAATGTTAACTAGGTAGTCAAATAATAAAAGACTACTAAAAGTATAACTAATAAAATGCTATTTTAACAGATGTTCAAAACGCTGGCCGTTTACATCCAAACACTTTAATATGCGGGTAAAGACTGCATGGATTTCAAGAAAAATTTAGTTTTAATGTTTTTTGCATGTTAATTCAAACACACATTGTCCAAATAAAATAAATAAATTCATAAAAACTGCATTTGTATAGTTTTCTTCCATGACTTTACAGTGTATTTCTATCTTGTATCTAAACTTAATGAAATCTCAAAACGATAACCATAGTAACATACGTAAACATCAGTTTTTGTCATGGCTAACTTACTAATAACCGAATAAAAATTGAATTGTATAGAAAATTTAACAAATTATGCTTAATACGTCAAAAAAATGGTTAAACCAGTTAGTTAGGTACAGACATGATATACAAGAATGAAGTGAAATTTTAGCAGCTTTTCAAATCCGTAATAATATACAGGGTGTTATATTTGAAAAAAAGGACTTATGGTCACTTTTTCAAGTTACCAGAATAAGTGTATTTTTCAACCACCCTGTGTATTGCAACTAAGATTTGGGACTAGGGCGAAAAGTCCTATGGTATTAGTTAACTATTTACTAAATTTCAGGGTTTCAGTGTTTTAGAGTTCAAAATTATCAGCATTTTTAAAAGTGACGTTTTCGGACAAAAAAAACGGAAATTAATTTATATCTTAGAAACGGTAAGAGATAAGTATAGAGTAGAGTTAATAAACATTGTAAGGAAAGTAATGGGGGATTCGAAAATAAAATAAAATATTTGGTGTTGCATTTAAAAAATCGAAGTTACTATTATTTTTGTCTGGAAGCGGCAACACTGTATTGTTAAAAATATTTTAGGTTGGTACAGCATGTCCGTTTATGTACGGGACCAAATTTTCAGAACGATTCCTTTACTGGTTCGTCAGAAACGTCTAACGTTCCATCCACCGTGAATCACCCTGTATAATATGCTTTATTAACCGTAGCAAGCAAATATTATTATGATTAATGTCAAGTTTCATTATAACTACCAGTCGAAACTAAGACAGCATAGAAAACCAGATTAGACCCCCAATAGAACCTAATAATTACTGTGAGTATTCAGAGCAATAATGGCTATAAACCATTATATGGTAACATTAACTCCTATTTCCTATTGGCACTACACAACGGTCTAGCAATTTTTGTTTTCTTGCAATATGAAAGCGCGTTGCTGTCGCATATAGTTTTAAACAGTTGTATAATGAGTATGTGAATTCTTATTAGGAATAGAAGGCTTTTTTCTCAGTGTAAGGACTTTATACATTAAGTACAGAGCAAAGCTAAGTACTGGTATTTGAGTTGTTTCGTAAATGCCTAACTATACTTTTAGATACCTCTACATAACAATTACATTTCCCTTAAAAAAGTACTTAAGGTATAATTCAAGAAAAATGTAAGTACATTTTTCATAACAACATAGCTATGGTAGCTACTAGAGATATCTATCCCGATAGGTTTTCTTAATCCCGGGAACTGATCCCGGAATTTGATATACAAAAAAAAATCAGAAAGCATTCAAAAACTTTTATTGTATTCACTTAAAACACATAATGTAGCAAAAAAAATAATGAAGTGCGTTGTATAAGTTTCAGGTTTATAATTTTTTTAAGAATTAGTGCGTCTAAAGTTTCATCTCCCAGCCTTGAACGTATTTTATTACATAAAAACCCTGCAGAAGAGAAACATCTCTCAGATTCCGCGCTTGTGGGCTGAATTGTTAATCAAAATTTAAAGGTTTTTTGAAGTTTACGTCTCCGACTACTACCATTTACTTATGAGTCAATTTATTGAGTAATGATGTCGGGCAGTCGCATCTTAGTACTTTTTGTTTGTCTACTTTTGGAGTTGCAATAGCGAAATAAAGCAAATTAATATATTCATAAAAAATCGGTATTTATCCCGGTATTACCAGGCCTAATCCTGATATTTTCGAGACAGGTTTTTCTTCCGGGATTGCCATCCCTAGTATACCTACTTAGAAGTCAACATTAAAATACAAATATTAAGTACCTAAATAATACTGACAAAAAAATATTATACATGAATTAGTAACACGTAAGTTAAGTATTAGCTGTACAGTACCTTTTTCTTTATAGTCTAGACTTGCACCACAGAACTAAGACAATAAGTACCTAGAATACTTATTTCCCATAAAATCCTGTCTATTAAAATAGCATCTTTATGCAAGGCCTAATGAAATAATTTTTTTCGCACTAGTAAAAATTTGGTAACTATTTGAAATTACATTATTAGTAAATTGCAAATAATTGCTGATTTTGTATAGGTACCGTGCTCGCGTATTTATTGACTTTATTCTTATTTTTGTGCTGTTTTAAAACAGTAGGTATTAAAAATGCTACTGTGTCTAGCGCATAATTGTTTTAATAGCAGGAGAATATTTTACGGGTACTGACAACCGTTCTGGTTATTAAATAGGTACTTACATTTTCATTTCTGTCAAATATTTTTAAAAAATTTAAAATATTAGTTTGGCTTTCCATTTAAACTGATTTACCTGGTAATAAATTATTAAACATTCTAATCTACATGTTTTACCTGTTTTTTTAATTATGCATATATCCCAACACGTTATCTTTATTATTTATAATACAATGCAACCATCAAACGAAAAAATTATAGGAATGCGACGACGACACCGACGTTCTTAGGCTGCGGTCACGTTTATTAAAAAATTGCTATAATATAGTATCCAAGTAAAATTGCACATACATAACAATAGTTAAAAATAACAACTAAAATTTTTACATTGTCTCCAAATGATTTATGCATGATGTAACAATTTAAAAAAGCACTTAAATACCTATCAAAAGTTTTTTTTGTCAAAATACCTGTTTAAAAATTTGCTGCCATGAGGGGATTTTTAATTTAAAAGCGATCTATCAATACCAAGCGGTTGATTAGGCATTATTAATATCTTTAATATATTATTAAGTAAATACTTATAGTTAAGTAGCCCACAAACGGCGGCGGCTTGTTGGCTGCTTTGCTCGAGAAGCCGCTCGACAAACAGTCTGTTCGAACAAAAACGACGCACACAGTGTTTTATAGTTTAATAGGTAGCAGAGGCTGGCCTGCTTGTTCACATCAAAATAGAGGCCAACAGCAGCGCCTCTAGGATGAAAACAAACGGGAAATGAAAACAAGGCCCCGAGAAAATAGGGCACACAAGAGCCACGGACCTTATCAATGACGAGCTATTGGAGATGCAAACCGATCGCATAAAAGCGATATATAACTTTAAAGAATCATTTAATACCTCAGCTGCGATTCTGATATGTTGTCCAAAGGAAAACCTCCGTCACTAGACAATGCCCTAGTTTGGTGCACTCACTGATGAATCAAAAACGGCCAACGGATTAGGCGCAAGTATATTTGAGGAATTGAAATCAGCATCCCCCTGGGCAACTACGCCACAGTATACCAAGCAGAAGTTCATGCGATACAAGCATGCGTACAAAAGAATGTTGAAAAGGGCTACCACCAAATGATACATATCCTATCAGACAGCCAGGCTGCCCCTAAGGCTTTTAACTTCTTCCGATTTACATCAAAAATCACGATGGAGTGCCTTAACGACCTAAAAGACATGGCAGTCAGAAACAACGAGATTGAACTCCTATGGGTTCCTGGTCATTCAGGAATATAAGGCAACGAAAAAGCAGATGAACTGGCAAGAACCGGATCTGCTCAAAATTTCAGGGGCCCCGAACCCGCTCTTGGAATATTAAAACAGGCAACCAAAACAACATTAGACAGATGGGCGCAAAAACAAACATCTATCTAGATGGTAGACCCTCGAAGAAGCTATCAGCTGGAATGCTGCTCTTAACGCGCGCCCAGTTAAAACATGTGACCGGCCTACTAACAGGTCATTGTCACTTAAGAAAGCACCTTCAACCAATGAGAGTCTATACCTAATGGACCCATTGAATATAGACTTTGCGATGAAAAGGACGAAACCGCCTATCAAATCATATACAGCTGCGAAGCGCTAAACCGTAAAAGAATCAAAATCTTAGGAAATATTCGACCTGGCGACTACCTCCCGCATGACAAAATTTGAAGAGAACTACTGGACCTCGTAGAAGGAACAAACCTTTTCTAACAAGACTTGGGCGCACAATAAGCCAGAAGGCTGCGGTGTAAGAAGCTTGGGCCACATCGTCGAACTCGACCCCCGCCTTTAAGCAAGCAACCAACCAACCAAGTGGCGTACTAGCTCACAGACTGCAGGTTTAACTAGGTGGCATGCTAATCGGCACCCGAGGGTACCTCTAGTATTAGGAAATACCTAAAAATTAATTGAATTTTTTTTTTAATTTTAATTTTTTGAATTTTTTAATGGTCTTTCTTTGTATCACACTCCTGCAGACTGTGATTAGTAGTGGTAATAATTGAGGGGAGGATTCAAAACCTGGCAAGTAGACCAACGGCGATCCTTTTTGCTTACCCCAGAGTCTTCCCCCAACAACTCAATCACCTTGGCCCTCGCCAAAACGTCCCGACCTCTTCATGAAGGCAAAGTACATCGCTCCGGGCCAGGACCGCGACATGAGCGACTTGCAGCAACATATTTCTTGTTATATACAGGCAGAAATTACAAAGATTTAACATTTTCGATTATATTTCTTTATTTATTTATTTTAATAAACGTATTGACTAGGGCCATTAGCGCCAAAGTAAGTATAGGTTGACAATATGTATTAATAATATAGTTATATTTTTTTGTGTAGATACGAATATTATAGGTTAGACCTGGTTAAGTACCGTGCGAGCAAAAATTATTTGCACCAAAGAGAGCCTTGCATCTAAGGACGTAATGCTTAGCCGTAGAGCTTAATACCTGTTGGGTGTCAGTAACTAGCTGAATTAACAATAAATCAGTTATTCTGTCCTCTTTGACAGTCATTACAAGTAATTTAATTCATCGCTAATTTTTCCAATTTCTTGAACAATTCACACAATGGACTTTACAGAACAGCACAAAACATTCATGGTTGAAGCGTATTTTCGAAACAAGGTTAGAGTAAATGGTGAGTGGCAATACAGTCCGGGTTTGTGCATGGACGATTTTCACGAACATTTTCCTAACGTTGCTTTTATTGCTGGGGATTTTTATCATTGCCTGAAAAGAACCGTGGCTGTGTTTAGGGAAACAGGTTCTACACAACACAAAAAAGGAGCAGGAAGACCATCTGTAAGAACAGAAGAATTTGTTGCAAACGTTCGTGAAATAATGCAAAATACGCCAACAAATTGTATAAGACGCCTGTCCCAAGAAGTGGGAAGATCTTATGGAACATGCAGGACTATTATTCTTAAGAAGCAGCTAAATTTATTTCCTTATAAAGTGCAAGTATTATAATTTTGTAAACAACAAAAATAAATTTGTATTTGTCTACTTATTTTATTACTCATTAGTTTGCCATATCATGTGAAAATATATGAATTTGACAAAATTTTAACCTATAGATTTGGTTAGATATATCGTCCCCGCATATCATTGTGATCTAAACCAAGCCCTACGTTGTTTAATCCAAGCTCTCTTTAATGCAAATAAGTTTTGCTCGCACGGTATATTGTTGTCCTTAAGAAAGTTTATTAGATTATTCAACTTTCTGTTTTGACTTAAAATGTCACTTAAAGTATTTTCTATTCCATGTTGTTGTTTATGAATCTCGTGTTCTGGACGGTCTATAAGAATGTGTTTAACTGTAACCTTCTCTCGGCAGCTAATACAGATGGGTCTATTGCTTTTGGAGATGAAGTAGTGCTCATGTATCTTTTTTGTATGACCGATTCTAAGCCGACTTAAAATAACTCGAGCTTCTAAGTCTCTCATACCCCGTGACAATAGTGTCAAACCCAAGGAATCCTACCTACAATAACACATTTTCAACAGATAGAGCAGTACGGTTGAGCTTAAAGTTAGAGCGAAGACAACACTCTATTGGACTATAAGAAAAGAGTGGAGTCATGTTCTAAGTTGGAGCGAGGTAATAATAGAGGGTATTCGTCGCACGATGATTACTCCAGCGACGTCAAGCACTCGTCTCGAGTCTCGAGCTAGATGAGATAAAGATCCAGGATGACAGTTCTAGCAATATCAACATATTATATCAGACCAATTTCCAACTAACCTGGCTACAATTTTTCCAACAAGACACCATAATTCCCCCTCCAAGGATCATCAAACCCCCTCTCTGGTTGGTACTTTGGTACTCATCTCATAACGTCTACCACCTTCGGGTGCCAATTAGCTATATGCCACCTACTTTAATCCTGCCTGCAGTCTGTTACCTATTCTGTAAAACATGAAGCTTGCAAAATAGCAGTCTGTGAGCTCCTTTATACCATCTTAACATAGTATAAAACAAAGTCGCTATCCTGTTCATGTCCCCTTATGTGCGTAAATCTTTAAAACTACGCAACGGATTTTGAAGCGGTTTTTTTTAATAGATAGAGTGATTCAAGGGGAAGGTTTTTATGTATAATACATGCATACTATTATAGAGAAACACTGATAAATTAGAGTAGGGAGAACGAACGACCCAACCTAACCGGTCCCCGGCCCGTTCAACGATCGATCCGAAGCCGGAATAGACGAAGACATACTATGTTTTATGCATGGAAATTGTGGACTGGCCGGCAAACGGTTGAGTTTGAGATTCGCCTTATTATCTCACGTCGTATAATGACGGGCTGCAACGCAGGCCGGGTATACGCTAGTTTTCATTATAAATTTGAAATTGGTAATGGTAAGTTAAGTATTAAAGCAAATTTAAGCAGATGAAGCTAAGTGTAGAAATAGGCGGTAATTCTATTGAAGTGGTGAAAGAAATCAAATATCTTGGATTTTTTATTGACAGCTATCTTAATTTAAAAAAGCATATTTTACACATTATAAACAATGTAACAAGGAATGTTAACTTTTTTATCTAGGGTCGCTGCATCTTTATCCCAGTGGACAAAAATTACTGTTTTTCATACTTTGGTTTTGCCGCATCTTGTTTTTAGTTCATCTGTATTATATTTGGCTAACAAAAATGAGATTAATAGGTTACAAAAACTGCAAAATAGGGCGATGCGGATAATTTTGGGGGAAAGAAGAGACACTCCTGTGAGAGATATGTTAAATGTCGTGGTCGTGGTGTCATATTTGTACGTGTTTTGTGAAGCATTGTGTTTTTTTTTAGCCTAAATCATTTCGTTTTATTAGTAAGTATAAGGGCCTGGAAGTTTCATAAATCATGTGTGTGTGTGTGATTATGTTTTATGGTTCTTATAACTATTTTGCATAACTTCTCGACCTTTAATGATGGGAATAGTATTGCAGAAAACTCAATAACTCGTCGTTTTGGAAAATCATCACAGACTTTGCCCAAGATCGCACATCGCGTGCAAAAATACATTATTATTAGCCACTCAAAGCTAAATATTTACTTATTATTATGAATTGTCAGATCATATAGGTACCGGGTGTCCCACGAAGGTCATCGAGGTACGATAATAAAAAAAATGGAAGCCATACCTTATGATATTGGGAAAAAAATTTATTAACTTAATCGACCAAGAAAAATGTATGTAAAATATTTTTAAGTTTCCAAGATTACCGCTACTATGATATAACTAATAAAATGAATTAATTAACTATAAAATTTAAAAATTTGGTTCATCATTTAATGTGAAGGTGCATTCGCCAGTAAAAAACAAACATTCCGTGAGAATTTCCTATCGTTATATTAATCCTTTCCATAACTTCAAAACAATGTTTTGGTCTTCAATCGCCTTTCCTCAATTCCCGATGTTTTTGATATTTATACGGATGATATTTATATTTATGTAACTTGTATTTTGGAATGATATTTTCCTACAGTTTTGCCAAGAAGAGTGATGCTAGTCTAAATCTGCATTATTTTCTTGTACTATATTATCGAGTACCTACATCATTATTTTGCTCTAAATCAGTTACATTTAATAATTACAAAATTTAAAAATTGCATTATATTTTATAGGTCCTTTTTAAATATTAGATAAGAGTAGATATTAGTTTAATAGTATATTACTTAACGGGCATATAATATAGGCCATAATAAGCGAGGATCATCCCAGTGTAGTATGGTTAATTAAACGCGAGTCAAATACTATGCTTTATCTACAACCATCCATCGTATTACATTTTCACCAATTTTAAAATCCATTATTAGTTTTCATAGTAAAGGCAATGCAGCGCGATGTGAATTACATTAGATAGTCCGAGAGTATGCGAGTGATTTTAGTCAGATATTTCGCCGCGGCTTATTTTTAGTTATGATGAGATTAATTTGATTTTATAATAAAGCTAGAACGCCAGAAGTAGGTTGTACTTAGACTGTCTGCTATATTTTCATCCGCCATGACTTTTTGGATATTATAATACAGTTGGGGCTTTCAGATTATTATTATAACGTATTCATAATAGTCCTAGGTGTTTTATTAGAAATTATGATTTGAGTGATGAATGTTCTAGGTGTCTCATGTATAGCATTACTGTCACAAGTATTATGCGACCATTATAAACTGGTTGTAGTTAAAGTTATTATTAGATTTTGTTGTTAAGGAAAGGGCAGAACAAAGAAACAAGAAAATATATTTTAATTCAAGCCGAGCTGCATTGATTTATCTTTGTCTTACACCTTATTTCTTATGACTAACTTAACTATATTTTTCAGGTCGAGATTTCTTATTAATGTTTAATCTGCTGATTAAGACAGACCCGAAACTAATGAGACACCTACTTGGTGAGCCGAAACCAGCTGAGTATCACTACAGGAATTCTAACAGGACATACCGCTATGAAGTACTTCTACCGTATATTATGCAACTGTACCACGGAGAGCGAAGCTGCAGGTTATGTGAACGAGAAATGGTATAAATAGCATATAATCTGTCACATTCACTCGATCGAAAAAGACAACAAATATTCCTATAACCAGGACTAGATACAGTTGACCTACACAAACTAATAGGTACAAGGAATTGGGATCAATGAGTGGGTTGAGACCAGGCGCGGTAAATAAGTTTTTTTACAGGTGGGACAAATTTCGATGGCAGTAATGTAAAAAGCAAATGCAGTTTATTGCATAGTTTAGCCAAGGAATAATAAAACATTGTTCTTTAATACAAGTCACGAGTACAAGTCAAAAATGCAAACATAAACGAACCACATAAAGGGTTATAATGATCTAATGAAACAAAACTTTTGTGCAAATGTTGCAAATACAATCCGCATATTTGGTAACTAGGTTTTCTTTGTCTAACACAAGTCTTGCTTGGAATAACAATAATTCAAGGAGCGGTTTGTTTGGGTTTCCATAAGTGCCAATTGAACCGCCTTCGACCGAGCATGAAAAAACCCGAGATCAGGCGAAGTCGACGGCCGGCGAGCCCGTATGTTTGATTCGCTCTTAGTTACCAATTCATTTATGTAATCTTCTATTTGATATAAACCCACTGGGCCAACTTAAATTACGATCTATATTGGGGAGTTTTCGCATAACACTTACACTTTGGAACTTTTGCATTTTTTGAAAGATAATCATATTTATTTGTTTTGAAAAATAAACAATAAGGTGGGTCATTGACCAAATGACCTTATGGACAAGCCGCCCCTGGTTAAGACCAAAGTAGGATGAGCACAGTGGACGGACCCTCGGGAACAAAAGAAGCTTCAGTTCCTTCATACACTGTTAAGACATGCAATATACCTAGGGGAGAGATGGGCAAGTTGACATAGGTGGGCAAGATGACACAGTAGCCCTTCCATGGAAACTCCACCGTCATCCGAGCATTTAGCATGCTTAAACAAGTTTGCTCGTTGGCAGTGTCCACTTAGAGGTGTTTGTGGGTGGAAGTTTTTCGCGGTGTTAGAAATATTAACGATTTTAAGTAATTTACGATTTCGTTTTAATGTAAGTATACTATGATAAAGATTATAAAAAAATTACTTGACTGTTTTTCTTATATTTTTTAATTTTGTTTAATAAATTTAGTTTTCAACTATTCATTTCGCGATCAATCTTTTTTAGATTTTATTTTAAAACCCATTTTTTAATTTTTTTAAATTTACGTTCATTGTCGGGCAGGATGGCATACCTTCAAACCGAGTATGTCATCTTGCCCGCACTGAAAAGATTTTAGACTAGAAGTCTCGCCAATGGGCTCACGTTGAGTGTGCCGGCCTATCCAAAAAATCAAAACAATTTATTTGTGATTTATATTAACTAATATTTTATATTTATACCTACTTATTTTCGTATGTCAACTTGCCCTATATGGTAGGGCAAGATGGATTTTTGTATTATTTTTGTTAAAGTGGTATTGTTTGTACAAGGAGTTTATATTTCGTTTCGTTATATATGTAGGTTAAAGACATATAACAACTGTTTTATTTTGCTTACATTTATTAAAAATAAGTCTTGGTTTTTTCTAAAATATTTTTGTTTAAACCTTAGGTATGTCAACTTGCCCACCCCTCCCCTACATACTTTTTTAACACATCGTTTATCCAGTTCAATACTGCAAATTTTTAATTTTTGATTTTATGACGGTATTTCGGTGCTAACATATTGGACCTTCAAATGCAATACAGCCACAAGTGATAAAGTTCAAAATATACCATCATTTTGCAGAAATGGCCCCATGAAATTCAACCTAGCATTCATTGCTATACATACAGCCACAAGTACACATGCGGCAGTATCGTACTGAACTCGCTACATTTTGTTTTTGTTCAATCTCCATAAGTGTTAGTTATGGCACTATTGCACCGAGCTTTTTACAGTGTAAGCATAAATCGAACCTTAAGTAGTAAGTAGTTTTGTTTTCGTGGTTGAGCAGTGCACGTGGTACCTACTAATTCGATTTTGTTTAATAATACGGAAGTTTTGTTTTAAAAATGAGTACAAAATCAAAGTTAATAGTGCAGAGAGCATTACAGCTCAAGGAAAACGACGGAAATCCAGCATTTTCTGCAATTAATTCTTTAACTAGCGAGGTAAGAAGTTTATTTTGATAAATATCTTGACCTGAGCTACGATTTTAAAATTTAGTTTTGTTTAATCTCTAATCCTACAAATTTTTGTTCAACACAGGATAAAAACTATAATTAATATACCTACTCACAAACACGATCGTCATACTTACGATAAGGTAAATTTAAATATTTTTAGCAGTTTTTTTTTGTAAAGTATGTTTTGCTGCGGTTAAAGGAGGAAGACACTACGATGTTAAAGAGCTGGCTACAGTAGAATTTTTTAACTTCAAAGAAATTGCTAACCAATTTGGACAAAAATTTAATAAAAATTCCAGAAACGAAAAGGTGATAATAATATGGAACGAAATCCAAAAACTCAAAGTTGAGGAGAAAAGTCCTAATAAACTATTTTACAAAATAAATTTTAAAGGGAAATACAAAGAAATTGAGTTATCTTCACGACGCACTCAAAGTTTAAACAATAATGCTATAACCAATGCCTATGACACGCCACCTAGTTTAAAAGAGAAGAATAAAGAACACCTTCTAGATTTGTGCAAGAAAAACTTAATGGAAAAAGTTCACCAACCTTTTTATTTTAACATTTGTTCGTAGTTATAATAAGTACCACATAATTTTTGTTTTACTATTCAGATATTTAAATGCTATTAAAATAGTATTTTATAAACTCTTGTGTTATAATTTTCTTACCACAATTTTCAGAGAAGAAGCAGATATTTTGGCGCCTTGAAATATTAAAATTTCAGTGCAATAACGTCATATCTAACAAAATTCTAATATTATCTCAAAATATATAATTTTTTATGTACGGTTATGTGTCAGGAACAGGTAAGTATATTAATCAAAATTTTAAATAGATTATTTCTCTTACAGTTAAATAATTAGGCGATTAATTCATTAACCCCATTGTTTTATTTCCTTCTACTCCAAAATTATATAATTTACAGTTGTGGCGGTATTGAACTGCATGTACGACATATTTTGTTTCTTTTGTGTGAATTTAAGTTAAAAACATTTTTTTTTGGACAGAAAAATATTTTCAAACGCTTTTAGGGGAGACCGGGGGAATGCCCCGCACGGGAAAATACCGCGCAGGCCACTGTAGAAAAACTGCAACCACGAATGCACAGGTGTATATCACGAATTGTTGCCGTAGCCATGTCAAGTACGCGCCAATAATAGTTTGGAATAATTGCCGGCAGTCGTTAACCAACAGCGAACGTGTTTGTGCTAAATGGATTTTTGATCTATCTTTTGTGGAAATTAATCTGTTGATAATTATTAGTTCCTGTGCATATTTAAAGAACATGCATTTTATTTTCACTTGCTAGCACCGGCGGTTCTGGAAGAAAAGTCAGGGGGGGGGTAAATGTGGAAAGCGCAGAAAAAATGGCGCCGAAGGCGCAAAAAAATGGCGCCAAAAATGTTTGGGTGCCACGCCCTTTTTTCATTGATAGTGCTTGCTTTTCAAATAGATAGCGCCGCATGCAAAAATTTTTTTGCGTGTCACCCAAACACAACAGCCGTCGATGCTCTGAAAGTGCTGCTCTTGTGTATATTCTTATTGTAGCTCTGGTGTCTGGGGGGGGGGGGGGTAACTACCCCCTCTAACCCCCCCCCCCCCCCCCCCCGTAGAACCGCCGGTGCTTGCTGAGGCCTATAGAAGTGTTGTCCTAAGTGATAACCAATAAATTGTAACTACTTTTCTTGAATTAAATTTTTAGGTTGGAAAATATCTTCCGGGGAAATACCGTGCATAAACAATGGGGGAATAGCGCGGTATTACCCCAGGGTGTGTTCATCTTGTTTATTTTGGAAGGGACAACGAGGTCTGGTATCGTTGCACTTTCTGCTCAAAGTGGGCACACGCCACTTGTAATGGAAAAGAAAAAGGAAAAGTCTACCTTTGTGACTACTGTTGCTAACAGTTGTTTTTTTTTACCTAAGTATCTGTTGGTATGTGTTTTTTATGTTAGTATACAATAATGTTTCTTTATTTCTTTGCTCACTATTATATTTTTTTACATACATACCTGTATTTTATGTATAATAAAGTCTTAGTTAAACTGTATTGAAACACTTCACTGCGTGCCATTCCCCCAAATGCCCGGGTAATACCGCGTATGCCCTCATTTTTATTTTTTTATGTTAATGGACATTACAAAAAGAAATGTTTGATTTCCAATGTTGCAATAGTTCGTGTATTGTATTAACACTACTTATACAAAAAATTACGTCAAAGATAAAAATATTTAATAATTTAGGAATAAATCTGCTTAGGTGCGCAGCATTCCCCCGGTCTCCCATACTTGAAAATCATTATTCGAAAAATATTTTCCAATCACATTTTTTCGATGTATATTTCAGACAACACTTAATAATTTGCACTTTTTAAAAATAAAAAGAACACTTACTTTTTTTTCGATTTTTCACTCCGCTCTCCATTCCTTGTTTTTCAATCATGTCTATGGCGACGATTGCTTTTTCCATTAAAGATAAAGTTAATAAGCCAAATGACAACTATATTTTATGTTCACTTATTGATTACGGATTCACTCGTACTAGGCAAAACGCACTTTCTAGCCAGCGAAAAGTTCATTATATTATAGTTCGTCTAAGTACTTATATTGAAAAAGATATCTTTTGTGTAGAATGATAAGATCTTGCAAGTTATTCACTTTGTAGAATTATTTTTTTAAATTACAGTGTTTTGAAATCACTAGATACTTGTCGTTCTGATATACTAGGTCTCCCAAAAATGCCGCATAAAATTCATATTAATTATAGGGAAAAATACGGGGCAAATGCTCGGACCAATCAATTTAATTTTAATTGTGTATTTGTGACTTAAAAAAATATTATACATGCATGGTATATCTCATGAAACACTCTTTGCAATTTTTGTAAAACAAAATAATATACTTTAAAGCCACATCATATAGGACTTTTTTTTAATAATAGCTTTATTTAAAATTTGACTTTGGCATCAAGTTCTGCTTCGAACGAGATGAAAATTAAGCAAAAAAATAGTGGTCACGTGATTCGCATTATCTGTCAAATTGTATTTTTTTTTTCAAAAAATAATTTAAAAGTGGGGATATTTCTGAAAATATCGAAAAAAGTTATCAGAAAAAGTTTTTTTTAATGCAGTTTCTAGCCGACATGCAAAATTTCAACTGCATAAGATAATTTTTATTTTTTACCAACCACTAAAATTTATTTTCCACTTAATGAACACTTTACTGATGACACTGTGTTCTTTTTTGTCTTAATATTAAGGTGTATTACTTTCAGACACAAACTACGTTTTCAAAAATACTTATTTTATGAAGTTACCTTATACAGGGTCAAAAACAAATAAACTTTGCATCAGATGCGACCAAATTTTAATAGCCCAATTTTGATTTTGTAGAAAAACACACATTTAATATGGCGCTACTTTAAAGAAAATCAAACAACAATTAAAATTTGACAAATAATGCGAATCACGTGCCTACTATTTTTTTGCTTAATTTTCATCTCGATCGAAGCAGAACTTAATGCCTAAGTCAAATTTCGAATAAAACTATTAATAAATAAAAAATCCCATATGATGCGGACTTTACTGCTCACACTGTATATAGGTAATGGATATTTACTTTTATTGTGAAAGATTGTATATGTGCGCTTATTAAACCACTTAAATATATTTATAACCTAAGCATTGCACCCAATGATCTGCTACCTATAGATGAAACAATAACAAATGAACCTATTGACAAAATCGTATTCCATTCTGAAGTAACTCCCGTTCCCAATTGCGCCCCTCCACTTTGTTTGCCAAACGTATGCTCTTAAAAGTAGGTATTAACACAATAATGATAGTAATATTACTAAAAGTCTTTTATTGAGAACAAATAATCTACAATTCCAAAAACAGAAATAATATTTTATGATACCTATACCCATAATAAGAGCAATTTACTATTAATTAATTAGTAGCTATAGGGCTATTCTTACACACTTAACTCTTAAAGTAGGTACCTATATATAAATTACGGCTGTAATAATATTTTAAAAGTAATAATAACAACACAATTTAAAATATTTACAATTTAAAAAATATAACATATTTATCCCTAACGCCACAAATCTACAGGTTTTACCTTTTTCCAGAAGAGACAAATGTGACGTTATGTGGGAAATTTAAATCTTTGTCTAAAGCCCATAGATATTTAAAGGAAATGTCTATGCTAAAAACATATTAAAATTATGCAGTATATGGCAACGCAGTAGTGTTCGCCGTTCCATTGGTCTGAGGAGATCGTGACGTTGTTTCATTCATTATTTCATTGCCGTTTGGTAGTTCTTTGACAGTTGTTTGAATTTTTTTTCGGTTTATCGATTTTGTGTAATAATCGCTGTGTTTTTAGTATTTTGTGATATTTTCTTGAAGACTAATTAAGATGAGGCGCAGGTCTGAAGTGTGCAAAAATGCGGAATATAATAATTCTGCAGTTACTTTTCATAGGTGAGTACCTACATAAAAAGTTGGGTTATTTGTAGGTTAGGTTCAACTATTTATAGGCGTGGGTAGGTGGCAAAAATAATTAATACTTTTTATTTTTGGCATAAAGTTGTAATATTTAACGTATAAATGTAAAAAATTATTGTATGTGTAAAAAAATCTATGAAATATATTTTTATTATAAGAGCATTCCTGCAAATCCTTTACTTGGATATTATTATATGTAAGTTAATTCCTGTAATAAACTATATAGTTGCTTGAGAATAAGGACATATGATTATTATTAATATTATTATTATAATTATTATTTTTATATGCTGGTTTTATTTTTATGCGTTACTTTTATAGGAATATGTAACCGTATTGGTAGTACATTGTGTAAATATTAATTTTATAGCTTTTAATATTAGACCAACATTTTTATTTTATAATGCAAAATATTAGTACCTATATTTGTTTACACTGCAGATCAGTTTTTGTTTTCTTTTTTTTTCTTTTACCTTTATCAGTAAAAAAAATTATTTAGACCATAGGAATATTTCGATTTAATTCTATTTCTATATAGGTATTTCAGAAATTTAATTTTTTATTTAGTATGTATCTTCATACATTAAATTAAAAATTATTTATTGCCTGATTGTTTAAAAAATTTTGTTCTTTTAATTATTATGACCATCATAATTATAAAACAACAACTAATCAAAATTTTTATGTAGATAGAGTGTCTAAAACCTTAGCTTATATAAGTCTATTTCTCATTAAGGTTTGATAGAATATAATAATTTGGAAAATTCTATTAAATCTAAAATATCATTAAGAAGGTTTAAAAAAAAACTTTAAAATTATATCTATTAAAAAATAAAATATTTATTTGTAGCTTTTTGCTGAATAAAACATGTTACTACTATAAGTAGGAATTTTATGCGGAACTTTTGGGAGACCCAGTATTTCTAATCAGAAACTTGTAGGTACTTTCATAGGTATTTGGGTTAGTAATAAGGATTTGCTACTTGACCGTCAAACCTACTATAATATATAATATATATGTCGTAGGCTAATTACAAATTCAGTCGTTTTATAAAACGCCTAGTCGTTTCATAAATGCATAATGTAAAATGAAGAATATATACTGAATTTTTACAATTCGACTGAACTTTTTAGGCGTTTCATAAAACGCCGAATTGCTCTCAGGCTTATTGTAAACGGTTCTTCAATCTCGTTTGTTTTAGGATATGACTGATTATAACTAGTCGTTTTGTAAAACACTGGAAAATACTGATGTCCCATTTAAAAATCGAAGCAGTTTCCGGTTAAACCGAAAGTTTATCTATTGGGTGAGTTAATTGTCATAAAATGTATTTCTATGGCTTCAATTTTTATGTTTGTACACCCGATATAAATATATTCATAACTCAGTTTAGTAGTAATTAGAAATAATTGTAATAACAAATTTTACCAAAAAAAAAGTCATTATCTGCCACACTCCACACTCCATGCATTCGTCATATAAATATTTTAGGTAGGTATATACTTACTAAATATATCTGTGGTTAGCTGCCTCATTACTTTTAAAGGTTTCAAACACACTCACTTTTGAGACGAATAAACCGGTGAAATAATAAAAATACTGAAAGTGCAATAAATACCGAAACATTTTACCTTTTTGTTCGCGGTACGATAACTATATTGATCGGGCAAATTATTTTTCAAGTTCATTAGAGTTCGCAATTATTATAATAGACCATTTTTTGCAATAAAATTAATTAATCACTTATTGCTTTTTTAATAAATTTAATTTTATATATTTTCGCAGATAAATTTTATTTATTGGAGAGAATATTATTTACTTATTAATAATATTATAGTATTGAACAGTCAGACTACAAAATGTTATAATCTATTTCTTTTTAATTACCATAATTCTACGTGCGTTCTTTATAACTGATAAGAAGGCAATAATAATTAACCGGTTAAATATTAGAAAAAATATATCTAAGTAGCAGGTTTTTTACGTCAAGCCGCCGCGACGGCGACGTTGGTCCACGCCACGACGCAGTGCCCCCCTCCCCCCCTGAGCTTATAAGAATTGTCAAAACAAAACCAAAACATTCCATAAATAATAGGAAAAAAAGGCCCATTTCGCAATATTTTTCCTTCTATGTTTGTTTTTGTTTTTTATTTTGAAACTATTTTTTTTTGCGCCCTGCCCCCTGAAGAAAAGTGTATAATATGATCAATTATCTTCGGGTCGTTAAGCCATTTTTTAACCGTGCGCAAAATTTCAACTTACTTAGTAATATTTTAGAGTTTGGAGAAAACCGACTTATAAGTAAGTGCGATTACCGAGTAAGATAATCGATTTTCGATAATTTAAAATAATCGATTATTTCCTATTAATCGATTAATCGAAAATAATCGATTTATGAAAAATGATCGATTAATCGAAAATAGTTAGTTATATCCGATTAATCAAAAATAATCGATTAATCGAAAATCAAAAATAATCGATTATTTCCGACTAATCGAAAATAACCGATTAATTAAACATAATCGATTAATCGAGAATAATATATCATTTCTGATTAATCGAAAATAATAATCCATTAATCGAAAATAATCGATTGATTTAATCAAAATAAATGAAAAAGTCGATTTAAATATTAGATCGTTATAAGAATATTAATTTTATGAAGGGCGCACACATTGAAACTTTGTTCAAATTATTTCGTTGATTGTCTTGCAATAATATATATGGTTTAATATTTTTTAAACCGATTTTCAGGTTATACCTAATAGGGTTGCTAATAAATATATAGAGACTTATGGCCATCAGTGCACGCACTACCGGTTACGATCCGATCACGGTTCACGATTGCCATTCTGTTGGACCCATCGACCAATCAGAGTCTAGCGAGCCAGTCCACGATTACGATTCGGTTGGGACGTTTAGGTTGAGTTATATTTTTAATCGGATCGTAGGCAACCGTAGCCAATAGCAATTTCGCGTGCAATCACGTGATCACGCGATCATCTGTTCCTGGTCCTCATCTTCATGTTTGAATTAAACCCTTTATTTTTCTGTGGTTCGAATTATAACATTTCAGTTTTCAGTCACAAAGTCGTGTGCATTCGTGGAGTTGCTTGTATAATAATAATAATAAAGCAGCACCAAAAATGCCACCCAAGTCCAATAACTGGTATTGATGCGGAATTTTGTTTGGGTCCTCCAAGGCTAATTCTAAAAAAATATTTCTATGCATCCCCCGTTTATTTCGACGTTGTAAATATATCGTGACCAACACCCTTCTTTTTCGCTGCGCTCGCTCCTCTTCTTCAGCGAAGTGCTCCAAGAACGAAACAAATTTTACGACGACGTAAAACTTGAATTAAATACCACTGCCTGTTCGGCCACATTTTTGCCAATTCCGTAACGATTGTCACTGTAGTGAGTTCACGAACGTGCAATCGTAACCGTACCTAATCGTGAATCGGGATCGAATCGTAACCGGTTGTGTGCACTGGTCTTTACAACAATAATAAGTAACTAGCAACTTCAATCATCCAACAACATACTTACCTATATTTTCGAATAATTGAAAAAGTTTTTTTGGTCAATTGATTAATCGAAAAATAGTTTTTTTTGCGATTAATAATCGATTAATCAAAACATCGTAAATTTTTTTTTCGGATACTTACCCAATTAATCGATTACTTAATCGAAAAATATTTTTTTTTTAGTTAATCGATTAATCGAAAAATCATTTTTTTTTTCGATTAATAATCGATTAATCAAAACATCGTAAATATTTTTTTTTCGAATACCAAATTAAGTAATGGATTAATCGAAAAATATTTTTTTTGGTTAATCGATTAATCGAATAATCATTTTTTTTTATTTGATTTGATTTTTTATTAATCGAAAAATCGTTTTTTTTTCGATTACTTATAATAATCAATTAATCAAAAAATCGTAATATAATTTTTTTTTTCGAATTATCGAAAAATATTTTTTTTTTCGATTAATAATCAGTAAAAAAATGATCTCTAATCAAATAATCAATTTTGTTGCACACCCCTACGTATAAGGTCATGTTTTCGCTAAAAAAATTAATACTTAAAAAACGGCTACAAAGTATAGGGTCATATGCGGAAAAGTTGCTCAGAAAAACATGTAGAATCTGAAAATTAAAAAATATTTATGGTGTTCAATTTAAAATAACGATATTGCAACCTGTTTTGCGTAGAAGCGGCAACGGCGCATTGTTGAAAATATTTTAAAACGATAGAACATGGTCATTTATCGGAGCTACCAAATTTATCACCCGTTTTCCATAAACGTCTATTAACGTTCCATTCACCGTGAAACACCCTCTAGAATACCGTCTACTTAATTAAGAATCGCTCGGACCCGTCGAATTAATTTTTTTTAAATGCATTTTTTTAGAAAAAAGATATTATACAAGGTGGATCATAAAAATGCTGTGTATGAACTATATTTTTTTAATAAAACATCGTATATTTTATTTACATTTTTACTTTCTACCAGAGAACTCACCTGTTAATATTCTGTGCTTTATTCTACCGTGTGACCAGTATTATAAAAGTATATCCGCATCATATGGGATTTTTTTTTATTAATAACTCTATTCGAAATTAGACTTTAGCATCAAGTTCTGCTTCGATCGAGATGAAAATTAAGCTAAAAAATAGTAGTCACGGGATTCGCATTATATCTGTCAAATTTTAATTTTTTCCAAAAAATAATTCAAAAGTGGGGTTATTTCTGAAAGTATCGAAATAAGTTAATAGAAAAAGTTTTTTTAAATGCAGTTTCTAGCCCACATGCAAAGATAATTTTGATGTTTTACCCATATTTTGTAAATTACGCACCACTTTTGCAAAATAAGACTCAACGCAACCTACATAAAACTTCTCAGCTTTGACAATAGGCTTTATTTCAGATACATTTTCTTTAAAGTAGCGCCATATTAAATGTGTGTTTTTCTACAAAATGAAAATTGGGCTATTAAAATTTGGTCGCATGTCGCATTTTTATTTTTTTATCGATTTTGACCCTGTATAAGGTAACTTCATAAAATAAGTATTTTTGAAAATGTAGAAATTGTGACTGAAAGTAACACACCTTAATATTAAGACAAAAAAAGAACACCATCAGTGTCGTCAGAAAAGTGTTCATTAAGTGGAAAATAAACTTTAGTAATGGGTAAAAAATCAAAATTATCTTATGCATTTGAAATTTTGCACATGGGCTAGAAACTTTTTTCGATATTTTCGGAAATAACACTTTTGAATTATTTTTTGGAAAAAATTAAAATTTGACAGATAATGCGTGCCTACAGCAACTGCGACTGAAAAATTTCCATTAGTAAGAACAAGATCCGCTCTAGAGGAGGGGGGGGGGGGGAATTGTATTTTTTTTGTTTTGTCCAGGGCGGCGTTATTGCCAGAGCGGGTCCTGGTTGGGAGTATTGGGCGCCTGGCTCTTAAAAAGTTAGGTACCTCGGCCATGATACTGTGGCTCTACCTCACGGGCCGCCAACTCCACGGCAAACATACCGTGCGAGCAAAAATTATTTGCATCAAAGAGGGCTGGGATTAAAAAACGTAGAGTTTGGTTTAGATCACAATGATATGGGGACAATATATCTAACCAAATCTAGGTTAAAATTTTGTCAAATTCATATTATAACGTGATATGCCAAAGTAATGAGTAATAAAATAAGTAGACAAATACAAATTTATTTTTGTTGTTTACAGAATTAACAATTCTGCGACTTTCAAAATCTGCGGCTTGTATTTCTTATTGGAAAACTTGCACTTTATAAGGAAATAAATTTAGCTGCTTCTTAAGAATAGTCCTGCATGTTCCATAAGATCTTCCCACTTCTTGGGACAGGCGTCTTATACAATTTGTTGGCGTATTTCGCATTATTTCACGAACGTTTGAAACAAGTTCTTCTGTTCTTACAGATGGTCTTCCTGCTTCTTTTTTGTGTTATATAGAACCTGTTTCCCTAAACTACGGTTCTTTTCAGGCAATGATAAAAATCCCCAGCAATAAAAGCAACGTTAGGAAAATGTTCGTGAAAATCGTCCATGCACAAACCCGGATTGTATTGCCACTCACCATTTACTCTAACCCAGTTTCGAAAATACGCTTCAACCATAAATGTTTTCTGCTGTTCCGTAAAGCCCATTGTGTGAATTGTTTAAGAAATTGGAAAAATTAGCAATCAATCAAATTACCTACTTGTAACGACTGTCAAAGATGACGGAATAACTGATTGATTGTTAGTTCAGGTAGTTACTAACACCCAACAGGTATTAAGCTCTACGACTAAGCATTACGTCCTAACCCAGACAGCCAAATTTCGTCCATTGGACGTCCAATGTGAACAATTTTTTGGACCTTTGGACGTCCAATTAACGGACTATTTCTGGACATCGACGTTCAATGGACGTCCACCGGACTATACAAATGACACACTTCTGGTCGTCCATAAGACGTCCATTTTAGTATTATATTTGGACGTATTATCCCATTTTGGACATCCATTGGACGTTCATTGGGCCTTATTTTGGAGGTTTTCTGGACGTCCATTTCTCAATTATTATTGGACATTATATCTCATTTTATACATCCAATGGACGTCCATTAGATTTTGGTCCTCTGGACATTAATATTAATATTTTATTTTCATAAGACATACATATATTCCTCAAGTAAATATTAAAACAGGGTTTTAACACTGAAACGATTAATATACATAATTTAAAACAATTATATGTATACAATAATATATATTATAAACAAAAAAAAAATTATTCCTTCCGTTCCTTTGCCCTTTTAAGCCATTTCTGTATCGCATCTTCTCCTTTTTTTTTATCATAGTCTTGCCTCAAGAGTAAAGACTCTAAAATAAAACAAGTAGTTTAGAAATTTCATGTACCCCTTAAGAAAAGTCTGTTAGGTGTCCTAAGAAATAGAGCTAAAAGACTTACCTAATATGGCTTCATTTAGCTTCATAGTTTTAAAGGCCATTTTTTGCTTGGCCCCATGGTAGGAATAATTGGAGGCTAGGGTATTGGTGATGGTGCTTGAAAGGCAGCGTCTTATACAGTCATAAATACTACTTCCGCCAACTTTTGAGAATTCTTTAACCTAAAATAATTTATTACCTTTGTATAAAATATAATTTTCCTACGATTGTGCAAAAAGTTACTATTTTTTGCACTATCTACTGTGCCAAAAGTTTAAGTTTTTTGCACTAGTGTAAAAAGTAACATACTTTTTGTAGTAATACTTTAATACTCTATTGATTAGGAGTTTAATATAAAGGTAACAAAATATGAACAAAAAAAAATTTGATTGTAGAAAAAATGTGTGCAACACGTGCAAAAACCCTATTTGTTGCACTCAACATGATTGATGCAGCTCTTAACTTCGTCTCGAGCTGCAAACTTCATGCATCATGCAACAACAATATACTTTTTGCACTAGTTACACAAATAACCACATATTTACAATTTTAATATCAATAAAAAACCTTAATTTAAGGGGACTCATGACTCGAGTTCTTAAAGACAAAAAAAATTGTGACAAGCAATGGAAACATTTTTTTTATAGTCAATTGACATGTTGAGCGTTGACTAGTTAAGACGAGGATATATTTGTATTAAGGTCCAGAGATTTTTTCATAAAAAAAGATAAATATATATAAAAGCTTCCTAAACACTAGAGTTCCTGCATTTCCTTAAACCCTAAACATTTTAATAACGAAGGTAACGTACCACTTTTGCAAAATTTTCTTTTACTTCTAAATATTCATTTATTTTTTGAATGTCTTCTCCAAACTTTACAGGGCAGTGAAAATCATTAAAAAATGATGATTGTATTGTTTCTTCTTTGTTTAAATTGGACTGTTTTATGTCCTCCCTAATTTGTAAAATCTGTGCCCTAAGACTTTTTTGACCTTCGGCGATGCTGATTAGGGTCTGCTCTAAAATAAAAAATTAGTTAAGAATAACTTCTTGGTTTTAATACTAATAAGTATAGTATTAACTATTTTAAATTAAATATTTTTATAAATTTTCGAGGATATTTTATAAAACAAGTGCATGAACTAAAAATAGACTGCAACATTCGATACATACCTAATTTTGTCTGGTGTTTCATACAGCAGTTACACTGATCGTCTCTGTCTCTGTCATTTCCTTTGCCAATTTCAATTCTACTTTCACTAATTGAACCTAAAAATATTCATAAAATATCTCAAAATACCGAATAATAATTAAATGAATGAAGAAATTTAATCAAGTTGTATTTGTGACATGCTCTTCAAGTCTATACTACGTAGTACATAGAGACAACATATTTACCATTACCAAATGAAGTTGTAGGCGTATCATTGAGTTCTGCATGATCTGAAATAAAGGTTAAATGTGATTTATAAAGATATTATAATTTTAAAAAAGGTTATAAAGAATAACAAAAGTAAAGATGATTTTCATATATAGATAATATAAAAAAATAAAATGCACATGTCTCCCACTTACAACGTCTTTTTGGTGCAGAACGCGGTGAGTTCATACAATTTGCCGTATTGCTGGCTGATGATATTAGAGCATAATCTAAAAAAATAAAGGACAAATTTTTTATATATTTATGTAAAATCCATGCTATAAAAAAAAAGTAGTCTAGTTATGTTATGATAATAATTATTATAAAAATCTTAGAATTCACACCTATAAATTTTATTTTAAAAAATGTTACCTCTGCCAACTTTGGGCAATTTTGCCAGTGAAATTTTTGGGGGAGTTGGTAAAATTGAAAATTGATCTGCATCCTCTTCGGAGGATGAATAATTGGGATTTTTTCTGACCTTTCTTCGTCCTTCTTCAGCTGAACTTAAGTCACTAGTTGCTTCAGCTCGTTTAGTTTTTTTTCTGGCTGTCAAATAATCTTCTGAAAAAAAATTGTCAATGTAGTACAACTATAACTCTACCGAAAAAGTTAAATATTCAGCTAAAAAATACAAAAACTAAAGTTTTTAGGCTTTTCTGGCTTCTTGCCTTTTTCGTTTTCTTTGTTTAGCATAATATATTAAAGGGTGAGACTTTTTTTTCCTAAAATAAGTTTACCTACTTAAGTACTTGTGAAAAGCATTATAAAAATAAAATTACAAAAAAATGTTTTTTGAGTAGAATTCACCTCAGCCAATCTGAGTAACCTACGACTAACTCTTTTAACCATAAGAGAGGACTAAAATTGTGTATTAAATTGTTAAATAGCTAAATAAGATTATTTCTTACCAAAGGTGGCATTTTTAAAAACCCTGACGCTATATAGAGGCCAACAGGTATTTGGTTGACAACACTTTCTTATTTCATTGAAGAGTTTCTGTTTTTCGAGTGGTGGCCAGTAACACTGATTGTTGTTAAAGAGCCATGATGTTGGGACAGCTTCCACTTCATTCAATTCAGTAAATTCTACTATGGTCCATGACGTTGACATTATGAACACATGAATCAAACTATAAATTTGATGATGTCCAAATATTTATATCAAACAAGTACCTAATTACCACTCTTGATACTGATATATGAAGTAAGATTGTTGCTCTTCATTATAATATATTATATTATATATATTTTAAAGTATTTTTGGTTATGTAATTAATACAAATCACAACTTAAACCTAACACAACACAGTATTATTTGTACAGGTTATTGTAACTTTATTGCTTAGTACCAATAATAAAATAATGGACAGCCTTACAGATAAAAGTTCCAATTATTATTAACAACATAATATTGGGCAGCAAAAACAATTTGTTATTGATGTATTTTAATTAAAATTAAATACTTAAATTGTAATTTAAGACAGATAACAAAGATTTTTAAAAATGGCACAAAAATAAATTTGAGTAAGTCCTTTCTATGAATGTCAACAATAAAGTTAATCTGTTAATAAATTACATAAACAATATGGACTAAAATTTCCTTGGGACTTTAAAGATGCTTATTTTTCTGATGAGTGGATTAACGGAAAAACAACAGAGATATCATCACTCCATGTAACCTTAATACATTTGTTGTCAATGTCTGCCACATGCCAAGTTAATAACGGACCTAGGTCCATAGATCTGACAGCATAAATACCAAGATCAGAAGAGAGACAGGGCTGAGTATAGAAGTCAATTTTATTGTTAAACTTTCTACCAACTAAGAGTTTAGTATCATTTTCAATTAAAAAATTTTCTATAACTACTATATTTTTGTCCTTAAGGATACAACAATTATTAGGAATGGATGAGGAAAGTGAAAATTCCAACAAAAATGCTTTTTTAAACTGAAGATAATTGGAAAAGTTAAGTGAAGGTCCTGAACAATGTTCATTAGTAAATGTTGGTACCGAATTCAGGTTACTTTTAGCTTGTGACGATGAAAAGTTTGAAAAATTATATTCTTTTTTCCGCAAAACTATTTGTTCTAAAGGTTTTTCACTCTTTCTAAGAAGCTTTAGAATATATCTCATATAATTTTCAAAACTAAAAGCAGAATACTGATCCAGAACCCCAAATTTTTTAGAATGGCTTGAAAGGTGATGCAAACTGTGAAAATTGTGTGAGAACTTGGCCTCACCATACAAAATTATAAATGTATCTATAAAATACTTTAGAAGAGCATCTGCTTGCTCAACAAAATTTTTGTGTAGTTTTGAGCTACATAATATTGTTACAGCCACATGTAGGGAAATAAAATTAAGATAAACATCTTTACTAACTATATTTTTTATAACCACAGGACCTAAATAAAGAATGAATTGGCGGCACTCTGTCGCTTTCCATCTATGACTGACATGCAAGGAGTTGGGTTTACGATTAAACTCACAAGGAATTTCCTTAACCATTTGACTGAGACGAGCTGAAATAAGGTTTTTTTCTCGTAATGATAATTTACCTTGGGTAACTTTGGATGAACACCAAAGAAGTGTGATTTTTTTTACCACCCCAAGATACAACAAATGCATTGGGTCTGAAGGAAACGAAGCTATCATATCTAAATTTGGAATTTGTTCTAAAATTGTAGTCCCATTGTGGTGTTCCTCTTGTAGCTTTTTTCTAAAGCCTTCATCAGATCTTAACTTAAAAATTTTGCTTGGAAAACAAGTTTGTCCATTATGATACGAGCCCCTAATATCACACTCGTAACAAGAATAATAGCCCGAGTGGCCTTTGGTTTTTAAAATAAAAGCTCGGGCAGGGACATCACAAATAAAACCCTTTATTATAATGGAAAATAATGTATCATTATATTTAAAACCATTTTGTGACAAGTGGATAGCCTCCATCACAAAATCTTCAAGAAATTCGTTTGAATCGTTAGGTTTTTGTAAACCATAGTAAATACCCACCATATCAACTATTTTAGGATTATTTACTAAGCTGGTTAGTATCGGATACATTTCTCTAGGAGGATTTTCAGATATAGGTAGACCATCTATATTTATTAAAAGTTCAATGGAATTAAAATCCTTGAGTTTGGAATACTCACATTGTTGAAGAAGATTTGTGATACATTTTTCCAAACCAAAATGATAATAGTGGCCAGGTTTTACAAATTTAGTTGTAATTTTTCTAGGCGTATGAAGAAGTGTCCGTGCATCTTTAGGTAACTCATTATGCAAAGGATTAAGAATGACAAGAACATCATTTATTGCTGTGTGAGTAACATTATTTTTAAGGGCCCACCCTGCTAATAAATTTTGAAGAGAAGGAGGTTCAAGAAGTAAATCAAAATTAGAGTTATCTGGTTCCGGGCCTATGGAGATATCATGAAAAGCATCATTTTGTACTGTTTCAGAACATAAATCAATCAAAATATCTGTATCAAGAGAGATATCAGAGAGTTCTGATTCTGCAGAAGGAATATCGGTATTAGCAGTACTGGAAGTTTTTGCACAAGAATCGGACGAAACAACTGGACATACTTCTTCTTGTGGTAAAAAAATACTATATGCATCAGCACGTGCACGCCGATAATTCCTTCTTGAAACTTTTGGCATACTTACTGCTTATAGAAAAAGTTCAAAATCTCATCAATAGTTTTAGGTTTTCACACAGCTCACTAACAAATATAAAAAGATTTTCGATTGAATATTTAAAGCCACAAACTAAAAAACAGCCGAAATCAAAACTAAAAACGTGTTAAAAACAACTCGACACTCGACGACGACGAGATGCGAGATGTCTAACCATAGATAAAGGTTTATAGGGGATGTCTAACAAATGACAAATGTCTAAACTGTCATTTTCACTGCGAGCGCGTTCGGTTATGCATTGGTAAAAAGTCGAGGAGTGCGTTCATAAATTGATAAAAATTCGTCCTGCATTCGGGTTAACTTTCTCTTTTACGTCAAATATATTCAAACAAGTATTTAAACCAAATGCGCTTTATTAAAGACAGAAGATCACGTGCAGGTAATCTACTTTGCGATGTAACGTCCATACACAGACTTCCAGTGGACGTCCGAAAATTGACATGAAAACTATCGGACGTCTATTGGACGTCCAAATATGGCTGTGGACGTTCTGGCTTTAATATGGACCTAAAATGGACGTCCACTGGATTATATGTGTGTTGTCTGGGAAGATGCAAGGCCCTCTTTAATTGATGCAAATAATTTTTGCTCGCACGGTATAAAGGATATATCATTGATGAGCGTGGCGTCGCGTCGTCGTAATCTGCAACCCTTTACCATTGATATTGACGTTATTTGTTCATCAGCGAAAGGAGATTATAATTAAAACACAATATTAAACTTTTTCTTTATTAAAAAAATCTAAGCTAATCTTCGTAAGAATTTATTTACAAAACTTAAATATTTTAGCTAGATACGCACCATCGATAAAACTTTCTGAGAATATATCTTTTTGTTTATGTATTGAATATGACCGAAATTGAAAATTCAACGGTACCTATCGCTGTTTTGTTCTGTCGGTGTTTTAAAAGTGCTTGTAAAGCAATTATTTTAAAGAATATTAATAAGGTAAATACTAAATATAAGACTCTGAGGTTTCCACAATATGGTTAACTTATTATTTATTTGATTTTAGGCAATTTTTTAATTAAAAGTTGAAATAATCGCAAACGTGTATAGTGCGGGTAATATGGGGTGAATGGAATTCGGGTAAAGTGGGGTACCCTGCGTCTTATCCGACTTTATTTTAATTTTTTATTATTTATTTTTTTATTTTTCTCCAAATATGTCTCCAAAGTATAAACGAATTTCTTCTCGTCGTTCATGGAGTAATGATAGCATAAAACTGGCTATTAAAGAAGTTATAAATGGTAACATGGGTTATTTACGTGCATCAAAATCATTCAATGTTCCTCAAACGAAGGTTAACAATTTACATGAAGAAGCTGTAGGGGAACACGCGAACACGTAACATTTAGACACATCTGCTACTGCAAACTTTGCAGAACGGGTTTCTGTTGGAACAGAACCTGGTACATCAGGAATGAACAAACCTATAGAGGTTAATACTCAGCAGACCCCGCCAAAGGTAGAATTAACTTCCTCTTTTTTAATAACTCCTAAGGACCTATTAAAATAAGTGCCTGAAGCACCATATAAAAAATCAAAAAATACAAATCGTCGCGGCAAAACTGCAGTTCTAACTTCAACGCCATATAAAAATGAATTAGAGGAGAAATAAATACTTGATAATATAGTTAAAATCAAGTAAATTTTTAACGCGTTCAGGTTAGGTTCTGTCATATTTGACATAAATTGTGTGCAATATGACAGAACCTAACCTAAACGCGTTAAAACTTTACTTGATTTTTACTATAACAATAAAAAACCGAAAGTAAAAAAGGTGTTAAGTAAGGTAGAAAATAATATCGGGAGCAAAGTTAAAAGAAAAATGCCAAAGAAAAACACAAAACAAACAGAAAGTTCCTCTAGAGTGAAACAGAGGAAAATGCCTTTTGCCTATATTGCGACGACTTATTTTCCAACTCCAGAAGTATGGCAGGGTGGATCCAGTGTGAGAAGTGCAAAAACTGGGCACATGAGGTATGTGCAGGAGTTGAACCAAATGATTGCGATACTTTTACGTGCGATTTATGTCAATAATTTAAAGACTTTTTTTAACATTTTTTGAAACCTATATTTTATTAAGTATTTTTCGTTGGTTGTTAATATTAAGACTATCTGTTCCATTTAGAAGTAGTAAATTTAATAAAAAAAACAAGCTTCATTTAATATACCCCATTTTACCCGACGGGAAATCCCATCTTATACGCACATTCGGTTAAGATGGGGGGTAATAGACACTGTTTAAAGAAAATGCATTTTTAGTCTCTTTTCCCTTAAAATAGTTTAGTTTAACAATGATTTATATATAGTATATATTATTTATAGGTAATCTACTGACATCAAAGGACATAATAATTAAATCCGGACATTTAATATACCTTTTAATCCTAAGTACCCCATCTTAGGCAACTCTCCCCTATTTTTACTTATAATATGATACATTTCAAACTTAACCGACCAACCTGCAATCGGTAGGTACCGATATTTCCTGTTTGGATTAATATTGATACTTTATAAGAGTTAAATTTCATGCATAGGTACTAATGAAGTAATGTAATTCATCGTAGAACATAATAGAGTCGGTACCCCACATCATCTACAGAATAAATACCTAATTTTTCTGTGATGCACTTTTATTAACGTTTTATATCAACAAATGCTTATCGAAATTTTACCAGGTACCACCTATAGACAAGGAAGATGCTCTTACTAGTGTCACTAGTTAGTTAAGTTAAAATGTTATATTGGATAACAACCAAGCACAATTTCTATTTTTTCTAACAGCGTACCCAAACACAATTATATTTTTAAAAATTCTTCCTTCTTTTTTTAAGTAGGTACGTTTTTATTCTATTCTTTTCAGTAATTTAAAACCTAATGCACCATTTTTTTATAATTTAAATGGAATAAGTAAAGCCCGTATTCCACGGGCGAAGTTCTTGCCCAAAAACTTTTTTAAATTCTTGACTAAGAAATTGTGCTGTTTTATGCATACTTACTCAAATTTTAGCCAATTTGGCCTTTTCACTATAACCGAATTCATCCTATTCAGCATTAACATCCTGAATTAGATCGTATTGAAAATACAACCCAATAATAAAAATCTTCCCAGAGGGTCACAATCTTTTCCTAGAGACAATTAAAAAGACGCCGCAATAGCAGAAAGTTTGAAAACATGAGATCAAAACCTAATTACGTCATCGCATTATCTGCGCAATTCTTTTAGTTGTCAGCCTCGACGGATTATATTGCTAAGTATCTTTGTTTTGATAAATTGAATAGACAAAAACAGCTTAAAAATAGAAAACAACCCGTCCGATATTCAGGTAGACGCGGCGTTCGATCTTCAGCTGAATCACTGGAACTCATAGGTCAAGGCAGATGTAACGTCAGTGAGTTTATTGTGCTTTTATTAAAGGCTGTATCTTGTTTATTTATTTTCTCAGTAAATAATTCGAACTTTTATAAACTGAAACTATAGAAAATTTTATTTTTCCTTTCTCTATGCGATAGGATAAAAATCAAAATTTAGTGCAAAAGCCCATTGTTAAAATCCATGTTACCAACTAATATTTGCCTTGAGGTTATATAGGTACGGAATGACATCGACGATTGCTGTTTTTTTTCGATTTGATTGATTTAATTGACTTGTTCTCTTGCTTATCGAACTAAAAACACGACGACGAATCATTGTTAAACAAAATTTAGAAACAAAACATAAAAAACAATTTTTTAACCTCAACTTTCAAAGAGGAGATAGATCGGATAGCTAAACAACTTGCGCAAAGCAAATGGATAACTGTAGCATCTTCAGGCAATTGTGGCTCCTACTTGATAACAGGAAAAACTGCAGCGTTATTACAGCACAGTCGGAAAGACCTAAGAAATATCACTGCCGTAGTCACCGGACATTGCCTTTTCGGTAGACACGCCGAACGTATGCAAGTACCAGTTAACGACTTCTGCAGAAGTTGCAGAGATGAAAAAAGGAAGAACGTATTCAGCAATTCTTGTGTGAATGCCCCGGCCTCGTAAGAAGAAGGTTCAATGCCTTGGGCGAACCATTTATTAGGAAGTGAGCAGCTTACAACTGGCTCGACTCACTAAGTTTATTAACAGCATTGGCTGGTTTGAATGAGCTGTCAAGATTCTTCTACGGTCTACGTCGCGTTAACCATCAAGAAGCTGATGCGGATAGGTTACGCGGAACACGTGTGGTACCACAACGGTCCTTATAGGACTAGGTGAGACTGTTTGAACAGTTTCAATTTATTGTCCATAAATTGTGGCAAGAACTCGGGGCAAATTTCAACTGTTTAGACATGAATAGTATGGGAAAAAATGTATTAATGGAATATTGAAAAAAACCTTTATGGCATTTGTCTACACTGACTATTCGTATGGCGGGAAAATTGTAACCTTATACTTTACCATGAAAATTGGTATTAGATGACGATATATCAAAAAAAGGCATTTGAATGAGATGTTTAGATGAGTTTTATGCTCGTTTAAAAAATTTGAAAATTTTCAACATTTAAAAAATAATATTCAATATTACTTTGATATTCACATAAATAATGAAAATGTGTTAAATGATAAAAAAAAAGCTATTAATTTGTTATTTAAAGATTATTGTTGTTTCTGAACCGTTTTATTAAATTTAGCTTTTAACCATGTGTACTTGAGTCTAGTCAGCCCCTGAATCCGACAATCATATTTACCATTTATTTTTGGAATAATATGGTTTCAAAGGATACTTTTTTTATAATTAAAAAAAATTGGTCCGCACATACCAATTTCCATGACAAATACCAAAATAAATTTTTAGAAGAGAAATTATCGAATATGCATAATTAATGTTTCCCATACGTTGCCAACTTTATGCCAGTCACACTGTATAAAGTAGGCACGTTTAAAAAACGAAAAGCGCAAGATATTCTACAAAAAATGAATGTAACAAAACATTTCTGCGTACTAAGGCACCAGACTAAAGTTAAAAATAATAAATGAAAATAAATAAACATAATTTACAGCAAAATGTGTTTAATCAATTGAGATTCTTAAATATGAACGAAGACTACTTTTGGTCTAATGCGGCCCCGCACACTCTCAATATATTGATCATTATAGGATCGTCAATAAAATTGAAGTCTGTCAATATAAGATATTGACTTCAATATACAGTGTCACCAGTAAAGTCCGCATCATATGGGATTTTTTTTAATAATAGCTTTATTCGAAATTTGACTTTGGCATCAAGTTCTGCTTCAATCGAGATGAAAATAAAGCAAAAAAATAGTATTCACGTGATTCGCATTATCTGTCAAATTTTAATTTTTTCCAAAAAATAATTCAAGTTTTTTTTTCTCCAAATGACATTAAAAGCGGTCTTTTAATGACACCTGACAGGCTCAAAAGGTGTATTTTTTCTGCCTAGTCAGAAAAAGTGGACTTTTATGCCTAGGCAGAAAAAATACACCTTTTGAGCCTGTCAGGTGTCATTAAAAATTAAAATTTAAAATGACAAGTAAACACTACAATTCAATAAATGTCATAAATAACATACATAAATATAAAAAATACGATTTTGCGTGAAATTGGAACAAATTTGGAGAAAAAATTATATGTTTTACTAGGCAGAAAAGCAGATTTAATGCCTTGGCTGGTTTCCTAGCCTCGGCTGCGCCTCGTCTATGAAACACCAGCTGCGGTATTAAATCTTGTGCTTTTCTGCCTAGTGAAACAAATAACTATTTTTCTGAAAATATCGAAAAAAGTTATTGGAAAAAGTTTTTTTAATGTAGCCCACTTGCAAAATTTCAGCTGCATAACATAATTTTGATTTTTTACCAATATTTTGTAAATTGAACCACTTTTGCAAAATAAGACTCAACGCAACCTACATAAAACTTCTCAGTTTTGACAAGGCTTTATTTCAGTTAGGTACATTTTTTTTAAAGTAACGCCATATTAAGTGTGTGTTTTACTACAAAATCAAAATTGGGCTATTAAAATTTGGTCGCATGTGATGCAAAGTTTATTTGTTTTTGACCCTGTATAAGGTAACTTCATAAAATAAATATTTTTGAAAACGTAGTTTGTGTCTGAAAGTAAAAAAAATAAATAAAGGGGTTTTTAATTAAATCGTTGAAAATAGATAAACTTTACTGATGACACTGTGTTTTTTTTGTCTTAATATTAAGGTGTATTACTTTCAGACACGAGCTACGTTTTCAAAAATACTTATTTTATGAAGTTACCTTATACAGGGTCAAACACAAATAAACTTTGCATCACATGCGACCAAATTTTAATAAGCCAATTTTGATTTTGTAGAAAAACACACATTTAATAAGGCGCTACTTTAAAGAAAATGTATCTGAAATAAAGCATTGTCAAAACTAAGAAGTTGTATGTAGGTTGCGTTGAGTCTTATTTTGCAAAAGTGTTGCAATTTACAAAATATGGGTAAAAAATTTAAATTATCTTATGCAGCTGAAATTTTGCATGTGGGCTAGAAACTGCATTTAAAAAAAAATTTTCCAATAACTTTTTTCGATATTTTCAGAAATAACCCCACTTTTAAAATATTTTTTGAAAAAAAATTAAAATTTGACAGATAATGCGAATCACGTAAATACTATTTTTTTGCTTAATTTTCATCTCGATTGAAGCAGAACTTGATGCCAAAGTCAAATTTTAAATAAAGCTATTAATAAAAAAAATCCCATATGATGCGGCTTTACTGGTGACACTGTAGTTCATATGGCACCTGGATAATATACTGATTAATATGGTCCTACATTAATCAATACATTGGCCGTATACAGGCCGCTTAATAAACTAGCTTTAACATGATGACATAAAGATAAATTTCTTCAAGGATCTTAAACTATAATAACCACATTGGAAAAATCCATATCAAAATATAAATTTCGGAATATCAAGAGCAAACACTACTTGGCAAATTGGTCTTGAAAGATCACAAGCCAATAACCCGCGCAAGACAAGACAAGAGCAACAAACAAAAACAATAGATATTAACGAATCCTCTGTTTAATGCATAATTGTATTAATAATAAGAAATGTGCGGCAGGGGATATATCTTTCAGCACGTAATCATCTCAATAGGTGCATTGTTTTATTAAGCTATGTTATAAATATCATAATAGCAGATATTAATAGTTTTTTTTTTACCTATCAACAAATACAAACCTTTAAAACCCTGTATTTTCAAAGTTGGCGCGCGTCTATCGCTACGAAGTTAATTGTACCAAACACCAATTTTTTCATCAATATTTCGTTACTTCTTCGTTTTATCCAAAAATTGGCCAAATGTCCATCTTTTGAATACAGTTTTATGTTAAAAAAAGGTTGAATTTATAAATTAATAAAAGCAGAAAAAGAAATATCGACAAATTTGACAAAATTTCGTTCTTTGCTTTTATATCAACCAAACATTTTTTTTATTTAAACTTAAAACTGAAGGTACATACGTGCTTCCGAAAGACGGGTTTTGGCCGCTTTTTGGAGAAAACAAATGCCGGGTGTCCACGGAAGGTGGTTCGCCCCTCTGACTTTTTTTGTTTTTCAAGATAATGGAATAAAATTCGGAGGATTTGTATACGACATAAAACTGCATTTTTTGACAGGTGACTTAACATGGAACTTCCGGTTTAACCGGAAGTGACATAAACTTTTAATTTTTAAATGGGACACCTATGGTATATTTTTGCCTTTTTTGACTCCATATATATGACATTCTAAATACAACGATGTGTCACTTGTCACTTTTTGTCACCAAGAAATTTTTTTTTTCCAAATTTATTGTTTTATCTAGAGGGCCTTAAAATCACTTATTTCAGTTCTTTAATCTTGGGAAAAATACAATTTTACTATTTTTGGTCCAATGCTATATGTGCTATGTAAAATTTAATCTCTAAAGTTGTATAACTCATTTTTTTAAACGGCAACATGGTGGCTCGTCGGGTTAAAAAAAGAGTATTTTATTACGATTATTTTGATACTATATACACTATTAGGTTTTTGAAAAGCTGCCATTAAAAAACTTTAAAAAGTTAACTTAGAAGTTTCCTAAAAGGAAGCATCTTTTGAGAATAAATTTAGATTTAAATGCACCAAGTAGCTGTGACCAGCAAAACTGATAAAACAAACTCATGCCTTGAAGAAAATTGATATGCCGACAGGCTTCTGCCAAAGTAAATTAGTTTGTTGTTAAAAAAACATGAAAAATACTAGTTTTACAAGGAGTGAAAAAGTTGCTATGTTATTATTGTCAGGCTCCGGTGGACACCCGGTATACTTATATGAAATATTGATAAGAAAATAAAATGATGAATGCGTCCCTATAGTGTTTGCTCTGAATTTTAGCCGAAATTTATATTAAAGAATAACTAATTAAAAATAATAAAAAACCAAATTAAAGTAAGTATTAATTTTTGATATTTTGAAACTCGGGTATTTTAAGCTCTTAAACCTAACCTAAATAATTATGTAAATCATATTTTGTAACCCAATACTATATTACAGTTAAGGGCATCGGGCATCGGCTTCGTTTTACATGTATCAGATTTATTTAGTACCCTAGTCTGGTTTTAAAAATACCCATACCCGTATTTTACCGCCGGAACGATTGCGCGGAGAAATTTTATTTCTTGAATATAAGATTTGTCGATAATATCCTTTTGTGTAATGGTATGTGGTTTAGTACGGGAGGTAGCGCTGCATTTGACCTAGTCATTTCATACCGGCTGAAAATCATAACAATAATAATTTGAAGAAGTAGTCCATGCTTAAAGTGGAGTTGAAAGCAGTGGCTCAGCCAGAATTTTGTATTAGGAGGGGTTTTAAAAAAAAACAGGATTTCAAAATTTTAAAAACAAAACTAGACCAGGGTCGATAATTTTTGAAACCCAAAAAAATAATAGTAGGATGAAACCCCTTGGAAAAGGAAGAGAATATAACAAAAGTGAAAGGAAAAATAATTTACGGGCGATTCGAGGTCGAGGAGTGGAAAGGGGGTGAGTTTTTAAGGGTAGAAAACGATTTATCTCGATTTCCGGCAAAACTACAAGTCCTATGGAAAAACGTTAAATGGCAAAGTTGTAGGTAATAAAAAGATCTACAACTTTTGTATTTACACTTTTTTCACATAAACTCAAAATTCATGTGAAAAATTCAAACAACCAAGTTTTTGGTTTTTTTTTTATCTTTTACAAGAAAATTTTTTTTTCACGAAATTTGGTGAAAACTTACCTTTTTTATGTCCCAAATACACTGTAATTTTTTTGATTTAAAATATTTATTTTTTCACCTTATTTTGACTTAATATCGAAAAAGCACCCTGATTTTCAATCGAAAATTCTCACGTCAAAATATCTGCTTTTAAAAAAAATTCGGTGGGCTTTTTGTTCGTTGAAATCTCTGCTTTTTGACGGTGTAAAAAAATATACATTACTTTGGTAAATGTTCTCAAAAAATGCAAAGAAACGAAAAAAACTCGAATCCGATTTTTTTTTTTAATTATGTACAATTTTGAGCTATTTATTAAAATTTATACTTTAATTACTCGAAAAACGTAAGATTCCATGTTACATTGATAAGCAAAAAAATTACAAATCCATAAAACATAAAGATCGCAAAAAATATGCGAAAATAGTTGTTCTAAATATAATTAAGGTAGGATTTAAAGGAGATTTCATCACATTTACCATAGTAATGTATATTTTTTTTACACCATCAGAAAGTAGAGATTTCAACGAACAAAAAGCCCACCGACTTTTTTTTAAAAAGCAGATATTTTGACGTGAGAATTTTCGATTGAAAATTAGGGTGCTTTTTCGATATTAAGTCAAAATAAGGGTAAAAAATAAATATTTTAAATGAAAAAAATTACAGTGTGTTTGGGACATAAAAAAGTAAGTTTTCACCAAAAATTTCGTATAAAAAAAAAAATTTTGTAAAAGATAAAAATAAAAAACCAAAAACTTGGTTATTTGAATTTTTCACATGCATTTTGAGTTTATGTGAAAAAAGTGTAAATACAAAAGTTGTAGATCTTTTTATTACCTACAACTTTCCTATTTAACGTTTTTCCATAGGACTTGTAGTTTTGCCGGAAATCGAGATAAATCGTTATTTACCCTTAAAAACTGACGCCTTTCCACTTCCCGACCTCGGATCGCCCGTAAATTATTTTTCCTTTCATTTTTGTTATATTCTCTTCCTTTTCCAATGGGTTTCATCCTACTATTATTTTTTTCACTTTTTACCATTTTCAAAGGCTTCAGCCCTGGTCTAAACCGTAAAAAACCATCTTAGTCTGGACGTCTGGGGGGGGGGGGGTTTAACCCCCAAACCCCCCCCTCGCTGTGCCACTGGTTGAAAGTATAGGAAAGAAAGAAAAAAATAAGTCTTCCTCCACAAAACTTAATAGAATATAGAAATTCTTTAGGGGGCTCTACATGTTTCGAACGTAGCAACGTTCGTCATCAGGAGACAGAAAATTTATATAGTGCTGATGGTATTATCCGAAGAGAAAATGGTAAAAAACCTCAATGGAGCTTTTATGGCATTAAAAATTTGAAGTGTAAAAGTGGCAAATATAAAAAGTTGAGGAGAGTTAAAAGATGCTGAGCATGTGATAAAGGATGTCCAAACAACCAAATGAAATGAGGAAGAAGAAAAATGCCTTCCAAAGAGAAGGTGTCGAGGACTTTTTAAATTATTTATATAAAAATATTTGTAAAATTATTGATGTGTCTGTAAGACAGTGTAAAAATAAGATTGTCATTTTAGATGTCATGAGGTCAAAATTTTTTGAAGAGTGTTTTTGGGGTACCGGGGGTTAAAGCCCATCAGTAACCGCTCGAGAGGTTAATTTAAAATTGCAGTAATTAGTAGTGCAATCACACATCTCAGAAGATTAATATAAAATTTTATTTTATTTAGTGATTACACTACTAATTACGGCAATTTTAAATTAACCTCTCGAGGGGTTACTGGGCTTTAACCCCCGGTACCCCAAAAACCACTCTTCAAACAATTTTGACATCATGACATCTACAAATGACAATCTCGTTTTTACAGTGTCTTACAGACACATCAATAATTTTACAAAATAAATATTTTTATATAGATAATTTAAAAAGTCCTCGACGACACCTTCTCTTTAGAAGGCATTTTTCTTCTTCCTCATTTTATTTGGTCGTGTGGACATCCTTTATTACATGCTCAGCATGTTTTAACTCTCCTCAATTTTTATATTTGTAACTTTTACATTTCAAATTTGTAATGCCATAAAAGCTCCATTAAGGTTTTTACCGTTTTCTCTTCGGATAGTACCATCAGCACTATATAAATTTTCTGTCTCCTGATGATGAACGTTTCTACGTTCGAAACATGTAGAGACCCATAAAGAATTTCTATATTCTATTAAATTTTGTGGAGGAAGACTTTTAGTTTTTCTTTCTTTCCTATAACAATAATAGTTTTCCTGTAATAGATGAGCGATCTAAACATCAGCTTCTCTTTGCTCCTATCACTATATATATTTATTTTAACAACTTTCTCCCATTACTGTGTTAATATACTTTATTATTTGCTTACAGTTTTAATTTATTTACATTTTAAAAATATTTTCAATTATAGAGGGTGACCTCAAAGTTTAATTTTTTAAATGGGACACCTTAAACTTAAAACTAAAGTTATAAGTTTTCAAGATAATTCGACGTTTAGCGAAAATTTAGCACTTGCAAGCTTTTCTTTATTGTAAACATACTTACATTAATTTGACTCGAAGCAATATGTATTATCCTGAGTAAATGAAGTCAAAAAACCATATGCGCTATGAAATATTTGACCTCATTTACCGGGTATTTTCGTTTTACGTCCAAGGCAGAAAACTTCTAATAGAAAAACGTCACCTTTATCCAATGGACACCCTTTATATTTTCCTGCTTATATCTTATAGCTCTCCAAAAACTCTTCAGTATTTGTAAAAAGCGTGTCCGATCCCTATCTTCAATAGTTTTTGAAACATTTTGATTTTTCGAGATTTTCTATTCTCGTTATAGCACCTTTTGTCAATGGATCTCAATAGCCGGAAAACAAATAAATGTTAGCAGATGACATTAACATTCAGATTGAAAAATTAATTAATTAATGATATGGATATGATTTTGGGCGAGGCAGATATACAATTTTATTTTAGGGGAAAGATTATAAAGGGTGAGTCGGGAGGAATGGGCTAAACTCTAAGGGTGTAATCTATGCATCCAAAGTAATAAGAAAAACCTCAAATGTTGTTATCCAATATTCATTTCTTTTCAAATTACAGCGTTAAATAAAATAATAATATTGTTAAACCAAAATATGCAACATAACCATACATTGTTTTAAAGAAATCATTGATTTAGTAAATTTACAAATAGGCCGCCATTGACTTCCAAACATTTCCTGCTTCGTTAACGAAGGACGCGCGTGGCTCTTCTAATTGAATCGTGCCTTTCTTTAATATTGAGTGCAGCATTTCTAATGCGTCTAATTAATGCATCCCTATTATCTACTTTTACTTTGTATACATCATTTTTTAACCAACCCCATAAATATTAGATAATATAAAGATGTATTATCAATACGACGGAGCGCCTGTCCATTTCGATCGTCGGGTCAAGCAATATTTGGACCAAAAGTTTACAGAGGTTTGGATTGGTCGCGGTGGTCCTATTAGTCTGCCACCTAGATCGCCAGACCTCACACCCTTGGACTATTTTTATGGGGTTGGTTAAAAAATGAGGTATACGAAGTAAACGTAGATACTTACTAGGGAAGCATTAGAAATGCTGCACTCAATATTAAAGAAAGTCATGCACGAATCAATTAGAAGAGCCACTCGCGCCCTTCCTAAACGAAGCAGGAAATGTTTGGAAGTCAATGGCGGTATTTTTGAAAATTTACTAAACCAATGATCTATTTAAAACAATGTTAATGTTGCATATTTTGGTTTAACAATATTATTATTTTATTTAAGGCTGTAATTTGAAAACAAATAAATATTGGATAACATTTGAGTTTTTTATTATTTTGATGCATAGATTACACCCTTAGAGTTTGGCCCATTCCTCCCGACTCACCCTGTTTAGGATGAAATATCCTGAGCGGCGAACACACAGTCCTTGATTCCAAATGCCATTTACTAACATACTTTTCGTTGGTTTTCCATGACTTAAGATCTATCGATAAAAGATGTTATAGGTACCTACCGAGTACCATAGAAAAATACGAAAAATCAAATTATTTCAAAAACTGATAGAATTACAGATAGGACATTATTTTTAAAGGTTAAAAAGTATGTTACGAGCCGTAAGCAGATGGCATCAAAATATGTTCCATCTAAGTGACATTTTTCTATTAGAAGTTTTCTTACTTTGGACCTAGAACGAAAGCACTCTGTAAATGAGATGCCAATTATTTCATAGAGGATATGTTTTTTTGACTGGAGTAAATTCATGATAAGTTATGAAATTGCTTGGAGGCAAAATTTAAATAGTATTTTCACAGCGAAATGACGCTTGCAAATGCGAAATTTTCCTTAAAAGTTAAATTGTCAATTGTAATGTCCCTAGCGGCGGAATTATCGGGAATGAATTCTGCTGCGTGGGAGATTCGGTAAGAAAATTTCATAAATTGGAGTTACTGTTGGAGTACTCGTCTTCGACTAGGAATAATTTTCTATCAACAAAACCATTCGTGATATTGAAAAAAATTATCGGTAATAATTCTGCTGCTAGGGAGATTATAAGTGATAATCTCCCGTTGCTATAAGCAACGTAAACAAGAAGGAGCCTTCTAACTGGTTGAAAATAAATTTATGTAATTTTCCCGATAACTATTCTTTTACCGCATATTAAAACAATAATAAAAAATTTGAAGAAATAGTTCATGCTTAGTGGAGTTGAAAGTATGAATATGAAAGAAAAAACTAAAAAGTCTTTCTCCACAAAATGTAATAGAATAAAAATTCTTCGTTCAAAGGTCTCTACATGTTTCGAACGTAGAAACGTTCATCATCAGGAGACAGAGAAAAATATTGCTGATGGTTTTAGCAGAAGAGAAAACGATAAGTGGCATAAAACAATAATGGAGCTTTTATGGCATCAAAAATGAATTGTTGAAACGATATAATGTGAGGAAAAATAGAAATGAAATTAAGTCAAAACATACTAAGTATGTGAAAAAGTCAGTTGAAAGGGTCTAGAATCTGGAACAACCAAAAAGACCGGGGAGGCAGAAAAAACACTTCCAAAAAAAAGATGTTAAAAAGGTTTTTTTTTAATAAAAATATGTCTTTAAGACATTGTAAAATATAGAAAAATTTTTTTTTGTTTAGAAATTAAGTATTGTCATGCATCATGTATTTGAAATAGAATGATTTTTCAGAAAAGGCGGTTTGGGGTACTGAATTTCTATCATTCTATTTCAAATACATGATGCTTGACAATACTAAATTTCTATGCATAAAAATTTTTTTCTATATTTTAAAATGTCTTAAATACATATTTTTATTAAAAAAAAAACTTTTTTGACATCTACTTTTTAGAAGTGTTTTTTCTGCCTCCCCGGTCTTTTTGGTTGTTCTAAATCCTTTCAACTGACTTTATCACATACTTATAGTATGTTTTAACTTAATTTCATTTCTATTTTTCCTTACATTATGTCGTTTCAACAATCCAATTTTTGATGCCATTAAGGTTTTATGCCACTTATCATTTTGTCTTCTGCTAAAACCATCAGCAATATATTTTTCTGTCTCCTGATGATGAACGTTTCTACGTTCGAAACATGTAGATATCTTTGAACAAAGAATTTTTATTCTAGTAGTTTTGTGGAGGAAGACTTTTAGTTTTTCTTTCATTTACAATAATAAAAAAGTTACGAAGACACTTGGAATTCAAAAATCCACTCAAATATAGGGTCTCTCACTTTAAAACTTTCAATACACTGTACTGATTCAGCAGTTGGTTCCTTGTGAAACATTTTTAATATGTATATTTTATAGTAAAACAGTTATAGCTTTTTAATGTTTCATTAGTATTTATTATAGAATTGCTCTACATATGTTTCGCCTTTCTAGGGCTTTTTCAAGAGTACTTATGATACTAAAGTTAAATTCTAAATTTACAAATTTATATTTTTCTACCACTATTGTCAAATATTGAAAAGAATAATTTAAGTTACCTGGGAGCTATTCTTATTGTTTATTTTGGCTTGTCATTGGGAATTCCGGGGTTAGTTGACAATATACACCTATCTAAAATTGGGGTATTTTGGAACATTTGTTGTTCATTAGTGGTCAGGGTTTTATTATTATGTAAGGATTTCTTTATTTTTAATTGCTCTAAAAGGTCAAATATTTTACCTTTATTTTCAGCATGGATCCATTGTAAACTTTTTGGATCTATAAAATGGTTGTTCTCTATGCAATGAATGGACATCCCTGTGCATTTATAATATTTTCTAATTGATGTACTATGTTCTTTAAGTCGTCTTTTAATGCTCCTACCACTTTGACCTATATAAACTGCATCACAATCAGAACAATTAATTTTATAGACCCCGGACCTATCTAATTTGTCCATTAATCCTTATTATTAACAAGCATTCTACCTAAGTTTTGTTTATTCACACATATTGTCTTACAGCCTAAATTATTTAATGTCTTGATAATTCTATTAGTTAGTGCACCAAAAAATGACCGTTTCAAATTCTTAAATTACACACCTAAATTTAGTAATAGAATTACCAAGAGATTAAATAATTTAGGCTGTAAGACAATAATTATGTGTGAATAAACAAAACTTGGTAGAATGCTTGTTGATAATAAGGATAAAATGGACAAATTAGATAGGTCCGGGGTCTATAAAATTAATTGTTCTGATTGTGATGCAGTTTATAGGTGAAAGTGGTAGGAGCATTAAAAGACGACTTAAAGAACATTGTACATCAATTATAAAAAATTATAAATGCACAGGGATGTCCACTCATTGCATAGAGAACAACCATTTTATAGACCCAAAAAGTTTACAATAATAATTGATCCATGCTGAAAATAAAGGTAAAAGATTGGGCCTTTTAGAGCAATTAGAAATAAAGAAATCCTTACATAAAAATAAAACCCTGACCACTGATGAACAACAAATGTTCCAAAATACCCCAATTTTAAATAGGTGTATTTTGTCAACTAACCCCGGAATTCCCAATGATAGGCCCCAATAAACAATAAGAATAGCTCCCAGGCATCTTAAATTATTCCCTTCAATATTTTACAATAATAGTGGTAGAAAAATATAAATTTGTAAATTTATAATTTAACTTTAGTATCATAAGTACTCTTGAAAAAACCCTAGAAAGGCGAAACATATGTAGAGCAATTCTATAATAAATACTAATGAAACATTAAAAAGCTATAAGTGTTTTACTATAAAATATATATAAAAACTTTCTCTGACACCATACTTTTTGAGCACACCCTGTATAATTTAAAGTATTTTTAAATTGTGCAGAATTTACAACCATACAATAACACGAAAACTTGTTATCGACAAATTTTATTATCAAGACATAAAATTACTCTGTGCCAGTCTGTGCATTTGTAAGCTTACTATTGCAGAAATTTGATACATTTTAAAAAAATGTACCAATCCTCTTAAAGAAAACATTGCCATTTACCTATATATAGGTACAGTTAACTTTTTGTTCGTAGACAGAAAGCGTATATAAAACGAAAATAATAGGCAACAGGAATCTTGAATTCTTATTAAAGTAGGATACATTTAAAGAGCAAAGCCGGCTAACCACCCGGGTTGGCTTATTTAAATCTGCACGAACAGCAAGGGAAATCTGAAAGGATAAAACATATGCCAAATTATAGTTCTTTAAGTCCAAAAAATCTTTAAAGGAAATGTAATACATAACGCTAACTTCAGATAATAAATTTTGATAGTTACCTACTTAAACAAAACATGTATGGTATCAAACATATTTTTAACATTTTTTTAAAAAGTTGTATTGTATTACTAGGTATTTTTTAATAATACAAAAAGTTTTAAAAAATTATTAGAATCCTTATCTTAACCCTATTTCATCCGAATTTGTTCATGGAACCAGTAAGCTTGTCTTCACCTGAAACATAAATAGAAACATAATATTAAGAAAAATGTTGAATGTTGTGCCAATAGTCGAAAAGGTTCCTACGATGTTTTTAGAGTAAAATGCCGCCATAAGAGGAACCTTCTGTACGTATTATGTATAAGAGATTAAAAACGATACACGTCATCGCTATAAATGTCGATGTAACAAACTACTGACTTTAGGCCACACCTTAAAGCACTAGTGGGATTGAATACCGGCCACTGCAGATTGCGACACTATATGCATAAAATTGGAATAGCGCAAAATGATGTATGCCTGCTCTGCATGGAAGATACAGAAACAGCGAGATAACTATAACCTGATTTTAAGATTAAAACTCTACTGAAATTGGCCGTGTAAGTTTGTTTGTTTCTTGTTTCTGAGATCTCTCCCCATAGACAGATTTAAGTCGGTAATAAAACAACATCTATTACAACATTTTATTTATTTATTTATTAACGAGCTTAGCCCATTTTTTTAAAATTACAATAATTGACAAATAATGCATATTTTAACATAGGTAAATACACAATAAAATTAACAAACTCAAAATTAACAATAGTATTAACACCAATAAAAAAATATCACAATGTAAAAAAAATATAAGCGTAAACACAAACTAAAGAAGAAAAAAATCAGCAGGGAGCAACTCAATATCAGGTAACCAGACGCAGGTTCCTATAAAAACTTGAACCAGATGAAAAAAAGTCCAAATCGTTAGAATAATAGTTAGCCAACCTGATAGACCTCTGCAGAAAAGAGTTTGAAGCATAATTTGTGCGATTAAATGGCTGATAGAAAGTAAGATTTGAACGTGTGGTTCTGGGTGGAACAAAAAGTGGAATTTTCAGTCCAGATCCGGGCAATGGTAAACATATGGTTTAAGATATCGTATAATAATTTCAAATCATGCCTTTTACGGCGAGCCTCAAGTGAAACCAGCCCCAAAACAGACTCAAGTTCAGGATAAGACATTGCATAACCATTTGGGATTCTAAATGCTGAATATCTAAGAAACTTGTGCTGGACAGGTTCCAAACTATTCACATGTGTTGTATAAAATGGACTCCATACTGAGGATGCATACTCCAGATTGGGTCTCACCGAAGAACAGTACAGAGACTTTAAGGATTGTGGACTCATAAAATCTCATGAAGATCTCTTTATAAACCCTAACATTTTTAGTGCCTTCCTCTTAATATTTGTAATATGTGGCACGAAACCAAGAGAGCGATCCAATACAATCCCCAAATCAACCACACTATCCACAAGCTTCAGTGCATCCTGCCCAATAACATATTGGTATATAGGTGGAGTGCGAGACCTAGAGAGTGACACTTTGAAGCATTACGTTTCATTCCATTCAATTTACACCAGTTCATGAGGTTGATCAAATCCAATTGCAATAATTCATAATCTTGGGGAGAGCTGATACGAGAAAACAATTTGAGGTCATCGGCAAATAAAAGATAGTAGGAAAATTTAAAGAATTTATGAATATCATTAATAAATAGGTTAAAAAGTAAGGGACCCACATGAGAACCCTGGAGCACCCCTGAAGTAACCTCAATCACCCTCGAAGTGAAGTTATGAACCTTAACAATCTGAGTACGATTATTTAGATAGCTTTCAACCATTTCAGCAGAGGGCCATGAATACCAAGAGACTCAAGCTTGGCCAAAAGTACCCGATGACTGACCCTGTCAAAGGCCTTCGAGAAATCCGTGTAGATAGCATGAACCGTTCCACCATCCTGCAAGGTCTCCGACAAAAAATCAATATATGACACCAAGTTAAGCTCCGTTGACTTCCCGCGTTGGAATCCAAACTGACTGTCAATAATAACACCACTGAATGCCTCTGTCAGATAATCAGTCACAATATTCTCAAACAATTTTGGTATTGTGTTCAATATGCTCACTGGTCTATAGTTATTAACTTCTGTTTTACTGCCAGATTTGTGAATAGGTACAATGAAACTTGACTTCCAACAAAATGGCAAACAACCGGTGGACAACGACAGTTAAAAAATAAAGAAAAGGGGTCTAGCCAGAATAAAGCTACAGTGGTGAAGCTAACGGGGATATGTTTTAAAATGTTTAATGTAATGTAATGTGAATTTCTTTTAACTGTGTACTTGCTTATATTTGTTTAATGTATCACTTTTAATATTTTAGTGTTATTTTTCAACATTTGTATATATTTTACCTTTTACCTTTGACGTATAAGAAATACTGTGTATTATTTATTATGAATAAACTCTATCTATCTATCTACCATTAAAGATGTTATCTGAATTTGACAACATAGCAGAATATTTATTGTGTAACCTTAGATTTACTGTTTCAAAGCCATTCAGGTGTACTGTTTAATAATTCACTGGCCGAGGGTGGGCTTCCGCGGATCTGGAAAGAGAGCTTCAGAGTACTGATTATTAAATTATAGGAGAGGGAATATGTGAATAATTATAGGAGCGTATCTAGGCAGTTGGCAATTATTCCTAAGATGTTCGATTGCTTTGTTTGTGACCAGTTAAGTTGGAAATGTAAGCGGATTGTTGATGCTCGTCAGCATGCAAGTACTAATTATAACGTTGAAGGTGAAGAGTTAAACACTGTAAACTCTATTAAAAATTTGGGGTACACTGTGATTCTGAAATTACTTTTAAGGATCATACTAACCAAGTACATAACAGAAAATGCTATGGATGTGTTAAGATTAATTTTTAGGGTTGGTAAAGATTTATGGGATAACTCACTGAGTCTACGGTACTCCCTGGTTAGACCTTATCTGGAATACGCCTCAGTTGCGTGGTTACCAGTTTTACACATTTTACAACATCTGGAAGGACCAACTAGAGTTCAGAGAAAGTTTACTAAATATTGTGCTTATAGGCTTAATATAATTGGCAGACTCGAAGATGTGCAACTATATCACATTCCAACATTTGGGAACAGAAAAAAAATCTTCGTTTATAAGTTTATTAATTGTTATAGACTGTCTTCATCTTTTCAGTTAGATTTCTCTTAAAATACCCTTTCGAGCCCTTGGAAAGAATTGGGACTAATCCTGTCGCTCAGGGCCTTGCTCTTCTAAATGCTCAGTCTGAGATCGATCCCTTCGGACTATCCTTTCATAAATATAAGGGTATTGTTTTATTTATGACCAAAAACATGAGTTTGAAAAAACATACCGGGTGTCCACGGAAGGTGGCTCGCCCCTCTAACTTTTTTGTTTTTCAAGATAATGAAATAAAATTCGGGGGATTTGTATACGACATATAACTGTATTTTTTGACAGGTGACTCAACATTATGGAACTTCCGGTTTAACCGGAAGTGACATAAACTTTCGATTTTTAAATGGGACACCTGGTATTTTTTACTTTTTTTGACTCCATATGACATTCTAATTACAACGATGTGTCACTTGTCACTTTTTGTCACCAAGAAAATATTTTTTTTTCCAAATTTATTGTTTTATCTAGAGGGCTATGAATACCTTAAAATCTATTATTTCTGTTCTTTAATCTTGGGAAAAATACAATTTTACTATTTTTGGTCCAATGCTATGTGCTAAGTAAAATTTAATCTTTAAAGTTGTATAACTCATTTTTTTTAAATGGCAAAATGCTGGCTCGTCGGGTTAAGAAAAAAGAGGATTTTATTACGATTATTTTGAAACCATACACTATAAGGTTTTAGAAAAGCTGCCATTAAAAAATTTTAAAAAGTTAACTTAGAACTTTTCTAAAAGAAAGCATATTTTGAGAATAAATTTAGATTTAAATGTATCAAGTAGCCTGTGACCAGCAAAACTGATAAAACAAAATCATGCCTTGAAGAAAATTGACATGCCGACAGCTTTTGCTAAAGTAAATGTTGTTTAAAAAGCATGGAAAATAATAGTTTCACAAGAAGTGAAAAGGTTGATATCTTATTTTATTAGTGTTTGGAGAATGTAGAAATAATTCAACCGATGCTGCACGACTTTACGCACAAAGATATTTTATTCGGCGTCATCCAACCCGGCATTATTAGGTACCCAAAACTGATTCCGAAAATGCGAAATGAGCCTGACAATAATAACATATCAATTTTTTCACTCCTTGTAAAACTATTATTTTCCATGCTTTTTAAAAAACAAACTAACTTACTTTGGCAGAAGCTGTTGGCATTTCAATTTTCTTCAAGGCATGTTTTATCAGTTTTGCTGGTCACAGGCTACTTGATGCATTTAAATCTAAATTTATTCTCAAAAGATGCTTCATTTTAGGAAAGTTCTAAGTTAACTTTTTAAAGTTTTTTAATGGCAGCTTTTCTAAAACCTAATAGTGTACCTATGGTATCAAAATAATCGTAATAAAATCCTCTTTTTTCTTAACCCGACGAGCCAGCATGTTGCATTTAAAAAAAAAATGAGTTATACAACTTTAAAGATTACATTTTACATAGCACATAGCATTGGACCAAAAATAGTAAAATTGTATTTTTCCCAAGATTAAAGAACTGAAATAAGTGATTTTTAGGTATTCATAGCCCTCTAGATAAAACAATAAATTTGGAAAAAAAATATTTTCTTGGTGACAAAAAGTGACAAGTGACACATCGTTGTAATTAGAATGTCATATGGAGTCAAAAAAGTAAAAATATACCAAATCGAAAATTTATGTCACTTCCGGTTAAACCGGAAGTTCCATAATGTTGAGTCACCTGTCAAAAAACGCAGTTTTATGTCGTATACAAATCCCCACAATTTTATTTCATTATCTGGAAAAACAAAAAAGTTAGAGGGGCGAGCCACCTTCCGTGGACACCCGGTATGTATTTATTTTTGAAGAAGTGGTCCATACTCAAAGTGGAGTTAAATCATGTTAAATATGAGTTATCCTAGGTTCGCCTAGTTTTTCAAATAAAAATTGTGGAGAAAGACTGTGCTTTTTTTTTCCGTATGTATTTACTTATACACTAAGAAAAACCCGCCAACTAAATTACTTAGTTGATTTTTTTTTAGTTGTAGCTACTAAAAATGTCCGCAGACTTAGTTACCATAATACCACAAAGCTATTTACAGGGACTAACAAGGCGTAAGATTTTGTTATACTTGTGACAACTAAAAAAAAATATATTTTAAATATTGCCTTAAGTTGTCGTAACAAAAAATATGGTGGCCATTACTAAATATTTAGTTAATTTACCCCATCATTGGTCATCCACGTGGTAACAATCATTTCGTCTCCGTGCTTCGATACGTGTTCATGGTTTAGGTGAATTACAAGTGCTTCTTGCCGCGGTGTGTGTGTTTGTATCTATTAGTGTTATTTATTTATTATAGTTTATAGTGATGTATTACAGACTTTTATTGTTAGAATGGGGGCTTCAAATCCATCTAGATGCATTTGAAGGTAAGGTTGTGTTGTGTTATAGAGTTTATCCGTGTTATTTATTTAATAAAAATTGTGAAAAAATTATTTTTTGTATTTTAAGTTGAAGAGAAAACAAAATTTTTGCTTTAGGGAAGTAATTACCTACCTCAACTAGAAAGCCTTAAAAATAATTTAATCTATCTGAAATGAAATTTCATCTACAAGCTATCACAGAAAGCTTCACGAGTGAGATCAGTTATTGTAATCATCCCTCGAGATTTAAAGTTGGGCTCTGATTTATGTATCACTTTTGGATTGAAATATTTTTAATTAATCTTATATTAACAACCATAAATCTGTGTGTAGCATCGTGGGATAGTTGAATTTAAATATTCTGACGTGTAGATATATTGAATAAGTTACTCCCAGAAATAAAGACAAATGTTGATCAACCACCTAGTTAAACAGCCAACTTAAAGTGTTTTATTTGGTATCTACTGTCACTGTTGCACACACCTTCAGTTTCCTTAGGCCGTATAAAAGGGCTTTTTAACATCAGCTCAACTAAACCTTTACTAGTACTCTGGTACTTAAAGTTTTTTTATAAAAATCACATTGCAGTTAAATTAAATATTGTTTCTGTTTGAAACTGGCAGCAATATATTTTAGACGAAAAGCTTTAACATCAGTAAAATGGTTTTATTGGTGGTTACAGAAAAGCTCCAGCAAATTACGCTTTGCTGCTTAGAGGTTTTTCTGCTGTATACCGAGCTTTTCGGTTGCGATACACACATTCAATTAAAGTGGATTTTATCTACAAGTTGTATGTGCAGCCGTAACAAATTTTTTTCTAATGCAGCATAGAACTCTTGTTAAATAGGAGACAGCGAAATGCTTTTTGCTGTGGTGACTAGAGTAAGATTCTCGTTGCTGCCAGTTCCAAACAAAAAACCGTATTTGACGACAATGTGATTTTTATAGAAAGGTTCAAGTTAAAGGTTCACTTGAGCTACTGTTAAGATGCCCTTATCTAATAAGGCCTTAGGGAACTGAAGGTGCGTGCAATCGTTGCCAAATAAAATAACTTTGTGGTTACTTTTTAACTAATATTTTTATTTGTATTCACTAAACACCCAATTTGGGTTAACTACATAATTTAGTAACTATTATATAATTTATTAGTAACGTTAACATCTACGCTTAGTTCCTGCAACTAAATGATATAATAGCTTTAACAAACCACCTACTTGTAACGAATATATAATATTAGCTGTGCTAACTCAGTTTTTTTAGTAACTGTAACTAAAACCATTTAGTAAACCCAACAACATAAGTTCGTTATCTACTAAATCCTATAGTTGCAGCTACTAATCTATTCCAGCAAACTTGATTTAGTTGTTATAAGTCATCCACCTTGCTGTCCCCTATTTTAATGAAAAATTTTGCTGTGGTAACTAAATTTTTAGTAATGGCTACAAATTATTTTCCTCAGTGTATGTTTGTATAAATTTTGAGTGAAATTGTTTTTTTTTTACATACTTACCTAAGTGCTTACTACACAACAATAATCGAAATGTTTTTTTGTATAATTTCAAAACACTGTGCGATATTCAACTAAGAAGAACTATTAAAATATAAATGCTAGAAACAGCTTAATAAAAGCTGATATTTTAAGGTAATTTTGTTTATTATTCCTCAGGGTGTTTTGAAGTTAAGCAAAAGAAAAAAAATCAATTATCTTTGTATAAGATGTTAAAATAAAAATTTAACTTACTTAAAAGTCGTACAAACATGTTTACTTAAATTAATAAATGTATCTAGAGCTCTAAAAAAAATCACTTAAATCAAATATATTTATGAACCCACAAATTATACCATAACATAGAACTACTAGTAAAAAATGAGTTTTTAAATTTGACCTAGTTACCGAAAACTTACCGAAACTATAGGGATGCAAATCTATCTGTTAGCTTTAATAATGTTTTGTGTACAACGTTAGTTGTTGTTGACGGAGGAAGTTTAACTAATTCGCTGTCCCCCTGTATGTCTTCAATTTCGGACCGGATATGGGGATCTAAAATCATCTTAAATTTAAAGAAGCCCCCTGATACGCCATTGTAACCAGAAACAAAATTGGGATTTTTTACTTCTACGGTCATATTTGACAGTGATGGTCCTCTATTTAGTCTTCTGAGTTTAATAGTGCCATTACTTCGTTGCTGCATCCTAATTCGTTCAATGCGTGCCTGAGCCGAATAGATGCGTTGCATTTTGGTTTGTTCTTTGAACTAAAAAAAGATAATGTTTCCCCTAATTGAAAGAAACTAACTAAAGTGTACAGGGTAATAGAAAGCTCTCGAGAAAACTTAACAGCGGTGTTAGTTTTAAGTATTTACCGTGCGAGCAAAAATTATTTGCATCAAAGAGGGATTGGACTAAAAAACGTAGGGTTTGGTTTAGATCACAATTATATGGGGACGATATATCTAACCAAATCTATATACAGGGTGTCCTAAAAGTAATGGGACACAGAGTAACAGCAGACTCCTTAAGGCGAAATAATGCGATTTATTTAAACTTGCCTAATCCCAAAATTGATAACAACCAAGATACAGGGTGACAAAGTTTTAATTTTGTTTTCGTTTTTTTGCGATTATTTCTTAACGAAACGACATAGCAGCACAAAATTAAGGATTTTGGGGTTTTTGGAGGTGAGGAATTTAAAATAATCCATAGTTTTTGTGTAACCAGTAGAAGGTGCTGCCAACGGCATGTTTCACTCCTTTTAGCTGGCATAACTTTGTTAAGGCTTCTTATATCGATCCGACTATAAAAAAAATAAGTTACTTTACTTCTTTTACATCAAAAACATATAACTTATTGATGTCGCTAGGAGCAACCATTTTCGAGATAATCGAATTTCATATGTCCAATGCAGTTAAGTACAAGGTCCAAAAGCAACGGAAAATCGAATAACGGTGAAAATTATTGTAAGTCAGCTACATTTGCTAAGTGTCGAAGTTAATGTAGATATATACTTAAGATTGATTATTTTTTTCTAATAAAAACGTTTTTTTGTATACGGAACTAATAATTTTATTCTAATCAATAATTGTATTTAATACTTTTAGTTTAATAACATTTAAAACTAACAAAATAGTTAGAAATAAAAATGGAAATTTACATTGAGAGTAATTCCTGCGTCTTTCAAAATCTGCGGCTTGTATTTCTTGGAATACTTGCACTTTATAAGGAAATAAATTTAGCTGCTTCTTAAGAATAGTCCTGCATGTTCTATAAGATCTTCCCACTTCTTGGGACAGGCGTCTTATACAATTTGTTGGCGTATTTTGCATTATTTCACGAACGTTTGCAACAAGTTCTTCTGTTCTTACAGATGGTCTTCCTGCTCCTTTTTTGTATTGCGTGTTGTATAGAACCTGTTTCCCTAACCATAGCCACGGTTCTTTTCAGGCAATGATAAAAATCCCCAGCAATAAAAGCAACGTTAGGAAAATGTTCGTGAAAATCGTCCATGCACAAACCCGAATTGTATTGCCACTCACCATTTACTCTAACCCCGTTTCGAAAATACGCTTCAACCATGAATGTTTTGTGCTGTTCCGTAAAGCCCATTGCGTGAATTGTTCAAGAAATTGGAAAAATTAGGAATAAATCAAATTACTTGTAACGACTGTCAAAGATGACGGAATAGATTGATTGTTAATTCACGTATTTACTGAAACTCAACAGGCATTAAACTCTACGGCTAAGCATTATGTCCTTAGATGCAAGGCCCTCTTTGATACAAATAATTTTTGCTCGCACGGTATAACATCAATTTCCAAAAAACTGTCAGATATGAGAGTTTAAACTTTAAATTAGCCTCTGAAAAAAATTGTTAATTTTGTTCAAAAGTAATCAAAACATTCCCAGCGCTCCCATGTACAAATGATAATCTGTAAAATACAAAGGAATGAAATAGGTAGGTAAGTACTACAGAAAATCGCAGAAACTCAAGTGACAAATATGAACACTACATCACTATCTGACCAATCAGAAATACCATAGATGCTTTTAGAAATACTTTTGGAAATTGTGTGTAGCCTATTTTTTTTTATAGTGCTATGGCCTTAATAAAATACTTGCCCTTTTAGGAAACCTCAGAAATCTCTTCTTTGGCAGTATATTTTCAGTGTTGGTGCCCAATGGAACCATACGTTTCAATCGAATCTGCTTTACGCCCAGCCTCTGGTGAACGGGCCCCTTGCTGTTTCTGACCAAGGGGCTCTGGTGTTCGGGATGGTTCTGATAATACAACGATTGAGCAACCTTCTTTTTGGTATTCTGTACCAGAGGCCTTAGATTTTGATTTACATTGGGTCTAAATAATCTCAGCCTTCGCTGATTTCCTGCAACTGTAATATCATGGGTAATTTAAAGCTGACGCGAGTTTCGATTATCTTTGGTTTTTTTCATTAAAATAGTACTTTTAGAAAACCCCAAGTTACCTACTTATTAACATACGGGTGCCTAGTATTAGTTCCCGATCTTAATGAATATACGGGTGTTGCTCAAAAGACGTTCACCATTATAAATTATAACATTCTTATATTTATAGATATTAAAATGAAATTTTGAGATTATGCATAAGAGATGAATCTGCATTTATTGGCATAATTTTCAATTCGTTAGTACTTCCGGTTTGACCGGAAGTGACCTTGACTTTGATATTTTAAATAGGACATCTTGTATATTTTTACTTATTTGGGTTCAGCATAACATTATGAGTGAAATGGCACCTCACTTGTCATTTTTTGACGTGTTATAACATTTTTATGTTTATTTTTGCGAGAGCCGACCGATTACACTGTTTCGCTGCCAGACTTTGGAAGGGGCTTTTCTATGCTCATTCCGGGTAGGGAAGAGTGGGAAGGCAATCAAGTAACAATTGAGGCGGATCACTCGATCTTCACAGACGGTTCAAAAATGGACGTCGGGGTGGGAGCTGGCATCTTCTCCGAGAGCATGCCAATACAGAGGTCATACAGACTCCCTGACTACTGCAGCATTTTCCAGGCAGAAATGTTTGCAGTGGATAAAGCAGTCAGTACCCTGCGGGATCACCCTGGCTTGAGAGGACCTGCGTCTATAGCTATCTATATAGACAGTCAAGCAGCAATAAAGGCAATTTGCTCCAGCAGCACTAAGTCAAAATTAGTAAGGCGCTGTCGCAACAATCTCTGCACACTTGGTGCTCAACATCGAATCACCTTGTGCTGGGTTCCTGGACACAGTAACATATATGGCAACGAGACTGCTGATGCGCTCGCCAGGGAGGGTGCAAGCATGTCTGTCGAACTAGCAGAGAATACTGTGGCTAGACCACTGGGATCAGTCAAAGAAGAGATAGATCGAGCAGCTAAACAACTTGCGCAAAGCAGATGGACAGGACTTACAACTTGTAGCATCTCCAGGCAATTGTGGCCCCTACTTGATAACAGGAAAACCGCAGCGCTATTACAGCACAGTCGGAAGGACCTAAGAAACATCACTGCCGTAATCACCGGACATTGCTTGTTCGGTAGACACGCTGAACGTATGCGAATACCAACTAACGACTTCTGCAGAAGTTGCAGAGATGAGGAAGAGGAGGAAAGTATTCAGCATTTCTTGTGTGAATGCCCCGGCCTCGCGAGAAGAAGGTTCAATGCACTGGGTGAACCATTTTTTAATGATCTGGAGGAAGTGAGCAGCCTGCAACTGGGTCGACTTACTAAGTTTATTAACAGCAGTGGCTGGTTTGAATGAGCTGTCAAGATTCTTCTACGATCGTGTTAACCATCAGGAAGCTGATGCAATAGGTTCCGCGGAACATGTGTGGTATCACAACGGTCCTATAGGACTACGTGTGACTGTTTGGTCAATTCCAGAGGTCTGCCACTCTAACCTAACCTAACCTAACCTAACCTATGTTTATTTTTTATTTTCAATCTATGTGTTGCAAATTAATTAATTCTGTTAATTTAATGTCAAGTAGTATTATAAAAATTAAAATTATGTCATAATAATTGAAGACATAAGTGGATAAAGGTGTTGTCGCATTTTTTTTAAACTACTTTTTGAGCATCCCTGGTAAATATCTTACTATTAGTAAACCTTAAATGCAGCTTTCTTCATAATAAAAGATTTTTTTTAAGGATAAAGGTGTTCACTCAAACATCTAGCATGTCGTAGTGAATAAAGGTGTCATGTTACAATTTTGTTACATGACACTATGAAAAAAACCATGAATTTGCTTTTATTATTAAAGTGCACCAAATAAAATTAGTTAATTTTACCTAATTTATGCGGTGTAAGTAAATAAAATTAAATAATTTTAAAAAAGTTCTATGTCATAATGCGTTTTATTGAATAACTTCGAAGTTTAAAAATGTGACATGACACCTTTATCCACTTATGTCTTCAATTGACTATCTAAGTTTCACAAGCGTTTAAAAAATTAAATTTTGTTTTCTTGACGTTTACTCCATTTTTCCAAATGGAACGATGGTGGTTCACTAGGATATTTTAAACGAGCATTTTTTTTTCAACAATTTAAGACCATACACTCCTATGCTATTTTAAAATTGACACTGAAAAATTTGCCTTAAATCCCAATCGCAAATTTAAAAGCGATATGCATTATTGCTGCCCTCTCTTTTCTAAAGAAATATAAAGGCGGCTTTGAAAAATAATTGAATGGTTTTGAAAAGCAATATGGCTTTAATTTAAAGTTGTAATGTCATTAGTTCATAAAACATACAATACAATGACATACAATCTTGCGGCTTCAGAAGAATTTTTCTGGTCACTCCAAAAATTAGGAGCATATCAATTTGTTAATTTCTAGTAAAACTAACCATATTATCTGATTTACAATGTAAGTTTAATAAACGAATGACATTACAATTTTAATTTAAAACCATATTGGTTTTCAAAACCATTCTATTGTTTTTCAAAGCCGCCTTTATGTTTCTTCAGAAAAGAGAGGGCGGCAATAATGCATACCGCTTTTAAATTTGCGATTGGGACTTACGGCAAATTTTTTTGTGTCAATTTTAAAATAGGATAGGAGTGTATGGTATCAAATTGTTGGAAAAAAAATGTAAACAGGGGCAATTGTAAACGTCACGGTTTTCAATTTAAATTTGTCGCTAAATTTTCAAAAACTACGAATTTGTCAAGGTTATATCTTCCGCTGTCAACACACAAACGAATTTTGATGCTGGGCCAACTATTTCAGTTTGCTCTCGAACTTCGTTAGAGATACTATACAAAAAATGCAATTTTCAGTTTATAAGTGTTGTGTTAAAGTGAGCTTAATTTTTTTTTTTGTTAAGCTAAGTACTGAATTATCTTTTATAACATGTTGAAATGTGTTACTTTACTGGTTCCCACTTGTGTAAAAACTGTTTAAACAACAAAAAGGCTTATAACTCGTGTTTACATTTACCCCTTTAAAAAGTCTATATGGGGTAAATGTAAACAGCATTCTGAGCACACAGCACTCTCCTGAAAAAAAGGAAAATGTATCCACCATAGAAGAAACGACTCATTCGTTCAAAAAAATCGTAATTCCTAGTAAGACAGCAGAGTTATGGCGAAGTTTTAACTACTGAAGACATCCTAGAACGATTAAAAGAAGCCCAAGAAAAAAGATAAAGAAAGCAAAAGAAGTAAAAAAAACACAGTGTGCACCAAAAAGAAAATTACAAATTGCAAAACTGAAAAAACTGAAAATAAAAAAAATACTATAAAAATGAAGGAACTTCCAACGAGGAGAGTAAAAAATCCCTTTGTTTAAGTGGCAGTGATAGTCCATTGGAGGAAGATTTTAACGTCACTGGAGATGAAGATTCCATCTTAACAACAAAGACGCCAATATTAAACTTGGCTAATGGAAATTTTGTACTTGTAGAGTTCAGGGGAGGAAAAAGGAAGACAATACTTTACAAGTATGTGTGTTCAGTTGAAAATGTTGTTGATCAGGATGTAGAAGTAGTTGGTTTAAAGAGCATAGATGATACTATGTAAAACTTTGCCATACAATCAAGCGATGTTAGCTTTGTTGCCGCAAATCAAGTTATTGGAGAGTTGCCTTTTCCTACAATTAAAACCAAAGGCCAAAGAATTTATTACCATTTTGAAAAAAAAGTCCCTGTTATGAAAAGATACATTTTCTTTTCCAGTTTAGTCCCTACTTTTGTGTTTAAGTCGTTTATTTTGTATTTTTATAATATAACTCGTAGACGTAAATGTGTTTTTAGTTTTAAATAAATTATTGTACCTACAGTTTTGGCGTTAATGTAAACATAATACTAAACAGCTTTGGAGGGACCGAATAAATTGAAATATGATTTGTTTACAATTCCCCAGTACACTCAACTCAAAATAATGCATGGTCTTGTGATCAGCTGTTTACATTTACCCCAAACTAGTTGGGGTAAATGTAAACATAATACTAAACAGCTTTGGAGGGACCGAATAAATTAAAATATGATTTGTTTACAATTTCCCCGTACACTCAACTCAAAATAATACATGGTCTTGTGTTCAGCTGTTTACATTTACCCCAAACTAGTTGGGGTAAATGTAAACATTGCTAACTTAAACAAAAAATATAATTTAAAAAAAATACTAACTAATTTCATTATTTCGACCATTGAAGTGTGAAATATATAGACCATAGAACATAATGCAAGAGTTGTCACTTCAAAAAACTTAAGCTCCAAATTTTAAAATGCAATTAAAACCATTTAAAAAAAAAGTTGTCAAATATGTTTACTTTTACCCCACTCGACCCTACCTAACAGGTCAAAAAATGACAAGTTTAGTGACGTGTCATTTTACTCAGAATGTAATGCTGAATCCCAATAAGTAAAAATATACAAGATGTCCCATTTAAAATACCAAAGTCAAGGTCACTTCCGGTCAAACCAGAAGTACTAAAAAATTGAAAATTATGCCAATAAATGCAGACTCATCTCTTATGCATCTCAAAATTTCATTTTAATATCTAGGTATAAATAGAGAAAAATTATAGGGGTGAACGTCTTTTGAGAAACAGCCGGTATATTTGTTAGATATACTTACTTATTATGAAGTTATGTAGAAAGTTACCAAAATTTTTTGGTTCTTCTGTTCAATTATATCTGTATATACAGTAGGTAGGTACATGTTTATGAGAGTTCGACTTGAGATGATAAATTATTATCAAAAGAACTCCCTTAAAAACGGAAATGTTTAAAAAAAATATTCCTTGGACATAGAAATCTCAAGAAACTTCTTCAAGAAAATTTATTGATGCGAATTTCTTGCTTAAAAAATTTATGAAGAAAATTTCACACCTGCATTTTGTAGTCACTGAAATGCTGTTAATCTAGATTAATCTAGAACATACATAACCACAACAAAAAAAATCCCAAAATTTTATCTTGGTAGATACCATGGGTGAAATTATCCTACATGTTAGTTTAAGTGACATGATTTCGTGACATTTACTACTTAAGATGATTTCAAAACTGTCATTTATACAAATATTTACATTGTTATAACTTTTAGTACATTAAAGATGTTGAATGATGAGACATTTTTCTGCAACCAAACAATGATTTATTACCTCACTGGTGCGACCACATCTAGAAAACGGATACAGTGTGTGGTCACTCTATTACAATATTTATCAAGTAATTATGTTGAACGGTGTTCAGGGGAAATGTCTTAAATATGTAGCTTACAAAAGACATATTATTAGTAGATAACATTAACTTCTGAGCTGAAGAAGGATCTCAATATATAGACTCTTTAAAAAGCAGGCGAAATAACATGGACGTTTTATTTGTTTTTAAATTGGATAATGTAACTGTCCAGAAATACTACCAAGTTCAGTTTTTATGTTCCACCTAAAACTCTTCGAGAAAGTAAGATTTTTAAACCTAAATATCGTCGAACTCAATGTGATCAAAACAGTTGGGTGAACAGAATGATGAACAACAATAATAATACCAATATTGATTTTTTTAATGCGTCTCTGACCAGTTTGAAGGGTTATTTAAAAAAATGAATGTGCCTCATCACCTATATATATCCATATAAACCAAATCAAAATGTAAATCAAATAAGAAAAATTCCAGGTCAGCAGATAATAGTTTGGTTGTTGCTATAGTTTTTAAAAGCAAAATACAGATCTTTTAGTTTCTAAGCCGCACTGACGGTACTCGAACCGCAAACCAAACCTAAATTCATATGGTGCCGATACCTTTCATTCACATTTTACATCAATGCAGGGGACCATTGGAGCTTGTATTTAAAAAAAGTACTCTCATCCATCCAATACAATTATATATTTTTTACTATTGTTCTTTCATAATAGAACTCAGGGTAGTCCTGGATAAAAGTTTAAAGCTTATACAGACATGACAATGTTTAAGTACAAATACTCAAATAGCACAATAATAAAAAGCTGCTATCCAGAGTAGGTACTTATGTAGCCAAAACTTTCAATATAATTTATAGGTTTAGAATATTGTTTGTAATTTTAGTATTTTGATATAGTTTTTGTAATAGGTATAAACCAAAGAAAATTTATTATACTACCTACATAAAACTGCAGAGACCCTTAATAACTAGGGAGATATAGTTTTTGGGTCAGTATATAAAAACAATTACCTTGGCGTTCCATTCTTGCACCCAGTAAATTATAAAAAGTAACACTTGTCAATGAAATAATAGAATTTTAAGGGCTGTTATGAATTTTTTGAGCTATCGAATGTCGTTCTAAACCTCAACCTCAACTCCAAAACGAAAAATAAAAATGCTATTTTGATTTTGCTTTTTCAACGCGTTCCAGGGTTGTCTGTCAGTTGTCAACCATTTGTCAACAGTGTTGCCGCGATTTGAATTTTCACTGTGATTGGGCACCTCAAAAAGTGGTATATACTGTCGTATTTGACATGCTTGTTGAAATAGTGGTATGTATGTATTATGTATGTATGGTTTTTATCAAAATAGTGGTAACCTTTATTCACTTTACAAAGTTGAAATAAAATGTTAGTAAGAGAAACTGGAAAGAAATAAAAACAAATATTTGAATAATATAGCACAGTACTCTCTATATACTGTGTATTATTCAAATATTAATCGAGACATATAGCCAGAGAAACACTGCATATAGCAGAGTAATTTAAATTTTTTCTGCATAAAGAAATAGACTAATAGAAATATTATACATATTCATATTAGGTATGTCTTTGTACCTCTGTTATAATAATAATTCCGTGCGCATAACAATACTTAATACACAATAACTCAAAAAAAATATTTTATATCGGAGTGCAGACAAATGAAATGACGGCAGCAGAAATATCAAAAAAGGAGTGGTCCAGCGTGGTGCTTACGAAAAAGAGTGGAACCAAAGAGCTATTAGAGAGTTTTCGTTGTATTGGCAAATTCAAACGGTTAACCATAACGAATACGAATACGAAGCCGCTATTTGACAGATCGTAAAAATAGTTTTCGTTTAATTCGCTTAACGTTAAGTCGAATAACCATACAATAAACATAACCTATCTTTAATGGTTTGTGTTCATATTTTCATATACGTTTTGTGCTATCTTTTTTGCTTGGTTTTAATTTTCTAGTATCTACCCAAAATTCTAAAACATCATGATAGACGAAAGGTTGTTTTTATTGGACTCATCCAATGATTCGGATTTCGATGATGCCCTTCTCTTGGAGGTGCTTGATCGCCAGGACATTCAGTATCAAGCACAGTTGTATGGAAATTTCAATTTCAAAAACTATAATAATGCTGAATGCAAACTTTATTTCCGATTTGGTCATTAAAAATGGTCATTATGCATGCGTTCCGTTTTCGCTATGGCTTTGTCTTCCGTCCGTTAGCTCCCGCCACTTATCCGTAACGATAACGATACATGACAGCTCAAATGTCAAAGTGGTCAAATAGCGGCTATCGGAATCGCTTTTAAAAGACAACGAAAACTGTCTAATAAATAGTGTAAACACCACTTAAGTGAAATCATCGGCAACACCGGTTGTAACCATTAGGTATATTCCTTTTACGTCGTTCGAAACAGCACAGAACTTAAACAACATGGCAAATTAAAAATAGCCAAGTTCCTTTTAAATAGCACAGCAAAACCATTTGGTAGAGTTTTTTTCAGAAATTTAACTCAGATTAACATAATTTTTTTCTTCCCCCTTGTCGAGGTTAGGGATGGTAAGTATGCCCCTGTTTATTTCTGATATACCACTATACGAAGTTATTCTCAAAACGTTCTTTTAATTAGCAGCAAATATTTTTACTTTGCTTGGCAGTTTAAAAAAAACAAAACGAAATTACCTTGTTTGTGCTTATCTCAACTTTCGTATAGTGTGAGAAACTGAGAAATATAGAGGGGCAAACCTGGCAAGGGGTAAAGAAAAGTCTTTGCTGCTGAGAAGAGAACGCTTCACCTTCACGAATAACTTATGTACGTACATGTATGTATATACTTCTTCTTTCTTGGGTTTTAACGTGTTAGTGCCGTTGAGCACTTTTACACACTTTGGGTTTTCTGAAATTAAAAGACAATTATTGTCCTTTGGGGGGTACGATAGTGTTTCGGTAGAGTGTAATTTTTTTTAAAATAATTTTTTTTTTCCGAAGAAAGAATTATTTTTATTTTTACTTTTTGAAAATTGATCAAATTTTTTGGGTTTGATCAATTTTTGTTGTCATACAATCAAGCATGGCTTGACGATTAGGATGTTGTTTTTGTGTTTTTTTATGTTATTGTATAATAGGAGCATTTATGCTCCTATTGCGGATTTTGAGCAGATTTGGGGCGGGATTTATGGGAAATGAATTTTGAATTAATTGATTTGGGTGAAACTGTTTTTTTCTAAAAAACTCAGTATGTCTTTTGTTTAGGAATTCTTGAATTGTTTCTACTTTAAGGTCGCGGTGGATCGCCGCTCCCCTAATGTAGTAGGGCGCGTTTGTGATGGCCCTAAGAATTTTATTTTGAAGTGTTTGAAGACGTTTTCTTCGTGTTTTAGGTCTTGTTTGAGGTCTAATAGGTCTTTGTTTAGTACTCTCCTAGGACACGGCAGAATTTGAAAAAGTAAAACAGAACCCTGTATATGACTTTCGATCAAGAGAATTGTTGCCCCAATCAGCATCTACAAAACCCTCTAATTTTCTTGAACTTTTCTCATATCTCAAACAAAAATTTTTGGTTTTTTGCAGATACTTTAAAACTCTTTTTAAACTTTGCCAGTGCGAGTTGTCATAACAGTTATTGAACTGGCTGAGGTAACTAACACTATATGAAATGTACGTCGTGTCATTACCGCCAAATACATCAGCCCACCAATCAACTGCTGGTATGGCAACGCTTCGCAAATCTTACTTTTCTCTAAACGTAAATTCTTTTCCATTGGCGTCTCCACAGTTTTCCAATCAGCCATTTTAAACCTGGATAACAACTGATCTATATAGTGTCTTTGGTCCAATGTAATGACATTATCTGCCTTATTAATGGAAATATTCATCCCTAATATTTGCTTAGCTTGACCAAGATCTTTCAATTTAAAATTTGCTGCTAATCCCCTAAGACCTGTTTAAGGTGCTTGACACCCTGCTATACTTCCGTATAGTATGGAGGGGCGCACTACTTGTTTGTATAGTAGCGTCTTGTTTTTAAGTGACAGTTTGCTTTTGCGACCCAGGAGAGGATATAGGCGGCCAAATGCTTGCTTTCCGCTTTTGATTTTATTGTCAAAATGGGGGGCCCATGAGAGCTTTTTGTCGTATAATGGTATAATATATGATGCCATGCCCAGATTAATAGTGGATTAAAGTAAAAACTTCGTTTGCACGGGTATTTTTTTAAATCTTTCTCATAACCTGTGACCTGTGATTAATTTTAATCTGAGATTATTGTGGAAAAACCTTGATCCCCGAATTCTAACCTAAAAAGTTTTTGTTGTTTGTATTTTTTTGGGCTTTTGACCATAAACGTATAAATTATTATGCTTTTGGCAAATACCTATTCTCCGGAGTTCATCTTGAAGGAAAATATATTCGAGGACCATTATGAAATTTGGAAAGTGCTGGATATTGTAAATTTTGATTTTCCTCAAAAAAGGTTTTACGGCCATGCCATGGGGACCCAAGACCCAAGCTAAAGTCACAGAGAAATGATTTATCGGAAAGGCCAAAGAAAATTTATAGGGTTTGTTGGCGAGGCCGCTCTAAATTTATCCAATCACAGAGAAAAAATTGATTTAGTAACGCTCAACCACACTGGCCATTGGTGCTTACACACCCCCGGCTTATTATAAAAATTGGATTGTTTTCGTACTGCTACTGTAAGTGTTCGTCTTAAAAAATTTATTTACGTGACGAAAATATTCTGTCGATCACTATTTCCTTCAAATCTCTGTTCGCAATCCCGAACATAGCTAAAGGCTGAGACACAATTAAAAAATAAGCATCAAGCGATAAGCAATATACAACAGAAATAAGTTTCGACACGTAATGAATTTATCGGGACACAATCAAGTTTTAAGCAACAAGCAACAGAAAATAAAATTATAGGTGCTCGCTCACCTAGACGAAGCGTCGCGTCGCGTCGCGTCGCGAAGCGTTCTTTTTCCGTTTATTAAAGTTGCTTGTAAGTAAATGGATCCCCGCCACTTGAGCGGCGCGTCGCCTGGCGAAGCGTCAATCGACGCGCGATAAGTTTTGAGAGCAACCAGGCGAAGTTTTACGCGACGCAACGCCTCGCGCCGCTCAAGTGGGCGGTGTTGGGAGACGCGAAGATCCAAAAGATTTAAGCCTCGTTACCTATCGGCAGTTATCGACCGTCGATCGCAATGAAGGTTGGATAAAACGGAAACTGAAAATAAGGTTAGGATATGGAATTGTTGACAGTTGGCCATTCTTCGATGTGATTGGGGGAAATAGTGTATTGTGTCTTGATAGTTTCTGTTTTATTTTTAATTACCTATTTCTTGTTGCATACCTATCGCTTATTTTTTAATTGTGTCTCGGCCTTAACGTAACAGTCAATTTGCAATTTGATGCTGCCAACTATTACATAACACTTTTCGATCGACCTGCGAAGTGGCAAAACCAACATAATTTTACACTAACAACAGGTAATTCCATCCTCGGTGAGTTGAATTAAATTTGATCTACACATACTTTCATTTGATCTTCACTTACTTTCCAGCACTTATTATCCATATTTCATACACTTATTACGATTTAGCACACTACACATGGTCCATAAAATGGACGACCCCGAAGATACCGGCGGGGGAGGGGACCCCCTAGTTCCCTCCAGAGATAAAATACGGCAAATTATCGGAGTCACTCCACAATTAGATAACAGTATTCACAAAAAAGGCAAAAAAAACACCGTTAAACCAAACAAACAAACTCAAATAAACCAACAGGCTTTGGAACAAGATATTTCTTACAGAATGGATGCTACAATAGATAACGAACAATTATCTCAATCCAAAAATCCACCAAACACGCCCTCTGACGAAGGCACAAGGAAAATACACAACCTATACAAAAACACAGACTCTTCACCCTATATCGTTTATATTGAAACCTCAGAAAACTCTTCCCTCAACGTAGGTAGATTTAATAACCTGAAAATTGCTAAGGATATCTTTGACCTGAAACTCAGAGATGTCCTGAAAACAACCAGTAAAGGAAAAAAACGACTAGGAATATAATTTACTACCCCAGAAGCGGCCAACAACTTCACAAAAGATAAAACACTAATAACTATACTTCAAGCAAAGGCATTATAAGAAATGTAGACCTCAGCTTTTCTACCGAAGAAATTATAGCCGCTAGCGAGATTCCAGACCCCATAAAAATACTGGAAGTAAAGAGAGTGAAACGCAAAGTACTCAGTACTAATGAAGAAAACAAAACACTAGCCCGATACATTCCCACAAGCACTATTTTAGTAACGTTTGATACAGCTCTTATGCCGATAAGCATTAAAATATACGGCCTTCCAGTTCATATAGTTCCATATATACCGCCAGTAACACAATGCTTTGCATGTCTCTTATATGGCCATATAAAAAAGCACTGCAAAGGCAAAGAGAAATGCCACAATTGTGGAGAAATTCATCAAGCAGACACAACAAATGTTTGTCAGGCTAAATGTCTTCACTGTAAAAGCAATGAACACAAATCCACTCATAAGCAATGTCCAGAAAACGTAAGACAGCGAAACATCAAAAGACTGATGGCTCTAGACAACCTGACATATTTTGATGCTAACAGTATTTGCAAGAAAACATACACAAGTGATGAGTATACATACCAAGCAACAGATTTTCCTACATTAAGAAGCACTAACAAAAACAACAATACAAGAAAATATAATATTGCCCTCTCAAAGAAGGGAAGCAATAATCAATAATAACCAAGTTAAGCGTTCCTACACGGAAGCAGCACAGACCACATCTAAACGTAGATTCATTCAACGAAACACTGGTTATGACAGGGAAGCGCACAACAGCGCACTGTATTAGCCAAATTCTAGGCCTCAGAAATCGGAAGAACATCCCAGCACTTCTAGTGCAGGATATGTAAATAGTCAAACTAAGATGCCTACAAGTGCCCCGCAATATACGACAAGACAAATTATGCAAAATTTTATACACATGAGTGAGGAAGAAAAACAAATCCTTAAAAATTTCATCCTAACACGCTACAATCTAACTTCATATATGGATCCAGATGATCCATATGAACCTTGAAACCAAACCACACACTTGCTAATAGGACAAAATCTAATAAAAACATGAAAGTCATTCAATGGAACATTAGAAGCGTGAACTCAAATAAAGGGAACCTTGCAGCAATGGTTAGAGACTACAATCCAGATATTACCTTGCTTAATGAAACTTGGCTAAAACCTAACCTACATTTTAGTCTTAAACCCTACAACATAATACGATCGGATAGAGGAGATGGCTATGGCGGACTGGCACCCCGCGTCAAGAAAAATCTGAAATACAACGTAAATAAACTCAATACTAATTTAGATGAAAATGATATGCAAATACTATCAATAACATGTGGCAATCTAAACATAGTCAACATAAATGACAGCCCACAATATAACATTCCTCCAGAAATGTTTAACAAGATATTATCGACAAGTCAACACACACTTCTCATGGGAGATCTCAATGCTCACCACCAGCTATGGGGTAGCCACTCTACAAACGCTTCCGGAAGGACTTTGGCTGATTTTCTTGAAAAAAAATGATTTTGTAATTTTAAATGATGGGACCTCAACCAGACTTAACTCTCCAGGTGAAAAACCGAGCCCAGTGGATATATCCATTATTATAGTAGCCACTTAGCGCCTATGGCTGACTGGAAGGTACTACCAGACTGTGGATTCAGTGACCACTACCCAACCTATTGTATAATCGGTGATAGAACCAGTCACACCCAACATTCCTACTACACTTCCTATCCAGTTAAAAACTACAAAAAAGCAGATTGGGAACTATTCTATCATAAAGTCAATCTACAGACCCACCCCCTAAACGAGAATATGCCCTACTAACAACTAGAAACAATAATTCACCAAGCTGCCGAAGCCTCAATTCCGCTAAAATATACCAACGCTTTAGGTAAAACTGGTAACCCTTGGTGGGATCAGGAATGCACAAATCTACTTAAAGAAAGACGCTGAATATAATGACAACCCCTCGTTAAGCAAATATCTGATGGTCAAACACACAATAGCCAGAACCAGAAGGCTGTTCAACAAGAAAAAAAGGAGAAGTTCATAGAATTCTGTAGTACACTAAATAGAAACTCTAATATCACGGAGGTCTGGTGCAAAATTAAGAAGTTCTCGGGTACAAGTAGCAACCCTGTATACTCCTCGCTCTCCCAATAAACAATAAAAATAGGCATATTAAAGAAAATGGCTGTAGTAAACATTGACCCCTCATTTCAACTTCAGGCTCCTCCTGAGGACCTGGCATTTTTCACAAGAGATGAATTTTTAAATAGTCTGCAAGGGAAAAAAGATTCTGCGCCTGGGCTAGACAATATCAATTATAAAATGCTACCTACCCCTTAAAGCTCAGAACATCCTTTTAAATAACTATAATGAATTTCTAAGTGGCAAACCACTGCCTGCTTTTTGGAAGAAATACAACATTATCAATTTTTTAAAACCGAACAAGGACCCAAGCTCCATAGATAGCTATATACCGATAGTCCTATCTGCTTGTTGCTGCAAAGCCCTAGAAATCATGATTAAAAATAGAATAGAATGGATAGCAGAGAACAAAAAAATCTTTCCTGAAAATCAAACCGGCTTTCGAAAAGGCACAGGCATATACAAAAATATTGCATTAATAACCTCCAATGTTACACTGGCCTTCGGCCAGAATGAATCCGTTCTAGCGGCGTTCCTGGGACATTAAATCAGCGTATGACGAAGTGAACTTAACCTTACTCTATAACAAACTTATTAAGTTAAAAATTCCCACGGAACTCGCTAACCTTATATATAGAATTATGCAAAATAGGCTTTTATACTCAAGAAGCGAAGACGGAAACTTGATAGGACCGCTACTAGCTACAGCAGGCCTACCACAAGGCTCCCCACTTAGTACCATACTTTTTAATATATATCTGAAAGACCTTTTTGACATTTTACCAATAGGCATACAACTGCTAAGTTATGATGATGACCTAGTCATATTTATAAAAGGCAAAAACTTGCAACTAATGGCTAGGCGAATCAACGAGGCACTGGCACTAATTAAAAACTGGCTAAGCAATAACAATCTATCCTTATCCTACAACAAATGTGAGGCCATATGGTTCACTAAGGGAATCAGAAGAGACACACTACCAGTGCTACGGATCGAAGATAACATAATTCCATATGTAGCCCAGACTAAATACCTTGGAATAATTTTGAACAAGCACTTAAAATGGAATAAACATATAGAATACATCACGAACAAAGCTAGAAAAGGACTCAATGTAATAAAATGCTTTAGTCGAGTTTGGTGGAGTGCAGACCCCAAGATCTTACTGTCAGTGGTAAACAGCCTCGTTAGATCACATTTAGAATATGGGGCAATATTCCTGAAACATACTAACAAACAAAATCTGGACAAGATAAACGCTGTGTTCTATCAGGGACTCAGAGTTGCACTTGGATGTATGAAATCAACACCTACAAATGTACTGCTCGCAGAAGCTGGCGCTTGGGACCTGGAGTTTTGAAGAAAATGGCTTGCAACAAATTTTTTGGCCCAGAATTATGCATTTAAAAATAATGGCCTTTTAACAATAATAATAATAATAATAATAATAATAATAATAATAATAATAATAATAATAATAATAATTTAGACGTTTATTTAATACAAAATTTGTTATGTACAAGTAAGCAATTAATACTACTTAAAGATGTAAAATAAACGTTCTTGACTTCTGCCGAAATATGCACAAAAAATGTACGTATTGTATTGAAAGAAATCAAAATACTTCATGCTAGAAACGCGGACTACTGGAGAACAAAAGACATTACATACCTCATGCAAGCTTCAAACTATCTACTACCCTTCCAAAACAAAATAGAAAGAAACGACAAACTTCCATGCTTTGATATTGAATTTATTCATCAAATAAGGAAAATTAAGACAATCAATCTGAACATTAGGAAGAAGGACATAGGCAACAAAGAGAAATTCTTAAGCTCCACAGAGAGATTCAAGAGTACACACACTTTTATCTACACGGACGCATCAAAAAAGAAAAACCGGGTAGGTTATGGAATACACATACCTGATCTAAAGGTACCAATTCACGTTCAGTCGGCCGTCAGTCCGTGGACTGTCCGTCCTGGCCGGCCGGCCGTTATCGAAAGTCAAACTACACGTACAGATTCGATAGCGGCCTTCAGTTTTTGTTATTTCACTATACACGCGCAGTTATTTCGACAGGTCAAACATGTCGCAAGAACAGTGCGCAGTGGCAATTGTTGTTATTTCACACGAACAAAGAAAAAGGAAAAGAAAAACAATTTGGATGAAAGATGAAAGACTGGCTAAAAAGACGTTGCACTTTCTCCCACATGAAGCTTGTACGAGAACTGAGAGGCAATCGAGTGCAAGTGATTTAAAAAACTTTATTAGGATGAATGATCATTGCTTCGAGTATTTATTAAAACCATATATCACAAGAAAGGATACCGTAATGCCTTTTACAGTTCTTTTCTGAACGCACTTTTCATATTATTTATCTTATGTTTCACCGAGTCTAAAGTAGCTTCGACATCTACTGTTTTATATAGTAAAAGTAATTCTTCATATTATGCTTTAATTCGCAAAGCCCTATTAGCATATGAAGAGTATTTTATTTTCCACAAATATTTATGTTTGCGGTACAACTCAATAAAATTCCTGATGAAGTTAGGTTGGTTTGTCATTTTGTTCGCCGTTACTGAATAAAAACTATAAAATTTTAGAAAAGAGAGAAATAAGACACTTGAAGTCTTCCTCTACTGGTATATTAAAATAAAGTTTTAATGAATGGTAAATTATCTACATGTTTCATCATCAGGAGAATGGAATAAGAAATATAAGAAATATAATAGGTGCGAACACTCCAAACGGAGCTACAAGATGATGGAAAGATAGAGTTAGGTATTTGGAGAATAAACTTCAAACATAATGATAGACCTAACGAGAGGCTATTCGTAAAGTAAAAGCAGAAACCAAGCTGAATGTTGTGAAGGGGGAACAGAAAGAATAGAGTAAAATGAAGGCTTGATTCAATTGACTAATTAAAGGGACTAATAATTTTGTGTGACTTCACATATTAGTGAAATAGCACCGTAAGTGTAAGGAGAGAAAATTGTATATAAAATTTGAAAAGCAGTAGATGTTATAAAAAATGTGTGTGTCATCTAGACATCCTTTGTTTAAGATTAGAAGTAATAATAGTTTAAAATATTGGCTCTCGACATTACTTAATTAGAAATTAAAGTTTAAAAAGTTTTAAATGTGAACTGGAGCTGACAGTTCTGAAAAGACAAGGTAAAATGGATGTCTACATGACATGACATGGCCTGCAATCCAATGCCGGCCGGTAAACTACTACACACGTTAAGTTTTAACAGACGACAGGCCGTCGGCAGAGCGCGACTCGTCATTTAACTGCGTGTGTGTAGTGAGTACCGGCAGCCCGGCCATTATCTCTCCGGCAAAATACGGCCGGCAGACTAAACGTGAATGGGTGCCTTAAAATCGGTAGCTAGCGGATTGCGCTATAAATTCAAATAAAAACTATAAAACTAACATCGGAATCGGAAAATCTTCTTTTACTCCTTAACCTTCAACGCACGATTAATATCTAGTCCTAGTAGCGGAATAGCGCCCAGTCCAAGCGTTCAACCGGCAAACGTGTTTTACAGAAACACAGAAAAGGGGAATACCCTAAGATGTATCCAATCGGGGAATTACAGAAATGGTATTGACGTTATTTATTATATGATTTGGGTGGGCACCCCTAGAAGTCCCTAAATATATAGGATTGTTTTTAGAGATGTTCTTCAACAAACTAGGGAGGCGCAATTAAGTATTTACTATGAGATCATGGCTCAGAGGATAAATAACAATTTAAATATATATGAGTATTTTTAAAAACTTCGATAAATCGGGAGATTTCACACTAGAATCGGTAGATCGGTAGATCTATTCAAAAATCGGTAAATCTGCCGATAAATCGGTAGACGTGGCAGCACTGGAACGGTGAACGGTCTCATCTCAATACGCGCGCCCGTCTAACTATAGGCGGGATGACGCAAAACCGGTTTATTCCAACGATACCTGTGGTATGCCACTTTAGAAGCTTTTATCTATGGGTATGCCATCGTGGGAAGTATGCCATCAAAGGCGACCTTCCCCTAGTTCTTAAGAAATCAAGTTTCTGGGCAAATAATATCTAATATTTTTGAGAATTAGTCGAGATTAAATAATTACCTATGTAGTAGACGACGTCGGAGGTGTATAGAAAATAATTTGTCAAACTAGATGCTGATATGAATCTTTTAAAATAGTATCCAAATAATGTTCTTAAGGAAAAAAAATTGCGGCATGAAACTTTTAGATAGGTACCCAGAGATTTACCTTAAGTAATTGACGAGAACGTGGTTTAACGAGTATTAAAAATCAAATTGAAAATGTCCGAGTACAGTCCGAGACACAAAAGGGCTTCTGCTTAGATGATCCGGCGCAGAAGACCAGTTGCTTCCAGTCCATCATACGCAAAGATTAACTTTGCCTAAGAGTACGTAAATTGAAGAGAAAAACCATGGAGATGTGTTTTATTTACTGATAAATCGCGTTTTTGTTTGCGTTCGCCAGACAGACGGGAATACGTTTGGAGAAGACCCGATAAGGGCTTTTCTTAGTGCTGCATATATCCAAAAACATCATTCGGAGGCGGCAGTACCTATATCTAACGGTGTTGGCTGGAGTAGTAACAATAAACCCCCGTACTGATCTTGTATTAATCGAAAATAGTGCTATATGACCGCTTATCGCTATATCAGGAGCGTTTAGCAAATTATATTATACCTTTCCCTCCATTTATTGGATGCATTATTTGCTAATGCATGACAATACCTCACGCCGATAGGATGATCACAGAATATTGAACGAATCAAATATTGAAAGATTGGAATGTCATTCGTTTTTGTTAGTTTTTAAATTAAATTTGTAAAATTGCAAAAAATTGTATATTTTTTTAGAAAAGAAATATCAAGATAAATCAAGAAGAATAACTATATATAATAAAAAATGGTAAAACTTAAGAACCAATAAGCTAAGTTAAACATTATCCTACTACCGAATTTTCCCACAGGAGGTTTAAAATTTAGTGTTAAACATGTATCTTTTATTCTTTCTAAATAATGTGCTTTTAATTAATAAAAAGTTCACCCAAATCGGTTTAAGATTTAAAAAGGTATTGGATTTAAAATGTACTAATGTTTTTCTTGTCTGTTTTTTTTTACTGGGAGTGTATATACTTACCGAACAACCAACAGAACAGTAATTAAGTATCACTAATAAATAATATCTACACAACTTGAAAACCTCTATCGACGTCACATCTCCCCCCTCAACCGGCGCGCGGATCCCTCACCTATATGCTGCTCTATGAGACAACCTATATAGTAGTCTAGAGATCTTGGTCGCCAGTCTAGTAGTTAAGTATGAGATATGTACAAAATACGATACAATTAATAAAGATTCTGTTGAGTTGAGTTGAGTAAAGGTACCCATTCACATACAGTTTGCCTTCAGTTCCAAGACTGTACGATCTGAACTGAAGACATGAACTTTCTCAGGCCACACACACCATTCAGTTTTCTGAAACGATGCGACCTTCAGTTTTAAGACAGTTTTTTAACTGAAGGAAAACTGAGCTTTCGCCACACACAAACATTTCGTCAGTTGTCAGTGCTTAATCGAACAACAAATGGACGTTCGAGGCTCTTCTTGATCCGCCGTAAACATCAACAAGTTAAAATACCACAACCTAGGTACATAAATGTTATCAGAGCCTTCACCTGCGATCGCTTTGATTTCCTCACTTTTTTTAGTTCTTTTCGAAAAGCGCTGCGTAAATTATTAATTTTCTTTTTAATAGAGTCGATTGTTGCATTTGGATCTGTTTGTTTATAAAACAATAATAATTTTTCGTGGGCCTTATTCTTTTCGTGCCTATTTGAGTATGACTTGCTTACTTTCCAAAGGCAAGGCAATTGCCTATAAATATCAATAAATTCCGTTAAAAATGGTATTACTGTCTGAATCGGCCATTTCGCAAATACGAAATCACGAAAACTTCCAAGTAGTTTGAAAATGGGATCGTACGATTTCAACTGACGATTTTTCTCCATATCCGTCGTTAGATTCAAGTGAACTGAGGGCTCAGACCTGTCGGCGGCCTGTATGTGTATGGACAAATTTTAACTGACGATATACAAATCGGCAGTTCTGTTCTGAAGGCTAACTGTATGTGATTAGGGGGCTGGTAGTCCCTTTTATCATTCCTGCATGACTACGTTGGCTCATTAATTGGAGGTTTAAAACCACCAAATAAAATATATTGGCTTTGTAACACCTGAACGGTCCTAAGCTTGGACATCTGTCAGATTGAGAGAGACATTTTAAAATTTTCGTAAATTCATATTAGGAAGAAAAAACTGATTTTATTTATTAATATTATCGATGAGGTTATTACAAAAAAACAGCAGTTGGATGAACTTAAAAAATTTAAATATGCAGTGGATTTACTGACGATACTTATATGCTTCAAAAAGGTAAAAAAATGGTAAATATCTATATATTCATAGCTATCATCAAATCATTCTGTAAATCATAACTATTTACAATTTAGTAATAAATACAAAAACTTCGTTCGAACTGCAGTATTTTCATTAAAAAAATTGTTTTCTGGAATATGTCAAAGGGCTTCGTTTTTTTTATAATATACCTACGGTGTCACCAGTAAAGTCCGGATCATATGGGATTTTTAAAATTAATATAGCTTTATTCAAAATTTGACTTTGGCATCAAGTTCTGCTTCGATCGAGATTAAAATTAAGCAAAAAAATAGTAGTCACGCGATTCGCATTACCTATCTGTCAAATTTTAATTTTTTCCAAAAAATTATTCAAAAGTGGGGTTATTTCTGAAAATATCGAAAATAGTTATTAGAAAAAGGTTTTTTAAATGCAGTTTCTAGCCCACATGCAAAATTTCAGCTGCATAAGATAACTTTGATTTTTTTATCTATATTTTGTAAATTGCTCCACTTTTGCAAAATAAGACTTAACGCAACCTACATAAAACTTCTTAGTCTGGACAATGCTTATTTATTTCAGATACATTTTCTTTAAAGTAGCGCCATATTAAATGTGTGTTTTTCTACAAAATCAAAATTGGGCTATTAAAATTTGGTCGCATGTGATGCAAAGTTGTTTTTTTTGACCCTGTATAAGCTAACTTCATAAAATAAGTATTTTTGAAAACGTATAGTTTGTGTCTGAAAGTAATACACCCTAATATTAAGACAAAAAGAACACAGTATTTTCAGTAAAGTGTTTTTTAAGTGGAAAATAAATTTTAGTTTAACAACGTAAAGTTTATCTATTTTCAACGATTTAATTTAAAGCCCCTATATAATAATTTATTATTAAGCTATGCCATAATAACGTAAACGTGTATTACTTTCAGACACAAACTACGTTTTCAAAAATACTTATTTTATGAAGTTACCTCATAGAGGTAGGGGAGGGGGGGACATATTCGGCCTATAAGAAGATTTTTTAGTATTTTTTTGTAACTATTGTTTTAAATAAGATCACTTTTAACTATTATTTTTCATTAACGTTTGTATGAAGTACTTGCGACAATATTCTTGATCTACTGTTTTTAGAAAAAAAATTATAAGGCTTTTTTTAAAACCCAACCAGTGGCCGAATGTACCCCCTTGAGCGTGCAGTTTCGGCCATCAAATATATTATTACTAAAATTATTTTTAACAATAGAATTTACAATAAAACAACCCACTAAGCAAAAAAACATACCATTGATGTTATAAAGTTGTTAACTTGGTATAATTTATCCAATGTCAGTGTGATGACATTCCAATCATTCCATACGGCGGTAAACGTCGGTCTCTTTGAGACTGTTTACCGCCGTATGGAATGTCATCACACTGACTTTGGAATAACAATAACACGTAACGTTAGCCCAGGGGTCAGAATGATGAATTAATTAACACAATAGCAACGTCATATTACACGCTATAACACGTTTCAAAAAGTAATGTTACAAAAGGTCACCTTAAGAACACAATTAAAACATTATTTTAACATCATCTTAACGTTATAAAAAACATAAAAATGTAACCCCTACTATGGTGGATGAATGTGCCCCCAATGTATGTTTTAGATAGAAACCTGGCTACATCTGAAATTTTTTAAGGTTAGATTTCACTTTCATTTCTACTTAAAACACAGTATTAGGCACTCCCAATTCTAATGAAGTTAAGCTTATTATAAACCATTTATTTATGAAGTAGGTTAATAAAATACAATAATATTTAACTTAGATTGGCTTTTTTACACAAATCTTATTTTACTGATCAAAATTGGAGCTAAGTCTGCAAAACTTGCAGGTAAGATAGATAACGGACAAACAACATGTGTTACATAAATTTTCCGCGCGAAATTTGAATAGATCTTGAAATATTAGACGTGGCTGAATGTGCCCTCATGCCGAATGTGTCCACCCCTCCCCTACAGGGCCAAAAAAGTGTTATGTTATTATCTTATGCAGCTGAAATTTATTTATGTGTGTATGTATTTAAAAAAACTTTTTCTTATAACTTTTTTCGATATTTTCAGCAATAACCCCACTTTTGAATTATTTTTTGGAAGAAATTAAAATTTGACAGATAATGCGAATCACGTGACTAGGTATATACTATTTTTTTGCTTAATTTTCATCTCGATAGAAGCAGAACTTGATGCCAACGTCAAATTTTGAATAAAGTTATTAATAAAAAAAAATTCCATATTATGATGCGGACTTACTGGTGACCCTGTATTAAATTTATGCCTGTATTTTTAATTGCCGGACCCATTTCGCTTCATCGTTAAACTAACAGAGTGGCACTCCGCAACTGTTTAAAACAGCGATATTGAAAAAGATAAAGAAGCGAGAAGAAAGTGATAGCTTTGATACCAAGTAGGTAGGGGAGATCCGGGTAGCCCCGCCCAGCGGGCAACACCGTTCATCGCAATATTACTGAAATTATGCGATGTATTGGTAGTGCCATCTATTGGTCGGGTGCATAACTAACCAATATGTGGTTCAATATAAGAAACAGGTTGAAAACTACATTTTAAACGTTCGTTCGGCCGACAATAGTTTTTCGAGGTTGTGCGTTTTATGCCAAGTCGGCTTTAAATTAACGGTAAGTAGAGTAAATTATCATTAAACAATACAATTTATACTTATATAAAACTAAAGGGAATTAATCCTTGTTTATTGAACAGTATTGGTCTTTTGATATTTAGTTTGTATTTTTGTGGAGAGTCTACCTTGTAAAGAAAGCCCGGTTCGGGTAGCGCCGCCTGAGTGGGCGGTGCTCCGGGCGCTAGCAGTGACGAATCAGTCGAAGTAATATACAACGACGAAAGTTCCGATGACATGGAAGAAGATTGCAGGGAACACGAACTTATCATTATCGGACATGAATTTGGGAAAACTGAAACATGGTTCCAATGTTTAAGAAATAGGCACACTAAGACTGTACTGGTTATAAGCCCTATATTTCCGATTTTTGTAAATTTGTTGTCAATTTATTCTAAAATAAATATAAGGCTATATTATAATGATCGATTTTAATTTATACTGTCATACATTCGTCTGAAAAAAAAAATATTATATGGGCTGCGTTACCCTGCGGGGTTATCCTCTATGGCGCCCACCCATTGGAGGCTTTCCAAAAATATTAGTTTTTTTATTCAAAAATTTTTTTACACAAAATTAAGTATCTAAATGAATATAAAAACAATAGACGAACGTATTAGGAACATTTTTCAGTATTTCGACACAGTTATTACATCTTTCAAATTATTCATACTTGCTTAAGTGGGCGGGACTGCCCGAACTTCCCCTACTCTATTCTATAAGCATTATTCAATGAGCAAAATAGAGATAAAGGTGATAACGGAAATTGCATAGTCCGTTATAAAAACATAGTTTCTTAACAAAGAGAAGAGATTTCACGGTTTTAATTTAACCTCAATGATTTATCGTTTCATAGTTGTAAAGTAAAAAAATGCATTTTTAAAATAATGTTCCCTGCATAAAGGTTGTTTATAAACAATTTTGAAAATGATATGAAATAATTATAATATTAAATAGTTTTAAGTTAGCTGATAAGTTTATGCTTATATTAATCACATAAGAGGGACAAAACGTATATTATTTAGCATAAGGTAAAAAGAGATAAAACTACGTCGCTTGCAAGAAGACACATCTTGAGCTCTCGCTATGCAAGTTCGTGCTATATCGACCTATTACAAAACAACCCGAACAGTGTTAAAGTCTGTTCAATGACCGCTGACCGTTACGTCACGACTAGTGCTTACCTTTTAAACATTCGTGAACTAGGTGAGATAGTAAATTTGCGTAAATAATGAATGTCGTATAATTTTACCACTCAAAAAAGTTTTCTTGTCATTCACTTGACAGTGACATTTTTTATTAACATTATTTCAAAAATGTAACGGTATTGTAAAAAAAACAAGTTTTAATTTTAAAATTATTTGCTTATTTTCATAGAGAAAGGGATGCCAGAAATACGCTTTGACCCTTTAACGCAGTTTACGAGGTAAGTAGACATAATAAAGCAGGAATTGTAAAAACATAAATAATACCTAAACATGAAAAATATGCCTAATATGGCAATGTTTTTATAAATACCCATATGTTTTAGATAGTTTATGATGCTGCTTTGGGAGTGTTCAACAATCCAACTAATGAAGGGAAAGGGGATCGAGAAGGATGTAGATTTTAAGAATCAGAATAATGTAGCTATTTTGTCATCCCGTGGTAGACATAACTTCACGAAATTCATGAACATACCATAAGAGAAAGTATTTATGAGATGTATAGTAATATAGAGCAGGTGAACACGTTACCATTTACTCAATACAACTAAACCTCAAAATCATTGATGGTGTTGAAATATCCACTAGTTGGTTCATTAGCGAACTGTTTTAAAAAATTTAATTTAAATTGCATAAATGTACTTTATCAAACAGACGTTTTTTAATAGAGCAAGCTCAAAACGAGTAGAATTTTTAGGAGAATTTAAGAATAACAGTAACTCTCAATTTCCCTTTAAACCTGTCTTTCTGGATGAAACCTGGATATACAGTAAAGGGGCTTTTTGGCAACGTTGGCAAGATGACATTCTTCATATACTTAGTTTATTTCTACATGCTGGTTCAGAAAATGGATTTGCGAATAATACAAGTTTAATATTCAAGTCTGGCCTGAAATCTGGAGATTATCATGATTTGATGAATAGTGAAAACTTTGACTAGGTAATGGTGTGAAGAAAAATTGTTAAAAATTTTTTAAAGAACCGTTGCTTCTTATCACGGATAATGCCACCTATCATTCTGGGGTAATTGAAAAAATTCTAAATACAAGTTGTTCAAAAAGATCCATGTTATTGCATGGTTAGAACAAAGACTGGTTTCACCATTGGCAATAAAGGATTATGGTTTTACCATTTGCAGTGAAGGATCAGATCTGGATAATAGTGAAGCCGCATATTCCACTCAAACGTTACAAGTAATCTGGAAAGAGCTATTTATTTTATTTTTTAATTATTTTTTTTAATTATAATAGGTTGGACGAACTAGCATTGCAACATAGATATCGAGTTTTAAGACTTCCTCCATATCATTGCCACTTTAATTATATTAAAATTGTTTGGTCGGAATGTAAGCGCTATTATGATGCAAAAATAAGTTCTATGCACTCTGTAACAAATGACGTAGTTTTGTTTAACACACACTAATAAAGTTATAAATGATGTGTGGAAATGGGAAAGATTTATCGATGCTTCAGATACTCTTCCCCTAATTATTAACTTGGACGAATTTGATGAAGATGATCCTTGCGGAGGATGATTTATTTTAATTATTTAAAAACTATATTTTGTTGTGTTGTCATTTTTTATTATATTTTCTTTTTATGATTTTATAAATTAGATGAAAATATTTGAAATTTATAGACTGATGCACTAGACAAAAAAATATGTGATTCAATTTTATGTTTTATAAATGAGTTTTATTTATGTTTCAGTAAATTTAAATTAATTAAAAATTTCATACTGATTTTCAAAAACAAAATGTTTCATCCCATGATAGGTACCTTTTACCCTAAATAAACTACTTATTTCTGACTTCAATAACACTATAAAAATATTTACAATTTGAAAACACGCGCTTGTATTTTACTTGATCACATGCCTCCGTCTTTATGTAGATCAAGCCTAAGAAAAATCATAACCTTTACCATCGGAATGTCAAACTGATTGAATTAATTTATGACATACCGCAAATCAGGGGCGGTTCTAGACCCAAAATATTGGGGGGGCACCACATTGGCGCAGCCACAATTTTTGGTAGCCTTCGCAAGCAAATAACGCCGCAGCCCAAATTTTTTTAGGATTTTTGCTTCAATGCGAGGGTGCCTGAAACCTGGACTAGGGGCAAAATTTAAAAAAAAATTGTTTTTCTAATTGCCTTATTATTATTCTGTGTATACAGGGTGAGTTTTTTAAAGTGTTACAAGGCGATATCTCGAAAACGGTTTAAAATATTTTCTTAAAATTTTAGTGAGAGAATAGGGTGATGGGGGGGGGGGGGACATATTTAAACATATTTTTGACGTCCACACCCCTTCCCCATTTTGAGGGGTATGGGGTAACTTTGGAATTTTAAATGAGACAATGTACTTTTTTTTAGTAAATACGAACCTACGTAAAAAACTACGTACGTATACAAAAAATGTTTTTCGTTTAAAAACCAATTACCCCAATTATTAAACCAAAACATAAGCTCTGACATGTGGTTTTAATAGGACAAAGCTCCACCGCATTATATGATACAGCTAGGCCCGTAATGAGTTGAACGAATTGTTTGAAAACAGGTGGATAAGTCGAGCTGGTTCGGTAAACGGCCTGCTAGGTCCCCTGATTTGACCCCCCTTGACTTTTCCCTTTTTTTATTTTTTATTTTATAAAAGATAAAGTGATGGCGGCTACACCTACAACTTTAGATGATATAAAATACCGAATCCGCGTTGCATGCTTATTAGTGAGACTTAAAATGTTACAACGGGTACGATATTAATTCTGAAAAAAAGTGACAAAGTGTTTGGAAGTTGAAGGGAGACATTTTGAACATTTTCTGAAGCGTGACAGACGATAAATAAGTTGAAATTAAATAGTAAAGTATTTTTTGTGTTTTATAACCTAATAAATCATAATTTCGTAACCAGGGGAGCAAATCAAAAGATTTTTTGTATACGTACGTAGTTTTATAAGTAGGTTCGTATTTACCAAAAAAGAGTACATTGTCTCATTTAAAATTCCAAAGTTACCCCCCACCCCTCAAAATGGGAAAAGGGGGTAGACATCAAAAATATGTTTAGATATGTCCCCCATCTCCCCATTCCCTTACTAAAATTTCAAGAAAATATTTTGAACCGTTTTCGAGATATTGCCTTGTAACACTTTAAAAAACTCACCCTGTATGTATGTATGTTGCCAAATTGATTATATTTCTCTATCGCAATGCGAGGTTGTCATTGTTGCCAAATTGATTGTATTTCTCCCGAGGTATTTTAAAGTTTTTTTCAGAAATGTTGGGGGGTCCTGGTCCCCCCCCAGGCCCCCCCCCGTAGAACCGCCCCTGCCGCAAATACGTAACGATCAACGGTCATTGAACATACTTTACATATGTCCGAATATCGTACCAAAATTTGTAAAAAGAAGATAATTAGTCAAGAAAAGAATAAACGTAATTAACAAAGATTGCTTTTAATTAAATTTTTCTTTAGCTTTTTAAAGATAAAACCTGAAAATGGCATCAAATATAGTATTTTAAACTACATTCTATCAGCTGTTATATTATAGAAGCAATACGTCATTTTTACCTAGATTTCGTATTTGAAGTTTATATAGGGGAAACTGGGGATGGTTCAACCATTTAGTATTTGATTGTCTATATGCTGGATACAAATTCGAAAATGTTCCTGTATAACTAAATTACTATATAGCTAAATGCTTTGGGCACCTAATTTTTGTATAAAACAAGAAAAAAGCACTAAACTTTATTTTTGATTACGCTGACCAAAAAAACTTACATTTGGTATGTCTCCCAGGCACGGGGTAGATCCACCAGCGAATGGGGTACATTCAACCAGTGTACAGGGTGGCCAACTAAGCGAGGTAAGCGGCTGTATCTCAGGAACCGTTAATCGTACAGCTTTCGGAAAAAAAATTATAAAAGTAAAGCGACCATGAGAAAATTCTGGAAATTACTTTCAAGTTCCTCATTTCGCCGCAAGGGGGCACAATTGAAAATTATTTTTAAAAATTTTAAATTTCTCCGAAAATTTCCATATTAAGGTATAACCTTGATTACATCATTGGAAAGCTTAGACAATTCTGCATCATTTTGGTTTAAGGCTCGTTGGTGTACCGACCTTGATAAGAGTGGGGGAAGCTATTGAATGTGTAAACATTAAAATCGCTGTAACTTCTAAACGCCTTATGCGATTTTACTAAATTTAAGCTTGTTTGGAAGGGAAAGGTAAGTACTTTCAATCATCGTATCCAATGGTACACGATAGTTTCTAATAAAATTGCTAGAGGGCGCAATTTGTAATAATAACAGTTTTTTTGATTTTATCCCGAAAATTCAAATCATACGGTATAACTATGACATCATATTCGGAAAGTAGATTGAATTTGCAAGAAAAAATATAAAAACCGCAGTTCGATATTGTTGTTCGTTCCAGAGTTATTGCCAAAACAATAATTTTTAATTCAAATTGCGCCATCTAGCAATTTTATTAGAAACTATTGTGTACCATTGGACATGACAGTTAAAGGTACTTTCCTTTCTCTTCCAAACGACCTTAAATTTATTAAAATTGGATAAGTCGTTTAGAAGTTACAGCGATTTTAATGTTTACACTTTCACTTGATAAGAGTGGGAGAAGCTATTGAAAGTGTAAACATTAAAATCTCTGTAGCTTCTAAACGACTTATCCGATTTTACTAGATTTAAGGTCGTTTGGAAGAGAAAGGTAAGTACCTTTAATTGTCATATCCAATGGTACACAATAGTTTCTAATAAAATTGCTAGAGGGCGCAATTTGAATTAAAAATTATTGTTTTGGCAATAATTCTGAAACGACCAACAATATCAAACTGCGGTCTTTACATTTTTTCTTGCAAATTTAATTTACTTTTCAAATATGATGTCATAGTTATACCGTATGATTTGAATTTTCGGGATAAAATCAAAAAAACTGTTATTATTACAAATTGCGCCCTCTAGCAATTTTATTAGAAACTATCGTATACCATTGGATACGACGATTAAAGGTACTAACCTTTCCCTATCAAACGAGCTTAAATTTAGTAAAATCGGATAAGTCGTTTAGAAGTTACAGCGATTTGAATGTTTACACATTCAATAGCTTCCCCCACTCTTATCAAGGTCGGTACGCCAACGAGCCTTAAATCAAAATGATGCAGAATTGTCTAAGCTTTCCAATGATGTAATCAGAGTTATACCTTAATATGGAAATTTTCGGAGAAATTTAAGATTTAAAAAAATAATTTTTAAATGTGCCCCCTTGCGGCGAAATGAGGAACTTGAAAGTAATTTCCAGAATTTTTTCATGGTCGCTTTACTTTTATAATTTTTTTTCCGAAAGCTGTACGATTAACGGTTCCTGAGATACAGCCGCTTACCTCGCTTAGTTGGCCACCCTGTACAAAGACAACAAATTATAGAAATATTTTATTATTAAATTATAGAACAAATCATAAAAATACATAGTATTTAAAAAAGCCATATTTCAAACTACAACTAACTATACTATAAGTCGAAAATAATAGTCAGTGACGTCAGTTACTAGTTCGGAAATAACACAACAAGAGCGGCTTAAAATAATAAATAAATCTGGTATGCAATGCTCGCAAAATGCCGCTTGTTCTAATGGGGGCACCAGCGTGTCGACACAAAACGTGCATCGCTGTCAAATTCATTGTGGCCCGTATACTGGAGCTCTATTTTAACAGAGGTTCGCGATCGACGGACGTTATTGTACTAATATTTTACGACCACCAGATAGACGTTGCAACGTTGCAACAGTAAACGAGCATGAGCCTTGTCGAGACGAGTTGAATAGGTGCGCTTGCGGGTTAAGGTTATTGTTTTGTTTTTGTATTATTAATTCAAAATATTAATTTGTAAAATGGAACAGAGCGAAGCTTCGAAAAAAGTGAAAAGACATTTAACTGTGGCCGAACATGCGTTGGTAAAAACCGTTTATGAAAGTATTCGCGCTCGAAATCCCGATTTAGGCGCGGAGGGTGCAGCAGAATTGTGCGGAAATTTAACACAATTGTCTTCTCGGACAGTTTTCAGATCACTTCACGTTGATAAAAAGAAGGAAAAAAAGGAAACAAGAGGTAGAAAGAAAGTAATTCTAAATGAGGACGTAAAATATGCAATTCGCCGGAAAGTGCACAGTTTTTTTTTTAGAAACGAAATGCCAACCCTAAATAAAATCAAAGCTGAATTAAATGCTGATGAATCTTTACCCAAAATATCCTTTGAAGTTTTAAAGCGAACATAACCGGTAAGGGCCGTCGGTCCTGATTATTACCCACATAGGTAGCAACTCTGGTTTATTGGTTGGTGGTCTTAAGGTTTTCGAATCTAGGAAGACTGGCGACTACCATGAGGATATGAATGCTAAAGTGTTTGAAAAGTGGTTCTCGTCCGTACTGATGCGCGTGGAGCCCGGTTCGGTAATCGTAATAGATAATGCGCCGTATCACAGTCGGCGAGTAGAAAGAATACCCACTACTGCTTGGCGAAAAGCCGACATAATCGACTGGTTAAAATCAAAACACAACATACCATTTGGTGAAAATATGCTTAAAGTACAATTGCTTGATATTGTCCGTGTTCATAAAGACAAGTATATTAAATATGTTGTCGATGAAATGGCGCTCTATTGCGATTACCGCCATATCATTGTGAATTAAACCCTATTGAACTTATATCGGCCCAGATAAAAGGTAAAGTTGCGAGAAAAAACACAACATTTAAATTAAATGACGTTAAAGTTTTGTTAAACGAAGCTATTGATAACGTTACAGCTGATAATTGGCAGAAGTGTATCGGACATGTGTTAAAACAAGAACAAAAAATGTGGGATTTGGATAATACGGTCGAAGTTGTAGTTGAACCTCTTATTATCAATTTTGGTTCCGAAAGTAGTGATAGTAATGATTATGAGTCAAATTCTGATCAAACCTCCGATAACGAGTAATAATTAAACTAAAATTTTTTTTGATTTTTGATTTAAACTTTTGTTGCAACTTTTAATATGATGTTTTATGATAAGAAAAACCCCTTATCATCCAGGACTATTTTTTTTCCTAGGCGTAATAAATACATAGTACTACCTACTATTTTTGTTTGTATTACAATTTTATTTCTTATTACTAGACAGACATTTATTTATTTATTTTTTATTTATTTATTTATTTATTCGAAAAAAACATTTTAAAATAATTTATAATGTCTTATACTATGTTTGTATAAATTATATTTTAACTATTAAATGCATTTAAGGGCCAATGTATAAAAAGACAAACCGGAAAAAAGCACCTAGATGACTGAACATCTGTATGTGCTTAGAAAAACAAGACTTACAAGAAAAAAAAAACATTATACAAAAATAAAAGAAAGAAATTCTATTCGACCTAGATTAGTTCGAACAGGCAAAACAGTAAACCTATATCTTCTAAAAAAGTGACATAAAGCTTTCCATATTGTCGAAAATAAATGCTCGACATTTTATCTTAAACATTTTAATTCTAGTAATATTTTTTATATTTAATGGTATAAGATTAAAAATTTTTGGCGCCAAATAATTGACAAATCGAAGATTAATATTAGTGTTGCTATTTGGTATAATTATTCTCCTATTATAATATACATAATTTTGAATATACTTTTTTTTGCATATTTTGGACTAAAATCATGCATATTTATGCGCATAAACTTAATTTTTTTAAGTGCATATTTGCCCAATTCTACTTATTGATCCGCCACTGGAATTTCCTTCTCTCTTCCCTTACCCCTCTTGGCGCGCCCTAAAGCTAAGAATGAGTCACTGACTATTATTTCCGACTTATAGTTATAAGTAGGTACTACATTTTCTTTTTAATGAACATTTTTTAATTTAAAATTAAATTTAAATTTATAATGAGATGACATTTTAGCTGTGCCAGAATTTTGTGGCGTTGGTAAAATCATCATAATATCGTCTCTTTCTATGTTTAAAATATCAGGAATATCTGGAAAAGTAAAAGTTGTCGAATTGTTTTTACACCTTAAAAAATTTATTTTATGGTAGTTTAAATTCTTGGAGCAAACATGACCTATGTAATAAATAGTGGCTGTTTTTGTAGAAAACTTTGTTAAAACAAAATCTTGTACGTTAATGATTAGAAAGTCTTGTTCTTCAAATATAGGAAATTCATCCAGAGATAAATCATTATCAGAATCAATAAGATCAACTAAAGATTCATCTCTGTCTGTGTCCTCATTGATTTCGGGAATTAGTTTACGTTTAGTTGATTTTGATTTTTTTAATGCATCCTTTATTTGTTTTTCTTGTTGCTTTTTCTCTATTTCTTCCATAACTGGTGTTGACGTGTAGATTTTCGATTTTTACCGCATTCTCATCTACTGTTTGCTGTGTTTTTCTTACGTATACCCTTGGCATCTACCAAAAAGATATAATAATATGTTATAAATACAACAGTTATTAACTTTCTACAATTTGATTTTAATTAAAAAAGGGGTAGATTCAACCGGTTTAATCTACCCCAAATGACATGGTCGAATCTACCCTATACATACCTATTTTAGTAATAATACCAAAGAATCACAACGTGATTTTTTTAGGTTATGTTTTTGTGGTAATAAGTTAGCTAATGTCATGCAGGTTTAACTATACCCACCATATAACAGATACCTATAAGCAATAATGAATAATATTTCAAAGACTAGCGAGTAATATCTTACCGTTGCCTACGTTAGATCTTACCTTTAATTTATAAAATTTTTACTTTTTTTCTCCTATATATGCATACTGCCACCAAACTTTACACACAATAGTAACAGGCCGAAAGACAATATAGGTTAGTAAAAACACGCGGGAAATTTAAATATTTCTTTAGATAAAGGCACTGGGTGTATCTGCCTCGTGGTTGAATCATCCCCAGTTTCCCCTACATTTATAGTACCTATTCATCGTAATAAGCAAAGAAACTATAATACTAGTAATAAGTCCTAAAAAACTAAAAAGTCCGGTAGGAAACATGACGGATAATTTTTAAAAGCATTCGGGTGAAATTTGGCGCCATAATATTTCCACCAATAGGAGCAATTTCGGATCGTCGTACCGTCGAATGACGTATGCATGAGAAATCACCCTTTGTAGATTAAAATCTGCGTAGTTTTTTTCTATTGGCAGACAGCAGATGTCAGTAGAAATAGGTTAAATAAAGTGTCAATTCCATTAAATTTTAAAATGTGTGAATGTTTTTTGATTGGAAAATTTCAAAGAATTCCAGTAAGAGCATGGATTATTGCAATGATTTTTATGACTGCATTTATGAACTCGGCTTTAGTATCAAGTATCTCTATTTGTATTAGATATATGGTTCAACAGCCCCACGAGAAATCGGTTGCATATTGTAAAAGACATACAGGGGTAGCATCCATTCCGAATAATGTACCAAATTATGGACCTCGTTTCAATTGGTCTTTTAAAGCACAGCATCAAATTCAAATTGCCTATTATTATGGATTAGCCATTGCAAGTCCACCGGCTGGAATACTTGCTGAATGGCTAGGTCCTAAAAATACTATTTTTTGGCCCCTATTATTTGCCGGTTTACTAAATGTTTTAAGTGCAGTTGGTGCAAGCTGGGGATGGGGTGTACCTTTAGTTTGCAGATTTGTTGTTGGACTTGCTTCAGGAACAGTATTTCCCGCCCTACAGTGCTTCGTGGGACGCTGGGCTCCTCCCAACGAAAAAGGAAAGTTTATAAATGCGTTTATGGGATCATCGGTTGGCACCTCATTTATATGGATTATGATAAGGTTTGTTTCACCTTCCTTAGGATGGCCATGGACTTTTTATATTTTGTCTATTCTTATCGCAATCTACTGTCCTATTTTCTGGTTTTTATCAGCTAGTAATCCTGAAGATCATAAATTTATAAGTGAGGAAGAAATTGATTATATCAAACAATGCCAAGGTGGATCTGTATCATTAAAAAAGGATTGGCCGCCTATCACCAAAATACTTACGTCATCGCATTGCTGGGCTCTAACCATTTTGAATTTTGGGAGCTGGTGGGGTGTAAATATCCAGATACAAGTAGTACCCACATTTATAGAAACATATATAGGACTAACGGAAAATGAATCAGTTATGTTAGCTATATTACCTCACCTTGCACGTTTCGGCAGTGCAATACTTTTCGGAAATTTTGCAGATTTCATTCAGAAAAGAAAAATTATGAGTTGTACTGCAATGAGCAAATCGTATGTCGTTTTCTCTCATTTGTTGCCAGGATTTATCATGATGGCTTTGGGAACTGTAAAATGTGACGCTCTTGCTGCCCTCATTTTACTTATTCTGAGTAACTTTTTGAGTGGTGCCGCTGTAGGAACAGATCTTAGAAATCCTACCGATTTATCACCCAATTTTGCAGGGACCATATATGGAATAAATATGTGTTTGGCCCAAACAACAGGATTTATTGTACCTTCCTTAAGCGAATGGATACTTGGGCGTAATGCAGGAATTTTACAATGGACCATTATATTTTTAATTGGAGGTGGGGCCTATTTTGGAACAGGAATCATTTATTTATGGTTTGGATCTGCCGAAGTTCAATCATGGAATATTAAAAAGGGAAGAGGACTCAGCTTTATTCGATAATATTATTTAAATTAAAAAATGCCATATGTTTTTGATAGATTTTTACTGCTAAGCTATGAAAAATACATGATAACTATACGGCATTCAAATCTTTTACTGCATCTTCTATCTATAAGGTACAGGAGGTTGCCTACTAAGCTGGGGGACTTTAAGCCTCTCTGTTTTAATTATTGTAAAAATGTTAAAAAATACCTAGGTACTAGTTACATTAATTTCTTACTTTAACCCCCTTTTTTTGTATAAACCCTTTTACTTTCCCCTCAATGGTAAATAGAAGAATCCAGAAAAATACGGGGTACCTACCTAACTTTATAAGCCTGACAAATTAATTTACCTTTGCTATTTTGAATTTAGCTAATTAAATATATTGTCTTTTGACTTTAATTAACTACATAAGCGACTTAAAATTCTAACGCAATTATTTTATATTTGTTTTTTAAATTACGCATTCTCGATTTTGCCCCATTATATCTGGCGTAAAATGGTATATGCAATTTAAAAGCAATAATGGCCTGTATAAATAAAGATAAATCCTAAATGATTTTACTATATTACTATTTTTGTTGCTTGTTTATAAGGTAATTTTAAGAAATTTATGTAAAGCTGCCATTTTTGATCACAAAGTTCTAGCAATACCCGTCTGATGTACACTGTACCTACAGCTTCTTTCATTGACTCTGCAAACTAATTTTGACGAGTTGTTGTTCTTGCGTACTTTCGTACTATCTGAAACCAAGAAAGACATGATAAATCCAAATTCATTTCTTGGGGCAAAAAAATTTTGGACCCCGATTTGCCCCATCAACAAGAAGCGCCCTTCTAATAGCAAGCCCTGGTTTAGCAAGAACTGCGAGCGTGCTGTCAGAGCTAAAAATCTAGCTTACCGACAATGGCGTAAAAATCCTACCGATGTGAATCGCACCATCTTTGTTACCGCTCGAAACGATAGATCAAAACAAAGAGGCTCATAACATGAGGATCAAAAATAAACTTCTCGCCAGTCCTAACATAGGTCCTTTTGGTCAGTCGCTAAGGCCGTCAGTCAAAATTTTACCAAATCAAATATTCCACCGCTAACACGTTCTGATGGCACAATAGCAACCACGGCTGAAGATAAAGCGAACTTACTCGCAGAACTATTTGCTTCACACTCCACGGTGGACTTTCAGGGAAAAACACCCCCGAACATTCCAGCAGTTCGATCGGAAATGACTGATATCGTATTCCGTCAGCGTCCTGTCAAACGAATTCTGAAGGGGCTCGATGCCAAAAAAGCTTCTGGTCAAGATGAAATTCCTATTATAGTGCTCAAGAGATGCGCCGATAAACTTACACCAGTATTTTGTAGACTTTTTAACCTATCCTACAAAAAAGGAATATTTCCATCTTGCTAAAAAAAGGCGCAAGTCCAGCCTATACCAAAGAAAGGCAAGAAAACCCTGCCAAACAACTATCGACCAGTCGCATTGCTTTCAGTTATATCAAAGGTGATGGAGAAAGTTATTGACGAACAACTTCTAAAATACCTAGAAGGCCTTAAAATTATCAGCGACTATCAGTATGGTTTTCGTAAGTCCAAAGCAACAGGAGGGAGACCTTCTAGCCTATGCCACTCATCTTTGGAGCAACGCAATCGAACATCATGGGGAGTCCCGGGCTATTGCACTGGACATCTCTAAAGCCTTTGACCGTGTCTGGCACGAGGGCTCCTAAGTAAACTGCGTTCTTATGGTATGCCCGGTCGATTTTGTTCATGGTTGTCTAGCTTCCTCAAGGACCGTTCTCTGCAAGTGGCGATTGACAGGTTTCTCTCAGACACATTCACCATCAATGCTGGTGTTCCTCAAGGGTCCATATTATCCCCCACTTTCTTCTTACTGTACATTAACGACCTTCTAGCGAAAACAAAAAATCCAATATATAGCTTTGCTGACGACAGCACACTTATCTCATCTTTTACTTTGAAATCTTAAACATCGGCTGCTGACGCACATCTTCGCAGACAACATGTGGTATCACGCCTCAATAAAGACCTGAAAGAAATGTTGTCTTGGGGTGACAGTAACCAAGTCGAATTTAACGCGCAAGAAAACCAGGCAGCAGTTTACTCTAAGAATGTTAACATTGCAGAACCCGATATCGTTATGGCAGGACACGCAATTCCACTGACTTCGTCTATTAATTTGCTGGGTGTCAACCTGGGAGGAAATATGTCTTGGCATAATCACTTTTCCGTACCAAAAAGTTGTATACACCTCAACAACTTTTAACACTCTATAAAGCCCAGATTCGACCATCACTGGAATACTGCTCTCATATCTGGAGTTCTGCACCGAAGCATACCCTTCGGTTGTTGGATTCCATCCAAAGGAGAGACGTTCGTCTAATCGGCGACCACGAGCTGACTAAGAACCTCGACAGCTTAGAACATCGAAGACAGGTTGATGATTTGACTCTCTTCTACAGATATTTCCATGGCAAGTGTTCGACAGATATTGACCGCTCGATTCCACCTAGAGCAATACATAGCAGAAACACACGACGAACCACTGCCGCTCATCCCTATGTGGTTCAACTTAGTACACGCCGAACATCATTGTTTCAGAACTCTTTCATTTGGAGGACGTCATCTTTGTGGAACGGCCTTTCTGAGACCGTGTTTCCAACCGAATATAACCTCCAACGTGAAAGACGTGAATCGCTTTCTTCGCACACGCAAACTCCACCTCGCTTCGCTCGTTCCGCAAATTTTCATATGCGTGCCTTAAACGAGTTAATTTCACACTTATATCATAAATAGCTATTAATAGAATTGTAGAGCGAAAAATATCGGGTAAGATTTTTTTTAACATTATTTTTAACACATTTTTTTTAACATGTTGTTTCAATATACAATTCTCCCAAAATTAGCAATAAAATAAAATAAATTGATATTTTTGTAATATATCAGAATACTACCTAAATAATGACAATATTGATTTTTTTTAAATGTTAGTTATTAAAATAATAAACTAAAAAAATCAACGCGAAATAGGTTATAGGTTGGCAATAGATTAAATGACGTTGATAATTCCACCTTAACGAATGAGAAAATAGACAGGTCCGGGCGTTAACATCTTGTTTGTGTGACCTAGGTCTAGTTACATGTATTTAAATTGATCATAATAAAATAAAATAATGAAGAACAATATATTATCACTACTTCATAGCTACTAAATGAAAATACGAAATACCCAGTACGTGGGCATAATCAAATAATACAATGTTTTTTACTAGTCATTGTATTCGATAATCCAAGTCACTCAAGGCACAAATCGTCGCCGTGGAGGTCAAGGGGGTCAGTCCACAAATGCATAAATTCGAGAAAATAGCGCGCAAAGATTTTGTGTCACAAAGAAAGTAACATTTTAGGTTATAACTTTTTTGATTTTTAAGATAGAGTATTGAACCTTTGAACATATAATACGTTCTGATGTTATCTTTTTATTTTTTAAATTAATAACTCCAAAATATATTTACTTAAGAAGTTATGTGTGTTATTACCCATAGACAATTTACCTTTAGATACCTACAGCTTATCTCCTGCGCAAACAAAAGTTACGTTTTATGGGTGAAAAAAATACGTCCGAGCGCATGACTCGTCGGTCAGCTGTCTTCATTCGGGGAACCTTCGTGAATGCGCACAAACCTCGTGTTATCGGCCGTCCTACTTTATCGACAATAATCGACGCGCTCAAGAATACTCTCCAGAACCGGCTCGGCCGCCATTTTTGTTGTTGCATTTTAAGGTTTCTTTTCTCTGCGGATTCCTTGTAGTTTTCTAAAGTTTTCAGCTATCGGATCGGCTATCGTGGATTGTGGGACTGGTGTTTATTATTTATGGATTTCTGGTTTTTGTGTAGTTTAGTTAGTGAATTGTGTTTGTGCTTTTAGTGACTCGGATTGTTTTTATTAATAAACAATGACTAGTACTAGTTGCAGCCGTTGTATAATTGTATTATGCCCAAATAGGGGTAAAATAAACCCTCTACGGTGGCATATGAGCAAGAATTTAAATTTTAAAGCCCGGACCTGTCTATTTTCCCATTCGTCAAACGATAATGTTGCAGTGCGCATGTCTAATAGTTCCCAGTTTTGTTTACATGCGCGAGGCCATAAAACTGCCACATTCGTGATTATTGTTTGTTTATCTAAAGATAAATTGTTTATGGTTATACCTCTTGACCACTAAACAATTAAATATGCCGTTTGAACTTGTATGGTAGTCAATAGAGTCACGCCTAAACTTATTGACCATTGAGAATCTGCGGACAAAATAATACCATTTTGCGGCGAAACTCTCGGTAGGACAATAATGGTGGTACCTTAAAAACTATGATTTCATTTTTATTCTGAACATTCCGTTTCAAAAATTACTTGTCAGTAAGTGATAATTTCTGATTATTTCCTTAAATTTTCATTCGTGGAATTGGCTTTTATCCGAAGTAAAACAAACAGTTGGATTTAGAAAAAAATTTAGTTAGTCAAGTTACAAGTCACAACTAGTCTAGTAACAACAATACACACAATACCACATTTTAGTTATCTCCGTCACTCTCTGTGCTGCTGTTTTCTTTGAAATCATTATTTTCAGGCTCCAACTTTTTATAGAACTCGTGATAAGTCGACGGAATACTACCTTTCTCGCATAGATCTGACAGGTCTTTTAGTTTAAGTCGGTCTATTTTAGGTTTGACACGGTACAACCGGGACACTTCTATGGCAGCTTCTTTTCTACGTTGTCTTCGCTGGATTTTTAATGACTCGAAGTCATTCTCGGTCAAGCGGTATTTATAATAAATAGTTGTGGGCTGACCTTTGCGATATTGGAACCACTTTACCTTTAACCACTTCATTTTGTCCCCATTTTCCGACTGCGTTTTATTGGTCATAACTTGATTACTGTATTTTTTGTAATCGAAGAAGTCTGAATATTCCATTTCCACAACCTTGTGTTAGGGTTTACTTGTTTTTGCCGTACGAGCCACCATATACCATCCTTCTGGAGTGTACACGTCCATTTGCTTTCCTCGGGCCTCTATTGAGGAGTGCACAGAATCGCACTCCATCTCTGAGTGCACCGATTCCATAAACTTTTGATTTATAATATTAATGGGCAGTTGTTCTATGGCGCGTAAGAACATTGTAGATATAACTAAGTTGCGATTTTGACCTGATGCTGTGTCCAAATACAACGTGACTTCTTTCTTGGGACCTAATGAAACCAAGAGGTTCCACAGGGACGTGGCGATCTTCGAAGCACCCTTTGTACCTGCACCTTCGTGCCACATGTAGTTAGTCGCTTGTGCAGTAGCCAGGTCATACACTGTGAAGTTGTAAGTTTTCAGCTTTTTTTTTAAATACAACTGTCCTACTTGCAAACTTGGAGTCAACAATATTTTTTCAAGATCCATTGTGAAACAACTAAAGGTTGGATTACACTTAGCTTGGGCCCCCTATTTCCGAAGCAGACGTTTCCGCGATATAGACGGGGCGCTTTTTGCCCCTCCTCCCTAAAACAGTATCATCATCGCTGTTTGGTGATGTAGATCTGGTTGGTAAATTTACGTGGTGTTGTTCTACAAATTTCTGGTGAACCGACTCGTATGAATCTAGAAACGTAGGCTCCAGGTTTTCGCTAGAATCTGTAAAACAAAAAAAGTTGTTAATTAATCTAAACCATTTTATTTACCTATAATGTGATTTATTGATACAGAATAATATTCTGGCCACTGGGACAAGTCCTTCAGCGTTTTATACATTAATATAATTGTTACTCGAAAATGCCCAAATATAAAATGTTTTAACACAGTACCTATCGCCTATTCTAATAATATACACATGAAAACGATTTTTGAAGAATTTAAACTAATTAGATAAATTTTTATTTTTATTAATATTAAAATGCTTCTCTCACCACACCATCACACAATAATTGTCAGGCATCCGTTATAATAATACACGATTTTATACCACTTACAATTTTGTGAATAATATTTTTATTTAAAACAAGCATACCCAGTTTATTCATTCATTATCATCATACTTGGACTAGTATGAGAATATTTTCATCATTCATCAAACCATATTACTCCCTCAATAAAACTTGATAATTACTGTGAGTATTTAGAACAATAATGGCTATAAACCATTCTATGCTAGCAATAACTCCTATTTCCTAGAGGCTAAATTACCTTTATATTATCAACTAGCGTGTACCCGGCATGCGTTACAACCCGCTGGTATAAATACAAACCCGAACAAACCCGATATATTAGTACCCGGCATGCCACTTTCTGAAATTGCACCCGTGCGAAGCCGGGGCGGGTCGCTAGTTATACATAAAAACCTTCCTCTTGAATTACTCTATCTATTTAAAAAAAACCGCTTCAAAAATATGATGATGATATCATCCATTTCCACACACAATAATGTCTGTAGGTATTAGTCTGTATCTTTAATTGTTTAAGCGAAGTTAACAAACAAAATTGCTTACCTCCAAAGTGTGTACTTGGAGTGGTATTATCGAGCTCTGTATATTTGGATTCTATGGCGATCTCGTCAAGATCTTGCACGTTCTGCTCGAGCTCTGCAGCTTGTACTTGTACGGCAGTCACGTCACAGTCTGTTAAAAAAAATTAATTATGATAAATACATCTAATGTATTTTGTTTTAAGCCGAACAGCATTTATAATCTACAAACAAAAATAGTATGGTCTTACCTCCAACGTGTGTGCATGGACTGACATTCTGAAGCACTGTGTACTCCTTTTGAAACCCAAACTCCAAACATTGTTGTTGTACGGACTGAAAGGAATCTGTACAAGATAAATGTCGGTTAGCATGTATTCATTTCTTATAATTATAGATGTTAAAAGTTCAAAGTAGCGTTTAAGGGCGGATCCAGAGGGGCATGAAAGTCCCCAAACAGAGGAATAAAAAAAATATATTTACGAATAGTGTAGGCAAGCAATAAATATTGAGAAAACAGTAGTATAATAAATAAGTAATTGGTTTATTGAGTAATGTCGAAATTAGAATTTGTAAAGAAATATTTTTATTATTGTTGATGTTCATTTTGAAGTTCTATGAGAGTATATTTAATTAAGCTTTTAAAATCCTACCTTTAATCTAAAAAACATATTCTGTTACTTACTATTATCCTTCCCTAGAACCAGGTTCAAGATCTTCCTGCTTCTACTGCCGATTTAACGTTAAAAGTTTATGCCACTGTCACGTGATGGATATACTATAATACCCTCACAATATTATTTATTTTGACTTATATAGTAGGTTAGTGTTATTAAGTTAGTATTATTATAATTTATTTCCAATCAATCACAGCACAAATTAAATCATTTACATGTCACAAAAGAAAACAATCAGATCGCCAGTAATTACAAAATTACACTGACAGTTTGATGACAGGCATGAATAACACGATCTCCCAAACTCAGTTTTTGTCTGGCATCTGTCTCTCTTGCAGAGTTGAGTTAGAGCAAGACAGTAATATAAATCGCTGACGAATGCGAGTCGGTGCGAGCGCTTTTAGCGCTAGTCCACAAAATATGTGTGAAATGCCGTGGGAAGTTCCAGTGGTCAACAGCGCATAAGCCACTGTTGACTAATAACAAACCGGAAGAAATTATTTAAATGCCAAAAGACCTTTGCGGCTAGTCGCCATTGTCTGCTTTAATGTATGTGTGCTAGATCTGTGGCCCAAATTTATTGACCACGGCATTTTTAATGCTTTTAAAAATGCTTTTGTGCGCTTAACTCTATTTCGTCAAAATTGTGGACTGGCCCCTTGACCTCCACGGCGACGAAATACAATACACTAAACTGCACAAAAACTAGAAATCCATAAATATTAAACGCCCACAATCCACAATAGCAAAGAAAACACCAAGAAATCATATGTGGGAAATTAGCAACTTTCATCAGCACCGTTTATCAGGAAGGCAATTTTTTTGGGGTACGTGTCAATTCCGCCTCTGTAGCGTTTGTAAACGAATTTTTATTTTTTTAGTGACGAAGATTAAAATTCTACCATTTGGATTTATCGTCATTAGTAAACTATACCAATATTTAGCTCCGTTAAGCTGGCCCACCCCGGTTACAAATTTTTTGCCAAAAAGCTAGCACAAATAAAGGGCACCTAGCACAACCTAGCACACCAGTTTTTAGAGCTAGCACACCTACAGCATAGCTAAAAAATGCTGTTATATTCGGGGTGGGCCAGGTTAACGCTAGCCCCCCCGGTCTTTTTTTTTTGCCAAAAAGCTAGCACATATAAAGGGCACCTAGCACAACCTAGCACACCAATTTTTAGAGCTAGCACACCTACATCATAGCCAGGGACGTATCTAGGAATTTTGGCGCCTCGGGCGAATAGCAGTTCTGCGCCCTACCAAGTGGCGGTTCGTGACTTGTTAAATTGGGGATGCACTAAAAGTTCGCTAAAATTTTTTAAGACCACGTCCAAATTTGGTCTATAATTTTTAGTAAATATTTAAAAAATTTATGATTACCTACTTATTTTATTGAAAATGAAATAAAATAAAAAAAAAGTAAAGTCCAATCATCTGTTTTTATTTGCAGCAAACTTATCAATAACAATGAAGTCCCAATAAGGTATCGTGTGGTTGTTTAAGTGTGCAACATATGGGCATTTTTTTTATTACCGATTTCTCAGAAAATGTTATTCTTAATAAAAGTTGGTGCATGTTCGATAATCATATTTGGTGCACTTGGAATGGTTGCAAGTCAAACGGCGTACAGGGTAGGCCAAAAAATATAAAACTGTACAAGAATAAATCAGCATATTATTATTACTAATGTTTTATCTTGTTAAAAATAATTTTTAGGATTTTTTAAAGGTGTGTTTAATATCGTTGCAACAAAAATGAAGTTTGTGATTCCTTTTGTGATTCCTTAATAAATTAATAATTCAAATAAATTTTACAAATATGCTTGAATTTGAACAAAGATATGTGAAATTTATTTGATTTCGATTAATTTATGAAGGTCTTTATGGTAAATTTAAAAAAAAATTTTTTTTTGGGAAATTATTACCTAATGTTTTTAAAAAAAATATATTTTTTTATTTTAGGAGGTCACGTTTTTTAATCTATTTATAACTTTTAATTCTAAACAACTTTTCTTAATAACATTTTGCTAAATTTTCTGAAATAGGGGTACTTTATTCTTGTACAAGTTTTATATTTTTTTGCTTACCCTGTACCTACCAACCCTCTTATCAAAACCTAGCGAATTTCAAACTTGTTTAAAATGTAAAAATAATGTAGTAATCCGAAAAACGGAATTATTTAATAATTATGTTCTAATAGAACCTATTAATACAAGAGAAATATCTTTAGACTTAAAATTAAGTTTGGATTTGGTGCCAAAATTTTTAAAATGCCGACAAATCACGTTTTTGTTAAGAGGGTTGGTAGGATACCAGGGCGACAGTGATCCAAATCATCTCGGACATTTTGTTGCCTATGGTTATAGACAATGATAAATGGCTTATGTATAACGACTTGTTAACAAAAGTAAATCCGATCTCACCTACAACGGGAGTTAAAACAGTATTATTATTTTATTCAATATAAAAAATATTTTACCTATAATATTATTGTTTTTTTTTACTACTTTATGTTTCCCAACCCATTCCATGAAAACCTGCTACCATAACTCTTAGGCTTGCGATTTGTTGCAATTTGTTCCGATTTGTGCAAATCCTAAAGTGCGGATAATGTTCCTGACTGATGAATTTGAAGATTTTCGGTCAAACCTGTCAGGACGAGCCAATAGGAATATTAAAGAGTAACAGGCACCCCCCGAATATAACAGAATTTTGCAGCTATGATCAGTGACGTAGCAAAAGGGGGGCGAATAGGGCGACCGCCCGGGGCGCCATATTAACAGGGCGCCAAAATGGTCATTAGAAATACGGAAATTTAAAAATTTACTAATACAATTATTACATTTAACTATGAAAGTTTAAATCTGTTAATATATTTTTTTAAACTAAAATTTAGATCTATAATTTTAGTTTTAAGATTGTCTGTTAGGGCGATTGGCGGTTTCTCCACAGGAGCACAAGAACACGTGCACCCCCATACTTCGTAAAGAATTACCCCATAAAGAAAAAATAATGGTCATTTAAATTTATCTTCTTATACAGTGTGGTTGTTTAAGTGTGCAACATATAGGCATTTTTTTTATTAACAATTTCTCAGAAAATTTTATTCTTGATAAAAGTTGGTGCATGTTCGATAATCATATTGGGTGCACTTGGAATGGTTGCAAGTTAAACGGCGTACAGGGTAGGCAAAAAAATATAAAACTTGTACAAGAATAAAGTACCCCTATTTCAGAAAATTTAGCAAAATGTTATTAAGAAAAGTTGTTTAGAATTAAAAGTTATGAATAGATTAAAAAACGTGACCTCCTAAAATAAAAAAATATATTTTTTTAAAAAACATTAATAATTTCCCAAAAAATTTTTTTTTTTAAATTTACCATAAAGACCTTCATAAATTAATCGAAATCAAATAAATTTCACATATCTTTGTTCAAATTCAAGCATATTTGTAAAATTTATTTGAATTTTTAATTTATTAAGGAATCACAAACTTCATTTTTGTTGCAACGATATTAAACGCACCTTTAAAAAATCCTAAAAATTATTTTTAACAAGATAAAACATTAGTAATAATAATATGCTGATTTATTCTTGTACAGTTTTATATTTTTTGGCCTACCCTGTACGCCGTTTGACTTGCAACCATTCCAAGTGCACCAAATATGATTATCGAACATGCACCAACTTTTATTAAGAATAAAATTTTCTGAGAAATCGGTAATAAAAAAAATGCCCATATGTTGCACACTTAAACAACCACACGATACCTTATTGGGACTTCATTGTTATTGATAAGTTTGCTGGAAATAAAAACAGATGATTGGACTTTACTTTTTTTTATTTTATTTCATTTTCAATAAAATAAGTAGGTAATCATAAATTTTTAAAATATTTACTAAAAATTATAGACCAAATTTGGGCGTGGTCTTAAAAAATTTTCGCCTGCAGCGAACTTTTAGTGCATCCCCAATTTAACAAGTCACGAACCGCCACTGGGTAGGGCGCAGAACTGCTATTCGCCCAGGCGCCAAAATTCCTAGATACGTCCCTGGCTATAATGTAGGTGTGCTAGCTCTAAAAATTGGTGTGCTAGATTGTGCTAGGTGCCCTTTATATGTGCTAGCTTGTTGGCAAAAAAAAAAGACCGGGGGGGGCTAGCGTTAACCTGGTCCACCCCGAATATAACAGCATTTTTTAGCTATGCTGTAGGTGTGCTAGCTCTAAAAACTGGTGTGCTAGGTTGTGCTAGGTGCCCTTAATTTGTGCTAGCTTTTTGGCAAAAAAAATATGACCGGGGGGGGGGGGGCTAGCGTTAACCTGGCCCACCCCGAATATAACATCATTTTTTAGCTATGCTGTAGGTGTGCTAGCTCTAAAAATTGGTGTGCTAGGTTGTGCTAGGTGCCCTTTATTTGTGCTAGCGTTTTGGCAAAAAAATTGTAACCGGGGTGGGCCAGCTTAACGGAGCTCTAATATTTGACTTGCGGTTAGGTATGCGATAACATCGAAGATTGTTGTTTTGTTTGTTTTTTATTTTCGATTTGATAAGGTAAGTTTAATTGACTTGTTCTTTTGCTTTTCGAACTAAAAACACGACGACGAATCATTTTTAAACAAATTTTAGAAACAAAACATTACAAACGATTTTCTAACCTCAAAATCTGATAGGTTGCAATCACTACCTTTTCCCACAACTTGGACAAAAAATTAGAACAAGTTCCAGTTTCATGACAATACATTGAAACAAGAATTTGGGGCAAATTTTAGCTGTTTACACGTGAAAAAAAATTAAAAGTCAACTTTCACAATTTCTTGAGCATTTTCTTAAAACCCGGACCTATCTATTTTCTTATCCGTTAAATGAGAATTTTGCAGTGCGCATGCCTATTCCTCTATATGGCTTTGTTTATATGCGCAAGACCATAAATGTGCCACTTTCGTAAATATCTATGGTTACAATGACGTGTATGCGTTGCAACGTGGTAAACAATGCTAATACGCTTTCTGGTCAGTCAAACACATCGTCAGTTTGGAACAAGAGAGTCATATCTCAAAATTTTTAATTTTTGAGATTTATTGTTATATCAAATCCAAATGTTGGTGAACTTTGCGATTTTGTGTATGATTCCCTTAATAATAAGTCTTATCCATTGGCTCTGTTTTTCGATCTTAGTCGAGCGTTCGACACTGTCGATCATGGTCTTTTGCTGAGAAAGCTTTATGTGTTGGGTATCAGAGGTGTCGCTTACGATTGGATTTCGTCGTACTTAGCGGGCAGAGAACAGACAGTTGTAGTGAACGCATGTAAATCAGAGTCTAAAAGAGTGCCAACGGGTGTCCCACAAGGATCCAACCTCGGGCCAGTCCTGTTCATTGCATTTGTCTGTGATATGCCTCCTGCTTGTCCCTCTCCAGATGAGGAAGTTATCTATGCTGACGATACAAATTTCTTGATTTCTGACGGTAATATCATGACCGCTATTGAGAGAGCTAATCAATCAGTGGTTGAATTTAGTGGCTGGTGTACCAATGGTGGGTTGGTCTTAAACACTAGTAAAACCCTCTTTATGAGTTTTTTTCCAAAGAACGCCACCGTCAATCAAAGTTATTTAATTAGGGTAAATATTGTGTCCATTGCTCAGGCGGCGAACACGAAGTTCTTAGGTATTACCATAGACCAAAAACTGACATGGGAATGTCATATTAACAATTTAACTTCCAAATTAAGTAAATCTTGCTTTGTCATTAGGTACTTGAGGGCTTCGGTTTCAATGAATGTTCTAATCATCTTTCATATGGGATAATATTTTGGGGAAGCTCGGCTTATTTTGGCAGAGCATTTGTTATGCAAAAAAGAATTATAAGATGTATGTTGGGCCTTCCGTCGGGTGCTCATTGTCGAAGAGCTTTTGTTGATCTGGGTCTCTTGACTCTTCCATCGCTTTACATATACTCGACTATTCTATATGTTAAAAGGAATGAAGGTGAATTTCTTAAAAACTCAGACATATATAATTATAACACGAGAACTCAAAATTACTTACATTTTTCATATTCTCGCTTAAGTGTTGGTCAGAACTCCCCTTCTTTTCAGGGAATTATTTTGTATAATAAGTTCCTGCAAATATTTGGTAATCAAACTGTCAGTTTTAAAAGTACTATATACTCTAATAATAATTTCTTAATAGGCCAGGCTTTTTATGATGTGGATGAATACTTGGCATTGTGAGGTAATTGTCATATTTTATTTTATTTATGTTTTATATTATTTATTTTTGGTTTTTATAAAATTTAGATATACTTAGTATTGATGTAAAGAATATTTTACTGTATACATGCATAGTTTAATAGCTTAGTATTGTAGGCATATTGACAAGTCTGATAAGGTTAGCCTATATTGTAGATAATCTTGAATGACGAATAAAGATTACTTTACTTTACTTTTTGTATATTTTTATGTGTAAAACCGTTATAACCCAACTCTGCTTGGTTGCCGCTAGAGCGCGCTGCGTCGAAATGTCACATCTTGAATATCTGATTCTCTCTTTAAGAAAGACTGTTACAAGTCAGTTGAGTTTTAATACTTATAGAGGTTAGGTGCACAAAGTTTCTAAAAGAGTGTCACAACTTAAAATAGTTAATAAGTAATATAAATAGAAGGGAGTTGGTTTTTGTTTATGTGCAATACGGTTACAATCCTAATTGGACCAGTTTTTCTTAAAAGGTAAGTACTTTTTTTATTCTTATTCTATAAGATAAACAAACTGTTACATTTTGAGATATGACTCTCTTGAACAAAACGATCTGGTGTTTATTATATTATGCTTTTACACCAGATAGACGCATTTTGATATAAGACTCTTTTGAGCTAATAAGTAAAATTTGTTTTAGTTATTTTTTAAGTTGTGACTGTCTTCAACAAAATTAATTGCAACTTTTTTTATCGTATCTGAAAATGTTACAGTTTTCTCCAAAAGTTCGGCAATTTAAACCAAAAATATTTTTAGCAAAAATAAGTCAAAAAACACGGTACATATTAGAGCTAGCTAAACAAAATAATAATCCAACTGTTATTGCAGTTGTTGAAGAAACGGACATGTACCTCTCAAATATACCGTCTCCAGCCGGTGTAAATGACGAAAGTAAGTAGTTTTACAATAACTGTACAGTAAAGCCAAAATACATAAATTGAATAACAGTTTTCAATTAAAATTATAGATCAAATTTCCAACCAAATGGAATCTGAAGAGAGAATTGATGCACCTCATGATCCAGCCAATAAAGTTGTTGGACAAATGAACGGCAACCTTTTTTCTAATCAAAACCAGGATGGTAAGTTAGGTTCTTTGAATAAAATTAGGTGTACTATTTTAAAATATAATGACTTAAGTTTTTAGTTAGCGATAGTGGCACAATAATAGATACGTATCATTCAGTTGAAATTCATAGGAGATTTGTTTATTAATTTACCAACCTCATATTTTATTTTCTAGTACCCGTCAAAAAAGACATTCTAAGCTAAGATGTTCTACCAAGACTTTTATGATCTCAAATTATTAGCTCAGGAAATGTGTATTAAGGACAATCTTTTTAAAAATGAAGAAAACGACCATAAAGTGGTTCAGCTTTCGAATTTATGTACAATTCAATTTTCAAAAGATAATCCTGATGAATTGTTTTACAAAACATCTTACAAGCAGGATTCTTTCCGTTCCGTTGGCTATTATAAAAATAGAAGACGTCCATAAAAACGAAACCAACACTAAAACCTGCGTATAAGAAGAAAGTTGACATAACCGCGGAAAAAAAGAGAGCATTTTATCATTATTTGCGAAGAAAAATAATGTTACAACTGTAATGCCCTTATATTACAAAGAGCTTCATGACCATCTATAATAGTATTTAAGTCTATTATAATTTTGACATAAAGAATTAGTTGTTAGTTTGTTTTTTATATCTTAACATAGTATAAAACAAAGTCGCTGTCGCCCGTCTGTCCCCTTATGTGCGTAAATCTTTAAAACTACGCAACGGATTTTGAAGCGGTTTTTTTAATAGATAGAGTGATTCAAGGGGAAGGTTTTTATGTATAACTAGCGACCCGCCCCGGCTTCGCACGGGTGCAATTTCAGAAAGTGGCATGCCGGGTACTGATATATCGGGTTTGTTCGGGTTTGTATTTATACCAGCGGGTTGCAACGCATGCCGGGTACACGTTAGTTAATAATAAATTACCAAAGATTAATGCTACTATTTTTTATAATGTTTGCATGATTTATTAAAATAGTAATTTGAAGTTGCTTTTTTTATTTTATACCTAAACTAAACTTAAAAACTTATTAAAAAATATGGAAAAGAGTGTCACAACTCAAAATTATTTATAAAAAATAGCAATAACAAAAACCCAAAAAGCAAGACAGACAATAAATTCTATTATACCTACATACCTATTAAATACTGTAAGATAAATCGCTTTATAGAAACCCAAACTTGTTAAGAGTTATTTTTCCACTAATATTTCCACCATTATTATTTATAAAACTTTAACTACCTCTCCTGAAAATTTTAGTTTTTTGAGATATGACTCTCTTGTTCCAAACTGACGACATATGAAACTTTAAGCCCCGCTTTACTGTAATTTTAATAATTCATTTCAGGTATAAAATGAAGTGACGAATTTTCAAGGCCGAGGAAACAAATTTAACATAAGATTTTCTAAAATGGATAATGTACTTTTCTATGAAGACAGATTTGAGGTAATAAACAATGTTATTTTTGATTATTTTCGTTGCATTTTTGTGTTATCCAAGAAAATAATGTAATAAATAATAATTTATTATTTTGGTAAAGATTTTTGTAGACGCTAGAGGATTTAAACCAGAAGAAATAAAATGTACTGTTACCCAAAGATCTGTAGAAATTTTGGCTCAAAAAGATGATCAGTTTCAAAACCCTCAAAAGCGGATGGCAGTAATGCAATATGTGTTACCTCGGAATGCTGTGCCAGAAAATGCAAACTGTCGTATTTCTTTCGAAGGAATTTTGCTAGTAACTGCTCCTTGGTCTAAATAAAGAAACTTTATACCTAGAGCATGGTTAATTGTTTATTTTCTCGAACCGCTAATTCCATCATTACCTATAACGGCCTTACATACCTACTTATAATCATTATTCATTTCCAATAGTTTACATAGCACAGCATTATACAAATTATATAACAATGTAATCATATAAGTTTTGTCTTCTGTTATAGGTAGGTAGAGGGGAGTCGGCTAATCGTGCGCGGCGGCTAATCGTACCCATGTCTTTATTTTCATAACCGGCGTTATAATTCGAAATCGGTATTCAGGCGCCATCAGGGGATTTAAGCTTCGTGGGGCCGGGTGCTAACTGTACTTGTGGGGCCCTCATTTTTTTTTAGAATACTATTGTTACATTGCCTACAGTACGCTGTGATTTGAATTAAACTTTTAATTAAAATTTATTCAACTTAAACTGAACAAAAATACCAACAAGCATGAACAAAATAAAACATCATGTAAAAACACATAAAACCAGTTTGTTTAATTTTAAAAAAAGGAACATTCTTATTCTCATACAAAAACCAATAAAAGTAACAGTTTACAAAGCTTTTTTGCGTTTTCAACAAATGCTTTTATAACAGTCGTGTCAGAATTAAAATCCCGCAACACTTCACTTTCAATCAATCGAGCATACCGACAGGGCTATAATCTGCCTTCTCCCATTGTCGATCTTAACCTATTTTTTATAAAACTTAATTTTGAAAATGATCTTTCAGATTCGCAGTTTGTAATGAGAATAGTTAAATAGATTCTTAATGCTACATATAGGTATTTGGAAACACGGAAACTATATAATTTTTTATTATAATCTCTAACTTTAGCGCTAAATACATAATCAGCATCTTTAGGGCTATCTATAGAATCGTTGTCTTTATGTCAGTATTTTTAGTAGAGTTTACATCGAGGTTTACATAATAATACCACAGGGGTCCACCAAACGTTTTTTTTTTAAATAGAATTTTCGACAATCATTTTTAAATTAAAAAGCTATCAAAAGAGTTTGGAATTTGTAACTTTATTTATCGTTAATATCGGTATAGTAAAATCTATACAAAAATACTCGTTTTTTTTTTAGAGTGGTAAGTTTCTCGGTAACTTTCTAGTTATCACCGCCCTGGCCGGGGCCCCTTTTGATCTCCGGGCCGGGTTGGTTCGGGTTTGTCTCTGTGTACTATGACATATGAGTCAGGTGGATCGCTCTACTTTATATTCAAAATGGTCGGTTCGTTGTTTAAGTAAGTGGTGTACTAGTACCTAACCTAGATGCTTCGAAAAAAATAAGCCGAAAGTATTTCCGTTTTTACATTTTTTAATAATCGTGTGCGTTAATACGCTTAATGAGTCCTCTTGACACTGATAAATATAATTTAGGCAAAAAAATGTTTTATATTGTTTTAAAGAATTTAAAACCGAATCTGCCACTTTCGGTTAATCGGGCGCAGTCGCACGATAAGCCGCCATGTATTTAGCATTATTAAGAATGCGTTTTAAATAACACAGCCACAAAAAAAGGGATCAGGCCACGTTTACTATATGTTTTTGGGGTCGTCGAATCCAAATGCGAGGTCCAAAAAAGTCAGCACATCAGAGTTTCGGCATAACCTCAAAAGAACCCATAATTACAGTCTTAAATATCCAAGATTATAATACTTTGCATTTTTGAAGATGCCGAAATACCAACGTAAAACAACAAAGGCGCAATGGAATCAAAAAATCTTATTAAATAAATAAGTATAATCTTACCTTCAATAAATTACTTTATTCGTTTCCCTTTTCAATGCGCACGATTATCCTATCCATGCGCACCATTAGTCGCATACGTCGGGTAATTGTGCGCAGTGTCATTTTTTGGAATTTCGAATTTTAAAGTCACAATGTTCATTTTTATTTAAAATTAATTACAGAATATTAAAGCCAAATCGTTAAAGAATCTTGATAGCGAACCTAGAAGTCCAATCTTTTGTCATTTCGGAAATATTACAATTTTGGCTTAGGTGTGCACCAATACCCGACTCTCCCCTACTTACGTTTTTGATGTATAAGCAGGCAGCATAATAACAACTGTATTAATCTCACATAATGCAGTAATTAAAAAATGCTTTTAGATTGTTTTTTTCGATTTTGAACTACTAAAGTAAATTTAATAAAACTATAAGACACTAATACAAACCCAAAAAGGTAAAAAATACAGGGTCTCATTAAAAAAAACAACAACTTTATGTTAACACACTTTTTTGGGGAACCCATGTGAAAATATTTTCCTGAAATACATCCCGTTTACACCAGTCAGACTGGAAAATGTTAGGAAAAAATTGATATCCAAAATTTTATTTCTGGAAACTGTTTATGGGGTAAGTATAAACGTAAAAAAGCAAAAATAGACAACTGGATCGGTCATCCCTCCCCGTGGGGGGTCGAAAGGGGGCGAAAAATGGTGTTTCGTGATTTATGGTAAAAGGAGACGTCCTAGAAAAAAATGTTTCATACAAAACTTGTAGATCATGTAAAAATCTACCACTTTTGTGAAAAGCACTTTTTCACATAACCTCAAATTTTTTTAGATAAGTGCGAAAAACCGGTTTTTGTGTTTTTTAATTTTCATTTGAAAACGTGTCAACTAATATTTATGAAATTTTAGGGAGAAATAGCTTTCCTTATGACCAATAAGGAAACATTTTTTTGTTTTTATTTCATGGGCTGTTTTGAAGATATTTGCTTTTTTTTTTTTGTATTTTTTTTCAAATAAAATTTGTCCTTCGAAAAATCAATTTAAAAACTTTTGGTTGTGCTCATTTTTTTCGTTTTTAGTTGCACTTTAACATGAAACAAAAAAAATAAGTCAGGGCGCAAAAACATCCTTTAAAATGCACAAGAAGCCAAAAGTGAGTTTTACGAAAACGAATATTTCAGTATAAGTTCATAATTCGTTTAAAATTACGAACATTTTTTTAAAATCAAGTACTTATTTGTATTCTATGGGAAAAAATACTAAAAAAATTATTAAGAAATTTAGGTTAATTAAAATTTAAATTAGCAAGAATTTTAAAATACGAATTTTTCTAATTGATCGAGAAAAGTATAATTGCGTAAGCGAGTCACAAAAAAAATAATTTTAGGTAATTTTGAAGTACTCTGGTTCTTTTTAACTAATAAAAATAAACTTAAACTAGATTCAAATAACAAGTATATATTTTAACGAAATATAAATTATTAATTAAAAAAAATTCTTCATGTTAACATAAAGCATGGTAATGATGGTAACATTGAAAAAAAGTGGTATACAAAACCTATTTGGTCTAGTAGATACTTAACCTATAACTCACGAAAGACTCAAGAATTGCAAAATTATTACATTATTATATTTTAAATAAATATTTAATATAAATACTAAACCAATCTACGTTTTTTTGGTACACTTTCATCATTTAAATTATATGATTCTGATTTAGAATTTATTTTTTCCGCTGAAACGTTTTCTTCAACTTTATTGCCGTCTTCATCCTCACTACTAATGCGAAAAATATCTTCAAATATTTGTTTTTCAGCATTTAAGCAAAGGGTTGGTTCTTCGTTTGCAGCTAAAATATCTTCTACATCAATAAAGCCATCCAAATTTTTTCGCTCTTCAAAATTAGTACAATTACCAGCACTCTGACATTTTGCACATAAGTCAGTGTATTGCAGACTATGCTTTCGGCATCCGCACTTAGTACTACAGCCTTTTTCACAGCTACAAGTAATGTGTCCCGAATAATTGGATCGTCTGTGAAATGAGGTAACAGCACGTCTTTCTTATTAGCTGTTATTTTATTCCAGCCCTATTTAGTAGCAAGTAAAGTATTGTTTCCAAGCCACTTTTGAACCTGGAAATAGCATCTGTAAGAGTGTTGCGTAGCTGCCCCAACAGTTGGTGGTATTTTTTTCTAATTTGAAACCTTTTCTAGTCGATGGTTTTTTATACTGGCTGAACCTCAATTCATCAAGTGATTCTTTGGATTTTTCACATTTGTAAATTGATTTTATTAAAGTACAGCCGTTAGCAGAAATGATCGTGGGGTCTACATTTTCTTTATAAAAAGGTTCAACCAAAGTAGTCAAGTTTGAAGTTTTTAATAATGAATGAAAACTTGTTTTTTTTTCCTTTGCCAGCAAATCCAGAGCTTGTATCGCAACCAGTGAAACAGTGAAGAAAGGCGACGATTGATCGTAAATTTTGGTGTTGAAAACTTTTTGAAGAGTAGACTGCATTTAAAATTTATAATAATGTAATAATTTTGCAATTCTTGGGTTTTTCGTGAGTTATAGGTTAAGTATCTACTAGACCAAACAGGTTTTGTATACCACTTTTTTTCAATGTTACCATCATTACCATGCTTTATGTTAACATAAAGAAATTTTTTGAATTAATAATTTATATTTCGTTAAAATATTGTAATGGTGCTTTTCAGATTTTTCATAAGGAAGAATCTATCTATATATAAATAAAATATCGGTTTAAAAATATTGTTTTGTCGCTTTTAGTTTCAATGCCAATATCTGCTCATTTAGTGAACAGTACTGACATATGAATAAAGCTTTTTCTTTCAATATATATCGGACGGATGGAAAATGAGTTTCCAACGGTATCTCGGGCGCCACCCCTTGGATTAATGTGGTAAGGGGCCCACGATGCACCAGGTAGCTTGTTACAGTGGAGAAAATTAAACCAGGCGTTCAACTACGCATTTAGCGACTAATTTTAAGCGTCCTGAAAGAAACAGTTTCGGAGAGGGAAAATAAAACAATCGGTTCGGTACAACATCTTTTATTATCAATCAAATCTTGTTAAATTACAATGTGTCTACGTGAGATGAAATGAATGCGGTGCAATGATGTGAATGAAAAAGAGAGAAGGAAGAGTATGCGTGTATGCTCGCGACAAATCGGTCTTAATGAAATGACATGAAATGATCCGGCTATTCTACTAATATCGGTTTTGAATAATGCGCATGTTATCAAATTCGCAAGAAACGCGGCGGTTGTCTCAGCGGTAGCGGTAAACGGTCGCGGTCGGTAACAGGCGGCAAGTAAGGTTTGCGGTTAGCTTTATCAGATTCGGTCAGTGGAAAGGTAACGCGGTACGCGGACTTGCGGCTGTGCTTAAAAAAACGCGGTTTGTTTATGCTATCTACGGACAGGTGTGCGGTGTTTGCGAAGACGGGCGCGAATGTAAAACTTTAACCGAGGCGGCCGGAAAAAGTTCCTAACTAAGCGGTAATATGATCAATGATCGGTGGTGAATCGGTAAGACGTCGTTTCCCTGCGAATACGCGGCTAATTATAACATATTAAAAACTTAACCTGCGGCCGGGCGCGTTCTGGTATTGAAGTAATGTGTATGACAGAAAAGGTACTATGTGTATGTGACAGAGACGGTAAAGGTGTGTGTAAGACAAAGACGGTGTGTGTGTGTGTAGAAACCCGATATTTACCCGTTTTAACTACTAGTTAGAACGAGACAGGATCCTGCAGAAATCCGGTTTCGTATGTGACAGAGACAACAAAAATAGCTGAAGGCTAAGAATGAGACCAAGCTACCCGGTCCTTATTCCGAGAGCAGCCTGGTGTCATAGGTGAGAACAAGCGTTGATCGGTGTGTGCATGAGAGTGAGTGAGTGAGACAGAACTACCCGGTGCTTATTCCGAGAGTAGTTCGGTCGTGTATGTGTAGGTGTGTAGATTAGTTGTGTTGCATGTGTTTAAAATGAGACCGAACTACCCGGTGCTTATTCCGAGAGTAGTTCGATCGCATATGTATGTGACAACAATAATACGACGGCTCGCGTGTTTTAAAATAAGACATAGGCCACCGGTACTTATTCCGAGAGCAGCTTTATCTTATATGTAAGAAACAAAGCAAACATATGGTCGGCCCGTTGTGTGTATGAGAAAGTGTAGGATAGTACCTAAAACCTGTGTGTAAGAGTGAGAACCATACCTTATAACCAGAACGTGCAGCGGTCTACGAAAAATGGAAGCGGCGCGGGGAAACGGCGGTTCGGATGGTAGTTTCTTACCGTCGGAAGGCGATCGGTCAGCCTCGGTGGTCGTCGGTCGGATCGGGAGCGGTTCTACGATGTCGAGTGGTCGGGACGGTGAGAACACGAGTTCTGATTTAAAATGGGTCGATTTCCCGTATAAATTGACTCGGCGAAACTACGTCACGGTCATAGACGCGATGGTACCGTACGCGCTTCGATCTCGCGCGGAAGCATCTGTGGGTACGGTACGCGCTTGGACTTGGCGGCGCGCTCAACAGTACTAACGACTGTGGCCGGAAAATGGTGAAAACTATTTTCTCGATGTTTCGCGACGGAAAACTTAATAGATTTGAACAGTATAAATTAAATAAATTATTTACGTACAAGAACGAACGTTGTAGCACGAAAAATAAGAAAGTAATATCGGACACGCATACTAACCATTTAAAAATATAAAACAACGCGGTAAAAATATTAAAAACCCCGGAAAAATATAGTAACTTCGTTACACACCCCCCCTTCTTTGAAAAAAATATTTTGTTTACAAAAGAAAATATTTTCCTAAACCTAGCCCTATGGTGGAAAAACCTGAAAATGAATATATATAAAAAACAGTATTATGATTCTATAATAAAAAAAAATTAAATTGCTTCGGTCTTGAAAATGGTCCAGTGGTCCTCGGTGGTCCTCCATGGGTGACATCATGTGGTACCCGTACTCGTTGCGGTGGCGCCTCATGCTACGCATGGTACCTCACCGTTTCTTTTCTTCTTGCCTTTATATCCTAGGCATCCAAATAAACAGCCATAGCTTGGCATGTTCTGTTGCAGACTGAGTGCATACAGCACTGCGTTTCTGACGGATGTGGAGTGCCTCTGATGCATGGACAGAGATTGACGGGCACTTAGACTTCTGGTGGATTGTCCGGGTATAGCGGTAGTAGGGCTTGACCCGTTGCACAAATTGCACTGGATTCGGTTGTCAAAAGCTAGCAGGTCCAGGGGTGTCGGTTTTTACAGGTTTTTGATCGGATAGTTCGGAAGAAAACTACATCAGGTTGTCGTGTGCGGTTTTTAAGTCCTTGATATGGATGTTTCGGTACTTTTTGCCTGATTGATCCTTAAGATCATATACAACTGGTGACACGACTTTAATTACGGTATAAGGCCCAGAATACTTCGGTGCAAGTTTTGCGGCAAACCCCTTGACAGCAGAGGAAAGTGGGTTTTCACGGCGCATAACTTTATCTCCGACATGACATCTCCATTCTCGCCGGCGGAGGTTATAGTGATGGCTTTGAACGGTGAAGGCTTTTCCTAAATTGATTCGAACTAGCTCATACACATCTTTTAACCTTTGAAGCCGGCCGGTAAGGTTGGCCAATTGTGCGGTATTTTCTTCTGCGGTTGGGATGGAATCGCCTTGTTGCGCTTCGGTATCTGTGCGGTTGCGGTATAACGGTTTAGGAGGGTCCAATTCACGGCCAAAGTTAAGGAAAGCAGGTGAGAATCCTGTGGATTGGTGTCGGGAACTATTGAGAGCAAACACAAGTTCGGGTAGATGCACATCCCATTTTCTGTGATCAGCTTCGCAGAATTGGGCTACCATGGTCTTCATAGTTTTATTGGTGCGTTCTACGGGATTAGCTTGCGGGGTATATGGGGGTGTAAGTCGGTGTGCTATCCCCATTTCGCCTAGTAGATCCTTAAACGTTTGTCCGGTATATTGGGTTCCATTATCAGAAATAACAGCGTGTGGACATCCGAATCGGGTGATAACCTCTTCATAGAGCGCCTGGCTAACCGCCTTGGCGGTAGCTTTTCGAATGGCTCGACATTGTACCCATTTAGTGGAGCGGTCTTGATAGGATGGTACAGATTAGGTGTAACATATCGGTCGGACGGTCGGTCGGTCGGTGATGAAAACTCGTGATATTATCTCGACGACGACTAATTTTAAACGGTCATGGACGGATTTGAGCATACACGTATTGAAAGCACGCATACTCCCCTCTCTTTTGCTTGGTGATGCGCGATTGTTTTATTTAGTGAAAGCTTAACGATTGAAAATTTAACGATAATTTACGGGCCAGAACGAAAGACTACGCTTGGCGGTTGCGCAAAACGGACTTCGGTAAAACGGTGTCAGCGGATCATTATTCGACAAGAAACTAAACCTAATAACCTAAACCTAATATACCTCGGACCGTTATTTCTCTCTAAACAACGGCAAGATCAGTAAAACCGGACCGCTGCTTCTCTCTAAGCAACGGCGAACCCTAACAGCAGTATACCCTAAAACTAATACGCGGATGCCGAATAATGAATTCCTACCTTTGGTTTTCTTAAAAAAAAAACTCGGTACGACGGTATTTTACAGAAATTTTTAGTTCGCGCATGCGCAGCACGGTCCCTGCTCGGGCGCCATTTGTAATGGTGCTTTTCAGATTTTTCATAAGGAAGAATCTATCTATATATAAATAAAATATCGGTTTAAAAATATTGTTTTGTCGCTTTTAGTTTCAATGCCAATATCTGCTCATTTAGTGAACAGTACTGACATATGAATAAAGCTTTTTCTTTCAATATATATCGGACGGATGGAAAATGAGTTTCCAACGGTATCTCGGGCGCCACCCCTTGGATTAATGTGGTAAGGGGCCCACGATGCACCAGGTAGCTTGTTACAGTGGAGAAAATTAAACCAGGCGTTCAACTACGCATTTAGCGACTAATTTTAAGCGTCCTGAAAGAAACAGTTTCGGAGAGGGAAAATAAAACAATCGGTTCGGTACAACATCTTGTATTATCAATCAAATCTTGTTAAATTACAATGTGTCTACGTGAGATGAAATGAATGCGGTGCAATGATGTGAATGAAAAAGAGAGAAGGAAGAGTATGCGTGTATGCTCGCGACAAATCGGTCTTAATGAAATGACATGAAATGATCCGGCTATTCTACTAATATCGGTTTTGAATAATGCGCATGTTATCAAATTCGCAAGAAACGCGGCGGTTGTCTCAGCGGTAGCGGTAAACGGTCGCGGTCGGTAACAGGCGGCAAGTAAGGTTTGCGGTTAGCTTTATCAGATTCGGTCAGTGGAAAGGTAACGCGGTACGCGGACTTGCGGCTGTGCTTAAAAAAACGCGGTTTGTTTATGCTATCTACGGACAGGTGTGCGGTGTTTGCGAAGACGGGCGCGAATGTAAAACTTTAACCGAGGCGGCCGGAAAAAGTTCCTAACTAAGCGGTAATATGATCAATGATCGGTGGTGAATCGGTAAGACGTCGTTTCCCTGCGAATACGCGGCTAATTATAACATATTAAAAACTTAACCTGCGGCCGGGCGCGTTCTGGTATTGAAGTAATGTGTATGACAGAAAAGGTACTATGTGTATGTGACAGAGACGGTAAAGGTGTGTGTAAGACAAAGACGGTGTGTGTGTGTGTAGAAACCCGATATTTACCCGTTTTAACTACTAGTTAGAACGAGACAGGATCCTGCAGAAATCCGGTTTCGTATGTGACAGAGACAACAAAAATAGCTGAAGGCTAAGAATGAGACCAAGCTACCCGGTCCTTATTCCGAGAGCAGCCTGGTGTCATAGGTGAGAACAAGCGTTGATCGGTGTGTGCATGAGAGTGAGTGAGTGAGACAGAACTACCCGGTGCTTATTCCGAGAGTAGTTCGGTCGTGTATGTGTAGGTGTGTAGATTAGTTGTGTTGCATGTGTTTAAAATGAGACCGAACTACCCGGTGCTTATTCCGAGAGTAGTTCGATCGCATATGTGTGTGACAACAATAATACGACGGCTCGCGTGTTTTAAAATAAGACATAGGCCACCGGTACTTATTCCGAGAGCAGCTTTATCTTATATGTAAGAAACAAAGCAAACATATGGTCGGCCCGTTGTGTGTATGAGAAAGTGTAGGATAGTACCTAAAACCTGTGTGTAAGAGTGAGAACCATACCTTATAACCAGAACGTGCAGCGGTCTACGAAAAATGGAAGCGGCGCGGGGAAACGGCGGTTCGGATGGTAGTTTCTTACCGTCGGAAGGCGATCGGTCAGCCTCGGTGGTCGTCGGTCGGATCGGGAGCGGTTCTACGATGTCGAGTGGTCGGGACGGTGAGAACACGAGTTCTGATTTAAAATGGGTCGATTTCCCGTATAAATTGACTCGGCGAAACTACGTCACGGTCATAGACGCGATGGTACCGTACGCGCTTCGATCTCGCGCGGAAGCATCTGTGGGTACGGTACGCGCTTGGACTTGGCGGCGCGCTCAACAGTACTAACGACTGTGGCCGGAAAATGGTGAAAACTATTTTCTCGATGTTTCGCGACGGAAAACTTAATAGATTTGAACAGTATAAATTAAATAAATTATTTACGTACAAGAACGAACGTTGTAGCACGAAAAATAAGAAAGTAATATCGGACACGCATACTAACCATTTAAAAATATAAAACAACGCGGTAAAAATATTAAAAACCCCGGAAAAATATAGTAACTTCGTTACAATATATACTTGTTATTTGAATCTAGTTTAAGTTTATTTTTATTAGTTAAAAAGAACCAGAGTACTTCAAAATTACCTTTTTTTCATGTTAAAGTGCAACTAAAAACAAAAAAAAAATTAGCACAACCAAAAGTTTTTAAATTGATTTTTCGAATGACAAATTTTTTTTGAAAAAAATACAAAAAAAAAAAAAAGCAAATATCTTCAAAACAGCCCATGAAATAAAAACAAAAAAATGTTTCCTTATTTATCATAAGAAAAGCTATTTCTCCCTAAAATTTCATAAATATTACACTGAGGAAAATAATTTGTAGCCATTACTAAAAATTTAGTTACCACAGCAAAATTTTTCATTAAAATAGGGGACAGCAAGGTGGATGACTTATAACAACTAAATCAAGTTTGTTGGAATAGATTAGTAGCTACAACTATAGGATTTAGTAGATAAAGAACTTATGTTGTTGGGTTTACTAAATGGTTTTAGTTACAGTTACTAAAAAACTGAGTTAGCTCAGCTAATATATATATTCGTTACAAGTAGGTGGTTTGTTAAAGCTATTATATCATTTAGTTGCAGGAACTAAGCGTAGATGTTAACGTTACTAATACATTATATAATAGTAACTAAATTATGTAGTTAACCCAAATTGGGTATTTAGTGAATACAAATAAAAATATTAGTTAAAAAGTAACCACAAGCATTTGGCAACGATTGCACGCACCTTCAGTCCCCTAAAGGCCTTATTATATAAGGGCATCTTAACAGTAGCTCAAGTGAACCTTTACTGGTACTTGAACCTTCCCATAAAAATCACATTGTCGTCAAATACGGTTTTTTGTTTGGAACTGGCAGCAACGAAAAGCTTACTCTAGTCACCACAGCAAAAAGTATTTCGCTGTCCCCTATTTAACAAGAGTTCTATGCTGCATTAGAAAAATATTTGTTACGGCTGCACATACAACTTGTAGATAAAATCCACTGTAATTGCATGTGTATATCGCAACCGAAAAGCTCGGTATATTGCAGAAAAAACTCTAAGCATCAAAGCGTAATTTGCTGGAGCTTTTCTGTAACCACCAATAAAACCATTTTACCGATGTTGAAGCTTTTCGTCTAAAATATATTGCTGCCAGTTTCAAACAGAAACAATATTTAATTTAACTGCACTGTGATTTTTATAAAAAAAACTTTAAGTACCAGTAAAGGTTCAGTTGAGCTGATGTTAAAAAGCCCTTTTATACGGCCTAAGGAAACTAAAGGTGTGTGCAACAGTAGATACCAAATAAAACACTTTAACTTGGCTGTTTAACTAGTTGATCAAAATTTGTCTTTGTTTCTGGGAGAAACTTATTCAATATATCTACACGTCAGAATTTAAATTCAGAAGCCTTCTGTGATAGCTTGTAGATGAAATTTCATTTCAGATAGATTGAATTATTTTTAAGGCTTTCTAGTTGAGGTAGGTAATTACTTCCCTAAAGTGAAAAGTTTGTTTTCTCTTCAACTTAAAATACAAAAAATAATTTTTTCAGTTTTTAAAATTTTTATTAAATAAATAACATGGATAAATCCTATAACACAACACAACCTTACCTTCAAATGCATCTAGATGGGTTTGAAGCCCCCATTCTAACAATAAAAGTCTGTAATACATCACTATAAACTATAATAAATAAATAACACTAATAGATACACACACACACACCGCGGCAAGAAGCACCTGATTCACTTAAACCATGCACACGTATCGAAGCACGGAGACGAAATGATTGTTACCGCGTGGATTAACTAAATATTTAGTAATGGCTACCATATTTTTCGTTACGACAACTTAAGGCATTATTTAAAATAAATTTTTTTTTTAGTTGTCGCAAGTATAACAAAATCTTACGCCCTTGTTAGTTATCACAACAAAGGATGTATTTACCGCAAGTCTACCAAATAAATTTTCGGCGTACAGCCTACTAATTCGATTAGTAATTGTAAGTGGAGGGCAAAAAATATATTTGTTAGTCCCTGTAAATAGCTTTGCGGTATTATGGCAACTAAGTCTGCGGACATTTTTAGTAGCTACAACTAAAAAAAAATCAACTAAGTAATTTAGTTGGCGGGTTTTTCTCAGTGTAGTTGACACGTTTTCAAATGAAAATTAAAAAACACAAAAATCGGTTTTTCGCACTTATCTAAAAAAATTTGAGGTTATGTCAAAAAGTGCTTTTCACAAAAGTAGTAGATTTTTACATGTTCTACAAGTTTTGTATGAAACATTTTTTTCTAGGACGTCTCCATTTACGATAAATCACGAAACACCATTTTTCACCCCCTTTCGACCCCCCACGGGGAGGGATGACCGATCCAGTTGTCTATTTTTGGTTTTTTACGTTTATACTTACCCCATAAACAGTTTTCAGCAATAAAATTTTGGATATCAATTTTTTCCATTTTGCACTAAAATTTTGATAACTTGACTGATGTAGTTACAGTATAGGTCAGCATAAGAATGAAATTAGAGGAGCTACGGACACACTGACACTATTTCTAGATCCTGTATATTATTTGAGAGGGCTAGAATCAGTGCCACAGCTAAAGTATTTGGGGCCTGGAAAATAGGCCGCCGGGGTTTGACATTTAAAATAACAGATTATATTATAATATAATAGTTTACAATAACTTTACTTTTCCTGCTTTTATGTTGAGAAAATTCTCGAATTAGATCCGACCTAGCGACGATCAACACAATGGCGGGCGCGCCGCAAAACAAACGAAGCAAAAGGTTTCTGTAGATTTTATATTGGTGAAAACCAAATATCCCTAAAAGTTACTAACAGCTGACTGCCCAAAAGTAAACCAGGTTCTGAGCAAGTTTTTTTTATATTTATCGAAATTGTGCACATTTAACAAAAAAATAGGTTTTTAGGAGAACAGAAAGTTGTAGTGAATATTAATAAGTATATTAAATTTGTGTTTTTTATGTGGACTTCTGTATATAAGTGATTTTCTTGTCGAGGTCATGAAAAGCAAAAACATGATTTTTCAAGTGTAATTTCTTTATTATTTATACCTTTTTTCGAAAAGCGATTTACTTCATGATAATCCACCAACCTTCTATGACACCTCACCAAAATTTTAGGTATGTAAAACCCATAGTTTAAGAGAAATGTTGAACAGCAAGTACCCCTGTTTTGCATGCTATTTTATACCCATTTTCAATAGGGGCGGGGCCTGTTCTCTGGCCTTAAAAACATTTGCTTGGTTAATTTTTTTCACCTATATCGAGTAGCCGCTCACGGACGGGTTTTAGCTTAGCCGCCGCGCGCCGGGTGGTTGCGAAGATATCACCGTCGTTTATCGGACGTATACAGGGTGTCCCGAAATTAGCTGACAATATTTTAAGGAGATAAAGTACATCCAAAAATAAGACTAATACCCCCTATTAATATACCTTCAAAAACGCTTTGTTATGGGGCTAGAGCCCCCAAATTGGAGCTATGATAAGCAGTTTTTTCACAATATCTCAAAACCCGATTAGGGTATCGAAACAAAATTTGATACATGTTTTACCCATGACAAGACGCAATAAACGATTTAATTACTTAACTTTATTTCTTCCAGTGGCGTCCCACTGGGTAGGTAGTTGGAAGAATATTGCCCTAAGTTTTTTATTTTTAGGATTTTTTAACTTCAGGTGCAATTTTTAGAAGCCTTGAAGTCTTTTGTTAAAAAAAGGTACTCTTGTTTCATTGAGGTAAGATTCACCGTTTTCCAGTAAAATCGATTTTAAAATTTTCGGTTTTATGAAATCCGGTGAAAAGGCTAAGGTTTTTTTTTGCATATCTCAGCAAACAATAATAAAACATGAAATTTATTAAAAATTCTACCAGCGACAAGGCATATGTATTAAAGGATGTTACTTTAAAATATTTTTCCAGTGACGTCGCACGGGGTGGAGCCTTAAATAAATATTACTATTTTTTTTTTTTTAATTTCATAGTTTTAATGTAATTTTTTTTTTAATTTTAAATTTTTTGTTAATAAAACATATTTTTAGATTCCTTTGTTATATATTTATTTTCATGGAGATTTTAAGAGAGTTTTAAAATAAAACAAAAACTAATAAAAAATTGCAAATCAAATTTGACTGTGAACCACACGGGAAACTAATTCTTAAGCAAGTACCAGTCATGTGTCCCCAAAAATAATAATCAAGGGGATTTAAATCAAGTGATCTTGGTGGCCAGGCTATGGGCCAATCCACCTGGTAATTTTCTTCAAACCAATTCCTGACTGTAGTGAGCTGGTGCCCCATCATGTTGAAAGAAGTGCCCTAAACGTAAATCCAGTGGCACATTATCTAATAAATCCCTAAGGTGATTATGTATTATTATTATTTGTCGCTAGTAGAACTTCTAATAAATTTCATGTTTTAATATTAAGTATTTGCTGAGGTATGCAAAAAAAACCTTAGCCTTTTCACCGGATTTCAAAAAACCGAAAATTTTAAAATCGATTTTACTGGAAAATGGTGAATCCTACCGCAATGAAACAAGAGTACCTTTTTTCAACAAAAGACTTCAAAGCTTCTAAAAATTTTACCCAAAGTTAAAAAATCCTACAAATAAAAAACTTAGGGCAATGTTCTCCCAACTACCTATCCAGTGGGACGCCACTGGAAGAAATACAGTTAGGCTAATTAAACTAAAATCATTGTGTCTAGCTATGGGTAAAACATGTATCAAATTTTGTTTTGATACCCTAATCGGTTTCTGAGATATTGTAAAAAAACTGCTTGTCATAGCTCCAATTCGGGGGGCTCTAGCCCCATAGCAAAGCGTTTTTGAAGGTATATTAATAGAGGATTTTAGCCTTATTTTTGAATGTACTTTATACCCTTAAAATATTGTCAGCTAATTTCGGGACACCCTGTATATTCCTATGTATCCTCGCGTACGATCCGCGATTTTTAACATAGATATTTACCTTTAGATAAGCAAACAGTAATCACGAAAGTAGCAATTTTATGGCCTCGCGCATATTAACAAAGCTACACACGATTAGACATGCGCACTGCAACATTATCGTTTGACGAATGGGAAAATAGACAGGCCGGGGCAGGGCCTGCTTAAAATATTAAGTTTTTGCATAAGAAATTAAAAAAGTTTACTTTTAATTTACTTTTACGTATAAACAGCTAAAATTTGCCCCAAATTCTTGCCAAAAAATTGGAATTTCTTCTCAATTTTTGATCAAGTTGGAAAATAAAATAGTAATTTCAGGCATTTTTAGTAGTTTCTATAACCTATCAGATTTTGAGGATAGAAAATGGTGTTTAAGGGTGTAAAATTAGTTTAAAAATGATTCGTCGTCGTGTTTTTAGTTCAAAAAAGAAGGAAACCAGTCAAATAAACTATAAAATCAAATATAAAAAAAAATCCAGCAAAATAACCAATCTCCGATGTTATCGCGTACGTACTCAACCTCAAATCAAATATTAGCAGCAGCTGGTACCTATATAACTTGTATTGATTTTTGCAATTTGGTAAAAACTTGGGTACGTGTAAAACATTTTCAAGCACAATTTCTTGTTCAAGAATTTGAAAAAGTTTTTGCCCGAGAACTTGACCCGTGGATTATTATTAACTACCTAGGTATTTACATTTTTTCTTTTATATAATATTATAAGTATAGAGAAAAGTGTGTTTAAAACTTTTTGAAGCAATATAATGCCCGAAAAATTGGCGTACCTAATTAGATTGCAGGCCTGCAAATAAAGCATATACCAAAACATGCATCGGGATAATCTATCTGTCTTGGTGTATCTTTCTCTTTATTTTCATACCTTGTTTGTGTAGTTAGCCCTGTTTAAATCAATCATAATGGGACACCTTGTATATCCAAAAACATTTTTATGCTATGTAGGGGGAGTAGTCAAACATCTCTTATGTACAACATTAGTGTCTAGAGCAGAGGTTCCCAAACTTTTTTTTCTCATAGACCACTTTTAAAATTTTGCTGGTTCCGGTGGACCCCCTGCAGCTACATTTCTACCATATTCTCAAAACTCAACAAAAAATGTAAAGATTAGATCTAACTATGGAAATTTGCGTTGCGGCTGAGTTTCAACCACGAATTAACAGTTTTCGAAAAAAAAGTGAGAATTAATAAATTGTGCTATGAGTGGATGTCAAAAAAGTAAAGTTGGCCAATCAAAAAAGGAATTACATCCAACTTAACTTTTTTAGCATCTACTCACAACACAAGAAACCAATCAATTCTCACTTATTTTATTTAGATAACTCCCGGAGTGGTAAAAATTTTAAAAAAATAGTATATTTTCTTGTGTTGTATTTATTTAAATACGTAATTATTACACTATTAATTATTATTGTTATCATATTACATTGTAAGGTTTACATTACATTGTAATATGATAACAGTCGTAATATAATTAAACATTAACAACGTAACGTAACTTCTATGATGACAATCACCAAATAGTCATAATTTTAATGGGAGGGTGTACTTGATGGATTCCCCACAGTCCAGGATATTTTTTGGGTATTTCTGCCTGCAGCCAAAAGATTTGATACCCTTTTTTCACCTTTAGCCCCTCATTAGTGCTATATAAGCTCGAGTAGCTCCTCTTGTAATATCACATTCTCCATTTCCGCTTCATCAAATGGATTTATGATCCATGGTGGTATTTCCATCGTCAGAATATTTTCAAGTCAGTCATCATGCAGGGCAATTAAATGTTGAACCAGATAAATTTTCGTGGACCCCCGCTTACTAATTGTGAACCCCCATTTTTTTGTCACGCCAACGTAGACCCCCGTCGAGTCTCCCGTGGACCCCTGGGGGTCCAACTGGACCACTTTGGGAATCACTGGTCTAGAGCGTTTCAAAAGATCGCTATCTGGCTTTTACAGAACGGTCACAACCTGTACTGTACACTCTGTATATTCTCGGAAATATTCTTGAAAAAAAACCTTAGAAGAATTTTCCATCACTACTCTTAAGTATTAAATCCTTCCATTTTCATTTATTTAATTTAAGTAATATTAACAATAGTAACATAACTAAACAGAATTGAAATTATTATTCATTAAGGGTACTTGAAAATTTTAAGATCGGTAAACCTTGGATAAATATTAAAAAATTATTTATTTGTTATATGAAAACAAACCTTCGATTATCTTGTTAAAATTAATAATTTTGACCTTTTTTACTCCTCTTTCAGTAACAAATTATTTACATCCCGTTTTAATATATTTATATTTATTTACTTGATCAGTGATCAATATTTAGCCGAAATTACCCTTATAGACTATAGGAAGCCTTTGAAAATGGTAAAAAGTGAAAAAAAAGAATTGTAGAATGAAACCCATTGGAAAAGGAAGAGAATATAACAAAAATGAAAGGAAAAATAATTTACGGGCGATTCGAGGTCGGGAAGTGGAAAGGGGTGAGTTTTTAAGGGTAGAAAACGATTTATCTCGATTTCCGGCAAAACTACAAGTCATATGGAAAAACGTTAAATGGCAAAGTTGTAGGTAATAAAAAGGTCTACAACTTTTGTATTTACACTTTTTTCACGTAACCTCAAAATTTATGTGAAAAATTCAAATAAACAAGTTTTTGGTTTTTTATTTTTATCTTTTACAAAAAAAAATTTTTTCCTACAGACGTGTGGAAAAATCAATTTTCCGCACTGATATCCGTGCGGAAAATTGGTTTTTCGACATTAGTGCGGAAAATTTTTTCGCCAAGATTATGTCAAAAATCCGTGCGGAGTATTGGTAGTAAAAAAACTATAATAATTGACAGCATGTTAACATGCAATGGACAAATTAAACTCGAGAATTCAACATATTTTATATCCTTTAAATGACAAGGAATAAAAATTTGAAGTTTGGTTTTTACGTATAAATTAATATGCACTTTAAAAATAGTCAATAAAAACCTAGGGTTGTCATTTAAAAAAAATATCGATATCGTCATATCTCTACTTTAGGACACACTGTATCAATATTTTTTATTAAAAAGACCAAAACTTAAAGTGTAAATAGATACCCGTGTCTGAGCATTTTTACAAAAAAAAACTGTTCTGGATTTACTGAATTTATTCCTAGTTAAAAACTCACACTGTATTATCTAAAAAAAATAAAATAATCCTAAGTAGTCAGTCGTTCATCAAAAAGGAGGTCCTTATGAAAAGCGAAGGAAGCGGGTGCTTCCATCGCTTCCATATTCCATAGTTAATAATGTTTTTATAAAGATTTGTAAATATAAAGGTTTGTTAGGTAAGATTCTAGGTGGGGGAGCTGCAGCTTGAAAGCCCCCTTCCCTGGATTCACCAATGAACGATTTCTTAAGTATTTAAAAACCATAGCAACGCTGCAGCCTCATTATTATTTTTAATTCGGTGTATAAAAATAAATAGCGACTAAATTAAGGTGGGAGTATCAACATGCTTGCCAACCTATAACCTATTTTGCGTAGATTTATTTATGTTTTCTAGCTTTTATACAAAATTTAAAGAAAATCAGTATCGACTTAATATTCTATAGGTAATAATTGACATATTTAATAAATATCAAGGAATTGCATAACCTATTTTAGGAGAATTGTATAGCGAAAAATATCGGGTAAGATTTTTTTTAACATTATTATGTCATTGTCACTCATTGTTCTTTCACTATACAATTCTCCCAAAATTAGCAATGAAATAAATTGATATTTTTGTAATATATCAGATACTACCTAAATAATGGACCGACGATATTGGTTTTCTTTAAATGTTAGTTATTAAAATAATAAACTCAAAAAATCAACGTGAAATAGGTTATAGGTTGGCAATAGATTGAATGACGTTGAGAATTCAACCTTAAGGGCACTTAATTACATCTATCATCCCCTCGGCTTAAAAAGACAGTTTTTGACGTTATTTCTGTTCCAAACTTAAAATTGGGTCACAATAATTAATCCCTGCGGACTACTTGTCCATCTTTGAAGGTTAGAAAAACATGGGCATTTCAACTATGCCCACAATAGCCTTAGTAATATTTTAACCCATTTTGGTTCCTGCTATTTTTTAGATGATTTTAATTAATTTTGGCCTCCAGAATCCTAAAATACCTTCATATTTGATCTACCATAATGACTATTTTACGCTATTTAATATAGTTATATTCTAAAGGAACCCAAAATTATAATAGAAAATTACTATGCTTTAAGTTGTCCAAAAATTTATTTACGTTATAAATGAAAATATGAGTTATCCTGTGGCCTTCTCTGCTAAACATTGCTTTTTATTGTTGTAATATGATAATTATGTGAGACCAGGGACTGTGCATGGAAAGGAACATTAATGACTGAAAGAGTTGATTTACCTTTTGCGTTGGAGTTGATTCCTACTAGATGGCGATGCTACGTATTTACTACTGACGATATTCTCAAGCAAGTTTTAATTGCGCCGTTCCGTTATCTGTGGAGTTGCATTGGATTATGGCTTTCCGAAGAGTCCTAATAGGATCGAAACGGTATTTTTCTATCCGTTTCAGAGAGTCCATTATTTCGGCAACACTGTGTACTTGTGCAAAAGGCAAATTCACGCTTATTTGTACACCAACCGATAAATTTTCTTCTCTCTGTATTACTTTGCGGACACTAAATCTATCATAGATACGCTATGTCGTTTCCCTGATGTTTAAGGTTTTTAACAAATCAAAAAAAAATGTTTGATTTGTATTTTTCTTTTTGAGCTTGCTTCCGTAACTTGTAGATACCAATTGTTTAATGCTATACCCCGGAGGCATACGACACTATGTGCAATTAGCTCGATTTGTAGAATTTAGTAAAAACAATTAAGTTTAACATAATTTTGAGGTTAGTGTTGATTTATGAATGTATTTTCTTACTTTCCCTAAAAAAGTATTAATTATTTAGTGTTTCTTTGTAAATAATTTTTTTTTAAATTTTAACTATCATAATAATTACATTAATACAAATTATTTGTATTTTGATGGACATAGTGTTCTATACCTGTAAAAAATTATAAGCCATAATACGGTACTCGGGAGGCATACGACAATATGTCCAATTTTTACAAAAAATGAGTATATTAAATGGAAATGGATGAGTATATTAAACGGAAATGGTATGCATTTTGATATAAGGAAAAGTAATAATAGACCAAATAAAAACTTATTGCCGCCTAAATGCGGATAGTAAGCTGGCGTTTAACATTATGCGTGTAATTCCCACCTACTATTATATAGATCTAGTTAGAGGCATATAACACCAAGTGATTATATAGTGCTCTATGCCGCTGAATGTGTTGCTAAAGATGTTACTAAATATCCGAGGCATACAGATATTATTACCTTGGTGTCTTAGGCCTCTGAATAAAAATGCACGTCTTAAAAGTCTGCCCTGTTTCTCAGCTACCTTAACTAATTAGACTTGGTGTTGTATGCCCCACAAAAGAGTTTTTCTGAATAAAACTACATAGTTATCTAATTTTTATCAAAATTGGACATAGTATCTTATGCCTTCGGGGTACAGAATGGTTTCTCTTGTTGTTTCGTTTCCTTTTTAAGTATATTTATTTATTTCTCTCCGCTATCTTTCCGTGGCCTCTTAACTGTTATTGTTTCTTCCACTGTCTCGTTACTTATTTTCACTTCTGCCTAATTTTGCAGTATGAAACCTTCGTTATCTTTTGGCTCTTTGGTCTGCTCGAGCTGTCTCTGAATTTCTTATGGAGGCATCCTCGGTATTAACTCCCTCCTTTCAAATTACAGTGTTTATTCCCTCTTCTATTTTCATGACTTAGTCCATTCGTTCTATTTCTTTTTTCCTTCCATTTTGTTTCCACTAGTTGGGACGATAAAACGGTTCGGCACAACAGTGCGCCCTTGCCTTACTAAAACTGTATTTTTCCCCGGGTTTGCCTGGTCATTTGGGCATCGTGTCCAACACATTCTTACCCCTGTGCCCTGCAGTCCCTTGACACGATGATACTACATCGTAAGCTTCTTGACAGCCGCCCGCTCCAGGTCAGATGCTATTAGGTACCAATTTTTTATCCATACATCCATATTTGGACAGCATTCCCCTATCGGCCACCCGTAGATGCGATAAGTCTATCATTATTTAGGATTGAAAGGGTAATTTAAAATTAATATTTAAAACACAACAAATACATTTTTGCTTCCCAAATAAATTGTTATTTGTTGTAATAAACTATGGTATGGTTATTAATTATTTATAATTCTTTTGAAACTCGGGTAATAAAGCTGTGGAGGGTTTTAAAACATAACGAAATACCCTGTACTCATAGAAAATTCCATTCTTCATTATTTGAATCATTAAATTTTAAAAAGTGAATGGGTGCCCGAAAATATAACTCATTGTTGCAACTCGATTACTTTCTATTACCGAATTGTGTGCAGACATAATCTTTTATAATATTATCATTATTATTAGTATTAATTAGAAGCAAGAATATAGCGAAATAAAAGATTATATCCTCAGATGTTATCATACATTATGGATAAAATTACGCTGCAAAAACTAATATTGTAATGGTTGCACTAGATGTTAAATAGGTAGGAAGTAATAGACGTTTATAATAATTACTATTTAAAAATAAAAATGCTAAAATCATATAAATGTGAGGCAATGGAAAAATGGTATTTATATCTGATCGGTCATCAAAAATATTAAAAAATTATCAGTGGCGTTTTGAGTCCTATTATAATAATATGTTATATTATGGCCGTGAGGAAAATACGTTTTTTTCTCCTCCCTATATTGTAAACAACACATTTTGACACTGTTTTGAAGGACGTAAGTAACAATCAGTGGCGCAACCAGAAATTTAGTTTGGGGGGGCTATACCTTTCTGCGCCGCAGGCGAAAATTTTTTGGGTGCTACGCCCTTTTTTGGGTAAAATACGTATGATTGACGAGAGCGACAGCCCCCTAAAACTTCTGCAATAATACGCCGCTGGCCCTAACTAAATATTTATGAAAAAAAAATTAGAGATTTCATTGTAATTAGTAAAAATGTATTTAAAATAAGTAACGCATATATATTAATCATACTTATACTAAAACAAAACAAAAACCTTATACAATAAGTTGTAAGTAATCACTAATAATACTAATATTAAAGTAAAATTCCTCGTTTTGTTTTTGCCTTTTCGTCCAGAATTTCTTCCACGGTAATATCAATATCGTGGTTCGCATAAAGAACTGCCAAACCATTTAATCTGTCTTCTTTCGTGGTGCTACGCAGATATGTCTTTAAATATTTTAAATTTGAAAAGGACCTTTCAGATGTGGCGGTTGTAATAGGCAAAGTTAAAAAAAATTGTAAAAGCCTTTTTATATTAGGAAATATATTAGCATCACATTCGGAATACACTTTGTCCAAATCTTCCTTCAGTTTTTGTTTTTGTATTTTTTATACCACAGCTCAAGTTCAGCTTTTAACATCGTTTTATTGGAAAACTCTTAAAGGAACTCATTCTTGTAGAAGCTGTGAAGTTTCAAAAAACATTTAAATTGACTATCAAAATCTTGATTATCATGGAAAGAGGCATTCAAAATTTTGAATGGTTTCTCGATGTTTTAGAAACCGATCCTCGAGATTTGCTATGAGGCCATCAAAAACGGAATAAAAATTGTTATTTTAAAATACTCAGCAGCGGAATCAGTTTTTATAACCAATCTTTGTGTTTGTCTTGGCGGTAGTTTAGGTACTCTGATTTCAATATCGTATTCCGAAGTAGATCTTGAGCTTCCTTAAAAATATTTTGAAAATTATCATCTGCCAGGCCTCTTATTTCTTTAACTTGATCTGTTACGTCATTAGCTTTAAATCGACTGTTTGTAGAATCTTGCTTAAAGGCAGTGTGTAGGCATATATTCTTTATGTACAAATTAGTGCGATCACAAATTTGGGACTTATAATGCTGGCCAGTAATCCAGATGCCTCAGTGGAAGTATTTCGGTCGGTCTATTCAGTCAGACGTAGAATAATTTCACTATTGATAACATGATTGATGTAAATTATGTGGCTGAATATAAAATATTAGTAAAAGGCGTGACATGAAAAATTGGTTTGCAATTAAACGAATAGGCTAAGTTTCTAAGCTCTGGTTGCGCCACTGGTAACAATTACCAAAAAGGTATCGATTGCCCTTGACGACGGGTTGTAAGTCAACTTACTACCCTTGGGTGGTAATAATTTATGCCATATAAAAACAATGATTTATAAAAATGAGTAATATTAAGTGGTAGGAATATTAATTTATACAATTATTAAAATTATATCAGTTTTAGAGAGTTTCTGATGCTTTGGGAGTTTCGTGTTCAATCCAACGAATTAAGGCAAAGGAGATAGAGAAGGATGTAGATTTTAAGAATCGCCATAATGTAGCTATTTTATCATGCCGTGGTCGACAACTTCACGAAATTCATGAACAAACCATAAGAGAGCATAATATGTATAGAGCAGGTGAACACGTTACCATTCGCTTAATACAACTAAACCTTAAAATCATAGATGGTATTAAAATGGTGTATTATCGGACTATTTAAAAAAATTAAAATTTAAATGGCGTATAAATGTACTGTATTGATCAGGCGTGTTTTAATAGAGCAACCCCATATAGTCCAAAAAACGAGTAGAATTTTTAAGGGAATTTAAGAATAACGGCAACTCCCAATTTCCCTTAAAACCTGTTTCTGGATGAAGCCTGGATATACAGTAAAGGGGTTTTTAGGCGAAGTTGGCAAAATGATACACTTCACACAGTTAAAAAAAGATCGCCAGAGTGTGTACGGTATATTATTCTACATGCTGGTTCTGAAATGGATTTGTGAATAATGCAAGTTTGATATTCAAGTCTGGCCTGAAATCTGGTCATTATCATCATTCGATGAATAGTAAAATCTTTGAGAAAAATTGTTACCAAACTTGAAAGAACCGTCACTTATTCTCATAGATAACGCCACCTATCATTCTGGACTATATGAAAAAATTCCAAGTTGGTCAAAAAGATTACTTATTGCATGGTTAGAATAGTGGACTTAAAAATATGTCATTTCATTTCATTTCTTGTAGGGTTAAAGATCCATGTAAATATTTACTTTAAAAAATTTGTGGTGATTTGATGTTTAGCGGATATGAATCAACTTTGGTGTAGTTATATTTTTGAGGGCAAGAAGGAGAATTCCATAATGAGTTTAAAGATACCTCTAGAGAACGCCAGCTACACAATATGATTTTCATAAATTCTCGCATATATTTTTTGTCTCTCACATTTCTGATCGCTTTACCTCAAATTATGAAAGAAGGATCTTTTATACGTAAAAAAGTTCTACTTCAATAACCTCGTTGTTTCAATTAGTTTTTGAGGTAATTCCGTTTAAATACTAGATGGCAAGAAACATTTAAATAAATACCTTTTTTGACGAAACATATTTTTTCTACAGACGTGTGGAAAAATCAATTTTCCGCACTGATATCCGTGCGGAAAATTGGTTTTTTACACTAGTGCGGAAAATTTTTTCGGCACGATTATGTGAAAATCAATAATATATTAATTATAACTTGTAGTTATTACTTTTTTTCTCAGAATTAGTTACTGTTACATATTATGTGATTGTTATAGTTAATTAAAAATTATTAAATTTCTTTGAAATATGTGTTACTTATTTCCACACGTCTGTAGAAAAACTATTGTACCTGACACGCGTGGAAAATGTTTTCCCTGCACTCGGCTGCTTCACCGAACTCCGCTACGCGTCGTTCGGCAGACTCGTGCGGAATAATTCATTTTCAGCACTTGTTAGGTAAATAGCTATATTCAAAATTAAGCATAAATGACAATGACATATTCTCAAGTCTACTATTTCCTGTTGCTGTATTTGCCACTTAGTTATGAGACATCCTGTATATAACGATAAGTAAATGGTTTAACTAGGCACTTTATTGATTTGATAATAGATGAGTTAACCAAAATGGTGTTTGTACTCACTATTAAACTTAAATAATAAACACCAAAAAATCTGTATCTCCTGAAATATTATATAAAATCTAAAAGTAAAATGTTTAAAAAATACACTACACGAAAAACAGCCACAGAAACACTTAAAAAACACCAAAATCGGAAGAAAATAATAATGACGCAACCTGACGCGTGAGCTTGCTACGGCCCATCGCTGATCTGGGAACTTTAACGACGAAACCAGATCAACTGTTAATGTCAAATGTTGTTGTCCGCTGTCGAAATGCTTTATTTTAAGAAGAAGTCAACTGTTTTACCTATATGTTTCAAAACAAAATGGAATTATCTTAATAAGCGATTGGTTTTTCGTACGCCCATGCTGAAAACATCTCTTTAAATATGGCTGGCCATTTATTGAAATTGTGCGTTACTTTTGCTTTCGTTCTCAGCTGGTGTCCATAAATCTGATAATGATAATGACACCATGAAGAAATTACAAAATAAGGTAACCATACCATGACGACGATGCCGGCCGGTTAGTCCGCTCTCTGAGAGTGCATAATATTTTTTATAATACATTTTATGCAATTACTTTAAAATAGATTAATGTTCCTATAAAACTACGCTTGCAAGGATGTTACACATAAGTAATATTTTGTTATAAATGTGGCATCAGTTAGATACTTGAACTGTAATAGCCGCACTTTCATTTTCTACTATTGCAAAAAATTAGTCATCATACGGTCATCATACATCTATGTTACTAAAGGAGCATTAAGGTTTTTGATGGTTTCGCATAAATTACCAATAAATCTTATATTTACATCGTATGAACTTCGTCATGGTTTGAAGTATTTTATTACTTTATGCCTATTAAACAAGCTTGGCGATTAAGTAAAACGGCCACTTTAATTTTTTTTTAGAAAACCAGTATTATACAAGATGTACCACAAAAATGTACTTGTATCAACTTTATGTTAAAAATGTCCCCCATCAACTGTTCTGCAGTAGATCAATCGACCTTAAAATTCCTGTTGTACCGTGCGAGCAAAAATTATTTGCATCAAAGAGGGCCTTGCATCTAAGGACGTAATTACAAAATATATATTGCGTAGCTATATAATATACTCTGTGACGTAATGCTTAGCCGTAGAGCTTAATACCTGTTGGGTGTCAGTAACTACCTGAATTAACAATCAATCAGTTATTCCGTCATCTTTGACAGTCGTTCCAAGTAATTTGATTCATCGCTAATTTTTCCAATTTCTTAAACAATTCACACAATAGGCTTCATGGAACAGCACAAATCATTCATGGTTAAAGCGTATTTTCGAAACGGGGTTAAAGTAAATGGAGAGTGGCAATATAATCCGGGTTTGTGCATGAACGATTTTCACGAACATTTTCCTAACGCTGCTTTTATTGCTAGGGATTTTTATCATTGCCTCAAAAGAACCGTGGCTGTGTTTAGGGAAACAGAATCTTTACAATACAAAAAAGGAGCAGGAAGACCATCTGTAAGAATAGAAGAACTTGTTGCAAACGTTCGTGAAATAATGCAAAATACGCCAACAAATTGTATAAGAGGCTTGTCCCAAGAAGTGGGAAGATCTCATGGAACATGCAGGACTATTCTTAAGAAGCAGCTAAATTTATTTCCTATAAAGTGCAAGTATTCCAAGAAATACAAGCCGTAGATTTTGAAAGACGCAGGAATTACTCTCAATGGTTTACCCAAAATTTATTGGAAAGAAAGGATTTATTAGACCTGACATTTTTTTCGGATGAAGCCTAGTTCCACCTCTCCGGTTATGTGAATTCTTAGAATACACGCATGTGAAGTAGTGAAAATCCCCAAGTCTACATTGCACCCTCAAAAAATTGGTGTCTGGTTAGCTGTTTCCCGAAGAAGAATTGTTGGTCCTATTTTTTTACATGACACAGTTACAGCACAGCGGTCTAGAGACAATATTTTGAATCCATTTGTGGAGCAATAACTTGACGACGAACTGTGTTTTGGATATTTTCAACAGGACGGTGCAACCGCCCATACAGCCGCCGAAACTATTAACGCAATTTTTTCGACGACAGATTGACCAGTTTTCGATCAGACATTGAATTCCCACCCAGATCACCTTGTTTAACGGTTATGGATTACTTCGTTTTTCCTCATTTAAAGAACACTATTTTTAAAACACCAGTTGCAAATTTAAAACAATTACAAGAAAGGATTATCCAAGAATGTGGTAACATTTCTCCAGAGATGCTGGTCAAAACTTTCGAAAATATGAAGAGACGTGTGAATTTATGCTTGGTGGCCAATTTCAGCAATTTATGTAAGTATTTTTCTTTTTCTTTCTGTATATTCTTACATTGTTAATTTTGTGAAATAAATTTGTATTGGTCTACTTAGTTTATAACTCATTAGTTTGGCATATCATGTCATAATATGTTTTTTAATCCAAGCCCTCTTTGATGCAAATAATTTTTGCTCGCACGGTACATTTTGTATTACTGGTGAAGAAATATCTCGTATTACCTACTCATCAAATGGACTACTTAGTTGTATCTCTCGATACATTTTTAATAATAATAATAATAATAATAATAATAATAATAATAATAATAATAATAATAATAATAATAATAATAATAATAATAATAATAATAATAATAATAATAATAATAATAATAATAATAATAATAATGATAAACGTCTTTATTTCAATATAATATAAAATTTACAATTAATAAATCAGAAAATGAATGTCAAATCCTGGCGCAGTTTAGCTGTAGTAGCTACTCCACTGAACCAGTCAAAGACAAATGAGTATAATTTATATTAAAATTTTAAGTATTCTGCACATTTAAAAGATATTTTCTATATTTAATTTTAAGCGAATTTACATTTAGAGGCAACATCTCAGTGGGTATCGAATTATACTGTGCAAGCAAAAATTATTTGCATCAAAAAGGGCTTGGATTAAAAGACGTAGGGCTTGGTTTAGATCACAATGATATGGGGACGATATATCTAACCAAATCTAGGTTAAAATTTTGTCAAATTCATATTATGACATGATATGCCAAACTAATGAGTAATAAAATAAGTACACAAATACAAATTTATTTTTGTTGTTTACAAAATTAACAAAGTAAAAATATACAAAAAGAAAAAGAAATAGAATTACATAATTTGCTGAAATTAGCCACTGCCATGCTCCAAGCAAAAATTCACACGTCTCTTCATATTTTCGAAAGTGTCGACCAGCATCTCTGGAGAATTGTTACCACATTCTTGGATAATCCTTTCTTGTAATTGTTCTAAATTTTCCTAAACACAGCCACGGTTCAATGATAAAAATCCCCAGCAATAAAAGCAATGTCAGGAAAATGTTCGTGAAAATCGTCCATGCACAATCCCGGATTGTATTGCCACTCACAATTTATCTAACCCCATTTCAAAAATACGCTTCAACCATCAATGTTTTGTGCTGTTCCGTAAAGCCCATTGTGTGAATTGTTCAAGAAATGGGAAAAATTAGCGATGAATCAAATTACTTATAACGACTGTCAAAGATGACGGAATAACTGATGGATTGTTAATTCAGGTAGTTACTGACACCCAATAGGTATTAAGTTTTACGGCTAAGCATTACGCCCTTAGATGCAAGTCCCTCTTTGATGCAAATAATTTTTGCTCGCACGGTAATATGACTGCATTATAAGAAAATGATCGTTGAAACATGGCGCTCCGATGATTAGGCATGGTTAATTTATTTCTGTCTCTAACGCGTCTGTCATGAATATCATGCCGAAAAATCAGACGCTCTCGAATCGAAATAGGGGAGTCAGGGTTATTAATAATTTTCATCAAGAACGTGCAAAAATTAAGTAAGATTCTTCGTTCATCCATCCTCAGCCAGTCAGTTGTCCTATACTAGGGGGAAATATGATCGAACTGTCTCATACCATACACAAAACGAAGACCAGCTTCTGCACTTTCTTTATCGGAGATCTACTTTTAACATCCAAGCAGAAACCTTAGACAAAATCACGTTTTTCTTGTACAGGGGTTTTTTAAAATTGTGCTAATCTGGCCATTTAACTAAATGTGCATAAGTCATTTTTTTTAAATGGATCACCCTGTATTTTAATTTACCATTACGTGAAGAATTGCATTCTTTATCTAATTGTTCGGTACATACATTTTTCTATCTTAAGTACAGCGACGAAAATAAAATTTCGCACACTTATTTTTTCCTGATGTGATGTCGGCTTTTGTATACCTGGATCACCTGGAAATGCACTTCACTTTTTGACAAATTGTTATCGGTGTCATCAGATTTGACAATTATTATATAATTTCATTTTAAAAAATTTTGTGAACATGAATGAACTTGAGAAGGCTAGAATAATTGCTTTATTCGAAGACGGTGTTTCTTTACAAAGAATAGATGAGCAAGGGAAACCAAGAAGCACTATACAAAGCCTCAGAATTATATGGGAAAATACAGGATCATTGGAAAGAAGGGCTGGAAGTGGCAGAAAAAAAATTTCAGACGAAAATCAAGATAATGATCTGATAGATTTTTTGCGAAACAATCCATTTCAGACGGCTGTAGAAGCACACAACCAAACTAATTTTCCTGGGACAGTAAGATCGGCGAGAAATCGTATAAAGAAAAATTCGGAATTAAGAAATAAGGTAGCTGTTAAAAACCCGTTTTTGACCGATATGAATAAAGAGCAAAGAATGGGGTTTGCGCTGGAAGATTTACCGCAAGGTATGCATTTTTTCAGTCCTATTATAACGGGCAGTGTATAGGCCGCCAAATACACGGCACGAAGAAAAATATATCCAACATGTTCCAACAAGTGGAAGATTTTCAGTTAATGTATGGGGGTATATGACTTGCAGAGGGCTAGGAATATGCCACCGAATTCGAGGAAGATTTAATACTCAAGCTTATATACACATCCTTCAGAATGTTATGTTGACATCGGTAAACAATATATTTCAACAAGAAAATTTTATAAACCAGCATGACAACTGCCCCGTCCATACAGCAATGAGAGTTTCGGACTGGATACGGGAAAATAACATTTCATTATTACCTTGGCCCTCAAGAAGCCCTGATATCAATCCAATCGAAAACGTTTGGGGTTATATCGTGAAAGAAATTAACAAGAACAATGATTTCCATCCTCAAAACAGTGACGAGTTGTGGAATGCCCAGACGTTTAAACTTATTGATGAAAAAAAATGGCGCCGCTTTAAAATATTAAACCAATGTTTTTTTTTTTTAATATTTGAATAATCTGTTTTATATTTAATTTCGAAGTCATGTATTGTATATTATTATCTTAATTTTCGTTTGAAATTTTTCTTCTGCCACTTCCAGCCCTTCTATTCAATGATCCTGTATTTTCGCATTTAGTTCTGAGGCTTTGCAGTGACATAATTGTAAAAAGCCCAGTTTACCAAAATATTCAAAAATAGCATAAAATCTTAACCTCAGTGTACAAAATTTTATTTCCGTCACTGTACGTACTTTTAACTTTTAACTTGCATTTAAAAAGTCCACTGCTGTAAAATTTAAAAGTTTTCATTTTTGTCAAGACTATAACATCGTCACAAGTCACAACCAATATTGTTATCAACTTGAAGAAGTATTCCAAACATTGTTATATTCTATTTTTGAAAAGTAGATTTATAGAAATACGGATAAAATACATTATGGTTTAATAATTATTTTGTTTGAAGTAATCTTACCAAAGAACAATCAGTTAAGTTTCTGTATTTACCAAGAAAATTTAAATGTATTTGTGTATAGATGGGTAAGGCGTCTGGGTCCGTGGGATTGGCCCCCACGCTCACCAGATCTCACGCCCGTAGATGCTTACCTATAAGGAAAATAAAAGAAGATATTTATAAAACGCCAGTACAAACACTAGAATATTTAGAAAATAGAGTAAGGCAAGCATTTCAACAATTAAACACTGATGAAATTCGGCAAGCAACAAGTATAAATGTACTAAAATTAATAGAATGTTGCTTAAGAGAAAATGGAGGACGGACACTTCAAACAAAATAATTAATAAAATATGTATTTTATCCGTGTCTATATAAACATACTTTTTCTATGACGGTGCGTTTTAACCCATTTTCCCACACGCATTTTAGTTTTGAAAATTATACAAATTTTGACTTTATTAGATAGTTTTTTACCTCGGTAGTTATAACTATTGTTGCAATAGGTAAATAAGTATTTACGAAATCCGAAATAGTCCATCTAATAAATTCCGAGGTGTACCTGCCAAATCCAGACTAAGGTATGAAAAGCAATACGAACATTTTGTTACATGGTGTAAGGAGAAAGGGGCGAAAAACCTATAAGGAATATTAGCATTCATAAGAATTAATTTGTTACCTTTTTAGTTAAAATTTTATATATTATTATGTTGAAATAAAATAATTTTTGGAAAATAAGTATGTATACTTTTTTTTTACCAAACGGTCATAGAAAAAATAATGTTCCTACATGCGTAAAGTGTCTTTCCGCACTTGGTAGGAAAATAACTATTTCAAAAATAAAATATAACAATGTTGGTTTTGTAAGTATTATAGTCAATCCTGCTTGACAAAAATAAAAACTTTTGAATTTTGCAGCGGTGGAGTTTTTAAATGCCCAAAACTTAAAAATTACTTAAGGTGTGAGTATCAACATGCTTGCTAACCTATAACCTATTTCGCGTAGATTTATTTATGTTTTCTAGGTTTTATACAGAATTTAAAGAAAATCAGTACCGACTTGATATTCTATAGGTAATAGTTGACATATTTAATAAATATCAAGGAATTTCATAACTTATTTTAGGAGAATTGTATAGCGAAAAATATTGGGTAAGATTTTTTTTAACATTAATATGTCATTGTCACTCATTGTTCTTTCACTATACAATTTTCCCAAAATTAACAATGAAATAAATTGATATTTTTGTAATATATCAGTTATTACCTAAGTAATGTGCCGACGATACTGATTTTATTTAAATGTTAGTTTAAAAAATAATAAACTTGAAAAAACAAAGCGAAATAGGTTATAGGTTGGCAATAAATTGAACGACGTTGAGAATTCAACCTTAAGATAGAAAAATATTTGTACTGAGCAATTATATAAAGAACTTTACGTAATGGCAAAGTAAAATACAGGTTCCATTAACCGAAAAATTAGTTATGCATATTTATCTAAATGGCCAGATAGGCACAATTTTAAAAAACCACTGTATGAAAAACGTTAAACCTAAGTTATGGAATCCAAAGATCTATGTTTTGGTCAAAAGGTAACAAAATTTCAAATCTTTAGCTTTATTAGTTTCAAAGTTACTGAACTTTCTTCTGGGTATGTTTTTTCATAAAAAATAATTTTTTAATTCATATTACAAAAACAGTTAGAGATTGGTAGGTATGATTATTATTAACAAAAGGTACTTATATATTAGGTTTTAATAAAGTATCCAAAAATGCTAAAATATACAGGGTTTTCTATCTGAAATAGCAAAGTTGGCCATAAATTCCGGTATAATTGAAACTGATTCAATCGTGACAATATAATACTTTAAAAAGTTTAAAGTCAATTATGCCTGCTACCAAATTTTAATCAAGATAACTTTACTTGTTTCCGAAATATTTTAATAGGCCACTCACCGTGTATATATGCAGTTCTCATTCATACCAAAAATTGTTCAAAAGAAACCAACACAATTCTTTTGAGAGTTAAACCGTTTTCTGTCAAATCAATTTTAGCCAGTTTTGTGCCTCCAAAAAAACCTTAATATTCAGTTAACAAGTCTTATTTTTAAAACATTTTCTATAAATCACAAGATTGTGAAAAATAATTTATATTTGACCACACACCATTTATATTATAATAAATTTATTCATCGAATAATAGATTATTACTCAATTGTCAAGTTTATTTGAAATGATTTACAATTCTTTGAGAGCTTCATGAATTAATTGAAAGTTAAGAAATACTTTAAAGCGTACAAGAACAATCCTTGACCAGTAGTTATTATTAATAACTAAGACTAGTATAAAACAAATTATTTTCTATAAAAGTATTAAATCTTATACTCATTTAAAGAAGATTTAAATAATCTTAAATACCTAGGTCAAGCATAATAATACGGTACTTTATACAATGGTTCTTGTATCTTGACTTTTACCAAATTAATGTATACCATAAATTCATTGAAATTAATAGGTTTTTCGCATACATTTCAAAAATTCTATGGTAATTTTTCGTACAAGTTAGAATTTTATTGATATTTTACTACAAAATAAGTTAAAATAACAACCTTTATTAAAGTAAGAAAATGTATCACTCGGTTATTGGAATAATTAAAGGGCGGAACATATGTAAAAGATATGCATATTTTTTGCATATTTTGTTAATTTTTTTTAATAAAATGCATATTTTTTCTAAATAATTTTTTTTAGAACATATTTTTATGTTTTCGGCCTTATCAAAAATTTAAAACATTAAGGCGGGCGACACACTGGAGAAATAAGTTTCGGGTCGCCTGTTTCACAAACACCAGTGTGTTTCGTCTCATTTAAATATATGGGTTGTGTGGCACTGAAACAAGTTTCCTGTTTCTTGCAACGAATTTCACGAAACTAATTTCTCCAGTGTGTCACCCGCCTTAAAAGTTTAATATCCAGTTCGGTACCTACTTATTTCAGGGATTTTCCAATCTGAAGATTATAATAATTTTGGTTATACACAAATTATTTATTGGTTAATTTGAAGAAATAGTCCATACTTAAAGTGGAGTTGAAAGTATGAAAAGGCAAGAAAAACACGAAGTCTTCCTCCACAAAATTTAATAGAATAAAAATTCTTAGTATACCAGGTCTCTACATGTTTCGAACGTAGAAACGTTCATCATCAGGAGACAGAAAGTATGTTGCTGATGGTTGTAGCAAAAGAGAAATCAATAAGTGGTAGGTATCAAACCTTAATGGAGCTTTTATGGTATTAAAAGTTATAACGATAAAATTTCATTTTGAAATTATTAAAATGTAAGTAGGACCTAAGTCAAAAACATACAGGTTATGTGGAAAAGACTTATAAGTGGGTCTAGAAACACCAAGAAGAGAAAAATGGATTAAGAAAATTACTCCTAAAAAGAAGTTTTCCAAAGGATTTTCTTAAAAACATGTCTTGTAGACAATATAAAGTGTGAAACATATTTTTATGTATTAGATAAACGTTGTAGGCATCATAATATAGTGTATTTGAGTATCAAACATAAAAAAACGGTTTGGGGCACTGAATTTTAGTATTCATCCTTTGGAAAACTTCTTTTTAGGAGTAATTTTCTTAATCCATTTCCCTCTTCTTGGTTTTTCTAGACCCACTTATAAGTCTTTTCCACATACCACGTATGTTTTTGACTTACTTTCATTTTAATAATTTCAAAATGCAATTTTATCGTTATAACTTTTAATACCATAAAAGCTCCATTAAGGTTTGATACCTACCACTTATTGTTTTCTCTTTTGCTACAACCATCAGCAACATACTTTCTGTCTCCTGATGATGAACGTTTCTACGTTCGAAACATGTAGAGACCTGGTATACTAAGAATTTTTATTCAATTAAATTTTGTGGAGGAAGACTTCGTGTTTTTCTTGCCTTTTCATATTTATTGGTTGTTTCCAGGGTTTGCAGGTATATTGTTAGTGGTTGTTTATTGTCACTTAATAATGTGTTATTATTACCTTCTTAACAAACTGTATTTATATCGGTTTGTAATACATACTTCTGTAGAAATTTAAATTTAAGAGAATCAATTAGTATTGCTGAAACTTTTCCTTCCCGGTAAAATAGGAGGTCAAGTAAGGAATAAAATGGGTGCAACTGTAAAAAAGAATAAACGATTTAAATACTTAACCGCAGTAAAAAAACATTTATGAGGTTAAACCATCCAACGAAGTTGTATCTTGGCCTTATATTTTGCTAGATAAGTTGCAGTATTGTCCGATTACATCAGCAGATGTTGAAAGAAGATTCTCTTAGTATAGCTAAACATATTTTACTAATAGAAGACAATCCTTTTTAGTTGAAAATTTTGAAAAATATTTAGTAACAAATGCCTTTCATACAATTTTAGGTTAAAAATTTGTTTACTTTTATTTTTCTTTGATTTTTACATTTTTTTTTTAAATATGTTTGAGAACCAAATGTGTTTCTTTACCTCATTTTACTATAATAAATAAAAAAATATTGCATACCAGTATCTATACATATTTGGTAAAAAAAATGCAAATAACTGCATATTTTACAGGCGAACAAGGCATATACCGTGGAAACAAAAATTATTTGCATCAAAGAGGGCCTTGCATCTAAGGACGTAATGCTTAGCCGTGGAGCTTAATACCTGTTGGGTGTCAGTAACTACCTGAATTAACAATTAATCAGTTATTCCGTCATCTTTGACAGTCGTTACGAGTAATTTGAATCATCGCTAATTTTCCCAATTTCTTGAACAATTCACACAATGGGCTTTACGGAACAGCACAAAACATTCATAGTTGAAGCGTATTTTCGAAACGGGGTTAGAGTAAATGGTAAGTGGCAATACAATCCGGGGTTGTGCATGGACGATTTTCACGAACATTTTCCTAACGTTGCTTTTATTGCTGGAGATTTTTATCATTGCCTGAAAAGAACCGTGGCTGTGTTTAGGGAAACAAATTCTATACCTACAACACAAAAAGGGCGAACAGGAGGACCATCTGTAAAAACATAACAACTTGTTGCAAACGTTCGTGAAATAATGCAAAATACGCCAACAAATTGTATAAGACGCCTGTCCCAAGAAGTGGGAAGATCTTATGGAACATGCAGGACTATTCTTAAGAAGCAGCTAAATTTATTTCCTTATATAGTGCAAGTATTCCAAGAAATACAAGCCGCAGATTTTAAAAGAGGCAGGAATTGCTCTCAACCCAAAATTTATTGGAAATAAATGATTTATTAGATCTGACATTTTTTTCGGATGAAGCCTGGTTCCACCTCTCCGGTTATGTGAATTCTCAGAATACACGCATGTGGAGTAGTGAAAATCCCCATTTTTTGTAGAGTCCACATTGCACCCTCAAAGAGGGCCTTGCATCTAAGGACGTAATGCTTAGCCTAGAGCTTAATACCTGTTGGGTGTCAGTAACTACCTGAATTAACAATCAGTTAGTTATTCCATCATCTTTGACAGTCGTTACAAGTAATTTTATTCATCGCTAATTTTTCCAATTTTTTGAACATTTCACACAATGGGCTTTACGGAACAGCATAAAACATTCATGGTTGAAGCGTATTTTCGAAACGGGGTTAGAGCAAATGGTGAGTGGCAATACAATCCGGGTTTGTGCATGGACGATTTTCACGAACATTTTCCTAACGTTGCTTTTATTGCTGGGAGGGATTTTTATCATTGCCTGAAAAGAACCGTGGCTGTGTTTAGGGAAACAGGTTCTATACAACAGAAAAAAGGAGCAGGAAGACCATCTGTAAGAACAAAAGAACTTGTTGCAAACGTTCGTGAAATAATGAAAAATACGCCTACCTTGTTTAATGGTTATAGATTACTTCGTTTTTCCTGGTTTAAAGAACAAGGTTTTTAAAACACCAGTTGCAAATTTAGAACCATTACAAAAAAGGATTATCCAAGAATGTGGTAACACTTCTCCAGAGATGCTGGTCAACACTTTCGAAAATATGAAGAGACGTTTGAATTTATGTTTGGAGCCAATTTCAGCAATTTATATAATTATTTTTCTTTTTCTTTCTGTATATTCTGACTTTGTTAATTTTGTAAACAACAAAAATAAATTTGTATTTGTCTACTTATTAGATCGCCCCTCAGTCGTCTTTCTTTTAGCGTTGGCAGTTCAAACACTCGCAGCCTGTCTTCGTAGGTCATATTTCTGGTTGCGAGAGGAAACTTCGTGGCTCGTCTTTTGACATGTCTACAGTTTTGTTTTCGAAAGCCCGTCCAATCAGGAAGAGAATCGAGTTTGATTTCTTTACTATTTTAGCTATGTGGGTTTCCCATTTAAGATCGGCGCTGACTCTAATTCCAAGATCTAGCTATTCATTGACATGTTGCAATGGAGTACCGTTGAGGTGGTAGGCATTTTGGGGATTGTTAGTTTCGATACTGTGCATTTTGCCTCGTTGAGTTTTAGTTTAAATATTTAAAAATGGATAAACCTACCCAGAACTCTAGAAAAACTAATGTACCTAAGTTTTTATTTGTATGACTAAAAAAATAAAAGTCCATTTTTATGCAGGGGCTTACGCGCCCCTCAGACAAAATAGGTTATCTTCGCCTAGAACAGGACATAAATGTGCTACAAACTAATACTTAGTATGTGCCGGTGTATACAAAAAAGATATTTAAATCTCTATGTCACGAACTGGTCGTAGGTGTAATGTGTCAAGTTAAGCGTTTAAAATAGCAAAATAAAAATTCTAATATGCATTCGTTATGCAATAGTCAAGTTCGTCGATTTTCAAGTATCTTCTCATTCTTCACACGTTCATAAAAAATACGTTATCGGTAACGACAGTTGTGAAATAGAAATCCTTGAAAATAGTTACTATATTAACTTAAATGGGAATTTTAATAATTTTATTTAAAATATCGATACCTGGGTTAATCTATGGCAATATGAGATTCATAAGTCTCCTTGCGTTTTTTTAATAATTAATTTTTAAAATAAACACCTCAATTACCAACTAATGTAGCTAATTTATTTTTATAAAGTAGCAAGTAATAATTATTAAAAATTATATACAGTGTGACCAATAAAGTTCGCTTCATACGAGATTATTTTTTATTAATAAATTTATTCGAAATTTGACTTTGGCATCAAGTTCTGCTTCGATTGAGATGAAAATAAAATAAAAAAATAGTAGTCACGTGATTCGCATTATCTGTCAAATTTTAATTTTTTCCAAAAAATAATTTAAAAGTAGGGTTATTTCTGAAAGTAATGAAAAAATTTATTAGAGACAGTTTTCTTAAATGCAGTTTCTAGCCCACATGCAAAATTTTAGCTGCATAAGTTAATTATGATTTTTTACCCATATTTTGTAAAGTGCACCACTTTTGCAAAATAAGACTCAACGCAACCTGAATAAAACTTCTTAGTTTTGACAATGCTTTATTTCAGATACGTTTTCTTTAAAGTAGCGCCATATTAAATGTGTGTTTTTCTACAAAATCAAAATTGGGCTATTACAATTTGGTCGCATGTGAGGCAAAGTTTATTTATTTTTGACCCTGTATAAGGTAACTTCATAAAATAAGTATTTTTGAAAACGTAGTTTGTGTCTGAAAGTAATACACCTTAATATTAAGACAAAAAATTTTTTGTGTTCTTACACAGTGTAATCAGTAAAGTGTTCATTAAGTGGAAAATAAATTTTAGTGGTGGGTAAAAACCAAAATTATCTTATGCAGCAGAAATTTTGCATATTGGCTAGAAACTGCATTTAAAAAAAACTTCTTTTCTAATAACTTTTTTTCGATATTTTCAGACCCCACTTTTGAATTATTTTTTGGAAAAAAATTGAATTTGACAGATAATGCGAATCACGTGACTACTATTTTTTTTTGCTTAATTTTCATCTCGATCGATGCAGAGCTTGATGCCAAAGTCAAATTTCGAATAAAGCTATTAATAAAAAAAATCCCATATGATGCGAACTTTACTGTATTAATAATAATAATATTAATATCATAGACCATCACTGGTGGATGCAAAATCTTAGCAGGCACACAATATACCGACAGACACAACATGACAGGAATAATCATTTACCAGGCAGTTGCAAAGACCTAAAAACTAATCACAAAAGAAATATGTATACTCCCCAACCACCATCATATACCAGCGAATACAAACTATACTGGGACGTAGATATCCATACAGACAAAACAATAACATGCAATAGACCAGACATCGTTTTCCAAAACAAAAAGAACAAATCACCTTATAGATATATCCATACCTAATGACCCCAGCAAACAAAATATAGAGAGAAAATAGCAAAGTATTCGGAATTAGCCATAAAAGTTCAGAGACTTTGGAAACAGAAGTAACGATCATACCATTCACCATTTCAACCACAGGCATCACCCCATACATCTTCAAGACACATCTTGAGGAACTCGGTGCGATCATTCCTCAATTCAAGCAATAGACTCTGAGACGACTTGGTACAGCCCGTCATCCTAGAAAAGAAACACCACTTAATTAAGATTAAGTGAGAAAAAAAAGGAAATAATGGGTAATATGCCCGCCCAAACATTTACCCTTTGAGGGTTTTGAGTCCTTGTTTGTACAAATCTGTCTTTATTTTCTGTATTCCAATATCTACAATTTTAAACATTTGATTCCTTGTTTAATGTTAATGTGCATTCGTTGGTAAAACAAACATTGCGTGAGAATTCCCTATCGTTAGTTGCCCTTTCTATAACTTCAAACAAAAGTTTGGTATTCGTATTTCATCACCTTTCCTCAATTTCTGATGTTTTTCATATGGATGTTAATTTGCGCAGTACTGCGCAGCGATGCTTTCCGACAGTTTTGTCAAAAAGCCCGATGATAATTATTACATAATTTTTTTTTCTTTGTGGAGTATATCTTTTGAGTCTGCGTTATTATCTTGTGCTTTACCATCGAGCAATGGTCATCAAACATCGCAGAACAATTCAAATACTCCAGTACCTCTTAATCATTGTAATTTTTTTCTGGAATACTGTATAACATGTTGAAACTAATAAGAAATAACATCTAGTACTAACTAGTATCATCATAATTACTGGGTGGTTTTATTGATAATTTATAATTGGCTTATTTTTTAGAGGATTAAATTTTTGAAACTATTCTAGTTTTTTTTTCTGTTTACTTATATCATCATCTTAGTTCGGAATTACCCAAATACCTACTTAATATCCTTGTTAGATACATCATTAGCGAACCTTTTACTGATTTGTAATAATTTTAAAATATCTATCGGAGGTAAAAATTCTTATTTATGCGGGAATATCGTTGGTATATTTTAATGTAATAAACATTTTAACTTTAGCAATAATAATTTATAGCAATAATTAAATGAACTTAACGCATTATTATATCTTTTTATAGAGCTTGTTTAGGTTAATTATCTATATAAGGATTTAAATATGCCAATTTTTACTTTTCTGGCAGGATGGAACTTTTATTATAATCGTAAAAGATATTATCGAGACTTTTTAATAGGGGTAGCCGAAAAGAGCCACTTACTAACTGCCCATCAATGGTCCACTTTAATAGCTGTAATAGGTAATTGAATACATCATTGAGTAAGGGACAATAATTGCTTTAGAGGGTTTTTATGGTTTAGTATGTTATTTGGGCACCTATTGGGGCATAAAGTGCTACTAAATTCAGTGGTACGTTTTTGAGAGCCAATCGAAAATTACGCTAGTTTAAACTCAGAATTCTGACTTTATACTGAGAATTCTTATTTTAAAGTCGGAATTCTGAGTTTAATCCCAGAAATAAATATTTACGGATTACTCGTATGTACTTACCGAATCTACGATTAACAGCACACTTACATTTATGTACATTTAATGGAAGTTCGAAAATTATCGATAACAAGCTGTCCAGACGATGTCCAAATTTAGTTTATCTTTTGTCCAAAAAGTGTCCAATTGATGATACAAATATCACAAATTATAACATTCGCGGGATGTACCCTATAGGACGTCCAATGAATGTCCTCTTGGTTTGCATCCATAATCTGTCCTTTAAGGGGCAGATACGCAGTCCAGTGCCCCTTAACGGAGATACAGGGCCCAAAGAGGTACCCAGCGATTTACCTGTTCGGCTCTAACTTTTGAACCGACACGTATAATTTAATGAAATTTTAGTATTTTGTGTAGGCCATGGAGACTCATTAAACCGTACTACATTAAATGTTTTACATCGTCAGGAAAGTCAGGAACGGACTTGCCACCATACTCGTTGAACCAAAATTTTGACAGGTGTCATTTTACAGAGCTAAAGACTGATTTTTTTAAATACCTTAGCTATTTTTATATAAAAAGATACTCTACATTTGTCTCGATGGAATTAGTTTTCGAAAAAAATAGGGTTTTTGTATACCACGTTTAAGCATTGATTCGAAATTTAATTATTAATCGAGTTTATTAACTTGAGCAATTTGAACACAATCAATAACGAATCAAATAACTTTAGCACTAAAATAATTAAATAAATTATTACATCTTGTTAATGCTCACATGCATCTAACTTATGGACATGGACAAGCATTCGGTAATTGTGTGGAGGCAAGAAGAATTTATTGTGATACATTTCTAAATCGGCGTTTACCGCATCGAAAACCTTTTGAAAGGGTCGATCGTAGCTTAAGAGAAACAGGTAAATGTTAAATTATGTATGTATTATGCTACCGATTTAAATTAGTGGATAGCAACCCATAAAAACCAATACAGCCTATTAAGCATTCTATACGTTTTTTATAGTTCAGTGGAGGAGAAGCACTATTTTTTCTCCCTTGGTATGTAAAAAGCTATAGTATATCGCAATATTTTACTAATCCACTTTGTCTCATTCATCAAACTCTTTCAAGGTTTTCACTCCTTAATTACATCCTATTTTGTAATTAATTAACTAAAAATAAATTACTGAAGAAATGCATAAAACAGCCGCAGATTTATTTAAGATAAATTTATTTCAACACCTGTTTACCTAAGTGTTTTTTAATAAAATCTATTATGTGCAACTTATTGGATGATTTAGGAAATATAATGTAATTATTTAAACAAAAAAAATTTTATTACTTTTGCATATGTTTTCAATAACGTTTCAAGGTATCTATAAAAATCGTTAACATCTTAAAAGATGTTTTATATTTACCATCACTTTTCCCACACAGTACTAGTATTGATGTAATGAATTATTGTGTTAAAACCCGGAAACAATGAGTTCCTGATAAGCGGAATATATTTTCTCCACGACCATTACTGAATGCAATAACTCCAAAATCATTTTTGATAATAGAATGTAAAAATTCTCGCTCTTGAGTTGGAATATTTATTCTGAAACACTTGCTTCTTATGCGTTTTGCGTGTATTTTCATTCCATAACAAGATACGGAATGAATATTCTGTAATTGTTATAAACGACATAGGTTGCCATGAATTTCGAAACTGTCAGTGTCAGATAAAAATGGCCGCGTTGTAATAATTATTTTCATACAAATTTTAGTGCAAGTCAAAAAATGAGTGAAAAATCGGATGAATCAGATATGGAACTGGATGGTCGTGGAGAAAATATAGTCTGCTACTCGGTTAGAATGAAAATTCGATACTCGTGGTTCCTCACGCTCGCTACGGTCGCGTTCGGAATCTTCCACTCGGATCGAATTTTCAGTCCAACCTCGTTACATAATCTACTATTCCAAGATCGCTCTCACCTGCGGCGCGCTTTTCACCTTAGTGGTGCCGTCTCTATCTGCTGCCCTACGATGTACATTAGTAGTTAAAGTAATGTACCGTGCGAGCAAAAATTATTTGCATCAAAGAGGGCTTGGATTAAAAAACGTAGGGCTTGGTTTAGATCGCAATGATATGGGGACGATATATCTAACCAAATCTAGGTTAAAATTTTGTCAAATTCATATTATGATATGATATGCCAAACTAATGAGTAATAAAATAGGTAGACAAATACAAATTAATTTTTGTTGTTCACAAAATTAACAAAGTAAGAATATACAGAAAGAAAAAGAAAAATAATTAGATAAATTGCAGAAATTGGCCACCGCCATGCTCCAAGCATAAATTCACACGTCTCTTCATATTTTCGAAAGTGTTGACCAGCATCTCTGGAGAAATGTTACCACATTCTTGAATAATCCTTTCTTGTAATTGTTCTAAATTTGCAACTGTTGTTTTAAAAATACTGTTCTTTAAATGAGGAAAAACGAAGTAATCCATAACCGTTAAACAAGGTGATCTAGGCGGGAATTCAATGTCTGATCGAAAACTGATCAATCTGATCGTCGAAAAAATTGCGTAAGTAGTTAATAGTTTCGGCGGCTGTATAGAGAATGGAAAATAATGGATTATTTTTTGAAATATTAATGATATATTATTTGGAGAATGAACGTTAACGTTATTCCCTTTTATCAATGAAAATAAATGTTCGGTCTAAAATAAACAAGGGATCAATATTTGACTAGGTACCATAAAGTTGTGGTTCGTTGAGCCATCCCATGCACCATTCTGTATAAGTTAAATCTTGTTTCATAAACTCGCGTTTCGTACACTTCAAAAATTTACCTGAAATATTCTTGTTTGGTACAACGAATAAATTAATCCATTATCGGCGTCTCGTTTTGTACACTCTCGGATGTATTTGAACTCTTCAAAGTACTTAAAGAGGAAAAATGCATAACTATGACATCGTACAGCAGCGATGTGACCTACACATCTGTACACCGAAATGTTCTAAGAAATACTGTGATTTGGACAACCGCTTGAGCAAAATATTGAGAAAATATTTACTTTAAAAAATGGAAATTTGTGAGACATTATTAATTATTTTATTGTTATTAAGGGCATTATGATGATGTTTATGCCTCCGAGAGCAACAATCTCACAAAGCCGGGGGGTTTGTAAGTTGCTCGAGGGTATAGACATCAAGTAATGCCCGTGGTACATACAATACTTCAGATAATTCCAAGTTAAATTAAAACAAAATTCAAAATCACGAAACCTATAAAGTTGCTAAATAAACAAAGGTAATAAGTGTTCATTGTTGTGCTGTGTGATTTTATGTCCTTCACGAATATTATTGTTTCATAATATTTATAGACACTTTAAATGGTATAATATAATACCCTAGGGCATTAAGGAAGTTTCTAATGCCCTCGGGCATTAAGAGAAATAAATAGGAAAAATCAAGGTAACAACTTTTTATTAACAAAAAAACTTATTTATCATTTATATTAAATGAGCAGTTATCATAAGGCCCAATAAAAACGAATTTACCGGCTTTTGATAAGTCAATGTTTTCTATTATTTCTTGATTTTCACTAACAAAAATTAACGATGATTGAACGTTTGTTCATGTTGATGGTCTCGTTGATGGTACTCCAGCAATCAATTTCGAAATTTTTCTTTTAGAAGACATACTGTCTTCCAAATATCCCTCAGCCATGGCTGAACTTTTCCAACTGCCATGTCTTTTCAATGTGGTCATGTTTGCCCCTGCGTCCTCACTGCGTCCTCAAAGAAAGTTACAGAGGTTCTGCGCAAAAAATGGCTAGTATATTTGTCCGCATCGCTTAGACCCAGGTATTTTGCAATAATGGAAGAAATATTGCCTATGGTGTTCTTCCCAACCGGCTCTGAAAAACAACGACCGTTACGGTCACACAAATAGAATCTATTGATATTGAAGTTCGTCGGGCGTAACGACCAATAAGTTCTCAGTAGCTTTAAACAACCCATCTCCTTCTCATCAATAATTATTGTAAAGACACGCTTTTTATCGGTCTTTGTATCGGGAATATTAACTATTACTACGGATCCTCTATCCTCTATAGTCTATAAAGTCGATTCACTTAGTAAACCTGCAAGATGGCGGACATGTCATATGACAAAAGTCATTGAAAATGCAAAAATTTATTTTATTTAGCTGGAATATGACTTTTGTCATATGACATGTCGGCCATCTTGCAGGTTTACTGAGTGAATCGACTCTACCTATGTTCAACCAACATATTAACTATCTCTTTGCGGCGGCACCCATCAAATGCACCCAATAACAGAACCACTTTGTAAATCAAAAAAGTTTCATTGAGAGCTTCAATGCAACACACTTTCAATATTTTCGATTTCTTCGCTTCATATCCTTTGGATGCTTGCTTTAGATACTGGCTTAACTTGCAATATTTTGGAATGTCTATATTTTTATTAACTATTAATGTCTTCTTTAACATTGAATATTTCGTCCATAGGGAATTAGAAGTGAATGTTCCAGTCCAGACTATAATCGATATACATAATAAATATGCACAACACTGAACACTTGTTACCTTTGTTTATTTAGCAACTTTATAGGTAAAAAACCTTTCGTGATTTTGAATCTTCTTTTAATTTAACTTGGAATTATCTGAAGTAGGATATAAAATATATGTACCACGGGTATTACTTGATGTCTATACCCTCGGGCAACTTACAAACCCTCGGGCCGAAGGTCCTCGGCTTTGTAAGTTTGTTGCCCTCGGAGGCATAAACATCATTATAATGCCCTTAATACATAAATAACAATAATGAATATTGTAAAATTTGATTAGGTAGCTTATATTAATGTCTGTATGTATAATAAACCATATCAAAAAATACAAATATAATCCTGTTCATAGAATTAATTTAATATATTAAAGTAACAAAATGTTTTAAATTCATAAATATTTTCATAATACCTATGTTACCAGACCATCACAATAATCGGTGTACGAAATGAGAAGACGAAAATGGGTTAATTTATTCAGTGTACGAAATAATAATAATTCAGTTCATTTTTTGATGTGTACGAAACAAGAAGGAATCTTCTAAATAAAGTCAGCTAATGAGTCATCACATCATGTTCAGCATTAACATTCTGATTCTATTAAAAATACATCCCAATAATAATAATCTTCCTAGCCTAGAGGGTCACAAACCTTTCCTAGAGACAATTAAAAAGACGTCGCGAAATCAGAAAGTTTGAAAACATAAGGTCAAAACCTTATTACGTCATACCATTATCCGCGTAATTCTTTTATTTGTCAGCCTCGTCGGATTATATTGCTATCTTTGTCTTGATAAATTAAATAGACAAGTACAACTAAAAATAAAACAAGCCGTCCGATATTCAGGTAGACTGGCGTTTGACCTTCAGCTGAATTACTGGGACCCATAGGTCGAGGCAGATCTGACCTCAGTGAGTTTATTCCTGTGTTTTTATTCTTGTTTATTTATTTTCCCAGTAAATAATTCGAAATTTTAAAAACTGGAACGCGTAGAAAATTTTATTTTTTCTTTCTCTATGCGACAGGATAAAAATCAAAATTTAGTGACAAGCCCAATTGAGCCACTAAAATTAGAACGACAGGTAAAATTTTGACCGGAATTAGGGAGGTTAAAAATTATTTTGGTAATTTTTAACCCCTTTCCATAAAAATCTGTCCTTATTACACCATCGCGTCCGTGTATAAATGGTTCCAAATTTAATGTTCCAAATTACAAATTTACAACTTTTATGCACTAAAAACAAATCCTAAAAACAATAAAACAAAATCCCAGACAACATAATTTTTTATGTAATAATTATGTTAATAATATTAGCCAACTTAATTAAAATTAATATATTTTTTTTTAAATATTTACGACTGATTAATCCTGTAAATGTTTAAAGGCATTTAAATAAAAAATGTTTTTTTAAATGACTGTTGTGACCTAAGAAAGTTTTATAATCGTGTTTACAAACAGTAAACTACTACTTGATGCAGCGGATTTTGAATATTTGGAAGTCATTAACCAGAAATTTCTCGATAAATTAATATAATCAGTAAATTAGTTATAGACCAGGGCTGAAGCCTTTGAAAACGGTAAAAAGTGAAAAAAAAATAATAGTAGAATGAAACCCATTGAAAAAGAAAGAAAATATAACGAAAATAAAAGGAAAAATAATTTACGGGCGATCCGAGGTCGGGAAGTGGAAAGGGGTGAGTTTTTAAGGGTAGAAAACGATTTTTCTCGAGTTCCGGCAAAACTACTGGTCCTATTAAAAAACGTTAAATGGCAAAGTTGTAGGTAATAGAAAGATCTACAACTTAGACTTTTTTAACTAAACCTCAAAATTTATGTGAAAAATTCAAATAACCAAGTTTTTGGTTTTTTATTTTTATCTTTTACAAAAAAAATTTTTTTTCACAAAATTTCGTGAAAATTTACCTTTTTATGTCCCAAGCACACTGTAATTTTTTTGATTTAAAATATTTATTTTTTCACCTTATTTTAACTTAATATCGAAAAAGCACCCTAATTTTCAATCGAAAATTCTCACGTCAAAATATCTGCTTTTTAAAAAAGTCGGTGGGCTTTTTGTTCGTTGAAATCTCTACTTTCTGATAATGTAAAAAAAAATATACATTACTATAGTAAATGTTCTCAAAAAATGCAAAGAAACGAAAAAAACTCTAATCCGAAATGTTTTTTTAAAATCATTATGTACAATTTTGAACTATTTATTAAAATTTATACTTTAATTACTCGAAAAACGGAAGATTCCATGTTACAATGATAAACAAAAAATTGCAAGTCGAAATATACTACTATAATTAACAACCCAATAAGTTAATAAAGTTAATATTTAATAAAAAGTTCGTTTCTTTGCATTTTTTGAGAACGTTTACCATAGTAATGTATATTTTTTTATACCATCAGAAAGCAGAGATTTCAAGGAACAAAAAGCCCATGCACCGACTTTTTTGAAAAAGCAGATATTTTGACGTGAGAATTTTTGATTGAAAATTAGGGTGCTTTTTCGATATTAAGTCAAAATAAGGAGAAAAAATAAACATTTTAAATCAAAAAAAATTACAGTTTGTTTGGGACATAAAAAGGTAAGTTTTTCACCAAATTTCGTGAAAAAAATTTTTTTTTGTAAAAGATAAAAATAAAAAACCAAAAACTTGGTTATTTGAATTTTTCACATAAATTTTGAGGTTGTGTAAAAAAAGTGTAAATACAAAAGTTGTAAATATTTTTATTACCTACAACTTTGCTATTTAACGTTTTTCTATAGGACTTGTAGTTTTGCCGGAAATCGTTTTCTATCCTTAAAAGTCAAAGTCAAAGTCAAAGTTTTATTTGCTACTTACATAAATAGTTTATAGCACGTCATAAATAATAATATATAGGTAAATATAATTTAACATGTACAAATGTATATAAATAACAATAAATTAGTGTGTAAAGCAAACAATGCACAAACCTTAAAATAAAATTTGAAATTAAGACACTACTAAACTCACCCTTTTCCACTTCCCGACCTCTGATCGCCCGTAAATTATTTTTTTTAAACCGACCAGAAAATATACACTTTCTGGACAATTTTTCGTCTAGAAAATAACCTTTTTCCGATCGCAAGACCGGAAAAGTGACGTTAAAGACCGAAAAAGATTTTTTTTAAAACCGACCAGAAAATTTACACTTTCTGGACAATTTTTCGTCTAGAAAATAACGTTTTTGCGATCGCAAGACCGGAAAAGTGATATTAGAGACCGGAAAAAGCTTTTTCCTACGAGCGTGCGCAAAGTAGTACTTTGCGCACGCATTTTTGTGTGCAAAGTTACACTTTTCCGCACTAGTGCGGATAAGACTTTTATCCGCACTGGGTGCGGAAAAGTGTAACTTTTTAATTTTCTATTATTTTTTTTTGTTATGTAATTTTTAGTTGTAAGTATATTATAGTTCTTTCTTTAAAGTCGAATTAAAAATTATTAAATAAATTATCATATTTTTATTTTTGTTGTTATCTGATATGAAGCTCGTAGGAAAAATGTTGTTCCTAACAAGTGCGCAAAGTGCTTTTCCGCACGCAAGAACTTATCCGAACTCCGCTTCGCGTCGTTCGTCCAACTGTACTTGCGTGCGGAAAAGTATCACTTTGCGCACTTGTTAGGAAAATAACTATTCCGGACTCTAATGTCACTTTTCATTATTCAAATAAAATAACAGCGATGATATGCAACTTCCGGTTATAGGTTATAAAATACAAATTGTAAAAATCAATACAAGTTATATATCAACTAATATTTGACTTGAGGTTACGTACGCGATAACATCGAAGATTAATTATTTTGATGCTTTTGTTTGTTTTTATATTCGATTTTATAAGACTAGTTTAAATTACTTGTTTTCTTCTTTTTCGACTTTTACGATGACTAATTATTTTAAATAAATTTTAGAAACAAAACCTTTAAAACAAGTTAGGTTTGCAACTACTAAAAATGCTAGAAATCACTACCTTTTTTCCCAACTTAATCAAAAATTGAGAAGAAATTCCAATTTTTTGGCAAGAATTTGGGGCAGATTTAAGCTGTTTATACGTAAAAATAAATTGAAGGTAAACTTTTAGAATTTTTTGATCGAGAACGTAAATTTTAAAGTCCGGACCTGTCTATTTTCCGATTCGTTAAATGGTAATGCTGCAGGGCGCATGTCTAATCGTGTGTAGCTATGTTTACATGCGCGAGGCCATAAATTTATCACTTTCGTGATTATTGTTTGCTTATCTAAAGGTAAATGTAGGTGGACATTTTCAACATTTACTTGATTAATACAAGCAGTAATAAATTTTATTACTTTTTAATTTTTTTTTCTTTTTAGCACTATTTCTCAGGAACTATTCACTCAATTTAAATGAGCAAGGTCGCGTTTGGAAGGCAACTCAATTCCCTTTAAAATAAGGTATCACTCGACCCCCCTTTCCATTTAAGATTTTAAGGGTGGAAACCACCCCGTCGTAGGGATTCCAGCAAGGGGTGAAAATAGCAAAAAAATATGTCCCCCTAAGAACTAAGGTGTTCGAGCGAATTTTGATTTATTTATTAACAAGAAAATAAACCTGGTCGGAAAGTTTTCGGTGCGTCACCCTGTATATGATAATATTTTCACAGGTTATCTAGATGCAAATGATGAAGCTTAAGAATTGGGAACACCTTGTAAAAGAGGATTTTCCGAAAGCGCATCCCACAGGACTAATAGTACGTTTTGTTCTACCATCACTTATTAGCAGGGATTCCCAAAAATAGTTAAGTATCGCGATTTTATGTAGTGCTAATGATGTTGAAGTATAGCCATTGACTTTCACAAAATTTTTATTATATTTGTTTGTACATACTGCCAACTTTTTCCTATTGGTATTATTACATAATTTTTCATAAAACGGGTAACTAACTAACAGGTATATACAGAGCGTCAGAAAAGTCTAGAAGGTTGCGAATAATTTAAAAAATACTCACAGCCATTAGATGAGGCACACCCAGAATAGTTAAGGAGCTAGCGTGCAAAAAACACCATAGTTGGCTGCCCGTCAGTCGAGTTTGAAAAAACGTTGCCATTACTCCACTGAACACCCTGGTGCTTGAAGTTTTGCTTTTACCCATCAACTTTAAGATTTATTGGCAATAATGACATAGGGCGATTGGCCATAGTGAGGAGCCCGTCAGTCAGGTTGAAAATTAGGTTCTGTAGGTTGCCAAGATCATGTATCTAAAATTTCGTTGCGATCTAACCACTAGATCGTGAATTAGGCCAAATGGAAGATTATAATTTGTTTTTTGACCGCCATTTTGTTGGCCATAGTAAGGAGCCCCTCCAAAACTTGTTTCTACTTTTTCGTTTGGATAAAATGACAGGAAAAATGCACTTGACTGACAAATCGAATCACGACGTTCTTCCCTGGGTGACCTACAAAATCTCGAAAAATCCAATTTTTCAGTCTTTAGCATGGCTTTTTCAGAAATTCAACCAAAATCATCAGTCAAGTGCATTTTTCCTGTCATTTTATCCAAACGAAGAGGTAGAAACAAGTTTTGGAGGGGCTCCTTACTATGGCCAACCAAATGGCGGTCAAAAAACAAATTATAATCTTCCATTTGGCCTAATTCACGATCTAGTGGTTAGATCGCAACGAAATTTTAGATACATGATCTTGGCAACCTACAGAACCTAATTTTCAACCTGACTGACGGGCTCCTCACTATGGCCAATCGCCCTATGTCATTATTGCCAATAAATCTTAAAGTTGATGGGTAAAAGCAAAACTTCAAGCACCAGGGTGTTCAGTGGAGTAATGGCAACGTTTTTTTAAACTCGACTGACGGGCAGCCAACTATGGCGTTTTTTGCACGCTAGCTCCTTAACTAGAAGGGACGATACTGTTTCTGTAACTGTACAGGTCAGTGTCAGAAAGAATACTAAGTTTTTCAGTTTAAATAAAAAATCCTGTATATTCTTGATGATTCAAATATTCTTTTAAAACACAAATTCAACGATATAGGGTTTGTAGATTTATTCTTTAAGGCGACATAGGAATACTAATTAAATAAATCAACAACAACACAATGTAAATAGGAAATATCTACTTAAAAATTGAATAAAGCAACCACCTACTTACAGAGTGTCCACGGATAGAGTTTGGAACAGGAAAAAAAAAGAAGGTATAGAAAAAAAAGTTATTCTTTATAAAAACGTTTTCTTGTGCTGAAACTACAATTTCGAATATCAGATTTGCAATTATTATACAGGGTTCGTCACGAACAACATTTAGTTTTTTGAATTTCGTTTAAAATAAAGTTTACTAAAAACCAACAACTATTGTTGCTTTCTTACTTCGAATATGATTTTTTTATCTGGCCGACCAACGATTTTGTTGCCTATTTTTGAAGTATTTTAATTATTACATGTCATATTTCTTCAGTTCATTCAATTATGAATTATAAAAGTTTATTCAAACCTGATACCACCGAGTTAACGCATAGTTCAACTCGACATCTGAATTCCCGATAACACTTCTTAACTTGCTGTATTGGTATATTTGCAATAACTAACTACTCTTAATTTTTCTTTTAAGAGATCAAAGTTATTATTGAAATTGGTTTTAGCTTTTGAAATTGTTTGTGGCTTCAGATGACCCCTTCCATCCAACCCATTTATTCCCAAAGTGATGATTTAGACATCAAAAGGAATTGAATATTATAAATTGAAAAAAAGTTCCAAAGAACTAAAAATGTTGTTTGTGACGAACCCTGTATAGTAATCGCAAATCCGATATTCCAAATGGTAGTTTCAGCACAAGCAGACGTTTTTATAAAGAATGACTTTTCTTCTATACCTACTAATAAAAAAGTGTTTTCTCTTCCAAACTCTATCCGTGGAAACACTGTATATTAGATGTTCAAAATGTTTATTGTTCAGTTAGCCAAGCCTGTCTATAAATTACCGTACAACGCTGTCTAAACTATCTCATCGAATTTCGCGTATTTCCTTTCTTCTACCTACCAGACATTAAATTTGCAATATATCTATTTTTGTAAACCTTTTTTTTTTAATCACCCCCATAAATAAAAGAGCTGTTTCCGAGTTGCGTCCGGTACCGAAAAAATGTGAGAGATACTGCCGAATTGCGTCCCATGTATTTTTTGAATAAATCAACCGAGTTGCATCCGATGGGTTCTTTCATTATGGTAGTGATAAGCAGACCGTTTATTTTATTGGCTTTTAAACCTTTATTTTTAAATAAGGATCCGAAACCCAGATAATTGCAAAATAATTCGGTAAATAAAAAAGTATAATATACATGCATATACCGTGCGAGCAAAAATTATTTGCATCAAAGAGGGCCCTGCATCTAAGGACGCAATGTTTAGCCGTAGAGCTTAATACCTGTTGGGTGTCAGTAACTACCTGATTTAACAATCAATCAGTTATTCCGTCATCTTTGACAGTCGTTACAAGTAATTTGATTAATCGCTAATTTTTCCAATTTCTTAAACAATTCACATAATGGGCTTTACGGAACAGCACAAAACATTCATAGTTGAAGCCAGTGGCGTATTTAGGGGGGGGGGGGGTCCGAGGGGTTTGGACCCCCCCCCCCCCCGTGGGCTCAACATTAAAAAAAACTCAGATCAGATGCCTTGTTGCATTTATTGTATAATTCGATTGATTCCTCGCAGGAGGTAATTTGTGATTTTTTCTTAAATATGAGCTATTCCGAAATTGCTTGGTTTTCGAGTTATTTCAATTTTTTTCTTGTTTTTTACCTGCGTGTCTAATTTATTTAATTTAAAAAAATTGAAATGATGTTCACTTAGTTCTGTAATTTTTTTGCAAACTAGAACTATTAGCAATACTTTGTTTTTGCAAATAATTAAGTAACTGTGTCACAGATAACAAAACAACATGGCCAAACTTGGCAAAAAAAAATGGCAAAAATAACTTAAAAACCAATCATTTTCGGAATCGGTCATATTATGTAGAAATATATATTTTTAAACATAAATATTTAAAAAAATATATATTCCCATTATTGCGTTTATCTTTAAAAATTTCTTAATTTCTTCCTTTTTCGGGTTCAGCTATCAAAACATAGAAATTATAAATTTTGATAGTTCAAAATAGGGCGTGGCACCGAAAAAATTTTCGCCTGCGGCGCTTTTTTAAAGAGAGAAAGAAAGAAAGAAAGATAAAACGAAAGGTATAGACCCCACCCCGTGGCAATATTCTAAATACGCCACTGGTTGAAGCGTATTTTCGAAACGGAGTTAGAGTAAATGGTGAGTGGCAATTCAATCCGGGTTTGTGCATGGACGATTTTCACGAACATTTTCCTAACATTGCTTGTATTGCTGGGGATTTTTATCATTGCCTGAAAAGAACCGTGGCTGTGTTTAGAGAAACAGGGTCTATACAACACAAAAAAGGAGCAGGAAGACCATCTGTAAGAACAGAAGAACTTTTTGCAAACGTTCGTGAAATAATGCAAAATATGACAACAAATTGTATAAGACGCCTGTCCCAAGAAGTGGGAAGATCTTATGGAACATGCAGGACTATTCTTAAGAAGCAGCTAAATTTATTTCCTTATAAAGTGCAAGTATTCCAAGAAATGCAAGCCGCAGATTTTGAAAGACGCAAGAATTACTCTCAATGGTTTACCCAAAATTTATTGGAAAGAAATAATTTATTTCACCTGATATTTTTTTTGGATGAAGCCTCTCCGGTTATGTGAATTTTTCAGGATACACGCGTGGGGAGTAGTGAAAATCCCCATTTTTTTGTAGAGTCGACATTGCACCCTCAAAAAATTGATGTCTGGTTAGCTGTTTCCCGAAGAAGAATTGTTGGTCCTATTTTTTTCCATGACACAGTTACAGCACAGCGGTATAGAGACAATATTTTGAATCCATTTGTGGAGCAATTACTTGACGACGAACTACGTTTTGGATATTTTCAACAGGACGGTGCAACCGCCCATACAGCCGCCGAAACTATTATTTACTTACGCAATTTTTTCGACGACAAGTTAATTAGTTTTCGATCAGACAATGAATTCCCAAATAGATGACATTGTTTAACGGTTATGGATTACTTCGTTTTTCCTCATTTAAAGAACACTATGTTTAAAACACTAGTTGCAAATTTAGAACAATTACAAGATAGGATTATCCAAGAATGTGGTAACAATTCTCCAGAGATGCTGGTGCATATCATGTCATATTATGAATTTGACAAAATTTTAACCTAGATTTGGTTAGATATATCGTTTCCATATCATTGTCATCTAAACCAAGCCCTACTTTTTTTAATCCAAGCCCGCTTTGATGCAAATAATTTTTGCTCGCACGGTACAACTTGCTGTGTATAATTTTGGACGACCTGCTGGAAGTATCATCCACTACCTTTTTTTTTTAGTGTATTGCTTTGTTTTTGCTTCAGTATTGCTCTTTCCTCTTCTCTCCTATGGCTATGAAAAATATTTTTTTTAACTCGTCCACTGTTATGTAACGCTTACAGGATTTTTTTGAACATGCCCATCTCTGCAAACTCTTGCCCAATTTTTTTTTATTATCTCTTATCGTTATCGATTGCAATGAACTCTCAAAAATAGTTTTCTTCTAAGCGAAAATCTTGATAAAAATGTAATTTCCAAGTTTTATTGTGTTTTAGATTATTTAACAACTTTTTAACTTTTGAAAAGGCTTTTTCCCAGAGAAATAAATTTTTTCAATTGGACATATTATTGGCTCACTCGGGCAAAAAGCTAGAACCCTTTTTTCCAACAATTTGATCTCACACACCAGTTAAAAAGGAGATATATTTAATTTATTAAAAATATCAATTCACGACAAAAGCAAACGACTTTGCATTTATCTATGTACCTACCCATGAAAATGATGGCAAATTTTAAATTTGTAATTAGGTTCATTTGTTTGTTAGTATCATGGCGTCATGGGTACCTAGATTAATGCAAAGCCGTTTGCGCTTCTTGTTTTATTTTTTATGATGATTTGATATTTTTAATAAATTATTATCTCTCCTTTTATAAATTGTCACAATAAGAGTGTGTGTGATATCAAATTGTTGGAAAAAAATTGCTCTATTTTTTGCCCAAGTGAGCCAATGAGTTTTCTGAAAAAAAAACCTTTTCAAAACTTTAAAAAGTTTATAAAAAATACAATGAAACTTGAAAATTGCATTTTTATCAAGATTTTAGCATTGGAAAGTTCATAGCAATCTAGATGAAAAAATAAAAATGAAAAGAAAAGTGTAAAAGCACACTGAGAAAAAACCTTATAGGAATACTCTTTATACAACTATTTAATATTAAATGTAAGCGCAATGCGGTTTTCTACTGTAAGACAACGATAATTGCTAGACCGTTGTGTAATATTAATATTACGGTAATTTAGCCAATAGGAAATAGGAGTTAATGCTACCATAGAATGGTGTATAGCCATTATTGCAAGTTTTATTGGGGGTGTAATCTGGTTTTATATACTGTATTAGTTCCGACTGGCAGTACTGTAGTTCTCAAAAATTTAATAGCTTCTAGTGTGTTATTGTTCTTGTGGTTTAACATTGCATATGATTATCTATTATGCAACATAGTTTACTGAGATAGCTAAATTCGTCCATGGATTATAAAGTCCAATAGATACTAATGATGGGTTGTGCGAAATAAAAATCTTCTATTGCTTTATCTGACATGCAAAGTTAAAAAAAACTTAAATACAAAGTAAAAATAAATTAATTGAAACAGGTATTGGTACGATCAATAAAATTCAAATTTAGACAAGATTAGCTATCTTGTAGACTCCGAAGAACGATGTGACCTGTGCAACAAATACGTTGATATGAAACTAATACTACGACGCGCGGCGATTGCCGATCGCTACGAACCTCCCACCGACGTCTTGTGGATTATAGGTTCTAACGGATACAATTCGTTTTTGGGGACGCTGTTCTGCCATCTTTATTGTAGAGAAAGCGCTTTACTGGGAACAAAATGGATGATACAATTTATTTCTTAACAAAATTGCTCTATTAAAAGTAGTTCATTATTTAGCAAGAATCTGCAGGCAAATGAAAATGATTAATACCATTAAAAACACTGTTCTAACAAATCTGGAATTGATATAACACTAAAGCGGAGTTGATACACGAACAATAATTTATTTAATATGGGTTAATAAAAAGTTAGCTATCAATACAAACTATATCTTAGGAAACCTGTTGTACCGTGCGAGTAAAAATCATTTGCATCAAAGAGGGCTTGGATTAAAAAATGTAGGGCTTGGTTTAGATCTCAATGATATGGGGACGATATATCTAACCAAATTTAGGTTAAAATTCTGTCAAATTCATATTATGACATGATATGCCAAACTAATGAGTAATAAAATAAGTAGACAAATATAGTAAAAAAAACAATTTCCGTTGCACGTCATCAATCAGCTGATAATTCAAAATCGGTCAGGAAACATAAGAAAATTAAATTTGGGCAAAAAATATATAAATTTCATGCGATATTGAATGTAAAAGAAACTTAATGTATTCTTCTTATTTGATACTAAGCCGCTTAAAGGAAATGCTTTTTAAATTTAACTTTTTAAAAATTAATACCATTTGAATTTTTTGGGCTAACAGTTGGCAACAGAAGTGTCAAACGCATCGGTGATGCCAGTTTATTTCCTGGCGGATTTTGATTGACGTTTATTGTTTTCATTTCGTGTTTTCGTGAGTTTATTTAAGTCGTTTTTAACTAAAACTGCAAATCCTTTTATAAATAGGATTAAAAATTGTTCTTTTAAGAACAACAAAGGGATACATACACATTTCTGTTGATTACGTTGTTTACCTTTATTGAAAAATGCCGAAGAATTTAAATAGCCGGTGCAAAGAGCTAATAGCTTCTCTAATAAGCTATTTTGATGAAGAACGTAAAAACAACGTTTGTTTAGGTAAATTTGGCTAGTTTTTATTTTAAAAAATACTTTGCAATTCCCTTACTAGGGTATTTTGATTACAAACTGGCAACACTGCTGATACTCGAAGGTATGACGTGCAACGGAAATTGTTTTGATTTTACTATACAAATTTATTTTTGTTGTTTACAAAATTAACAAAGTAAGAATATACAGAAAGAAAAAGAAAAATAATTACATGAATTGGTGAAATTGGCCACCGCCATGCTCCAAGCATAAATTCACACGTCACGTCACAGTTTGTTGGCGTATTTTGTATTATTTCACGAACGTTTGCAACAAATTCTTCCGTTCTTACAGATGGTCTTCCTGCTCCTTTTTTGTGTTGTATAAAACCTGTTTCCCTAAACACAGCCACAGTTCTTTTCAGGCAATGATAAAAATCCCCAGTAATAAAAGCAACGTTAGGAAAATGTTCGTGAAAATCGTCCATGCACAAACCCGGATTGTATTGCCACTCACCATTTACTCTAACCCCGTTTTTAAAATACGCTTCAACCATGAATGTTTTGTGCTGTTCCGTAAAGCCCATTGTGTGAATTGTTTAAGAAATTGAAAAAATTAGCGATGAATCAAATTAATTAACTCCTGTCAAAGATGACGGAATAACTGATTGATTGTTAATTCAGGTAGTTACTGACACCCAACAGGTATTAAGCTCTACGGCTATGCATTACGTCCTTAGATGCATGGCCCTCTTTGATGCAAATAATTTTTGCTCGCACGGTATTAGATCATTTTCCTCAGTAAAGTATCAAAAAGTGACCTATGGAGTGTCTAGTCGTTGAATTTGGAATGGTGTTCTGAATCGATATATTCAAAAATATACAGGGTGTTTTAATTAAAAATCTAAAGTTACGGTAATTTCCGGTTAAACGGGAAGTGACAAAATGGTTTCGACGTGTCATAAAATACAAAATAATATCACATATAAAATTAATAAAATTTATTTTAATTAATTAATTTAATATATATTAATAAATTATTAATTATAGGGGTGAGCGTTTCTCCTGAAACACCCGGTATGGATGAGCCAACTAAAAAAAAAATATTTAGTAGTTTTTGAAGTATTTGCAATATTTCAGACTTTTTTTTGATATTCTGTATAATAAAATAGGTATAAATTTGATTTCATAACTTAATAATAAGAAATACAAAATATACAATTTGGTACATTGTAACATAAATAAAATGTACGACTTATTCGACCTCGTCTTATTGTAAATACTTACAGTCAAAAAGTGGAATTAGCGGGTGATGCATCGCCAGACTGACCATGGGAAATCCCATGTTAATTTTCCACCTTCAATTAATAATGATCCTATTAATTTTATATCAAAATTGTATTGGACTTTTTTGAAGGTTCTTGTATAATGGACTCGCATACCAAATTTTATTATTTTCTAATTAGCCAATAAAAAGTTATTTAAAAAAAACTCTTGCTAAAATTTAAAAAAATTGAACACGCCTGTTATAAAGTCCAATTAATCTAAGAAGTCGCCGCATCACCTGTCATTAATGGCACCCTGTTGAAGTCCGGTGTATTTTACGTTAAGCGGTTGGCTACAGAAACAGAACCGGACTAAGTTCTTTTACCTTCGCCTTCGCCATCTGTTAAATTTTCTAAGGGAGTTTTAATATTTTGTAAAAGATAAAGCGTACATAGGTACTAATGTTATTAGGTATTTATAAAAATATACATTGACAGACCCGTGGCTACCAAAATAAGAATGTAAAAACATTATAAAACTAAAGGAAAAGAAGAAACAACATTTATTTCTTTTAATATTTATTTATAAAAAGCAAAATAAGTATATATGTATTTATTATACAAGGAAAAAAGTAATACATTTTTTGCGAGGTGTAAGCTTTGTGGTGCACATCTAATTAAAACAACATAATATAGAGTGTCCCGTAACTAAGGGACTATACAGCAACAAGAGATAGTGGACTAAAAAATATGTCATTTAAAGAGAAACAGGGTGATCCAAGTAAATATTTACTTGATAAAATTGGCGATAATGTTAAGCGGATATGAATCAAATTGGGTGTAGTTATGTTTTTGAGGACAAGAAAGAGAATTCCATAATTAGGTTTAACATATCCAGTGGCGGCTCGTGACTAGTGAGTCAGGGGGGCGCTGGCTTTAAATTTAAAAAAAATTAAAATGTCTATTATTTTCGAAAGTACGTGTCTGTTTTTTCTAACTTTCTCGTTGTGAATTTTAATCTCATCAGCATAAGCACTACTTAAACAAGTTACAATATTAGTTTGTCCTAACATCTCAAAACTTACCACATTATAACGATGTTTTGCACTATTTTCATGTTTTTTAATTTCTCTGAAAGATGTTTTAAGTCCTGCACCCCATTTTTAGTCCAATTATCATCCCCGCCAAAAAGAAGACACACGAAACAAAAAAAATAATTTTTGTCCTCCCAACCACATATCCAGAATATTTTATTATATATTTCTTTGTCAAACGTACGCGTAAACTGTGCCTTACTTTTATATTTTGATTGTACTTGTACAATGTTCAATATTGGTAGTGGCCGCCCTGCATTTTTTAAATCAAGTTTTTCACTTAAGCTCAGAGAACTAAACACAACCTTCTGTAAATTACTGACCTTCATATTAGACGAAATTTTCCAACTTTATAACAACTAATAAATAACTCAAAACAAATAAACAAAACGTCAGCGAGTCATCGGCATCGACAGACGACAGGTCGCATCGCGATTCGCGAACAGTGGGCGCGGAAAATTGGAGCTCTCCGTGGCCGCTCGTTGTGCGATGTGTAGGTGACGTCAGGCCTCCGTCATCATGACAACCCATCGAGAAGGCGCGTTGAATCGGGACGGATAATCAGTCGCCCGCCGCCGCCCGCGCTTAGTACAATCTTGAGAGCGCGCAACTTGCTTGTCTATGAGTATAGAGCCTGCCCGTTAGAATAGGGCTACGTTTGGTTTGAATTATTTTAATTTATTGCTTACATACATTGCGTTATTGGTTTTTTAAGTAAAGTATTTTTGGATTCTGTTTGAAGTAATTGCAGGGAGGGCGGCGCCCCAGAGCCCTTTATTAACCAGCCGCCACTGAACATATTTGCTAGAGAATGGTAGGTACACAATATGAGTTTGATAAATTCTCGCATATATATTTTGTCTCTCACATTTCTGACCGCTTTACCTCAAATTATGAAAGAGAGATATTTTATACGTTAAAGAGTTGTACTTCATTAATCTCGATATTTTAATTAGTTTTGAAAATAATTGCGTTTAAATGGTAGATAGCAAGAAATATTTTAATAAATACCTTTCATAACGAAACATTTTTAATAAAAATTAATCGTGAGTTCTTAAGCATAAATGATTTCTTCTCAAGGCACTTCATGGATTTCATAATAGATGAGTTAAACAAAATGGTGTATGTAGTCACTAATAAACTTAAATAATATGCACCAAGAGAATATGTCTCAGAAATGTAGAAACTCCAAAAGTAAAATTTTGAAAACACACAGTACACTAAAAACAGTCAAAGAAACACTTAAAAAAACACCAAAATCGAAAGAAAATAATATGACGCAAGAGAGAGAGAACGAGTTTTTATTGATTTTGATTTAATGTAAATATTATTAAATCACAAATTAAATCAATAAAAAGACGCATAGAAGTATTTATTTCGTGGCAAGTTTTTATATTAACCAACATTTGCACTTTATCGTAAATAATTTTTGCTACGTTTATTTATAAATAAAAACTCCGTCGACAATCATAACAAAAAATAACTGTTTACAATAAAATTCCTAGTTCCGTTTGATGTTTCTTTAACAGCGATCTGATATTTTCTTCAGTTTATGGGTTTTGCGGAATAATTGCTGCGTTTTTAGTGTTTTCTGATATTTTTTGGAGAGTAATAATTATTAAGTTGAGTGGCAAGTGTCAAGTATGCGAGAATTTGGAAAATAATAATTCTTCAGTTCCTTTTCAACAGTGAGTAAATAGAAAATTGAGGTATTTGTAGGTTATGTTTCAACTATAGTAGCAAGGTCACATTAAAACCCACTTGACCAAACATAGAACGTGACAAGATTGTGATATCTCATATAGAGCTCAATTAAAGAGCACCGTTTTATCACACGGTTCTATAGCAGTGACAAAACAAACATATATGTTGTAATAGCACTAACCAAGAACATTGCTTTGCAGCAGTGTTTTATCTTTGTGACAACTCAGTGCTAAAACTGTTGTTGCAATAAAGAGAGACAAGTTTGACGTTAATATACGTCAATTTAGTCTGTCAATTTGGCGTCTTTTTCACTCCAGATGCCTTTCGTTTCGAGAGTGTTTATTGTTTATTGTTTGGAGAGCGAATAGTGTGTTTCTACTTCTACTTTTTGAATTGTGATTGCGTGGTAAGTTGTTTATTTATTAGCATGTGTAAAGTATACTGAAAGTCATTGTTTTTTTAAATTGTCTATATGGAACACAGCAGACGCACAAAAAAATTATTTGTGGCTCCTTCTTGAGGCAGCAACAAAGGAGAGCAAAATTATTTTGGGAAAACTTTAATGAATCCAATCCAGAATCTGTAAGCTCTGTTACAGTCCATCAGTAGACCTCGGACATGCCCTACATAGTACCTGAAGAAAATGTCACCCGTAGCCCGTAGTGCTAAAACTTTAGGTATGTATAGTAGTCGTAGTAGACTTCGAGAACTTGAGCCTAAGACAGAATCTGATGACTCACCTGAAGAGCAGACCTCTACTTCCAGCAGCACTGGTTTAATTTATTATTTAGTAGATACTAACAATACTAAAATTAATTTTATGAATCGTGGTTCCTTGGAAGTTGGGCAAAATTCATATTTTTTGACAAAGCTCGTAGATATACGCATGAAAAAATTTAATATCTGATTGTTGCATTTTAGAATGTAGACCATGCAGAACTTTTTTGTAAAATTAATAATAAAATAGTTTTCCATAATATGGTTCCAACGGAAACAAACTAATATATTCTACATTATTGCAGATATTGTCAATATATGGGCCAGATTGCACGGAAAAACTTTTTGAAGAAGTCACTAGTGACTGGGTGCGTCAAGGCAAACAAAGATTGGGACGTGACAAAAAATTAAATAAATAAAATTGTTTTAAAATTTTTCCAATAAAAGTATTATTGTTATTATTATTATTATTATTATTTGTTCCAATCTAGTTTTATCTCCAAGATGTAACTACAATATATTACATCTGTCAAACCGCATGGATTTATTTGACATAAGATATATAAAACAAAGATATCACAGGGATGAAACAATAACAGATTTCATCTGTCAAGCCAAAAGATAAAAAATGGAACATGGTTTGTCACTGACATAGATTTGCGTTTTGTCTCTGTGATAAAGCTTAAATCCTTGGTTGTGGCGACATTAGTGCAAGTTAGGAGCATCTCTGTGACATCTGTGTGCTTAGCTCAGTGATAAAACATTAAACAATGTTTTTTAACTGTTACATCACAGTGACATGTTTTGGTCAAGTGGGAAGGTAAATGAACCGTAATCCCTACTCCCAGTCCCACCCAGCTCTTCACCGACTCTCACCTACAAACGATGTTGTCAACACATTTTATTAGCGTTTATGATTGACACGTGCCATCTATAGGCACCAGATGATTGTATTTACCGCAAGCTTATATTCAACCGCCACCGCAACGGTTGGTTTCCTCTTACCGATAGGGTGGGGAAACCAGGCTGAATAAGATTGAAAATCTCGTGGGTTTCGGAAGAAAGAACACACTCCCCAATCGGTTGATGCGTGAAACCCAGGGTTGTAGGGAATACTTTTGGCAGCTAGCGAAGAGGAAGAAATCCAATTCTAGCACACAATTTTTACAGATAAAATGGTGTATTCGATTTCCTGTGTTAGGATTGTATGTAGAAAGCAAGGAGAAATCTATTATTAAGTGAAATGTCGAGGGAATCAATAACATCGATGACAAATGCAAATGCATCTCTTAATATAAAATCGTTAAAAACCAAGGATGACTATAATGAAGTTCACGAACAAGTTGTTCACTAAAATTGCATAACACCTTGTAGCTTTTTAGTAAATAACTAAATAAATAAAAACGCAAGCGATTAAAATTACGGAAAAAAACACCTATTGCACTATTTATAGTAATATTCACACGATCGGTTTTTTATGATGAAATAAATATGAGCTAATGGAGGCCTTACACGAACAGTATCGCATTGACATTATTATTACGTTCTTATTTACTAAGGAATGGTCATTTTCGGATTACTTAAATAATGTCAGTTATATAGATCTTGTAGGATTCCATTCAAATCTATGAATTAACTAGGTTACCTTATACAGCAGAATACTGGTGACGGGTATGGGCATATAGGGCGTGTAGGGCGGAAGACGTGAATTAGACAGAGGAGGTTGAGAGGTGCGTAATGAATAATAACTATTTCGTGGTACAATTAGCTACAAAAATTTGATTTGAGACCTTAGGGACACAAGATTTTTTTATGACAAACAGATCTAGGTACTATTGGACACCCTCTACCTAACGCCATGCAAGGTTAAACCTTTTTAGCCTTAAATAAGTGTTATACAGCGCGATGTGCACTCTACCATAGTTGAAATTGTTGACAATCATCTATTTCTGTATAAAATAAAATTTACGTAAGTATTGCTTTTATAATAAAATGTGTCATCTTGATTGAAGCATGTATACATAGCTATATTTTTTATGTATTGTATTATGTTACTATGAATACTGTAAGCGGTGTTAGGTTACCTATGTTTTATTTATATCGGGTTATTTGAATAAAACTTGTTTAACGTATTTTTCCTAAGATGTAGCCGGTCAAAGTCTCTATGATTGCATAGGTATGTCACGGAGGATAATGATTCCGACGAGGCGTACCTTGTTAGCAATAGTAACATCTTTTATTTATCAAAAACTACACTGCGTTAGACTACAGCCAGCTAACTCATCTAGTCCTTTACTGGGGTCAACCAATAGAACTAACTATACAGGGTGTTCCTTAATGACGTGCTAATATTTTAGGGTGTGATTCCTCAAGTTATTTTATGAAGAAAAGTTCATATAAAAATATGTCCTAAACGGCTTAAATTTTTTGATACAGTGTGTTGAATTTTTTCTTTTTTAATGCGTTTTTTGTAATATCTCCGAAAGTACTTCAGATAATATTTTTAATTTTGGCATGTGCTAATAGGACATAAAACCACATGTTTTAGTTTTAAAGGTTATTTTTTGTCCCAGCAGTGGCGTCCCTGCAAACATGTACTCTGATATTTTTTAGAAAAAAAAGTGGTTCACTACTAACATTTTTTCATGTGGATATTATTACTGATTAGCCTGGTCAGTTCTACATAAAAATGGTCTCTGAACCCTTTCGCTGCGGACTGAAAAAGCAAGCAATACGTCTGGGCGGAGACTTTAAAAAAGAAAAAACAAAAATTTTTCCTAATTTTTTTTAAAGACGCGCATGAGCGCTTTCCGCCTATTCTCATTCATTACATTATTATTATAATTTTTTATGACAAAAAAACTACCTAATTTGAAATAAAAGCTTTATAATACGTATATGTACAGTGACCGGCAAAAAGTACGCACCAAAGGGGATTTTTTTTTATTTCAAAACTTACCAAATTTTTTTGGCGGTGGAAAAGTTCTGCATGTTCTTGAACAAAAAAGAGCATAGACAAAAGTAGTAAGTATTGCGCTGTATACGAGGGAGAGGTAAAAACGTTAAATTTACTCAAGAATAAAGTGCCCTTATTTTTCACCATAGAAATTTTTTTTTATTAGGAAATGTTGTTTGCACTTAAAAGTTGTCCATAAATACCAAATTTCAGCTTGGTTGCACAAAAAAAGTGTTTTTACTTTTTTTTTGACGCCCCCTCATATAACGAATCGATAGAAGCTATGCGACCTATAAAATCAATATTTGAACAGCTTTTGGGCAATTAGACACATCACTTACTTAAATTTGTTTAAATACGCGAGAACTGGACGTTTAATAAAATAACGTCAAAAATAATCTAACTTTTCTGGTGCACACCGTACATTATTCTATGGATAAGCGGAATAACTTTATGCAAAACAAATGAGAGTTTCTTCATACATTTAACAAATATTTTGCCGTTCTCAATTTTTCAAAAACTCTTAAACTCATTGATACCTGAATTAAAGTTTCAACCCTTACAATAAAATTCGTTTTCATTTAAATCTAGTTGCCATGAAAAATATTTATATTTGTGCTACCGAGCTGAAATTTGGTATCTATGGATAACTTTTAAGTGCAAACAACATTTCCTAATAAAAAAATTTTCCACAGTGAAAAATAAGAGCAATTTATTCTTGAGTGAATTAAACGTTTTCACCTCTCCCTCGTATACGGCGCAATATTTACTCGTTTTGTCTATGCTCTTTTTTGTTTAGGGACATGCAGAACTTTTCCACCGCCAAAAAAAAATGGTAAGTTTTGAAATAAAAAAAAATCCCCTTTGGTGCGTACTTTCTGCCGGTCACTGTACAGGGTGTTTCATTAAGGTCGAAAAGCGGCCATATCTCGAAAACTACTGGGCATAGAAACTGAGGAAAAGAAAAATGATAATAAAAGTGGCCATGAAAAAATTCTGGAAATAATTTTCAAGTTCCGCATTTTGTAATTGAAAAGTAAATTTTTAAATTTTACATAACTTCGAAAATTCCACATTAAGGTATATGTTTGATAACACCATTTTAAAGCTTGGACAATTATGCATCATTTTGGTCTTATGCTCATTGGCGTACCGACTTTAATAAGAGTGGGGGAAGCTGTTGAAAGTGTAATCATTTAAATCGCTTTAACTTATAAACGACTTAACCAATTTTACTAAATTTAAGCTTGTTTGGAAGAGAAAGGTAAGTACCTTTAATTGTCGTATCCAATGTACAAGATAGTTTCTAATAAAATTGCTATAGGGCGCAAGTTGTCTTAAAAATTATTGTTTTGGCAATAACTCTGAAACGAACGGAGATATCGAGCTGCGGTTTTAATATTTTTTCTAGCAAATTTCATCTCCCTCTCGATTACGGTATCATAATTATACCGTATGATTTATTTTTTTGGAGGAAAATCAAAAAATGTATTGTTATTGCAAATTGCGCCCTCTAGCATTTTTTTTGAGAACTATTATGGACAACAAAATACGATTGGTTAAAGTGCATACATTTCTCTTCCAAACAGTCTTTAGTTTGCTAAAACCGGATAAGTCGTTTATACGTTACAGCGATTTAAATGATTACACTTTTAACAGCTTCCCCCACTCTTATTAAAGTCGGTACGCCAATGAGCATAAGACCAAAATGATGCATACTTGTTCAAGCTTTAAAATGGTGTTATGAAACATATACCTTAATGTGGAATTTTCGGAGTTATGTAAAATTTAAAAATTTACTCTTCAATTACGCCCTCTTGCGGCAAAATGCGGAACTTGAAAATTATTTCCAGAATTTTCTCATGGCCACTTTTATCATAATTTTTCTTTTTCTGAGTTTCTATGCCCAGTAGTTTTCGAGATATGGCCGCTCTTCGACCTTAATGAAACACCCTGTATAATATATACATGAGAGCGCACATGTGCGTCCGCCGCCACCAGAGAAGAGGGGCTTGGACGCACAAGTGCGCTTTCCGCACTCAAAGTGGTAAGTTTTTCTCCTCAGGCACACCGTTCTTAATTAAAATAATTAAATAAAATTAGCTCTACTATTTATTATTATTAACATTGATAATGCAAAATTTTGTTTTATAAAAATTATATAATTGTGTAATTAATAGGCATGCTTTCGCCCGTCTTTCCATCGAATAGCGCACTCATTTACTTTTATATTGTTCCACAGAAGGCAATTATTTGCTCCCTTGAATTTTCTAAAGCGTTAATGGGAGTTTTATACACTAGAGTTTTAAGATGACCCACAAGAAAAAGTCCAAACTATTGAGATCAGGGGATCTTGCTGGCCATTGTTGAGCTCCTTCGCGATCTATCCAACGATAAACTGCATCTAAATGGTCGCGAACGATTACACTGAAATGAGATGAGCTCCATCATGCATGTACCACATTTGATTCCCTAGCGCCTAGCGCATATGGTACATCTTCAAGTAATTCAGGTAGTTCTTCTCGGAGGAAATACAGATAAGACTGCCGTTAAGGCGTTAATTATATTTTTAAGAACGTCACCGTTCCAGGATAACTAGATTTATGTGATCAATAATTATTCGTCAATACTGCAAACTGAAGCTAATTTAATTTAAATATTTTATTTAAAAACAGTGTTCCTGAGGATAAAAACACACGAGACCATTTTTATGTAGAATTGATCAGGCTAATCAGAAATAATTTTCAAATGGAAAAATGTCAGTGGCGTACCACTTTTTTTCTAAAAAATATCAGAGGAGCTGTTTGCAAGGACGCCACTGGTGGGACAAAAAAATAAGTTTTATTACTTAAACATGTGGTTTTATGTCCTATTAGTACATGCCAAAATTGAAAATATTATCTAAAGTAGGTACTTTCGGAGACATTACAAAAACTCATTAAAAAAGAAAAAATTCAACACCCTGTACCAAAAAATGTAAGCCCTTTATTATAATATGAACTTGTCTTCATGAAATGACTTATAAGGAATCACACCCTAAAATATAAGCACGTCATTAAGAAACACCCTGTATACTAACGTTATTTATTTTGCAAAAAAGGATAATTCGTAAAATTTACTCCTTATCCTTAAGCCAGCTTGAATCCTACAAAAAAACATGAATTTCTTACGCTGTCCATTATTTTAATTAGTTTAAGTGCAGTCATGTTTGCGAAAAAAACATAAAAATTTATATTTTTTGCTTCAGCAGTTTTCTTTACAATACACTTCCGGAGACTATCAGAAGCATCTCTAAAGTCAAGAAGTTTAAGAAGAGAGTAAACTGTTACATTCTTTAAAACAATTTTTATGCTGTGCGTGATTTTTGTGACATTACGATCTAAAACTTAAAGCAAAAATATTATTTACTTAAAATGTACCGAGCCAGAAGCGTTGCCTATATCTTATCAGGCCAGAAGACCATCGTTATTGGGAGTGGTCCACCTGAAAAAGCCACCATGAAAAGGTAGGGGGATACACTTTCATAAAATATAATTGACCATAATAAATATGCTCTATAAGATGGTCATTAACATTTTTTTAATATTGCCTATTTTCGAAAAAAATATAAGGAAAAGTTTAAAAAAAGTGATTTTTTGAAACGATTATGTAAAAGACAAAAATTAACCTAAGGTAATGCACTAGGATTGAAGCCTCCCAGCCTGCCTAGTAAAGTACCTGAGTACCTGTACTCAGTGGTGATTTTCTCTTTTAAATAAACTAAAGGGTTGACGTGTCTTCTTTTGCCACAAGATAAAGTTACACACCATTTTTTAAAGCAATTAGATAAATTGAATTAGTAGGATCTTCTTTTCTTTTACATCAATATTTTTAATGGTGAATACAAGAAATCTTAGTATTTATACAAATCGTTACAAGGTTTCAATAATAACGTAAGATCAAAAATAATAGTCCTCAAGGTAAGCTTTAAAAATAGCTCCGCATATATGATGAATTACTCATTATTTAGTGACAGGTATTATTTTATGACAGGTTAAATAATGGTAATGTAGGTAAGATATGCATACGATGCTGCAAAGCCAATTTCACTGGTAATTTCCTGGTTCGCCACGTTCTGTTTCGCCACGAAAAGGAAATTTACCTGTTTTAATAGCGTTTTGCCATGGTAATACCTACCCTAACACGTCAGTGCAGATTTGCCACTCGTCCTTTCGTCTATTACGGCAGTGAGGCTACCTGTGTCAATCCCATTGTGCACACACGTTGTGGGCATAATACCCATCATGATATTATGTGGTCGTGTTTTAATGAAAGGCATCGTACCACCAATGCTTTGGAAGGTTGGCATAATCGTCTTAATCGTGCTGTTGGAAAATATAGTCCCAACATCTGTGAATTAGTGTACTATTTAAAAAATGATAGTCAGTATTATGCATTCATTATTGCTCAAGTAAATTTTAATATAACTCCAAAAAACAGAGCCAAACACAATATTAATATTGATTTTATAATTAAAGGCCCTGTAGATAAACTTGTAAATAGTGCATAAATAAGCTTAAATAATAATATGTTATTAAATTAAATTGGATTTATTATTTGTACAATGTCAAATTTAAATAAAAGAACATGTGAAACAATTTTCTTAAGAAAAAAAAAGTATGCTTGGCAAAACAGCACTCGTTAGAAAATATGAAAATTATGCGTGGTGAAATAGCACTTTTTTATTGCCGTGGCAAAACGGCACGTGGCAAATGTGGAATATTCCATTTCATTACAGATCGGTAATAATGCTTACAGACCCTTTCCATGGATTTTGCCACCTTAGGGGTAGAATTTATTGAAATATTGAAATAGAACGTTCAAAAATATTTTTTCAATAGAAACTTTGGTACCCCCCTTTCGTCCCTTCAAGGGCCGATTTACTTATTTCATTATTTCTATTCTATAATATTTATACTATAGGTTTCAAAAAAATTAGAAATACTTGTTTTATTAATAGTATATTTTAGTATTTATGATGAGTTTCAAGAAATTCGTAATAAAAATATTTTTTCAACATAAACTAGGGGCAAAATTTTTGTCACATGTTTATTTGTTCCAACCCAGATAACACCTTTGGTACATTACTATGCAAAGAATATTCCCTCTTCATCCTTATTCGCATATTCGCTTAATAATATTCTTTTCATGTGTCTGGAATCTACCAGTAAATACAAGCATAAAAGGTAAATGAAATGAATGTATTTAGCATATTCCAAAAAGTAACTCGATTCCAGAAGGTGATATGTATATTATATTCATGTGCTGTATCCTACTTATTTTTAGGACTATTGAGGAACATTCCTGGAACGTTCTATTCTGGTTCTAAATGTGGGCGCGGTTTCAGTACGTGTAAGGAAAGTGATTTTCTCGTACCTGCCTGTCCGATATGTAAGAAGAGAAATAGAAAAAAAATAATATAATCAGTTATTCAACCTATAAAATTTGGTCGCGCAACGTGCAAAATTCGTTAGCATCTGTGAACGGAAGTTATCTCGTGGGTTCTCTTGATTCTTTATTGTGTTTTGTAAAAAAATAACGGGAACTATTTGAATTAAAGGACTTCAAACTTTTACTTTGGGTGGTTATGAGAGGAACCCTAAAGAAACATGTGCGACCCAACTGTACTTTTAGTACCTACGGGTAAAATCTGCCTGACCTGCAATAACTATACAAAGGAGCTTTTGGGAAAATACAGTACCGAACATCGTATCGGCGAGAGAGTTTAATATCCTTTAACGACTCTAGGTTTTTATTTCACCATATATTTCAGTTTAATTATTTAACTCCTGAACTTTTGCGGATCGGGTGTTTAATTTTTAACGTCCAGTATTGTGTATATATTTAGTGAGGTTTGTTGTGTGCTGATCAGAAAATAAAATAAAGTAAGTATAGTTTAATTTATTTACACTCTAGCATTTACAAATAATTCATTCCATAGTGATCAACAAGTGTTTTTACTTACCTATTTACCTTATAAAACTTGATTTTTTTTAAACTTAATTAAAAATATTTTGGCAATTACCTAAATATTATGAATATTTATTTACATTATGGTATAATATGTTAAGGATACAATCTGCATGTTCCTAATATTTGTTCTTGATTTGTGTTTCTGGGCCCGGTTGTGGTTTTGGTTAATTTTAATTAGATATAGAAAGCATTCAACTATTACTTGGGAAATGCCAACAGTACGCGTACAGGTACACCTTAAGAGCTAACACTAGTGGCGCCTCCGCCAATTCGTCTTTTGATCAATATTTCGGTACTTTTATCGTTTTATCCAAAATTCAGCCAAATACCCCTCTTAGGAGAACAATTACCAATTTTTTACGTTAAAAAAGGTTGGATTTATAAATTAATAAAAGCAAAAAGAAATATGCGCAAATTTGACAAAATTTCGTTTCATGCTTTTATTATTTTTTTAATTATACTTTTTTTAACTTAAAACTGTCGGTAATTGTACTCCAAAGAGGAGTATTTGGTTGACTTTTGGATGAAACGAAGAAGTTACGAAATATTGATCAGAAAACGAAATGGCGAAGGCGTCACTAGCGTTTGCTCTTAATGCAATCAGTATCTAATGGTAAATACCAAGTAGATAGGTTTTAAAAATACATTGCATAACAATAACTTAAAAATATATAAAAAGTAAGAAGGTACCTCTATAATATGAATTAAAAATATTTAAGTTAATTTATTATTCTTATTTAAGGTATTTTGGAAGGAACTGGGATCTGTTTTTTAAATCCAGTTAAAAAATGAATATTTAATATTGAATTATGTTGAATAATAGTTGTCTTGATTTTTGAAAAAAAATATTATTATTATTATTATGTCGGTTCCAGGCTATTTAACAACGTTATTGTATTTTGGGATAAAACTAAAATATACAAAATTTCACTCAACTTCTTATTTATAGTTAGAATTTATGCTATAATAGGTACCTAATCTGAAATTGTAGCTCTCAAATTAATGTAAACTTTACTATACTATAAAATTATATGACTTTTACTGAGTTTCGTATATTTTAGATTTAAATCAGGCAGGCCATGATCGCAAAATACGATTTTTAAATTTGAAAAGATAACTTTTGGTGTGTCCTTTCAGTCTACATATTCTGGGGGACACACGCTGCATATACCCCAAATGTATTATCAAATTTTATTTTTAGATATTGGAATTGAATCGAATTGGAGAGAATGGGATGTCACAGTCCATAAGAAAAATTTTATATACAGTGCTTTCTAATGAAGTGGCTCAACATTATTCCTGGGATGGCGCAAGACAAAAGAAAAGTTTTAAAAAGCTGAAACTGTAAAATTCTATTCTAGGTACCTACTTTCTACCTATATACATACCTAGCTAATAAGTTGAAATTAAAATCATCATTTAAATTTTCTAATATAAATCATTGTTTTAGATGCGGTGAAGATTCAGTTTAGAGAGGCTACAGAAACCGAAGTCATAAATGTTATTAAGATTTGGTTAGTTAAAGCCAAAGAAAGAATGAAGAATAATAAAGAGGTGAGATTTTGTGATAACCTGTAGATATCTATTAACACTTTTGTGATTCTGCCCATACGGTAGTTAATACTTTTTTAAATATTTTTATAATAAAGATACAGTGTGTCCGCGGATAGGGTCCCCATGCAAGACGGAAAAATCTTTATTATTCATTTTACGACCAAAAGTCATTCTTAATAAAAAGTTCTGCTTGTTGAGAAAATTAATGCACGATAAAAAAATGTTAGATCAGATGTACAGGGTGTTAATAAATTAGGAAAATTTGAAAATGCTTCAAGAGAGAAGTACCATTATTTATTATTTTAGACAAAATGTTAATGAAACAAAGTTGTTTATTATCCAAAATAAAGCCTATAAATATAAAATTTGAAATCTGAATTCTAATTTTTGTTTTTTATTTTTACAATAGAATTTAACATTCAAAATGCAGAATTGTGGAAAAATTTATTATTCTACATATTCTCCTCCAACCTGCACACATTTCTCCAAATTAAAAATAAGTTAAATAAATAGGTCGACAGCACTATAAGGTTTTCATTTTGAATGTTCAAATTCTATTGTAAAAAATAAAAAACAAAAATTAGAATTCGAATTTCAAATTTTGTATTTAGGCATTATTTTGGATTATAAACAACTTTGTTTCATAAACATTTTGTCTAAAATAATAAATAATAGTACTTCTCTCTTGAAGTATTTTCATATTTTTCTAATTTATTAACACCCTGTACATCTGATCTAACATTTTTTTTTATCGTGAATTCATTTTCTCAACAAGCAGAACTTTTTATAAATAATTACTTTTGGTCGTAAAATGAATAATAAAGATACACTGTACCTATACTAATTCAGAATTCAAAATTACTTTTATATTAAAGTAATTAATTTGTTTCAGATGCCCGCAGAAAATACAAAAGAAGATGATATTTTATAAACAAATACCATAATAATATCATGATTTTAAATAATTTGTTAAATAAAAAAGAAAATTAATAAGAACCATATTTTGCTATACCTACTGCATTTGCTGGAAAAGCAAACAGCTTTAATAACAATTAATAAAATATTACAAAAAAATAAGAAAAGTTGTTTCAGTTCAGATGATATCAACCAGAATTTAGGCGTGACTACTGATCTCTATCTATCTGTAAAAATGTCAAACTATAGAAAAGTGTTTTAAGTTACATGTTAAGTTATTACGTTTTAGATTTTGGAAAATCTACATTTTGCAGCTGCAGGCAACTTTCTAAAATAGCCTGTTTACGTCAGGTGCAATGACTGCATGCAACTTCATGCGATGCAATTAAATAGTCGTTTTTAAATGGATAAATTGAAACTGATTGAAAAGTCATCAAAGCGCATGCTTACAGGCAATTTTACTTGCAATTGCACCTAATGTAAACAGACTTTTTTAAAAGTGTCCTGTTGATTCTGTTTTCATATTAAATTATCTATAAAGAATAAGAGATATACTCGAACTACATCCGGGGGCGGATCCATAATAATAAACGAAGTGGGGGCGGGGGGGAGGTCGATAATAAAAAAGAGCTAAAAAAGTACAAAATCAGATCAAATTTAAATAGTAAGCATAAGCCATTTAACCAACTTTTGAGGCTCTGAAGAGGGGGAGGGGGGGCAGCGAGCCCCCCTAGATCCTTCACCGCTTACATCTCACATGTAAAGAATATGCTAGGAATATTATGCATGTTCATAATATATGAAAGGAATATCATGCTAGAAATTAACCTTGTCCTAGAGCATGCTAAGAAGGTGCTAAGCATGACTTTGCTTTAGGCACGTTTTTCGCATGTGATTAGAATATCTTTAATGACGTGAATATCACTTTTTCAGCACATGAAGAGGGTGGAACGTAATCTATTCCTAGAACATTCCTCACACGTGCGCAATGAAAAAAAATGATATTCCTGTCATATGCCGTGTACCTTAAATTATATTCATAGTACATGATAAGGATGTAAAAATGTTATCTGGGAAGCGAGCTAAACTTTTTTACTTATATCCTTTTCTTTAGCGGTTACGTTAGAATCTTATCCCCAACCCCCTCCCGTTTCAACCTCCCAGCGACAATATTTTCTAAATTTTCAAAACACTTACTTCCTTATTTTAACATAGTAAGCATAGTACCAATTTTCAGCAATATAGCTTAAAATTATAGATAGCTATAGGTACCCGGCTCCTCAAAATAGGCTACACCCCTTTTTTCAGCATAATCTGAAAACAATGTTTAAATGTGTAAAATACGTATATGCTTATTTTATTAATGGAAGTTGTATACCAATTTTTAGACCTCCAGTAGTTTTAGTTTCTAAGATTCAGAAATTCCTATAAAAAAATCAACCCTCATTTTTACTTCGTTAGGGGGTGATTTCCGAAAAATGCCTTCTTAGTGCCTACGTTATAAGAAGAAGACCTCCTCGAAATTTCATGATCCTAATAGCAATGGCGTAACTAGCCCTCTGACCTTGGGGTGACCTAGGGCGGGCCTGTTATTGTGACTTGCAGAGGCGGCTTGTGTAGATGCGGGCCGGCGGAGAGCCCGCCCAAAATTTTTTTGGACCACGCCCAAATTTTAACAAATTTGGTCAATAGTCAACAGTAATATCACAAGGCCTCGTTATCGGTTAGATTTTTCAGCTGTCACAAAAACTTTTTTAGGAAATTTTTCGAGTTGAATTTGGACATGTTTATTCTGATCAGATCCCGAGAGCGAAGCTCGGGGGATTTATTTTTGAATAAACAACGAGTATTGTCAAAAAAGTTTGAGTGAAAAATGGAAAATTTAACCAATAAAAAAATGATGGTCGAGTGATATTTGGCAAGATTATTTCGTACATTGTTGAATAAACATGCCCAAAGTTCAACGAGTAGTTTTTTTTCTGGGGGGGGGGGTGGCCTAGCGACGTCTGGGGGGGGGGGGGCGGCCCTCCTAGGCCCCCCCTGTAGTTACGCGCCTGCCTAATAGTAGGGGTTTAGGCTGGGCGATGATGAATCAGTCAGTTACTTCATATTCATATACCGGGTGTTTCTCAAAAGACGTTCACCCCTATAACTTTTCTGTATTTATAGATAATAAAATGAAATGTTGAGATTATGCATAAGAAATAAGTCTGCATTTATTGGCATAATTTTCAATTTGTAAGCAGTTCCGGTTCAACCGGAAGCGACCTTGACTTTGTTATTTTAAATGGGACATCTTGTATATTTTTACTTATTTGGGTTCAGCATAACATTATGAGTAAAATGACACCTCACTTGTCATTTTTTGACTTGTTATAGCATTTTTATGTTTATTTTTTATTTTCAATCTAGAGTGCTACAAATTAATTAAATCTGTTAATTATTAATAGTCAAGTAGGTAGTATATGAAAATTAAAATTATGTTATAATAACTGACTTTCTAAGTTTCACAAGTGTTTAAAAAATGAAATTTCGTTTTCTTGACGTTTACTCCATTATTCCAAATGGAACGATGGTGGTTCACTAGGATATTTAAAACGAGCATTTTTTTTTCCAACAATTTCATACCATAGACTCCTATACTATTTTAAAATTGATACTGAAAAATTTGCATTAAATCCTAATCGCAAATTTAAAAGCGTTATGCATTATTGCCACGACGATGGAATGATTTTGAAAAGCAATATGGCTTTAATGTTGTAATGTCATTAGTTCATAAAACATACAATACATACAATCTTGCGGCTTCAGAAGAATTTTTCTGGTCACTCCAAAAATTAGGAGCATATCAAATTGTTCATTTTCTAGTAAAACTAACAATTTTATCTGATTTACAATGTAAGTTTAGTAAATGAATGACATTACAATTTTAATTTAAAACCATATTCGTTTTCAAAACATTAGCTGCTTTTTATTTGCATTCTCGATCAGTTCACTTTCAAATGAACTGACCTAAAATGATCTGATCCAAAATACATCAAATAAGCTGCTTTTTATTTGCGTTCTCGATCAGTTCACTTTTAAATGAACTGACCTAAAATGATCTGATCCAAAATGCATCAAATAAAACTGGCTTTTATTCTGTTCCGGACTACGTCAGTGTCATTTGTCACGTAAATTTTCTTGAGGTTATGGTAATCCTCAATTTGATTATATTTTACAAGAAATAAACACTTTGATGTACTTACTATTATAGCTAATTTCTCCTCCGAATCCTCTGATTTTAAATTTTAGATTACGGGCAAATATTTTATAATTGTATCTGTGGTTTGAGGTTAGGCTTCGCCAAGTATCTGTCAAAACAACTCCCACCTTTTACTTCTGACCAGTTCACTTTAAGTGATCGAAATTTGCGGGTGGTGCAGTTAGGGGCAAAGGGGGAAGTGACCGGGTCACTTACAAATCAGATCAGTTTGTAAATAAAACATCCTAATTGTCAAATTTTAGTCATCTGGGTCAATTTGACCTGATCCAAGATGCAAATAAAAAACAGCTCCTTATACATTGTTTATCAAAGCTTCCTTTATGTTTCTTTAGATATATGACAGGCCGGCCATAATGCATAACGCTGTTAAATTTGCGATTGAGACTTAAGGCAAATTTTTTCGTGACAATTTTAAAATAGCATAGGAGCGTTGGAAAAAAAATGCTTGTTTTAAATATCCTAGTGAAGTATCATCCCTTCATTTGCAAAAATGGAGTAAATGTCAAGAAAACAAAATTTCATTTTTTAAACGCTTGTGAAACTTAGAAAGTCAATTATTATGACATAATTTTAATTTTAATATACTACTTGACTATATTAACAGATTTAAAAAATTTGTAGCACTCTAGATCAAAAATAAAAAATAAACATAAAAATGTTATAACACGTCAAAAAAAAGACAAGTAAGGTGTCATTTTACTCAGAATGTTATGCTGAATCCCAATAAGTAAAAATATACAAGATGTCCCATTTAAAATACCAAAGTCAAGGTCACTTCCGGTCGAACCGGAAGTGCTAACAAATTGAAAAATATGCCAATAAATGCAGACTCATCTCTTATGCATAATCTTAAAATTTCATTTTAATGTCTATAAATACAGAAAAGTTATAGGGGTGAACGTCTTTTGAGAAACACCCGGTAGTATAGAATATAATGAAAAATGTTTATAATGAAGTTGGAAAAAAGAACGCGATTGCGCAGAACAGTTCTTAAGACTATGTTTTTAAATTAGAAATGATCACTACACGAGCTTTCGACTATTTTTTAAATAAAAATTGATTGCAGAGAGATGTTGGTTGACAACCAAATGGCTTGGAAAGTCGCCTAATGAATGGCAGGTTCCTGCACTGAGAAAAAATCATTCTATTCCTTATACGAAATCACATACTCTTTATACAACTATTTAATACTATGTGAGAGCAACGCGCTTTCCTACTGTAAGACAACGAAAATTGCTAGACTGTTTTGTATAGTGATAATTGATAATATCACGGTTATTAAGCCAATAGGAAATAGTTAAGTTAATGCTACCATAGGATGGTATAGCCATTATATCTTTGAATACTCACAGTAATTATCAAGCTCTATTGGAGGTGTAATCTGGTTTCATATACTGTATTAATTTCGACTGGCATATGTAATGAAACTTGACATTAATCATAATAATATTTACTTGCCACTTGCTACAGCATATACGTACCACTAAATATCAGTACTGTAGTTCTCAAAAACTTAAATAGCTTCTAGTGTGATATTGTTCTTGTCCTTTAACATTGTATAAATATGATTATCTATTATGTAACATGGTTTACTTCTATTGCTGTTTCTGATATGCAAAGTTTAAAAAAACTTCAATACAATGTAAAAATAAATTAATTGAAGCAGGTATTGGTACGATCAATAACATTCAAATTCAGACAGGACAGCTAGAAGACTCCGAACAATGATATGACCTGCGCAACAAATACGTTAAAACTAATAATACGGCGCGCGGCGATTGCCGATCCCTACGAACCCCCACCAACGTCTTGTGGATTATAGGTTCTAACGCATACAATTCGTTTTTGGGGATGCTTTCTTAATTGTAAAGGAAGCGCTTTACTGGGAACAAAATGCGTCGCATTGAGAAGATTCAACTTATTTCTTAACAAACTTGCTGTATTTAAAGTAATTCATTAGTGAACAAGACTGTGCTGCTAATGAAACTGATTACTGACCAACAAACATACTATTCTAGCAAATCTAAAATTGATATAATACTAAAGCGGGTTTGATACACTAGCAATTTATTTAATATGGGTAATAAAAAATAAGCTATCAATACAAACTATGTCTTAGCAAACCTGTTGTATTAGGTAATTTTTCTCAGTCTCAGTGTGAGCAACCAGAGTGCCAGGAAATTTTCAAGCTATTTGGTCGCACGGGTTTGTTCGGGTTTGTTCGGTAATCGCCCAGAGAATGGGTCCCTTAAGTGACCCACATTTATTATTAAAATTAAATTCTCGTTTTCCAATATCATAATAACCAGTTCTATATAAGATGCACTTATTGAAGACATAATAAGGATTATTCATTATTGCAGCAAGCATCTGATGTTATTCTGGTAATAACAACTATCAGTGTGTGCTGATTTAAAGATTTATATAATTTCAACGCACCCAGTAGCGCCGAAACAAGGGATAGAAAAGGAACTTAAAAGGCATGTTTCTATTAAAACCATGCAATACAACGGCTTTTAGGTTGTTGGTGCGAAACACCTAGATGTTTTAATATCTGTACTCCGGAGGCATAAGACACCATGTCCAATTTTTACAAAAATTAGGTAACTATGTAGTTTTATTCAGAAAATTAAACTCTTTTGTGGGGCATACAACATCAAGTCCAATTAGTTAGGGTAGTTGAGAAACAGGGTAGTCTTTTAACACTATGTGCATTTTTAATCAGAGGCCTAAGACACCAAGGTAATAATATCTGTATGCCTCGGATCTTTAGTAATATCTTTAGCAACACATTTAGCGCATAGAACACTATATAATCACTTGGTGTTATATGCCTCTAACTAGATCTATATAATAGTAGGTGGGGATTACACATAATGTTAAACGCCAGCTAATTATCGGCATTTGGGCGGCAATAAGTTTTTATTTGGTCTATTATTACTTTTCCTTTTACCAACATACATACCATTTCCATTTAATATACCTACTCATTTTTTGTAAAAATTGGAAATAATGTCGTATGCCTCCCGAGTACAGTATTATGGCTTATAATTTTTTACAGGTATAGAACACTATGTCCCTCAAAATACAAATAATTTGTATTATTGCAATTATTATGATAGTTTGTTAAAATTTTTAAAAAAATCACTTACAAAGAAACACTAAATAATTAATACTTTGTGTAGTGAAAGTAAGAAAATACATTCATAAATCAACACTAACCTCAAAATTATGTTAAAACTTAACTGTTTTTACTAAATTCTACAAATCGAGCTGATGGCACATAGTGTCGTATGCCTCCGCGGTACAGATATAAACAATATTATATTCTCCTATTAAATTATATATTAATTATTATTATTGAGGGGAATACTGTTAATTAAATAATTTTGACGTTTTCAAATTAAGTTAATACCTAATTAATTATTGTAAAAATCCAAAAACAAATATAAAGGTGTATATGTCGTAGGCTGATAGTGAAATCCGTCATTTCATGAAAAGCCTAGTCACTTCATGAAGCGTCGGCAGATTGTGTAAAAACATGAAATTACACGATCTGCCGCGTCACTTCATGAAGAGACCTTGACGTTTCGGCGTATTATGTATAACACAATCTGCCTAATTTTAAATATCGTCACTTCATAAAATGCCACAAAAACAAGGCATATTGTGTAATTCCGTCTAAAAGGTGTATTGGCAACTGGTTTGTTCGGGTTTGTCAGAGCATTTTTTTTATTTTTATAAAATAATATTAGTTGAAAAAATTTAATTAAAAAAAAATGCTCTGGGGAACAACGAACAAACCAGTTGCCAATATACCTTTTAGACTGAATTACACAATCTGCCAACTGACATGACATCGTTAGGTACTACATGAAGTGACGATATTTAAAATTAGGCAGATTGTGTTATACATAATACGCCGAAACGTCAAGGTCTCTTCATGAAGTGACGCGGCAGATCGTGTAATTTCATGTTTTTACACAATCTGCCGACGCTTCATGAAGTGACTAGGCTTTTCATGAAATGACGGATTTCACTATCAGCCTACGACATATACAAAAATTTGCAAGATTGGTGTAGCAGTAAGGACATTAAGTTATCGTTTACAGAAAATGTACTTTTAGCATATTTTAGCGAACTTAACACTAAATATAAAGCATCGTCTCTATGGACTTTCTACTCCATGTTAAGACACTCAACATAAATAATTGAATCAATATAGAGAATTATTTACAATTACGTGCGTTTCTTAAACGTCAATCATGTAGGTAGCTAAAAAGGCAAAAACGTTTACGCCAGAACAACTTAATGATTTCATAAACGAAGCTCCTGATGAGAAATATCTGGCGACTAAGATAGTAGAACTCACCATATTTCAATCGTTTTTATCATCTAGTTAGTGATGCCGCCGAGACGAGAAATTCTCGTGTCTCGTCTCGTCTCGTCTCGTCTCGTCTCGTCTCGTCTCGTCTCGTCTCGTCTCGTCTCGTCTCGTCTCGTCTCGTCTCGTCTCGTCTCGTCTCGTCTCGTCTCGTCTCGTCTCGTCTCGTCTCGTCTCGTCTCGTCTCGTCTCGTCTCGTCTCGTCTCGTCTCGTCTCGTCTCGTCTCGAGACGAGAGTGAAATTTTTTTCTCGAGAGAAGTCACGAGACGAGACGAGAGAAGACCGTTTCTCGTCGAGAAATTTCTTGTTGTTTCTCGAATTTTCTCGAATTTTCTCGAATTTTCTCGTTTGTTAGAACACTGAATTTTAGGTATCTCCTAATATATAGACAGAAAAATAATGTGTTTAACGTTCTCACTCTTATTATTATTATTAATATATATTATTCTCGTATTGTGAAGGCATTTACCTTAAAACAGATATTCAAGAGAACATAATCAAATTGTCTAGCCTCTTTCTTCTGTCTACGGTTAGTAGTTGACATTTTTAAATAATTAACCAAATCAGAAAGAAAGCATTTTCGATTGAAAACACAATATCGAAAAGGAACCCAGTCAAATTTCATTCACAAGGCGAAAGACGATAGATTTTGACTAAATTTAACAATTTTGTATCAAAAATTCGAAATTCGCCAAAAACTTCTCACACAAAAATCATTAATAAAAGTGTGAATTTCATTTCATATCTCTCTTACTAGTTTTAATATTTGACATTACTTTTATAACACCCTGTATATCAACCGAAACTTTATTAGGAAATCACAGATGAAGACAACGGAGGGCCATGAAACTAGTGTTATAACAATAGCATTAAGTTAATAGTCTCAATATGACATTAGTAAATAAATTAAAAATAAAAAGTCTAATATAATAGGTAAAGTGATATTCAGTACGAATAATTCAAGTGTATGCCTTATTTTGCCTCATTTTATTACACAGGTCTCAGACATAAATTTGGCTATTGAAAATAATTATTAAGTGCGGTAAATGATACTTTTCCGCACGAGGTGGCAGTTGCACGAACGGCTCGAAGCAAGTCCGGGCATGCCCCTAAGTGAGTGTGGAAACGGAACTTTTCGCACATGTTACTTACAATATTTTTCCTAATTGCGTAAAATTAAGCTTGTTCGTAATAAATTTTTGTATTTTTGGGGTAAAAGGAGCAAAAAATAAAGTGAATTTTTAAATTTTGATATGTCAGAGCATTTTCGGAAATACTTCTTTAAGTTCTTTCTCTTGCACTTTCTATTAATGTAATAAAAAAATTAAGGTTTTTCCCCGGATGACATTCTGGGCTGATCCCTTTATTTAGTCGAATATTTTCCAAACTATTGCAGTTAATTATGCCCCGAATTATGCCAAAAAATAAATAATAAAAGAAGGGTAGTACCATTATGAATCAATTATTAATATTATAAATCGTTCTCTATTCTGTATCTTTTACCACCCCGTATATTTTGGACTGAAAATACCTCGGTGCCAAGCCTATTACATTACGTGAATTATGTCTTATGGCCGCTTGCAATATTTTGTTGATCTAAGAAAAATAGTTTCTAAGTCACATGACTAACAAACCGACTTATATTAAACTCTTCTGCGATACGACCAGATACTTTTAAATGTATACCCCCTTTAAGATTCGTATAAAAAATATTTTTTATGATTCCCTACTCACGAGAAAAAACGAGACGAGACGAGACGAGACAATGGCACTCTCGAGCGAGAAAAACGCTTTTCTCGTCGAGACGAGATAAAAAAAAATTCTCGCCTCACGAGACGAGACGAGAATGGGCCAATTCTCGTCTCGTCTCGTCTCGCGGCATCACTACATCTAGTCAATTACATAATTTATTTTAGGTTGCTTTAATAATGGACATTATGGGTGCTTGGCGTGAAAATTACAGATCTAGAAGATCATGGATCTATTTTTATGGTCAGTGTACCAAATACAAAAATAAAAATTGCCAGATAATTCACTGTTAGGGGAAATTTTTATACCATAGCTAAGAAATATTTAAATCTGCGTCCTACCGATATATCGCAAACGATATTATTCTTTAAATTTCAAAATGGAAAATATCACTCTATCACTCAAAAAGAATTGGCATTAATAAATTTGGAGCAATGGGGGAAGACATTGCTACATTTTTAAAATTACCAGAATGTCAGAATCATTATTTGATAACAACACGTTATAGAAAATAAAAAGTCGCAATGAAAATGTGGAATTAATTTTTCTCTGTAAATAAAACCAGCAAAAAATAAATATGAATTAAGAATTTTCAGTTTCTTTCGATAGTCTTCGGAAGTACTCGGAATTTTCCAAATTTTTTTTTCGAGGCATGTTAATTGTCGCTAAATTGCACAACTTTGCCTTAATTTGAATTTCGCTGTATCTTTAACCGTTTACGAGATCCCAATGGTTAGCTTCGAATTTGTAACACCCTGTATTTTTAACAGTTTTAATAAGGCATCATGTCATTAAAATTAAGCAAAAATTATTTAAAAACTTATGGGTTTACCTGAATTTGTGATAATTTAAGTAAAAAGGCCAAATATATTTTTATAGATGCAATTTTGCAATTAGAAAGTTAAATAGAGATATTAAAGAAAAATTCAAAGTAGGAAGAAAAAAATGACAAAAATTCTATCGTATCTTTTGACTCTGTTTCTCATGTAGCAGCTTTTTCAGTTACCATTTCGTTTTCAAAATATACTATATTTTGTGTTAAGCCAACTTTAAAAATTATTTTCTTCCAAAAATAGCCTGAATTGAAAATCTGTTACAAGACTAATAACATTTCAGCTTTTAGCTGGCCAGTGATACCAAATTTATACCGATTTAATTAAATTTGACTAGTAATATTTAGTGAGAGCCGAACGCCCGAAACTGTTTTTGAAATATTTATCTAGATCATTAATTATACCGTGCGAGCAAAAATTATTTGCATCAAAGAGGGCCTTGCATCTAAGGACGTAATGCTTAGCCGTAGAGCTTAATACCTGTTGGGTGTCAGTAACTACCTGAATTAACAATCAATCAGTTATTCCGTCATCTTTGACAGTCGTTACAAGTAATTGGATTCATCGCTAATTTTTACAATTTCTTGAACGATTCACACAATGGGCTTTACGGAACAGCACAAAACATTCATGGTTGAAGCGTATTTTCAAAACGGGGTTAGAGTAAATGGTGAGTGGCAATACAATCCGGGTTTGTGCATGGACGATTTTCACGAACATGTTCCTAACGTTGCTTTTATTGCTGGGGATTTTTATCATTGCCTGAAAAGAACCGTGGCTGTGTTTAGGGAAACAGGTTCTATACAACACAAAAAAGGAGCAGGAAGACCATCTGTAAAAACAGAAGAACTTGTTGCAAACGTTAGTGAAATAATGCAAAATACGCCAACAAATTGGATAAGACGCCTGTCCAAGAAGTGGGAAGATCTTATGGAACATGCAGGACTATTCTTAAGAAGCAGCTAAATTTATTTAAGCAGCTAAATTTATTTCTTTATAAAGTGCAAGTATTCCAAGAAATACAAGTCGCAGATTTTGAAAGACGCAGGAATTACTCTCAAGGGTTTACCCAAAATTTATTGGAAAGAAATGATTTATTAGACCTGACATTTTTGTATATTCTTACTTTGTTAATTTTGTAAACAACAAAAACAAATTTGTATTTGTCTACTTATTTTATTACTCATTAGTTTGGCATATCATGTCATAATATGAATTTGACAACATTTTAACCTAGATTTGGTTAGATATATCATCCCCATATCATTGTGATCTAATCCAAGCCCTACGTTTTTTAATTCAAGCCCTCTTTGATGCAAATAATTTTTGCTCGCACGGTATCTAATTAACAAATATATCTTGAATGAAATTCAATAGGTGCCTACTATTTAGTGATAATGAATAAGAATGAAATTTTTAACATAATTGAAGAAAAAACATGCTTTTTTAGTTTGAAACAAAACATAGATGTTGCTTTTCGAACTCCTCATGTTAGTATTGCACTTTTACATTTAAATAGTTTATAGAATTCAAAATCGTGTATTTTTGCGTTTTAAAACTTAAAACAATGATAAACAATCAATTTAGTCTAGTAATACTTTATTTAAAGGCTTATATCTCTGGCCCCCGTAAATAAGCAAACAAGTCACCAAATTTGCAAAAATGAGATATTTACATAATATGATTGTAGAGCAAACCATTACTTTTTTTGTAAGTAAGCACATAAGTCGAATATCACTCATCTTACGTATTCTGTAAACATGTGACTTTTCGAATATAACAAAAATGTATGCTTTAAATATGATAAATTGAGTTATTTTACTTCTTGATAATATTAGTTTTTAGTAATAGGCCAGATAAGTAAACTTATCTTGTTGTTCACGGCGGCGGTGTAAGTCATCTGTTTGTTCTCTCAGTAGGTGGTTGTTTTTGAGGTTATAATAATTATCCAGTAGATAGAATATTATATCGACGAGTTTGTATTATTATTTAAAATTGGGAGGAAAACAAGCAGCAGCTCTCAGACTATTAAAGCTACATAATGGACCCATTACAATTAACAAAGACAAGAAAAAGAACCTTATGGAACTTTTGCCACTTATTGACATGGAGTTTCGACCTTTTTATGAAGGTTTATTGGTAGCTGATGTTTCTGACATAGATGCAGATTTAGTAGAGATCGATCCCGACGAGCAATAGTAGCCCAATAATATTAGTATTATTTTTTTGGTCGTGTTGTTGTGCTTAATACGTTTTTACCATTGCAAAATAAATAATGATAAATGAATATTACCTTTATTATAATATTGAATAGGTCTTCCTAAGTATGTATTTTAAAACACACAGTTAAGATATCTCGAGTTATCCTAAAATGTATCTTAAATTATAATTGTGAATATCCGGATTAGTCGCTCAAAATACACTTAAGATCGTTTCCTTGCATATAACAATATTCTAACTTATACATTACCTATTTTAGTTGTAAAAATCAGTAAAAGATTCCCTCGAAGATTCCCATAATACCTTTTAGGCAATTTACCTCAACTAAATTAATATTGTTTTGTCTCTCCTGAAAAATTTTATAAAGTCGACTTATCTGTTTATTCTTGGGGGCCAGAGATATATTAGTGTAGATCCTAAATCAGCAAATTATAAAGAAAATATTATGCATAATATTATAATAATGATAGAAAATTCAATAAGTATATCAATATTTTGTTTAACAATGCTTTTCCATACTGACCAGCAGCATTTTTATCTTCCAGTGACGTAATGACTACGAAATTGGGTCCCTAAATGGGTTTATCTTCTTCTGTAGTAGTATCATAGACCAGGGCTGAAGCATTTCAAAATGGTAAAAAGTGAAAAAAAATAATAGTAGGATAAAACGGATTGGAAAACGAAGAGAGTATAACAAAAATGAAAGGAAAAATAATTTACGGGCGATCCGAGGTCGGGAAGTGGAAAGGGGTGAGTTTTTAAGGATAGAAAACGATTTATCTCGATTTCCGGCAAAACTACAAGTCCTATGGAAAAACGTTAAACGGCAAAATTGTAGGTAATAAAAAGATCTACAACTTTTGTATTTACACTTTTTTCACATAACCTCAAAATTATGTGAAAAATTCAAATAACCAAGTTTTTGGTTTTTTATATTTATCTTTTACAAAAAAATTTTTTTTCACGAAATTTGGTGAAAACTTACCTTTTTATGTTCCAAATACACTGTAATTTTTTTGATTTAAAATATTTATTTTTTCACCTTATTTTGACTTAATATCGAAAAATCACCCTAATTTTCAATCGAAAATTCTCACGTCAAAATATCAAAAGTCGGTGGGCTTTCTGTTCGCTGAAATCTCCACTTTCTGATGGTGTTAAAAAATATAAATTACTATGGGAAATATTCTCAAAAAATGCAAAGAAACGAAAAAAACTCTAATCCGAAATGTTTTTTTAAAATCATTATGTACAATTTTGAGCTATTTATTAAAATTTATACTTTAATTACTCGAAAAACGTAAGATTCCATGTTACATTGATGAAAAAAAAGTCGAAATATACTACTATAATTAACAACCAAATAAGTTAATAGAGTTAATATTTAATAAGACGTTCGTTTCTTTGCCTTTTTTGAGGACATTTACCATAGTAATGTATATTTTTTTACACCATCAGAAAGTAGAGATTTCAGCGAACAAAAAGCCCTCCGACTTTTTTAAAAAAAGCAGATATTTTGATGTGAAAATTTTCGATTAAAAATTGGGGTGCTTTTTCGATATTAAGTCCAAATAAGGTGAAAAAATTAATATTTTAAATAAAAAAAAATACAGTGTGTTTGGAACATAAAAAGGTAAGCTTTCACCAAATTTCGTGAAAAAAAAATTTTTTTGTAAAAGATAAAAATAAAAAACGAAAAACTTGGTTCTTTAAATTTTTCACATAAATTTTGACATTATGTTGTAGATCTTTTTATTACCTACAACTTTGCTATTTAACGTTTTTCCATAGGACTTGTAGTTTTGCCGGAAATCGAGATAAATCGTTTTCTACCCTTAAAAACTCCCTTCCGCTTCCCGACCTCGGATCGCCGATAAATTGTTTTTCTTTTCATTTTTGTTATATTCTCTTCCTTTTCCAATGGGTTTCATCCTACTATTTATTTTTTTTGTTTCAAAAATTATCGACCCTGGCTCTTTTGTCTTTGTTGTCGAAAAAAAATTAAATTTTTTTAAGTTGTCAATGTTGAACGTTTATCTAAATCCCATTGCACAAAGTAGAAAAATATCCTTACCTTAAAACCTAGTGTTGGCACAAAACAATGAAAGCTTAAATTTTAAATTTTATATTCTACAACGTATCTTTACAAAATCCAATTTGTACAACCGGTAGGTACTATACCTAATATAATAGGAGATGCACTTATTGAAACCTTAAAATATATTTTTTTTTATTATTGCAACAAGAAGCTGATATTATTCTGATAATAACTACTTAGCGTAGGTACTAATTTAAAGATTTAGATAACTTTAACGAACTGGATCAAATTGTGCAAACGCTGGGCTGACTGATTACAGGTTGAGAAGTCGCCGCGCCGGTAAGTGAAGACCCATTACATTTACCAAACCGTAGTATTGTAAGTATCGAAATAATTATTGTAATTTAAAGTTTGGGTGTTCTGAAACATGGGGGGATGTGTATACACACGATGACTAGAGGGATTTTAGAAAGGGGGCACTCATCAAGGCTTGAATCTCAACTATATAAGTTCATCCGAGATAAAATATTACAAGTCAGTCACCTTTTGTACTTAAACATGAAGGTAAATAAATGTTTACCAATTTTTTTTTTTTCGTATTTCTCGTTTGTTACGCAACATAAACGTTACATTCTATACACAAAGTGCGGAAGAGGATGTTTATATTGTTCATTAATCATTTTTTCGATTTCAGGTGTTCGTCTGCCTCTTAGTAGTAGCTACCGCTGCCAGTTTGGCTCAAGGTATGTATTTGTTTTTAATAATTATTGGTGTGATATTAAGATTTCAGAAATTGGTCCGTTCATATTTTTGTCATTAAATACCTGCTTTTTTTCTTACCAATTTGCGAGATATTTCTTCGTACGTAACAACTTGTATACCCTAAGTACAAACAGTCCTTTCTGTTTTTAAGAAACCTCTACACGAAAATAATTTTATATATTCAGTATAAAAAAATTATATACGTATTTTTCGTATGTTTTTGATTTAACAACGCGAAATTTTATTTAAGTTTTGCAACAAAAAAAATATTGGGATTTATAGTAGTTTTGGACCATAAAAGTGCATTTTAAACAATTGATAGCGATAAATTATAGAGGTATGGATATAATATGAGAGTTGTTAATAAACAAATTGTTTCAAAATTATTTAAGTAGAAAACAAAAAGTAATAATATTTTTTTTTTAAATGTTTTATTCAGTAATATTGGGGCACCGCAAAATAGCATTTAGGGCTATAATCATTATTTGTTCTTTATATAAATGAGGTGCCAAATGTTTTGAAATAAAGTTTCATTCAAATGTTGCTGAATTAATTTAGAAAATCCAACAGTTTCTTTTTTGGAAAATTTTTGAAAAAGGGACATTTAAGGTGGTATTTTTTATAAAAAAAACATAATATAGTGTGTCCCAAATTAGAGATAATTATGACATCAATTATTTTTTTTAATGGCAACTCTAGTTTTTTATTGACTATTTTTAAACTGCATATTAAATTATAAATAAGTACCAAATTTCAAACTTTTATTCCTTGTCATTTATAATAGATATATCAACCAAGCAACAATTTATTTAATTGAATAATAAAAAGAAACCTTCTATCCAATGTTGTCCATTCACTATTTGGCAATATCCTAAATGCATTTAAAACTCGGTTTAAAAACTTTTAATTACTTTGGGAGAAAATCCTCAACATTTATGTATAACTTATTATAATATATACACTTTAAAAATAATCAATAGAAACTAGGGTTGCCATTTAAAAAAAATATCGATATCGCCATATCTTTAATTTAGAACACACTGTATAAATTTGGTTTTTATAAAAAAAAAGACCACAACATAAAATAATAATACACGTGCCCAATCATTTTCCACAAAAAAAACTGTACTGGATGTACTGCATTCCACGTTAAAAACTCACACTTTATACCTCTAAACTCTAAAGGGTAAAAATATTTTTGTATGTATAGAAATTTTAGCTTCTGAATTAAAATGTATATAAAGTTGGTTAAAAGTGTATATGTATTTCTAAATCAAAATTTATGATTATTGGAAATAATGTAAATTATACAAATACTAGCGTGTACCCGGCATGCGTAGCAACCCGCTGGTATAAATATAAACCCGAACAAACCCGATATATTAGTACCAGGCATGCCACTTTCTGAAATTGCACCCGTGCGAAGCCGGGGCGGGTCGCTAATTATACATAAAAACCTTCCTCTTGAATCACTCTATCTATTAAAAAAAACCGCTTCAAAATCCGTTGCGTAGTTTTAAAGATTTAAGCAGGGAAAGACAGGCGATAGCGACTTTGTTTTATATTATGTTAAGAAGATAAATATATTTACTGGTGATAAAAATTTAGAGATTATACATTCTTTTAAATATTTCCGAATAATTTTAAATTCAAAATAAAATTTACGCTTCAAACACTTTTATCTAAATTATTGCAAAAATGATTACTTAGTCAAAATTAAAGTTTAATGTCAATAATAACAATTTATAATACAATAATTTTACCTCTTTTTTATATTTTTCAACTATTCATGGCAAATGACAGGGACTACAAATTTTGCAAAATAAATCAATGCGTGTTATTTTAAATGTGGATAAACGCAGTGGAAAAATGTTACAAATTTATTATTTTTTAAGATTTGTACTTTCATTTTTAAAATAAATACACTGCATTACATAAAACATTGCGTACTACCTACTCATATAAAAGATTTTATAACTAAAAATTTTGAAAATCATAACTATTCAGCTAGGTATAAAAGGGATTTTTGTCTAGATAGGGTATTAAAAAATTTGACATATAGGTAAATCGGTTTTCTTTAAAGAACCGAGTGAATATAACAATTTGGATATTTGAAATAAATCTCAGCTGTTTAAAAAAAATTTAATATATATTATTAAAGAATTATTTATTTATAAAACAGAATAATAACTGATAAAATACTACTTACTACTACTACTACTATTACCACTACGACTAACTAGTCATCTTGTTTATCCCAGGTTATAATATTATATTTGAACTTATTTCGTAAGAGTTCGTCTCAATTTGTTATGCGCGCTATGTCTTAATTAGCTTTAATTATGCATAGCGTTGTTTTCTATAAAATCTTTTATTTTTGTTACTATGATAGTAACACGATAGATTTGTGAAATTTTCATATGTGTAATACTCTTAAAAGCAAACACTAGTGACGCTTTCACCACTTCATTTTTTGATTAATATTTCGTTACTTCTTTGTATTATCCAAAATTCGGCTACTAGTACTCATCATTGGAGTATAAAAAGTATGCAGTATGGCGACGCAGCAGTAAGGAATTCGCGTCCAAACATGAGGCCATAATGACATGGTTTCATTCATTTTCGTTTAGGGATGTCCATAGAAAATGTATCGCGGAAAAACATCGATGTTTGGAATTACATAACAAATCGCAAATCTAATGATTCTAAGCTCACACCTTAATTGAAACAAAAGGTAAAAGGTATAATAAAGATCGAGAGGCAACAGCAAAATAATTATTTTACGAATAAAATTAAGGCCCAATACATCGATTAAATGTAAGTAAATTTCATTGTGGTTTCTTTGACAGAGCAGTTAAAAAAAAATCAGTTTATTGGTTTTGTGTAATTTGCTGTGTATTATCATCAAAATATTCATTATTGTTATAATACACTTTTTTTAATAATAAATATTTAACAGTTCTTTTAAACATTTTCAAATCTGACATTATTTTAATATAAAATTATATAAGATAATTAAAAAAATGTTTAGAACCATAAATTACAGATTTAGAAGAGAAAGGTATATTGAAGTCTGATATTATCTGTGGGTAAATTATAATTATATGTATGTTCTTATGAATCAAACAAACTGTTTCTGATATAAAAATTAAGGAAGCTTATTTTTTATATACCTAATATTTCTATAATATGTTCAAAAAAATATTTTGAATAATCTAACTTCCTAAAAACTTTTATAAATTTGGGGTTGTTAATTATTAGCTTGTCAAAACTAATATAGTGAACATTTAAAAGTTAATATTATGTTGGTTTTAGTGATATTAAAAGAAACTATATTTGAGCCACACCACAGTTTAAAATTTACTAAAACTTCATTAATTATTTTATTTAATTCAATATAATAATTACATCATAGTATTGTTGTATCATCATCAAACATGGTAAAATTACCATTTAAAAATATTGAGAAGAAGTCATTCATATAGATCAAATATAGTAAAGGACCGAAAATTGAATCTTGAGGTACCTACGCCACAATTAACTTTAATAATTTTTTGATTTCATACAATTTAACAATACCACCTAAGATTTTTCAGATAAATATGATTTAAACCAATTTAATGGTATACCTACCTCCGAAGCCTTAAAAGTTCAATTCTTTAATAATATGTAATGGTAACAATAAGTTAAATATTACTAATAAGAATCCAATTTAACATTTTCACAATAATAATATATTATTTTATGTTTTTGAGAGCACTTTGAGGTTTAAATTTTTGTTGGCGATAAGACCGTGCTAACAGTGCAACCATTTTAATATTTTATTAATTTCTTGAAACTAGCTAGATTGTAGACAAAGCGTTTGTGAAATTTTTATGCGTATACGATACTAAAATACTAATTTTGAAGATTGCAAGTAAAAAAAATATTTAAATTTTTATGATCGCGCACTTATCATTATGGCACATGCAAAAAGAATAATAATATAACACATAAACCTTCTTTTCAATTGCAAAATACTTTTTCATAACGATTTATGGATTTAGAAGTAGAAGTCTAGGCAAATTTTATCTTAAATTTAGACTTAGGATTATCTGATGTGTGTTTCATCATTTGATTTAAAGAAATTAAAGATATAGATGCAATAATAATAATTGTTCTATAATATGTATATAAGATTTGTGCCTGTTGTATTGTTGAAAATTTTCGGAAACAGGACAAAGAGTAATTTGCCAGAAAATTCAAAAAACAAGATATTTTAAGGATAACAGGATTTATTTACAAAAATACACGTGAAAATACAATTATTATTAAAGTAAGTGTTTTGTATATAACTTTTTTGCAAATGCTGCCTTTTTTTTATATTCCTGTCGCTTTCTCTCATAAGAAACCAACAATAATCTTGCATCTGCATTGCTGGATCTAATCTGCCTTAGTAGCGTTGCTCCATTGTTAGTATGTCTTGGTGGAATATTTCTACTTGTTCGTCACTAACCGCACCTCTTATTTTCTGGGAAAAAATTTAAATAGGAGTACAAGGAGTGTATTTTAAGAGATATACGTCGCCCCATTTTACAGTAGCTTTCAAGTAATACTTCTACAAGTTTTTCATAGTTTTCTGCATTCTTGTTTCCTAAAAACTCCGAAAAAATTCTTTTAAAAGAAGTCCGCGCAGCCAATTGAAGACCACCTAATTTTTTACCAAACTGTTTATTCCTTAGTATTTTTCTAATTTATGGTCCAGCAAACATGCATTCCTTCCCTAAACTTAGCATCACTTAGTATAGGAAAAATGTGTTTAAGGTTCCTGTTTCTTAATGTAATGCTTTAACGAAATTTTTTATTAATCCCAGGTTAACGTGTAATGGAGGTAACTTTTTTAAGATCAACAAGAGGTATACTTGTTTACGTTAGCTTGACCTGGAATATATTGATCACTCGGAAACCATTCTTTTACTTGGTAACAATTACTCTCTGTTACTCTACTATTCCAAAGACAAAGAAAACAGCCCAATTCTTCGCAATTCCACCCTGAAGTCCTAGTAATAGTTCTAAGACTTTCGGTCACCACATAAAATATTTGCCACCTATACGTATCATAGCTTACTGCATTTAGAATAAGTGACATACTTCCGTATATTTCAACTGTGTGCAAGAGAAATAGAGGTTATAACTTGCTGCCATTATGAAGCAGAATTGCTTTTAAAGTTATTTTTGACAAATCTATAAATATGCGCCATTCGTCCGGGTTATGTGCAAATCCTAATTTTTCCATTACCCTATTAAGATTAATACGAACACACATTTTATCCTGCATAGTAAAAATCGTAGATAGCTTGTGATTACGGTTCCTAAATATTGTAACTTTGTTTCCAGTGGCTAGTAAATTCCATTATTATAATTTAGAACCTAATACATGCTCTTGCTGAAAATCATAACTCAAAAATCTTACGTGTTAGGACGTTTTTACGATTATTTTTGCAATTCGAGACCGAAAATTATCAAAAAATTGCATTTTATATTACAGTCGCAAATTGGCTGTAAACTAGTGATAATATTTGTTACAGACACCTAAACACGACATTTTTTATGTATAAATGTTAATAATTTTATTTTTCAGCCGGAATCCTTAGCGGAGGTGGTGGAAGTGGTTGGCAATCTGGCGGAGGAGGCGGCGGCTGGCAGTCTGGCGGAGGAGGCGGAGGCGGCGGCTGGCAATCTGGCGGAGGAGGTGGTGGCTGGCAATCTGGCGGAGGAGGTGGAGGCTGGCAATCTGGCGGAGGTAATGATAGTTCTTGTTATTATGGGTTTATAATATAACACACCTACGTAAAGTTAGAAAAAATCACTTCTAAATTGAAGTTTTCGCGCATTATATTTAAGAAAAAGGCAAATAAAGGTTTAAAATCTTCTCTATAAGTATGTTTATTAGGTTGATACGTACGACAGGCCTCTTTATCTTTAATTAGTAGGTATAGCTAAGAAAAACTACCTTATGTATTCCCTCTACAACATAAATTAAGAGTTGGTTAGACGGTTGACTTATGTTGGGTTGTACAAAGGTTTTATAGTATATTATTTAACGAGCGTATAATATAGCCATTATACGCGAGTCATCAATTATCTACGACTATTCAGTATTTAAAAAATTAGAAAATTCATTCAGAGCAACAAATTTTATTACAATAGGATATTTTTACATAACAAGGTAATATTATTAATGGTATTTCTTAACTAAAAAATTCAACAATGTTAACAATAATTAAACAAAATACAATTACTTATTGCTAATTTTTCATAAAATTAATTCTAACATTAGAGCAATTATGAAAATGAATGGGAGCAGGAATATTACTTATATTCATATCGTTTTTATTAGTAATGGAAAAAGTTTCGGAGCTAACATTATTTACAGTGGTATAAAATTATCGTATGCTAGCGTATAGTTCTTGCGAGATTTTTCTGGTAGTAATTCCAGGAAAGCTGTATGCGCTGCAACCCGAATTTCTGGAGGGGTACTTTGGATTTCGTTTTCGTCATCTGAAATCATGATAATTTACTTTGAAAGCAACAGCAAAATGTGACAGCAAAACTTAAAAAATTGAGGAAAAAAATGATTTTTTTACTTGTCAGTCGCTTCGGTTGCTATGGTATTAATAACATACACGCCTGCTTAAACTAGATGTTTTGTTGGGACCGTAGATAATACACGATAATACAAGACATAATTCACGGTTGTAGATTATGAGTAACTATGGTAATATGAACCACATTATATATGTACTAACAAACACATTAGGCTTCTATTATTAAATAGTTGTAGATAAAACATTTATTAACTCACTAGAAAACTTTGACTGTGACACAAATGACATTGACAAGCATTATTTACTCACAATCAAATATTCCTGAATAGTAAATTACGAATTAAGCTAACCGGCCCACTTTGATTGTAAGAAAATTATTTCCGCCAATGTCATATAGGTATCTAGATACCTATGTTACCGCTACCGTTGGTTAAAAATGTTTGTGCAAGCCGACATTAGTCGCACGATTTTAACAGCAACTCTAAATTTCAATTGTAGATTTTTTTTGATATGCAATGATATACCAATATTACAAAAATAGACCGTGAACAATGGCAAATTTAAAATCTTTAAGACTTAATTATAGAGATTAAATTGTAGAATAAAAAAGTCGACCTTGTTAAAAATAGTGGAAATAAATACATGTGCAAATTGAAAAAGGAGGAGGGTATTTTTTCCAGAATATTTATTTCCCTATGGTCTGTACCTTCCTTGTGCACCTATTTTTAACAAAATCCAATAATACTTATTTATAAAACTAGTAAAAATCTACTGTAATAAATGGATTTGGCTCTAATTGATCTCTTTAGTAAATAATTACTAGGTTTTTGTTATGTTAATATGACGTATAAAAACATTTATTAATAATTATAATGTATAATTCTTCTAGGAGGCTGGCAATTAGGAGGAGGGGGACTTGGAGGAGGATACGGTAAAACTATTTTATAGTTGTTTTCATCATTTAAAACTCCCTTTAAGTGGTTGTTGTTTCCTATTTTCCTATGTAACTTCATCCCTGTAATGGATTTGACCATTTCTAATACTGTGGTTGTGTTTATGACGGTTAGGGATTTATTTTATTTACCTACTAAAATATTTTTTTTAATATAGGATACTAACTTCATATAACTATGTGTCTGGCAAAATTACAATTTATCCCACACTATTAAATTTAATATTATGTAATCAAAAGTTGAAATTCTTTTTAGATTGTTCTAATATTTCCCAAGATTTGTAAATATATCCATAGACATATATATCGCTGTAGATAAAGCAAATAGCTCTTCTTGACGCTGGAACGTCGAGAACATTTTTTTTGATTTCATACTTTTATCCTTTTCTTTCAGCCTAAAAAATAAATCGTCCATGTTTCTCTAAGACACCTCTATTTAAAAAAACTTTCTCGCCATCAATTACAAATGGAAGACCAATTGATTTGCCATTAAATTTAAATTAAGGGTACATTTTTTTGGTGACTAATTAAATAATACATTGCATGATCATCTTGTTGCATTTAATTACACGAAATTATCTCCGTCCCTATAGTTATTAATTAATTAAATTTAAATTCAAATTCAAAAACTTCTATATTATACCAAAATATTTAAGATACAGCACACATATAATGGTCAAGCTTCACTACTGAAAATGTACATACAAAGTAAGAAGTAAAATATAATAAAACATGGTTTGCATATTCACATTCAAAAAACAGAGAACATACGTATTACATTTAAAAGATATATAAATAAAATAAAATAAAATAGATGCACTCAATAAAATTGCGCTTACATTACATTTTTAAAAATTTGATCACAGTCTACTCTGCATCTGTGTGTCGATCACCCTCGTCAGCACACTATTTATGGTTGCACAAGAAGTACAAGAATTATGATATGATATGATCTGATATATTTTATGAGTTTAAAAATTCCTCAACATTGTAAGGTTCTAGGTTCACTAGAAGTTTAAAAATTGCCTTTTTATACTTATTATATATTTTATTGCTATTAAATGCTAGAAACGACAACAATATCAACCTTCTGAATATTATTCTCATAGAATCAGAAGCTTCTTTATTTAATGATTAAATAATAATTTATGCATCAATGCGATTTTTACTATTTAATTTATATACTTATTACACGCAAGAAAAACCGCAATAGATAAAATGTTGACCTATTCTAATGCTCCAGAACTTTTTTAGTTACTGTTCGATTTTCATGATTCTTTCAAGGATTTGTAGATGATTTTATTGAGAGAATACGTTTAGAATGTGTAAGATTAAAGCACATGTTTCTAATAAAATGTGTTGTTATAAAGGTTAATGTATTCCTAACAATCAATTTTTTGATTCACCTCGTTATTTCCATTTTCATTGAAGATATTTTTAATGTATTCGTTTTCGAGGAATTGCTCGATGCCAAGAGTATCTTTTAGCAGTTTCAAAGGATGATGCCAGACGTTCATTTTGAGCTAGGAAATGTTCAATCTGGACTATATTCAGGTCATTGTAATTTTGAAAAATAAACCATATATATCCATTCATAGTAGGGATAATTTTAAATTATAACTTCCCGGGGTTGCGTTATTTTTTTTTGGAAAAAGCTTGTACTTTCCTAAGTTAGTCTATATCCTTAGCGGTTCATCAGACAGCAAATGCAGCAATCGAGGAAAGACCTGATTTTCTATCTTGTAACACAAAAAACACATCTCTATACCAATAATCATCAATGCACGCATTATTATTTTTTTCAAGAGGTGCATGGTGCATGCCGTTCGTTTACAATCGAGACCTTAAGTTTATAGACTTCTAGTTTTGGACTGGATATAAGAGATTCGATAGTTTATAAGTTTCAAAAGAGAGCTTATAAGTTGTGTACGACTTTGCCAAACGTCGAAAAAGTCTACTAACTTAATGTCTCAGCTAGTTGTCAAAACATATAGAAATAAACACCTTTCTTCAGTGATACCTTTTTGTTGCACCATCATAATTGTTTTCTTTTTGCCATATTATGACCCTAGTAAGGAAAATAACATTTCCTATTAGTTTTGTCCGTATTTTATTTATTTATTTTTTCAGGCGGTGGTGGAGGCGGATGGAAATCTGGCGGAGGTTCAAGCGGCTGGAGCTCCGGAGGCGGAGGAGGATTAGGTGGAGGATCCGGTCAAACCGTTAAAATCATTAAAATTATAGTGCCCAGCGGCGGCGGCGGAGGCGGTGGTGGTGGATGGCAATCAGGTGGAGGAGGCGGCGGATGGCAATCTGGTGGGGGCGGCAGCGGATGGCAATCTGGCGGTAGCAGTGGATGGCAATCTGGTGGTGGTAAGAATATCAAATGATTTATTTAAAAGTATTTTAATAAAAGATTTTAAAAATATCATTAAAGAAAAATCGTTGCAATCCATTACTAATAAATTTTCTGGTATAAGTTCTTTAAGTAAAAATCATTGAGAGTAGACGCATTTGATTTTCTAATTACAATTTTTAATAAAAGGGTCCATTTTTTACATATTTTCCACATGCCTATTACACAGCATCAATAAAATTAAATTTTGGATTTATTAATTTATTTATAAAAAGCCACATTTAAGTATTGAATAAATTAAATAAAATCAAATGACGGCTTCTAAGTTGCAGGAGTTACCTACTCAACGTGGCTTTCAGTTTCGCGACAGAATAATAATAATATATTAACTAATGTATGAAAACTCCTAAATAGTAGGACATATAAGGCTGCTTCAGAATAAGAAGAAGTCTCTTTGGTTTGATGTAAATATCATAAATTTCAATTATTGAAACATTATTTCATAGAAGCTTTGGAAAATATCATAGAAAGTTTTAATTATTAATATTTTTAAATAATATAATTTTTTTTTCTTAGGTGGCTTGTCTCTTGGCGGAGGAGGCGGTGGATGGAAATCTGGAGGAGGTGGAGGTGGAGGTAAGAAAATTTAATATTGAGTCCTTTATTGAAAAAAGGTTTTTAGATTTAGACAAATAATTGTATGTAAACAATTAAGTTTGCAATAATAGGGCTCGAATTATAATTATTTTAGGAACTCTTTTTAATTTTTTTACATTTACTAAAATTTAAAAAGGTTATTCAACTTTTTGACTAATGAATCATGTTGTGGAACCGAAATAATTTAATGTTTTCTCCGGTAATGTAATTTTTCCGATTTATGTAAAATATATTTAGGTTTTTTCCAAGCTCCTATACTCGTATACTGCTATATTAAATTTGCGGAACTTCCCACTTTTTAATTTTCGGACTAGTAACCTAATAGCTATAATTTCATATTTACCTTTTTTTTTCCTTTAGGAGGCTGGTCTTCTGGTGGAAGTGGAGGTGGAGGTGGAAGCGGCTGGTGGTAAAACCGCACCATTCTCGACAGTACACAAAATTTCAGAAGAAGCTGCCAAAATTCTCATTCTGCACTTTCATGTCAGCATTCACCAAACCATTCAAAAACTTTGTAAATATTGTAAATTTTTTGTATGATACTTTTGTAATATATTATAGTTTTTTTTAACAAACGGTGTTTTTGAACACAGCATTTTGAAAAATATTAGTGTCCTTAGCATAGGTATTTGTAGTATCGGTATTTTTAAGGCAAAGTTGTCCCAATTTTTAAAAAGGGGGGCCCTCAATCAATGGAGAATTATAGGCCAGTGTGTATGTCCTTCTCTTTTTCGAAGATTTTCGAGTACGCTTTTTGGAGAGCCTTTTGCCGTTCTTGTCAAGAAACGGGTATTATTTTTCAGAAGGGCAACATGGCTTTTTGTGCGAAAGATCTACAAGTTCTGCCGTTAACTCCCTTTATGAGAAAGTTGTGGAGAGGATTGATGTTGGCGAGTGTCCTGTTGGAATCTTTCTTGATTTGAATAGGGCATTCGACTGCGTCCACCATTCAAAATGATGTTAGAAACTTTACAAGTACGGCATCAGGGGCTCTACTTTGTCATGGATCGAGTCATTTTAAAAAAATCGTAGGCAGTATGTCAGTATCAAGCATAAAACAGGTGACAATTGTAATGAGTTTGATTCAGATACCCGTAGTGTGGATACTGGCATTCCACAATGCTCCATATTGGGTCCATTACTTTTTATACTATATGTCAATGACACTGTCGATCCAGATATTGATTTAAGAAGTTATGCGGACGATACTTCCATGGTTTTATCCGAGGAATCCTTGGATGTTTTACAGGCAAAATGTGAGTTGATTCAGATACCCGTAGAGTAAGTTCGGGTAAAAGTTCGCACCTAACTAAATTACATCTACAGAAGCGCTAATTTTTGAAAAAATTGTGTTATTATTTTTTATGAAAATCTATTATCATTTTGTCTACAAAATCCCACGACCAAAAAGTATAAATGTGTAATAACAAAAAATTTTTAAATATAAAACTAAGGCACTATTCAATTTTCAAACCAGACTTTTGCCCCACTATTGGGGTAAAAATCCGCAGGACTGCGGGTAAAAGTCCGCATATATTTTCTTTTACATTATTCCTTACAAAATAGAAATAAATTTAAGATTTTTATCGTTTATTTATCTATCATAAAAACTGAACGTGTAACAAAACAATATAATAATAATAATCCTTTAGTTTAAATGAAACATAACAGTAAAAACTGATAAAATAAATAAAAACTGAAACAGAAATTCTGTAAAATTATAAATAAAAGAAAACTTATTCAGTCAAAGCATAAATCACACCGAAATTGGCCGCTCTCATAACTTGAACAATTTTCATGCCACGATAAGGAACAAACAGAACACTAAATCCAGTCTTCTACTGGAGGTTCTATATAAATTTCTTCGCACGCTGAACAAGAAACATCTGCTGGTGGCTGATTGTTTTTAGTTTCATTTTTATTATCTAATTCTGCCAATGCTCTTTTTTCTTTTTTTGCTTATAGACTGAAACAACAAAAAGGGGGTAAAAGTCCGCGCGTACATTTGCCCCGAAAAAATAGGACTTTTGCCCCACTGCTAAATTTTTTACATGAAGCAAGGAAATACTAACCTCTAATGTTATTATTCCGCCATTTACACTGGATTATATACACAAGATGCCTTTTTAAATATCATAAAAATATTAAGCATTTACGGCTTTGGATAACTGTTTTATAACCTATTAATTTCATGTAAAAAATTAGATCAAAACCGTGATTTTTAAAACTTACCTCAGGACTGCTTCTCTTGGCACTTTAAACAAGACTAAATACTGTAAAGTAGGTTAGAGTTGTGTGCATTTTTGATTTAACCTAAATGGGGCGTTGCCTCTTCTTTGAGGGGCTTCAAATCAAGGAACGGGCTTTTGCCCCGCCGCGTACTTTTATCCGAACCTACTCTAGTGTGAATACTGGCATACCACAGTGCTCCATATTGGGTCCAATACTTTTTATACTATATGTCAACGACACTGTCGATCCAGATATTGATTTAACGATTTATGCGGACGATACTTCCATGGTTTTATCCGAGGAATCCTTGGATGTTTTACAGGCAAAATGTGAGAGTAGTTTGGTGGCTTTGCATGAATGGTTTAATAGCATCGACCTTTATGTTAATGCCGACAAAATTCAGGCATTGCTCTTCCAGTCCCGTCAAAGACCTGCGCAAATGCCCCCAGTTTTAAAGATTGTTGAAAGTCCGATCTTATTTACCGAAAGTGTAAATTTTTTGGGTTTAAACATGGATAGGTTCCTTTCGTGGAAACCACATTGCAGGGCTAAATTTGTGCCAAACTGAATTCAATATCATACCAGTTCAAAATGTTATATCCGGTACTTACTACACAAGAACTTTTGATACTCTATCATGCTCAAGTGGGTAGCAAAATTTTTTATGGCGTCTGTTTCTGGGGTAGGTCACCTATGGTTTCTGATGTTCTTTTGTGTCAGAAAAAAATCTTAAGAAATATTATAAATGTCCCTTCTACGCATTCCTGTAGAACCCTTTTCAGAACTTATAAGATATTAACGGTCATATCTGTTTTTATTTTTGAAATGTGTGTTTATGTATTTTGAAATAGGTCTAAGTTAAAAAAAATTGTATGTTATATAATTTTAACACGAGACATAAGTCAGACTTTTATGGAAAGCATTGTAATCTAAACGTTGCCAATGTTCTAGGACCTAAGTTGTTTAATATGCTTCCTGAACATTTAAAGGATTCTACTAATTTATTAAGTTTTAAAAGGTGCCTAAGAAATTATTTAGTCAGTAGGTACTTAAGTCTATTTTTAGCTTGGACGAATTTTTAAATATCTGATTTTTTAATCGTTTGTAATCGTTTTTATTTTTTGTGTCATTTTAAATGCAACTCAACTGACGAAATCTATACATTGTAAAATGTCTTTAGAAATATAAACATTTATTATTATTATTATTATTATTAATTATTGGCCAATTTGATATAGGATTAATTTGGATTAATGTTTTGACTGTTTGACTGTGTCATACATGAAAAACTATTATAAATCAGTGTTGACGTGTTCGGAATATTTGATTAAAATAATAATTTATTTAATGTGGAAATCAGAACAGAAAGGACTGATGATATGTATATTTTTACCACACCTTTAGGTTTTTTGTTGAAAGCTAATAAAGTGTCTTTTAAGACGTGATGAAAATGACTAATATACCATGAAGTTTAATAGCGTATTAGCTACTTTACCTTTCAAACGTAGGTATTTAGTATTTAACAAATTAAAAATCATATTCCTTTATAGATGTTATGTATGTTTTAAACAACTATTCGAAATCTAAGTTGCGTTTTCGGTGTATCAGTATTTGTATTTTGATTTGAAATAATTTGCATTCCCAATTGAAAAAGCAGTTAGTTTTTGCTTACATAAAAACCAAAAATGACGTATACTGAAGCAGCTGCACGACTTGCGTTACCTATCAAATTTGACATTTTTAATAAAATAGGTTCCAAAATGCCCTTATTTATCAAAATATTGAAAAACTTTATTCGAGAAAGTTGTTTATTTAGGCATTTTTAGCCTCTGTACGAAATTTTGACAGTTTAAAACAATTTTAATTTTTTGCCAGGTTCTTGAAAATTTTGATCAACCCTCTCTACAAACTATTCCATAATTCATGTAACACAAACACCTATAACTATAGATTTACATTAAATTTTATAGACAACACTATAACACGACTCTCTTACTATCTCATATCTCTCATGATCCAAATGAATGATAAATGAATTTTCCAAAATAGTTGCAGGAATTCGGTTGGCAATACGGGTCTATAAAAAAAAGTAGAATACTTAATGCTTATAAGACATGTGTTATTAACATAGCATCTCTAGGAATGTCCAAAACTAACAATTTTTCCGAAGGTATTCAGAATATTTAGAATTTTTTTTTACCAAATGATTAAGCCCCAAAATACGCAACTTTGCCTCAACTTAACCATCTTTTCGAGAGTTTCATGTACCTACGCACACAAACTTTGACAACATTTTCTCTGCTCTCTATCCAACAGTGGATGAAATGGTTTGTGTGGATGATTTTAATATAAACCTGTTTAAGGAGAATAATCCCTTAACTTCACTTTTTGAAAACTATAATTTTGTTTCGACTACTAGAGTAGGATATATAGGGTTAAATCCATTAAAGTCATTGATCCGCCCCTGGGGATAGGGGATATTTTAAATCTGCTATGAATTCCATAAAAGAAGACTAACTAAATATTTAGGTATACCGGGTGTTTCTCAAAAGACGTTCACCCCTGTAACTGTATTTATAGATATTAAAAGGAAATTTTGAAATTATGCATTTATTGGCATCATTTTCAATTTGTTAGCACTTCCTGTTTGACCGGAAGTGACCTTTACTTTGTTATTTTAAATGGGACATCTTGTATATTTTAGCATAACCTTCTGAGTAAAATGACACCTCACTTGGCATTTTTTGACGGGTTATAACAATTTTATGTTGATTTTTATTTTCAATCTAGAGTGCTACAAATTAATTAAATCTGTTAATTTATAGTCAAGTAGTACCTATATAAAAATTAAAAATATGTCATAATAATTGACTTTCTAAAATTCACAAGCGTTTAAAAAATGAAATTTTGTTTTCTTGACGTTTAGGTAAGTACTCTATTTTTCCAAATGGAACGATGGTAGTTAACTAGGTTATTTAAAACGAGCATTTTTTTCCAACAATTTGATACCATACACTAATATGCTATTTTAAAATTGACACGAAAAAATTTGCCTTAAGTCCCAATCGAAAATTTAGGAGCGTTATGCATTATTGCCGCCCTGTATTTTCTAAAGAAATATAAAGGCGGCTTTGAAAAACAAAGGAATGATTTTGAAAACCAATATGGTTTTAAATTAAAATTGTAATGTCATTCGTTTTTATTAAACTTACATTGTAAATCAGATAAAATGGTTAGTTTTACTAGAAATGAACAAATTGATATGCTTCTAATTTTTGTAGTGACCAGAAAAATTCGTCTGAAGCCGCAAGATTGTATGTATTGTATGCCAATAAATGCAGACTCATCTCTTGTGCATAAGCTCAATATTTTATTTTAATATCTATAAATATAAAAAAGTTATAGGGCTCAACGTATTTTGAGAAACATTCGGTATAAAATAAATTAATAATAAAAAGAGAAATGACAAAAATGCACACCGTGTTCCCCACTATGCATCTAATTAAAAAACACATTTCGTTTAAGGTAATCGTATTTTTCTTCAACTGATTCGTCCGTTCATTGGCTTCTTTCACAACCATTACTACAAAATTCAGTGAGAACTATTTAAAAAAAATATTCTGCAGGAACTGACGAAAAGCATATAACGCGTAATTTGCTTCTTAATCTGATAATGCAACTAATTAGTTAAATGTATTATACAAAGATGTGTGTAACGAATTCATTAAATTAGCATTGTCATCTTGATAACTTGGAGTTGGTTAAATTGGATTAAAATTGTGTAATTTGGCGCTTGGTTAAAATTAGATTTTAAAGAGGTTAATTGATATGTTTAATAATATGTTAAGCTAAACAGGATTATTGGCCTACCGTTAATGACACCAAGAGCATTAGTTGTACCTACCGTACGAGCAAAAATTATTTGCATCAAAGACGGCCTTGCATCTAAGGACGTAATGCTTAGCCCTAGAGCTTAATACCTGTTGGGTGTCAGTAACTACCCGAATTAACAATCAATCAGGTATTCCGTCATCCTTGACAGTCGTTACAAGTAATTTGATGCATCGCTAATTTTTCCAATTTCTTGAACAATTCACACAATGGGCTTTACGGAACAGCACAATACATTCATGGTTGAAGCGTATTTTCGAAACGGGGTTAGAGTAAATGGTGAGTGTCAATACAATCCGGGTTTGTGCATGGACGATTTTCACGAACATTTTCCTAACGTTGCTTTTATAGCTGTTGATTTTTATCATTGCCTGAAAAGAACCGTGGCTGTATTTAGGGAAACAGGTTCTATACAAGACAAAAAGGAGCAGGAAGACCATCTGTAAGAACAGAAGAACTTGTTGCAAACGTTCGTAAAATAATGCAAAATACGCCAACAAATTGAATAAGACGCCTGTCCCAAGAAGTGGGAACATGCTAACATGCAGGACTATTCTTAAGAAGCAGCTAAATTTATTTCCTTATAAAGTGCAAGTATGTCAAAATGATTTACTCAAGATGCAAAACTTTTATGTACAATAACATTTTCTGAGAAATCAATAATAAAAAAATTATCCCATTTGTTAACCAAATTTGGGCGGACCCTGTATATGCAATTATTGTGCTCCCACTTTTTGCCTCCCACTCTTTTTTTTTTTCGATATAATATTCCGATTTAAATAACGTGGACTTACCTTATTTAACAAAATTATTATGGCAGTCTTCAAAACACAAATATACATAATTATATAACTTATCTCAATAAAACACTTTTTAACAAAATTATTATGGCATTCTTTAAAACACAAACTAAAACAAAACATTATTTACTTGCCGACTTTACGCTGTTATTCATATTTATATTTACCAAGTATTATCAGAGTATTATGTTACAAGACCGCTCGAGATATTGCGGTGTTGGGTCGCGACAGATCGACACCGCGACACCAATGCAACGTTTGCATAAAAACGATCCCAGTAGTATTTTCAATACTAAAAAAAATTGTCGTAGTAGTAGCAGTAGTAGTAGTAGTAGTAGTAGTAGGCACATGTCCTTAATTTCGTTAGATCCTTGCCTTACTGATGAGCCATAATAATATGGTGAAACGCGTATAAGGATGTGTCTCATAAAATAAAAGGAAACATTTTCATCTGTAATTTATTTTCTTTATGGACAAAGTATTATTGCGTAATTTGTTAAGGAAAAAAACACTATAAAGTTATGAAGTTATGAAGGGCCTAGGCGCAAATAGGAAACTGGTATCCTGCGGATTTTTTCTCTAAATCACTTCTAATAGGAGGAATTTTTCATCCCGCATTCCGCAGGAACTTTTTTTAGCAAGTTATCCTCCCCGTCTAAAATTGGGTAAATGGGCGCCTATGACTAGGGGCTGCGGATTGCATAATGGACCTACGGCCCCTTAAACTAATGAATGCATTTCAAAAAAGTTTATTTGACGGGTCCCAGCGATGCTTATTTAAGTGGTGGCCACCGGCCATATTACGGAAACTACTAAGCATAGATACTAGATAGATACATAGATAGGAAAAAATTATAATTAAAGTGTAAATTAAATTAAAATTTTTAAATATAAAACGTTTAAAAAAAAACTAAGAAAATACTTAAAAAGGGGGAAGCTAAAATTTAAACTAAAAAATATAAACATGCACTTATTTTATGATTAAATATTATTTTCAAAATTATTTATAAATGATATCTAAACAATATTATTAGTTATATCATTTTATTAAAAGAAATACTATTTGAATAATTTTATACATATTTAAATATTTTAATTTTTTTTATTGAATATTAACATTTTAAGTATTATTTTGACTTACCTTGTATTTTAATTAGTTATATTAAACAATTATATTTTTAATGTTGTTATAAGTAGAGAATCCCGCATGAACAGATGTTTTTGGGATTTTATTTGGAATAAATAATAAAAAATAAAGTGGCTATGAGACAATTTTGGAAACTATTTTTAAGTTCCGCATTTCGTTCGAAAGGGAGCCCAATTAAAAATTAATTTTTAAAATTTTAAATTTCTCCGAAAATTCCCATATTAAGGTATATTTCTGGTTACATCATTAAAAAGCTAAGACAATTCTGCATCATTTTGGTTTAAGGGTCAGTCCTAAGCCTAGATAAAGTGTAAAGGGAGGCATGGAAAATGACAAATGAAAACTTATTATTACTAATCTAGCCTACATACTACATACCAATGGAACTATAAAAAACAATAATTTCTTCAATTATAGTGTTAAAACTTATTATTTTGGCAATAACTCTGAAACAAATAAAGATAATATCGAACTGCGGTCTTCACATTTTTTTCTTGCAAATTTAATCTAATTTCCAATTATGATACCATAGTATACCCTATGATTTGAATTTTTGGGATACGAGTATAATAAAAAAAAAACTGTTTTTGTTACCAATTGCGTCCTCTAGCCATTTTATTAGAAACTATCGTGTATCGTTGGAAACGACAATTTAAAAGTACTTACCTTTCTCTTCCAAACCAGCTGAAATTTAGTAAAATCGGATAAGTTGTTCAGAAGTTACAGCGATTTTAATGATTACACTTTCAATAGCTTCCCCCACTCTTATCAAGGTCGGTACGCCAATAAGCCCTAAACCAAAATAATGCAGAATTGTCTAGTCTTACTAATGATGTAACCTGAGGTATAGGTACCGTAATGTGAAAATTTTTGGAAAAATTTAGGATTTTAAAAATTAATTTTCAATAATTGTGTTCCCTTGTGGCGAAATGCCGAACTTAAAAATAATTTCCAGAATTTTCTCATGTTTTTCCCCTAAGTTTCTATGCTAAGTAGTTTCCGAGATATGGCCAGTGGCCACCCTTAATGAAACACCCTGTATATACATATTATGACAAGATTTTAGTTTGTTGGAAAAAAGTGTATTTTCCCGAATACGGGTTAAGTTTTTTTGTGACGTCATATTGCGAGAACGAGAAACTGCGAGACTCTTTCGAGACGAGACGAGAAAACGTCTTCCGAGATTAGCAACAAATCTCGATAGGAGTTTTTTTGAAAAGTTCTAGATTTCTCGTGTCGTAAAACAGTAGGTATATTTTGTGTAATTTTGCGAAAACGTCAGTTTTCTGAAATTCTATTATTTTTATCCGATTTTTAAAACGAACACAGCATATAGAATTTTTCCGAGTAACGTCCAAGTTTTTTGTCATTAAAATATTAATACGTATTTTTCAACAACACTAAACATACATTTGTCAATAAGCAAATAACATTTCGAAAAAAACAATTAGAGACCGTTATGAACACAATCATGTGGAACATTCATTTTTAAGAAAGAAAATAATTTATTAAAGAAAGAAAATATTGTGGCATATCGGACAAGTGTGTAACTATTTTTTATATTGGAATACACAGGGATCCAAGTTCAATGGATACCCTGGGGCGGGTAGACCACGACGGCCGTTTCGTCCTTGTTAGGACTCGCGTTCCCTATACTGGATTGTGATGCACTTCGTAGTTTATTTAGTTGTCTACCTTTCGTATTACCAGTGTAACTATCTTTTATATTGGAGTTGGTTCCGTGAGATGGCGCTAAGGTGTATTGAGGGCCGCCTTGATTCTACAGGGAGGCTTTTGGTACATTTTTTCGTCGTTCCTGGAATTGCTTCGGTTACGGCTGCCCGTCGAGTCCTAATAAGGACGAAACGACCGTCCTGGTCTACCCGCCCCAGGGTATCCATTGAACTTGGATCCCTGTGTATTCCAATATAAAAAATAGTTACACACTTGTCTGATATGCAACAATATTTTCTTTCTTTAATTATTTTCGCGGACATTATATCATCTTCTGAAAATAATTTATTTTAAATTTTTTTCTCATTTAATTACAACTAACAAAAAATCATTTCCTATGACTAAAATAACTCAAAATCCGAGCTTAGTCGAACCAATATTTTTGTGACTTTTTTTTGCAAAAAATAACCTCTCATCTAAAAATATTTTTATTGTTTTTATTCCATAAATAGTTAATTAAACAAAATTTGCAAGCAAAAGCATAAAAATTGTTGTTCGACCTATATAAATTGTAATTTTTTATTAAATTACTTTTGCATTCAAATATATCAACAACGAATCATACAAAACACTAATTACGCGAGTTTTACTCGCACTTAGCAGATATTTCTACATTAAATATTTTCGTGCGCATTTAGTACCTATCTACAATGTTCTTTATATTATTTTAAAATCTTGTAATTAAGGACGACAAGATAACAATAATTGTTATTATATTCTTTAAATGGATAATTGTTTTACTTAACAAAGTAAATGAAATAAATTTCCGCAATTTAGTTATTTCCTTTATCAATGAGAGGTTAAAGTGTGAATGACGATGGAATGTAAACAATCATTAACAAAATCGTCGTATTTTGTTAAAATTAACAAAAAAACGTTGAAATATGGGGGGGTGTTGATGTATCCATGAAGCTACATGGTCTTTAGAAAGGGGGGTTCCCCTCAAGGTTTAAATCTCAACTATATAAGTTTACCCGGTTTGAGATGCAAGATGTCAGTCACCTTTTGGTCTTAACCATGAAGGTAAATCCAAAAAACAATTGTTTATACATTTTTTCTATAATTTCCGTGAAGTGCATTATAGTTGGCAAGAGGTGCATTTTGTGAGAATTAATTTTTTTTTTCGGTTACAGGTGTTCATCTGCTTTTTGATTGTCGCTACAGTCGCCAGTTTGGTTGAAGGTACGTAAATTAATATTTTATTTTAACAACCCCAATAAGTAAAAACCTTAATTTTTTTTATTTTAAAATTAATTTCTATATGTATTAAATAGTAATAATTGAAGACACAAGTGTATTAAGGTGTCGTGTTACCAAATTGTTTAATTAGGAAAAATGTACTTGCACATTTTTTAAGGGAATTTTTAAATTTTTTCGATTGATAATTTTTACGGTTGGTAATATATACAGGATAATTCTAGTTTTGCTTATTTACAGTAAATAAAGGTTATATATTACTTAAAATTATAACATCTTTATCTACAATGCAAGCAGAAAATAGTTGGATGATCGGAGATTTATATTAGGTATAACAATACAAAAACTAATACTATTATGGTACCTACCGAAATGTTTCAAAAACAAAAGTTTAATATTGTTAGAGTATATTGGGCAGAAAAGATTTTTTTTAATGTTACATCACACGTGTATCCATTCCTGTCTATAATAATTACTTACAACCTTTTAAATATTGACCATTCTTAGGGAATACGTTAGGGGGAACATTTATAAATTTTTTACAATAATTTTTATTATTGTTTACTATCATGATCATGTAACTAAAACGAAATTATCTAAATAATATAAGTGGATATAAACAATATCTTTTAAATGTATGATAAATAATTTTATAGGTATAAAAAACATTTTCCTCGTTGCAGGCGTTCAAATATAAAATTTTTAAAAAATGTCTGAAATGAATATAATTTTTTAAATTTCATTTGTTAAGTGGAATGTAGGAGAACCGTTTTGTTTAGTTTCACTTTGCAAATACGAGAAACACTCTTTTCGCCCTATAGTACAATATTTTTTATAGAAGAGTAAATGTATTAAAGCTATAATGACACATAATTTTAATCAAAAATAATAAATATCACATCTTGTAAGGCATTCTAACAAAAAAAACGTTTTAATAGAATAATATAGATGGGTAGGTAATTGTAAAAAAATTTTTTAGCCGGCTTCCTTGGCGGAGGTGGCGGAGGTGGTGGATATGGCGGAGGCGGCGGTGGTTGGAGATCTGGCGGCGGAGGTGGCTGGAATTCTGGCGGAGGAGGCGGTGGCTGGAGATCTGGCGGCGGAGGTGGTTGGAATTCGGGCGGAGGAGGCGGCGGTTGGAGATCCGGCGGTGGTAAGTAAACTCTAATTATTTTGATTACAGTTTGTCACACTTCAAATTAATTTAGTAAAAATAAAACGTTTTTATAGCTTGATAATTAATATTATAAAATGTTTTAATACCTGTTATTATCATTATTTAAATTAATCTTATTAATTTACGTAATTTACAATAATTCGGCTGAATAAATAATAATCCTAATAGACCAGGGTCGATAATTTTTGAAACCAAAAATAATAATAGTAGGATGAAACCCATTGAAAAAGGAAGAGAATATAACAAAAATGAAAGGAAAAATAATTTACGGGCGATCCGAGGTCGGGAAGTGGAAGGGGGTAAGTTTTTAAGGGTAGAAAACGATTTATCTCGATTTCAGGCAAAACTGCAAGTCCTATGGAATAACATTAAATGACAAAGTTGTAGGTAATAAAAAGATCTACAACGTTTGTATTTACACTTTTTTCAAATAACCTCAAAATTTAGGTGAAAAATTAACCAAGTTTTTGGTTTTTTATTTTTCTTTCACAAAAAAATTTTTTACACGAAATTTGGTGAAAATTCAATCGAAAATTCTCACCTCAAAATATCTGTTTTTTTAAAAAGTCGGTGGGTTTTTTGTTTCTTGAAATCTCTATTTTCAAATGGTGTAAAAAATATATACATTACTATGGTAAAAATGTTCTCCAAAAATGCAAAATATTGTAGATGTCTTATTAAATATTAACTTTATTAACGTATTTGGTTGTTTAATTATAGTAGTATATTTCGACTTGCAATTTTTTGTTTATTAATGTAACATCTTACGTTACGAGTAATTAAAGTATACATTTTAATAAATAGCTCAAAATTGTACATAATGATTAAAAAAAAATTCTGATTTGAGTTTTTTTCGTTTCTTTGCATTTTTTGAGAACATTTACCATAGTAGTGTATATTATATTTACACCATCAGTAAGTAGAGATTTTAACGAACAAAAAGCCCCCCGACTTTTTTAAAAAAGCAGATATTTTGACGTGAGAATTTTCGATTGAGAATTAGGGTGCTTTTTAGATATTAAGTCAAAATAAGGTAAAAAAATAAATATTTTAAATCAAAAAAATTACAGTGTGTTTGGGACATAAAAAGGTAAGTTTTCATCAAATTTTGTGAAAAAAAAAATTTTTTGTAAAAGATAAAAATAAAAAACCAAAACTTGGTTATTTAAATTTTTCACATAAATTTTGAGGTTCTGTGAAAAAAGTGTAAATACAAAAGTTGTAGATCTTTTTATTACCTACAACTTTGCCATTTAACGTTTTTCCATGGGACTTGTAGTTTTGCCGGAAATCGAGTTAAATCGTTTTCTAACGTTAAAAACTCACCCCTTTCCACTTCCCGACCTCGGATCGTCCGTAAATTATTTTACCTTTTATTTTTGTTATGTTATTCTCTTCCTTTTCCAATGGGTTTTATCCTACTATTATTTTTTTTTCACTTTTTACCATTTTCAAAGGGTTCGGGTTTGTTCGTCTTATTATCTCACGTCGTATAATGCCGGGCTGCAACGCAGGCCGGGTACACGCTAGTAATAAATAAACTTATAAAAAGTGCCAGAAATTTTGTTCATTTTAATACCCTAAAATACCGGTTAAATGTTTTCGTTTTTAGGAGGAGGTGGATGGAGATCTGGCGGCGGAGGCGGTTATGGAGGTGGATCAGGAGGTGGCGTAAAAATCATTAAAATAATAAGCAGCGGAGGTGGAGGAGGATACGGAGGAGGTGGTGGATACGGAGGTGGCGGATGGAGATCTGGCGGAGGTGGGTAGTTCTAGCGAGATGGTAAAAACGGACAAAGAAAGGGATTAAGTGAAAGTCTACCTCACGCGATTAAAATTCTATACTTTGACCTGGTAACGATTTTATAATGTGGTCATACATTTTTAATATATCGAATTTTCTTACAATTTCGGGTTTCGGGGTTTCTCAAGTTTTAGAAGTCGGGTAACAATTAAATTGATGTCTTTTGGAAATAGTAGCCAATATTAGGACTATACAAATGGGCTCAAAAGCAAATTTTTATTTATTCTTGACGGCGCGAAAATTTTTTGAGTAAAATTTGAATCATGGCTTATCTTTTTCTGCTTTAGGGTATAGGCAACTATCTTTTTCTGCTTTAGGGTATAGGCAACTAAGTTTAGCATGTTGATAATGTAAGGGGAATATTTTTTATTTCGTCGTATATTATTTGGTTCAGGAGGTTTTTGTTTTGTTTTGGAGAAAGCTAAAGGATTATATTGCAGTAAAAATGTTGACAGCAGGTTACCCAAGATTTACCATCTCGTATAGTAATTATCCAGGTACCAAAAAAAAAAATTGCACACTTTTTTATGTTGTTTGTGATAGAAAGTTTCAATATCATATGAATGAAAATTACGGATTATGAAAAACTCAAATTTAATATCATCTTTATTTTTTTTTATTTTGAAATATCTATATCAAAAGTAACATAATAAATATTTAGTAGAACAAAATGTAGTGCTAGATGCTTTATATTGTTAAGATTTTTTAATTTAAGTTTTTGTGAGTTATTAGTAATCGTAACGTGTTACAATACTATACCGTTAAAAAAATTAAATGAAACATAAAAAATGTCACCAATAAATAATGTCTAAACTTGATTTTGTTGGTAATATTTTTAAATTGCAATAAGGAAATTACGTCGATAAGTCGATTTGCTACCTACGAAACGTCGGAAAAAATTGATTTTTGCTATTTTTAAAGCCGCGTGAACGTTTCCCTTTTTATAATATTATTATGTTTAAAATATACACGTCACTTGTTGCTATTAAATGCTATTAAATACGCTTACGCTTTAAATTATTTTATTTACTAAGTATTTAATTTTTTTTGGTTTTTTTTAGGTGGCTGGTCCTCTGGTGGAGGAGGAGGTGGATGGAGAAGCGGTGGAGGCGGATGGTAGTAAACAGGTCTCACATTGCTGAGAAGTTTGAGAAGTTCAAATTGGGTTTTAAAATTCAAGTCAGAATACATCATATCGACCCACGGAATTTGTACATATTTTGTAAATTCTTGTATTTATAATTTTTTTAAATATATTTTGTAAGTAAAAATATTGCAGATTTTTCTTAATTAAACGATAGTTAAATAAAACACACATAACAAGAATATTTCGTCTTTGTAACGATAATACCGAAGAAAAGAAGATTTATGTCATCCATACGGTTCCTTTTAGATGGCCTATTGGCTATGGCAATCTTTGTTAGTGTACCTATCTAAGTAAAATATTTTTACGAAAATATCAATGTGCGAAAAGTCATAAATTCCCACCAGTGACGCAACCAGGGGGGGGGGCTGCCGGGCTGCAGCCCCCCCCCCCCCCGAGCTTAGAAACTTAGCCTATTCGTTTAATTGCAAACCAATTTTTCATGTCACGCGAACTATTTTCGCATGTTTTTTGCGATCTTAATGTTTTATGGATTTGTAATTTTTTTGTTTATCAATGTAACATGGATTCTTACGTTTTTTGAGTAATTAAGTATAAATTTTAATAAATAGGTCAAAATTGTACATAATGATTAAAAAAAAAAAAATCGGATTCGAGTTTTTTCCGTTTCTTTGCATTTTTTGAGAACATTTACCATAGTAATATATATATTTTTTTATACCATCAGAAAGTGGAGATTTCAACGAACAAAACGCCCACCGACTTTTTTAAAACAGCAGATATTTTGACGTGAGAATTTTCGATTGAAAATAAGGGTGCTTTTTCGATATTAAGTCAAAATAAGGTGAAAAAATAAAGATTTTAAATCAAAATAATTACAGTGTGTTTGGGACATAAAAAGGTAAGTTATCACCAAATTTCGTGAAAAAAAAATAATTTTTTTTGTAAAAGATAAAACAAAAAAAATAAAAACTTGGTTATTTGAATTTTTCACATAAATTTTGAGGCAATGTGAAAAAAGTGTTAATACAAAAGTTGTAGATCTTTTTATTCCCTACAACTTTGCCATTTAACGTTTTTTCATAGGACTTGTAGTGTAATAATTTGATGTTCAGATAGGTTGCAGCAAAGGGTTCAAAGAAAACGGTGTTTCATATTCAACATCAAACTATATTCTGAATCTTAGTCCATGTCGCCACATACATAGTTGTTCCACTTACGCTAAATGTTTATATTACATATTTGTTATATCGACAGTATTGTTATACTAGCTAATCATAATAACTAATTAGAACACTAATACAATATACTAATACAGAGTGTTTTACCCTCATATTACACCTCCCCGGGCAATTTAAGGAATTTACACTTTGTTTTCAAATGGAAATTCCTGCTAATTATAATATGAAAGTAATTAACTCATGTGAAATAATAACTATACTTATAACAAACATTTTCTTAGTCAATAAGAATTCAAGAAATGAAGAAAGAAAAGGAAGAAAATTAGAGTAGTCAGACCTAGAATAAATAGCAGATAGAGAAGAATACGAAAGTAGGGCCGGCCGATTCCTTACTACTAAATTATTACCTAGAAATTACTTAACTATGATATAACTTAGTTCTATTTTTGTGGATTACAATCTCCTTATTACCTTTCATTAGTTTTACATTTGGAGATTCATCCTCGATAACTAAATAAGGACCAAGAAAACAAGGACTTGCGATTTTGTTTCCCACTTCATTTTTTACCAGTACTAAATCGCCTTTTTTGTATTGAATGGGTTTAATTTTTTCATCATAACTTTGCTTTCTTTTAAATTTTGAATGTAATAAGTTAGCTCTTGCATCCTCATGAGCCTTTTGCAACCGATACTTTAACTCAATAGGGTAATTCTCAAAGTTATAAATGGGTTCTAACATATTATTTAGATTATTAGGAATCTGACATTTCTTTCCAAAGACCAGTTCAAAAGGAGTATATTTAGTTTCAGTATGGACTGTAGTATTATAAGAGAAACACCAATAAGGAATCCATGTACTCCACGCTGCATCATTATTTTCGGATTGAATTCTTAAATAGGCACCCAATACCTTATGTGAATTTTCCAAAGAACCAATACTTTCATGATGGTATGCCGTGGAATAAATTTGATTTATTTTTAAAAGCTTACAAACCTCACTCATAGTGGAAGAAATAAATTCAGAACCCCTATCCGTTGCAATTTCCTGTGGAATTCCATATCGTAAGATAAAATTTTCCACAAATGATTTTGCCACAGATACGGTGTCTTTATTTTTTATAGGATATGCTTCCACAAATTTTGTTAACTCACACTGTAAAGTCAGGATGTATGCAAATTCATTTACATCTGTTGGTAGTGGTCCTACAATATCTAAATATACTTTTTGAAAAGAATAATTGGCTGTCGACGTAATAACCATGGGCTGTCTAGTATAACGATTGCAATGCTTTTGTTTTTGACAAGTGTCACATTTTCTTACAAAGTCTGCAACATCGTTATCTAGACCTGGCCAAAAGTAATACTTTTTTATATTATTTGTCATTCTATTTATGCCTGCATGTCCACTTGTGGGAAGTAAATGAAAATCATTCAAAATAATTCGTTTCTCATCATTATCTATTATTTTGCTAGCTCCTTGTACAATATTTATACGGGGGCCCCCCCAATTAGGATTACTATTTATTTCCTTACCTATCCATTTAATAAACATTTTATTTTTCTCATTTTTTAAAATATATAATTCATTTATATTTGCTTTCTTAGTTATTTTGGCCAAATCTCTCAGCATTTCGTCTCGCGCCAATGCCGATCGAGTATTTTGACTAAAGTACAAACTAAGTTGCAATGGAACATAATAAAAACTCCCCAAGTGTTCAGTTATATCTTTTGACAATGTTTTTATTTTGGACGATGTCGTTAAAACTAACTCAGTGCAATTTTTAGGTTGTTTAAGAACTTCCACAATATCTGGTTGATCAGGCCAAACATTAAGGTTATCCTTGTCCAACACACAATCTTGCTCTTTCATACTCTTACACTGTCCTCTGGTCAAAACAGCAATCATGTCATTATTCATGCTTTTCAATTCCTCAGATGTCAAGATAATTCTTGATAATGCATCCGCGGTGACATTTTCACTTCCTTTCACATACTCAACGTAAAAATCATATTCCTCAAGGCCTAATCGAAATTTTGTTAACCGGCTGGATGGGTCAGTAAGGCTAAATAAGTATAATAAAGGTTTATGGTCAGTTACTATTTTAAATCTGCGTCCATATAAATAAGGCCGAAAATGCTTTACAGCCCAGTAGATAGCTAAAAGTTCTTTGTGAATAATAGGGTAATTTATTTCCGCTTTATTTAAACTTCTACTGGCGTACGCCACTGGTCTATTATTTTTATTTGAGAGTACTGCTCCAATAGCTGACTTTGACGCATCAGTTTGAAGTATAAATTCATTTTTCTCTGCAAAATCAGGATACTGTAAAACTGGATATTGACTTAGTGCGTTCTTTAGGATTTTAAATGAGTTGTTACATTCATCCGTCCATTCAAACCTTGCATACTTTCTGCACAATTTGTTTAGGGGTACAGATAGCTCCGCAAATTTCGGAATAAACTTTCTGTAGTAATTTGCAAAAGCCACGAAACGTTTAACTTCGTCTGAATTTTTTGGAACGGGATATTCGTCTAAAGCTTTAATTTTTTCAGGATCAGGAGATATTCCTTTATCACTAATAATGTGACCTAAATAAAGAATTTCTTTCCTTAAAAACTCGCATTTTAAGGGATTTAGTTTTAAATTTACTTTACGAAGTCTAGTAAAAACGTCCATAAGGTTTTTGTTGTGTTCCTTAAGATTTCTCCCGAATACTATTAGATCGTCAAGGTAAACAAAACATTTTTCGTAGTTTAGACCTGCCATTGCAACTGTCATTATCCTAGAAAAGGCACTGGGGCTAAGTTTTAGCCCCATGGGCAATCTTTTCATTTGCCATTGCCCCCGATCAGTTGTAAAGGCTGTCAATTTTCTACTTTGTTCATCTAGTTCCACTTGATAATACCCCTGACTTAGATCTAAATGCGAAAAATAAAGAGCTCCCGCAAGAGAATCCAAAATATCAACCACATTTGCAATAGGCCACTTGATATCTACTAAACTACGGTTTAAAAATCTGTAATCTAAAACCAATCTGCTACGTTTCTCTCCTGATGTTTCACTCTTTTTCGGTACCAGTAAAACAGGCGACGACCACTCACTCTGCGCACTCTCAATTATATCATTATCGCACATTTGGGAAATTTGCTTATTTATTTCCTCCCTCTGGGATTGAGGCAGTCTATAAGGTTTTATATAAACTGGTTGAGTGTTCGGTTTGACTTGAATTGACTGTTTATAAATATTTGTTACAGATAATTTATCCCCAGGCATATGAAATATGTCTGCAAATTTAGCACATAATTGATCTATTGAATCTTTCTCTTCTTTATTCAAGTAGGTAAGTTTAAGCATGTCAAATAACTGTTTTACTCGATTAACTGAAATATTTTGAGAAGTAAACTGACAACAATCATAATTGCTGAGCTTCTCAGTTTTAGGTAAGCAATTTCTCAAGCGTACTTCACTTTCCCGTGTATTCAAAATTTTAACCGGAACTTTCCCATTCACTGGTTGTGCAATCACTCCTGCTACAAACACACCCTGGCATAACTCACTTGGCATAACAACACATTCCTCATTTAACCCTGTCTCAAGGTACTGAATACTTTCACACCTTGCAGGTAACACTAATATATGACTACAACAAGCATTTAAGTCTAAAATAACATTCTTTCCCTCATTGAAAAGATCTAAAGTATTTTCCTCATAGTTTAATTTAGCTTTATACTTCCCTAAAAAATTTCTCCCAATTATACCATCTGTATGACATTCCAACGAATCAAATACATAAAACTTTTCCCTAAATTGTATGTTTCCTATAGCGAGATTTAAGTATACATAACCTACGGAACATACTCTACCACCTATGCCATTTATTTCAAGATTTTCCTTATGTAAAGGTATACTTGCATCTAAATGCTCTAACTTAAGCGCACACAATGACGCTCCCGTATCTACTAAGAATCCTAAACTTTTGTTGTTTACTCTAAAAGAAACTGAATTTGAGTAATTTTCGGAGTAAGTAAAAATATTATTATGACTATTCCCCTCTACTTTAGGGACGAAAAAATGTTTGCTCCCTAGAAACATCATACGGCAACGTTTCCTGACCTGCATTAATGTCTTGGTCAGCAAAATTTATTTGTCTCCGCGAATTTCCACGATAACCGCGAGTAAACGAACGTCCTCGGTGTCCCCCCTGAAAACGCTGACTTTGCGGATTGCTATTACCATTACCTAAGCGAGAATTATTTTGTTGATAATTAGAAACATGATTGTTATTTCTATTAGTTACGTTTCTATTGAAATTGTTATTAAAATGTCTTCCAGAGTTTCTAGCTCTGTTAAAACCTGCAGAAAAATTTCTGTTGTTTCCTCTTCCTCTAAACATATTGAAAATTTGTTGATTACTGCTTTGAGAGGAAATTTCTTCATCCTGCGCCGCTCTAATGGCATCCTTTAAAAATTCAAAATTTCTAGCAGATATGATTGTGCTGAGTTTATGATTTCTAAGGCCACCTGTAAACCTTTTTATAGCGATTTTTTCGTTTATTGGTCTTAAAATATCAAAAGCTCTTGAATCACCGTCTGCTTGAGAAATTGTCAGATTTACTAAGATATCTTCAAGATTTTTACCAAACTCAGAAACAGTATTATCGCCTTGCTTGGCGGAAAACAATTTTGCCTGAAGGGCGGTATCGGATTGTTTCGTTAAAAGATGTTTTTTTATGTCTCCTAATAATGAATCCATAGACTCGTAACTAGACTTTAATCTCAATTTCGCATTATTTGAAATTCGTGTTTTCAGAATGAATTTAATTAAAATAGGCTTGCCATCATCGTTAAGCATAGAATGATAAAATTCTGCCGCGTCGATTAGTTTATGTGTAATAGCTTCCGAGTCATCCATTACAGGCAAGAGGCTCGTGGCCACTTTCAGGTCAAAAGCCGACATATCTGAATGTATAATTTTCGCGTCCTGGTTATCCCGATTTGTACTTTCCGCGTCTTGGTTATCACTACTCAAACCTTCTGCGAATTGTTTATCAAAATTTATAATTTCCTGATATACTTTTTTAATTTTGTCTATAGTATTTTTAGAATATTCAATGTCTGCTTCGTCGAGTTCAGAATCTTTTATTTTTTGATTAATAGCAGAAACCTCCTCACTCAGTCGAGAGTAAATAGTTTTTGCTTCCCTAACTTTAGTTGAAACGATGGATGTTTTTCGTCTGTCGTAATTTAATTTTCCTAGATAAGTTCTGACATCTGCTAGAGAACTTAAAATTATGTTTAAGTTATCTCCCATGAAAAATATGCAAATCTAATTATTTAAGAGCAAAGTACTTGTTAAAGAGGTCCCTATTTCAATACAATTTACTTAATTCTATAACTTACTTAGTACATTTTTTCTTTTTAATTACTAAATTGCTTAATTTTTTCCATTCTTTACATATCGCCTTGTTTCTTATGTCCATTTTCAGTTTTTTTTTTCCCATAAGTGTAATAACCATCTTTATAATTATCCTAAAAAGAACCTAAAAAAAAAATTTTATACTGCCTCCTCCGTCATTAATTCATCCCTTGATTTTCTTAACTCGCTTCTGTTAATTTCTCTTCGAATAGTTTTTCGTAATTCCTTACGATAACGAAGAATCCCACTATATATGATATACAGTATAACGGCTACTACAAGTGTTAGTAAAAGGTACTCTGACAGCGAAAACCCCTTGTTTGATATTTCGCTCCTTGCGTCTCCATTCGAGGCCTGGTTGATAACTATTTCCTCTTTAGACTTGGCACTACCCATTTTACTCCATATCGGTGCTTTTCTTCTTATGGTTTTTTGGCTGGCAGGATCGCCATGTAATAATTTGATGTTCAGATAGGTTGCAGCAAAGGGTTCAAAGAAAACGGTGTTTCATATTCAACATCAAACTATATTCTGAATCTTAGTCCATGTCGCCACATACATAGTTGTTCCACTTACGCTAAATGTTTATATTACATATTTGTTATATCGACAGTATTGTTATACTAGCTAATCATAATAACTAATTAGAACACTAATACAATATACTAATACAGAGTGTTTTACCCTCATATTACAGTAGTTTTCCCGGAAATCGAGATAAATCGTTTTCTAGCCTTAAAAACTCACCCCCTTCCACTTCCCGACCTCGGATCGCCCGTAAATTATTTTTTCTTTCATTTTTGTTATATTCTCTTCCTTTTCCAATGGGTTTCATCCTACTATTATTTTTTTTTGTTTCAAAAATTATCGACCCTGGTCTACCTATTTATGCGAACCACGATATTGATATTACCGTGGAAGAAATTCTGGACGAAAAGGCAAAAACAAAACGAAGAATTTTACTTTAATATTAGTATTATTAGTGATTACTTACAACTTATTGTATAAGGTTTTTGTTTTGTTTTAGTATAAGTATGCTTAATATATGCGTTACTTATTTTAAATACATTTTTACTAATTAAAATAAAATCTCTAAATTTTTTTTTCATAAATATTTCGTTAGCGGTAGCGGCGTATTATTGCAGAAGTTTTAGGGGGCTGTCGCTCTCGTCAATCATACGTATTTTACCCAAAAAAGGGCGTGGCACCCAAAAAAATGTTCACCTGCGGCGCAAGAAGTTAAAGCCCCCCCCGAACAAAATTTCTGGTTGCGCCACTGATTCCCACATGCGGCAAGATACCTGCCGCTGCTAATAAAAATGGCCCCGCCCCATCAGTCCATAAAATCCGGGAAAGGAATTGAGGATTTTCATTACACATCTCTCTTAGCCAATAGCAATAGTTGAGCCGCTTATCAAAATCAGTTTCCTATATAGCCTGGTGTAAAACTACGTGATAGGAATGCAGCTTAAAATTCCTTATAATTCGGAACACTAAAGTAACACTTATACCTAGGTCTATGGATATTTCTTATGAGCTTAAATGCGGATTAACAAGAACGTTTATAATATTGCCTTGATTCCTTACTGGACGTCTTCTGACACGAACTGAAATAGGTCGTACACTTCCCGTGTGCGTTAAATGTATTCCCAGTCGTCGAAATACTCTCTCTCGTTCAGCAATAGGGGAGGGGTACTTTGAAAACTTTCAAAATACACGGCAAGCCTATCATAAGACTCGGCATTGGTATAAGCCTTTTTGAGGGATATAGCATAAGTTTAGATTAGATAAGACGTAATTCAAAAAGAATCAAGAAGAAACTTTTGTCAACACCTATCAAAATCAAATTATACCGATTTTGTTTCACGGCTACCTAGATTTATTTTTTAAAACATCATAATATTATACCTAAATTAGAAGTTTGCGATGATTATTTCATTAATAATTCTAAAGTAGTTTTTTGAGCCATTGGAATAATGAGTAACAAACCTACACATTACAGAATTCTAAAGTTAAAAAATATTTTTTTTGTCGTGGAATGCTTTGGCCACGAGGGGTGTCTCACTAGGTAAAATTTGTACACTGACTGCCGATTTTGGCAGTCAACTGCCCGTGATTGCCGATGACTGCCCGTGATTGCCGATGACTGCCAGTGATTGCCGATGACTGCCGGTGATTGCTGATGACTGCCAGTGATTGCCGATAACTGCCAGGGATTGCCGATGACTGCCAGTGATTGCCGATAACTGCCAGTAATTTTTTCAAATTTCATTCATCCATCATTACGATACGCCGAAAAATATGCGTTCTTATATTGGTCAGATCAAAATTAATTCCGATAAATGCCGAGGTCGATTGCCGAAGACTGCCAGTGATTGCCGATGACTGCCTGTGATTGCCGATGACTGCCAGTGATTTCCAATGACTGCCAGTGATTTTCGATGACTGCCAGTGATTGCCGATGACTGCCCGTGATTACCAATGACTGCCAGTGATTGCCGATGACTGCCAGTGATTGCCGATGACTGCCAGTAATTTTTTCAAACTCTATTTATCCATCATTACGAAACGCCGAAAAATATGCGTTTTTATTGGTCAGATCAAAATTCATTCGGATAAATGCCGAGGGCGATTGCCGAAGAATGCCGAGTGATTGCCGATGACTGCCTCTAATTGCCGATGACTGCCAGTGATTGCCGATGACTGCCACTGATTGCCGATGACTGCCGATGACTGCCATTGATTGCCGATGACTGCCTAGACATTTGTACACCGACTGCCGTAGTGAGACACCCCTCGTTTGGCCACGAAGCTATAAAAACAATAATTTCTTTAAATAAAATGTTAAAATTTATTGTTTCGGCAGTAACTCTGAAACAAACAAAGATATCGAACTGCGGTCTTCACATTTTTTTTGCAAATTTAAACTACTTTCCGCTTATGATATCATAGTTATACCGTATGATATGAATTTTCGGGATAAAATTAAAAAAAAACTGTTATTATTACAAATTGCGCCCTATAGCAATTTTATCAGAAAATATCGTGTACCGTTGGATACGGCAATTGAAGGTACTTACCTTTCTCTTCCAAACAAGCTTAAATTTTGTAAAATCGGATATGTCGTTTAGAAGTTACATCGATTTTAATGTTTACACTTTCAAAGCTTCCCCTACTCTTATCAAGGTCGGTACGCCAATGAGCCTTAAACCAAAATGATGCAGAATTGTCGAAGCTTGCTAATGATGTAATTAGAGTAATACCTTAATATGTAAATTTTCGGAGAAATTTAGAATATAAGAAAATAATTTCCAGAATTTTCTCATGACCGCTTTAATCATGCCTTTTTTTTCCCCAAGTTTCTATGCTTAATAGTTTCCGAGATATGGCCGGTGATCACCCTTAATGAAACACCCTGTAGTATAAGTATAAATATTATCCGTATTAATATCAAAAACATCAAGAATTGAGGGAATGTGACGAAATACGAAGAGCAGCTTTTGTTTTCAAGTTATCGACAAGGTAAATAACGATAGTGGATTCTCACGCAATGTTTGTGTTACCAACGAATGCACCTTCATAAAACCTTTATTAAACAATGTACCAAATGTTCATAATTGTAGATGTTGTAGTACAGAAAACGAATGCACATTTGTATAAAGAACGACTGGATACCCTAAAAAGGTAAATGTTTGGGCGGGCATATTTGGACATCGGATTATTGGACCTTCTTTTTGGAACAAAATTAGAAAAAAGGAAAATTTTTTGGAACTTTTCGATGGACGCAAAATACAATTGAATTACACTATTATTTGACCAGCTAAGTCTTCTGATCTTTTAACACTCGTGGAGTCACATTAAAAGTATGGTTTATAAAAATGTGCGTTATCAAATTGTGAAAGAGCTGCAGATTGCAATTTCAGTGGTATGCATATGCAACCGGATCTCTGCGAGTATGAAATGGAGAGTTCTTGTATTTTATTTACAAGTGTTGTTTTCCCGCTGGTCTTTAACTGTTGAAAAATAAAGTTCGCATAATTTCAAGTATTTGCTTTTATTAAATTTTATCGTTAAGTTTGGACTTATAGGAGGAAGGTTGCAATAATGCACCAGTTTAAATCCATTACTTGCTGATCTTGAATTTTCATCTTTCCTCCTTTCTTTCTATAGGTAATATCTGATGAAGCAATAAATCAATTTGATTTGGTGCGTAGAAATAGATTGTCTACAAATCGAGAGGTACTGTTTGTTGGGTAATAATGATTTTAAAGGTTAAAGTTCACCTTTTCTCGTATTTTACTTTAAAACAATGATTTTATCTTGATGAGTAATAAATCATTTCATGGTTTAAAATGGAACAATTCTCTCAATGCGAAGTATATATAATTTTATTATTAGTTTCTGAAGAATGCCTACTTCAATTACACAATAATTACCTATGAAAGGCTATTATTTGATGTGTAGGTCGGATCTATGTATGTTTGTTCTAGTCTTGCAAAATACCTATAATAACGTTTAATATTATTTTGTTTAATAACTGTGAAATGTTTGATTTTATTAATGTACTTAGTGGCAAAATATTTGGGTACAATTTGCATATTGAGAGGACGGTTTCCGGTTTACAAATTGCTAAGTTTTATTGAAGCGAGCTTAAATAGATTTAAGAATAAGGCCCGGAAACTCCAGATTTGCTAGAACAGTGTTTTTATTAATAGTAATCAGTTCCATTAGCAGCACAGTCTTGTTAAATAATAAACTACTTTTAATACAGCAATATTGTAAAGAAATAAATTGTATCTTTTCAACGCAACATATTTTCTTCCCAGTAAAGCGCTTTCTTACAGTTAAGAAAGCAGAACAAACAATAACAATATATTACATATTCCTGAAAAGAAAAGTCTACATGATTTATATTATATGTTTATATAAACGTTTATAGTCTTATAGGTTTTTTTGTTTTGCACCTAGAGAACTAAATCCCTGTATGTGCAAAATTTTATTCAAAATAATAATACAGTAATCTTAATGTTATTAAGGTTTAATTAAAAGCTGGTAGGTATAAACTATTCTATCTTAAATATAAGTGTTTCCTAAGGTATGTATAATAATATAAGAATAGGAGTAATGTAAAGTAGTATATTATATGCACTTGGGTGCCTTATTATAAAAATACGCTAGACGGTTTAATTTTTAAAACAATACACTAAATTTATTCAAATTGTTACTTATAAAAATCCTACATTTTTTTCTAAACTTTTTGTTGTTTGAAATATTTCTTATTTCTAGTGGAAGAGCATTATAAATTTTTGGAGCTAAGTAATGAATAAATTTTAAATTAACATTTTTACTACTGTTAGGAATTATCAACTGTCCGTTTATATGATTGCGAGTCTGATATGGATGATTAATATAGTTTCTTAATTTGGAGGTTTTATGTGTTAATATAGCAGTTGACAATATATACAGTGATCGAACATTTAGGATTTCTGAATTGAAGAGTAAATGTGTGGAGTAGCGTTTGTTTTTTTTATAGATTATTTTGAGGATATAATTTTGAACGACATTTAGAGGTTTTAATGAGTTTTTGTAGATCCCACTCCACGCAATTATACCGTATCTTATTAGAGATTCTACTAAAGCCTTATATATAGAGAGTACTAGTTTTCTGCCAATAATTTCCCTTAAAATATAGAATTTATGAATTAATTTTCTAATATTGTTTGTCAAATAACTGATATGTGCTCCCCACTTAAGATGTTTATCAATAGTAATTCCTAAATATTTTGTTGAGGATACCTCACAGATAACTTCTTCAAGATTTTCAATTTGTATGTTGTTAAAATTGGAACGATTGGAAAAAGTAAGAGAGAATGCTATGAAATTAGTTTTGGAAGTATTCAATGTTAATTTAAAGGAATCCAGCCAGATCTTAATTTTTTTCATACCATCCATAGCTAACTCTTTTACTTGAGTCCAAGTTTCACCTTCGAATACCACAACTGTGTCGTCTGCATATGATATGACTATTCCATTATTAATACTAAATTAGCTAAGGAATTTATATAGGTAATGAATAAAATTGGTCCTAAGACGGTCCCCTGAGGTATTCCAATTTTTACGGTTAGCGGATCACTGTGTATATTATCGATTTTCACTACTTGTTGACGATCCTTACAGCGTTCACAAAAACGAATTTTATCCGTTAGAACCTATAATACACAAGACGTTGTTAGGGGTTCGGTGGGGGTTCGTAGGGATCGGCAATCGCCGCGCCCAGTAGTATTAATTTTAAGGTATTTTTGTTACGCAGGTCACATCGTTGTTCAGAGTGTCCGGTCTAAATTTGTTATTGATCGTACCAATACCTGTTTCAATTAATTTATTTTTACTTTGCATTCAAGCTTTTTTAAACCAATAGAAAATTCTTATTTCGCACAACATATCATTGGTATTGCACTTTATAATCTATGGACGAATTTTACCATCTCAGTAAACCATGTTGCATAATAGATAATCAAATGCAATGTGAGACAATAAGAACAACATCACACTAGAAGCTATTTAAATTTTTGAGACCTACTTACAGTACTGATTTTTAGTGGTAAGTACATATTATTATTTGCTTTATTAACCGTAGCAAGCAAATATTTTTATGATTAATGTCAGTTTCATTACAACTGCCAGTCGGAACTAATACAGTAGAGTAAACCCGGGCAAAAGTCTGCACCGGGGTAAAAGTCCTATTGCTTACAGCGCCGCCGCGTGTGAAGTAATTCTTTCATTCCGTCTACCAAAAGAATACACTTCTGTAGTTTGTATTCCAGTGTGAGTTAGGTGATGACCGAATGTGCACGCTTCGAGAAAATGAGGTAAGTCGTAAATTTCAATTTTTAATGTAATTTTCTGTACGTGTATCGTAAGTAGTAGATTTAATAAAATAAGTGACAATAAAAAAATTATGCAGTAGTTTCGAAGAGTGATATTAAAGCTTTCATAATCTCCACTGGACCAGTTTTAATTTTATTCAACATGGCGGCTACATTCCTTAATATATCGCCAGACACTTCGGGGCAAAAGTCCGCTTGTTTTATTTTTCTAAGAATGATAAATTTATATGTGGTGTGGTGACCTATGTATGTTCTAAGTTATGGCGTGTAGATAAACACAACCTATATAAATTTATTCTTAGTTTTATTAAGTTTAGAAAACGTTTGTTTTATTTTTGTAATGTTTTTTATAATTAAACCTTTTTAAAATAATATGTTTTTAACAATAATAATTAGCATTTAGGTAAAAACCTTAGTGGGATTTTTACCCCTGGTATCGAATTTTTGCCCCATACTTGTGGGACTTTTGCCCCGGACCTTGGGGCAAAAGTCCGTTTGCGCACAAAATTTAAATTATGTAAGTACAGTAAAGGGACCCAGGAAAGTATAGATTTTAGTCACGGCACCCTCTGCTTTCATGTTTGGTTCATCTTTCTACTACATAGTAAAAACCAAATTCTAAATGATATGTCGTTTATGCCATTTAATAAACTAGGTGCGGACTTTTGCCCGGGTTTACTCTATATAAAACCAGATTACACCCCAATAGAACTTGATAATTACTGAGAGCAATAATGGCTAGAAACTATTCTATGTTAAGAATAACTCCTATTTCCTATTGGCTAAATTGCTAGCCATTTTCCATGTCTTAGAGTTGGAAAGCGCGTTTTAGTCACATATAGTATTAAACAGTTCTATTAAGAGTATTTGAATTCTTATAAGGAATAGAAGACTTTTTCTCAGTGTAGGTTAAATTGGGCTGCTGTAATAAGAACGTTTTAACGTTTCAATGTATTTCAGTCCAATAAATCTTGGGTGAAAAATAGATTAGCTGATAAATAGACAGTTATTAAGTTTTTATTCGTAAGCAATCAAAAAATAGAACTGAAAGAGAAAAAAATAAGACTTTAATGACAGTTGGATATATGGTGATGAGTAGGTACCTATGTGAGTTATTCAGTTAGATATATCCTAATCGACCAGCGATTAATAACCCAGTCATGTATAACTAGTTATAAGGAAAATAACGATACGAAATATGTGAAAAATACACATAGGGAGACTAAAAAGAAGTACTGGAGGTGGTGGCTTTGGATATTTTAATTGATTTACAAGATTAACCAAAACTATTACAAGTTTGCCTTTGGACCACAATGTGTGTCACTATTAATCATATGAACATTGATTTGAAAGTGAAAAAATGCATGAAAGCGAGAAATGCATCCTGAAAAGACCCTTATAGTATAGAAACTGACTGAAGATGACTTGTATAGACGAAATGAGTTTGGTAAAATTCTGATGGAAATATATAGAGTGAATTTTTATTTTGTCCATTTAAATTATGTTTTTTAATAAAGCTAGCTTTATGCTTAACGGCACCGTCGATAGGCATAAATATTGGTCTGCCGTTAATCCCCAGTAGATAGTCAAGGTATAAGACCAGAAAAAGTCCTGTTTGGGCGGGTATAACATTATTGGACCTTTTTTTATTGATGAAAACCTTACAAGCGAACTTTACTTTATACCGTGCGAGCAAAAATTATTTTCATCAAAGAAAGCTTTGATTAAAAAAAGTAGGGCTTGGTTTAGATCACAATGATATGGGGACGATATATCTAACCAAATCTAAGTTAAAATTTTGTCAAATTCATATTATGACATGATATGGCAAACTAATTATGAGTAGGTAATAAAATAAGTAGACAAATACAAATTTATTTTTGTTGTTTACAAAATTAACAAAGTAAGAATATACAGAAAGAAAAAGAGAAATAATTACATACATTGCTGAAATTGGCCACCGCCTTGTTTTGCAGCAAAAATTATTTGCATCAAAGGGGGTCTTGCATCTAAGGACGTAATGCTTAGCCGTAGAGCTTAATACCTGTTGGGTGTCAGTAACTACCTGAATTAACAATCAATCAGTCATTCCGTCATATTTGACAGTAGTTACAAATAATTTGATTCATCGCTAATTTTTCCAATTTCTTGAACAATTCACACAATGGGCTTTACGGAACAGCACAAAACATTCATGGTTGAAGCGTATTTTCGAAACGGGGTTAGAGTAAATGGTTAGTGGGAATACAATCCGGGTTTGTGCATGGACGATTTTCACTAACATTTCCCTAACGTTGCTTTTATTGTTGGGGATTTTTATCATTGCCTGAAAAGAACCGTGGCTGTGTTTAGGGAAACAGGTTATATACAACACAAAAAAGGAGCAGGATGCCCATCTGTAAGAACAGAAGAACTTGTTGTAAACGTTCGTGAAATAATGCAAAATACGCCAACAAATTGTATAAGACGTCTGTCCCAAGATGTGGGAAGATCTTATGGAACATACAGGACTATTCTTAAGAAGCAGCTAAATTTATTTCCTTATAAAGTGCAAGTATGCCAAGAAATACAGAACGAAGAGTTTTTTTACTTACGTTTTAATGTTCCAAATATTTATTTAGGCCAAAGAAGCAATAATTACATTCTACCTTTACATAATAATGACATCTTACCTCACTTTATTACGGCTTTAATTGAAATATCGTTATTCCAGTGGAGTGGTGACAGATAACACGGTAACAATGTATTTCAAATACTAATTTTATTAGATTTTTATTGCCAATTGGGATATTAATTAAAATAATTTATCTTTTAATTAGACATTTGCATTTATATGGTTAAATATAAAAATATATAGATTTTGCAATATATGCAAATACTAAGTTGCGAAAAACTATGCAAGTTAAACTAGTATGCAAGGTAATATTTTTAAAGAAATAACAGTCCTTCAATGTATTCAACGTATTTTTGAGAGGAAATAGACTGTCACTTATAAATGCAACTGCTTAGAGCAAAATAATGATGTAGTCGATGGTAAAGCACAAAAAAAAATTCAGATTTAGAGCTATTATTACTCAATGTAGAAGAACATAAATGGAATTACCACCAGATGTCTTAGTAAAACTGTAGAAAAGCATCACTACTGCACAAATTACAGAAGTTTAAATATCCTGCGTAGAAAAATCAAAAACATCAGGAATTAAGGGAAGAAAATGACGAAATGCGAAGAAAGAAGCTGTTGTTTTGAAGTTATGGAAAGAGTTAAAAACGATAGGGAATTCTTACGCCATATTTATTATTATTAATTGAGACATGGAAGAGAAACATTGATCATGGAAAAAATGTTATAGCTGTAGTTTTGGCCTCGAAGCGGGCTTTCGAAACTATTCACAGGGCTAGACTATTGAGTATACTGTATCAGTATGGTATTCGAGGAAACGTTAATAATTCGCGGGGTTAGAGTAAATGGTTAGAGTAAATTGTAAGTGGCAATACAATCCGGGTTTGTGCATGGACGATTTTCACGAACATTTTCCTAACGTTGCTTTTATTGCTGGGGATTTTTATCATTGCCTGAAAAGAACCGTGGCTGTGTTTAGGGAAACAGGTTCTATACAACACAAAAAAGGAGCAGGAAGACCATCTGTAAGAACAGAAGAACTTGTTGCAAACGTTCGTGAAATAATGCAAAATACGCCAACAAATTGTTTAAGACGCCTGTCTCAACGAGTGGGAAGATCTTATGGAACATGTAGAACTATTCTTAAGAAGCAGCTAAATTTATTTCCTTATAAAGTGCAAGTATTCCAAGAAATACAAGCCGCAGATTTTGAAAGAAGCAGGAATTACTCTCAAAGGTTTACCCAAAATGTATTGGAAAGAAATGATTTATTAGACCTGGCAAATTTAGAACAATTACAAGAAAGGATTATCCAAAAATGTGGTAACATTTCTCCAGAGATGCTGGTCAACACTTTCGAAAATATAAAGAGACGTGTGAATTTATGCTTGGTGGCCAATTTCAGCAATTTATTTAATTATTTTTCTTTTTCTTTCTGTATGTTCTTACTTTGTTAATTTTGTAAACAACAAAAATAAATTTGTATTTGTCTATTTATTTTATTACTCAATAGTTTGGCATATCGTGTCATAATATGAATTTGACAAAATTTTAACCTATAGATTTGGTTAGATTTATCATCCTCATATCATTGTGATCTATACGTTTTTTAATCCAAGCCCTCTTTGATGCAAATAATTTTTGCTCACAAGGTATATTAAAGCAAATATGTACTAATCAATACCCAAAGCCTATAGAAATTTTAATACTATTATTCCAGTAGTTTGTTGAAACAATCCAATTTTACTGAATGGGATCAAAATTTCTAATATATTTAACCACAATAATTTTGTTATGTTTACCCAAAAAAAGATAGATTTTTATGCATGAAGTTTATCAAATAGTCTAATGATATTAATCCAATTTTGGATTTATCAATATCAATTCTAGATGTGATTGATTTTGTACCCTATTCACTGAAATGTAATAAAAATTTCTTTCTGTCGTGTTACTATTAGATAACTATAAAAAAACTAGCCCAGATAATTAAACAAAACCATTCGCAACCATGAAAGGTATAAAAATATCCGTTTTATAAAAAACCCTAAATAAGTAATATTTTTTAAAATATGATTTGGATAAACAGAACCACTTTCGGTTTTATTATAAATTATGATTTATTTAATTCAAGCGATGGCCATCTGAAATTCAAGAGTTACAAAATTTTTCGTGGTTCATCGAACCATGAGAAGTTTGAATGCAGTTGGGAATGGACTTGATTACTATTTTCCCAGGCCAGCCGCGTAAAAGAAAAGGTCAAGATAAATCACTTTAATTTGTTTGATGCTCAACCATTTATAAAAAAACACATAAAAGATAATTCTATTACAATTCCTTGGCATTAGGTACCCGATGTTAATGTTAACAATATAATTTACGATGACCGGTTTTCAGTGTTAAAATTAATAAAATATTATTAGCCACCGCTTGTGCAAGCTTGGCCGTGTAAGGTGGTCCCTTTATTAAGAACTAGCGGACGCCCGCGGCTTCGCCCTCGCAATTTAATTCGATATCGGAACAAAGCAGCGGATACCATACAAACCAATTACAAACTACCCAATAGCAGTGGCGGCTCGTAACTGATTTAGATGGTGAGGCTAAGAGGCGAAAAATTTTCGCGACCACGCCCAAAATCAAAAATTCACTCTAAAAAAAAATGTTAAAAATAAGTTAAACTAAAAACTGAAATATCTACCTACCTACAAAGAGACGAGCAGGATAGTCGGGAGAAAAATTTTCGGGACCACCCCCAAAATTTCTCGAAAATTCACTATAAAAAAACTGCTGTTAAAACATCGTGAAAACCCAAAAATCTTTCTATAATACCGCCGTTTTTAACATAACGACAAACAATAGATAATTGTGATTTACAAGTTATGTCTGTTGTTTCGTCAACTTGCCACAAAAATACAGGTACATTTAGTAATTCCTCGTCAATAAAATTTTGCAAAATGCAGTTAATTGCCGCAATGTAAAGGTTACACTACCAGTAAGCCAGTCGTACTTTTCGTACCAAGTGTTTTAAAAGCTCCGATTTCATTTCCCCACCCCACCGATAGTAACAAGACGTTTACTCAAATCTGGAACAGGTCGCTTTACCTTTTTTACTATGTACAATTTATCTTCAAAGAAATTAATAATTGAAAAATTCTGCTCATTTACTAAAAAATTAACAAGATCACAAGTAGGATTGCGAATGTTTACATTCACCTGGGGAAGTTGTGACGCTGTGCTAGGTCCCGCTGAATCCATTTTTCGCTAACAAGCACAAAACAAATAAACTAATAAGTAATAAAAGTAATGTAATATTAATATTTTAGAAAAATCACTGCCCACTGTCCCAAAAATCAGTACCGAAAACCACAAAAGTATTTACCGAAAACTATAATAAAATACAATGCACGTGTAAAAGTCAAATTCACTATGCACTTTCTCTAAACTCTGAACTTTCAACGGACACCGGGACAAACAACCTGTTAATCTAATAATAGCATTTCTCCAAATTCATCTAAGATTAGTCCCCTCGCGTTCGCATTAAATTTAGGTAGAGAGTTGAGGCCTCAAAAGAATGTTTTTATGTGCTATTTGAAGCTAAATTCGACTGGACTATTACGGTATTTTACAAGACATTAGATATTTTCACTAATACGCTAGACAAGGAAGCGCGAGGCCGGGCCTCTAACCATATACGATCGCATGCAGAAATGAGATGGATGATATAAGAACAAAACACGCAACGGGTCGGGAAAGACAAGGAAGCGCGAGACCGGCTTCTACCATATACGACCGCATACAGAAATGAGATGGATGATAGATCATATTTCTAGCGAAGCGCGTTAAGATTGACAGCATTAATTCTAATGGATATGTATTTATGCAAATAGTAAAATAATATAAATTTGTAATTTATTTAATTTGCAAAATTATTGGTGAGGCACTGCCTCACCTGCCTCATAGAAGAAGCCGCCACTGCCCAATAGATCCTTTGATAGGTGCCCAGATTATTTAAAAAAAAATTCTTTGGTGCTTTCTTACATTATTTCTTTATCTTTATATAAAGATGTCATTTATCTCTCAACTTTTTCCTGAAAATAATACTAAAAATATTGTTGCAATAAGGACTTTAGTCTAATTTTTTTCCACATAATATTTATTTTATAATCCCGACGCTTTTCGCTACACAGTAGCTTTATCAAGGGATTTTTACATTGAGTGAGGTACTATAATTTTAGCCTAAATATTTATATACAAATTATCTTTTTCTTAAACAAATAATTATGTTAAGGGAATATCCACAGAGTAGTTTTTAGAATCTGGTCAATTGTTGAAAAGGTTTAATAATGGCGATTTATTCAAATCCATTTGGTCATTCAAAAGTAGACCCGTGTTTTTATGACGGTTAATTTCCAAACTTTTCAACAAATTAAGTTTCTGGCTTTTATTTTCTGTATGAAGAATCTTAAAATGATCAGAATCTGCAAATATATGGCTTTCTTCGGTACCTAATGTGATTGGAATAATATGTGGAGTCTGTTTTTTGACGTAAAAAACTTTGTTTATGTTCAGCGATTCTGGTTTTGAATGTTTTACCTGTCTGACCTATATAAATTTTTGGGCACGATCCGCAATTTAATTGATAGACACCTGATTTGTTCTCACTGTTAGTCTTTGTTTTATGTTTTTTTAATTTTTTACATAAAGTATTATTTGTTTTATATGCTATATTTATTTCTTTTTGATTCACATCCTATAGGAAATTCCACCCAGAAAATTAAAACCTATTTTTTTTGCAGATAATTTTAAAATTCTTCATACAAAAAATAAAAGCCATGAACTTAATTTGTTGGAAAGTTTGGAAATTAACCGTCATAAGAACACGGGTCTACTTTTGAGTGACCAAATAGATTTGAATAAATCGCCCTTATTTAACCTTTTCAATAATTGACCATCAGATTCTAAAAACTACTCTGTGGGTATTCCCTTAATATAATTATTTGTTTACGAAAAAGATAATTTGTATACAGTGTTAGGAAAAATTACCAGAACGGTCGATTATTTCAAAATATACAGGGGTTATCAAAAAACGTCTTATATAAAAAATGTAGGGCTGTTAAAAATCTACATATCGGTGATAAATTGAAATATACAGGGTCGCTCACAAAGTTGTGGAGAATGATAGTTATATTTTTTAAATGGAACACCCAGTATTTTTTTACTTATTTTGATTGTCGACTCAATTTTAAACATTTTTTATAAACCATATGTTATACCTAAATTCATTACTTTCCTAGAAATCGGCGTTTCAAATAATAACGTATAACGATGCGATTTTCGAACATAGTGACGAACAAATAAGGCACGACCATGGTTACTAATAAATAATTAATAGTTTGACATCTGAAACTCAAATTCTGACAGAAATAGACAAAAAAGAAAATAGCATGGCATTTTTACTTACTGAAACAGAGAGAATTGATATTTTAATTTTAAGGGGGTTTGGCGATAAACAGAGATCATATCAGGAGGTATGTAATATTTACAAAAATTTGCATCCAGACAGGCACATTAAAAAAATGCAGTTTTTCGAACTATTGAGCGTTACAGAATGACTGGTACTGTAAAAAACCGCCCAAGATCTGGAAGACCTAGGACTGCTACCTCCGAGGAAAAAAAGCTGGACATTCTGCTTGCGATAGAAGAAAATCCCAAACAATCCACCAATCAGCTTGCTTTGGATCAAGAAATTGATCAAAAATCTGTACGAACCGTTCTTCATACTGAGAAAACGCATCCATACAAAATTAATGTTGTACAAGAACTTTTTGACGTTGACTGTGATCGAAGGCTAGAATTTTGCGAAATAATGACTAGAAATATGGAAGAAAACCCGAATTTTTCAAACAATATTGTGTTTTCGGATGAAGCGACTTTTACACTACACGGAATGGTGAATAAGCAAAATTACCGTTACTGGGCGCGAAATAACCCTAACTGGTATGAAGAGCTGCATACACAGTTCCCAAGAAAAGTTAATGTCTGGGCTGGATTGTTTGCGGGACATGTAATTGGACCCTTTTTTATCGAGGGAAATTTGAACGGTGATCGATATCTCCAGCTTCTTCGGCAAGAAATAGTTCCAGCTATAAATAATTTAAATGCTGATATTAACTTAACCTGGTATCAGCAAGATGGAGCTCCTCCGCATGTTACTCGCGAAGTTAGAGAATTTTAGGTTGTCACGTTCCCAAATCGATGGATAGGAAGAAGAGGGCCTATCGAATGACCTTCACGGTCCCCCGATCTTTCGCCATTAGATTTTTTTTTATTGGGGTCACCTGAAAAACATAGTTTATCAAAATAAATCGAATAATTTAGAAGAATTAAGAATAAAAATTGTCAATAAAAGTGCGAGAATAACAAGGGAAATGGTTTTAAACACCCAAAGACATTTTTGCGATAATTTGTATCATTGTCAGTTAGTAAATGGGGGTCATTTTCAACACTTATTAAAAAATATAGCCGTTTTGTCATGATTTGTTATACGTTTTTGTTTAAAGTTAACTTAATAAATTGTTTCTTGAAATTTATTTTGTGTTTTGTAGCTGATCAATTTATGTAGGAAAGTAATGAATTTAGGTATAACACATGGTTAATAAAAAATGTTTAGATTTGAGTCGACAATCAAAATAAGTAAAAATATACAGAGTATTCCATTTAAAAAAATATAACTATCATTCTCCACAACTTTGTGGGCGACCCTGTATCTTTCAATTTATAACCGATATGTTGATTTTTAACAGCCCTACATTTTTTATATAAGACGTTTTTTGATAACCCCTGTATATTTTGAAATAATCGACCGTTCTGGTAATTTTTCCTAACCCTGTATAAATATTTAGGCTAAAATTATAGTACCTCACTCAATGTAAAAATCCATTGATCAAGCTACTGTGTAGCGAAACGCGTCGGGTTATTGCAACAATTGTAATGAATTTCCATCAAGTAAAAGCCAGCACTATTCACAGACTAAATATATTGATTCATCATAATTATTAAAAAATATGTCTTAAGTCTGTTCAATGACCGCTGACCGTTACGTCAAATTCTCCATATTTGCGCTACGTCGTAAATTAATTCAGTCAGTTTGACTTGCCGGTGGTAAAGGTTATGATTTTTCTTAGGCTTGATCTACATAAACAGAATAAACACGGATGCATGTGAACAAGTAAAATACAAGCTCGTTTTCTCAAATTTTTAATTATTATTTTTATACTGTCAATCAGAAATAAGTAGTTTATTTAGGTAAAAGGTATCATGGGATAAAACATTTTGTTTTTGAAAATCAGTATGAAATTTTTAATTGATTTAAATTTACTGAAAAATAAATACAACTCATTTGTAAAATTTAAAATTAAATCATATTTTTTTTTCTAGTGCATCAGTCTATAAATTTTTGTTTAAAATATTATTTATAAATTCATAAAGAAGAAAATATAATAAAAAATGACAACACAACAAAATACAGTTTTTTAAAATTAAAATCAATCATCTCCGCAAGGATCATCATCATCAGATTCGTCCAAGTTAATAACAAGGAGGAGATGAGTATCTGAAGCATCAATAAATCTTTTCCGTTTCCACACATAATTTTTCCATTTTTCTACTATGACATTTTCAATGGTTTCATTCTACAGACCCAAAACTACGTCATTTGTTACAGGATGTATTTATAGAGCTTATTTCTGCATCATAATAGCGCTTAGATTCCGACAAAACCATTTCAATAGAATTAATGTGGCAATGATATGGAGGAAGTCTTAAAACGCGATGATCATGCCATGCTAGTTCGTCCAAGTAAAATAAAATAAAAATAATTAAAAAATAAAATAAATTGCATTTTCCAGATTCCTTGTTGCATAATTTAAATAGGAACTGTAGGCTGTAGGTATGATCTTCGTTGAGATAGTGATGGAAATTGAAACCTTTGAAGCAGTTCTAGATGGTTAGTAACTCGTGGAGGATAGAATCCATCGGTTACAAATGAAAAATATTTAAAAAATTTTCTCTTTAAGTACACCAGTTCAATGGCTTTAACGTATTCATTGTAATGTAGATTCCATATCAGTGCGCCATATTCCAATCTCGAGCGTATATGGTTTTAAAGATAACAAGTGGCGTCAAATTAGGAATTTTTATCATACTAATTAAGCTACTTACCTCTATGCTTTAATAAAAAAAAAAAGGAAAATAGGCACAGTGAACCTGGGTATCTATATCAAATCATTATACCAATGTATTTTATAACTGGGTCAACCAGGATCAAATTATCAAGTACATAAACCCGGTGTCATGTTCAAACTATTAATTTCAGGTGTTAAAAGAACTATATATAAGCAGGGTTGTTAGTTGGTTAAAACAAAGTTATTATATTGTAATATATAAGCTTAGACCTATTCAGAATTTAAAATGAAGGTAAGTTTTTCTTAGTATTATAGCATGTTTATAATCAACTATAAAAATTCAGTTTACTAATGCGAAGGGTTATTCGAATTTGTTTTTTTAAAGACAATATGAAAATATAACAATAAACGGAAAAAATCGGCAAATAAAGTCAAATTAATCTAAAAACTCGCCGCATTACTTGTCATTTATGGCACCCTGCTGAGGTCTGGTCTATTTTACGTTAAGTGGTTGGCTACAGAGACAGGACCGGACTAAGTTTTTACCTTAGCCATTTTTTAAATCATGTCCGATTTTTAAAATATTTTTAAAAAATGTACGTAGCTTACTAATTTTATTATCTATAAAATAGTATATTAGCAGACCAGGAAGAAAATAAAACAACCTTTATTTCTTTAAGTGTTTATTTATAAAAAGCAAAAATAGTTAAAGTGCATACGATCTTAGTTGAGACAGAGAAAAAAAATAAAAAAAAATTCATGACAGACTTGTCAAGTTCACGTGGTCTATCTTCGAACATCTGTATAGGGAGCGATCAATACAAATGTTGTTATATTTGTATTGTAGTTTCAGTGTGTGATGCAGTAAATTGATCTTACCCCTAATATTTACGTTCTCTCAACTGACTTCGTATGAAGTATACCTAGGTATTTATTATACATACATGGGAAAAAGTAATAATTTTTTTGCGAGGTGTAACGTAGAGACCATGCGCTAAATCTTACTTTTTTCCTGTATAATCATATTTTTTTTTTGAGAAGAGGAAAAAAAGTGAAATTTTTTTCAATCAGGGATAAATGTCGTTTTTTTTTAGAGATCATATATTTTAATAAAAAGAAAACATGTAGTGGACGTAGTGCGGTGTCAAAATTAATGCATGCTGCAATGTTATACATTTTTTCTTACGACAAATATTATTTTTCGTGTACCATAATCGCAACTAAAGAATGTAATTACAGCTTCTGGCCCCAAACAAATATGTTAAAGTCTCATTAACAAATTTCCAACGTCTTTATTTATCAAAAACGCCAATTTTAACTGCTGGACAGCAAGCCATTAATAACAAAGAGAGGCTGTAATAACAATAATAGCAGATGAACTGAATATTACTAAAAAATATTACCAAAGCAGCAGATAAAAATAAAGGAGACCTTCATTTATTACCTATTGCTTGTAGCTAGGCTATCTCTAAAATATATAAAATCTAAAAGTAAAATGTTTAAAACACACACTATACAAAAAACAGCCACAGAAACACTTAAAAAACACTAGAATCGGAAGAAAATAATATGACGCAAACTGACCCGTGAACTTACACGGCCCACTTCTGAACTGGGGACTTTTACGACGAAACCAGATCAGCTGTTAATGTCAAATATCGTTTTTTTAAAACCGACCAGAAAATTTACACTTTCTGGACAATTTTTCGTCTAGAAAATAACGTTTTTCCGATCGCAAGTGACATTAGAGACCGGAAAAATCTTTTCCTCACTCTAATGTCACTTTTCCGGTCTCTAATCTCCCTGTCACCCTGTTTTTTGTTTTTCCAATCGCTCTTTGATAATACAAGATACCTTGATTTCGTTATTATGACAACAACATTTCGATGTATTGTCGAGTGACAGTTCGTTGATTTTTAAATTTGTTCTTTATGTCAAACTTGTTTCGCGTAGATTATAAAATATATCGAAGTGTCGGTCTTAAAAAAAATATTGTACGTCACGCAACCGAAAATTAGTGTTTTCCAGGTCTCTCCAAGCTTATATGTTTGTCTCGACCTAAAAAACACTTCTTTCCGGTCTTGTAACGTAAATTACTATTTCAGTTTGCCTATTACTGTCCTAGTAAAAAGTATAGTAACTTTTTAAGTGTTCGCCTGAATCGAATGTATGATGGCTCAAATATATCTGGATTCATCAAAGTTCCTCATAAAAGATTAAAAAATAATAAAATTGTCAACTTATAGTAAAAATTACAATAAAGACTTTAGTCTAATTTCCACATAATATTTATTTTATAACCCGACGCGTTTCGCTACACTGTAGCTTTATCAAGGGAAAAATCCCTAACTAAAGTTTTTATTGCAATAATTGTAATGAATTTCCATCAAGTAAAAGCCAGCACTATTCACAAAATAACAATACTTTGTTTTTTACTGCTTCTCACCCTGTATATAACTAAAAGTATTTTTATTATAGTCCAATAAACGTAGAGCATTAAAAGAAAGTTTAATTAGAAAGCGGCTTTTATGGTGGTAGATACATTTTATTGTTTTACTTCGTTATTATTTTGTATTAAACCTTTGCATACATTTTTATTACCCCTTTTAGGCCCTTTTCATCCCTTTACGGACCGACGTCGACGCGAAGAATCTGACTAAAATTTTTAGTTATATCTTTTGCTGTAGCGGTTGCGTTGGATTTCTGCACACTTTAGGGGCTAAATTTCACAAACCATCATAACATTTACCTACAGGGTGACAATTTAAAAACTTGAAATGGCCATATCTTGGGAACGAAAAACTGAAGAAACAAACGCAAAAAAACAGTTTCTATAAAACGAAGGGGGAACAAAAACAAGCGTATTATCCCACCCTTATCTGCAACCCCTTGGACAGGGTAAGATACACCCCTAAAATCTTAAATAGAAAGGGGGGTCGAGTGATACATCATTTTGAAGCAAATGCTTTCCAATGATACCATAAAAAGCTACATTTCAGGAAATTCTTCTCTGTTTATTTAGGAAAACAATGAATGAAAACACAATTTTGAAATTTTTTATAATTATTTAATTAAATGTTCCAAATGATTGCTACCAATATCTTTTTTTATCAATTCTTCACGTACATTTGTAAATGTTTCTCTGGATATAGCACGGCATTCCTGAACTATTCTATGCTGAAGTTGCTCTAGTGACTCAGGTTGCGTTTTAAAAACCAAAGATTTTAGGTGACCCCACAAAAAGAAGTCAAAAGGTGTTAGGTCCGGGGATCTAGGTGGCCATTCAACAGGACCTTTTCTTCCAATCCACTGGTTGGGATAATTATCATCCAACCACTGCCTAACGGGAACTACATACTGCGGAGTGCGGAGGTGCTCCATCCTGTTGGAAATGTAGTAAGCGTTCTTCTAAAGATAAATTTCCGAGTATGTCCCTCTGATTTTCTAATTTTCGCACTATTAGTGGTTCAATAGACCTCTGTAGCATTTCAGCATACCTGTCGCCATCTAAATTTCCTTGTATAAATATTGGGCCGATAATACCATCTCCCAATATACCAGCCCAAACATTAATTTTCTGGGGGTACTGGGTATGCCCTTCTCTAAATACGAGGGGGTTTTCGTCATTTCAGTAACGACAGTTTTGCTTATTAACACGCCCATTTAAATAAAAGGTACACTCATCACTGAAACAAATATTTTTAACTAGTCGAGGTTCTGCCGTAATTCTATCTGTCATTATTTCACAAAACTGAATTCTTCTGTCCGGGTCGTCGTCACCAATTTCTTGCAGTATGTGCAGTTTATAGGGATAAAACTTATGAAATTTAAGTACCTTTCTTATTGATTCACGAGATAATCCAGTTGCTACAGCTGCTTGACGAGTTGATAAAGTTGAATTCATTGCAAACTGCACCAGAATTTATTTGATATTTATATTATGTGATAATAAAATGCAAATATTTATAAACAAATTTTTTTTTCGACCAAAAAAACCATAGCAAATAAACCAAAACAAAATACCTAGGCTTAAAATGTTTAGAATTCTTAAGAGATATCTCTTAATATGCCAGGATATTGGTAGCAATCATTTTGAACATTTAATTAAATAATAATAAAAAATTTCAAAATTCTGTTTTCATTTATTGTTTTCCTAAATAAACAGAGAAGAATTTCCTGAAATGTAGCTTTCTATGGTACCATTGAAAAGCATTTTTTAAGAGCTCAAAATGATGTATCACTCGACCCCCCTTTCTATTTAAGATTTTAGGGGTGTATCTCATCCTGTCCAAGGGGTTGCAGATAAGGGTGGGATAATACGCTTGTTTTTGTTCCCTCTTCGTTTTATAGAAACTGTTTTTTGCGTTTTTTTCTTCAGTTTTTCGTTCCTAAGATATGGCCATTTCAAGTTTTTAATTGTCACCCTGTATAATATGCTTATTTTAACAGAGTAAACATAGTATAGTCAGATCTGGTCTTAACGTGCGGGTCCAAAGGTCACTGATCATATGCGTCAAATCAGACAACACAGAGGCTATCAAAATGTTGTGAAATTATTTACAAATATACCGAAGGAAGGAAAAATAGTTTCATTATTTTATCTATCGCGAAGATAGCCACCCACATATACCTAATATTATTAGTTTTGTAAAAATTATGTACAGGGGAGTTGAAAAAGTTACAAAAAAATTATATAATCGTTAATTATATACCTACTGTACCCTTTAATTAAAAACGACAATAATAAACAGTGCAATTTATTTTAACAATTTTACTACTAAAACCTAAAAATACAATGGCATTTAATCTGATAAACTATTTCGATAATGAAAGAAAAAGTGGAAATTCGCAAACCAATATGCAGAAAACCGTAATGAAAACACTGGGAATTAGTTTAAGGACTATGCAGAATAATGTGTATGAAAAAAAAGCATAATATAATACCCAAGAATACTAAAAAATGTAAACGAAAAACACCGTTTATAATTATAGCCTAAAAACTAACATCGTCACTTATAAAATCTGAAAAGTCCTCGTCGCCTGAGTCGTCTTCGAATGGAGCAATTATCATTGGTGCTACTTCGACATCTAGTACTTGTTCTCGATCCCACCAATCCCTTATTAATATTTCTGTATGTTCCACCGATTTCTTCCAGTACTCTTGTGTAATATGATCTAACGAATCTTGCCAAACTATTTGTACTTGGTCGGATTTAAGACCATCACCTACATGTTTTTCATAATAAGACTTTGCACCAGCCCATATTAATTCTATTGCGTTAAACTGGCAATGATATGGCGGCAGTCGTAGAACCTCATGACCATATTCACGCAATATTTCATCTACCGCGTATATTTTGGGTTTTTTAAGAGACTTTGCTATTGATAGGAGTTCCAATTTAAGCATATTTGGTAAAGGATTTTGGTTGTGTTTTTCCAGTCACTCATAAATATCACTTTTCCTCCAAGATGAAGTAGGCTGTTTATTTAAAATTCTTGAATGATATGATGCATTATCTAATACAATTAAAGACGGAGCATCCAAATTTGGTATCAATTGAACTTTTAACCATTTTTCAAACATTTCGCAATTCATATTATCATGATAGTCAGCACTTTTTGATGTTGAAGAAAAAATTAAACTCGCACCTGCAACATATCCTGTTACAGAACCGGCATGCAAAATAATAAAACGCTTTCCCGTACCGCACCCCTTTTTCCTTTTAACACTTTTTACAGACCCATCTTGCCAAGATTTTGAACCACTTCCATTCGAAAACATCCACGTTTCGTCTAAAAATACCACTTTTCTAAATTTCGATTTGTAATTGTCCGTATATTTTTTTAAAAACTGAACACGCTGACTCACTATCTGTGGCTGCTCACATAAAAATCTTCGGTTACAGTCTTTTTTATAGCGAAAATCTAAATTTTTTATTAATTTTGATAACGCTTCAAGTCCAATTTCCAAAACACCCCGAATTTTTAATGTTTTTGGTAAAACTGGAAGAGTTTTTGATTTGTATAAATCGTAAATCACATTTCGAACTCCCATTTTAATATTTTAGCTTAAATCCTCAGTCTTTGGCTTTCTTCGTTTACACTTTTTATTATTATTGAGTATTATGTTATGTTTTGTTTCATGCACAATTTTCTGCACAGTCCTTAAACTAATTCCCAGTGCTTTGGCTACTGTTTCCTGAATATTGGTTGGTGAATTTCCACTTTTTCTTTCATTTTCGAAATAGTTTATCAGATTAAGTACCATTTTTTTTGATTGGGGATGCAAAAACCCAGAAAATTGTTTCATTTTGTCACAAACTGTCAAAGTCACAAAACTGGCATATTTAAAATAAAACGTAGCTGGTGCTATTATAAGCTTTTTAAGAATCGCTGGAAAGTAAATACATGTCCTTTTTTTTCATGTCATAATGGAATAAGTCTGTCTCATTTATCTTACGTATTTTATTTAGAGGGTAAAATTAAACGCAAGTAAAGAAAACAAAAACTGAGAGTATGTCTTTCTTGAATCGTATGACCCGCACGATAAGACCAGATCCGACTATACCTACCAATTTTCAACAATATCGCTTAAAATTATAAACGGTTTTAGATACGTCCTTAAAATAGGCTACACCCTTTTTTTTAACTCGTAAGATAAATAAAAAAAGGGCAAAATATCTATATTTTTATTTTTGAAATTCCATAAAAAAGGTAAATCATCGTTTTTACCCCCTTAGAGATTGATTTTCGAAACATCCTTGTTAGAATTAATTTTTGTTGGGCTGCATGCTTGGTGAAACTGTTGTTCCATTGCAAAGAACGTAAAAATAATAACTACTTGTTATGTTTCACAATTTTAATCAGTTTCCTGACAGGTGTTTCGGCCCTTGCGGGTCATTGTCAAAGGAGTACAAGAAGATACTGTACATCATTTTTGAGTGAATGCCTATGTTATATGGGGAAGGTATTCTCGAAATTCCATGATTCTAGGATTAGGGGTTGAGGCTGGGCGTTGATAATCAGTCAGGCAGTCACTTTACAACTTTTTTAGAGATATGCAGACAACATTTTGTGGTGTGGCCTAATTTTCCATGTTTTACAAAGTGGAAATTCTAGTGTTATAGCATGCCCAAAGAAACCGCCAATAGTGATAAAAAAAAATTACTTTTTCCACTTTTCCATAGAAAAAACATTAATTGCTGTATCCACCAATTTACACGTTAATCAGGATTAGTTTAGTTAATTCTCCAATTTGCTTTAATCGCGATTTGGTTAATTCACGTATCCACCAAGTTTTTATTTGCATAACTTACTAATCAAGGTTCCCGCTTTTTTAGGGATTTTTTGTTCTTTGGTAGTCAATAACTTACCTGCTAAGGTAAAAAAGAATGTGAAAAAAGTGAGTTTTGAGAAATATGACTTTTTGTATTTATGCAGTTATGAAATTTGGAACATAAAAAAGTAGCGCATCATAAGAATTACTATTGCGGCCAAAATAACCGATTATTTTTTAATATTAAAAATTTATTTACCGTGGAAATAAAATAGCAATTTATTTAACGAAACATTGTATGCACTGAGGATTTTTATGGCTAATTATTGAAGTAATATGATGCAAAAAATACTAAACGAAAGTTAAACACAAACTAAAGATCTCCGTTAATTAAGTCATTTGGGGTATCATTTTCGGGGAGCTTGATCAAAAATTGCTGCCTAGTTGTGGGCATTTTCAGGACAAGGTCTGCCATAATTTTAGTTTTCTTATTTACTGATACTCTGTATATGTATAAGTGGTCATCGCATCAAGCATATTTAAATTTACTTCTCGTTTTATTTGGTTTATTATTCTTTGTAGTTATAAAGTCGTCTTCTGGGGATGACAATATGACCTCCAAGTTTACCTTTTATCTACTTAAATAAAGTTATTGACACTCTATTGTCGTAAATAAGAAGGGGAGGAATATCTTCTAATATTTTGGCCCCTGCAGGCTTTGTCAACCGAAAAAACTCAAAGTCATCTACCAATATAATTTGGCCTCTCGTTAAAATTTCTAGGAAATCCATCTTGTACAGTGTTATCAATTTAGTTTGTCCCACTTTTAAGAGCCTGTAACTTTTTTGTATTTTGAGTTAGCGAGCTCATTCAAGAAACAAGATGTACCATTTCTAGCCAAGTTTTTTTGAGTGTTGTCAAAAATGACAGTAGGTGTCACTTGTCACATTTAAAAGCAAAAATTTATATTTTTTAAATGGGACACCCTGTATATTAGAGGCGCATTAGATGGTTCCTTTTCTTCCGATTTCAAAAATATAACACACATATGCATTATTTTCTTCATTCCACCAAACATTGACAAAAATATGAAAAAATATATTATTGTTAAAAAGCATCAAGATAGCTATGCAGTTGTTTTGGTTGTTAGCTTATTATTATGATCAATGAAACACGACACATTGAAACGAATAAAATATCTCAAGTTAGTTACTTTTTACATACAAAATAACTTTTCTTCAATATTCGAAACGATTAATAATGCTTAAAATGAAAGACTGAAATATAAATGAAGATAAAATCCATAGCAACCAAAACAGTTGCATAGCTATCTTGATGCTTTTTAACAATAATATATTTTTTCATATTTTTGTCAATGTTTGATGGAATGAAGAAAATAATGCATATGTGTGTTATATTTTTGAAATCGGAAGAAAAAGGACCATCTAATTCGCCTCTAATATACAGGGTGTCCCATTTAAAAAAATTAAATTTTTGCTTTTAAATGTGACATGTGACATCTACTGTCATTTTTGACAACACTCATAAAAACTTGGCTAGAAATAGTACATCTTGTTTTTTGAATGAGCTCGCTAACTCAAAATACAAAAAAGTTACAGGCTCTTAAAAGTGGGACAAACTAAATTGATAACACTGTACAATATCCAGTATATCTAGGTCTTCCTTATATGAGCCAAGCACTTCTATGCCCATAACTGTATTAGAAATGCAAATATTCAGCAAAAAATTAAAATAACAACAAAAAAAACTATGGCTTTAAATCTAATGACGTTTTCTAATCGCAATTAAGTAACTGATTGGCCAAATTGGCCGGTAGTTAATTGGCAATTAAGTAAAAAAGTTGATTGGCGGTTACCGATGTAATCAGTTAATCACAATTAAATCTTTATAAAGCAAAAATATATGTATGTTTTTTTTTTTTAGATAATATTGTTTCTTCTAGTCGCAGTTTTGTCGTTAGTTAATGGTAAGTAAACTAAAATTTAAACTAATATTGATAAAGTTTTTTTTTGAATACTCGATCTCTGCGTAGTTACCAACCTTTAACGCCTTAGTTGACTGAAATATTATTATATTGTTGTCAACTTAATTTAATTTAAAATTTTTTGACTGTGTTCAGCAAAAAAATCATTCTATTACAATAAAGTTTTGAAAAATTAACTAATAATTACTAAAATCTTTTATCGAGTTTTTACATACCTGCTTTAATTATTTTAATTTTAGCTGGATATCTGCATGGACATCGTGGGCATGCAGTAGCCTATGTAACCTCATCTGCTGGTAGAGGATTTGGAGGTAAGTTAACAAAAGTAAATCATAATTGAATAGACATGGCCATCTAGAATGTTTACGAGTAGACAAAGACAAATATCCGCCCACGGGCATTTCTACGGATCCCATAAATAAGCAAACTTGATTTAAGGAACCCCGGACGTCTCTCATCTCCCCAACTTCACCCGCTAATACCCTTTGCCTGAGAATTCTGTATTTTTTCAAGTACATTCTTCTTCTTCTGGTACGTATCCACTAATGGATGTTCGTGATAACATTTTCCATCGCTCCTCTATTTCTCGCGGTGTGTATCAGCGACTGAACATCGTTTATCCATGTTCATTGCCTGATGTTTCGCAGCCTAGACATGTTCTTTCTTCCGATTCTTCGTGTGGCCTCAATCTTGCCCTTAATCATCAGCTGCAAGAATTGGTATCTTTCACTTCGCATGATATGTCCCAGGTATGCCATTTTCCTCTTCTTAATTGCTTTCAACAGTTCACGTTCTTTGTTGAAACGTATAAGAACTTTCTCATTTGTCAATTTCGCCGTCCAAGATATTTTAAGGGTTCTGCGATATAGCCACATCTCGAAAGCTTCTAGTTTGTTAATGGTATTCGCTTTCAGTGTCCAACCTTCCATACCATAAAGAAGCACCAACCAAACGTAGCACTTTATAAACCTCAGCCTCAAGTCAAGGTTAAATTCGGAGCAGATAAGTACCCTTCGAAACCTTAAGAATGCCGGTCGAGCTTGTTCGATGCGACATTTTACTCCGTTGTCCGATGTCCAGACTTCGAAGAGCCAGGTGCCGAGGTACCTGAACTTCTCCACTCTTTCTATGGGCATTGAGTTAAAAGTCATGCTGGAGTTTTAAAATGTATTCAGGTGTCTGGAGATAATCATGAATTTCGTCTTTTTGGTTTTGATATTTAAGTCCATCAATTTACACTTTTCACCTACCATCATCAAGGACATTGAACAAATAGTATTTTAATATCTTATAAGATATTCTGATAAAGGCCATGATGGCGGTTCCGAGAAACGTTCTTGGCTGCACGCACCAGACAAAGAGTTTCTGAACTTTTAATGATGGCCTTGGTCTGTTCATGCAATAAGACAAAAATAGCCGACAACCACTCGCTGTCATCCTTATATGTCAAACCTTGTAGTCAAGTCTTGTAGTTGTGTTCAAAAAGTTTTTGGAAAACTCAAAATATTAACAAACGATTACACTTTATAACCTTAAATAAACTAAGCTAGACAAGGCAAGGGTATTTTAAAAATGGCGACTGTGGGCAAACGCTGCTTTGTAATGGGTACATGTGACCATAAAAAAATGTTGGGTTCTCAACGGGTTTGTTCGCTGCTTTTTGCTCACAGCCGCCATTAAAAGTCACGTGGTTTGGATTGGCTAATTGACAGGCAGCCAAGACATCTTTTAAAAGCTCTAGGTCGTTTTCCTTACGGTAAATCGCCAATTGGATTATTTTTGGAAACATGCAGGCCAATCAATATGTTAAGCACAAATTTGTCAATTGAGCTTACTGAAAAAAACGTTCGCGTTGATCGAGGTATCCTTAAAATCTATATTTTTGATGTTTTATGGATTTTTTAAGGTCGTTCTTCTAATGGAAATTTGGCCAGGTCTAAAAAACGAGACTCCAAAGTGTTAATTGCCGTTGCTTTTAGAGCTCTTCTTCTTCTTAATTCGCCGTCTCCTGTCTGATATCGGCTATCCATCTGGAAATCATTATTCCAGATGCCGCTGCTCTAAAAATATCCGCGGAAGTGCAACCGAACCATCTTCTTCTTCTTCAGAGCTCTAGGTAATATAATTTTTAAAATTTATAATTCCTTAAGTGTAGCTAGACGGATTCAAATTAGAGCAAACCCACAAGGAGCAACCAAGAAATTAATTTGCACTTTTGCGAGAGTTTAAATTAAATCTGCTACCAGTAAAGTCACATACTCTCGTGTTAAGCTGGTTCGTAGTTATGGAGCAACAACAATCTTATACCACCCATCCAGTAGATATGTAGTAGTTCGATGGTATTGTCAACAATATACTGAACCAACGATATCACTGAACTGACTTAATATTAAAACGTTTTCTATTTATACAAAAGTCTTGTTTTGATGTCAAACAAGCATCTGATGTACGAAATTGTTTCAATTTTAAACATATAAGTTCTCTCAAGTTTTAGTCCTCAATCAATCAATCAACAAAATCTTTATTAATGCATCATATTTTGTATACATCAAGAATTTTAACTTGCATAATATATTATAAATATATAAGGTATAGATATAATATTTATGTGTGTGGTTGTCCGTAGGTCAGGTCAGTTGTGTAAACTGTCTCTACCCAGGACACGGCACTGGCGGACGCCAGCGGGGTTGGTGTTAGCCCTAGGTTAAATTTCTTGACTTATCATTATGTTCTCGGTTTGGCCGGTTCCGTGACTTCTCTACCGCCATAAGGGAATTTATTTTATTCATCACTGAATTTAAGGGGTATGTAGCGCTGTTTTTGTGTGAAATTTTTATAAGTAACTATTTACTGGAAAGACATTATTGAAAAAACCAGCTTGATTTTTGTCAGGTACAGTAGCGCAAACGTTTTGCCAATTGGCTTGAAATAGGAGGTGTATCTGTAACTGATTGGGCGGAGCTTAAACTCCGTGCCAATTTCGTGGACGCCGCGTTACTTTTGTTGAATTATGCTTTATTTTATTGGAAATAAAGGGGTAGTCTTGAGTATATTGGTTTGTGGGGTACGTTGACATTATGTCTTATTTGTAATAGATTTTGCGTTATGTTTGTCTGTTGGGGTTGCGTCATAAAGAATTTAGTGGATATGTCCTGTACATAGTCAAAAATGTAGGGTGTTTGTGTAGCCTGGTGCAGGTGACGGATTGGTGCATAGTTTGTTTCCCTTAGAACTTGTCTTAACACTTTATTTTGAAGTCGTTGAATTTTCTTGAAGTGCCAATCCGCCATACTACACCAGACTGGTGCTGCGTAGGTCAATGTCGGTTTAATTATTTGGTTGTATATTGTCAGTTTATTGTACGGTGCTAATGGTGAATTTCTGTTTAATAGTCTATTTAGTATGTGCGTCATTGCAATAAATTTTTATGTAATTTTGTTTGTATTATGTTTAAATCGTAATGTATTGTCAAGAACTACCCCTAAATATTTTAATGTCTGTGTTGGTAGTATTTCTTTCCCGTTGATTATAATGTTTTCATTTATTTTATTGTTTGTAATTTTTCTGGTTAAAATTAAGCATTCACATTTATTTTCATTTATTTCGAGTTTCCACTTCTTGTACCAGGGTAGTAGTAAATGTAAGTGGTTTGAAATTAACTGTCTTGCAGCGTTTGCATAATAAGAACTGGCATACCTATAGTAACACGTCGTCCACAAAAATAGCTAAGTTTGTGTTGGGAAAAAAATGGAATGTCGGCAGTATATAAATTAAATAGGGGAGCTGCTAAATTTGTACCCTGCTGAAGGCCGGCATGCAAAGCCACCGGTTCAGAGAAATCACCTTCTATTCTTACCTTTAAAGTTCGATTTGTTATGTAAGAATAAATTAGAGAAATTATATGAAGTGGAAAGTTGTGAAATTTTATTAATTTGAAGATTAGCCCATTATACCAAACATTGTCGAACTCCTGCCTTATATCTAAAGACAGGAGTACCGTTGATTGCTGTTGGTTAAATTTTTGAATGGCGTGTTGCGCAACATGCGCAACCAACAGCACGGCACCCCTGCCAGTTCTAAAACCGAATTGCTGTTCTGGAATGTTCTGGTCTAATCGGCCGATCTTCATTCTTTTAAAAATGATTTTCTCAGCTATTTTTCCGAGTGAACTTAGGAGAGCTATTGGCCTGTATGATTCTGGTTGATTTTTCGGTTTCCCGGGTTTTAAAATCGGTATTATGATAGCTCTCTTCCATCCACTCGGAAAGTGCTGCAATAAAAACATTGCGTTAATAATATAAGTTAATTGAACTATTGTTTTTCGTGGTAAATTTTTAATTAGAATGTTGGCGATTTCGTCTTCCCCTGGTGCTTTTTTATTTATCAAAAAAAAAAAAAAAAAGTTTTAGTCCTGTTAAGATACAGCTTATAACGGCTTTATTCATCTTAAAAATTTGTTCTAAAGAGTTTCTGCACATAATTACGATTAAATAAAGGCACTGAGTTTTATAGTCAGAATGCATAAAATTACAAAACAACTTAAAATATGACCTGTCAAATATTGTATCAGATAGATAACATGTCTATCAATTCTAAATTGTCCGTTTCGACTTTAAAGACTATGCAATTTGGTATCTTCTTGGTCTATTCTTGTTAATGTTATCTTAAAGTGTATGTAAAACCCTAAATAGTATGGGTATCAAATTTATAATTTTTTAGGATTTGGAGAAAACGGGGGTGGTTTTGGGGGATCCGGAGGAGGATTTGGTGGAAATGGGGGTGGTTCTGGGGGCTTTGGTAGATATGGAGGACAGGGAGGAGGTTCCAGTGGGGGAGCAGGTGGAGCAGGAAGCGGCGGCTATGGTGGTTATGAAGGTAAACGATACATACATGTGATTAATTTTTGTTTGAAGAACTTGGTGTATCTGAATGACTGGAAGAAGGCTCCTGCGTTGCTATTGCTGAATACAAATGATCCTTAAGAGCTTAAAAATTTGAGACCTATTAGTATGCTTCCGGGTCAGTGTCGATCTAAAGTTTTGGAAAAAAATTATAAATAAACAACTTAAGGAACATATCGAGCAAAACCGAATTCTACCGGAAACACAATCGGACTTTCGATTTTATTATGGGTATTCCACCGCTTTAACAAACTAACGTAAGCGACGATATTTTTAGAGCTACAATGAATAAAAAACTTACTGTGCATTACTACATTTCTCAAAAGCCTGATGCGACCTTTAAATCATAAAATTCTACTCGCAAATCTGCACTAGGTATATAGGTCTAAGTGAAAGGGCCATAAATTTTTTTGAAAATTTTGTTGTTGCTAGGTCTCAGTGTGTTAAGATTGGAGCTAATCTATTTATTATTTATAAGGGTCAATTAATGTGGAAATAAAGACATTATTACTATTATTACTGATAAATATTTATCGGCGAGCAAAGTTTTTAAAATTGTAAAACGTTTTACACCTCTTCTGGGATTGTACTTATAGCTTTTTTCAATTTTAAGAACTTTGTCTGCACGCCGAATAACATTTTTCAGTTATATTTAATAATTATAGATATTAAAAACTACAATTTCTAAAAAGTATTATTATTATATAGCTTTCATATTTTATTTTCCACTGAGTTATGAAAGTTATCCATTACTTAATGACAATAAAAAAAAATATTAAAATTGAGTGAAGTATTTATTAAAAAGTCTACCAAACAAAATTGATATTTTCTAATGATGGAGTAAAATAAAAAAAAAAACTAGAAAGATAACAATATTATATAATTTTTATCAAATCAAATCAAAAATGTCTTTATTTCATATTAACAAAACAAATATACAATATAATAATATCGGGTGGCGGTATCCAACATGGTTGCTCATATACAACCACCGGTTGCTTATATACTTATGAAATTAACGACGTATAATATTAATATTTTCTTAGCTAAAGTCATAAGAAAAGTACGATTTTATTTTCCAAAGAATTAAGAATGTGCAAATAAATAATTTTTTTGAAATAAATTGCAGGGGGAGCTGGTGGTGGATCCGGTGCCCTAGGAGGTTATGGTGGAATCAGAGGAGGATCTGGATCTGGAGGCGAGGGAGGCGGCGGCGAAAGCTCTGGACGAGGTAACGCTTTAAGTTAATACAAAGTTCTTTGCTGATAAATGAAAAAACTTAATATTTGTTTATTGAAAGATACTAAAGTGCACTTAAATTTTGCTCTATGAAATCTGGGTTAACCGGATGTAAGTAGTGCAACTTTAATATTTTCAGCGCAATCCTTTATCTTGGTTGTTTATAGTGATACTTAATCTAATAAGTATAGTTTTTTGTATCATTGAATAGGTAAAGTTTCAAACTTTGTATATGTTTTTATTCTAGCACCCCGATTTAATATATAATAATAATATTAATAATAATAATAATAATAATAATAATAATAATAATAATAATAATAATAATAATAATAATAATAATAATAATAATAATAATAATAATAATAATAATAATAATAATAATAATAATAATAATAATAATAATAATAATAATAATAATAATAATAATAATAATAATAATAATAATAATAATAATAATAATAATAATAATAATAATAATAATAATAATAATAATAATAATAATAATAATAATAATAATAATAATAATAATAATAATAATAATAATAATAATAATAAATAATAATAATAATAATAATAATAATAATAATAATAATAATAATAATAATAATAATAATAATAATAAAAAACAAATTCAAGGAAAGAATAAGGAAAATATTAAAAACAAAACTAAATTCCAAAAACATGACAAAAGCAATAAACACATACGCTATATCTATTCTAACCTACAGCTTTGACGTAATCTCCTGGACAGACACAGAACTCGAAGAGCTCAATCGTGACATCCGTACAATGAGCACCAAATTCCGCAAACACCACCCACGCAGCTCAATAGAAAGAGTAAACATCCCACGAGAAAAAGGAGGACAAGGAATTATCCACATACCAAGACATAACCAAAAACAAATAATGACGCTCGCGATGAAGCCACTAATAACCAGTTATATAAAATCATAAAAAAACTAGATAAAAAATCAACACCGCTAAATCTAGCACAAGAAAATAACGGCGAACCAGAGGAAGATAACCTCGAGGATAATAGGAAAAGAAAGGAATTACATGGCAGATATCCAGCATTGCTGGCACAACCACACATCAACAAGGAAGCATCCCTCATGTGGTTAAAACTTGGATATCTATTTCCCGAAACCGAAGCATTCATTATTGCAATACAGGACCAAGTCATTGCGACACGCAATTATAAAAAATTTATAATGAAAGAACGTATCCCAACAGATAGATGCAGAATGTGCAAAGAACAAACCGAATCCATCGATCACATCATAAGCGGATGCCAAACACTAGCCCCAAAAGAATATACCAAAAGACACGACAATGTTGGCAAAGTAATTCACCAAGAGCTCTTAAAAATCCACGAACCGACAATCACCGAAATAATCCCATACTACAAATATAACCCAGAAAGCATCCATGAAACAGAAAACTATAAGATATACGGGAACAGAGAAATAATAACGGATCTTCCCTTACAACACAATAAACCAGACATGGTGTTCACTGACAAAATAAACAAACATACTTACCTGATCGACTTCTCTATCCCGCTTGCCGCAAACCTACAAAAAAAAACACAGAGAAAAAATTAGTAAATACTTACCTCTTGCCAACGAAATAAAAGAAATGTGGAACCAAGAAAAAGTGATGGTAGTACCAATCATCATAGGTGCAACTGGAGAAATACCACACACACTCTTCGAAAACCTAAAAAAACTAAACATTAAAGAACAAATATACTACCAGCTACAAAAAGTTGTTCTTATAGAAACCAGCGGAATTGTCAGACGTGTACTAAATGACGCCGACAACTGAAACTTGAACTTTTCCAAACCTACCAATCTACCTGCTTTCTTGCAACTAATGCCGAAACAGGATAGAAGCCATATTCAGATACAAAATCTGTGGAACCTGAAAATAATAATAATAATAATAATAATAATAATAATAATAATAATAATAATAATAATAATAATAATAATAATAATAATAATAATAATAATAATAATAATAATAATAATAATAATAATAATAGTAATAATAATAATAATAATAATAAAATATTTCTTATGAATAAGTATTTTGCTGCTGTTAAGATAATGTATATTTCATAAACGAAAGATAATTTTTAGAAGTTCATTTTATGAAAAACACAAAAACAAGTCTAGTGCGGTCTCTCAATATTTTTTGAATAAATTGTCATGCTTCATCTATCTATGGTACATAATTAATTACATCTTTTAGTCCTTGTATTCCCATTTTATTTGCTGCTAAAATGTCTCTTTACATTCTAAATGAAAGAATATTTATAGTGCCGAACTACATTAAGGGACTGCTATGTAGGAAAGTTATAGAACACTTTACAGTCGATTATTCAAATAGCCCTATTCCAAGTAAGTTCCCAGTATACGCACTATACAGGTTGAAAGAGAAGTTTCTAGGAACTGGTTGAGTGGATATTTCCATGGAAAAAGCAATTAAGTAAAATTAAACTTATAGTAACAGAGAAATTTAGTATGAATGTGTGCTTAGCCATTGAAGAAGATCCTTGGTCGAATTTAAGACAATTGACTGACCAATCAGCTTGCTTGCAGAAGCAGTTGCTACAAGGCCCTGAAACAGGAAAAATATCGCTTCTTTAAAGTCAATACGCTCAATAACTGTTGGAGTTCGATTATTTTTAACGCGTGAAGTTTTGCCAACTATTGGTGGGAAAAATCAACCGCAATCCAAATATTATAAATTCGATGCTTTTACCGATAATCGTACTTTTTCGATCTATAGGACTGTATAATAAACAAAACAAAAGAATCTGAGCTCTCCAGAAGTTATACAAGTAACCCACACTCAGTGGCGGGAATGTGTCAATGTGTGTATTTGCGGTAATGTCATTATTGCTTTCTTTTTTATAGACGGGGTGGTTCATCTACAGCTAATTATTTTACTGCTGGCAGGTCCGCGATATATGGGCAAATGGCCTTTATTCTTTTAGCATAAAGGAGCACTAGCAAGCGCAGCAGCTGTAACAACATACCTTAACCACACATTTCCCGAAAGCTGGATAGGGCGTTTTTGTTCATTTAAATGGTCTTCCAGAAGCCCTGACTTGTCACCCTTGGATTTTTCTATCGGGACTTCATAACCAACTTAAAGAGTTTGTGACAATATTACGGATAGGCCACAAAATTCAGAAAAATTAAAAAACCTACTTATTGAAGCTTATGTTACAAAATATTGTCCTCGTCAATTACAGAATGTCAGAAGGCACTATTATGATAAAACATGTTACTAGCCGCCCCTTATCTCTTTAGCGGCAACTTTAAGGCGCGACTGGTAAAATATTTATACATGGACAAACTTTATAAATTTTGGAATATAAGGCATATCCTAAATAAATAGTCATTGCTAACAACTATTCTAGAAAAAGTAATTTTGCTGTGCCTTGCATAGTTACAAATGTATTTAAACCATACGTGGAACTGTCAGAATCAACTACCTAACTTACAAAGGTTGGGTTTAGTAAACACTAGGAAATTATTTTTTACATAGCTACTGGCTTCACTGATAAAATTAAGTCACTGTGGCTCTTCTCGGGATTTAAATAAACTCTGTTGCAAATTGTATCTTTTAGTTTCGACTAGAACAAAAGTTAACATGTGAAAAAGCACTACTTTTTTTAAAGAAAGGCACTTCTTTTTTGTATTTTGAGGAGTTTGTAAAAATTCTAATAAGTAATAGTTTTTCATTAAGATGGATTTAGGTAACACGAAAAATTCCTATAGTACCTATTTCCTGTTTACTTAATGAATCAACTTACCTTTTAATAAATTTTTATATAAAGATTAATTTAAATTAAAATCTAAGGTTAATTTAACTCAGGTTGTTTATAGTTTGTTAATGAAACTGCTTTACAGATAAAAGATAAATCTTCTTTTACTATAAATTGTAGTTTAATTCGATAATTATGGCTTTTTCCAATGTAACTTAAATTTTAAAAATGATGAATCATAACGAACATTATTACAACTGAATTATATCTTTTCTTTTTAGGTCATGGTTATTTTGGTTGAATTACCTTCCATTAAATGTACCTAGTTCCTATTATATTTAGGTAATTTAGTACACTGTATCATCACCGCAAAAATAAAGTTATACTTACAAAATATTATTTTATGTTTTATTTGCAAATTTATTAAATATGTTAAAAAAAAATCAAGGCAAATAGGTTTACTTATACATTAAGTCAAAGAGAAATAATAATTCCTTGATATATATTGTGTAAAGGTTAATAATATTACCAAATAAAGTAACAAGAGCTAATAGACATTTACCTCCTTTGGTCGCTAAGGAAGTTTAAAATTTAATCAGAGTAATTAGAACTAATCAGGAAAATAAAAATTGAATGCGTAGGTTCTGGAAGAGTGGGCGGAAGGGCTACCGGATTGCAGTATCGATTTTTTAATCCCTAATTTTTTAAATTATAATATTTATTTACTTTGATAAAAAAAAAATGTTCGCTGATTGTTATAAGTGCGTATAATATAAAATAATAGTTATTTATGTACCAAGGCAGTAAAGTGATTCTTTATCGGACGAGTCTGAAATTATGAGATGAGCGAGCGAGGCGAATAACGGGCGAGTCGATAACGACACTTTATTGACGTGGTGCATACAAAATTTTATCGCCAACCGTTCAGAATTTATAATATAAAAAATTGAGGTATAACTCATCGCAATAAATCACGAGAAAACTATTATCCAGCTGTCATAGGGAAAGGCGTGACAGTGACAGACGATTTTTAATTAATAAATGTCAAAGTCACTAATTTGCGGAGGGTAAAAGTATTTATCTGCCGCATTTGCGGCAGGTAATAGCTATTTATACAATAGGTTGCGAAATGAGTGTCTTTTGCACGCAACGTGAAAATTGTCCAACGGGTAAAAGACATCGTTTCGTAACGAATTATATACAAGATTTTTTGTGAAAGCGGAGAATTTGATAATTGTAATAAATGATAAAAAGCTTTTATTAGTATTTTTAAACATTTTGAAAAGTAGGCAGGCAATCTGTTTCTAAGGCATTGTTTATGCATTATTTAATGTCAAGTGTGTTGTCAACATCGCGTTTTGCCTTCTTTCCCGCAGTTTTTCGAAAAAAATACTTCAAATCAGTGATACTGACGAGTCTTTGGATATTGAACAAGCTGCTGAAGCTGCGCTATCCACGTTAGTACCCGAAAAATCGAAACATTTATACGAAAAAACCTACGACAACTTTGAAACCTGGGCCAAAGAAAAACATATTGAGAACTTTACAAAAAAGGTATTACTAGCCTATTTCCTCAAGCTATCCACCACCTTAAGGCCGTCAACTTTGTGGAGCAAATATTCGATGCTCCGCACCATGATTTATCTGAACAAAAACATAGATATTTGCAAATTTACAAACCTTATTGCATTTTTAAAAAGGAAAGCTACCGGATATCAGCCAAAGAAATCAAAAATATTTACAAAGCTGGAAATAGAACGCTTTATAAAACAAGCTGATGATAAAGAATTCCTGTTAGCCAATGGTGTTTTAATCGTTGGAGTATTTGGAGCATGTAGGAGGGAAGAAATCACATTTTTAAAATTAGATGCCATCAAAGATTGTCAGTCGTTTATCAGTGTCAAAATTCCGAACACAAAAACTCATGTTCCAATAATGTTTACGATTACTGAGGGATCAATAGATGGCATCCATTTTTTAAATCTATTTCGTAAGTACGCAAAACTTCGTCCACTGAATACGACACATCAGCGATTTTCTTGACATATCGAAGTGGTAAATGCTGTACCCTGCCAGTTGGAATTAATACAATTGGAGGTATGCCAAAAAAAATAGCAGAATTCCTTGGACTCCCCAACACCAATGAATACACTGGCCATTGCTTCCGGTGCAGCTCTGCAACAATGTTGGCAGATTCTGGAGCGGACATGACACTTTTAAAGCTTCATGGAGGTTGGCGATAAAGCTCAGTTGCCGAGAGTTCTATAGAAAATTCCATTGAGCAGAAAAACGAAATAGCAAAAATAATCATAGGGCAGAAAGATACGCAAAATACAGAAATAAAATAAGTTTACTCAGAAGCAGAAGTTAGCGTTGTCAGTACTAGCAGTTTATCCATTCCGACTACTAATAATTACATTGCTCTTAAAGAAGAGAAGCTAGATGCCTCTAGAATTCAGTTCAACAGTTTACCTAATTGTACATTTAACATAATATATTTATAATAAATAGATATTTTCATTGATTTTAATGTTTCATTTTTACTTTTAGGTACTAGTGCCTAAAACTTGTCACATTTAGACACTAGTGCCTAAAAGAGTGTCATTTCGAAATTCTAATCACTATCGAAATATGTCTATTTCGAAACGCTTTCACAAAAAGTATTTTATTTTACAATAAAATAAAGTGTTCGTTTACTTCCGGAAATCACTCTGATAATAGAGAGTTTTCGTTGTATTGGCAAATTCAAACGGTTAACCATAACGAATACGAATACGAAACCGCTATTTGACAGATCGTAAAAATAGTTTTCGTTTAATTCGTTCGTTAAGTCAAATTCGACTGTAAACATAACAAATATAACATAACCTATTTTTAATGGGTTGTGTTCATATTTTCATATACGTTTTGTGCTACCTTTTTTGCTTGGTTTTAATTTCCTAGTACCCAAAATTCTAAAACATCATGATAGACGAAAGGTTGCTTTTATTGGACTCTTGGAGGTGCTTGATCGCCAGGACATTCAATATCGAGCACAGTTGTATGGACATTTCAATTTAGAAAACTATAATAGACAGTTTTCGCTGTCTTTTAAAAGCGATTCCGATAGGCGCTGTTTGACAACTTTGACATTTGAGCTGTCATTTATCGTTATCGTTACGGATAAGTGGCGGGAGCTAACGGACGGAAGACAAAGCCATAGCGAAAACGGAACGCATGCGTAATGACCATTTTCAATGACCAAATTGGAAATAAAGTTTACATTCAGCATTATTATAGTTTTCTAAATTGAAATTTCCATACAACTGTGCTCGATACTGAATGTCCTGGCGATCAAGCACCTCCAAGAGAAGGGCATCATCCAAATCCGAATCACTGGATGAGTCCAATAAAAGCAACCTTTCGTCTATTATGATGTTTTAGAATTTTGGGTACTAGGAAATTAAAACCAAGCAAAAAAGATAACACAAACCATTAAAGATAGGTTATGTTATATTTGTTATGTTTACTGTCGAATTCGACTTAACGTTAACGTTAAGCGAATTGAACGAAAACTATTTTTACGATCTATCAAATAGCGGCTTCGTTTTCGTATTTGTTATGGTTAACCGCTTGAATTTGCCAATACAACGAAAACTCTCTAATAATGCTGAATGCAAACTTTATTTCCGATTTGGTCATTGAAAATGGTCATTACGCATGCGTTCCGTTTTCGCTATGGCTTTGTCTTCCGTCCGTTAGCTTCCGCCACTTATCCGTAACGATAACGATAAATGACAGCTCTAATGTCAAAGTTGTCAAATAGCGGCTATCGGAATCACTTTTAAAAGACAACGAAAACTGTCTAATGTACGGCTTTACTGACGGTTGACGATAATAGTTATTTATGTACCAAGGCAGTAAAGTGATTCTTTATCGGACGAGTCTGAAATTTTGCGATGAGCGAGCGAAGCGAGCGAGGCGAATAACAGGCGAGTCGATAAAGACACTTTACTGGCGTGGTGCATACAAAATTTTATCGCCAACCGTTCAGAATTTATAATATAAAAAATTGAGGTATAACTCATCGCATCTTATTATAACAAAGAAAACAGCAAATATACACGTCAAAAATGACACGTCAGAAAATTTCGGCTGACCACGTGCGTATTCCAAAGGACCCCTCAAAAAATTTGACCTACTATTTATCGAGCTGTAATAGGGAAAGGTGTGACAGTGACAGATGATTTTTTATGACATATCAGAAAATTTCTGCCGACCACGTGCGTATTCCAAAGCACCCCTCAAGAAAAAATTTGCAGCAGGTAAAAGTATTTATCTGCCGCATTTGCGGCAGGTAAAGTATTTTATTTCACAATAAAATAAAGTGTTCCTTTACTTCCGGAAATCACTCTGATAATAGAGACTTTTTGCACCTCTTAATTCGTCATTCTTTTGTGGTTATCGTTATTCTGAGCATGCGCAATGTCAGAAAGGTGATCCGCTATGGTTAATAACCATAACGGACTCCGTTAGTTACGGAAGGATAAGGAAGAGCTTATCGTTATCCTTATGGTTATGCTTAAACTGCATGGTTGCCGGAACATACAAAAGTTATGAAGCATCATTGCTATGAATTAAAATTGTGATAAGCAATTGATTAAAATCCAAAGCAATAGTAGCTCTACATTAAAATATACAACTTAATCAAATTATTGTTAGGTTAGGTATTTTATTTTGTTTGGGTGCGCCGGCGCCAAATTAATAACTACAGACAGAACGTATAGGCGCTGCAAAATCTCTGGTTTTAACAGTGACGCTACTCGTTATGTTTAATAAAGTTAACCATAACGGAGCTAAAAACTGATATTAATTTAAGAGGTGCAAAAAGTCTCTATTGTAAGGCTTTACTGCCGGTTGACGATAAAATAAATTATATACAGTGTGTATCAACCAAATGGAATAAATTCGATAATAAATACATGGGGGCGTGTCCGAAAAAATCCTCAGACACGTCGATTGGTATTTCTAGTTGCGCATTTTTTTCAGTAAAAACTTTTATACAGGGTGTGTCATGTAATAGTGGCCAATACCAATTATTATTTTAAATGCAATATCCTATATATTATTTAATTTTTGGAATATTCAGAAAATTCTATATATTTCATGTACAATATCCTATACATATATCTTCAACTGTTTAGGAAATATTAAGTGTTTTCAGATTTATTGCATTTCAGCGTTTCTTTTTAGTTTTTACTGATATGAAATTAAAAAAAGGTATAAATAGTTTTGTTTACACTTTTGTTTAAAATTCCTGACCTTAGCAAATTGTTGTCTGTCTGCATGACAGTAGTTGTCAGGGTTATAGTCATTTGATTTTCGTTAACTGCATATTAGAAAAATTGTTTATTTAACAGAAAAATGCACAAAATAACAATCTACAGATGATTGGTTATGGAGATAAAATACGGACACAAATGGAAGTTGCTTGCTTATTTCATGAAAAATTTCCAGATTTGCCGCCTATAACTCAAGGGAAAATTATTAAAATAAAAAGGCAGTTTCGCCAGCTTGGAAATGTAAAGCAGATAAAAACATAGCTGCCGATGCAATAAGTGATGATACCCAATTGCTTGCGTTTGAGGAAAACTCACATACGTCTAGTCGAAAAACAGCCCCAATGTTCGATGTTAGCCATTCATCGATTATTAGAACATTACAAGAAAATAAAATGTATCCCTATAAAATGATACCTACTCATGAGCTCATGAAAGACGATTTTGATAGGAGAACGTATTTTTGTGAACAAATAATGGCAATGTTAGATAACAATGTGGTCCAATTCGAAAATATTTTGTCTACTGAAGAGTGCACCACACTTCACGGTCATGATAATCGTCAGACTTGCCGCTATTGGTCTAGGGAAAATCCTTACTGAATTAGAGAAAAAAATACGCAATATCCTAAAAGGTTAATGTTTGGGCAGGAATAATTGGAGATCATATCATAGGTAATTTTTCCATTAATGGCAATTAAAATGGCGATAATTATTTAGCACTGATCAAAAATATTGTCTTGCCAACTTTGACAAACTTATATCCTGATCTAGCAAACCCACAACTTCCAGCGAATATGATATGGTTTCAGCAAGAGGGAGCACCGCCCCATTACCAAATCAATTTCTGGCAGTACCTCAACCGAGTATTTCCAAATCGGTGGATAGGGAGGCGTGAATCGATGGAATGGCCAGCACGATCCCCTAATCTGACGCCATTAGACTTCTTCTTATGGGGTCATATCAAAGATATTTTTTACAAAACTAAACCCCTCGACTTAAAAAGACGAATAACACTTGCGATTAGATCGGTCACGCCTGATATATTCAGTAACATTAGAAAGAGAAAAGAAATTTCTACTTAAGATTAGGATGTTGCCAAGACGTTCGCGGCGAGCATTTTCAACATCTCCTATATTAATGTTTTTTTTTTGTTTTTTACATTATCAAGAAATAAACAGTATTACTCATTAGTTTTTGAGTGTGTTGTTGAAACAGTTGAAGATAGGTATAGGATATTGTACATGAAATATGTCTATAATTTTCTGAAGAATCCAAAAATTGAATAATATATAGGGTGTTGCATTTAAATTAAGAAAGTTGTGTTATTGGACACTGGTACATGACACACCCCGTATAAAAAGTCCTTATTGAAAAAAATGCGCAACTAGAAGTACCAATCGACGTGTCCGAGCGTTTTTTTTGAAAACGCCACCATGTATTTATTATGGAATTTATTCCATTTGGCTAATTCACACTAGGTATATAAATTATTAGAGCGACAATAGTAGATTCTGTAACGAGGTTGGAATGAAAATTCGATCCGAGTGGAAGATTCCGAACGCGAGCGTAGCGAGCGTGAGGAACCACGAGTATCGAATTTTCATTCTAACCGAGTAGCAAACTATATTTTCTCCACGACCATCCAGTTCCATATCTGATTCATCCGATTTTTCACTCATTTTTTGACTTGCACTAAAATTTGTCTGAAAATAATTATTACAACGGGGCCATTTTTATCTGACACTGACAGTTTCGAAATTCATGGCAACCTATGTCGTTTATATCAATTACAGAATATTCATTCCGTATCTTGTTATGGAATGAAAATACACGCAAAACGGATAAGAAGCAAGTATTTCAGAATAAATATTCCAACTCAAGAGCAAGAATTTTTACATTCTATTATCAAAAATGATTTTGGAATTATTGCATTCAGTAATGGTCGTGCAGAAAATAATTTTATTTAAAGGGTTTAGTACCTACTTCAGGTTTTTATCTGTACACCACTGTACTTACATTATTTTTGACTAGTCCATTGCTTTACGTATTGTCACCTATTTCAAAGTTTCAAAGGGTTCAAACCAAAATATTTTAGTAGTCTCGTTAATAAAGAAGTGTTCCACAAAAATACAGTGTTTCGTTTTAATAAATGTAAAAGATAGGATAGGTAAGCTTAAAATTACAATTTGGGCCCTATTTGGTTCCTCTACCTTATTTTGGGTGGTAAACGTTAAAAAAATAAATGTAAGTACCTTAGTAGGTAACCTCTAACCGTAGTTTCTGATCTTTTACTATGTAGGTACTAGGTACACCCAATTTCATTAAAATCGATTAATATACTACCGTTTCTGTCAGCCCCCTTGTTTGCAGCTGCCGATAAAGAAATTGTCTATGTCTCTGTATTGTCTTTTTAGCCGATTTACTGTTTTGGTGTGAAACCATAATGATAATGCAAGAAAAACAAAAAAACCTTTTAAGCATTTATTTCTTCCCACATTTTGTAAAATATTTATTAATAATGTAAAGTAAGAAAATATGTTTCAGTTTCGTTACACACTTGAACCTAGATTCGAATTTTGATATTCCATGAGCATTATGTTTAGTCAGACTATTAACACACTTTTATTGTTATATTGCTTATTATCTAATTGCAAAAGCTCGCATCTGAAATAACTTGTTCGTAAAAATGGATGAAACAAACGTTGAAACCTACTTAGGTAAATATTCATACGGGGTGCACTTGAAAAAGTTTTTACGTTAATTTTTCAACATAACATCAACGTACGTGCCCCATCTACCGGGTGTCCCAGATAATAATGCACTCTATAGGGATCTCGTAAACTGTAGAAGATACAGAAGAGTTAAATTAGAAAAAAATTGCACCGTACTAAATTCTGCAACGTTGGTTTTTCAAATTAAAAAATTCCTAATCGTTTCGAAGATATTTGGGGAAAACCGAATTTAATCGATTTCGTTTTATTTTTTTTTACTGTATTTAAAGAGATATGTCAAAATAATGGTTACATTCTCATCGCTATTTTTTCTCCTTTTCAAGTTGGTGTAATTAGATTTTCAATCTGACATTTCGTTTTCTCACAACCACCATGAACTTTGTTTTTTTAAATAGTCGAAAAATTTTACTTTATTTTCTTTGTTTTTTAATTCTCCATCTTATTCCAAATTCAACGACGCACGTATCATAGCTAGTATTAATAATACGTTTCACACTTAAAAACTCTTCATCAATAAGAATAAGTGCAAATTGATATGACCTAAACATTATTTTATTTTCAAAGCAAACTAGAAATCAGTCAGTTGGCTGTGGAAAACAATAAATTTCTATTAAATATACGGGTTTTAAAACCAAATTTGTAATTTGAATTTATTTTTAACACTTAGCTTCAACTGTATGTTTGTATGTATGCATGTATGTTTGTAACCGACTTCTTTGAACCCGATTTTGACTCACTTTAAACGGTCAGATTTAATTTAAATTTTGTAGACTTATCAAAAACCGCTGACAATACAATAATCTAACACGCAAAAAATTCTCCTGTCAAAATTTGACAGCTGTCCAGTATAAAACGAAGATGCGATTTTGACGAAACAAATTATGGGGTCATATAGTATTCGATGCGGAGACTTCGGGAAAAATAAGCAAAAAATTCTTCTGTCAAAATTTGACAGCTGTCAATATGTCAAATTGTTTAAAAAAATGATATTAATGAAAAAACTATAAGGTCGTATGTATATTGACGGTGGAAGGTTGAAAAAAATACGCAAAAAATTCTCTTGTCAAAATTTGACACCTGTCAATGCGTCAGAATTTTCAAAAATTTGCAAATATCGTTCTTTTCTTATAATTCGGCATAAACGATGGCGTTTGTTCGGATTTGTTCGGGTTTGTATGTATGTTTGTTTGTAACCGACTTCTTTGAACCCGATTTTGACCCACTTTAAACGGTCAGATTTAATTTGAATTGTGTAGACTTATCAAGAACCGCTGACAATACAATAATCTACTAGTCTAGCTCAACCTGCTCAAATTTTTTTTTTCTTAACAATACCTAACTCAAACTAAAAAATGGAAAATAAAAATAGTTTAAAAAAACTAAAAAACACGCTTTAATAATTAATCAGACTAAAAAGCGGATAATAAATATAGTTTAAAATAATTCTTAATATAGGCAGAAAATAATAATGAACGATTAACATTAGTATTATTGTGAAAAAAGGCGAGGGTTGCTCGATATACCAAAAATATAGCACAAAGCGCCCCACGCTCTTTTCACAATAATACTAATGTTTATCGTTCATTATTATTTTCTGCCTATATTAAGAATTTCAAGAATTATTTTAAACTATTTTTTTTTTTCGCTTTTTAGTCTGATTAATTATTAAAGCATGTTTTTTTGTTTTTTCAAACTATTTTTATTCTATTAAAATTAAACACCATTTGATTCGTGGCTACCCATAAAAAACTTCAACAACTACCACTTAAACAACAGATTTACTAAATACCTAACAGTGTTTTCAGCAATCAAATTTATTTAATTTCATTTTGAAAAAGGCCACCTTCTTCTTCTAAACATAAGAAGAAACGATATACAATTTTATCCATTACCTTCTCTAACATTCCTGGAGTTATTCTTCTAATGGCTGCTTGAAATTCAGCTTGAAGTTAGTCAGTATTTTCATAGATTTTCCAGCAGACTTTATTTTTAAGAAAAGAAATCAAAGGGTGTAAGGTCGGGAGAACGCGCAGGCCACCGTATGGAGCCGTTAATGGCAATTATTCTATTGGTAAAGCGGTCAGTTAAATATTCCATATTTTAGCGAGACTTATGAGACGGGGCTACATCTTGCTGAAACCACATGTTGTTTGTTACGGCTAAAGAAACTTTGTCAAGAATCTCCTGGATATCAGTATTAAGAAACGCATCATATCTTTCTGAATTTAAAGCACTTTCATACATGATTGGTCCGATAATACGGGTTCCGAAAATACCACACCACACATTAAAGCCGAAGCTATGTTGATTTCGAAATATTATGCGTATAAGATGTTTGCGTTCTTTTTTGCCCAATAATGTCGGTTGAGTCTATTAAATATTCCATTGTTGCAAAAGAAACTCTCATCTGACCAAATAGTACTGAGTGGAAAGTTATAGTTATGGTCACACATTCGTGTTAACCATTCGCAAAAATTCATTCTCCTTTCGTAATCACCTTATAACAAACTATGACAAATTTGATATTTAAATGGAAGGATATCCTTCTTGATGAACAATTCTCTTTGTCTATTAGGAGGATTTTTGAGAAAATCCCGCCTCTAGTTTGTTCACTATACTTACGCTCCCTAGCGGCCAATCTAGAAACCTAAAGATTATTTCCAGCAATTTCTCTTGGCCACTTTTGTATTGTAATAAATATTTTTCCAAGATACAGCTGGCGTTCCTTTTTAGTTGTATACCCAATACAGAGACAAGTGTCTTACCCGATTAGTGATTTTCCTCCTGACTACATTAAAAAATAATTGCATACTTCCTAATGGTTTCTTGCGAACAAGTCACATATCATGTCAAAAATTATATAGGTTCACAAATCTGACAGATAAGACGCCATCTTGGATTTTTTTCAATGTCAATCCTACTTTATTATAAGCCCAGTGTATTCCATTCTTTATTTAAACTTAATAAATAGGTAGGCGTAAATATTTATTTTCAGTCGTTCCGGAGATACGAGGCTTCGAAGTTTTTGATTTTGTCCTTAAAGTCGTACCCCTTTAAAAAATACATCTTTCGACATGAAAAATCCTAGTTTTGTTAGAGTTAAATTATTTTTTATGGCCGAGCTAACTACAATATTATGAAATACTACGTCAGATGTGCAAAATGACATATACGACGTTAGTTTGATTTTTTCTAAAAGGTAACCATCGTCCATAACTGAACCAATAGATGACATTTCGCGGTCCGATATCAAAAATATACCGGATGTTTCTCAAAAGACGATCACCCCTATAACTTTTCTGTATTTATAGATATTAAAATAAAATTTTTAGTTTATCATTAAGAGATGAGTCTGCATTTATTGGCATAATTTTCAATTTGTTAGCACTTCCGGTTTGACCGGAAGTGACCTTGACTTTGGTATTTTAAATGGGACATCTTGTATATTTTTACTTATTGGGATTCAGCATAACATTCTGAGTAAAATGACACCTCACTTGTCATTTTTTGACGTGTTATTCCATTTTTACGTTTATTTTTATTTTTAATCTAGAGTACTACAAATTAATAAAATAATCTGTTAATTTATAGTCAAGTAGTAGGTATATGAAAATTAAAATTATGTCATAATAATTGACTGTGTAAGTCTCACAAGCGTTTAAAAAATTAAATTTGGTTTTCTTGACGTTTACTCCATTTTTCCAAAGGAAACGATGGTAATTCACTAGGATATTTAAAACGAGCATTCGTTTCCCAACAATTTGATACCATACACTAATACGCTTTTTTAAAATTGACACGAAATAATTTGCCTTAAGTCCCAATCGCAAATTTAAAAAGTTATGCATTATTGCCGCCCTGTCATTTTTAAAAAAATATAAAGGCGGCTTTGAAAAACAATGTAATGATTTTGAAAACCAATATGGTTTTAAATTAAAATTGTAATGTCATTTGTTTATTAAACTTACATTGTAAATCAGATAAAATGGTTAGTTTTACTAGAAATGAACAAATTGATAATATGCTCCTAATTTTTGGAGTGACCAGAAAAATTCTTCTGAAGCCGCAAGATTGTATGTATTGTATGTTTTATAAACTAATGGCATTACATCTTTAAATTAAAGCCATATAGCTTTTTAAAACCATGCCATTGTTTGTCAAAGCAGCCTTTATATTTCTTTAGAAAAGAGAGGGCGGCAATAATGCATAGGGGAAGGTCGCCTTTGTTGGCATACTTCCCATGATGGCATACCATAGGTATCTTTGGAATAAACCAATTTTGCGTCATCCCGCATAGTTAGACGGGCGCGCGTATTGGCCGTTCAGTTGTGAGTCGAATTTCAGTCGTGACGGACGTTTTTATGAAAAGTTATTTAATAAAACAGAAATTGTTAAGTGCTGAAGTAATATTAGCCAGTTTTTAAACCAAAAATTTATTATGATGATTTTTTCTGATAACTATAGGATATAGATGTTACTTTTCTATGATTATTTTAAATCTTAGTTGTGGTTTTAATTTTTTAAATTTTATTAACTAGAAGTGTGACATATTCCTAAGATGGCATATCCATTTGTTTTTTATGATGGCATACCTATAAATACATATAACTAGATATGCCATCATAGGCGTCATATTCAAAACGGCGCTACTTTTACTTTTCTTTTAGATAGGTCACTACTTATATGCTTTTTAAAGTTTTTTAATGTCTTTAGTATGTACTTTCCTGAAAATGTTTTCATTATCTTTTTTAAAGGTTTTAAGCATGTTCCCTAGAATGTAATATATTATTTTAAGTTTTCTTAAACAGTTTTATGTGTTTGAATTTTTTTAACAATAAAAATATGCAAACTGTAACAAAAATATTCCTTTTACACGTATGCGTTCAGATTTTTGCATTTTACTGGATTATGCCATAGTTGTCTATGATGGCATACTTGGTGACTTTTTCTTTTGTGTTTTTTTACCAAAAAAATTGTTTTTATACATTTTTAAAGTTTTATAATGAATGTTTAAGTAGTAACAAATATTTTAACATGGTTAAATGTGTAAAAACCTTTGAACTAATAAATATATTAGGTGGTAAAAAAAAGGTGCCATCATAGGCGACCTTCCCATAACGCTTTTGAATTTGCGATTTGGATTTAAGGCAAATTTTTCAGTGTCAATTTTAAAATATCATAGGAGTATATTATGGTATTAAATTGTTGGGAAAAAAATGCTCGTTCTTAATATCCCTACTGAACCACCATCGTTCCATTTGGAAAAGTGGAGTAAACGTCAAGAAAACAAAATTTCATTTTTTAAACGCTTGTGAAACTTAAAAAGTCAATTATTATGACATAATTTTAATTTTCATAATTATACTACTTGACAATAAATTAACAGATTTAAATAATTAGTAACACTCTGATTGAAAATAAAAAATAAACATAAAAATGTTATAACACGTCAAAAAATTACAAGTGAGGTGTCATTTTACTCAGAATGTTAATGTTAACAGAAACTCCAAAAAATTTGTTTTTTCCGTCAATTTTGGTAAATTATTTTTTCTTTCGTTAGGCCGACCCAAGCTCAGGGGCCCCTCCTCTCTTGGGACCCTTGGTAGCTGCCTTCTTTGCCTTGGCGGAATTTCACCACTTTGTGTACAACCGATCTAACTGTTGCATCGATTCAACTAATGTGAACAGATTTAAAAAATTATTCAATTCAATTCTTAGTTTAAAAAGAACATTTATTATAATCGTTTACAAATAGGAATAAGTCTTTTACTGTTAACACAAATCACACTTTATGGCTTATAAATAAAAAATCAATCTCACAAATTTTATCTTCATAAATTATCTAAAAATTATGGGCAAACGATCCTGCATGGGCACTGGCACTTGCAAAACTACCTGTAATAAAATAAAAATTACGGTCATAAAACGTTAAAAAGGTGTTTCCTGGTAATTTCATGCATTACTGTCATAATTATTAAAGCTTGATGCATGATTATAATAAGTAACTACTATTATTCTAAAATGAACAAAGAAGTTAAGAATATCCCATGGGGAAATAGTAAAATTAATTTGTTGAAAATATTAATAAGTAGGTATATTAAGAAACAAAATGATTTTCTCATCTTTGTGAATATTTTATAATTATATCAGGAGACCAAAAGAACTGAGCTCCTAGAATATATCAGAAAAATGAGGGGGTCCTTAAGCTGTCTATTTTCAAATTAAGAGGGTGGGATTTTTTTTAAAATTAAGCAAAAAACGTTGGATTAACCGAAGAGCATATGCCCCCCCCCCCCCCTCAAAAGCAAAATTTTAATTTTTATCATCAACCGACTACTGATTTGTTTTTTTATGTTTCATAGGCATATTTTGTTCTTGGATTTTTGTTGAAATTTTAAATGCCCATTATCCACAATGTCACCAGTAAAGTCCGCATCATATGGGATTTTTTTTTATTAATAACTTTATTCGAAATTTGACTTTGGCATCAAGTTCTGTTTCGATCGAGATGAAAATTAAGCAAAAAAATAGTAGTCACGTGATTCGCATTATGTGTCAAATTTAAATTTTTTCCAAAAAATAATTTGTAATAATATGGGGTTATTTCTGAAAATATCGAAAAAAGTTATTGGAAAAAGTATTTTTAAATGCAGTTTCTAGCTCACGTGCAAAAGTTCAGCTGCATATGATAATTTTGATTTTTTACCCATAATTTGTAAATTGCACCACTTTTGCAAAATAAGACTCAACGCAACCTACATAAAACTTCTTAGTTTTGACCATGCTTTATTTCAGATACATTTTCTTTAAAGTACCGCCATAATAAATGCGTGTTTTTCTACAAAATCAAAATTGGACTATTAAAATTTGATCGCATATGATGCAAAGTTTATATGTTTTTGACCCTGTATAAAGTAACTTCATAAAATAAGTATTTTTAAAAACGTAGTTTGTGTCTGAAAGTAATACACGTTAACGTTATTATGACATAGCTTAATATTTAATTATAATATAGGGGTTTTAATTAAATCGTTGAAAAGAGATAAACATTACGTTGATAAAATAAAATTTATTTTCCACTTAAAAAACACGTTACTGAAGACACTGTGTCCTGTTTTGTTTTAATATTAAGGTGTATTACTTTCAGACACAAACTACGTTTTCAAAAATACTTATTTTATGAAATTACTTTATACAGGGTCAAAAACAAATAAACTTTGCATCACATGCGACCAAATTTTAATAGCCCATTTTTGATTTTGTAGAAAAACACATATTTAATATGGCGCCACTTTAAAGAAAATGTATCTGAAATAAAGCATTGTCAAAAGTAAGAAGTTTTATGTAGGTTGCGTTGAGTCTTATTTTGCAAAATTGGTGCAATTTACAAAATATGGGTAAAAAATCAAAAATATCTTATGCAGCTGAAATTTTGCACGTGGGCTAGAAACTACATTCAAAAAGACTTTTTCTAATAACTTTTTTCGATATTTTCAGAAATAACCCCACTTTTGAATAATTTTTTGGAAAAAATTAAAATTTGACAGATAAGGCGAATCACGTGACTACTATTTTTTTGCTTAATTTTCATCTCGATCGAAGCAGAACTTGATGCCAAAGTCAAATTTTAAATAAAGCTATTAATAAAAAAAAATCCTATATGATGCGGACTTTACTGGTGACACTGTATAATACCGGGTGACAACGAAACGTTTTACAAGGCGTCATATAATTATCAATTCAGAGATTTGAAATTTCGGTTGACGAGATTTATAGTATCCATAGAAAAACAGTTGAATATCGTTTTCAATTTTTCCGGAGGTGGGTCCAAGTCAAGAATTTTGAATAGAATATACCGGACACACTAAGAATAGCTCTCGGCCGTATCTCAGAAAGGATTAGTCGTATGGCTTGCGGAAAAAAATTTTTTTGGTAAAAGTGGCCATGAGAAATTGCTGGAAATTATTTTTAAGTTCCTCATTTCGCCGCAAGAGGGTACAATTAATTTTTTTTTTTTAATTTTAAATTTCTCCGAGAATTCCTATATTAAGGTATAACTCTGATCACATCATTGAAAAGCTTAGACCATTCTGCATCTTTTTGTTTTAAGGCTCGTTGGCGTACCGACCTTGATAAGAGTGGGGGAAGCTATTGAATGTATAAACATTAAAATCGCTGTAACTTCTAAGCGACTTATCCGATTTTACTAAATTTAAGCTTGTTTGGAAGGGAAAGGTAAGTATCTTCAATGCGTATCCAACAGTACATGATAGTGTTTAATAAAATTGCTAGAGGGCGCAATTTATAATAATAACAGTTTTTTCGATTTTATCCCGAAAATTCAAATCATACGGTATAACTATGACATCATAATCGGAAAGTAGATGAAATTTGCAAGAAACGATGTGAAGACCGCAATTCGATATATTTGTTCGTTTCAGAGTTATTGCCAAAACAATAATTTTTAATACAAATTGCGCCCTCTAGCAATTTTATTAGAAACTATCGTGTACCATTGGATACGACAATTGAAGGTACTTCCAAACAAGCTTAAATTTAGTAAAATCGGATAAGTCGTTTAGAAGTTACAGCGATTTTAATGTTTACACTTTCAATAGCTTCTCCCACTCCTATCAAGTGAAAGTCTAAACATTAAAATCGCTGTAACTTCTAAACAACTTATCCGATTTTACTAAATTTAAGCTTGTTTGGAAGTACCTTCAATTGTCGTATCCAATGGTACACGATAGTTTCTAATAAAATTGCTAGAGGGCGCAATTTGGATTAAAAATTATTGTTTTGGCAATAACTCTGAAACGAACAAATATATCGAATTGCGGTCTTTACATCTTTTCTTGCAAATTTCATCTACTTGCCGATTATGATGTCATAGTTATACCGTATGGTTTGAATTTTCGGGATAAAATCGAAAAAACTGTTATTATTACAAATTGCGCCCTCTAGCAATTTTATTAGAAACTATCGTGTATCATTGGATACGGCAAATGAAGTTGCTTACCTTGCCCTTCCAAACAAGCTTAAATTTAGTAAAATCGGATAAGTCGTTTAGAAGTTACAGCGATTTTAATGTTAACACATTCAATAGCTTCCCCCACTCTTATCAAGGTCGGTACGCCAACGAGCCTTAAACCAAAATGATGCAGAATTGTCTAAGCTTTTCGATGATGTAATCAGAGTTATATCTTAATATGGGAACTTTCGGAGAAATTTAGAATTTAAAAAAAAAATTTAATTGTGCCCTCTTGCGGCGAAATGAGGAACTTAAAAATAATTTCCAGCAATTTTTCATGGCCACTTTTACTAAAAAAAAATTTTTCCGCAAGCCATACCACTAACCCTTTCTGAGATACGGCCGAGAGCTATTCTTAGTGGGACACCCGGTACAGGGTTAGTTGAAATAACCGGAACGGCTAATTTTCTTCAAAACTACCAAGGCTGAATCAATGAATTTTGGTACAGGTGGATAACTTAAAAAATTGAATTGAAAATTGACAATTCCGACGTTGCCAGATTTTTAGTTTTTTTCTGTAACTAAAGGATTTTTTTTTCAAATGTAACACTACTGTTTTTTTTATTAAATTCGATTCCTCCCATCAACATTACCATTTCCTGATAGTATCAAATTTTTATCTCAAATAGTTCTATGGGAAAAAAAATTAATTAGTTACAACTCTAACTCTAAAATAAAAAAAAATCCAATCTATTTCCATTTAAAAACGTTTTTCCAGTTTCCGTTTTTCAGAAATTTCTAGTACACAGTCGCAGTGTTTTATCATGGGTCAATTTTTATTATTTTATATAAAATCTCATGTATAGTCAAAATCACGTAAAGTTTTAACGCGTTTAGGTTAGGTTCTGTCATATTTGACATATATTGCACACAATTTATGTCAAATATGACAGAACCTAACCTAAACGCGTTAAAACTTTTCGTGATTTTGACTATATCTAAGATGTAAATAATTTTAGCTTTGTTTCAAACTAATAAATCAGACCGTCCAGATTTCCAAAACCTTCGTGGGGTAACTTTGATCGCCTCTTATGGGGGCAACTTTGATCATGATCAATCAAATAATTTCTGGTTGTTTTCTTTTATGCAAACCTGTTATTTTTTAAACTATTACAGAATTAAATTTTTTTTTTTTAAATTAATATTGAACGGGGCTTCATTGATTTTAAGAGCAAAAATAAGGCACGATCAAAGTTGCCCCAAATGAAGTAAAACTTTGATCAGATCTTTTTTTTTTGGATTTCTGTTAAAGTTTACTGAATGCCTACAGAGTTTTTAGATTAAACGTATAACCGCAAATATTTATGTTTTTTTTGTTTCCAAATATCACAACTGGTTAGTTAACTACAAACAAAAATTAAAATTTTATTGATCAAAGAAACCCCAGTTGACGGTAAAGATTTTTTTTAATAAAAAGAAGTCGCATGTGTTTTCAAAAAATGGAGGTCATATGGAGCAATGTCTTTATTTAATTTTTTTTTAGTTTTGAAAATTTGTTATTATCTTATTGTGATGTTTCAAATTTATTTAATAAGCAATAGTAGATTATTGTCTTAGAACGAGTGATAACAGAGACGTTTTACTGTTATGTGAAGAAGATTAGCAATAGTAAGTTCTTAGTAGGGCAATAAAATATATCCATTTAACTGGTTTAGCACTACAGGTTTTTATCTGTACGCCACTGTCCTTACATTATTTTTGGCTCGTCCTTTGCTTTCGGTATTATCACCTATTGGAAAGTTTTACCTAATTTTTATCTTGTATCCATGGTAATGCCACAACGGCTGACTTGATTTAGCATTTTTGAAAATTATGAGACTACCGTAAGCCGTAAAGCATCAGTTTAGGAACCATATTTTTCAAATTATCTTCAAAACACATCATTTTATCGAAATTTTATAGGAGACAAGAAATAATCAAAGCAAAATGTTTACCTGAAAAAATTTAGTTCGGAAGTGGCTTATGAGAAATTTATAATTAAAAAAGCTGAACAAAAAAAGCAAAGAGCTGAGCAAAGAAATAAAGAAAAAATAAACATAATCAGTAATGTGCAAATACAAACAGGAGATAAATCAAGTGAAGAGCAGATTAATGCAGTATCTTTAGAAAAAAATTGTGTTGCCTTCTTACCGACGTTAACACCCGAAAGAGAGAAAGATCTAGGTAATCTATCAGTCGAATGCAAAGCAGATTTTGAAAAACGAAAGCTTTGAAGTAAACAATTAAAGCACGGATTTGAAAACCACTTGTTCAAAAACAGTGATACCAGATGAATAAAATAAGTCAGCTCCACAACGAAAAGCAAAACTAAAAATAAAGTTTAGTAGTTCTGCTAAAGGTAATTACAATACATACAAGTCACGAATACGTCGAGCTCGATTAATCGAAGAGGAAAAGCAAATAATCAGACAGGCTTCGGAAAAGGAAGGCAAAGGAAGATGGAAAAATTTTAAATGTAGTAAATATGTCAAATAAACAAAAACAAGAGCAAAGAACAAAATGGAGAGAATCAAAATGATCTCAACGAAAAAAGAAGAAATCTTTAATGACAGTTATTGATAAAACACCTCCCTCCTCTGACACAGAAGAACAAAATGAAGAAAGTCAATCTTTAAATTAACTTTAATGAACTTTAATGTTGTCTTTTCTTAGTACTTATTTAAAATTTACGTTTTGGTTTTTAATAAATAGTTCTTTACCTTTTTATATTGATTTATTCGAATTTATTCATATACGATGTCCAATCTGCACCTTAAGTGTCAAGTCCGCACCTTTTGTAAAAACGGTTAAAAAAAAAAGTTGAGGCGCCCAATTAATATTTTTAGTCTATTTTTTATAAAGACTCGAAACGTTCTTTAATTTTAATTTCCTTAAAATATTCTAGGGGCATTTACCGATGAAAAATATATCCCAAAATATTATTTTTATATTTGGGTCAATAAATTTTTCTCTTAGTTCTCTTCAAGATAGTATTTTATTCATACAAGATATATTTTTTGAAGATCTGTTGTAATTTAAGTCTTGTTAATAGTATAATGAATAATTTATTCTTCCTTTTTAGCATAAAAAATTGCCTTGGTTTTTAAGGTGCGGAATGGACAAAATTATCGACCTTTTTGAGTAAAATAGCGTTTTGAGACCTTATTTTACAAAAAGTTGTTGATTTTATTCCCGAATATCTATCCTCATACCTTTGTTAAGTAAGGCAAATAACAAAAATATTAATATCTAAACTTTAAAAAATTAGAGTATAAAAAATGGTTTTGGCCATATTAAAAAAAAATCGTCATATCATATATGAAATAAATATCTTATTAAATAATCGAATTATTCAGAAATATCAGTTTTTAGTTTGACGCCCTCTATATCGAACATAAGGGTCAAAAATGAAAAATGTTATTATAAAAGTCATATTAGTTTCGCTCAGTAGATGACTAACGAATTAACCTCCTTTTTCCGGACACCCTGTTTGGTCAGCGACAAGATATGATCCCATTGATGGCTTGTATTGTTTCGGGCTAATCTAAAAACTAGATTTTCTTAATTCTTCTACGTTAACAGTCCTTTTCTTCATTTGTGTGTGCTCTCGATTACACCGTACTTGTTCTTACAAACCAAAAGCAAACATCTTTAATTGTTGGTTAGAATTTAGACACATGACAATTTACGCTCGCGCTAACCAATAATTCGCAGTAGGTAGTACTCGGTAAAAAAAATTATTTCAATTTTCCCGTCCCTCAGATTTTAAATTATGCAAATTCGTAAAAAACGAAATATGATGCTGTCACTTTTTTCACAAATCGCGTCTATATGAAACTAGCGTTAGAGTATTTAGGCATCAGAGGAGCAACTCTGGATATTTTTAGTTCATATCTTAATAACAGGTCCACATCAGCATGGCTTGTCTCTACGGGTTGGGCGGGGTGTACCCTAAGATTTTGTCTTGGGAGCTGTCCTCTTCTTTATCTTCTTAAATGCTAACTATGTTTCCATTAATTGGCATTGTCAAGATTCCTGTACAATCATGTTTGCATCAGATGATTCCAGTTTCGTGTATAGAGGCAGTATAAACCAATCCCTTGCTGGTTTTGCCCAATTGGTTTTTGATAAGGCTAGAGCATGGTTTTCTGCAAATTAGCTCTCAAGGGTGGATTAAATAATATACCTAATACATAATACATAAATTTCTGGGCCTTTAATTAGATTCTGCATTGTCCTGGGGCAACTATATAAATAATTCCTTATGGGATAAAGATTCTTTATTCTCTTTTTTCTATCTACGTGAAATACGATTCACAACAGCTGGTCAGATATCAGCATTGATTATCTATCATAGTTTATTCCATTCCAGACTAACGTATAGGGTATTGGGTTTGTTAATGGGCTGCAGACACTAATCGTCAAAGGGTGTTTTTAAAGCAAAAGTGTGCGATTAGAATAATCGCTCTCTCTTTCTATTCGGTTATACATTATCTATGACACCACAATACACATAATCACATTCATCAGCACGACACACGTTTTAGGGATAATATTGTACAACCTCAACTTTGACTACATAAAAATATCACTATATTTAGCTATTGGCATATTTAATAATGCTACTACCTTTGTTTAGGCCGCTGAATTTGGTACTATTTAATAAATTTTTTCATGGTTATTTCTGACTTAGTTGTCATGATTCATCACATTCTATGCTTTACGAATAGTTTAGCTTAAGATTCATTAATTTCGGTAATTTGAAGTTTCTTAAAATAACTTAGCTTGTCAAGTTTACTTTTTTCATCGTTGAGGTCAGTTTTGATTATATGCACTTATTGCTGTTATTCATTCATAAGGGAATTTCAACAGGCTGTGAGGGAGAACACAATAAAAATAAACAATAAAATATTTTAGTTTAATTGTGTTGTTTGTAACATATTTGAGTACTAAGGTTAGTACTATCCCAGACAGCACAAAGACATCTTAAAGATATCCAAAAGATGTCAACAATAGACATTCATGACGTCTTATGGACGTTTCTTAACGCCATCAAGACATCTTATGGATATCTTAAAAAGGTCGTATGTTACAAAACCCAACGTCTATACCACATCTTATGGACGGCTTACAGATATCTTATGGACACCTTATAGATGTCTCATGGATACCTTATACATGTCTTATGGACACCTTAGATACATTTTATAGGCCAAACCGCAGAGCCCTAAAACATTTTGTTTTGTTTGTTAAACATGAAACATCATATTGCTTAATAATTGGTTTTATTAACGTATTATATAATTAAAACTTTTTTAATAATGAATTTCGCCTATCTGTGGCCCTTCTTAGCCACGTCGCGATGGCATCCTCGGCATCTTTTCTACTGTTTTGAAGCCATGTTTTGTCAGCAGATTTATTGACACTGCATCCACTGATTATAGACCAATTTTAATTATTCGAAAACTAAAAACAAACACCACACCACAGAAAAATATGTACCATACAAAACGTTTTTTAATCTACAATTCGTTTTCTTTTAACGGTTCACTAAGTAGAAAGTAAAAAACTACAAGTCATCATTAGCAAAACTATCAAAAATCAAGCCCATCGACAGTTGACAGTGTTGACCTTGCGTCAATTTCAAATGGCAAAGGGGAGCGCTTTGTTGCCAATCCTAAGTTGTTCGCGATGTTGCCAAATTTACCGATTCTAAAATTTAACTCTATTGTTTGTCGTTTACAAAAAAAAATGATTCAAGAAAACGTCCGAATTGGTAACAATCATTTAAACTCGATTAGACAAGTATACAAAAAAATAATAAAAATTCTGAGAACGGCGACGGTCGGGTTTGTTCGAGCTGACGATCCGAGATGGCGGCAATCCAAAGTGTCCATTTAAAAAATATGTAAGCTAGAGAAAGACAGGGATACTACAAAGAAGAGAGACAAATCTCTCTCTGTGCTATAACCTAAAAAAACACGAACGTCATATTTACGATATTTTAGCGACATCTTATGGACGTCATCTTACAACATCTTATGTATGTCTTGAAAAAAACGTCTTTAAGATGTCTTTTGTAGGTCTGCAGGCGTTCAGGCATAATTAAGACCTAAAATCGACGTCTTTAAGACATTGTGTGCTGTCTGGGATGTTATGTCATATTATAGATACTCTTAATTTACTTGAATTCCTTGTGAACTAGTTAAGTTTTACCTAATGACGTATTAATGAAATGAATTTTTCTTTTTCGACAAATAAAATTTAATTTGAAACTGATTAGTTTCAGAATAAATGGTAATATGTAAATTATATAAGTAGCACTAAAATAGTATATTACCCACCTGCATTAGCACTAGAATAAGATCCAGCATTCGAATACGCGCCACTTCCTCCAAATCCACCTCCACTAAATTTATTTAAATTTCCAGACAGTCCACCGGCTCCAAAAAGCTTATTTATTAAACCTCCAGAATGAGCCAAGCCAAAGGAACCACCAAGGCCAAATCCAGATCCACCACACTGCCCTGTGCTACATTCAGAAGATCCATACTGGTTTTCAGAAGAAGAACCGGAATTTAAACCGGAATTTCCTTGGTTTGTTACGTCGTAAGTGGTGCCACTGCCTTTCTGTACTAAAACTTGTCCAGTAGCAAAACCACTGCCAGAGCCGGAACCACTTCCAGATCCTCCACAAAGCCGTGAAGAACATCCAGAACCATAAGATCCAGAATTAGATGGTTTTTCTTCAATAATGTATACTTCTGTATCACCACAAGATTCTCCAGTGCATTCTAATTTGACTGGATTTCCACTTTCTTTATTGATATTTCCTTGGTTGAAGTTGTAGCCACTTCCGTAACCACTATTAAATGCATTACCACATGCCCCACTAGAACACCCTGGGGTAAACGATCCACCATCTACTGGAGAAACTAAAGTACCGTCAACTTTTTGGATTATTACATCACCAGTTGCAAAATCGCTTGTGCCTCCTTCACCAGAACTACTGCAATCTCCATAGGAGCATGGACGAGTATCAATAAATTGATTTCCTGGAATTAGAGATATAAATTATATTGTAAAAGAGGATCATTGATGAATATGCTAATAAGAAATTATATGAATCACTGTCACTAAAAGACAACCACAAAGAAGCACTTTTTATCACATGTCATACTTGAAGAATACTTGTAGTTAGTCAAATGAGGTTGAAACACTTGGAAGAAACCACAACCAAAACCAAAGTTTATGGCACCACACAAGTACAACACAACTTAATTTATATTTTCAATTGTTACGAATGGTTAAATCGTGTCTGTCGAACTAGCAGATAATACTGTGGCTAGACTGGGATCAGTTAAATAGGAGATAGATCGAACCGCTAAACAACTTGTGCAAAGCAGATGGACAGGGCTGACAACTTGTAGCATCTCCAGGCAATTGTGGCCCCTACTTGACGGCAGAAAAACCGCAGCGCTATCACAGCACAGTCGGAAGGACCTAAGAAACATCACTGCCGTAGTCACCGGACATTGCCTGTTCGGTAGACACGCTAAACGTATGCAAATATCAACTAACGACTTCTGTAGAAGTTGCAGAAATAAAGAAGAGAAGGAAAGTATTCAGCATTTCTTGTGTTTCAATGCCCTGGGCAAACCATTCTTTAATGATCTGGAGGAAGTGTCTGGAGGAAGTGAGCAGCCTGCAACAAGGTCGACTCACTATGTTTATTAACAGCAGTGGCTGGTTTGAATAAGCTGTCAAGATTCTTCTACGATTTACGTCGCGTTAACCATCAGGAAGCTGATGGGGATAGATTCCGCGAAACATGTGTGATACCATAACGGTCCTTATAGGACTAAGTGTGACTGTGACAATGCCAGAGGTCTGCCACTCTAACCTAACCAAACCTATGGTTAAATTGTAAAGATTATAAGAGTATTATTTATGTTTGGTTGCAATGTTTTATACCCAACAAAGCACATTACTTTTGTAATTTGTTTCATTGTTATTAAAAAGGTAGAGGGATGGAAAAAATATATTATGTTTTTGTTACCACAGAAAAATAAAGGACAATCAGCTAAACTTAATTTTGTAGAACTTTGGGTGGTATAAATTTTCATAGAAAAGCATTGTTATGAACGTAAGTACATGTATTAACCAAGTTCTATTTAATTTGATGGCGGACTGTATTTTCTATTAGAGGACCCCTAGCCAGAAGTTTATTAAACTAGACTTAAGCTGATAATCTACAATCGGAGAAATGGTTATAATATCAAAAAGATCTGATAATGATAGTTTACAAATGAAATAGATTATTTTAATTCTAAGTAGACAATAATTTTGATATTTAGCATAAATCCTTATTTATTCGTTTAAATAAGCTACTACCTGTTATTAACTGACCTGAGTTTTGTGCAGCAGAGGATCCCTTGGCGAATGTAGATGAACCTCCAAAGGCTTGTTGGGTTCCAAATGATTTATGGTCAGGTCCACCCGAAGTAACTAAACCTGAAATGTCAGATAGGTGTCATTGTGAATTTTTTTAGTCCGAATAAATGAAGACCAAAACTTTAAGAGTAATTCAAATAGAGCTAGACATATTTGGTGTCATCTCTTATCCTGAATAAGTTCAAATATCACATCAAGGAGTGAAGCGAAGCGACCAGATTGTTGTGTAACTTTATTCGAGCAGAATCACATGATATAAAAATCTGGTCACTTCGCTCCACTTTTTAATGTGATATTGAAATTTACTCATTGGGAAATCGGTTTTAGCTGGAATTATAAACGCTTGTTGGTGTCAGCGTTCGTCGTTGACGTGAGTCGGCATTATGGAGAACTATAGGGTAGGAGGCCGATCGACAATGGCAGCATTTTTAATTTCTGTCCCGGTTTTTTCGTTAGTTCGCTATTGGCCGATAGATGGCTCTCGCGTCCGAAGTGGGCTGATGTTGTCTTCTTCTTCTTCGTTTTTAATATGGAAAACTAGATCCTCCATAGTTTTTAACTTTTACTTAAACCCTTTATTTTTCTGTGCTTTTACTTTTGACAATTGACATTTTATTTTTCGAAATAACAAATAATGTTTGAAGGCAAGACAAGACAAATAACGTTGTATTGTAATTAATTTCCATATTTATAATAAATAATGGTACAATTTATAAAAGTAGAGTTTGCTTTGTGTCGGGGTGTAAGACAGGATCTTTTTCAGAGAGAAAACGCAGCCAAATAAGTCTCTTTCTAGCTTCAAAGGTATAGCTAGAATGTTTAATACCCTGTATTTTAAAAACCAAGCATCGTTGGAACTTTATACAGGCCGAGTTTACTAATAAGTATAACAAAGTAAGTGTAAATTCATATAAAAGTCCTTATTTGTTCCTTAAAGAACTAATTTAAATAAAAATAGTTATTGCGTCCATAAGAAACCATTATTTGATAGCCCACTTCGAACACGCGCGCCATCTTACAGCGACTCGTAAAGCTGAATTACCGATGCTAATTTGGGACCGAATCCAATGCATTGCGATCGGCCTCCTACCTCAAGTCCTCCATATTAGTGCGTTCGGTTAATGCAAATCTATCTCCTCGGTCTGCTCATTGGTGCAGTGTTGCGTTCGTTTATTAGATCTATGACCTCGGGTGTAACTGCTCGCCGTTCGATATTTGAAAAATCGAGCACTCGGAGTTACCTCGTATCGCCTCACCTAAAAATATGGAGCTAACAGATCAAACTAATTGAATTTGTGTTTTGACAGCAAATTTGGAAATTTGTTTTACCTAACCTAACATACAAAATCAAACATAATTCCCGTACCGAAATCATTCCAAATTGGACAAACACCAGATCATAACTAAAAGTTCTTTTTCCAACGGTATTGATGGATGTCCTTTGTGAGTTGCTTCGGGAGGCAAAATACTGTGCACTTTTTGCAATAGAACTTCAAAAGTTTCCGGTGTTATACGAAAATTATATTGAAATTGTTTGTCAGAGAATGCTGGGACAATATTTTCGGCATTGCCATCAACTTTTGTAATCGAACAGCTTTCTTCCTCGTCGCTATTATCATCAAACATCATCATTTGTCCTCCCCTAAGTGCTGGAATATTTTCCATTTTCGTCTCTTCAAACCACCAACATAAGTGAGGTTAACGTTAATTTTATATTTTATGTCAGATGGAACTTGACAAACTCTATAAGGGTTCGGTAAATGCTACGCGCTCGTTTAGCCCGAATATCACGTGACATTAAATCTGCATCTGCTCGCTCTGCTCGACCTTTTCAAAACCGAACGCACTAATAGTCGGCATTTATAAACTTGGAGTTGGGGTTCGTTCAGTTTGCAGTTTTGACAATAATTTTGCCAGCTGCCAACTATCACGTTATACAAATATTAAAATAGTATTGGTTTGACGTCACCGCCAAAGATTTGCTACGAATGCCAGCGCAAAAAAGTTAAAGTTGGCTCAAGCCGAACGGTTAAGCGCGAACGCCAGCGAAGTTTATAGACCGGTCTATCATAATTCAAAGTTTTAACTTGTTGCGCCAATGCCAGCGCTAGCGTCAACGCGAACGCAGAGTTTATAATTCCAGCTTTTAGTTGGGATTTCCTAATGTGCTGTCACTACTGTCAATTCATCAGTCAGATGAGATGTGACAAATACCGCAACCATTAAATGGTAGCTGTTTCTATGTGTATTTTTACAAATTAAAAATTAATTTTTTTAAATGTCTAATGACGTATATGGTAACTTGCGCAAAGCAGATAGACAGGACTGACAATTTGTAGCATCTTCCGGCAATTGTGGCCCCCTACTTGACGGCAGGAAAACCGCAGCGCTACTACAGCACAGTCGGAAGGATCTAAGAAACATCGCTGCCGTAGTCACCGGACATTGCCTGTTCGGTAGACACGCTGACCGTATGCAAATACCAACTAACGACTTCTGTAGAAGTTGCAGAGATGAAGAAGAGGAGGAAAGTATTTAGCATTTCTTATGTTAATACCCCGGCCTCGGATAGATTCCGCGGAACATGTGTGATACCACAACGGTCCTTATAGGACTACGTGTGACTGTTTGGACAATGACAGAGGCCTGCTTCTATGTGTATTTTTACAAATTAAAAATTAATTTTTTTAAATTACGTATAGGGTAACTTTGAAAATCTACTCGCGATTCTTTTGACACTCAGCGGACGTACATACACCGTTCTTAGAGCGGAACAAGAACTCCGACCTATGGTTAATATTTAGGTAGCTAGTTAAACTAAAAAGCATTTGTTAGTTAGTTCCTTGAGGGAATCAAATATTGGCTTCAAAATTATTTTGCTTTATAACATAAACAAAGGTTATAATATAAGTATATATATATAATTCTCTAATAAGAGCACCAAATGTGATGAAAATTATGGCAGGTGAAACTTATCTCCTTTTAATACTCAGTGTTAATGAGAAATTTGTAATATTAGATACCTCGCCGGCTTTGGCTGTTGAAATAATTTTAGAGATTTGAATACACAATAAAATTACTAACATTAAACTAACCTGAGTTTTGTACACCAGATGACCCCTTAGCAAAGGCGGCTGATCCACCAAATGCCCCCTGAGTTCCAAAAGGTTTGTCGTCCGTCGAACCGGAAGAAAGTAAGCCTGAACTACCGAAGGTTCCGTGGGCACCAATGGTGTTGTCGTTGTTTTGAGTACCTTTCTCAAAAGCAGCTGAACCGCCAAAAGCTCCTTGTGTACCAAAAGGTCTTGCATCAGTTTCGATTGGTAGATGGCCAGTACCAGGACCTACAAAATTCATTATGTATTAAATTTGCTTTAAGTATTTTTTCTGCTAATCTGATGGCATGATATAATAATGATTTAAGAATAAAAAATAGATTAAAAAATATTAGAGTGAATTTCCAGATCAACCTTGAAATTTTTTCAACTCATTTTTCTGACATTAATTTTATTCCTAGCAAAATAAAGTTAAGAATCCATTTATTGCATATATACCGGGTGTTCCTCAAAAGACGTTTACCCATATAACTTTTCTGTATTTATAGATATTAAAAAGAAATTTTGAGATTAGGTATGCATAAGAGATGAGTCTGCATTTATTGGCATAATTTTCAATTTGTTAGCACTTCCGGTTTGACCGGAAGTGACCTTGACTTTGATATTTTGAATTGAATTTTTACTTATTTGGGTTCAGCATAACATTATGAGTAAAATGACACCTCACTTGTCATTTTTTGACGTGTTATAACATTTTTATGTTTATTTTCTATTTTCAACATAGAGTGCTACAAATCAATTAAATCTGTTAATTTATAGTCAAGTAGTAGGTATATTAAAATTATGTCATAATAATTGAATTTCTAAGTTTCACAAGCGTTTAAAAAATGAAATATTGTTTTCTTGACGTTTACTCCATTTTTCCAAATGGAACGATGGTAGTTTACTAGGATAATATTTAAAACTAGCATTTTTTTTCCACCAATTTGATACCATACACTCCTAAGCTATTTTAAAATTGACACGAAAAAATTTGCCTTAAGTCTCAATCGCAAATTAAAAAGCGTTATGCATTATTGCCGCCCTGTCTTTTCTAAAGAAATAAGGCGGCTTTGAAACACAATGGAATGGTTTTAAAAAGCAATATGGTTTTAAATTAAAATTGTAATGTCATTCGTTTATTAAACTTACATTGTAAATCAGATAAAATGGTTAGTTTTACTAGAAATGAACAAATTAATATGCTCCTAATTTGGAGTGGTCAGAAGATTGTATGTATTGTATGTTTTATAAACTAATGACATTACAACTTTAAATTAAAGCCATATTGCTTTTCAAAAGCATTCCATTGTTTTTTCAAAGCCGCCTTTATATTTCTTTAGAAAAGAGAGGGCGCCAATAATGCATAACGCTTTTAAATTTGCGATTGAGACTTAAGGCACATTTTTCAGTGTCAATTTTAAAATAGCATAGGTGTGTATTGTATATTATGGTTGGAAAAAAAATGCTTGTTTTAAATATATCCTAGTGAACCACCATCGTTCCATTTGGGAAATGGAGTAGGTAAACGTCAAGAAAACAAAATTTCCTTTTTTCAACGCTTGTGAAACTTAGAAAGTCAATTATTATGATATCATTTTAATTTTCATATACTTCTTAACTATAAATTAACAGATTTAATTAATTTGTAACACTCTAGATTGAAAATAAAAAATAAACATAAAAATGTTTTAACACGTCAAAAAATGACAAGTGAGGTGTCATTTCACTCATAATGTTATGCTGAACCCAAATAAGTAAAAATATACAAGATGTCCCATTTAAAATATCAATGTCAAGTTCACTTCCGGTCAAACCGGAAGTACTAAAAAATTTAAAATTATAGCAATAAATGCATATTCAAATTAAAATTTCATTTTAATATCTATAAATATAAAAAAGTTATAGAGGTAAACGTCTTTTGAGTAAAACCCGGTATACAAATTATATTATTATAAAGGGTGTCTCACGGTCGATGGTACCTTGGACGTTTCTGACGAACCAGTAAAGAAATCGTTCTGAAAATTTGGTCGCGTACGTAAACGGACATGCTCTACCAACCTAAAATGTTTTTAACAATACAGTTTTGCCGCTTCCACACAAAAATATTAGTAACTTCGATTTTTTAAATACAACACCATATATTTTATTTTATTTTCGAAACCCCCATTACTTTTCTTACAATTTTTATTAACTCTACTCTATACTTATCTCTTACCGTTTCTAAGATATAAATTAATTTCCGTTTTTTTTTGTCCGAAAACGTCACTTTTAAAAATGCTGATAATTTTGAACTCTAAAACACTGAAACCCTGAAAATTGGTAAATAGTTAACTAATACCATAGGGCTCTTTGGCCTAGTCCAAAATCTTAGTTGCAATATACAGGGTGGTTGAAAAATACACTTATTCTGGTAACTTGAAAAAGTGACCATGTCCTTTTTTTCAAATGTAACACCCTGTATATTATTACGGATTTGAAAAGCTGCTAAAATTTCACTTAATTCTTGTATATCATATCTGTACCTAACTAACTAGTTTAACCATTTTTTTGACGTGTTAAGCATAATTTGTAAAATTTTCTATACAATTCAATTTTTATTCGGTTATTAATAAGTTGGCCATGACAAAAACTGATGTTTAAGTATGTTACTATTGTTATCGTTTTGACATTTCATTAAGTTTAGATACAAGATAGAAATACACTTTAAAGTCATGGGAGAAAGCTATACAAATGCAGTTCTTATGAATTTATTTATTTTATTTGGACAATGTGATGTCACATGTGAAGTTTAACGAAATGTACTCTAATTTACCGCCAATGAATCTTAGAAAATTCATAAGGATCCAGGACAATTTTATTAAATGTTAACTAGGTAGTCAAATAATAAGAGACTACTAAAATTATTGTCCAAATAAAATAAATAAATTCATAAGAACTGCATTTGTATAGCTTTCTCCCATGACTTTAAAGTGTATTTCTATCTTGTATCTAAACTTAATGAAATGTCAAAACGATAACAATAGTAACATACTTAAACATCAGTTTTTGTCATGGCTAACTTATTAATAACCGAATAAAAATTGAATTGTATAGAAAATTTTACAAATTATGCTTAATACGTCAAAAAATGGTTAAACTAGTTAGTTAGGTACAGATATGATATACAAGAATTAAGTGAAATTTTAGCAGCTTTTCAAATCCGTAATAATATACAGGGTGTTACACTTGAAAAAAAGGACTTATGGTCACTTTTCAAGGTACCAGAATAAGTGTATTTTTCAACCACACTGTATATTGCAACTAAGATTTGGGAATAGGGCAATATGGCAAATATGGTATTATAGTTAACTATTTACCAATTTTCAGGGTTTCAATGTTTTAGAGTTCAAAATTATCAGCATTTTTAAAAGTGATGTTTTCGGACATAAAAAACGGAAATTAATGTATATCTTAGAAACGGTAAGAGATAAGTATAGAGTACAGTTAATAAAAATTGTAAGGAAAGTAATGGGAGTTTCGAAAATAAAATAAAATAAAATATATGGTGTTGTATTAAAAAAATCGAAGGTACTATTATTTTTGTGTGGAAGCGGCAAAACTGTATTGTTAAAAACATTTTAGGTTGGTAGAGCATGTCCGTTTACGTACGCTACCAAATTTTCAGAACGATTCCTTTACTGGTTCGTCAGAAACGTCTAAGGTACCATCGACCGTGAGACACCCTGTATAGGTACCGTACTGGCAAGCCTGAAGTTACAGGGTGGCTTTTATTGTAAGGAAATGAATACAAAATGGACTTGGCGCGAGTTAAACAGAGATCGATCAAGACTCAACGTTGCCAACTTATGATCGACTGCGATTCAAATTTCCATTTCTCTCTCGCTGCATTCCCCCTCCATAGCAGCAAATACTTTCCGATAGCGAAGCACCCACCGCGATGTTTAATGTTTTCGTTTTCTGTCTTAGCTATATGAACATAAATTGGTCTATTTTTCAGATAATTTTTAATTAATTCTATTTGCTTACCTCTGAATCTGCATTTCTGTAGCATGCATGCTATGTTCATATGTTAATCTTTCCTTTTATAGTATTTACTTACCAATGACGTATCCGGTGTTATCTGCTACATCGGAACTAACTGCGTAACCTCCATGTTCGGCATTTTTCACTAAAGGTTTATTTGCTGTGGGAACCTCATGGTACTTTCCATCTTCGCTGTCGAATACAATACCGCCAGATTGGTGTGCAGCATCATGATTTAAATCTGAAAATTAATTATTAGCGTAATAAGTACCAAATTTTGTCACGAAAAAGCACGTCTTCCATTTTCGTCGGTCTGTCGTTCTGCTTGGCTGTCTATCGATCGAAAGCTTTAAAACTACTGAACGCTTTATTACTACCCATCTCACGTTCTACTTGTAAACCTCTTTGCCTAGCGAGCAACACAACCTTTAATATAACGTTACACACAACCTAACCCAACCCGGTGAAAATGTAAATTAGCCACCCTGCATCACAAGGTCATATTTATTTCAAGCCGCGCAGCTGGCCACCAGAGTCAAATTGGCGCTATCGTCGCTTGATGATTCTCCAGCTGGCCGAGGAAACGGATTCTCTCGCATATTTTTGACGTATAGCAGAGAAGGATAGTTATATTCTGACCTACTATAACGCTTCCTAAACTGAACCAGGTGCTAATTAGAACAAACCAGCCAGCACACCATGTTAAAACTGCCATTTTCTCCTGTCTACGTTTTTTTCTCAGGAAATTAAATTTATTTTTTGATTATCATTTTAAAATTCAATATCCTTTTATTAATTTCTACTTTAAAAAACTTTGCCGTTGTATGTAATTTTTCAATTATTATTCCAGCCTACCATGCAGGTAATTATTTTTTATTGTTTATCAAATAGATTTTACACTTAGGTTTACCTATTTTTTATATTGGAAATGTTAGCTTACTATAAATACATCACAACAATCTATCAGTTACGAACTGATAGTTTAGGCCCTTGAAATGATAATTTTAACATTTTTGTTTTACCGAGTAGATTAGAAGTATATTTGATACTACGTAAGACTAATTTGTTTGTTTTAAGAAATATTGTACATCGAGCAACATGGTAGCACAAGGATAATGGTTTGAGCTAACTCGATTAGATACTTGGCCACTGGCCATATTTTACAGAAAAATTTAATGTCAACCCGATGCTCTTTCTATTTCTTTTGTTTCATAGAATGCTGTAAGAATCACCTGATAGTTTATGGATGTTTTAGTACGTGTCTCGTTGGAGCCTAGTGCTTGTGTTTTATACTGTATTTGCGATATATTATATGAATTGAAACAATACCTACCTGATGAGTGAGACGTAACCTAAGGACATTAGTATGTTCTAAACAGTTATTTTTTTTTGTTATAATTGTCAATGTAGTTTTTATTTATAAATAAACATAGAAAAAAAGTATTTACGATGAAGTGTTTTCTTATTTATTTTCCAAATCTTAATTAATATAAAAATGTGCTTTTATTCCATAAAATAAAACGTTTGTGCGTCTTTTTATTAATTTAATTTGTGATTCAATAATATTTATATTAAATCACAAATTAACTCAATAATATTTAAAGTTAATAATAAAATTCAAAACTTCTAAAACCGCCGTTCCAAATTTCCCGCCATTGCGCCACTGGTGGCCAACAAGCACACTAAAACCCCTCTCTCTCGCTCTCTCTTCTTTCTCTCTCAATTTTGTTGCGATTTTTTAACAAGAACTTAACATTTCTAACCCTATAAAAAATTTTGGTCCTAACTTTGCATATACGATCGTCATTTTTTTGGCATTTAGTTTACTATAACAATCCTGCTATCCGCAGGCTTTGTAAATTTGAAAAATTCTGCTATTCTATTTAGGGAGGTAAAGAATTAAATTATTGTCTTATTTGAAACATTTTTTAACTTTAAATAGTTGTTATATTAATACGTTAAGTTACATTTTTAATATTCAAAGTTAATGCTGTAAAGAAATAAAATTTATCGGTACTTAAGTCTAAACTCGCTTTTATTCGCGACATGCATTTATATCATTTACTCGAAACCCTGTTAACCTATCCAATTTATTTAAAGATATATTGGTTTGTTTAGAAATAATAAAGTCGTTTTTGTGCATGTGACTTCTATACTATATTAACGATCGCCAAGATAAGATAATGTTTTCAAAAATAGTTACAGGCGCTTTGCTGTCACTAAGTATCTCTAAAAAACTTTATTTAAACAGGTGTAACTTTTAGTATCACCGGAAAATTAAAGGTGTGACCTTTGTTTGTTTTGTAACAGATCTTTAATTTATGCATTTCTTTGCTAACTAACACTATTATAGTATATTTTGAAAATAAAAGGGTTATGAACAATTTGCTATATGAAAAACAAAGTTTAAGGTGGAATTATCAACGTCATTCAATCTATTGCCAACCTATAACCTATTTCGCGTTATTTTTTCAAGTTTATTATTTTATTGACTAACATTTAAATAAAATCAGTATCGTCGGCACATTACTTAGGTAATATCGATATACTACAAAAATATCAATTTATTTCATTGCTAATTTTAGGAGAATTGTATAGTGAAAGAAGAATGAGATAATAATGTTAAGATACTGATTTTATTTAAATTTGGTTTAAAAGCTAGGAAACATAAATAAATCTACGCGAAATAGGTTACATGTTGGCAAGCATGTTAATACTCCCACATTAAGATCTTTCAATATTTTTAAATGGATTTAAATTGTATGTGCGGCTTTGAAAAAATTCGGTGACAGCGGAGGGAAACATTTTTGTTTATTTTACATGTAGTGATGACCTATTAAAAATTTTATTCAACTATATTCCTGATAGTTATTCATATAAGAGAAAAAATTAGTTTTTAAAATATTTTTTATACTTACTTGAATATACGTCATCCTTGTCTTTGCTTACAAAGAGTACGTTATTATTTTGAGACCCACTCTGTACATTGGTATAGGAATTACTTGAAGATCCAGCTTAAATAAAAAATAAATAATTTTTTTTTTCTATCCTTTTTAAACGAACACTATGTCAAAGTTTGTGAATAGTTTTTAGAAACGAAGAATCTTCGGGTTCCGATTACGAATATAAAAACGATTCTCGTCGGGTTTTAAACAGTAATTAGCTAACCAGCAACATTGGCAAAAATATTTTTGTCACAATCAGATTGTCCCTATTAGCTTGATTCTTGATTTACTCATCCGGCAACTTTGATTGAGAATAAAAAATGTTTCTCAATAACCATTATCGATGTCCATATTTAGAAGATTTTGCGATGTTTAAAAGTATTCTAGTTTGAAATTTGAAGAAATAGTCCATACTTAAAGTGGAGTTGAAAGCATGAAAAGGAAAGAAAAACACAAAGTCTTCCTCCACAAAATTTAATAGAATAAAAAACTCTAGTTCAAAAGGTCTCTACATGTTTCAAACGTAGAAACGTTCATCATCAGGAGACAGAAATCTATTTTATGCTGATCTAAATTTTTACGTTAATAAAAGCTCCATTAAGGTTCTAATTTTCTCTATTGCTAACACCATCAGCATAAAATAGATTTCTGTCTCCTGATGATGAACGTTTCTACGTTCGAAACATGTAGAGACCTTTTGAACTAGAGTTTTTTATTCTATTAAACTTTGTGGAGAAAGATTTTGTGTTTTTCTTTCCTTTTCATATTCTAGTTTGGTTTACGGACACCATAAATTTGTGGATAAACTGGAAATATTCTCCTATCCACTGCATGATGGATGCAACGTAGCATCTTATTTAAAAAAAAATTAAGTTTTTAAAATTTTTTGGATAAATTGTTAGTTTTCCACTTCCCTGTATCTAAAAATCCATTTTTTGATGATTCATTATCAAGCACCGTGATATCTTATTCCCCAACTGGACTTTTGAGTTTTAGTATTTTATTTTCGAAAAGATATTCAATTTTAAGCGACACCCATTTAAAGGACAAAATTTGAGTACAACAGTTTTTTTTTTCAGAAACGGTATTGAAAATAAAGAACAGAACACAAAAATTATATTATACAGGGTGCTCCATTTAAAATAAGCTAGTTTGAGACAACTACAACAGCGGTATAAACGGAAGTTTTATATGATCGCTGTTATTTCACTTGAAGAGAGCGTCTTCGAAAACCCCATTATCCAAATTTGCAGGATTCACATCGCATTACTTTTCGAAATATTTTAATGGACGCTGATTATGAGACATACTGTATACCAAGTAACTAGGAAGGTAGGTACTATTCGTTTTATGACAAGGTAACTGAATTATGTGTCACTATTTTTTATTATGGTGCACAATGTTTTACCCAACTATAGTAATAGTTATTTACATTACTAGATGCGAAAGTTAATTTTTTGGTGTGAGGAGGTTTTTGAATTGCCTAGGCTAAGTCAGGGCCGGATTAACCACTAGGCCAATTAGGTCATGGCCTAAGGCGCTACGAACGCAACAGGCTATTTAACGAATTTCAGTGTACCTACAATAATTATTATTTTATACTTTTAAATCACTATTTAAATTATGGCATAATTGCTAATTATCATACCTATAAAGTATAAAGAACATTCCACATTCCAATCTAAAAAAAAATATTCTAAATTAAAGTATTAAGACTATTTAGTTATCAGATCTTGTGAAATCAACTTCCTTCGACGACATTATTCAAAATTTCTCGAGTAAAAAAGTCGAAAAAAACATTTCTAGTATCTTAATACTCTTAAAAATATGTCGTTATTTTTAAAATTACCTTTAATAAACGTTTTTGGGCATTGGGCCACGAAAACTGTTCCTTTATTACCTTTATATTTTTTGCTCAGAACATTTACATATATTATTTTATTTGTTGATGTCATTGATCTCGTTAATAACGAGTCGTTATTAAAATGATGTTATAGAAGTAATCCCTATACTTTAGTTTATATCATTTTGGCAATTAATTATATTAAACAATATTTTTGTTGAATAAAATGTTTCGAGCGATTAATATTTATTCTTTTTGGTTCAATATTAATTAAGTAAAATTTCAACGAAAGCTTCCTAATATTTTCATTTTGTACATCTGTTTACTAACTTAATAAAAATGAGAAACGTCGGTTTTGGCAAAACTGATGTAATTAGATAAACTTTGCATCAAACATTACATACTGATCAATAACCATTTCAGTTTTTGAAGCCAAATAAATAATTGGAAACAAAAATTTTACACAAAATTGCATTAAGATTACAAATGAAGTAAAGGCAAATGGTTTTACATCGAGGTATAAAAGTTAATCTACGAGGGTTGATCAAAATTTTCAAGAACCTGGCAAAAAATAAAAATTGTATTAGACTATCAAAATTTCGTACAGAGGCTAAAAATGCCTAAATAAACAACTTTCTCGAATAAAGTTTTTCGATATTTTGATAAATAAGGGCATTTTTGAACCTATTTTATTAAAAATGTCAAATTTTACAGGTAACGCAAGTCGTGCAGCTGCTGCAGTATACGTCATTTTTGGTTTTTTGGTAAACAAAAACTAACTGCTTTTTCAATTTTTACCTATACTTAATAATAAAAAAAAATCCCATTTGATGCGGACTTTCTTGCGGACACTGTATAATTTACCCTGAGTACTTACATGTATTATACGATTATCACAATTTAATTAATCTATAAGTTTTTCTTCAACGAAACGTGCAAATTTTCGCTTGAAAAACATATTTTTACGAGATTGCGTTTAGGCACAAATTTGATCATCCGTATCATGACTCGCTGAATTTTTTTAAAATCCATTTCGAAATTGAAAAAAATAGGCGCCAAAATTTGTCTGGCCTAGGGCGTCAAACGACTTTAATTCGGTCCTGGGCAAAGTCGAGGTGATTTAATACCTCCGACCACCAAAAAAGGCTTTCGCATCGTGTAATGTATTAAATTTTTTCTACTACTGTTCTCTGATCAATATATTATTAAGTAATAAACTTTGATTTTATTCAAATTAAAATGATAAAATAAGTTTTTTTTTCACCTATAAAATAATCCATGACAACTAGTTATTTGAGTATTGTTGACAACTAGTTATCTGAGTACTGTCAACTGTCAGAATCTGTCAGCTCGATTTTTTTGTGCTGGCACCGAAAGTAATACTTAACATAGCTAGCAACATATAATATTCAGGTAATTCGATTGTTTACTTTCGTTATCTGTCGTGTTGCTAAAGCCCGAAAGTTAACTTATCTATACAGTAGTAAAAAAAGCAAATATATGTTGACCATATGGTCTTAAAGATAATCTATCTATTTATGTTGGGTACCTTTCCTTTTTTGACTTATGCATTTGGCAACATGTATTTAAATTTATAGTGTTTTTGAGAGTGTAGATAGAATGTTTACTTACCAGCTGCTTGGTTTGAAATAATTGTGGATTCGCAAGTGCTATCAGAACAAGGTATTTGACCAGTAAAGCTAGGAACCGAATGTAACAAAGGAGCTTGGACATCTTTGAATGAAGCTGCTGGTTTGTTAACGTAATACGTCCCGGCAGAAGCGGGGATTTGTGGGTGAATGGAAGGTACTGCTAAATGAGAGCCTAAAATAAATTTAGCATATTAAGTATAAAGAACGGTAAGAAGGACGATTTACTGTAACTTTACTTTACCATTAAAAAAATAACAATAAAAAAAAATTAAGTTAATCCAATTTAATTAATTAATAAAATCAATTAAAAACAATAGTACCTATAAATAATTTAATTTAGTAAATATCTCTTTAATTGTTTTTTAAAAGTTGCCAATTTATTAATTTTTCTGATATTTTTTGGAAGATGTTATTATATTTTATTATTCCGTCATATAAAAGCGATTTTTTTCCGAAATTACCTTTTACTGGTATAGTTTGATAATTTATACAACATCTGGTGTTATGATTATGTAATGTCTTATTCTCCTAAAGTGTTATGTTTGATTTTTTTTTCTTTTCAAATAATAGAGTGAAAATTTTTAATTTATAAATGTTTTGAACGTGTAAATACCCTTTCGGTCTATATAGATTAACAGTTGGTTCTAAATGTGATAATTTGTGTATACATACATTTAATCATTTTATTTTGCAATTTTTGTAATGGCTTTAAGTTTAATAAACAAGCAGATCCCCATGCAGAAGCTAAGTATTGTAATTTTGAATATCTTAATGAAAAATATATATTTTTTAAGTATTTCAAAGGAATAAAATATCTAGCTCTGTACAAAACAGATACCAAAGGAGATATCGAGTTGATACTCTTCTGGATATGGCCTTTCCAATTTAAATTTTCGTCTAAAACTAATCCTAAAAATTTTCTCTTTTTTGAATACCTATTGAATATTTTCATTATTAAATGTTAAGGAGTTAATGATGGAATTTATTTTATTTTTAGCTATAAACATAAGAGTAGATTTTGTAAAATTTAACGTAAGTTTATTTGATTGAAGCCAAAAAATAAATCTTTTTAAATCATTATTAATATAAAAATACATTTCTGCAAGAGTTTCAGCAAAATAAATAATTGTTGCATCATCTGCAAATAGCTTTATATTGTCCTATAAGTTCAATTTGGAAACGGAATTAATGTAAATTAAGAATAATAACGGACCTAATATTGATCCTTGTGGAATTCTACAAATTATTTTTTTTTCTTAACTTTTTCTTTCCACAATTTGAACAAATTGTTTACTATAGCTTAAATAACTTTGAAGTAGTTTGTGTGTATTTCCCCTTATCCCAACACTGTATAATTTTCTTAATAAAATATCATGGCTTACGGTGTCAAAAGCCTTACACAGATCTAAGGATAGTAAACAGCATTTTTTACTGCTGTCGACATTAGCTTGAATATTTGTTATAATATCTTCTACAGCTATGTCTGTATCATTAGATCTGCGAAAACCATACTGGTTAGCAAAAAGTAAATTTTGGCTTTCCATCCATTGCAACCGCATAATTTATTATTTTTTCTAATATTTTTAAAAATATTGGTACAACAGATATTGGGCGATAATTTCTGCATTTATATATTTATCAGTTTTAAATACTGGAGTTACTTTAGCAATTTTAAGTTTTTCTGGAAAAATACCTGTTTTTAGAGATAATTTAGTTAAATGAAATAAAATTGGAGTAATTTCATTTTTTAAACAGTTTACGATTTTAACCGATATATTGTCTAATCCATTTGTTGTTTTTTTGTCTCAAGGGCGCCAATAATTTGTTCTATTTCGTTTTGGAATATTTCTTCGGGATTAATAAAAAAACATTTTTCTTCAATTGTCATGTATTTGTTTGTTACTACCTACTGCTTTTATTATACCTGTCATGTAGTTGTCAAATGGGAATTATTTCGACAATTATTTTGCTTTTGTAATTTCGAAAAGAACCCTTTTAAAGTTAAAAGGCCAAAACTGAGCGAGTATGAGAATGAGAGTGAAAATTCTGATATTGCACTGAGGAAAATTATGTAATACAACAGGTTTCCCAAGACATAGTTTGTATTGATAGTTTATTTTTTTATTAACCCATATTAAATAAATTACAAGTGAATCAAACCCGAGTGTTATATCAATTCGAGATTTGCTAGATAGGTGTTTTTATTGGCAGTAATCAGTTCTATTAGCAACACAGTCTTGTTAAATAGTGAACTACTTCTAATATAGCAATTTTGTTAAGAAACAAATTGTATCTTCTCAATGCGACGCATTTTGTTTCCAGTAAAGTGCTTTTTCAACAATTAAGAAACCAAAAAACCTCCCCAAAACCGATTTGTATCCGTTAGAACCTATAATCCACAACACGTTGGTGGGGGTTCGTAGCGATCGGCAATCGCCGCGCGCCATAGTATTAGTTTTAACGTATTTGTTGCGCAGGTCACATCGTTGTTCCAGTTTTTTTTCTAGCTGTCCTATTAGCCCAGTACGTGGGTATCAAAAAGGGGTGTTTGAATGCAAAAGGTGGTGTAGTAGCGATTTTTTAGTATGTTGTTAGGCTTGGGGCCCTAATGAAAAATCCAAGTTTTCGACCTCGAGGCGCATGCGCTCGAGCCGTTATCTTGGATTTTAGGTACAAAAATTTGATTTTTTGACAATAACTCAAAAACGGTGGCTTTTACGACAAACGATATTCTATACAAAGTTAAAGAGGACAAAATTACCTACATTTTTGTAGAAATTTTTTTTAAGGACACCTGTGTTAGGAGTTACAGCTCCGTGAAGTTACACTATTTGAAAAAAAAATTAAAAAAAATAAAATTGGCTGTTAATAACTAAAATAAATAATTTGAAGAAGTAGTCTATGCTTAAAGTGGAGTTGAAAGTATAGAGAAGTAAGAAAAAACTAAAAGTCTTCCTCCACAAAATTTTGTGAAAGAATATAAATAATTTAAACAAATACAAATCATATTGAAATAATTTTTAAAGAGACTCTATTGAGAGAGGGTCATAAATGACCTTCCGTGCATCGAGTCTGTATGCGTCAGTGTGTCATGTGTCATGTGTCATGTCTAGCTTGCAGAAGGTTACGCTGTGGGCCCCGTGTCATGGATGTTGGCACGTTAAAGAACCCTACCCTCGACAAAGAGGGATTCGGCAAAAATTACCAGATAGTGTGTGACAAATTCCCTGGCGTCGGTGATTGGCCTCGTTGCGGAAAAAGGCCGACGTAAAATAAATAAATAAAAAAAAAAAAAAAAAAAAAAAAAGGTTACGCTGTTATATAATGGAAAATTTCCAAGTTGATTTGTGCTTTATTTGTGAGAAAACTTTAAGTAAAAGTGACGTCGTTGTAAAGGAAAGAGGTGTAAAGACACTTTTAAAATCGAGTGAGTTAGGAGGTAATCGCGCACATACGCGCATTTTGAGAACACTATCTTCGGTAACTGTGCATGGCGCATGTCAAAAAATTATAATAATGAAAAAAATAAAAAATATAAATAAAAAAACGATTTTATTTTTATTTTGAAGGATTTGCCATTTAATTCCCTTATTTCCCGAGGAGTTTTATTGTAAATTTCTATTAAATTAAATTCTACATTTCTTTGAATGAAGCTGAAATTATACTTTGTATTATTTAAATTTGTTTTATTTCTTGTGTCGCGTGAGTGTTCTCTGATATGTTCGGAAAAAAGATCTGAATTCTCCCTTACAAAGATCAAACATTCATAAATTTAAGTCGATATAACTTTCATTATGCGATTCTCTATAAATTTAGTTTTACATGTTTACATGTTTCAACTATGTTCATGTTGAAAATAATATTCAAGTGCATAGTTTTTTTATAATTATGTAAAACTATAATGATATATAATAAAAATAATAAAATAAAACTCAACCAAAATGAAGGTTCCGCATTTTTTTTCAAATAGTGCAACTTCACGGAGCTGTAACTCCTAATATATGTGTGCTACAAAAAATTTTTTTTAACAAAAAATGTACTAAATTTTGTCTTCTTTAACTTTGTATGGAATATCTTTTGTCGTAAAAGCCACCGTTTTTGAGTTATTGTCAAAAAATCAAATTTTTGTACCTAAAATCCAAGATGGCGGCTCGAGCGCATGCGCCTCGAGGTCGAAAACATGGATTTTTCATTAAGGCCCCAAGCCTAACAACATACTAAAAAAACGCTACTACACCACCTTTTGCATTCAAAAAACCCCCACGTACTGGGCTATATCTAAATTTGAATTTTTGAATTTTATCGATCGTAACAAAACTATGTACCTACTAAATAAAAGCTATAATGTATTAAACTCGGTATTAAAAGAAAAAAATCTGTTTAAATTTAAATTTGCCCTAAGCAATCAAGACAAATAGTTTAGTGTAGTGTCCGACCGAAACAAGGTTTTCAGTTTCGGCCGGAACCGAAACCGAATCTTCGAGCTTGGTCTCAGTTTCGGCCGAAACCGAAACCTATTTATACATGTTAAAAATTTAATTGTATGCTAAAATTTAATTTATTTTATATAGGACTAGATCGATCTTGGGAACGGATTGAAATCTTCCCACTAAAACAAAAAAAAAATAATCGACATGAGAGAAAAAATCTATTTATATAGATAACACTGCCTACGGAACCCACCCAAAGTTAGCCGAACGGTGCGGGACAATTCACGAACACTGAGTTTCGGCATGGCCGAAACCAAAACTAGATTTTTTGGCCGCAACTAGCCAAAACCGGAACCGAACCTTCGGTCGGTCTCTAGTCTAGAGGCGCCTTACAATTTTTGAAGTATTTTTTTGCCATAAAATGGGGTTATGGGAAAACTAAATTTTAAAACGCAGATAGTCTAATTATTCAAAATAAGTATTTTAAATAAACTGACACAAAAGAGTAAAAAATAAGTGACCTGATATAAAAATTATCAAAACCTGCCATAAGAAATAGGAAAAATAAGTCGAAAGCAAGAGATTTTTTAATATTTTTTCTTTCAGGTTTGTTTTTGTTTTTGTTTCATATTTTGTAACTCAATTTCGTTTTATATTAAGAAATGTTAAATTGTTGAATCCTGACTTGCTGGCAATAGTAAACCTGTAATTGTGATTTAGATGCAAGATAAGCAGATTTTTTAAATCGTGCAGCCGTAAAAGTAATATAAGGGTTTAAATTCGACCCTGTGCAGGTCGAGAGTCCACGTGTATTTGTTTTTTTTCCAACCAGTTAAAAAAAATGGACTTTATTATAAACGATGGAGCCAATATGCATTAAATTTTGCATGGGAATTCCTATGCAAGCCAGCCAAAGCACAAAGAAAAATTGTAATTAATTATTAAAATTAAACTTAATCGGTATTTTAAATTACAAAAGTCATAAATATATTATGATGCGTTTGCAATTAAGATCTTAATCCTTGAAAGTAATACTTAAAATGCTGTATTTTTAATCGTTAGGATAATAAATTTAAAGAAACATGACGTAGAGATTTATTAGTGGTTTTTTTATTACTTATTTACTAAGTTCAATTTAAAATATAATTTTCAAAAATTAGGCTATTTTAAAAACAATATTTTGAAAAGTGGAAACTGTCCTTTTGTACAAATTTACATCGCATGTAGGTTTTAGAACTTGTTTTCTTTCTTTCGTTGGTAAAAGTTTGTATCGCCAAGTCATTACATTTAATAAATTATACCGGAGAAACTTTTTAATAGACATTATTTGATATTACCTCATTTCATTACGATTTCAGTAGATTAGTTGCTATAAAAAATCGTTTAGTTAAGTATATGAAGGTGAAAGTGAAGTGCACTGAATGAAATATATAAATTACCGAATGAAGGTGATAAAATGGTCATGTGAGCACCTGAACCTCTATGAAATCCAAAAGCGCCACCTGGTGTGAGGGATGAATCAATTTTGTAATCATGAATACTGCCACTTGGTCCAGGGAATGGGCCCTTGCAAAGTGGACAACCTAGACAAAAGGTTATTTACATACAATATTATAATATTTTACAAAGCTACTTTAGAGAAACCCCAGAGACCATATTATACAATTTGTTTTAAATTTCGGCAGTTTGTTTTGAGTACTAGTAAAAATACACTTCAATGTAATGTTTAACAAAGACAGTTATTACAGATAACCAAATATATTAGGAATGCTGCATAGACATATTTAAGACATATATACCTTTAGATCCAGACAGCTTATCTTGTGCGCAAACAAAAGTTTAGTTTATTGAAAAAAAATTGTAAGCACGACTCACCGGTCAGATCTCCTAGCGCCCAACAGGGATAGGCATGCGTACAACCCTCTTATAATTAGGTTTCCGTTCTTTATCGACATCATATAAATACACTCCAGAACCGGCTCGGCGCCATTTTTGTTAATACGTTTTTTCAGTGGATTACTTATACTCTTTGCTATTAGGTCCTTTTGCGTATTTTGAACAGCATAGCAATGTACAAACCTTTTCTTAGCTAAGTTGTTAAAGGAACGCTTCGCGAACAAATCGTATAATGGGAAAGAAAGAAAAAACTTAAAGTCTTCCTCCACAAAATTTATTAGAATAAAAAATTCTTTATGGATCTCTACATGTTTCGAACGTTGAAACGTTCTTCATCAGGAGATAGAAAATTTATTTAATGCTGATGGTTTTAGCAGAAGAGAAAATGGCGTAGAACCTTAATGAGCTTTTATGGAATTAAAAAATTGATGTGAAGAAGTGACATAATATGAAGAAAATTGTAAAAAGTTAAAACATACTGATTATGTGAAAAAGTCAGTAAAAGGGGTCTAAACCACTCAAATAAACTGGGGAAGAAGAAAAAGCCCTTCTAAAAAGAAGGTGTCAAGGGTTATTTAAAATTTTAATAATTTTTTTTTAAGTAGGTACCTATGTCTGTAATGACCATTTGCACCGCAAGCACTAAGTCGGGATTACCACTAAGCCTTGTCTAACACAGACTTAACTCTTTAATTGGGTTGCACCGTTGTTGCAAGGCCGAGCTTTGTTCTTAAGCCAGACTTAATTTTAATCCCTCCGATTAACGCTGACTTAACTTTAAGTCGACACGTGCGCGTGCGTATTTTGAAGCTTTCAAAGTCAAAAAAAGCGGTAAAAAGAATTTTGATTAATAAAAGAATCCATTAGTGGACTTTGTGTTTGAAGATAACATTTTTGAATACGATTTAGAGGTCCTAGATATTATCGATTTTGGGTTTCCAAGAAGAAGATATCTTAGGAGTAATTATTTTGAAGATTTTGATGAGCTGCAATTTTTTCAAAGGCTTAGGCTGAGGAAAGCAACAGTACTTGCTGTGCTTGCAGAAATTAAAATTCATCTGGAGTATCCCCATGATCGGTACTGAGACTTATTTAGGCTTTTTCAATGAAATAATATAATTTAGTTAAATCTTGTAAATTACTGTCAAATACTTTCCTACTAAAAGTTTATATATTATTATATATATTATATGTATATATTATATTGAACTCATCCAGTCTAATAACATAGCATTCTAATGTTAGTCCTTGTGATCTTTTAATAGCAATGATAGTGTTTCCCCAATAAAACAACTCCTAATATACAGGGTGATTCATTAAGGGTGGCGACCGGCCATATCTCGGAAACTACTAGGCATAGAAACTTGGAGAAAAAAAAATTATGATTAAAGCGGTCATGAGAAAATTCTGGAAATTACTTTTAAGTTCCTCATTTCGCCGCAAGGGGGCACAATTAAAATTTTTTTTTAAATTCTAAATTTCACTGAAATTTCCCATATTAAGGTATAACTCTGATTACATCATCGAAAACCTTAGACAATTCTGCATCATTTTGGTTTAAGGCTCATTGGCGTACCGGCCTTGATAAGAGTGGGGGAAGCTATTGAATGTGCAAACATTAAAATCGCTGTAACTTGTAAACGACTTATCCGATTTTACTAAATTTAAGCTTGTTTGGAAGGGAAAGGTAAGTAACTACAATCGCCGTATCCAGTAGTACACGATAGTGTTTAATAAAATTGCTAGAGGGCGCAATTTGTAATAATAACAGTTTTTTCGATTTTATCCCGGAAATTCAAATCATACGGTATAACTATGACATCATAATCGAAAAGCAGATGAAATTTGCAAGAAAAGATGTGAAGACCGCAGTTCGATATCTTTGTTCGTTTCAGAGTTATTGCCAAAACAATAATTTTTAATACAAATTGCGTTCTCTAGCAATTTTATTAGAAATTATCTTGTACCATTGGATACGACAATTGAAAGTACTTACCTTTCTCTTCCAAACAAACTTAAATTTAGTAAAATTGGTTTAGTCGTTTAGAAGTTACAGCGATTTTAATGTTTACAGTTTCACTTAATAAGAGTGGGAGAAGCTATTGAAAGTGTAAACATTAAAATCGCTGTAACTTCTAAACGACTTATCCGATTTTACTAAATTTAAGCTTGTTTGGAAGAACCTTCAATTGTCGTATCTAATGGTACAAGATAGTTTCTAATAAAATTGCTAGAGGGCGCAATTTGTATTAAAAATTATTGTTTTGGCAATAACTCTGAAACGAACAAAGGTATCGAACTGCGGTCTTCACATCTTTTCTTGCAAATTTCATCTACTTTTCGATTATGATGTCATAGTTATACCGTATGATTTGAATTTCCGGGATAAAATCGAAAAAACCGTTATTATTACAAATTGCGCCCTCTAGCAATTTTATTAAACACTATCGTGTACTGTTGGATACGGCGATTGAAGATACTTACCTTTTCCTTCCAAACAAGCTTAAATTTAGTAAAATCGGATAAGTCGTTTAGAAGTTACAGCGATTTTAATGTTTACACATTTAATAGCTTCCCTCGCTCTTATCAAGGTCGGTACGCCAATGAGTCTTAAACCAAAATGATGCAGAATTGTCTAAGCTTTTCGATGATGTAATGAGAGTTATACCTTAATATGGGAAATTTCGGAGAAATTTAGAATTAAAAAATTTTTTTTTAATTGTGCCCCCTTGCGGCGAAATGAGGAACTTAAAAGTAATTTCCAGAATTTTCTCATGACCGCTTTTTTCATAATTTTTTTTTCTCCAAGTTTCTATGCCTAGTAGTTTCCGGTCGTCACCCTTAATAAATCACCCTGTATATACTCAATAATCTGTTTATAGTTGTTTATTATATTTAAAAAAAGCAGTTCTTTTTCTTGTTTGGTATAGTTTGCGGTACGAATTCCTCTCTTTTTCTTACGTTCATCTGCCATATTTACTTTTGTGCACTATTGAAATTTGAAAACTTACACAAGAAACGTTACAATGTAGAAATGTTCACAATTACTCAAAAATTCGACAAAACGATGATAACCAAAAAATATGTAAAACAAATCAGTCAAATCGCACACATGTCAAAAAAAAGTCACAAAAAGTAACGTTATGTTAGCACCGATGCAGGCCGCCAGCCCTACAAAAAGAATTTTCCTAGATATTAACGGTGTTGCCGCGTGAATGCAAGGCTTTCTAAAGTCTACAATTTAAAATTAATATCATTCCCGGTGCAAATGAAATGTAACCAAAGTCAGGCTTATAAATAAGTCGGGCTTAGTTAAATCAGACTTAATATAAAAATGGTGCAAATGGCCATAAGACATATAAGGATAAAACCAGTCATAGTATTACGAAGATTTTACAATCTGTAAAAATAAAAAATGAAATTAAGATCAAAGTTCTACCCAACCTTAATTGAGCTTTCCCTCTATGAACAATAATTTTCTCTCTTTCATTTACCTAATTTAAATTGTACCGCCATACTATCTGTCTTTATAGCTGCAATTCAATTCAACTCTCATTCTCTTTGGTCTCAACACGTGGACGTGAACAACGATTTGAACTTTATCTTCTAAAAATATGAGTGATTTGTTCATTAATTACAGTGGTTTTCAATTAACCACTTGTGGGGTTACTGGGCTTTAACCCTCCGTATCCCACAAAATACTTATTGGATAGTATTATGTAAGTATTTACTTTTCATTCACAAAATGTTCAAAACATTTTTTACTTCTTCACTCTCTGATTTTAATTTCAATTTTTATTTTTACAGATTGTGATCTTCGTAATACTATGACTGGTTTTATCCTTAAAAAAATATTTTATTAAAATTTTAAATAACCCTCGACACCTTCTTTTTAGAGGGGTTTTATCTTGTTCCCCAGTTTATTTGGTTGGTTTAGATCCCTTTTACTGACTTTTTCACATACTCAGTATGTTTTAACTTTTCACAATTTTCTTCAAATTATGTCACTTCTACACATCAATTTTTTAATTCCATAAAAGCTCCATTAAGGTTGTACACCATTTTCTCTTCTGCTAAAACCATCAGCATTAAATACATTTTCTGTCTCCGGATGATAAACGTTTCTACGTTCGAAACATATAGAAACCCATAATAGTATATTAACGTACACGTTTTATAAAGCATCATTTTATAGCACGCGTCCATGTTAAAAAACGAGCCGAGTTTTATAACGGGACAAGTGCTTAAAACTGCTTTATATAACACGTACGTTATACTATTTTTTCTAATTTGTAGTTTTTTCAATAAAAACACATATTTAAAAAGAAAATAAATCCTTCAAATTTTGTAAATTTTTATGTCTAAATTTTATGTTGGTAATACTATTTTTTATCATAGTAGCCTCTGGGCAACAAAAATTATTTTGCGAACTGTCATTTTTTGATTTATTGACCCATTTTCACCACGAGATTCTAAAGTCATTTTAGCGATATGACATTTGAAATTGGACGGAATACGTTGTGTGATCCTTGTACATTCGGTACATATACAGAGCGTTTGGAAATTCGGGCGATTTTGCTACTTTTTTTCGAATTTCAAAAGACGTGATTTTACGTCACGGCATTGCAATTTAGTATAGGGAAGATGGAAAATTCAAATAAAGTTGTAGTTAAAATCGACATTGGAAGGTTAGCAGATTGAATTTTGGATAGGATTTGGCAGAAAATGATAGCTTGAAGCATCTACAAAAGCAAAATAGTTCTCCGTCAATAAAGTTATTATTTAATATGTCATTGTGTTTTTTAATGAACTAAAACAATACATACAGATTTGTAGATCTAGGCAACCAAACATACATACGTGGGTTCGTGTAGTATTTTGCATATTTGGACTAAAAAATATTAGTTATCTAGAATGCTATGCTAAACGGTGAAAAAAAACATGTCATGTAGGGCCAACCTTTAAATAATAAAATTCGGAGTTCGAAATAGATCTGTTTCGAACGCGCTAGCGAGTTCGAAATAGATCTGTTTCGAGACAAAATTAGAAAAATAATTTTTTATTCTATTAAATTTTGTGGAGGAACACTTTAAGTTTTTTCTTTTGTTTTCATACTTTCAACTCCACGTTAAGCATGGACTATTTCTTCAAATTAAATCGTATAATCTTATGAGAAATATAGATCGGCATACTTAACCGCGGCAAGGTAGGAATAGATTCTTGCTGAGCTGAGTAAAAAAAAAAGGAACGCTCAACTTAGCCGTTGGCTTTGCTATTTAAAGCAACTAAAAGGAACTAAGGTATTAATGATTGTGGGTGTTTAATATTTCGGATTTTTAGTTTTAATATTGAAAATACTACTGGGTGCGTATATAAGGGTCTATTTCATGAAAAATGAACGCGAAATGCGACATGCACATAAATAACACGGCTGTGAAGTCCAAACAAACATCCGAGCAGCGCAGGATCGATGACATTATCTGCTAAGTGTTAATATTGTTTTGTTTTGGGTCTCGGCATTTATTATTATATTTGTTTATATTAAGATATGGCCGGGAGAGAGAACAGTTATAGTAGTTAGTATTGAATCGGCCAGTACCTACTTTCATGTTACGGGATCTTCCAAAAGCCACAGCTGCACACAAGCGGCGTCGGCTTTATCAGGATGTTTATTTAAACCAAATATTATTACTATTTAAATATTATACTGTGTGTTTGAATTTGGAATATACCTTTATTTGGACATAATAAAAAGTAGATTATCTTTATTATTGTTCTATATTCTTACATTATAGTTATTAATGATACTAGTTCGATGAACACTATAATGAAACGTGTGCAACGTTAAACCACGAGGCGTCAGCCGAGTGGTTTAATTGCACAAGTTTCATTAACAAAGATCATATCGAACGTGTATCCATTCAAAATTTAATCTACGACAGTGCAAATAGATTTTATTCGTCTAAATTGCATTGATATCAGATATCGTTCTCGTAATTTTTAATATTTTCTGGTGTCCATATTAGTCGATATCATGGTAACCGCATTTTTGATTGTTTCAATTTCGATAAAATTGGAAAAAATAAACAGTGAATGTCGCTGAAACAAAGCGAAATAGCGCGGCGGTCTTGGCGTAGGTATTACACAGAAAGTCGGGGGCGAATGGATATACCAATCCAAAACATTTCATAGCCGACTTAAGATTTAGACATTTCATGAACAAAGAGTACAAGGACCAGCAGATAAATGGCTGTGTATAGCTAAAGAAATAATTTTGTCGCTATTTTTGAAAAGGTGGTTTTGAGCTCTCTTCAATATGTACTAATAAACAGATTATCCTATATTTTTTATTTTAACAAAACAGTCAAATTTACACATTTCTAAGTGAAATTTACACATTTCTAATTATAATAATTTAATTATTAGTTCAAACTAAATCGGAGCACCCATGCCGTCATAATAACGCGTGATAGCGGCACGTTACATACTCACAGATAGGAGTAATCTGTGCTGTGACATAATGGTTTCCTTTTCGCCACTGTATGTGGTAGGTATTTTCAATACGCCTATGATACTTGCGTAAGATGCAAGATCTGTGAATTTTTGTGTACTTTTTTATTGTGTAGTTAAGTGAATTGTGTTGCTATAAACAATGACTAGTACCGAAAACATTTATAAATTCCTCACAAAGAAATTGTGCTTGAAAATGTTGTTGTAAAAATACCAAAGTTTTTGGCAAATTGTTAAATGTTATTCATTCATATTTGGTTTGAGGTTAGGTTTGGGATACCATAGAAGATTGTTGTGTTGTTTATTATTTTCGATTAGATAAGGTAAGTTTAATTGACTTGTTCTCTTCCCTTTCGATCTAAAAACACGACAGCGAATTATTTTTAAACAAATTTTAGAAACCAAACATTAAAAACGATTTTCTAACCTCAACATCTGATCGATTAGCAGCCACTAAAAACACTAGAAATTACTATCTTTTTCCCTAACTTGGTCAAAAAATTAGAACAAGTTCCAATTTCTTGTAAATTAATTATGGCAATAACTTGGGGCAGATTTTAGTTTGCACGTGACTATTTCACTAGAGTGTTTTATACTGGCAAAATATCATAGCAACGACCTGTTTTCTAGTGGAAAAATTCTAAAATTCTTTTTCAGCGGCAAAATTTTGATAGATGTCAGGTAAAAACTAGGTATTGTTAGTCTTCCTGGTTTGAAAAAGACAAAATGAGCAATTCAAACGAACATGCTAGATTGAGTGCCAATCTATCCGAGAAATAAAAAATTCGATAGCTGAAAATATTCCACTTAACACACGGAAATCCAAGAACTCAACTTGGGCACAGTTCTCAGCAGAGTTTCTAATGGTAAGAAATTATAAACTAATAGTAGATAGTAATAAATAAATAAAGTTTCTAGTTGGCTAAATAAAGTGTTTTTATTGTTTTCTCGTGAAATAGTCTTGTCGAATATCATTCGAGAGAAAATTTTGTATTGACAAAATTTTCTCTTGGTTTTATTCAATTTTGTTGCTTTTTGGTAAGTTCGCTCATGAAATTTTCATTTAAAAAGCTTAAAGTATGTTCAGCCCAGCGTTAAGCATTTAGTAAGACATTTTTAAGCCCGGACCTGTCTATCTTTCCATTCGTTAAATGAGAATTTTCAGTGCGCATGCCTATTCCTGTATATCTTTGTTTACATGTGCAACGCCATAAAGAACCCCGCACTTCTCTTATGGAAAATGGCCCTCGGTTAAATTTTCTAAATTTTTAGTATGTTGTAGAGAATGCCATTCTGATCAAAAGTGTTCATGGCCACAACAATATCTGCCGACCAGTTTTTGCAAAATATGAATTCTCAATACGTTATATTTTCCTAGTTTATAATATGAATTCGTTTTGTTTTTCTACATTTTTAATTTATTAAATATTTATTTTTAACCATAAAATGAACTTAACAAATTTTATTGAAATTAAAAAAAAAACTTATTTTATTTGCTTATTTTTTGAGTTTTGAGTCTGTTCGACTCTGTATATCTCCAGAACTGGTCATAGGAAAAGGGAAATCAATAGCAAGCGTAAGTAAGACACTTCAAGCAAAAAATATTAAAAAATAACGAAATTTAACCGATCTATATATTTAATATACCGGGTGATTTATAAATACATGCATTTTTGTTATTTTTTTATCGCTTATCATCGGAAACACCCTGTATAACTTTGATAATTATATATATTTGGAAGCATACGATAAGCGACAAGAAGTATCTACATAAAGAAATATCTACAAAATTTCTTTCAAAACTAATAAAAAAAATATTAACTTTTTTGAGTTACCCTGTATAAATATAAATAATAAAAATTCTGATAGCTTGCTTTAAGCTAATGTCATCTACAGTTTTTCATTTTGTAAACATTTAATTTAATGCCGAAAATACAATGATTTAACAAAAAATATTAAATAATTTTCGTCGATCACCCGGTATATATTAAAAAAATTTAAACTATTTTTATAGTATTCTATCCTATCTACGACAGGGCCATCAAAAATGTAGAAAAACAAAACGAATTCATATTATAAACTAGGAAAATATAACGTATTGAGAATTTATATTTTGCAACTTGGACACCCTGTATCTCAAAAACTGGTCGGCAGATATTGTTTTGGCCATGAACACTTTTGATCAGAATGGCATTCTCCACAACATACTAAAAATTTAGAAATTTTAACCGAGGGCCATTTTCCATAAGAGAAGTGCGGGGTTCTTTGCCATTTTCGTAAATATTGTTGGCTGATCTAAAAGTAAATGTCTGTGGTATGCAGTAGACATACAAACTCAGTCTTAATTTTGATTAATTCAATTATGATATAGACAATGCATTTTTCGGTTAATAAGAAAATGTTTTCCCCTATTTTTATGTTAATAATCACTGATAAGCAATTTAGTTTTTCTATATAAGTTATACGTACCAGCTGCGTTAGCATGAGCGGAGGCGCCTGCACCAGCAATGGCGCTATCTTGAGGAATATTTCCACTACCACATTTATTTGGGGAACCTGGAGTATAACTGCAAATAGGTCCTACAACTGGATGAGAGGATGGGATATTGGAAACTGACCCAATGTTATTATGTGATGCAGTTCCTGAAACATAATGGGCATTTGTAATAATTCGAAAAAGGTTTTGTCTGTTTCCTTTCGCCAAACTCATCCCCAGACGCGTTTCGCCGTTTACGGCTCATCAGTGAGGCTCAGTTTGGCAGAAGGAAACAGGGCTCGAAGACAAATCACTTGTCAGGATCGATTATCGACGGGAATTATAGAACCCGGTGCGACATCTTGCGTCCCAGTACGGTACCTTAGAAAAGGTCAGTCGTAAAGGGATTATTCTGTAAAAACAGAAAATTTTGCAAGTGCGCTCACAAAACCAGTACAAGTGCCGGACCACTGATAAATCTGTGGTCCGGCACTTGTACCGGTTTTGTGAGCGCACTTGCAAAATTTTCTGTTTTTACAGAATAATCCCTTTACGACTGACCTTTTCTAAGGTACCGTACTGGGACGCAAGATGTCGCACCGGGTTCTATAATTCCCGTCGATATTTGTAATAATGTTTTTACATCCAAGTACCTACATAAATCTGTTGTAACATGTTTCTGGATCCCCTCCCATTTCACATTATATACTTAACAGAATAGTACATTATATACTTAGGTTGAGAAGTGAGCTATTATATAGCGAGCGCTTTTATATACTGAAGCGCGAAGCGCCGAGGGATATAATGTGCGAGGTACATAATAGCCTTCTCAACTGCGGTATATATAGAATTTTTTCTACTACTAACAATAAAATATTACATATTTTAATTCGTTTAAATCTTTGTTACCCATTTTCACCCAATTTTTTAAAAAATTTGAAAATCAAGTCACTTAGGATTTTACTTGTCAAATGCGATCTTCTGTCAGTATGTAGAAAATATTCGGGTTAGATAATAATATAAAGTTAAAATTATAAAATGTCTGAAATTGAGAGTGAAGAATTGGAAATTTGTACCCCACCCGAGCTTAGAGAGGCGGCAAATAGCGCACAGTGCGATCTGTTACCAGAGAAATCTAAGAAACTATACTTGTATGCATACGCGCAATTAATGGACTGGTGTGTAAGAAAAAACGCTGGTAAAATATCAGAAAATGTGTTATTAGCATATTTTCAAGAAAAAGCCGATTACAAAAAAGTGTCCACATTGTGGGCACACTATTCTATGCTTAAGTCGACTCTTTCAATAAAAGACAATATAGACATTTCGAAATTTTTTAAACTGACAGCATTTTTAAAACAAAAAAACCGTTCCTATAAACCCAAAAAATCATCGGTATTTACGAAGGAAGAAATTGACAAATTTATAATTAAAGCTCCTGATGTTGAATATCTATCAAAAAAGGTACTTTTTCTTTTTTCTATTTTGTTTAGTTTTGGTAAAAATTATATTTATTGTAGGCCATTATGGTAATTGGCGTGGCAGGTGCCTGCAGAACCGATGGATTATGTAGTATGGTATTAGATAATGTAGTTATCCAGAAGGATATAATTATAATAACAATTCTAAAATCCAAAAACGGAACATCCAGAAAGTTTGTTGTTGTGGAGCCGCAATGAGTTGAAGTTGTTAAAAAATATCTAGCTAACAGGCCACCGGATATACAAAAACTTTTTATACTATACCGTAAAGGTAAACATATTAAACAAAATATAGGACACAACACGATTGCTAAAGTGTCCCATGTAGTGGCTCAATATTTAAACTTACCACATCCTGAGACCTATACTAGCCACTCTTTAAGACGCAGCTCTGCAACCCTTCTGGCAGAAAATGGGGGAGACTTATTATCCCTAAAAAGGCATGGTGGGTGGAAATCAGCTACTGTGGCTGAAGGTTATATTGTGGAATCAATAGCAGATAAGAGGAGAATTGCTAACATAGTGCAAAAACCCACCTTATTTAATAAAGATTTAAATACACCTTCAACCTCTCATGCACATCGGGACAGTGTCGTAGGCCAATTTGAAGCATCTGATGATCTGGTGCTAGATCACAATGAATACAATACAACTGGGGAGGCAACATCTGTTCACAACACCGAACTAAATGTACCAGTTGCTATAATGCAATCCATAAATACCAGAAATGCAGGTATACACATGACTTGCTACAATTGTACAATAAATTACAATTTTAAATAATTATATTTATGAACTTTAGTTATTAACCGTTTACTGATCTCCAGAGTTGTTATTTATTTGATTTGGGTTATGTTTTTTTGAGTGTTTTTTCATGTATTTAAAAGTACCAGGAACACCACGAATTTGGTTGATTTTTCATTACACATAAATAAAATATTACAAGCGAAAATTGCAATTTTATTATAAATAAGTTAGGTTTGTGTTAATTACCACAGAACCATTCCTGAAAGTATCTTCCCAATAAAATTATAATAAAAAGTCCTATTTTATTGATAATTTAATCCTGTTTTCCAGAATTTCTTTGTTTAAAATGGTCAAAAAGGCTCAAAATCAACAATATGTTAAAGAAACGGTGAGTTAAGTTATAAAATTGTCTGCAACAACCTCATTGAACAGCTGTTTTTCATTATTGACCTAGGAAATTTTTTATTATTATTATTAACCTAGGTGAAGAAATGTTACTTCTCGATAAAGGAATGAAGTAAATAATGACGATTTCTCAAGTAAGTAGTAGAAAATAGTATATTATTAACCAAGGTTTAGACAGCCATCATTATTGCCCGAGCGTCAAGTTTAAATCACGAGGAGCGGAGCGACGAGGGATTTAGGGCGCGAGGGCTATAGGCTGTCTAAACCGTGGTTAATATAATTTTTTTTCCACTACTAACACTTTTATTTTGTACAGTATTAATAAATTATAAAAAATATTAGGTAGGTATAAATATATATTTTAATCAAGTTACCTGCTTTGGCATATTGGCAAGATAATTTGTTCTCTTGTCAGTTGGCTTGGCGTCACCTTTCATGTTATTTATTGGGGAATTAACAAATCAAGTTACCGGGTTTTAAATAGATCGGTCAATAATGGATTTCAATGCATTATTATTGACCGTCGTCAATAGCAACTGAGAAGGGAGAGAAAAACGATTTCTGGCGTTAATTAATCGGTCAATAATGGCGATGTTATAGGTTAGTAGTGGAAAAAATACTTTATCTTATTTTGATACATCATAATAATTAATTATTTTCATCTGTCGCTTTGTGCACGGCACTCTATTCAAAACGTCACATCGCAACTTTAAGTTAAATTTTGAAGAAGTAGTCCATACTCAAAGTGGAGTTAAATGATATAGAAAAAAAGAAAAGCACAAAGTCTTTCTCCACAATTTTTATTCAAATGACTAGGCGAACCTAGAATCACATAGACATGTTTCGAGTGCAGAAACACTCATTATCAGGAAAACAAAGTGAAAGGCAAAATGCTGATTTTTTAGCAATAGAGAAAATAATAGTGGGATTGAGCCGTAATGGAGCTTTAATGGTGTACAAGAGGTGTAAAATTTAATAGTCAAAAGACCGACAATCAAGACTTCAGCATCCTGAAGAGTCAAGGGTTACTGCAATGGCACTGTCCTGGGCAGAAAAGTGAGATGAGTTAAAGAAAAATTAGGGACTTTTAAAAAAAAAACTTATCTGTGAAAATCATTATTAAAGTAGTGAAAAATCCTTAGTTTTATTAAGCTTGTCAGAGACATGTAAAATTATTGAAGTGAGATGGAAAGAAAAAGAAAAAAAAGTTGTTTTTTATAAAAGTCGAAGCATCATTTTTCTTAAAGTAAAAAAAAACTGTTGGGGTACCAGGCTATTTACGGCCCAGTTACCCCCGTAGAAGTCAAAACATACACATTTTGTGCAAAATTAAAATTTTAAAAGTTTAAAAAAATTTTGTTGTTTTACTAGAACATTCCCGTAAGTTAAATATAAATAAAATATTTCTATACCGTGCGAGCAAAAATTATTTGCATCAAAGAGGGCCTTGCATCTAAGGACGTAATGCTTAGCCGTAGAGCTTAATACCTGTTGGGTGTCAGTAACTACCTGAATTAACAATCAATCAGTTATTCCGTCATCTTTGACAGTCGTTATAAGTAATTTGATTCATCGCTAATTTTTCCAATTTCTTGAACAATTTACACAATGGGCTTTACGGAACAGCACAAAACATTCATGGTTGAAGCGTATTTTCGAAACGGGGTTAGAGTAAATGGTGAGTGGCAATATAATCCGGGTTTGTGCATGGACGATTTTCACGAACATTCTCCTAACGTTGCTTTTATTGCTGGGGATTTTTATCATTGCCTGAAAAGAACCGTGGCCGTGTTTTGGGAAACAGGTTCTATACAACACAAAAAGGAGCAGGAAGACCATCTGTGAGAACAGAAAAACTTGTTGCAAACGTTCGTGAAATTTTGCAAAATACGCCAACAAATTGTATAAAAGACGCCTGTTCCAAGAAGTGGGAAGATCAGCTAAATTTATTTCCTTATAAACTGCAAGTATTTCAAAAAATACAAGCCGCAGCTTTTGAAAGACGCCGAATTGTTAATTTTGTAAATAACAAAAATAAATTTGTATTTGTCTACTTATTTTATTACTCATTAGTTTGGCATATCATGTCATAATATGAATTTGACAAAATTTTAACATAGATTGGGTTAGATATATCGTCACCATATAATTGTGATCTAAACCAAGCACCACGTTTTTTAATCCAAGCCCTCTTTGATGCAAATAATTTTTGCTCGCACGGTATGAGTATTTTCTTGGTCCAAATAGAAATTTAATAAATAATTTATTTCGTACAAATTTTAAGTTCAAGATGTTAAAATAACTTGAAATGAAGACAAAATACACCAATTTTGCCTTATTTTGACATTTCGTTTAATTTCAATCCAGACAAAAATAAAAAACAAATTTTTTTAAAGCCGTTATACAAATCCTAGCTAACTTCAATTGACTAATTTGTATTCCCCAACGAATTGCTTAAACACGACATGTGATCACCAGAGTAAAAAGTATTTATTAGATTTTGTAGCAGCGTATCGCAATCTTCCGTGTTAATGGAAAACTAAATCTCCCGGGTCCAGTTTCAGCTCGTTACGGGAAAACTGGTTCGTCTTCAAAAGCCATTCCTCTACCCACTTTGTCCTTTTCTTTTTTGATTTTATGGCTAATACCGCCGCCACTGCACATACAAATATTGTTTTCTTTATTACGTAGTTTGTTGTTGAATTGGTAAACAAAACTGCAGCCTGTGCGCTACTTTAGCCTTAGTATAAATAACTTATTAGCATTTAACTTTTTTTTGTTAATTTATTAAAATGTCAATCATACCTGCTCCACTCTGAGATCCCGCTCCAGCACCAGTATATGATGGTACAGACGTGGCAGGTTTGCTGCTATGAATACTTCCAGAGGGTCCAGGAAGAATAGGAACTATTGCAGCTGAACTACCGGGGGTCGTGTCATGTTCAGTGCCAAAAGCTGATACACCACAATAGTTCGGTGATGCTGGATTGGAACTACATGCAGGGGCTGCAATGGCATGTGATGAAGGAATATTAGTGACTGATCCAGAGTCAGTGTATGATCCAGTTCCTGCTCCGGCACCTATAATTATAATTTTAAGTACCTAATAGACTGGGTGCACTTATGACTTATAATATATTTGTAGTGTTAAATGATAAGGGGTGCCGCCAATAGTTTACACAAGTCCCAATTTTAATGACTTTCCCACCTTATAACCATATTATTTTATTTCCCAAAAGGCAAAACTTAAATTTGTATTCCAATGAAAACTAAATTTATTTATTAAGTCCTTCCTTTATCTTTTTAAAGTAATTTAAAACTTTCCTAATATGATTTAAGATATAAGAAAGATTTAAATATAAAAAGGATTTGTCATTTTACATACAAACGATCTTAAATTTAAAATTTTTTTAAAAGGATTTGCAACAGCTCTATTTATTAACATTAGTATTGGTAATTAGAAAACCCGAATAGATATTAACCCCAAGTTAGCGATAAAGCTAATTTTTAGTTTGTTGATTGATAAAAGTCAGAGAAGAATCAAACAGGAAAGTACCTGCTCCATGGGCTGGTTTACTATCATATATACTTCCATATGGTCCAGGCAAAACAGGTACTGTTTCTGCAGAATGTCCACTGGAAACCGATCCACCACAATTTTTATTTGATGATCCAGGTGAGTATTTGCACCCGGTGTCTAATCCAGAATTACCATAGTATGATCCAGCACCAGAGACGGCTCCTGCTCCGGCTCCTGCTCCAGATTGTGCTCCTAGAACATTAAAGGTCCAGAATAATGAATTCAAATCAGTAAATAGACCAAAAATCAAATATTATTTAGTAAACATATTTTTGTAATAAATAAATAGTACAGAGATGGTATATTATGTACAAATTAAAAGAGTGGTCAAGTGCGAGTTGAAGTCGAGTAATAAGTATCCCACATCCGTCTCCGCTAATTTTATATTGTAGGTATTTATTTTACTAATAAAATTTTTGTAACTATAATATAGTAGTATACCATACAGAAGAGCAACGTTTTTTATATCCTTTTTGCAAATTATGCTTATAATTTTTTTTTTGAAAAACTAAATAATATCCTTTCTCATCTCTCATGTTCTGAGCATTTTTTATTTTTAAAAATGGTCTCGAAAACAACAAAAAATGTTCTTATATGGTGAATAAAAATGACAATAACTATATTATAAAAAATTGATATAAGTAGATATAGGTACTAATATATTGTTAATTATTATAAAGCTGGAATAAATATTAACTCTCTCCTAGTGATATAAAATTAGCTAGCTGACTTTTCGTTTATTGACTAAGGGGAAGCAAAATGAAATAAGATATTACCTGCTCCATGAGCTGGTTTACTATCATATATACTTCCATATGGTCCAGGCAAAACAGGTACTGTTTCTGCAGAATGTCCACTGGAAACAGATCCACCACAATTTTTATTTGATGATCCAGGTGAGTATTTACACCCGGTGTCTAATCCAGAATTACCATAGTACGATCCAGCACCAGAAACGGCTCCTGCTCCGGCTCCTGCACCTATTCCTGCTCCAGATTGTGCTCCTAGAACATTAAAGGTCCAGACAATACGTTTAAATTAGTAAATTAACCCAAAATCAAATATTTATTAAACATATTTTTGTAATAAATAAATAGTACAGCTAGAGATGGAATATTATATATAAATTAAAGAAGTGGTCAAGTGCGAGTTGAATTCGCGTGATAAGTATCCCACATCGTTCTCCGCTAATTTTATATTGTAGGTATTTATTTTACTGATAAAATTTTATAACTATAATATAGTAGTATATACACCATATTATTATATAGGTATACCATACAGGCAGAGCAACGTTTTTTTTATATTTTCTTTTTTGCAAATTATGCTTATCAAAATGTTTTTGAAAAACTAAATAATATTCTTTCTCATTTCTCATATTCTGAGCATTTTTTATTTTAAAAAATGGCCTCGAAAACAACAAAAAAATTTCTTATATGGTGAATAAAAATGACAATTATTATATTATAAAAAATTGACATAAGTAGATATACTAATATATTGTTAATTATTATAAAGCTGGAATAAATATTAACTCTCTCCTAGTGATATAAAAATAGCTAGCTGATTTTTTGTTTATTGACTAAGGGGAAGCAAAATGAAATAAGATATTACCTGCTCCATGAGCTGGTTTACTATCATATATACTTCCATATGGTCCAGGCAAAACAGGTACTGTTTCTGCAGAATGTCCACTGGAAACAGATCCACCACAATTTTTATTTGATGATCCAGGTGAGTATTTACACCCGGTGTCTAATCCAGAATTACCATAGTACGATCCAGCACCAGAAACGGCTCCTGCTCCTGCTCCGGCTCCTGCACCTATTCCTGCTCCAGATTGTGCTCCTAGAACATTAAAGGTCCAGACAATACGTTCAAATTAGTAAATTAACCCAAAATCAAATATTTATTAAACCTATTTTTGTAATAAATAAATAGCACAACTAGAGATGGAATATTATATTTAAATTAAAGAAGTGATCAAGTGCGAGTTGAATTCGCGTGATAAGTATCCCACATCGTTCTCAGCTAATTTTATATTGTAGATATTTATTTTACTGATAAAATTTTGTAACTATAATATAGTAGTATATACACCATATATAGGTATACCATACAGGCAGAGCAACGTTTTTTTTATATTTCCTTTTTTGCAAATTATGCTTATCAAAATGTTTTTGAAAAACTAAATAATATTCTTTCTCATTTCTCATATTCTGAGCATTTTTTATTTTAAAAAATGGCCTCGAAAACAACAAAAAAATTTCTTATATGGTGAATAAAAATTACAATAATTATATTATAAAAAATTGACATAAGTAGATACTAATATATTGTTAGTTATTATAGTAGATAGGCTATCTGCGTTCTGGGATCATAAGGGTAGTTTTTACATGTAAAATCCCATAAGAGAATTTAAGCTTCGATCTGCAAAAGTATGACCATTTTAAGGCGTGGTCACTTTCCTACCCTTGGCCCTAACCCGCACTGGCACTTACTACCATTGGCACTAGTTACCATTGGCGCCAGCTCACCTATCATTGGTGCTAGTTACCAAGGTTGGCCAAACGTCATCTGTGTTACGCCATCTATCATATATCACTATAACCTCACCTACCAATGTTTTACCTTCTGTATGGACCAAGTCTACCATCTGCAATACGCCATCTATCATAATATGTTACTATAACCTCAACTACTTAGATATTCAATTTTGGGGGCCATGCCTACAAGTCGGTACTCCGTAAGACCTATCCCCAAGAACTGGTACCCCAATAATTTCTAAACACCATCACGCGGAGACACCTATTGGTCGTCGGTAGAACTCGCGGGGCCTCAGGGTCAATGCCCCCTTACTAGAGCACTAGTCTAGCTGTTGAAACGTCAGAGGGCGCCTGGTAATAGGGTTACGTCATCATGTTCTATTAATTTAATTTTCATTAGAAAAAAGTTCCTTTATCCAGCGGGGTTCGATCCACCAACCATTAGTTTACTAACCAGTATCTCATACCACGGAGCTATTCGGGTTCTTACGAGACATTGTTATTATACTGTACTCTTACATCATCGCATTAGCATACTTGCTATAACAAAAGAATAATTATTACTCATAGATAGGTAATGCAATATTAATGAATTAAATTAGGCAGGCATACATTTGCAAGCTGCTATTTGTTGTATGTTAAAAAATATAATTTACCTCAGGGGTATAGAATACGTATAAGAACATCTAAAAGCACTTAGAAGTGTCCCTTAAACATATGAAAACGGCTATTTAGCAGTCTATGAACGGGTAAAATGTCTAATAAACTACTACAGGAGCTCAAAACTATCGGGTGGTACGATAAAGACACCTTAATTGAGCTATTTTATGGTTTTACACTAAAAACTGGTATAAATGGCCCCATTTAGCACCTTTTTACCATATCCCTAACCCGCATTGTCAACAAATTATTTAATCCTATAACGAACAGTAGTACAACAATATAAGATAGACAAGGATAGTACTAACAACTATTTTGAATCGACACACTGCTGAAAACGTACAAGAATGGTAAAAACGAAAGGTCAATCGCTTTATTTAGCATATGTATTAACAATAAAATCGAAGATATTATGTAATATCTGACATAAATGTACGTTTTCCAATATGAACTATTAAGGTACATAGACCCTAATATTACTGAAAATTGGCATAATATAAGAAAAATCAGTAATTTAAGGTCCAAATGCATTAAATAAAGCACGATTTATGCCTTAGTAGCACCTATATGAATTATTAAGGTAGACAGAAAACAGATGCTGTTTAGAGCCTAATACTACTGAAAAATTGGTTTAATATAAGAAAAACTAGTAATTTAAGGTCCAAATGCCTTCAATAAAGCATGGTTTATGCTAGTCCCTTATATAGAAGGCTAGTCTCTTAAATCTTGCAATTTTAACACAGATGTTATACAGTTCAAAACCCTATAATTGCAACAAATATTGGCTTAATGTAGGTTGGTTAACCCTAAAAATGATCATATTACTGTTAAGTTATGCTGCAATATGAAGCAATTTGGCGTCATTACACCTTAGAAGACGCTCCGAAACTTTCATAGGTTATAGTATTAGAACCTTGTAACTTGGCTGCAGGTATTCACGTATCTAAAAGGTAGGTAAAAAAATAGACCACAGAGTTAATTTTAATAAATATATATTAAACACCTGCGCACCTAATGTAATTGGAACATTACTAAACGCCGCTAATAATATAGGAGGTAGTGGCAGATATACAGGGTATAGATGTACAGATCTTAAAAAATAGAGAATTAAAAACAAGACCTTGTTGGTGTAATACTAATAATTTGTGATACGTGCCGAATAAACAATTGAAAAGACGCACTGAAAAATAGTCGGTGGTGTTACGTTCCAAGAATTACGAGTGAAGAACAATCCTAAAATAGAAAATAACAACAAAATATGCCTATTATAGTTAACCAAATTAAGTTAGTCACTTGTTAAAATGATAGCCAAATAATTGAAAACGAGGGTATGTGTATAGGTTGACGTAACAAGTTAATATGAAAATACCGAGACCCGCAGGGGCGAGGTGTACTAAAGACATGCGGCTCGCTAAAGTTCTTAAGGATAATGTAACATGCGAAACGTATTTAGGATGAATAAGTTATTAGGAAAAATTCCGAGCCCTGCAGGGCGAGGTGCACTAAGGATATATGCTCACATACATAATACCAACAAAATTGGGGCATATTGTAGGACAGGTAACCATATTAGGCCTGTTATATGGCATCAATTACGTACGATTGTAAATAAAAAACCTTGTTTTTCGCCAAAATATCTAATCCCATATACAGGGTAAGCTCGGAGTATCACTCACCATAATAGCATAATATGGGCCCAAGACTGATTTCGCACTAATTAGCATAGTAAACAAGGCCTTATACTAGATTGGTAGCATTGCCAAAGAGTTGGATAACATTAATCATATTATCACTAGGATGTATGGGTTCTTTATAGTCTAGATAACAAATTCTCAATATTACTAATATATATATCTAACTTAAAGCAAATACCACCGTGTTAAGGTGAGATTACCGATGCCAAACAGCTGATACTCATGCACAAAGGCAAGCACCGACGTACTGACTATCTTATAATATCATACGTCACCTGAGGTTTATTAGGTATATATATATAAATGACTTAAAAAATCATAGGTGTTTCGTTTAAATTATGGTAGGGTTCCTACGCCAAAAGGCCGTTTCAGTCACGAAACGAGAGAAAAATAGATAAAAATTACACCAAATATCGCCTATAAATTATACAAAGTTGTTAATGCCCATATAGTCATATGTATAGTAGGCAGGGCTTAAACACTTACTAAATCACTAAAGTATAGCCTCTGAAGCCGTAAAAGCATATCTAACAGCACCTACACACAATAATCAACAAAAAACCTCTCCGATAGGGTAAAACACATAATAATCCACCAAGTATGGCCGTTAAGCCTAAAAAACGCCTATTTAACAGTGTGTATACGTGATTAGTATCCAAAAATAGCCAAAAGTAACACAAAAACGGCCTCTATATTAATATTTCGCTAACACATATTTTAAGTAAGACTGTCATCTACTATATCCTACAAATACACGTTGCAAACATTCACCACCTTAAACATTGAGGTTATGTTAAGTAAATAAATTAATAAATGTTTGGCTTATAGGCAGCATTTTTATACATACAAAGTTAGCACAACAAGCAATTAAATAGACTTTATTAAAAAATATAATGAATTACCGAGGATATACACATCTAATAGTCGTTGTCGAATCCTATCAGCTACGAAATATCAGCGAAATACCTAAAAAACATGAATAAATAGGAAAAATACCTATTTTAGGCCCTATTGCTTCAAAGACCCGATAAGGTACATGTATTTATGTACCGCTAAACACCCACTTAAACTTTCGCCTGGATATAATTGTTTCGTAAAAACCACATACCTAATACGTTGTGCATTAAGATATCGTTAAAAATTACAAAGAAATGTTCGTACCGAAACGGGTAGAATGATACTTCATACGTTTTTTGCAGCGGTTTTGTTCTCGGTCATACCGAGACAGTAAATATTGCAGCTTGGAGGAACCGTACATATTCATATTGTAACATTGTCAATTAGAAAATAATAAATGGAGTACCAATATCACCTTATTTTTAGAATCTAACATAGGTGTGTACGGCGGTAGTTTAATACTACAGGGTGAACCGGTTAAGGCTTTCAAACACAAAAATAACATCCGAATATTTTCGTTGTGGAGAACAGGTATAGCTTTGACAGGGACTAGTTGAGGCAACGGAGTACGTTACTAAGCCAGTAAAAATCACCCCTGAGAACTATTGTCAGATAGAGGTACCCATCAAAAAAAAAAAAAAATATTTAGCACAATACTGGTTAACGTGCCTAGTTGATGAGTTGTTATAATATATAATCATAGTGTTAATCTGACAGCAGAAATATTGAGGTTATGTTAACTAATAAATTAATTCAATAAAATTACGACTTATTGTTTGCATACACATAGTACAGTAAGTAGAGGTGCAATTAAATAGACTTAAATAGAAATATGATGAATTACCGAGGTAAACATACAGAATAGCTGATGCCTAAACGAATACCTAGCCTTTTATCTATATCATACAGTACTGATTAAATGTACATAATCAGCCGCTAAAAACATCTCTGAAAAGGGAAAAACACCAAATAAACCATTAAAGTGCCTAAAAAATGGTATTTGAACCTATAAAACCCTATTTAACACCCCTCCTTATACAAAATGAACAACCAATAGGGTAAAAACATCAAATAACCCATTAAAGTACCTAAAAATGACATTTGAACCTATATAAGTTCTGACAGGCATGCTTGTCCTATAGTATGCTTTTCTGTTGTCTATTAGGGCCTATGCTCGACCAGGCCTTATACCATTTGAGCATATAAATATACCAATGTATGATAACCTATTTAACAGCCCCTTACACAAAATGTACAATCAACGGCCTTTCTGATGGAATAAAAACATCAAACAAAACATTAAAGTACATACTTAAAAAATTACATTTGAACATATAAACTCCAGTATACCTATACAAGTTCTGATAGGTCTATATTGGCATAAGGGCGTGCTTATTAGTACCCTAAAAACCATCCGCTGATTGGGTAAAAAACATCCAATAATTCATTAATGTGCATAAAAAAGGGTCTTTGAACCTATAAACCCCTATTTATACAAAATAAGCGATCAATAAATACTTTGATAAAAAAAAACAGCCATTTATGGTGGATGCGCTGGAATTCTGTACATGACTTAATACAATTAAAAGGTACGCCATACGTTACGGTGTCTTAAAGAAAGTTTTGCATGTGGTATATTGTTGGCCTTGTTTTATGTATGTAAATGTATATCTATCTATTTAGGTGCAAGATGTAAACGTAGGTAGTCAGGTTAGTTCAGAGGGTTACTAAACTTATTTATTATTGATATGTCTGTCGCACGTATAAAAATTCAATTAGAACAAACAACGACAGTATAGAATGTGGTGTGATAGCCACAGCATTGTAAGGGTGGCTAAATATATAATGCAGGATGTACCGAAAGTATCCAGCACAGTGGTAGAAAAAAGAGGTAGGCAGACGTCGTGTGCTATTACAGTTATACCAATGAGAAATTAAGAAATAACATCCGAACCAGGTACCACCTATGATAGCCCGCCTAGCATGAAAATACTGAAATTATTCGCATCAACAGTAAAAAACACCATATGATCTGAAAAAATTAATAGCTAAAGGACGGGGATATAGAGAAACATGAATAGAGTACAAGAAAAGCATCAGCTAAATACAGCAAAAATTAGGATCGCCTACATCTAATTTGGATATCAGCAGAAATAATTAATAGGTGTTTAATTTAAATAGACTTAAATCGAAAGACATTACAGAGAACGAATAGTTGCTGGGTAGGCTCTTAGCCATCAAACATACCCTCCTTGGGGGCTTTAAAAATAAGAATAAATAGGGAAAAATACCTAGAAATTCAGGTTAATTTTCCTTTTTAAATCAGTTAACTCCAGCAAGATTAGTTATATAACACAAATGCACGACGAACCTAACCCAACTTCTCGGGTGTGGTTATTTTGTATAAAGACCGGCTAACACCAAAAAAAGAGTCAAAAAGTATATACACGATCATCCTCTAATATTAGGAATACCAAAAAATAACACTAGACAACCACTAACAGGGGGTTACATTAACGTTAAAAGATAAGGATGTATACCATTTAAATTACCGAATGATCAGCCAAATAAATAAAATTCCCGTCTAAAATGTTATATTAGTTATATGAGATGAGCGTTAAATGTATAAATTTTGCGAAATTCAGGGGTGACCGCCCCGATCTAATCAGTCTTACAACCACGAAAAATAAAAAGTAACTAGTTGGATAAAATGGCTTCTTAACGACTCGTCCTACTAAACTAAAAAATAAAACAAAAACGGTTGTAAAAATTATTCATTAAACCATAAACTTAGAATAGGTCACACAATGGTATAAACGTCAACAGCAGATATTGGTTCACGGATCGTTACGGCCATTAGGTAATACTTGTTGTTAGATACATGTGTAGCGAAACATTACAAGTCACCTAGAAAACCCAAAAACTTGATCACTCAACTATAGCTAACAGGTTATAGGTCCTTACGATTAGAGTTGTTATGGCGAGCGATGTGGGGAGGGGGAGGGGGGTAAAGTAAACAGGCAGAGGCTAAAAAAGTTTCAACAACTAGTGAAAATTATTTTTAAAACCCCCATAAACGTTAGTCTGTATAAAACCATTAACGACATAATGGCGGAGATAGGGAATATTTTTCAATCTTGCCATCACATTAATATAGATATTAATAAAAAGGAGAGAAAAAGAAATTCAATACATTATTGTGTGTTAGTAAAGATTACTAGCTGAGCTACCGAAAGTCTTCTGATACCTTTTTTGCTGCTTCAGCTACCTGTCTATATGTAACGTTCCACTTCCAATAATAGGTGATTCTTATGGCATTTTACCCCCTCTAACATGTTAATTATCAGTAAATTTTATAATTTATACAGATTTGTTCCAGGTTCATACTAGGCTATACCCTTGTTGTATGAATTAGATGCCTAGAACGCCTAATTGGCGGCAGGAACCAACAGCAAGTATGTTGCTATTGTAAGATATGCAGGTATATAAGGTTGCAATATGATAAATTATGATAATTATTATCTAAAAGCAAGTAAAACACAGGCATTTTTGTAATATATTTATTTTATAAAACCAAGTATTTCTTGAGAATAGTTCTATTACTACAGCTGCTAGATCAAAATCCATGTAACGTTGCCACTGCTATATACCAAGGGCGTATCATCAACTTCAGATTCACTCAAATTATCCTGCTTCGTCTCAGTAAATTCTACTACACATGGTTGCGGTTTAGTCGTTTCTACATGTACTTTGTCACATATTTCATCATTATTTGAGAACTTTCTGCTAGTCGACACTCTGGGCCTCTTTGGTGGAAACAGTTTTGAAATTATATTTGTATATTTCCAGCTAGTGCTTGATTTAATGTGGTCATCTTTTTGGAAATGCCGTTTATGTAAACTTGTAAGTAATATTAATTCTTTGTACAACTTTAAGTCTTTCTGGGAATATGCTTCAGGACGCATACTTGTTAATAAATCCAGCAACCCATTAGTTAAAGTGTATGAGTCACTACCAACTACCAATTGATCATTTTGAAAGACGACAAGGGTATTTCCAAGAAACCAGTTAGTTCCATCTGTTCTAAGGCCAAAAACGTTTCCCCTAGACATTTGCAGGAGTTTAAGTTTGATTTTTCTGGTTGCCATCTTAACCCTTTCACGTTGAAGGCACTAATGAAGTATTTTCCCTAGTATTTACCTATTTATTTACACCATACCATTTATTAATGTTTCAAAAGAGACGCTACGATGAATTAAACAGCCGCCTAAGATGAAACAACATATTTTTATACTTATGTTGTCAGATGCTCTACTTCAAAGTAGCGTTCAAATACATTCAAAGCTCCAATCAAGCCATCATTATTTGTAATATTATGGACTTTGTCCATGTTGTCCAAATGGTTGAGGGTATAACAAGTAATTAGGACAGCGCTCTGGCTTAAAATAAGACTGAGTGCTTCTGCTGATAGTAACTATGTCAACAGGCTTAATTACTCGGTGAAACCCGAATCTATAGAGGATTATACGGGTTTCGGGGTTACTCGGGTTCATTAGGATTCTAAAATTTATTTTGCTTAACGTAATTTTTAAACACAGCCACGGTCTTCTCCCAAAATTCTGCAAATTTCGTGAGCCTTTGCCCGTGGCTGTGTTTAAAAATTACGTTAAGCAAAATAAATTTTAGAATCCTAATGAACCCGAGTAACCCCGAAACCCGTATAATCCTCTATAGATTCGGGTTTCACCGAGTAATTAAGCCTGTTGACATAGTTACTATCAGCAGAAGCACTCAGTCTTATTTTAAGCCAGAGCGCTGTCCTAATTACTTGTTATACCCTCAACCATTTGGACAACATGGACAAAGTCCATAATATTACAAATAATGATGGCTTGATTGGAGCTTTGAATGTATTTGAACGCTACTTTGAAGTAGAGCATCTGACAACATAAGTATAAAAATATGTTGTTTCATCTTAGGCGGCTGTTTAATTCATCGTAGCGTCTCTTTTGAAACATTAATAAATGGTATGGTGTAAATAAATAGGTAAATACTAGGGAAAATACTTCATTAGTGCCTTCAACGTGAAAGGGTTAAGATGGCAACCAGAAAAATCAAACTTAAACTCCTGCAAATGTCTAGGGGAAACGTTTTTGGCCTTAGAACAGATGGAACTAACTGGTTTCTTGGAAATACCCTTGTCGTCTTTCAAAATGATCAATTGGTAGTTGGTAGTGACTCATACACTTTAACTAATGGGTTGCTGGATTTATTAACAAGTATGCGTCCTGAAGCATATTCCCAGAAAGACTTAAAGTTGTACAAAGAATTAATATTACTTACAAGTTTACATAAACGGCATTTCCAAAAAGATGACCACATTAAATCAAGCACTAGCTGGAAATATACAAATATAATTTCAAAACTGTTTCCACCAAAGAGGCCCAGAGTGTCGACTAGCAGAAAGTTCTCAAATAATGATGAAATATGTGACAAAGTACATGTAGAAACGACTAAACCGCAACCATGTGTAGTAGAATTTACTGAGACGAAGCAGGATAATTTGAGTGAATCTGAAGTTGATGATACGCCCTTGGTATATAGCAGTGGCAACGTTACATGGATTTTGATCTAGCAGCTGTAGTAATAGAACTATTCTCAAGAAATACTTGGTTTTATAAAATAAATATATTACAAAAATGCCTGTGTTTTACTTGCTTTTAGATAATAATTATCATAATTTATCATATTGCAACCTTATATACCTGCATATCTTACAATAGCAACATACTTGCTGTTGGTTCCTGCCGCCAATTAGGCGTTCTAGGCATCTAATTCATACAACAAGGGTATAGCCTAGTATGAACCTGGAACAAATCTGTATAAATTATAAAATTTACTGATAATTAACATGTTAGAGGGGGTAAAATGCCATAAGAATCACCTATTATTGGAAGTGGAACGTTACATATAGACAGGTAGCTGAAGCAGCAAAAAAGGTATCAGAAGACTTTCGGTAGCTCAGCTAGTAATCTTTACTAACACACAATAATGTATTGAATTTCTTTTTCTCTCCTTTTTATTAATATCTATATTAATGTGATGGCAAGATTGAAAAATATTCCCTATCTCCGCCATTATGTCGTTAATGGTTTTATACAGACTAACGTTTATGGGGGTTTTAAAAATAATTTTCACTAGTTGTTGAAACTTTTTTAGCCTCTGCCTGTTTACTTTACCCCCCTCCCCCTCCCCACATCGCTCGCCATAACAACTCTAATCGTAAGGACCTATAACCTGTTAGCTATAGTTGAGTGATCAAGTTTTTGGGTTTTCTAGGTGACTTGTAATGTTTCGCTACACATGTATCTAACAACAAGTATTACCTAATGGCCGTAACGATCCGTGAACCAATATCTGCTGTTGACGTTTATACCATTGTGTGACCTATTCTAAGTTTATGGTTTAATGAATAATTTTTACAACCGTTTTTGTTTTATTTTTTAGTTTAGTAGGACGAGTCGTTAAGAAGCCATTTTATCCAACTAGTTACTTTTTATTTTTCGTGGTTGTAAGACTGATTAGATCGGGGCGGTCACCCCTGAATTTCGCAAAATTTATACATTTAACGCTCATCTCATATAACTAATATAACATTTTAGACGGGAATTTTATTTATTTGGCTGATCATTCGGTAATTTAAATGGTATACATCCTTATCTTTTAACGTTAATGTAACCCCCTGTTAGTGGTTGTCTAGTGTTATTTTTTGGTATTCCTAATATTAGAGGATGATCGTGTATATACTTTTTGACTCTTTTTTTGGTGTTAGCCGGTCTTTATACAAAATAACCACACCCGAGAAGTTGGGTTAGGTTCGTCGTGCATTTGTGTTATATAACTAATCTTGCTGGAGTTAACTGATTTTAAAAGGAAAATTAACCTGAATTTCTAGGTATTTTTCCCTATTTATTCTTATTTTTAAAGCCCCCAAGGAGGGTATGTTTGATGGCTAAGAGCCTACCCAGCAACTATTCGTTCTCTGTAATGTCTTTCGATTTAAGTCTATTTAAATTAAACACCTATTAATTATTTCTGCTGATATCCAAATTAGATGTAGGCGATCCTAATTTTTGCTGTATTTAGCTGATGCTTTTCTTGTACTCTATTCATGTTTCTCTATATCCCCGTCCTTTAGCTATTAATTTTTTCAGATCATATGGTGTTTTTTACTGTTGATGCGAATAATTTCAGTATTTTCATGCTAGGCGGGCTATCATAGGTGGTACCTGGTTCGGATGTTATTTCTTAATTTCTCATTGGTATAACTGTAATAGCACACGACGTCTGCCTACCTCTTTTTTCTACCACTGTGCTGGATACTTTCGGTACATCCTGCATTATATATTTAGCCACCCTTACAATGCTGTGGCTATCACACCACATTCTATACTGTCGTTGTTTGTTCTAATTGAATTTTTATACGTGCGACAGACATATCAATAATAAATAAGTTTAGTAACCCTCTGAACTAACCTGACTACCTACGTTTACATCTTGCACCTAAATAGATAGATATACATTTACATACATAAAACAAGGCCAACAATATACCACATGCAAAACTTTCTTTAAGACACCGTAACGTATGGCGTACCTTTTAATTGTATTAAGTCATGTACAGAATTCCAGCGCATCCACCATAAATGGCTGTTTTTTTTTATCAAAGTATTTATTGATCGCTTATTTTGTATAAATAGGGGTTTATAGGTTCAAAGACCCTTTTTTATGCACATTAATGAATTATTGGATGTTTTTTACCCAATCAGCGGATGGTTTTTAGGGTACTAATAAGCACGCCCTTATGCCAATATAGACCTATCAGAACTTGTATAGGTATACTGGAGTTTATATGTTCAAATGTAATTTTTTAAGTATGTACTTTAATGTTTTGTTTGATGTTTTTATTCCATCAGAAAGGCCGTTGATTGTACATTTTGTGTAAGGGGCTGTTAAATAGGTTATCATACATTGGTATATTTATATGCTCAAATGGTATAAGGCCTGGTCGAGCATAGGCCCTAATAGACAACAGAAAAGCATACTATAGGACAAGCATGCCTGTCAGAACTTATATAGGTTCAAATGTCATTTTTAGGTACTTTAATGGGTTATTTGATGTTTTTACCCTATTGGTTGTTCATTTTGTATAAGGAGGGGTGTTAAATAGGGTTTTATAGGTTCAAATACCATTTTTTAGGCACTTTAATGGTTTATTTGGTGTTTTTCCCTTTTCAGAGATGTTTTTAGCGGCTGATTATGTACATTTAATCAGTACTGTATGATATAGATAAAAGGCTAGGTATTCGTTTAGGCATCAGCTATTCTGTATGTTTACCTCGGTAATTCATCATATTTCTATTTAAGTCTATTTAATTGCACCTCTACTTACTGTACTATGTGTATGCAAACAATAAGTCGTAATTTTATTGAATTAATTTATTAGTTAACATAACCTCAATATTTCTGCTGTCAGATTAACACTATGATTATATATTATAACAACTCATCAACTAGGCACGTTAACCAGTATTGTGCTAAATATTTTTTTTTTTTTTTGATGGGTACCTCTATCTGACAATAGTTCTCAGGGGTGATTTTTACTGGCTTAGTAACGTACTCCGTTGCCTCAACTAGTCCCTGTCAAAGCTATACCTGTTCTCCACAACGAAAATATTCGGATGTTATTTTTGTGTTTGAAAGCCTTAACCGGTTCACCCTGTAGTATTAAACTACCGCCGTACACACCTATGTTAGATTCTAAAAATAAGGTGATATTGGTACTCCATTTATTATTTTCTAATTGACAATGTTACAATATGAATATGTACGGTTCCTCCAAGCTGCAATATTTACTGTCTCGGTATGACCGAGAACAAAACCGCTGCAAAAAACGTATGAAGTATCATTCTACCCGTTTCGGTACGAACATTTCTTTGTAATTTTTAACGATATCTTAATGCACAACGTATTAGGTATGTGGTTTTTACGAAACAATTATATCCAGGCGAAAGTTTAAGTGGGTGTTTAGCGGTACATAAATACATGTACCTTATCGGGTCTTTGAAGCAATAGGGCCTAAAATAGGTATTTTTCCTATTTATTCATGTTTTTTAGGTATTTCGCTGATATTTCGTAGCTGATAGGATTCGACAACGACTATTAGATGTGTATATCCTCGGTAATTCATTATATTTTTTAATAAAGTCTATTTAATTGCTTGTTGTGCTAACTTTGTATGTATAAAAATGCTGCCTATAAGCCAAACATTTATTAATTTATTTACTTAACATAACCTCAATGTTTAAGGTGGTGAATGTTTGCAACGTGTATTTGTAGGATATAGTAGATGACAGTCTTACTTAAAATATGTGTTAGCGAAATATTAATATAGAGGCCGTTTTTGTGTTACTTTTGGCTATTTTTGGATACTAATCACGTATACACACTGTTAAATAGGCGTTTTTTAGGCTTAACGGCCATACTTGGTGGATTATTATGTGTTTTACCCTATCGGAGAGGTTTTTTGTTGATTATTGTGTGTAGGTGCTGTTAGATATGCTTTTACGGCTTCAGAGGCTATACTTTAGTGATTTAGTAAGTGTTTAAGCCCTGCCTACTATACATATGACTATATGGGCATTAACAACTTTGTATAATTTATAGGCGATATTTGGTGTAATTTTTATCTATTTTTCTCTCGTTTCGTGACTGAAACGGCCTTTTGGCGTAGGAACCCTACCATAATTTAAACGAAACACCTATGATTTTTTAAGTCATTTATATATATATACCTAATAAACCTCAGGTGACGTATGATATTATAAGATAGTCAGTACGTCGGTGCTTGCCTTTGTGCATGAGTATCAGCTGTTTGGCATCGGTAATCTCACCTTAACACGGTGGTATTTGCTTTAAGTTAGATATATATATTAGTAATATTGAGAATTTGTTATCTAGACTATAAAGAACCCATACATCCTAGTGATAATATGATTAATGTTATCCAACTCTTTGGCAATGCTACCAATCTAGTATAAGGCCTTGTTTACTATGCTAATTAGTGCGAAATCAGTCTTGGGCCCATATTATGCTATTATGGTGAGTGATACTCCGAGCTTACCCTGTATATGGGATTAGATATTTTGGCGAAAAACAAGGTTTTTTATTTACAATCGTACGTAATTGATGCCATATAACAGGCCTAATATGGTTACCTGTCCTACAATATGCCCCAATTTTGTTGGTATTATGTATGTGAGCATATATCCTTAGTGCACCTCGCCCTGCAGGGCTCGGAATTTTTCCTAATAACTTATTCATCCTAAATACGTTTCGCATGTTACATTATCCTTAAGAACTTTAGCGAGCCGCATGTCTTTAGTACACCTCGCCCCTGCGGGTCTCGGTATTTTCATATTAACTTGTTACGTCAACCTATACACATACCCTCGTTTTCAATTATTTGGCTATCATTTTAACAAGTGACTAACTTAATTTGGTTAACTATAATAGGCATATTTTGTTGTTATTTTCTATTTTAGGATTGTTCTTCACTCGTAATTCTTGGAACGTAACACCACCGACTATTTTTCAGTGCGTCTTTTCAATTGTTTATTCGGCACGTATCACAAATTATTAGTATTACACCAACAAGGTCTTGTTTTTAATTCTCTATTTTTTAAGATCTGTACATCTATACCCTGTATATCTGCCACTACCTCCTATATTATTAGCGGCGTTTAGTAATGTTCCAATTACATTAGGTGCGCAGGTGTTTAATATATATTTATTAAAATTAACTCTGTGGTCTATTTTTTTACCTACCTTTTAGATACGTGAATACCTGCAGCCAAGTTACAAGGTTCTAATACTATAACCTATGAAAGTTTCGGAGCGTCTTCTAAGGTGTAATGACGCCAAATTGCTTCATATTGCAGCATAACTTAACAGTAATATGATCATTTTTAGGGTTAACCAACCTACATTAAGCCAATATTTGTTGCAATTATAGGGTTTTGAACTGTATAACATCTGTGTTAAAATTGCAAGATTTAAGAGACTAGCCTTCTATATAAGGGACTAGCATAAACCATGCTTTATTGAAGGCATTTGGACCTTAAATTACTAGTTTTTCTTATATTAAACCAATTTTTCAGTAGTATTAGGCTCTAAACAGCATCTGTTTTCTGTCTACCTTAATAATTCATATAGGTGCTACTAAGGCATAAATCGTGCTTTATTTAATGCATTTGGACCTTAAATTACTGATTTTTCTTATATTATGTCAATTTTCAGTAATATTAGGGTCTATGTACCTTAATAGTTCATATTGGAAAACGTACATTTATGTCAGATATTACATAATATCTTCGATTTTATTGTTAATACATATGCTAAATAAAGCGATTGACCTTTCGTTTTTACCATTCTTGTACGTTTTCAGCAGTGTGTCGATTCAAAATAGTTGTTAGTACTATCCTTGTCTATCTTATATTGTTGTACTACTGTTCGTTATAGGATTAAATAATTTGTTGACAATGCGGGTTAGGGATATGGTAAAAAGGTGCTAAATGGGGCCATTTATACCAGTTTTTAGTGTAAAACCATAAAATAGCTCAATTAAGGTGTCTTTATCGTACCACCCGATAGTTTTGAGCTCCTGTAGTAGTTTATTAGACATTTTACCCGTTCATAGACTGCTAAATAGCCGTTTTCATATGTTTAAGGGACACTTCTAAGTGCTTTTAGATGTTCTTATACGTATTCTATACCCCTGAGGTAAATTATATTTTTTAACATACAACAAATAGCAGCTTGCAAATGTATGCCTGCCTAATTTAATTCATTAATATTGCATTACCTATCTATGAGTAATAATTATTCTTTTGTTATAGCAAGTATGCTAATGCGATGATGTAAGAGTACAGTATAATAACAATGTCTCGTAAGAACCCGAATAGCTCCGTGGTATGAGATACTGGTTAGTAAACTAATGGTTGGTGGATCGAACCCCGCTGGATAAAGGAACTTTTTTCTAATGAAAATTAAATTAATAGAACATGATGACGTAACCCTATTACCAGGCGCCCTCTGACGTTTCAACAGCTAGACTAGTGCTCTAGTAAGGGGGCATTGACCCTGAGGCCCCGCGAGTTCTACCGACGACCAATAGGTGTCTCCGCGTGATGGTGTTTAGAAATTATTGGGGTACCAGTTCTTGGGGATAGGTCTTACGGAGTACCGACTTGTAGGCATGGCCCCCAAAATTGAATATCTAAGTAGTTGAGGTTATAGTAACATATTATGATAGATGGCGTATTGCAGATGGTAGACTTGGTCCATACAGAAGGTAAAACATTGGTAGGTGAGGTTATAGTGATATATGATAGATGGCGTAACACAGATGACGTTTGGCCAACCTTGGTAACTAGCACCAATGATAGGTGAGCTGGCGCCAATGGTAACTAGTGCCAATGGTAGTAAGTGCCAGTGCGGGTTAGGGCCAAGGGTAGGAAAGTGACCACGCCTTAAAATGGTCATACTTTTGCAGATCGAAGCTTAAATTCTCTTATGGGATTTTACATGTAAAAACTACCCTTATGATCCCAGAACGCAGATAGCCTATCTACTTATTATAAAGCTGGAATAAATATTAACTCTCTCCTAGTGATATAAAAATAGCTAGCTGATTTTTTGTTTATTGACTAAAGAGGAAGCAAAATGAAATAAGAAATTACCTGCTCCATGAGCTGGTTTACTATCATATATACTTCCATATGGTCCAGGCAAATCAGGTACTGTTTCTGCAGAATGTCCACTGGAAACAGATCCACCACAATTTTTATTTGATGATCCAGGTGAGTATTTGCACCCGGTATCTAATCCAGAATTACCATAGTATGATCCAGCATCAGAAACGGCTCCGGCTCCTGCTCCTGCTCCTGCTCCTGCCCCTGCTCCTGCTACTGCTCCTGCCATTGCCCCTGCTATTGCTCCTGCACCTGATGCGGCTCCAGCGTGTAAGCCTGGAAAATTAAAGGTCCATACAATATGTTCAAATTATTAAATGAACTTAAAATAAAATATTTAATAAACCTAATTTTTATAATAAATAAACGATGCAACCGGATATGGTATGCCAAATCGTTCGCTGCTAATTTTCTATTAAACTTACCAGCTCCGACGGGTTTACTATCATAAATACTTCCTGAAGGCCCAGGAAAATTAGCTATTAAGCTTGGCGAAATATGACCGGATGCATGACTAGTACCATGATGAATAGTGCTTGGTGCAGGTGGTAAAAAATCAATAGCAGGTTTGCTTGGATAAGTATTGCTTGGTGAAGATGGTAAAGTATTTGTAGCAGGCTTACTTGTATAAATATCACCAGTTGCTACTGGAAAAGCTGAAACACCTTTGGGTGGTTGGTAATATGCAGTAGACCCAGCATTAGCTGCACCTTGTGTTCCTTTAGAAGGGACAGACGAAACTGGTTTGTAGTCATGAATGCTACCAACTGGTCCTGGAAATTGTCCCTTGCAAGTTGAACAACCACCGGCTGTAACAAAACAAGATATTTAAAAAATGTAATTTAAAACAATTTAAGTCGAGGCACTAACAACTACCGTGCGAACAAAAATTATTTGCATCAAAGAGGGCCTTGCATCTAAGGACGTAAAGCTTAGCCGCAGAGCTTAATACCTGTTGAGTATCAGTAACTACCTGAATTAACAATCAATCAGTTATTCCGTCATCTTTGACAGTCGTTACAAGTAATTTGATTCATCGCTAATCTTTCAATTTCTTGAACGATTCACACAATGGGCTTTACGGAACAGCACAAAACATTCATGGTTGAAGCGTATTTTCGAAACGGGGTTAGAGTAAATGGTGAGTGGCAATACAATCCGGGTTTGTGCATTGACGATTTTCACGAGCATTTGCCTAGCGTTGCTGAAGATTTTTATCATTGCCTGATAAGAACCGTGGCTGTGTTTAGGGAAACAGGTTCTATACAACACAAGAAAGAATAAGCAGGAAGACCATCTGTAAGAACAGAAGAACGTGTTGTAAACGTTCGTGAAATAATGCAAAATACGCCAACAAATTGTATGAGACGCCTGTCCCAAGAAGTGGGAAGATCTTATGGAACATGCAGGACTATTCTTAAGAAGCAGCTAAATTTATTTCCTTATAAAGTGCAAGTACAAGTGCAAGTTTTATTTTTCTTTCTGTATATTCTTATTTTGTTAATTTTGTAAACAACAAAAATAAATTTGTATTTTTCTACTTATTTTATTACTTATTAGTTTGGCATATCATGTCATAATATGAATTTGACAAAATTTTAACCTAGATTTGGTTAGATATATCATCTCCATAAAGCGGCGTCTTGGGGGGTAGGGCATATAGTTGCATAAAGGCGTAAAGACCATGCCCAAATTTTGCTAAATTTGACAGTATTAGCAGTGTTGCTGTTAAAAGGCCAAAAAAATTAAATTTATATACTTATTAAAAGTTTTTGAAATATTGTTGATAATTACTTTTTTTCCATGGCTCTTGGGGGGGGGGGGGGCAAATGCCCCGATGCCCTCCCCCCCAGCTACGCCGGTGTCCCCATATCATTGTGATCTAAACCAGGCCCTACGTTTTTTTAATCTAAGCCCTCTTTGATGCAAATAATTATTGCTCGCACGGTACTACATACAGAAGTAGTATAAATTTTCGTTTCAATGGATTTGTCGGATATTATGTTTTCACTAATTTTGGGTGCTGTTATATAATACGCAGGGATAGAAATATGGTCATATTTATTTCTTTCTTACCTGATTTCTCACTATCTGGGACATACTGCCCAGCAATTTCATAGTTCGTTCCTTGAGGAGCACTGTTATAGCCAGTGTTGTGCTGATTAGTATTTATTATTTTATTTGCCCCTGTATCTACTGGTACGTTCGCACTTCCGATTAGGTTAGTATCTTGGCTTCCTCCACAACCAGTATTGCCTTTTGAACATCCTGAATCAGATCCTAATATCACGCCACTAACTGCACCGCTTCCTACAATAAATGATTACTGTTATTGTTATGGCATTATCTTAGCCCTAAATCTATAAATACACTATTAGACATAAATACTGCAACAAAATGAAAAATTAAAGTTATAGGCGCATAATATACGCTGTTATGGCTCGGCGGTCCTTGCTAATTCCTAGTACAGTTTCACTTATAATAACATTAATAATAATAAATTTATTATTCCAAAAATAAACAACTAAATTACAAATACATGTATAGGTACTATTTACAATTAATGGAATAATAGGCCCGCTTGCAGCATCCCTCCCGTTGGAAGGTGCTGTTGAAGCCCTATAAAAATTAAGAAAAAAAAAAACCTAATCATATAAATAAAATGTACCAGCAATAATTCCTCTATATAGATAATACACCATTATAGGATAAAAACTAAAGACATGAGATATTATCTCATTAAAATATAGGTAGGTAGCAAGAAAAAGGGTATTTATAGAATTGTTATTGTAATGGCATTTAAAAACCGAAAGATAGGAAGATTGAGTAATTGAAAGAGAGAGAGAGAGAGAGAGAAAGAGGGAGAGAGGGAAAGAAAGGGAAAGAGAACGAGAGCTAAAGAGAGCGAAAGAGAGAGGGAGAGAGACGAGAATTAATGTCGCTGTGTGCATAGAAATGAATTCATTGTTGGTCAAGCAATACAACCTTAATTTTTTTTTAAACTTAAAACACTTTGTAAGAAATCGGTAATTTTATATTTGTATATACATTATATATACCTACATTGTAGGAAAATGATTTTGTAAACATTTCTTTATTGTGAGCTGGTATGGTCAAAAGATGTTTCTTAAGTATGTTTAGATTATGTACGTCCGTCCGGAATTTAAGCTTGTTGTAGAGATAAGGAGGGATTTTAAATTTAATTACTTTGTAATACAGGCACACACACATATTTAGCCAGCCCAGCTCGCGAAGCTTATGTGATACCCTTTGCCTACGTCTTATTCCACACACCAGTCTTATACAAGAATTTTGAAGTTTCTGCAACCTCCTGTTGCCAACTAAGTTAAAAAAAGGGGCCATAAACGTTGTCCTAAAAGCTGCAATGGGACAGGACTAATGAATCGCATAGTTCCATTTTCGTTTTTTAAGAAAGATAATGTCTGTGAGAGTAAATCATTTTTAACATGGAAAATCCCCTTTTTAAACATTGTGTTACATGCTCTCTAAATTTTAACTTGGTGTCGACAATAAGACCCAAGTTTTTTGTATGTTCTTTAAAGGGAATAACTTCGGAACCGATTTTTAAGTTTATTACGTTTAACAAGGCATTTCTATGGTTTTCGTTACAAAATAGTAGAGCTATGGATTTAGTGGGATTAATTTTAAGTAGATGATTGGACGTTACGTCCAAGAGACCATTTAAATCCTCATTTAGTTTAGTGATGGCAGTGTGGACCTCATTGAGCCTAAATAATAAGTAAATTTGCGTATCATCCGCATATAAATGATACTTTAAGTATTTTAAATATTTGATAAAGTTTGAGGTAAAAATGATAAAGAGAAGAGGACCCAGTATGCTCCCCTGCGGAACACCTGTGTTAACATTTATGGGGTCTGATTTTTTACTATCAAGAACAATTCTCTGAGCCCTGTCGGACAAAAAAGAAGCCAGCAAATAATAATAAATAATTTCATATATCAATGAAAGACGTCATTTCATTTGGATACTATTCCCAAGTCAGATAGGCCGAAAAAAACAAATACCAACACAGAAATTGATATATTGCATTTCTTAAACCCACCCGTGGAAATCGGGTCCTCCAATCTAAGCCGTCCAGCAAGGAATCTCTGGTTAATATCAGAAAGATGGGACCTATAGTTTAGCGTAGAATCCGAACCACGTCTATTTCGTTTTTGCAGTAGTCTATCCATTTTTACGTCCTCATAGTCAGGTATCAGCCCTTTGCGGTCTCGATGTTAGAAATTTACAGTGGCAACTTGGATTGTGACAAAAATTACATTTGCAATTATTTCATCACAATCTAAATTGCCCGATTAGTAAAACAAGAAATAAGCTATGATTGTGAAATAGCTATTTATACAATAAGTTGCGAAATGAGTGTCTTTTAGGCACGCGACGTGAAAATTGTCCAACGAGGCAAAGCCGAGTTGGACAACACGTCTAGTGGCTAAAAGACATCGTTTCGTAACGAATGATATACAAGATTTTTTGTGAAAGCGGAGAATTTGATAATTTAAGCTTTTATTAGTATTTTTAAACATTTTGAAAAGTCGGCAGGCAATCTGTTTCTAAGGCATTGTTTATGCATTATTTAATGTCAAGTGTGTTGTCAAGTTCGAACGTCGCGTTTTGCCTTTTTTCCCGCAAAGTTTTTCGAAAAAATTACTTCAAATGAGTGATATTGACGAGTCTCTGGATATTGAACAAGCTGCTGAAGCTGCGCTATCCACGTTAGTACCCGAAAAATCGAAACATTTATACGAAAAAACCTACGACAACTTTGAAACCTGGGCCAAAGAAAAACATATTGGAAACTACAGAAAAGGTATTACTAGCCTATTTCCTCAAGCTATCCACCACCTTAAGGCCGTCAACTTTGTGGAGCAAATATTCGATGCTCCGCACCATGATTTATCTGAACAAAATCATAGATATTTGCAAATTTACAAACCTTATTGCATTTTTAAAAAGGAAAGCTACCGGATATCAGCCAAAGAAATAAAAAATATTTACAAAGCTGGAAATAGAACGCTTTATAAAACAAGCTGATAATAAAGAATTCCTGTTAGCCAAAAATGTTTTAATCGTTGGAGTATTTGGAGCATGTAGGAGGGAAGAAATCACATTTTTGAAATTAGATGCCATCAAAGATTGTCAGTCGTTTATCAGTGTCAAAATTCCGAACACAAAAACTCATGTTTAAAAAATGTTTACGATTACTGAGGGATCAATAGATGGCATAAATTTTTTAGAAATATTTCGTAAGTACGCAAAACTGCGTCCACTGAATACGACACATCAGCGATTTTTCTTGACATATCGAATTGGTAAATGCTATACCCTGCCAGTTGGAATTTTTTGGCATACCTTCATGCCAAAAAAATAGCAGAATTCCTTGGACTCCCCAACACCAATGAATAAACTGGCCATTGCTTCCGGCGCAGCTCTGCAACAATGTTTGCAGATTCTGGAGCGGACATGACACTTTTAAAGCGTCATGGAGGTTGGCGATCAAGCTCAGTTGCCGAGAGTTATATAGAAAATTCCATTGAAATAGCAAAAAGAATCATAGGGCAAAAAGATACGCAAAATACAAAAATAAAAGAAGTTCACTCAGAAGCAGAAGTTAGCATTGTCAGTACTAGCAGTTTATCCATTCCGACTACTAATAATTACATTGCTCTTAAAGAAGAGAAGCTAGATGCCTCTAGAATTCAGTTTAACAGTTTACATAATTGTACATTTAACATATATAAAAAATAGATATTTTCATTGATTTTAATGTTTCATTTTTACTTTTAGGCACTAGTGCCTAAAACTGTCACATTTAGACACTAGTGCCTAAAAGTGTGTCATTTCGAAATTCTAATCAATATCGAAATATGTCTATTTCGAAAAGCTTTCACGAAAAAATTATTTGTGTCAATCATGTCAATGTCACTTAAGTCACAGTTAAAGTTGCTGGTTAGTTAATTATTTTTTTAAATCTAACATAATCCTAGTGTCACCCCCCTTGGTATGATACACGAGGCGGACCGCCCCCCTCCTGCGGCGCTGCTAATGCAGATGTTTGATATATACATTAATGTTTTATTAAAATTTTAAATAATGGCATTTAAAAAAAATCAATTACGACGGGTTACTCACCTAGCTGACTGTTGATACCTTGCGAGCAAATATTATTTGCATCAAAGAGGGCTTGGATTAAAAAACGTAGGGCTTGGTTTAGATCACAATGATATGGGGACGTTATATCTAACCAAATCTAGGTTAAAATTTTGTCAAATTCATATTATGACATGGTATGCCAAACTAATGAGTAATACAATAAGTACACAAATACAAATTTATTTTTGTTGTTTACAAAATTAACAAAGTAAGAACATACAGAAAAAAAAAAGAAAAATAATTACATAAATTGCTACAATTGGCCACCGTCATGCTCCAAGCATAAATTCACACGTCTCTTCATATTTTCGAAAGTGTTGGCCATCATCTCTGGAGAAATGTTACCACATTCTTGGATAATCCTTTCTTGTAATTATTGTTCTAAATTTGCAACTGGTGTTTTAAAAATAGTGTTCTTTAAATGAGGAAAAACGAAGTAATCCATAACCGTTAAACAAGGTGATATAGGTGGGAATTCAATGTCTGATCGAAAACTGATCAATCTGTCGTCGAAAAAATTGCGTATGTAGTTAATAGTTTTAGAGGCTGTATGGGCGGTTGCACCGTCCTGTTGGAAATATCCAAAACGTAGTTCGTCGTCAAGTAATTGCTCCACAAATGAATTCAAAATGTTGTCTCTATACCGCTGTGCTGTTAGTGTGTCATGGAAAAATAGGATCAACATTTCTTCTTCGGGAAACAGCTAACCAGACACCAATTTTTTTAGGGTGTAATGTGGACTCCACAAAAATGGGGATTTTCACTACTCCATATGCGTGTATTCTGAGAATTCACATAACCGGAGAGGTAGAACCAGGCTTCATCCGAAAAAAATGTCAGGTCTAATAAATCATTTTCTTTCCAATAAATTTTGGGTAAACCATTGAGAGTAATTCCTGCATCTTTCAAAATCTGCTGCTTGTATTTCTTGGAATACTTGCACTTTATAAGGAAATAAATTTAGCTGCTTCTTAAGAATAGTCCTGCATGTTCCATAAGATCTTTCCACTTCTTGGGACAGGCTTCTTATACAATTTGTTGGCGTATTTTGCATTATTTCACGAACGTTTGCAACAAGTTCTTCTGTTCTTACAGATGGTCTTTCTGCTCCTTTTTTGTGTTGTATATAACCTGTTTCCCTAAACACAGCCACGGTTCTTTTCAGGCATAAAAATCCCCAGCAATACAAGCAACGTTAGGAAAATATTAAAAGGAAAGAAAAACACTAGGTCTATATTTTTTTAAATGTATCTAAGTAGAACCTGATAATGATATTGGAAAGACGAATCTTTGGATTATATTGGTTTGGTTTCCCTGTGTAATCCTTATTTTTGCTGCCGATGATAACATTTTAGCAATTAAAAGGCGACAATATAAATTAAGTTGTGTACCATCAAATTTTCCTTCTTTTTTAACATCTTTAAAAATATTAGGAATTTTTCAAACTTTGTAACGGCATACGTATAATATGTTACTATTTACGGGATGATATTAAGGGTAGCATTTTTACTTCAGTTAAAGTATGGACTATTTCTTCAAATTTTTAAAATGCTTTATATTTTTACCTGCATCTAAACTACTCAAATCTCCACCAATTCCTCCAACAAAAGAACCAGATCCAGCAAGTACACCTGATAGTGAACCAGCAACTGCGTGAGCTGCAGCGCCAGCAACTGCATGGGCACCAGCACCTGCAGTTGCGCCAGCACCGGCAGTCGCACTAGCAACCGCACCAGCAGCCGCACTAGCTTTCAGTTTTTCAAGATCGTTGGGGTCTATGGGTCCATTAAATGTATAGGAACTGGAACTTGAATGAGCAAAAGCTGAAACAAAGCAGTTTACTTTATTAGGGATATTTTTGGGTTCTTGCAGCGAATTTGCACATATTAAGAAAGAAAACGGTATTGCTGAAACCAACACACTGTATGTTTATATTATATTTGACCTATGAGACTAGGTATGTTTATGATAAATTTAAAAATAAATTGCGGTTAAAAACTATAATACCGGGTTTCCACGGAAGGTGGCTTGCCCCTCTAACTTTTTTGTTTTTCAAGATAATGAAATAAAATTCGGGGAATTTGTATACGACATAAACTGCCGGAACCGTGGAAACCCGGTATACAGTGTTAGTTTGTAACTTGGAATGAAATAAAAATGCTTAGATACAGGTATTAAGATTTTAAGTTGTGTTTTTTTTTATAAAAAAAATATTAATACAGTGTGTCCCAAATTAGAAATACAGGGTGATCCTTAAGTACATCAAGAAAATCTAGGATATGATTCCTGGCATCAATTTAAGTTGAAAAGTTTATATAGACTTATGCCCTAAAATGCTTACCCTGTAAGATACAGGGTGTTAAAATATTTTTAAAAAATATTTATTTTAGTTAAATTTTGAAAATCCTTAAAGATACGGTATTAAAAATTCGTCCTTGTCTATTTTGGATCAAACTACACGTTTTCATTAAAAAAAGTTTTGCTTCCTTCCACCAGTGGCTTGCGTACCAGATACCATCAATATTGTTTTGGTGAAAATATTTTGATACGCCACTGATTTTTTAAACTCTGATGCATTTTATGCATTATTGATACAAGCTGAACAAGAGTTGTCTTTACTATGTTTTTGAAAAAAGCAGTACTACTTTGGAAAAAAAAGTCGAATAAGCTATGACAAAGTTTTTTTTTATTTTTTCCATTTTTCTTTAAATCTACTGCTTTTTTCAAAAACATAGTAGAGACAATTCTTAAACTTAAAATTTTAAAAACTGAATTTACAAAAAGTAAGGTTAGTTGACGAGATACCAGAATAATATATTTGAAAAAGTTGTTTAGAATTAAATTCTAGGACCATTGGCAAAATTTCAAGAATTTATTTAATAAAATTGGAAAATCCCATGTTTTATTAATTTACAAATTTCTAATTTTTTTCTTTTATTTAGCATGTTTACTGTAACGTTTTGTCTACAATTTATATTACAATATCGTAAAATATTCAATATCAATTATCCTAATTTCCTTTTAATTTGGGACACCCGGTATATATTTTAGCAAGATCATTTATCACATTTAGGTTATTGGACATGCACAATCGATTGATCCCCCGAAAAAGATTTTTCGGTAGTTTTTTAATAAAATTTGTTCCCATATGTTGCGAACTTCTTTCACTGTTGATCATACTTTTTAATTTAACTCTACTATATTGCTTCTTGTTTATTGGATTAATTTATAAAGAATTATTCGTACATTTACAATAATTTAAATATCCATGAACATGAATTATCTTATTGCATATTATTACATGGGTATGTTTAATAATTAATAAAATCTAATATGTCAATGTTTTTCCAATGCAAAATCATAGAATAGATGATGATTTGATATAAAACTATGTTGTAAGGGGACAATTTTACTTGTAAATTTATTGCATTTATTTGTATCTTTGTATAAATGAATTTGAAACCCATGTGATTTATTAATGTATTCAATGATTTATTTAATTATGTAAAGATTACTTATACATAATTTTTTTTAATACAACATCAACAGCCCCAAAGTAGTAAAGCAGTGGCGATCGCCCCCCCTTCCCCACTTGCTTACCACGCCAATATTGATTATTTTTCAGGAATAATGAATTTTGGAGCGTAAATTAAGAAACTGGAGAAAGGATTTTCGCCAGATGCGCTTATACTGAGGAAAATCATTTAATACCAGTTTTTTTTTAAATATATATGGGTTACCACAAAAGAAATCTATTAATACCTAAAATATTTTGTTTAGACACACACGAGGTCGTTTCCTTGACAACATATTTTTGAGTCTACTCGATATTTTTTCCGGTAACAAAATACCGTTTAACCATTAAAATATCGAATAAAATATTTTTAACAAATTATTTTTTAATTCCTACAAGGTAATCTAATTATCACAAAAAATAAACCTTCTTTTTATAACAAAAATTTAGTTTTTAGTAACTAAATAGCTCCTTTTTTAAAATATGGAGAAATCGTTTAGGTTACTTTCAGCGAGCGCTATATAGCCTATCCTTTACTATAACGGAACTGAGAGAGACAAACTAACTTAAAACAATGATCGGTCGTTGCTCCGCGTGCTTTAAGTTGAACGGAGTAATCAAAACATATCATTTGATTGCCGTTGTTGGTGGGTGATTGATGTCTGATACAGGCACGTAGCTAGAGGGGGGCCCAGGGCCCCCCCCCCCCCGAAACTCGAGACCATATAAAACTTACAAAAACAAAATGAATTTTATGCAAAATATCCTATATTATACCTATTATTAGAGCTCTGATTTCAACAATATAGGACACATTAAACATTTCCTACGCTATTAAATTTTCTTCGTGACAGTTTGTCATGTAGGTACCTATACCTAGTAGATATAGTACCTATATAATAATAAAAATACATATTTGTTTAAAATTTTAATACATTATAAACCCAATACGAAAAAAATCAGATTTTTTTTAATGCAGGCGCGGGTATATAGAGCGGGGGGGGGGGCAATTGCCCTCCCCCCCCCTGAGGCACGAGACCCAAGCACCACAATTATTACGGGTTTGTTTTTGTGCTTTTCTTGAGGATTTTGTGGTGTGTTTTGGGCGTGGCACCCAAAAGATTTTCGCCTGCGGCGCTTTCTTTTTTGCGCCTTTGGCGCGATCACGGTGGGCCCCCCCCCCCGAGAAGAAATCCTGGCTATGTGCCTGGTCTGATAGTATGGTGTACTTTTAGTGCAAGTGCGTGGTGCATGACTGCAAACCTAATTTTGTGTTCCGTGATATAAATGTTGTGTAGATGCGTCCTTATATTAAAAGTTTATTTTTGTTTATTTTCCCCTTAACCATAAAGTTGATCCTTTGTTATTTACATACTTTATAATAAATAAAAACTAATCTTATTTGGTTTTACGTGGTTGTAAAAATGAATGATTTCATATAAAAAACATTGTTGTTAAATTTTGTGTTTTATTAAGCCTTATCCCAACTGATATGTTTCCTTAGGTAAGAACTTCTACGCCATTTTATTTTTTATTAGTTTATTTTCGCAAAATTAACATCACAAAATACCTATAGATTAAAAAGTATTTATATGAAATAAGGCCATCAACTGGCCATATTTTTATTAATTTTTCCTTTAATTCTTTGAAACTAGGTAACTGGCTCAAAACCTCACTGTCATTAAGTACAGAGATTTAATTTGGCTAAAGAAAAGTAAAGCTTCTAATAAAATGGCGAATAGGTTACTGAGGGCCAATCCTAAAAAAAGGAGCTCAAAAAAAGTAATTTAGTAGTAGCTTGGTAGACTACCAATAATAAAAATATTTTTTTTATAGCTCGCAGACAATTTTAGGATTAAAAAGCAATATTTTTTTAACTACATGACCTCAAATAATCACAAAATCATATTCTTTTAAAAATAGAAGATAATTTTTACCACTGCATCATAATTTTTTTATGGCAATAGAGTTTGTCTTTTAGCAGCAAAAAAATAATATTTGAAAAACGACCAGGTTGCGGTTAAAAAGTCTTTTCAAATAAATGAATCAAGTAGCGACCACAGAGTTGCTTTTTCGGCGCTTATTTAATGCAAATTTTTAGCCACTAGTTACTAATGGATTTCTGGTGTGTTCTCAGTGTAGTTTTTGAGATACTCCTTCTTAAAGGATTTTTAATGGGTTATGTCACACAATTATATTTAAACTTCTTCCAGTTTAAAATTTCAGAAAAAAGGCACATTTTATTGATTTTTCTTCTTTTAAAAACAGAGTGTTATATATAATTTGATTATATTCTGGCATTTAGGAGGCCGGTTATTAATTTTCTTTCAGTTTGTTATATCATAGCATATTATGCAAAATGATTTTGTTGTATACCGAGGAAGGAATCAAAGGTAGTCCTAAAATAAGAACAATTCAGAGAAATAGTATTAGAACATGATGCGTTCCACTAATTTTTTTTAAATTCTTGTATCTGCAATGGATAAAATTTCTACTTTGGCAACCTTAATGCAACCGAAATGCTGGACCAGTGCCAACTACGGACACAGCAGCATAGTAACCATAATAAAGGCCAAAAATTGAGAGAGCCGACCGATTACAGTGTTTCGCTGCCAGACTTTGGAAGGAGCTTTTCTATGCTCATTCCGGGTAGGGAAGAGTGGGAAGGCAATCAAGTAACAATGGAGGTGGATAACTCGATCTTTACAGACGGTTCAAAAATAGACGTCGGGGTGGGAGCTGCTATCTTCTCCGAGAGCATGCTAATACAGAGGTCGTATAGACTCCCTGACTACTGCAGCATTTTCCAGGCAGAAATTTTTGCAGTGGATAAAGCAGTCAACATCCTGCGGGATCACCCTAGCTTGAGAGGACCTGCGTCTATAGCTATCTATATAAACAGTCAAGCAGCCATAAAGGCAATTTGCTCCAGCAGTACTAAGTCAAATTTAGTAAGGCGCTGTCGCAACAGTCTCTGCACACTTGGCGCTCAACATCGAATCACCTTGTGTTGGGTTCCTGGACACAGCAACATATATGGCAACGAGACTGCTGATGCGCTCGCCAGGGAGGGCGCAAGCATGTCTGTCGAACTAGCAGAGAATACTGTGGCTAGACCACTGGGATCAGTCAAAGAAGAGATAGATCGAATAGCTAAACAACTTGCGCAAAGCAGATGGACAGGGCTTACAACTTGTAGCATCTCCAGGCAATTGTGGCCCTTACTTGATAACAGGAAAACCGCAGCGCTATTACAGCACAGTCGGAAGGACCAAAGAAACATCACTGCCGTAATCACCGGACATTGCCTGTTCGGTAGACACGCTGAACGTATGCAAATACCAACTAACGACTTCGGTAGAAGTTGCAGAGATGAAGAAGAGGAGGAAAGTATTCAGCGTTTCTTGTTTGAATGCCCCAGCCTCGCGAGAAGAACGTTTAATGCACTGCGGCGAACCATTTTTTAATGATCTGGAGGAAGTGAACAGCCTGCAACTGGGTCGACTTACTAAGTTTATTAGCAGAAGTGGCTGGTTTGAATAACTGTTAAGATTCTTTTACGATCGCGTTAACCATCAGGAAGCTGATGCAAATAGGTTCCGCGGAACATGTGTGGTACCACAACGGTCCTTATAGGACTACGTGTGACTGTTTGGACAATGCCAGAGGTCTGCCACTCTAACCTAACCTAACCTAACCTTATCTTTAATGCAGGCACTTTACGAAGCAATATCTCAAAAATTAATCAATGTCCCACAGCCATCATTTCTGAAAAAAAAACTCAATTTAGGCGTGGTGAGCGTATAGTAGATATTCACAAATTATTTTTTTTGTAACCCGACTATTGGGCCAACTCAACGCCTACTAAACTCTGCTACTTACCTGATGATGATGAAGACGATCCACCTAAAAAGAAACAATAAATTAATAAAAAACTAAATAACAAAGTATTATATTAACAATTAAAAAGACTCGAAATAATATTAAGAGTAACTAAAACTCACGATACAATAACAAAGAAAATAACTTATAAGTAAGTGATTTTAATAACTTTTTATATGTGTATTGTGTCCAAAGCTATTTAATTAGAAGTTGGATAAAACTAAAAAGTAAAGGACCAATACTTTTTATTATTTATCTAAATGATATTTTTAATTTAAACTGTCAAGGAAAACCACATAGTTTTGCTGATGATACGGTTATTTTTTATGAAGGTCTAAATTGGAATATTTAAAAAAATATTATTTAAAAAGATTTTATAAAAATAAGCAACTGGTTTAATAAAACCTTATTAACTATAAATTATAACTAAACAACATACATTCCATTTACTTCATACAAAAATAAACTTCCAAATATTGGTCCAATAATATGCAATAATAATATTAACATAAAGGAAGGTGAAAATATTAAATATCTAGGAATAATTTTTGATAAACATTTAAAATGGGATTTACATAGTGACTACATTATAAAAAAAATAAGAATACTTATACCAAAAATTTAAACATGTTAAACAATTTTTAAATATAAAAGAATTAGAAATACTTTATTATTCTTTAGTACAAACCCATTTAAATTATGGAATACTAGGATGGGGAGGCATAAATAAGAATTATCTTAATAATATTGAAACTATTCAAAAATACATTTTAAAAATTATTTACGAAAAAGACCACCAATATTCTTCTGATTTACTATTGAAAGATAGCAAAAAAATGGATATTAAACAAACATTTTCAAAATATTAATATATATTTTTAAACATAAAAATATAATAAATTATATTAATCACACGCATAAAACTCGTCATAAAAATACTATTACATATAGAAATAGAGTAAACAAAACAATAGCACACAAACATTTTTTAAACATCAATCCATATATTTTTAATATGCTACCACAGTCATTTAAAATAATTAAATCGTTAAATAATTATAAAAATAAAATTAAAAATTGGATATTATCTAATCCAAAAGATATATTCAAGACGTCATTGATAAATAATGAATAAAATAAATAAATATATATATTATATACATACATAACGTATTGCATATTCGTATACTATAATGATATAAAATATATACCAATAAAATATTGTCATATTCCTCTTATATTATAATCTAGCTGTGCCTGAATTATAAAATACATTCTTGACAAAAATATTATATTATTTAACTCAAAACAAGTATTTTACTTCTAAGTTCGGAATTGATAATTTAAACAAAAAAAATTATATATTAGCATTAAATGTCAAAAAATATTTGAATAAACTTTTATTATTGTTATAATTATAAAGAAAGATTGTTCAAAAACGAAATGACGCGCCACTACTGCTTGCTCTTAAAGGAATATCGTCAGAAGAATAGATACTGTTCCACAAAATAAAAATACTTACTAAAACTAGATTTGATTTCAGTGGGTAATTTCGTAAGACTGTGTCCATTTGCTGAAATAAAAAAGAAGAATATTAAATAAAATGTATCATAGTCATGTAATAGTTTACATAAATATATATTTTGTATTAAATCGTTGAATAATTTTTGGTTAAGGGCAATAACTGCAGAAAGTCACAAACAATAGGTCCTGTTAAGATTATTAATTTATTGTTGTTGTATTCGTCCTTCCACGTTAGTATTCTATGTCGTCTTTGATACTATTATGGTTGCCACCTCTCCCGGTTTGGTCTGCAAACTCCATGTTTGAGCACTCAGGCTCCATGCTACGAGACATATTATGTCAATTTTTTTAGTTAAAGTATTATTTAACACTACCTAGCAAAGCAAATTCCGAGCAACTTTGATTAAATTATAATTTTACAATACAGGGTGTTTCTTAATAAGATGCAAATATTTAAGAAGCTTATTATAGAACCCATTTTAAGAAATAATCTTCATATAAACATTTGTTCTAAAATTCTTAACTGTTGAACTACAGGGTGCTAAAGTTTTAAGAAAAAAATATTTTTTTTATGATAACTTTACTGCTGTACAACATAATTTTTTATTCTTGCCAGTGGCGTTCGTGCGGGATTTGAACTGCATCATTTTAAAGATGATTAATTAATTAAGGATGAACTTTTGCCAATGGTTTCTTGAAAAAGTAAATGAAAATCCATTATTTGATACTGAAATTTTATTTACCGATGAAGCCAATTTTTCCAGAAACGCCATCCTAAACTTTCACAATAATCATTTTTGTGCTGAAGAAAACCCACATTCAATCGTGGAATCCCGTCACCAGGACCAGTTTTCCGTCAACGTGTGGGCTGGAATATGTAGTGATTATTTAATTGGACCCTATTTTATTCCTGGGAGGTTAAATGGGCATAATTATCGGCAGTTCCTCGAGGAAGAATTACCAGCCTTGATGGAAGAAATCGACTCTGGTTTATGCACGACGCCGCGACGGGGCGCCAGCGCACTTCAGTATTCTGGCGCGCGAACATTTAAACAAAAATTATAATAATCGCTGGATAGGTCGCGAAGGACCACAGGCATGGCCACCTAGGTCCCCAGACCTCAATAGTTTAGATTACTTCCTATGGGGTAATCTTAAAACATTGATTTACAGCACACCAATTCATACTGAAGAGAAGTTGAAAAATCGCATTATAGTTTCTTGCGAAACAAGTAGGAACAGTCCCAGCATTTTCCAAAGAGTACGTGAGTCCATGAGAAAAATAGCGCATGCATGCATATTTGCAGGAGGTGGACATTTTCAACACCTGATTTAATTTATTTTTTTGTGCGTTCAGGGTAATTTTGTGTTAACATTCCAAAATGTATTTAAGTTCTTATAATTTCATAATTTTACTGTTTAAAAACCATTCTGTTAAATAAATTGTTGTTTAAAGTTACATAAATTATTTTTTTCTGGTAAGTGGTCTTGTGAGATGCAAATCAATGTATTTTATTTTTTTAAGCGAAAACCATACGTCAAATGGATCAAAATGAAGAGACCGGATTTGCTCAGTAAGGAATAAGGATTTAAAAAATAATTTGTATGTAAAGAAAAAGCAGTGGCGTAACATTTTTCTCTTTAAAATGGTGCAGTTCAAATCTCGCACGAACGCCACTGGCAAGAATAAAAAATTATGTTTTACAGCAGTAAACGCCTTTTGATTAATAGAAGATGCGTACCACGTTTCACAAAAATATACAGGGTCATACCAAAGTTATCATAAAATCTTAAAACTTTAGCACCCTGTAGTTCAACAGTTAAGAATTTTAGAACATATGTTTATGTGAAGTTTTTTTCTTAAAATGGGCCCCATAATAAGCTCCTTAAAAATTTGCATCTTATTAAGAAACACCCTGTATATGTATTTATCGGGTGTCCACGGAAGGTGAGAGGGCTATGAATACCTTAAAATCACTTTACCCTTTTACCTTAAATGCACCTTATTAAACAACGAACCAAATTATAAATTTTGGAGTAAACAAAATAAACACAGATTTGTACCAGCAAGGAATCAATACCCAAGGTAAATGTTTGGGCGAGTATATTCGGACATCTAATTTGGACCTTTCTTTTGAAACAAAATTTGGGAAAAGGAATTTTTTATAAACTTTTACAAAATAATATTCATTGGAACTTTAAGAGCGTTTTTGAAGTAGATTTTAATTTCTTTCTTTAAAAATGTTTAAGCAACCAATTTTATTATTTATTGTTAATATATTCCGTAATAATAAATAATAACTATTCATAAACAAACGCGTAGACATGATAATTAAAAGGTGGAATAACCAGTACCCAATTTAGATTTAAATATGGCAAGTTTGTCATGTTTACGGAATTATGATAATTTTATTACATCGGTTAGGGATTCCCGGTAACATTTATGTACAAAGATGTTCTTGAAAAAAAATGAACTAATCTTTCCTCTTATATGGTTCACATTTCACATACTGTCGGTAGGGGAGGGCCAGGTATGATAACATATTTTGCAAAGTTTGTGTGAAGGTGGTAGACAATAAAGTAATATCAAAAAAACTACCCTGTCGGACTTCCATTGTCTTTATTTTGTTACTTAACACAATGTTTCGGTTAGTTAGTATTTCTAACCATTTGTCCAGTGTAAACTGTTTAGTTTAGAGATACTAACTAACCGAAACGTTGTGTTAAGTCACAAAATAAAGACAATGAAAGTCCGAAAAGGTAATTTTTTTGATACTTACTTAAATTTTTCTGTTAATTAAATAGAATTTGGTAACCCAATTTATTTTTTAGATAATAACAATCGCTCAAGTATAAATTATTTTCTAAGAATCAATATCCAACGATTGCTGTTATTTAGCAAAAAATAATAAAGCTTGCCTATGTTATTTACCCCGCCTTCCCCTACAACTAATTAAATTATAAGATAATTTGTTGGAAAAATATAAATAAATATTATTCAAAGTAGTTATGTTTTGACTTTTTACCGCTGGTATTTTCACGGTTTGGTGCTTGGGAAATAGTTATTACATTTAGCTTACGTCTGGTTATACAAAGATGAAAGATATTAAACAATAATTAACTAAACCGGCAACTTTGACTGTGACATATTATATTATGAGTCTGGCAAAAATGATTTTACTCCTATGGATATAGTAACGTGCGGGCAAAAATTATTTGCATCAAAGAGGGCCTTGCAATCTTGCATCTAAGGACGTAATGCTTAGCCGTAGAGCTTAATATCTGTTGGGTGTCAGTAACTATCTGAATTAACAATCAACGAGTTATTCCGTCATCTTTGACAAGTCATTTGATTCATCGCTAATTTTTCCAATTTCTTGAACAATTTACACAATGGGCTTTATGGAACAGCACAAAACATTCATGGTTGAAGCGTATTTTCGAAACGGGGTTAGAGTAAATGGTGAGTTGCAATACAATCCGGGTTTATGCATGGACGATTTTCACGAACATTTTCCTAACGTTGCTTTTATTGCTGGGGATTTTTATCATTGCCTAAAAAGAACCGTGGCTGTGTTTAGGGAATCAGGTTCTATACAACACAAAAAGGCGCAGGAAGACCATGTGTAAGAATAGAAGAAGTTGTTGCAAACGTTCGGGAAATAATGCAAAATACGCCAACAAATTGTATAAGACGCCTGTCCCAAGAAGTGGAAAGATCTTATGGAATATGCAGGACTATTCTTAAGAAGCAACTAAATTTATTTCCTTATAAAGTGCAAGTATTCCAAGAAATACAAGCCGCAGATTTTGAAAGACGCAGGAAATACTCTCAATGGTTTACCCAAAATTTATTGGCGCCTTATTAAATGTGTGTTTTTCCACAAAATCAAAATTGGGCTATTAAAATTTGGTCGCATATGGGATGCAAAGTTTATTTGTTTTTGACCCGTTGTATTGAAAACGTAGTTTGTGTCTGAAAGTAAAAAAATAAAATAAAAGGGTTTTAAATTAAATCGTTGAAAATAGATAAACTTTACGTTAAGTTAAACTAAAATTTATGTTTCACCCAATGAACACTTTACTGATGACACTGTGTTCTTTTTTGTCTTAATATTAAGGTGTATTACTTTCAGACACAAACTACGTTTTCAAAAATACTTATTTTGTGAAGTTACCTTATACAGGGTCAAAAACAAATAAACTTTGCATCACATGCGACCAAATTTTAATAGCCCAATTTTTATTTTGTTGAAAAACACACATTTAATATCGCCCTACTTTAAAGAAAATGTATCTGAAATAAAGCATTGTCAAAACTTTTATTAGACCTGACATTTTTTTCGGATGAAGCCTGGTTCCACCTCTCCGGTTATGTGAATTCTCAGAATATACGCGTGTGGAGTAGTGAAAATCCCCATTTTTTATAGAGTCCACATTGCACCCCCAAAAAATTGGTGTCTGGTTAGCTGTTTCCCGAGGAAGAATTGATGGTCCTATTATTTTCCATGACATAATTACAGCACAGCGGTATAGACAATATTTTAAATCCATTTGTGGAGCGGTTACATAATCAAATTAATGTAGTGTACTATAATATGAAAGTAATTTTTACTAGCTATGTTATTGTTAGTAGTTGTTATTATCGTTATCGATACTATTAGATACATTATGTCTACCAACCTTCTTTTTCACATTATTTGAAACGTTTTTAAATAAATGGAAATAGATTGAATTTGTTTCGAGGTAGAGTTGTAACTAATAAACTTTTTTTCCCATAGAACTATTTGAGATAAAAATTTGATACTATCAGGAAATGGTAATGTTGATGGGAGAAATCGAATTCAATAAAAAAAGAGTAGTGTTACGTTTAAAAAAAACCATTCCTTGAGTTACAGAAAAAACTAAAAATCTGGCAACGTCGTAATTGTCAATTTTCAATTCAATTTTTTAAGTTATCCACCTGTACCAAAATTCATTGATTTAGCCTTAGTAGTTTTGAAGAAAATTGGCAGTTTCAGTTATTTCAACTTACCCTGTATATTCAAATAGGTAGCTACTCGACTACTGCGAAGTACGTGCAAAGTTATGATATTTCATTAAATTTCATTGTAAATTTTTAACAGAAAAAAATAGGTGTCTTTTAATTTTTTTTTATGTCTTACTTGTATACATACGAAATTTCATTACAATCAATGTGGGTCAGTCTACTGACCGAAACAACAAATAGCTTTTTATAACACAATTAATACAGAGGGATGTAAATTTTAAATCAGCCTTGCTAATAAATAACGTATATACATACATACACCCACACACACCTCTATACCTACATCCATAATAATATAACGAGAAATATTGGTTTTCGACCATTCACCCACACACCAATTTTACCTGGGCAGCTAACAAAGGAACTTTTCAATTTGTAAAGAGCCGTACTTTTAGCAACCGAAATTATTTTCTGTAGCTAGCTACTTTAAATCTGAAAAGTCAATTTGTGTAGCTAAAGATGATAAAATAATTAATTTTTGGTTTCTTACACTGAGAAAAATGATCTAATACAACAGGTTTGTTGAGACATAGTTTGTATTGATAGCTTATTTTGATTAACCCATATTTTACCAGAAATGATTTTTGGAAAAAGGTAATTTTTCTGTAGTGCAAAAAGAACTAGCTTTGTCGTTTGTGGTTGGTGATAAGTAAATATTATTGAGAATATCATAATATAACTTTTTTAACGGTATAAATTCGAACAAATGAAACACAAAGAAAATGGATTCATTTCTTTTTGGTCGGAACGACTGGATTTATTCGGTTTTCCTCAAAACGTTATTACCACTCATTACCTCAAATATTTTTTCAAACATAAAAACAATGTATTTTGCTAACAGAACACCAAAACAAAACATATATTTTAATTTACAATATACGTAGGTATAGAAGATAAAAATGAGCACTAGAAAAACTTTAAAAATATGCAATAATCTCTTGGAGTAAGCTCTACAACACAGCAACATGCAAAATAATACAGGCGTACTTATAATGTTTACACTAGCTGATCAGAAAAAATTAAAGAAAACTGAAGAAAAATTTCTGTTGCCATTTATTATTTTGAATATGTAAATATATTTACGAAATCACTATTTTTTGGATTTATTCGGTTTTGAACCAAAAACGGACTTATTGGGTTTTGCACCAAAACGTTGTTTTTGTCCCCAAATTTCATGATCAGTATAGCATCAATTTTACCAAACCATCAATGACCATAGGCAGGGCCAGCTCTAGCAATAACGCCGCCTTTTTCCAGTGGTGGTTCGTGAATTGTTAACTTGATTCAATACTAAAAGCCCGCTGCAGGCGAAATGCGCCGCAGGCGAAAAATTTTTAAGACCACGCCCAAATTTGGTCAATAATTTTTAGTAAATATTTTTAAAATTTATGATTAGGTACCTACTTATTTTATTGAAAATGAAATAAGATAAAAAAAAGGGCCAATTTATTTTTCATTAGGTAGTGGGTACATTGTTTAAAAGTAAAGTCCAATCTTCTGTTTTTATTTGCAGCAAACGTATCAATAACGATAAAGTCCCTAAATCTACACTTTGTGATCTGTGTCAAGTTAATTTCGGGTTTAGGTCTTCCCTTAATTTTAATTTCAATTTTTTGCTCAATACTTAATGAGCTAAAATTGTTTTTCAAATATTCCACATTCATAATCGTTTAGGCATTAAAACTGATCATTTTTATTAAAATAAGTCTTTACTGCCCCAAAATAATAACAAATATCAAGGAAACCGTCAAATAATAAATTCATACAGCAATTTAAACGCAATGAACTGAACGACGCACATTTAGGTTGTGCGAGTTTTCCTATTAGAATCGCGCTTTCCCCCACCACACCTACTAGTACAAGATGCATAGAGAGACAGCAGAAACCCCGCCTACTTTAACGCACGTGCGACTTGAATTCCTACGCGCTACAATCGTTGACAAAATATTAAATAGAAAAGGGATCTGTTGAAATTGTCACTGTTTACAAAATAAGACGACAAAACAAAGGAAAATAATTTTGGTAACTGGGAATTGGAATGGTTCAAACTTCAAATATACATAGGAACGTACTTAGGCAAAACGGGGATTTATGGCCCCTGTGGTTTTTAGATTTTTCATGCCGCTCTCCCAACTTGCCGCACTGGGCAGGGGCCCAGGTTGCCCCCCCCCCCCCCTAGAGCGAGCCCTGACCATAGGACGAATTTTAAAAATTAGATAATGATAAGTAAAAGTAACCCTATTTGATCATCAAATTGAAAATTATTTTTTACCAAAAATAAGCATTCTTTTTTAACAGCAGTGGCGAATTTAGGGGGGAGGGGGCACCCGAGATATTTGCTAAACGACTGACACAAAAGAGTAAAAAAAAAGTGACCATAAGTTAAATTTCCAAAAAAATAAAAAAATATTTACCTAGGTACAGGGTTATCCAACCAAGACTAGACAAGGCGATTTTTTGACTTTTCCTGTAATAAAAATTGAAGATAGGGACATGTAAGCCGTTTTGCTCTAAGACGAACTGTTAGAAAGTTATAAGCTGTCAAAGTTCAAAAATGTCACTTTTCGAGAGTCAATATCTCGGAAAATATGAAGTATAGACTAATAGTGCATTTAATAAAAAATAATTATAATTTTATGTGGAATTTAAAAATGTAAAAATATACAGGGTGTTCCATTTAAAAAAATATCAAAGTGACCCCTAGTACTTTTGTTTGATGTTCAATTGTTTTTTGCTGAAGATATTCGAATTCGCGGGAGAAAATGACTTAAGATGGCTATTTCAGTTTTTTTATAAAAGTACAGGAAAAGTCAAAAAATCGCCTTGTCTAGTCTTGGTTGGATAACCCTGTACAATGACATAATAATATAAATTTTTAAACAAAAATTTGGGTATAGACTCAAAAAATTACAGTTTCTTCAGTTTCAAACTTTTAAAAGATATTTGACAGGTGTAACACACGTCACATGTCAAAAGTTTTAAGCTTTTGTTTTATTTGGGTTCATGCTGAACCTAATGCCAAAAACAGAGTTGCAAAAAAAAAGTTTTTCATATGGTGCAGACTTTTCGGCGGGCACTGTATAATCTAAACCTGCATAGTTTTTAAAATTTATTGTCTTTTTCCTGCTTTACCATTAAGTTTTTCAAGTAATCCATTTAATATAGTGGAGCCCCTCTTCTCCAATACCAAATCCTCAATCCGCCCCTGTTTAAAAACCTGTAACCATCTCAGTGCCTTGGCTTTTATTGGCTATTATATTAATAAATATCATGAAATTTATTGTTCACTACATATACATATTTTGTAAAATAATACTTCAATAAATAAAATGAAACAATTGTATAATATGCATGTACTACCTACCTACAATAAAGATTTTGTTTTTGCAAACCAAATAAACCGGCTTTTAATGAATTCTTAGCAGCAGCATTTGTCAATAACACAAATTATTTTTAATTAAAAGTATTGGATACTTATTCATAGGTTTCCTTGACACTTCCACAAATTCACTTCGATGCTGCTGTGATAAAGTGAAATTAAAAAATATGTTTGTCCTTTTCATGGTCGTCAAGTTATGCGAACTTCTTGAAAAATAAAAAGATTTTAAATCAACGAAATATGAAAAATAAAAAGATATTAAATCAACGAAATATTTAAAAGATGTATCCTATTGCCATATTGCCAAATTTAAACAGCCTGAGATCAATTCTTAAATTTCCAAAAATTAAAGTTTTCCAGCAACAGAAAAATTGTATGTAGGTAGTAGACGCTCACGGTCAAAGAATAATAAATAAAAATTATAATCAATATGAAGTATGAATATTTTAAACAGTACTATTTTTTCAAATCTATAAAGAACCTGGTAAATATTCGGTCAGGAACTCCCCTCCCCCTCCTCCTCTATTCCTATAAATCCTGTCAAGAAGGTTGGGATAGAATATAATTTAAAAAGTACACTCCCGTGCAAAAAAAACGGGCAACATAAAATTTCGAATAAGTTTATGGCTTTATAACTTTTTTATTTTTACTACGATTTAAGTGATTTTTTAGAGAGCTATAGATACATTTATTAGTTTTAACATGCTTATATACAAATTTTACGAGAAATTGGTTTTTTGACATAATATGATACAAGGATAAACGAAAAGTTTTTTTTCCCAATGTCAAAACACCCTATGGAATAATTTTATTAAAAGCAAAATTTCTTTAAAATATCAGTTTTCATTAAGCGGCAAATATTCTTTGCCTTTTGCTTTTTGGTTCGTGTCAATACCTGCATTTGTTCTCACCAAAATGCAAAATGATCTTGATGATGTCAATAATTTAGGAAACGCAAAACTAAAGCTATTGATGACCGATTTCTTGTACTTAAAACACTTCGGAATCGTCGTTTGACGTCAGTACAGGCGAAAAACAAACTTCGAGAGGTTTGAATTAAAAATATCAGTTCTTGGACAGTTCGTCGAAGATTATACGAAGGTAATTTAAACTCACGCAGACCAGCAACTGGACCTAAATTTCTACCGCGTCATAAGACTTAAAAAGTTGTTGTTGTTACCTGTTAAGTTTGTTTTGATAAAATGTTATTTTTTAAATCTTAGGTATAGGCATCTTTTTTCCGTAAATTTATTTGTTTATTAAATCTTGATTATTACAATAACATTTGTTGTCTTGCATTTTAATAGTCTATTTTATTTTAAATGCAATGGCAATAAGAAAACTATGGAAAAATTTAAATTATTGACATTAAGATCATTTTGATTTTTGATGAGAACAAATGCACGTATTGACATGAACCAAAAACCAAAATGCAAACAATATTTGCGGCTTAATGAAAACTGATACTGTGAAGTACTTTTGCTTCTTAATTATTTCACAGGGTGTTTTAACACTAGACAGAAAAAATTATAATCAAAGAAAATTTTTTTGTTATTTTTTAATGTACGCAGATGACTTAAAAGTTTTTCATGTGGTCACTAATCACTCAAATGCCTTGCTCATTCAACAGGACCTAAATAATCTTTTTTCGTACTGCCAGCGTAACTGCCTCTACCTTAATCTTAAAAAAATGCTACACTATTACGCTTTCTAGAATATAAATAAAATGTTATCAAATTATTCCTACTATCAACACTATATCACTAACAAGAGTATATATCGTAAAAGACATAGGTATTTGTTTTGACTGTAAAATGTTATTTGATCACCAATATGTTAGATTGCCCAAACTGCAAACGCATGAAGCTAAGTGACAGAATACATACAGCTAGGGATCCAAAATGTCCAGCGTATCTACAAAAACTAGACAAGCTTCGACAACACACAAATTATGATTGTGGTGGAAACAATTTTTTATAGATAACTCGGGGACATCAGGTGAGACAAACGAATCCAAATACCCCACACAAACCCGAACAAACCAAGCAAACGGCAATAAAGGAAAAAAATGTCAACAATCACTCAGCATTATTCATCAGAATGTGCAATCTATTGGTAATTGTATAGATAGGTTAAATCATATGCTACAAGAACACTCAGAATGTACTATTCTCTGTATTACCGAACACTGGAAAAATGCTGAGAGTCTTAAGACGTTTGCCATTGAAGATTTTAAATTAACAGCAAGTTTCTGCAGAAAAGAAGGGTACGGCGGTGCAGCTATTTATGTGCAAAAAGACATTAAAGTGAGAAATCGAAAAAAAGTTAATTCTCTTTCAATAAAAAATCACTTTGAGTGCGCGTGTGTTGAGTGTGATCTGGGAAGCGAACAGTTTATCATTATAGCAATTTATAGGCCACCCAACGGTGATGTAAAACTATTTTTTAAACAGTTGGATGCGTTACTTGCCCAATTAGTAAGTGAAAATAAAAAATTATTTGTAGCTGGGGATTTTAATCTAGAACTATTACAAAACAATAACAATAAAATTGACTTTTTATCAATTATGAACTCTTATAGATTGTATCAGACAATTTTTGAAAATACACGAATCACGCCCACATCCAAAAGCTGTATAGATAACATTTTTTGTAATATTTCAAGATGTAACCTAAATACTTTTATTCTGCATAATTCGATATCAGATCACACCGCCCAGAAGGTTGTCTTTGAATGTAAAAAAAATAAGACTTTCAAACCATATTTTAAAAGATTCTTTCCCGAAAATGACAAAGAAATGTTTGTCAATAAACTAAAACAACAAGATTGGTTAAACGTATATAAAGCGGATCGATCCGATGTAAATCAACAATGGTCAATTTTTATGAACGATTTTGTAAATTTATTTAATGAATGTTTTCAGAAAAAATTAGTTAATAAAAAAAACAAGAAAAACCGTTTATATAAAAATGACAATAATATTAGGGAAATAAAAAATAAATTGGATATTCTTCTACAACTGAAAGATTTAAGTACTGATTATAAGAAAATGTATATAGCCGTTAAGAAAGAGTATGACGGTATGTTAATTAAAAGTAGGTCCGAAAATTACGCAAATAGGATAAGAACTTCGGATAACAAAAATAAATGCATGTGGTCTATCTATAACGAAATCATAGGAAATTCTGAGAAAGAGGACACAATGGTTTCTGGAAATGCAGAGGATAATGCAAACGATTATAATAAGTTTTTACTAAACATTGTTCCAAATCTTATAAACAAGTTACCTTCAACAGAATGGAACTGCAATATTCAAAAAAATCAAAACTCTTTAAAGATAAAATTTGTAACACCAAGGGAAATATTAAGGTTAAGTCAAAAAATAAAAAGTAAGCACAGTAGCGGAGATGACGAAGTTCCTACTAGTCTAATAAAAATAAGTATTCCAGCAATCATTGATGTCCTTTGTTACATAATTAATAATTCACTACGGGAGGGCATTTTCCCTGACCAATTAAAATTAGCTGTGATTAAACCATTATTCAAGAATAAAGGAGATGCAGAAAAGCTGGACAATTATAGGCCCATTAGCCTGCTTCCGGGTTTCTCAAAGTTATTTGAACTAGTAATGTGTGATCAATTAATTGAGTTCATGGAAAAGGAAGAACTTCTTTCAGATAATCAGCACGGATATCTCAAAGAAAAATCTATTCAGACAGCTGTCTTTCAATTCACTCGGGCAATTCTGAGAAATCTGGAAAAGGGCGACATGGCAATGGGAATATTCCTGGACTTGTCAAAGGCATATGACTGTTTGGATAGAGATTTACTTATAAAAAAACTTGACTTATACGGGATAAGGGGAAATGCTCTCAAGTGGTTTGAGTCGTATTTGAGTCACAGGACTCAAAGAGTGATCATTGTAAAGGACGGCAAAAACTCGAAATCCGAAATATTGCAAAATACAGTGGGCATTCCACAGGGAAGTATACTGGGACCAATTTTATTTATAATTTTTGTAAATGATTTGAATTTTGAGATAAACAATCCTCATTGCAGTGTAACGACATACGCTGATGATACTAATTTATTGGCGGGAGGCTTACAAATTGATGACATAGTAAGTAACTCTTCCGATATTTTTCTTAAATGTAAAACATGGTTTGATAAAAATAAATTACTCTTAAATAAAGAAAAAACTAGTATAGTGTTGTTCAAAACAAAGCTATGTAGGAAAGAAGTGCCAGAAGTGGTGACAATAAATGACAATGAGATTACCAGACAGAAAAGTACAAAATTTCTTGGTATTCATGTTGATGAGTTCCTAGATTGGTCACAACATATTGATTATCTTAGTGGCAAACTAAATCAAATGTGCTATTGCCTCCGTATAGTTTCAAAATATTTGAATGAAATTGCTAGAAGAACACTGTATTTTGCAAATTTTGAATCAGCGGCGAGGTTTGGAATTGTTTTTTGGGGAGGAAACTCTAATATTCAAAAAATTTTTGTAATACAGAAGCGTGTTTTGAGAATACTATATAATATGCAATTTTTAGAGTCATGTAAGGGTGTTTTTAAGTCTAAAGGAATATTAACAATTTTTGGTATATACATCTATGAAACTATTCTATTTTTTTATAAGAATAAAAATAAGTTTTATGTACATAATCAGCATAATTATGACACTAGGACTAATGACCTAAATTATCCTGTTCATCGTTTAACATTATCAGAAAAGAGTCCATACTACATGGGGATTAGGTTTTACAATAAGCTAACCATGGAGATTAAAAACATAAATACTGAAAAATTATTTAAAAGGCAGTTAAAAACCTTACTTGTGAACCTGGAACCATATAGTACAAAGGACTTTTTAGAAATGTGATTTTTGTAGTGTTTTTTTTTTTGTTGACGTCATTTCATTTTATATGCTTTGTACACTGTATAAACCTATGTAATTTGAAATAAAGGTGATTTCTATTCTTCTATTCTATCACCATATCCAGCAAATTACCCACAAAAGCTGAAAAATCACTTGGTTTTATTATAAGAACCTGTAGGGGTTTTAAACAAATAGAATCTTGTCGTACATTATACATTTCATATGTTAATAGTGTACTTTCATTTGGATCGGTGATATGGAATCCTCAATATGATGTATATATTGGTAAAATTGAAAAAGTCCAAGAAAAATTTATAAAATATCTATGCTGTAAATTTTATTTAAACGAAAACTTTACCTCAATCAAACGGAATTTAAAGTTATTATCACTTGAGGATAGAAGGCGACAGTACAGTAGAAGTACGACATAAAATTTGCCTACAAAATTCTCAACAACATGATGGATTCAACGCCAATTATTAATTTATTAAATATAAACATTCCATCCTATAACACGCGAAACAAGCTTTTTTCCATATACAACCCAGTACAACAAAGTATCACCCTAACTCGCCTCTGAATCGTTGCTGTAAATCGTATAATACACTTTCAAATTTGGTTCAACTGGATATCTGTTTTCTTTCCAAACAGTGCATTCAAAAAGTTTTATTTGGATCATATTGCATAGGAAGTATCTTACGAATTCAGTTTTAGTATCATAACTCTGATCAGTTAATATTTTGTTTAATATTTAATTTAAAAACATATTTTTATAGACCTTTATTTTTTTATGTACCTAAGTAAAACTGCTATAGTGTTAAAATTATATATCCTTTTTATTTAGTGAATATTGTTCCTGGGTTCGTCCCGTTTGTATTCCTTAATTTAAAATAAATAAATAAATTAATTTTTATTTATTTATCTTATAAATGACAAAATATAAAAAATTTAAATTTGGTACTTATGTATAATAGGCACTTTAAAAATAGTCAATAGAAAACTGAGGTTGGTATTTAAAAAAATATGATATCATCATATTATCTCTAATTTGGACAAACTCACACTATACAAGCGTGTATTCGGAAGTTCTTACCAAATGGGAAACTTTTTTATTATTAATTTTACGAAAAAAATTATTTTTTATAAAAAGCTCTGCATGGTCTAAAACCTAAAATACAACCATCAAATATCGAAATTTTCCAGTCATATACGAGGTTTGTCAAAAAATGTGAATTTTTCCCAACAATGTGAATTTTTCCCAAGAGTAAAGTACCTTTTTTTGACATTATCAAAAATTGTTATTAAAAAAGTTGATCAGAACTAAAAACCACGTCTAAATATGCAATAACACGAATTAAATTAATTAAATAATTAAAAAATTAAATAATTAATAATAAATCAATAAAATAATTTTTCAACATAAATGCGTATAATTGCACATTTAGCCGTAGTTTTTAGTTCTGATCAACTTTTTTTAATAACAATTTTTGATAATGTCAAAAATAAAGGTGCTTTACTCTTGGGAAAAATTCACATTCTTGGGAAAAATTCACATTTTTTGACAAACCTCGTATATGACTGGAAAATTTTGATATTTGATGGTTGCATTTTAGGTTTTAGACCATGCAGAGCTTTTTGTAAAGAATAATTTTTTTTCGTAAAATTAATAATAAAAAGTTTCCCATTTGGTAAGAAGTTCCGAAGACACTCTGTATAGGTATCTTGCCACAGACAATTTCTATATTATTATCAAAATAATCTAATTTGGTAACTTGATCATTTAAATTAAAGCAGAGTCCGATCAATAACAGTTTTAATCAAAACTCTTTTAATTTTTTTTTTGGTTTACCTACAACCCATTAATAGCGACAACAATACTTGATTTTATTTGGTAGCGTCATCCGTAAGAATTATCATTCGCAAAACAATTTGATATAATATATCATAATCCTTGACAGTGATTCACTTGGCACTTACACAAATTCACTGCCGCCACAATCACCAAAATCAAAATTGTCTTTCCCATGGTCGCCGACCCGTAACGTGTGTCTTGCAAAACAATAGTACCCTAACTGGCTTACATCGACTGCTGTCCCACCTATTTATATGGTAGTATTCAAATAACATGGTATAAGACTGGTCTCACATCAGATACCAGCAGGAGATTCCGCAGTTTTTTCCAGCGTGCAGATATTAAGCAGGATATGTTATTCGAAGAAACCAAAAAGGTTAAAATGTCTATATTATATGAATCATTTCTTAACAGGTCATGCATGGTCGCATAGTGATAAAACTTAGAGCCTTTGGGTTTTTTTTTAATATTCGAATTTTGTTAATCCCCTGACCTGATTAACCCACAACCTTTAGATTTAAGGCTGTCAACCGTCCCGCATTTTGCGGGACGGTCCCGTATTCTTTAGAATTGTCCCGGCTCTAAAATTTTACCTAAAATCATTTGCATTTGTTAAATCTGTCCCGCAAGTCCCGGAATGAACATATTATTTTGCAAAGCATCATATGCAATAGTTATCGACATTAAAAATATTGATGGATTTCGCCCAACCCAAATTTGAAAAATATGGTTTTAAAAATAATAGAATATTTGTTTAATATCTTGTTTACATTTTTTTTGTGTTTAAATTAATAATTAAATTTGTATTTAAATTAAATAAATTTTACTTTTGTTGTTCTATTCAATTAAATTAAAGAATAATATGATGGCCCAAGGGGTGGTCGACCCTAACCCTATACAAGTTTACATGTAATGGTGAAAAAGCGAATATTGTCCAGGATTGTCCTGCTGTCCCGCATTTGTCATTTTAAAAAATGGCAGCTTTGCTTTAGATCCGTACAGCTGATCAGAGGCATGTTTGATTTGCTGACTTAGATCGATCCGGATCGATCTTACTGATTCTAACTGATCTGACTTGTATTCGATTGGCAACTGATTTTTCCCCTACTACCATCAAAGTGATCCCAAGTGAACGTGGGAAATTGTAGAATCACCAAAAATCGGATCACTTGTTTTTTTTTTGCTTACTTTATGGTTTTGGAGGTTATAGTTCCATTTTGTCACTGTTTTTAGATTTTCGTTATTGATTATGTCGTTTTTTAAGAAAATAAGCTATGATATGGATGAATTACGTCTTGTTGAATCCATCTAGGAAATAGTAATTTATAATAATAGTGTTATTCAGGTCGAGACAAGCATTTCCAGGGCGTGCCGTATAGGCGAGTCCTGGAAGCTTAGAGAGACCTGCAAAACCCTAATTTTCGGTTTTGTGATGTAGGGGAGAGTGGGGCATAGTGAAATACCTAATACTAAAATGGCATTAACACAGATTATAGTAAACTCTGGCGAATGCGATTGTTACAATATATGTGTATGTATGTATATCTCGTTTTTTTCGCATTTGCTCGAAAAATACCTCCGTTGACAAAATTCCACTTTGCCCCAGTGCATGGGGCAAAGTAAAATAAAATTAAAAATTGTATTTAGGGTTTATTAATAAACATGAAACTCAAAAATTGGTGAAATATTTTGTAAAAAACAAATTATTAAATCTAAATAAATTGAATTTTTCCATGACAAAGAAATGTAAATTTATTTAAAAGGCCCCTGATCTCCGATTTAAAAATCCTGCTTCTATGTTCAATTTCTGGAAACTCTATTGCTTCGCATAAATTTGGCACTATAAGAGTATTTTTGGTTTTCGGGGTAAATTTCAGTGATTTGGGCTATATATTCTTTACCAGACCTTATTTTTTCCTCTTTTAACCCAACTAGCACAAAATTACCGAATTTTTGTTGTTTTTTTTTGTGAGCAAAGATATAATGGGGCAAAGTGGAATAGTATTTCAAATTGCCCCATAAGCAAAATTCCACTTTGCCCCATCAGACACGAATTTCTTTATTTTCAAATAAAACTTTTAAAATTCAACCTATTCAATTTTTAATATTTCGTAAAAGATAACCCATATCCGTTATGTTTTAACACAAAAAAATTAACAAGATAACATTAAACTATATAAATAAAACTTCCTTATACATCACCTTAATAGTTTACACTTAAAAGCGCGAAAATCTTAAAATCACTTGTAGGACCACGTGCGTCTCGGTAGCAAACCCAAACTATACTGGCATTATAATAACTCCCCCACTCTGCATTTCAACATGTTGGCACCCGTTTGTCGAAAGGGGTGCGTTCACAATTTACATATTTCACTTTGCCCCGCTATTTCACTTTGCCCCACTCTCCCCTACAATATTTTTTTTAAGACCGACACATCGATATACATTTAATTCTTTATTTTATTTTATATTATTTTTAAATGCGTCGTATGACTTCTCGTAACGGGCTTTTGATTTTACTAGCAATATATCTTAAGTCGCATTTCTTGCTGCTTCCAAAATTTCGTCTGGAATCTCATTTTCCGTGTCGGATAATTCAAAATCTGAATTCATATTTTTAAATTTGCGCACTCACGAAACAATTTGACATAAGCAACAAATTAAAAATTAACGTACTGTCACTAGACAATACATCGAAATGTTGTTATCAGTTATATAATCTCCCTAGCAGCAGAATTATCGGGAATTAATTCTGCTGCGTGGGAGATTCGGTAAGAAAATTTTATAAATTGGAGTTTCTTTTAATGTTCCTGAAATGTTAGTAATAAACCTTAGTTACTAACAAGTAAAATCAACTTCTATTGTAAAAATACAGTGCGTCATATTAAACTAAACTCATCGAAAATATGTTTTTTAAAGTTATATTTGAATTTAAAACTATAAAGACATTGGATTTCAGATAACAAAAATTTGTTATTTAATGTTTCTCACATTTTAGTAATAAAAATGAGTTATTAACTGCTCAATTTCTTTAGTAATCGAACTTGCTGATTCATTACCAAAACGAATAATTTTTTACACAATATTATTGTAACAATAAATATCACGGGTATAACTAAAAAACTGATTGTTACTTGCTGGTTTGTCTCACCTGTCACTTCGAAATGACTTGACATTTGAATTAAAATTAAGTCGTAGAAGTATACCTAAGAAAAATGATCACTTATTCATTTCATTAGGTTAATAGGCTATAGACTATCGCGAAAATTTCATAAATTTATTTTCAACCAATCAGAAGGCTCCTTTTTGTTTGCGTTGCTTATAGCGACGGGAGACTATCAACAGTAATATCACAAGACCTCGTATTTTATCGGTTAAATTTTTCAGCTGTCACGAAAACTTTTTTGTTTGGAAATTTGGAAATGTTTATTCTGATTAGATCATGAGAGCGAAGCTCGAGGGATTTAATCTTTGAATAAACATGCCCAAAGTTCAACGAGTAAAATTGCCAAAAAAAGTTTGAGTGAAAAATGGAAAATTTAACCAATAAAAAAATGATGGTCGAGTGATATTTGGCACGATTAATTCGTGAACCCCAAATCTCCCATCCATATCTATTAAGTAATAATGTTTTATATATTTCTTTAGGTAGCCTGCGGTGTATTACTTGGAATAGTTATTTTTAGTAAAATTGCATAACATACCACTCAACGAAAACTGTTTACTTTACTGCTGGCAACCAAACATACAATTATAATTAGGTTTATAATTGTATGTTTGGTTGCCAGCCTTATAAGCAGAAGTCAAAATTTTAGATCAGTTCCATATTAAATGACATTTGATAAGCATTTTTTAAATGTGGTGTAATTTATAAAGAATAGCAACTTTATTGGAATAAACATAGGCATGGGTGCATTATAATATAAAAACAAGTAGGTAAATAAATATAGTACTAATGTTATTGTAATAAAACATCAGAAATTATCCGAAAAGTTATAAAAAAATAATTGACATTGATTTATACTTCGAAATATTGTGATAGAACTAGACGGGCCAATGGCGACGTTTAATCGTTAAAATCCCACGTAGTTTTATCACTATTATACTAGATGATTGGTTAAAACGAGACGGTTTGATTGGACGAAATGGCGAAATTGACAGGTGTACGAAATAATCGCGATAGTCTATAGCCTATTAACCTAATAAAATTAATAAGTGATAATTTTTCTGTCAAAAATGAAGTGCTTTATTTTTTATGGCAAACGTCACTCAGAATAAAATCAAAATACATTTTGTTGCTAACTTATAATTTTTATTGAGAATAGGTCGTTGGTCTCATCATCTCATCATATTAAAAGAAACTTCAATTTATGAAATTTTCTTACCGAATCTCCCACGCAGCAGAATTAATTCCCGATAATTTTTTTCTCGGTTTCAATCATGTTTTTGTTGATAGAAAATTTTCCTCGTCTTCGACCAACTGACAATATACCTTTATTGTTGTATAACCGAGCAGTATAGCAAAAAACACAACCATTACACAAGGGCGGATCCAGGGGGGGGGGGTCATGGGGGTCATGACCCCCCTCCCCTGGGCGGTTTACATTTCAACATACGTAGAAACTATTGTGGAGTCAAAAAGAGTAAGTTCATAACCCAGTGAACATTTTTTCTACAAATTGAAAACACTGTTATTTTACGGCGTCGTGCAAAAAGGAACTCGTTACCTACTCATTTTCATTGTAAAAGGAACTTCATTAACAAGATTATAATTTAGGATTATCTCTAAAAAATGTACTAATAAAATCTCTAGTTTCAGGAGTTGGTTTTCTAAACCTACGTTATTTTTTCATTAAAAACTCGGCGACTGCCGGTCTTAGATCAAAATGGGCTGTTCCAACTCCATTTAATGACACTAAGAGGCGATCATTCATTATATCTTCATTTAATGAAATTCTTCCTGGCGTTTTTAATTTGTTGTAATGGGAAATAATCCTCTCAGTAGTCATTGAATGAGGACTTATTAGCAATTACGAGACTAAAAGCTGTTGTAATATATCCTTAGTGCAAACTATGTTTTCTTAATTTATTAGCAAGTCTAGTGCCTTTATCGGGAGAATCAATCTCTGAAATTTCTTGGATTAAAGGCCAGCAATCACACACGTATGTCGCAAAATTGGACACTTCCTCTGAACCGAAGAGATTCTCAACTAATGGTCGGCCTGCGGATATCATTTCAGCTTCGGCACAAATCTTCCTAGAGGGTCATAAACCCTTCCTAGAGACAATTAAAAAGGCGCCGCTAAAGCAGAATTAAAAAACATTAGATCAAAACCTTATTACGTCATCCCATTATCCGCGCGATTCTTTTATTAGTCAGCCTTAACGGATTATATTATTTTTATTATCTTTGTTTTAATAAACTAAATAGACAAGAACAGCTTAAAAATGGAAAACAACCCGCCCGAAATTCCGGTAGTCGCGGCGTTCGACTGAATAACTGGAACCCATAGGTCGAGGCAAATGTTACATCAGTGAGTATATTCCCGTGTTTTCATTAAAGAGCGTATCTTGTTTATTTTCTCAGTAAATAGGTATTTGAAAATTTTAAAAACTGAATCCGTAGAAAATTTTATTTTTTTTTTCTCTATGCGATAAGTTAAAAATCAAAATTTAGTGAAAAAGTCCCCACCCCATGGGGGTAATTGAGCGGGAGTAATTGATAGCAAACGGTGGGGAATTATGAGCGTTATAGAGTAGTTAGGTAATGAAGGCAGAATGAAGTTAAACAAAAAAAAATATTATCAAATAAAAGCCTATAATATACATATATGTTTGTTAAGACGGCGTCAAACCATGAAAGAGTAGCAAGAGTCAGGATGTACTCCTTTAGTTGAAGTTCAATGGAAAATATTGACGTTCGACCGAGTCGTGTGGTTTTTAAGTTTTCTGACTTTTTTGTTCAATTATTAATGTCGACTCTGGTATATTAAAGGCTCGAGCAACTTCTCTTCTCTTCTCAACTACCGTGTGCAATTTCATTTAATGCTATTTCATTTTTTCAGGATCCCAGGACTTTTTTTGTGTCTTACGTATGTAGTTTTGTGGCAGCTGTAAACAAAAAAATGTATTATTTAAAGTAATAATATTTGTAATTTAATTCTGTGATGGGTAATTGTGCGCATAATGCGTACAATTCCCCACACTACATTACAAGTAGAAAAACAGTCGTTACAAAAAAAAAATCTTTACAGTAAGTTATCGTACATCAAAAGACGCCTAAAACTATAATAATAATGGCTATACCGTGCGAGCAAAAATTATTTGCATCAAAGAGGGCTTGGATTAAAAAACGTAGGGCTTGGTTTAGATCACAATGATATGGGGACGATATATCTAACCAAATCTAGGTCTAGGTTAAAATTTTGTCAAATTCATATTAGGACATGATATGCCAAACTAATGAGTAATAAAATAAGTAGACAAATACAAATTTATTTTTGTTGTTTACAAAATTAACAAAGGAAGAATATACAGAAAGAAAAAGAAAAATTTACATAAATTTTTGAAATTCGCCACCGCCATGCTCCAATCATAAATTCACACTTCTCTTCATATTTTCGAAAATGTTAAAGTGTGTGAAGAAATGTTACCATATTCTTGGATAATCCTTTCTTGTAATTGTTCTAAATTTGCAACTGGTGCTTTAAATGAGGAAAAACGAAGTAATCCATAACCGTTAAACAAGGTGATCTAGGTGGGCATTCAATGTCTGATCGAAAACTGATCAATCTATCGTCGAAAAAATTGCGTAAGTAGTTAATAGTTTCGGCGGCTGTATGGGCGGTTGCACCGTCCTGTTGAAAATATCCAAAACGTAGTTTGTCGTCAGGTAATTGCTCCACAAATGGATTCAAAATATTGTCTCTATACCGCTGTGCTGTAACTATGTCATGGAAAAAATAAGGACCAACAATTCTTCTTCGGTAAACAGCTAACCAGACACCAATTTTTTGAGGGTGCAATGTGAACTCTACAAAAAAATGGGGATTTTCACTATTCCACATGCGTGTATTCTGAGTATTCACATAACCGGAGAGGTAGAACCAGGCTTCAACCAAAAAAAAATGTGAGGTCTAATAAATCATTTCTTTCCAATAAATTTTGGATAAACCATTGAGAGTAATTCCTGCGTCTTTCAAAATCTGCGGCTTGTATTTCTTAGACTACTTGCTCTTTAAAAGAAAATAAGCTGCTTCTTAAGAATAGTCCTGCATCTTCCATAAGATCTTCCCACTTCTTGGGACAGGCATCTTATACAAATACGCTTCAACCATGAATGTTTTGTGCTGTTCCGTAGAGCCCGTTGTGTGAAAAATTAGCGATGAGTCAAATTACTTGTAACGACTGTCAAAGATGACGGAATAACTGATTGATTGTTACTTCAGGTAGTTACTGACACCCAACAGGTATTAAGCTCTACGGCTAAGCATTACGTCCTTAGATGCAAGGTCCTCTTTGATGCAGATAATTTTTGCTCGCACACTGAGGAAAATTTCTAATAGCCCTTATTAGAAATCGACTTACCGTAGCTAGAAATCGTAATAACATAGGGGACAGATCATGTCCGTTGTTGCCGTTATTAAAATGAAAGTGCTGGAACAGCCGACTTACCACAAGTAGCACATCACATAAGTCATTTTGAGTTTGCGGTGGTTACCTAACAGGCTTTCCTACCATTACCAAAAAAAATTGTTATCAGTATTATTGTTATTTTTAATAGGAGATTCATAGTTTAGTTAGTACAACAAATTAAGTTGTTGTGGTTACTACTGTGCTATTTACCCTTATAAACAAAATTTACTTAATGGTAGTTAATTTTTATACTATTGCAGTTATTTATAGGACCTGTAAAAACTAAATAAATTGCTGTAATAAGTAGTGCGTTGACTTGTCTTAAGTAATTGTTGTGTTTGCTACAGCAATGATTTTTGACTTAAAAAACGACGTTAAAGTTTGCATAATTAGGGAGTTTTTGCATATATTTCCTTTTTTTCCAGGTCAGGTAAGATTTTTTTTAGGCAAAGCCTGAAAGATAACTTATAGTGCGAAACTAGAGGTAGGTACTCACATTATATAGGTTATACAGGTAAGCATAAAAAAACTTAATGTAGGTAAGTATAGTTATTTAAATTTTATTAAGCCATAATAATATAGTTATACATTTTTTAAAAACATTAACAGAATAAGTATTACCACAGGTATTACTTATTAGTTTACTGAAGCTTTTGGTCAACTTTTAATTGAAAAAATTTAAGTTTTTGATGAGTTTCCGTTTATTAATTTTTTTAAACCATTCTCAGAACTACAAACAATAAAAATATTTTAATTTAATTATATAAAAATAAAACCTATTTGGAACATACCTTGATTATAGGTACTTAAAAATATAATTTACATTATTTATATTTTCAAGATTTATTAAATATTAATTAATTGCCATTTCCCTAGTAGGTCCTTAAAGTATGTTCCAAATAAGTTTTATTTTAGTTAATTTATTATTCAAATAAATATATTTTTAATGGTTTGTAGTTCTGAAGATGCTTTAAAAATTATAATAAATCAAAACGTTAACAAAAATATAATATTTTTTAATTAAAAATTGACCATAACCCAATTTTACTTATTTAACAGTAAATAATCATTAAATTAAAGTATAGTTTTAAATAATAATATCAAATAATATACCGGGTGACAACGAACTTGATAGCTTTATAGCCTTCATTATAAGTCTCACGATATGTCCCTCTCGTATTTTTTTTATAAACTTCCGGTTAAACCGGACTAGAAAGAAGGTAAATATACTTCCGGTAAAAATATACTGGTCGCCTCACTTCAAATGAGAAAATTAGAATCACTTCCAGTTAAACCGAATATGATTTTAAAAGTATGATTTTATTAAAAACTACGCACTTAGAAATTTCCTGAAATTTGAAAAAAGTTTGTATATTAATAAAACTACGGAAAAAATAGGGGTAACAATATTCGTTATCACCCGGTAAAACGTTAACAGTAAAAAACTTGACATCATAATGTCAAATAATTAAAAGTACATGTAAACTTACATGATCAAAACAATCACTAAAAAACTTGACATCGTATACTTAACTAACATAAAACGTAAACCTTACAGATAAAAATAATCCCTTGAAACCTTAACATCTTAATATGTTAACTACTGAAAAGTACAGAACGTAAACCTACGAGATCAAAATATGTCAACTAATAATATAGTAATTATGCTATACATAAAAGAAATAGAAAAGACAATATTCGGTACGAATGTATGGATATATATATTAGTTGCCATAGAGCGACCGGTATCAGAAATATTATTGTTTCTAATATTATAGATACCAGAGAGAGTATAGCAAAAATTACGAAATACAGTAATTAGGTACGTTTGCTATAAACAAGTATAAGAAATCACTTTTAATACAATATAACTATTTTCGGTTAAATACTAACTATGGTTAAAAATTTGTTTGTGAATATTTGCATTAAAAACACATAATTAAATTACTACCAAAATTACGAAAAACTTACCTCCAACAAGAACACAAATCACACCATGTAAAAAATCACAGAACAATTAATACCACCACTCAACCCACGGCCTAATAGTAAAATGGGGATGGGCATAGGGTACGGCACGAGGCACGAGTCGACCCGCCAATCCCGCCATAATTTGTCAACACGAATACGTCCCGACGGGTCACGAAAATATTCGAACAGCCGGCAGGTCCAAATCCATAGTTGTCAGATATATTTTTTTTGCTGCTGCTGTTACTGTTTTGACTTGTAGCTATTTAGCTGGTAGCTGCAGTAAGTAAAGGGATATTAATTTGGCTGAGATTGTAAGTACAGCTACATATTTAGTTGTAGTACCTAATAACGAATTTTCAGTTGTAACCATAATACAAATCATTAGTTGCCTTTACCAATAACGATTCAAATAAAAAAGTTCATAAGCTTAAGTAAACCTATGTAGTTATAGCTATTAAAAAATAATAACCGTTGCAATTATTTAAGCTATGGTTATTAAAAATTTCCAGCACAGAAATTTAGCTGGCCCTGTTTTCTCAGTGCACGGTATATTAGGGGAGATTGCCCCAGTGGCGGACACCTAAGCTTTTAGCTACTTTTTTCAATAACCTTAATACATTTTAGAAAAGTAAAAATTGTTTTTAATAGGGGGCCATATATGTAACAAGGTGGTAAACATATTAAACGATCTACTTTTAACATAGTGACATACTTTTGAATTTACAAAAGTTATGCAATTGACACCCCTCAAAAAACTGTCCCCAGTACCGGACAGTATATATTTCATAATAAAACTAGATTATTTATGGCTGAATAGCTGCACAGCTCAAGCCAAAAAAAAAAAAAAAAAAAAAAAAAAAAACTAGATTATTTTACAAAAATCTTTTATTTCAATAATAAAGGTACCATTTTAACAGCCTTTTCTTGTCGAAGAGCTTTAACACGGTCCCCCAAGGAACTTTTGGACACAGAAAAGTAGGAGGCGGCTGTTCTTGTACTAAACTTTCCAGACATCACACCATCAACAGCTTTTTTCATGCTGGCCTCATCCCATTTATCTTTTATATTGTTTGGCATTTTTGATAAATCTGGAAAATCTAAGTACCTAGTTTTTCAAAATATAAACCGTATTATGCATTGAAAAAGCTATTTATATTCTGTCCGGTACTGGGAACAGTGGCAGTGTCCGGTACTGAGGCACCGCTCCATGCTAGAAAAAAACGTTACTTCTAAAAGTACACAAATATTTTCGTAGGTTTGCTGGCATTTTTGCTGCCTCTATTAAAGTAAAATTTAAACTAATTAATAAAAAAATTATTAAACGTACCTTTAGATACATAAAAGGTACAGTGCAGTTTAGGTATGTCAGGATAAAATAGCTAAAATCACTCATATGTTTACAAAACGGCGACAGACAAGCAAATGGCGCGAAACACAATCCGCATGTGTGATGTCACAACAGAATATAATACAGAGATACTGCCTTATAGCGCAGGAACCGCCAAACCGGAACTGTCCGGTACTGGGAACTGTCCGGCGTTGGGGCAGTGTCCCCTACTTTATTTAAAATTTACTCGGCTTTTAACTGGTTTCTAAACTACATCCATTATTGTTTATATTCACAATGTGTTAAAAAAAATTGTATAAAAATTATAAAAACTCCAGAACAACAAGGCGACACTAAATTCGCAGTTTTTTTTTAACATGAGTTAGCTAAAGAGTCGATTAATATTTTTATTATTTATTAAAGTTTTGTGTTACATTTAGGTAGTAACGTCACTATATTTTTTTTAACTTACGTAACGACCAAAATTTAACGTTTAAATGTCGACTCTTTGGTGACGTCAATAGTACGGCATTATAATTACGTCAAAATTACGTACTTAATTAGTCGGATGACGTCCAATGACCAAATATCCCCTAAAAATAACGTAATTTTTTCGGTAGCTTGCTACTTGGGCAGTTGGACTGGTGAAGGGGGGAATGTGGCCAGGCATGACCTCCTGAGGGATTATAATAAAGTGATAACAAAAAACATATTGTTAAATAATAAATCGTGTCAAGCACACACTTGAAATCCAGTTTTAAAATATCAAGTGTCTACTTTAATGTAGGCGCATTGTAAACAACTATGTTAAAATATTTCTTTATAAGTATATAAATAGCGAAGATTCCTATTGTTTGATGCATAAAATATATCTATTAAGGACAAATTTTGTATTCAATTTAAAATCATCGGCAATTTTCCTTGCTAATATTTAAATTTTTAGCTGTTCACCCTGTAACTATCTCGTTAACTGTTTAGGTACAGAAAACATTATAGCAACTTTACCTTGTTTGATTCCTAGAATTTGAAAATTCTGTAAAATAAATGTGGTATATTGAAAAAGGCACTACACATTTTCTTCCCGTTTTTTCACCTACCCTATAGAGTTAAAAATAATTTTATTTATATGCCATCTGTTGTAAGTTCTGTATTAATATTCAATTTTTAAATTACCAATTTTTTCTTATTTTATTTCTCATTTAATGAAATTTCGTTCTGAAATAACAATAATAATAACAATGTTTTTATTTGGACTAAAAGAAATATAACATAATACAGTAATGCATATTAAAATTAAAGAACGTTTTACAACAATATTAATTAATTTATTCATACTACAATTAGGCAGAAGTAAGTAATACTTTAAATCACTAATAATTAAATAACCAGCACATACCAAAGCAAAATACATTTAATAATATGAATATTAATAATTAATAACTAACTCTACTAAACTCTAGACATTAACAAATTTCATCTTTACTTCATTTTTGTAAATTAATTTTTTTTTATTTCATTTTTAAACCTATTACTGTTTCACTGTTTAAATCAGGCAAATTATCGTATTCTTTTACACCTTTAAACAAGATAGAGTAGGCCAAAAGATGTGTTGACGTCAATTAACAAAATGCAAATTTTTAGCCAAAATTTACTATTTACAACAGGTTAGCAGCTATTTTTTTTTATGATTTATTTTCGAAAATGTATTTAAAACCAAATATTGAAAATACATTTAATATTTAATTTTTTTTTGGCTTGAGGGAGGAGTGGATCGATGGAATGGTCAACACGATCCCCTAATCTGACGCCATTTGACTTCTTTTTATAGGTTATGTCGAAAATATTGTATACAAAACTAAACCCCTCGACTTAGCTGACGTAAGAAGAAGAATAACGCTTGCGATTCGATCAGCCGGAAATTTCTACTTAAGATTAGGATGTTGCCAAAACGTTTGCTGCGAGCATTTTTAATATCTTTTACATTAATTTTGTTTTTGTTTTTACATTATCAAGAAATAAACATTATTACTTATTAATTTTGAGTGTGTTGTTAATTTTTGCTCTAAATCTGAAAACACTTACTTAATATTCCCCAATCACTTAAAGACAGGTATAGGATATTGTACCGGGTGGTCAAATAAGCGAGGACGTCGGCTTTATCTCGGAAACCATTAAGTACAACTTTCGGAAAGATTTATTATGAGTAAAGTGGTCAAGAGAAATTGCTGGAAATTACTTTTAAGTTCCTCATTTCGCCGCAAGGGGGTACAATTAAAAATTGTTTTTTTAAATTCTAAATTTCTCCGAAAATTCCCATATTAAGGTATAACTTTGATTACATCATTGGAAAGCTTAGACAATTCTGCATCATTTTGGTTTAAGGCTCATTGGCGTACCGACCTTGATAAGAGTGGGAGAAGCTATTAAATGTGTAAACATTAAAATCGCTGTAACTTTTAAACCACTTATCCGATTTTACTAAATTTAAGCTTTTTTGGAAGACGAAAATAAGTATCTTCAATTGCCGTATCCAACAGTACATGATAGTATTTAATAAAATTGCTAGAGGGCGCCATTTGTAATAATAACAGTTTTTTTGATTTTATCCCGAAAATTTAAATCATACGGTATAACTATGACAGCATAATCAAAAAGTAGATGAAATTTGCAAGAAAAGATGTGAAGACCGCAGTTCGATATCTTTGTTCGTTTCAGAGTTATTGCCAAAACAATAATTTTTAATACAAATTGCGCCCTCTAACAATTTTATTAGAAACTATTGGATACGGCAATTGAAGCCAACAAAGCCAAACAAGATTAAATTTAGTAAAATCGGTTAAGTCGTTTAGAAGTTACAGCGATTTTAATGTTTACACTTTCACTTGATAAGAGTGGGAGAAGCTATTGAAAGTGTAAACATTAAAATCGCTGTAACTTCTAAACGACTTATCCAATTTTACTAAATTTAAGCTTGTTTGGAAGTACCTTCAATTGTCGTATCTAATGGTACAAGATAGTTTCTAATAAAATTGCTAGAGGGCGCAATTTGTATTAAAAATTATTGTTTTGGTTATAACTCTGAAACGAACAAAGATATCGAACTGCGGTCTTCACATCTTTTCTTGCAAATTTCATCTACTTTTCGATTATGATGTCATAGTTATACCGTATGACTTGAATTTTGGGGCTAAAATCGAAAAAACTGTCATTATTACAAATTGCGCCCTCTAGCTATTTTATTAAATACTATCGTGTACTGTTGGACACGGCAATTGAAGACACTAATTTTCCCCTTCCAAACAAGCTTAAATTTAGTAACATCGGATACGGCGTTTAGTAGTTACAGCGATTTTAATATTTATACGTTCAATGGCTTCTCCCACTCTTATCAAGGTCGGTACGCCAATGAGCCTTAAACCAAAATAATGCAGAATTGTCTAAGCTTTCCAATGATGTAATCAGAGTTATACCTTAATACGGGAATTTTCGGAGAAATTTAGAATTTAAAAAAACAATTTTTAATTGTACCCCCTTGCGGCGAAATGAGGAACTTAAAAGTAATTTCCAGCAATTTCTCTTGACCACTTTACTGAGAAAAAAATATTTCCGAAAGTTGTACAATTAATGGTTTCCGAGATAAAGCCGACGTCCTCCCTTATTTGACCACCCGGTACATGAATAGGTCTTAAATTTTCGGAAGAACTCAAAAATTGAATAATATACAGGGTGTTATACTTAAAATAAGAAAGTTGGTATTGGCTACTGTTAGATGAGACACCCTGCATAAAACGTTTTTATTGAAAAAAATGCGCAAATAGAAATACCAATCCACGTGTCCGAGCGTTTTTTCGGACACGCCCTCATGTATTTATCATCGAATTTATTCCATTTGGCTGATATACACTGTATAGTATAATTATAATATTCTCTGTTAAAACTCTTTAAAATTATTAAATGTTTTATTAACTCAAAAAATTTGCCATAAGTTTATTTACCCGATAACTAACTTATCAATGAAAGTTGTTTCCTAATTAGACTGCCCAATAAGGATCTAATGAATCATACAGTAATGACTGTAGTAATTTACCCAACTTGTTATACAGTGTGAGTTTGTAACTTGGAATGAATGCAGTAAATTCAGTGCATTTTTTAGAAAAATGCTTGGGCATGGATATTAATATTTTAAGCTCTTTTTAAAAACATATATTGATACATTGTGTTCCAAATTAGAGAAACGACGATATCGATAATTTTTTTAAATGGCAACCCTAATTTTTTATTGAGCATCTTTAAGGTAAGAGTATCAACATGCTTGCCAACCTATAACCTATTTCGCGTAGATTTATTTATGTTTTCTAGCTTTTATACAAAATTTAAAGAAAATCAGTATCGACTTGATATTCTATAGGTAATAATTGACATATTAAATAAATATTAAGGAATTTCATAACTTATTTTAAGAGAATTGTAAAGCGAAAAATATCGGGTGAGATTTTTTTTTACATTATTATGTCATTGTCACTCATTGTTCTTTCACTATACAATTCTTCCAAAATTAGCAATGAAATAAATTGATATTTTTTGTAATATATCAGATACTACCTAAATAATGTACCGACGATATTGATTTTCTTTAAATGTTAGTTATTAAAATAATAAACTCAAAAAATCAACGCGAAATAGGTTATAGGTTGGCAATAGATTGAATGACGTTGAAATTTCAACCTTAAAGGCCATATTATTAAGTTATACATAAATACCAGATTCAGATTAAATTTATTCTACTTACACATTATGATTTGAGGTTAACTAACTTAGGAGGCAGTTTACCTTAAATTTCAGACTACAAACATTAAATATAGGTATGAGAAAAATGTACCTCTTGCTGTGGATTGTTTGATTTATTCTGGCAGTTTATTAAAAATATTGATGCAGGCATTGTGGGGAGATTTTTTATATCGTGTTGAAGCGTGTCTAGGGACTATAAGGCCATTTGCGTTTCTTGTACCGTGCGAGCAAAAATTATTTGCATCATAGAGGGCCTTGCATCTAAGGACGTAATGCTTAGCCGTAGAGGTTAACACCTGTTGGGTGTCAGTAACTACCTGAATTAACAATCAATTAGTTATTCCGTCATCATTGACAGTTGTTACAAGTAATTTGATTCATCGCTAATTTTTCCAATTTCTTGAACAATTCACACAATGGGCTTTTTTGGATAGAGCAAACATTGGTATTTGCAAGCCCCTTTATAAACAAATGTAATTTGTGAATGCAGGCGAAGCTTACTGTTCCAGGCCCTTTCATTATCTACTTTGTACTCCTTTGTACCGTGCAAGCAAAAATTATTTGCATCAAAGAGGGCCTTGCATCTAAGGACGTAATGCTTAGCAGTAGAGATTAATACCTGTTGGGTGTCATTAACTACCTGAATTAACAATCAATCAGTTATTCCGTCATCTTGGACAGTCGTTACAAGTAATTTGACTCATCGCTATTTTTTCCAATTTCTTGAACAATTCACATAATGGGCTTTACGGAACAGCACAAAACATTCATGGTTGAAGCGTATTTTCGAAACGGGGTTAGAGTAAATGGTGAGTGGCGATACAATCCGGGTTTATGCAGGGACGATTTTCACGAACATTTTCCTAACGTTGCTTTTATCGCTGGGAATTTTTATTATTGCCTGAAAAGATCCGTGACTGTGTTTAGGGAAACAGGTTCTATACAACACAAAAAAGGAGCAGGAAGATCATCTGTGAGAACAGAAGAACTTGTTGCAAACGTTCGTGAAATAATGCAAAATACGCCAACAAATTGTATAAGACGCCTGTCCCAAGAAGTGGGAAGATCTTATGGAACATGCAGGACTATTCTTAAGAAGCAGCTAAATTTATTTACTTATAAAGTGCAAGTATTCCAAGAAATACAAGCCGCAGTTTTTAAAAGACGCAGGAATTAGTCGAAAATATGAAGAGAAGTATGAAAGACGAATGGCTTGGAGCATGGCGGTGGCCAATTTCAGCAATTTATGTATTAATTATTTTTCTTTTTCATTCTGTATATTCTTACTTTGTTAATTTTGGTAAAAGCAAAAATAAATTTGTATTTGTCTACTTATTTTATTACTCATTAGTTTGGCATATCATGTCATAATATGAATTTGACAAAATTTTAACCTAGATTTGGTTAGATAATATATATCGTTCCCATATTATTGTGATCTAAACCAAGCCCTACGTTTTTTAATCCAAGCCCTCTTTGATGCAAATATTTTTGCTCGCACGGTAGGATAGTTGTGATTGTTTCTGTTTTTTTGGAATTCGTTCTTGTTCTTGTGTATACATATGTGGAACACTTAAGGATGTATATTTTTAATTTACCCAATTCCAAATTTTTATTTTTTGCCATTTATAAGATATTAAACAAACAAAAATTAATCAATTGAAAAATAAATATATCCTTCTATCCATCTATAGGTTTTCGTCAAGTTTTCAATATTTCTAATTACTTCGGAAGAAATTAGCATACACTCATGTCTTATTCGTGCTGTCAATATCTTATAAATAACAAGAAATATAAATTTCAAATATTTTTACTGATGTAGGTATAACGTAATATTATGCACTTTAATAATACTTAGACAATAAAAAACTAGGGTTGCCATTTAAAAAATTACCGATATCGTCATATCGCTAATTTGGAGCACATTGTATCAATTTTTTTTTATAAAAAAAAGAACACAACTTAAGATGTCAATACAAGTACCCAAGACGGCATCAGTGGCTCTGTGGTTTACGCGGCAGTCGCTGAGAACTCTAGGACGAGAGTTTGTGGGTTCGTATCCCACTGCCGGCAAACTGGTTCGAACCCGGTGGATTTTAGTGGTATAAGTCTTGACGTGGGTTCAACGTCGAGCAAAAATTAAGGAAGAGTGAAAAATGTATCATCCCTCAAACCCACCCCATTCACGCCAGTAACCAGGCCGGATGAGATAGCATATATCGTGGGGTGTTGGGGAAGAAACACACTCCCCAATCGGTAAGTCATAGAAAGCGCGAAACCAAGGATTGATAACCCTTGGAGGATGCTTTATATGACTGAGGATCGTGGTTTGAAGCCACGTTAAACCGTAGGTCCCCTCGGAAATAGCCCTGGCAACGAACGAAGAAGAAAAAATCCGAAAATAAAAACAACCAGTGCCCAAGTAATTTTTCCAAAAAATGTACTGGATTTACTGCATTTATTCCAAGTTACAGACTCACACTGTATATAAGTATTCTAGTATAGATTTAAATAATGAACATTACAATAATAATAATTATAGTAAGACAAAAATAATCTATTATAAGCGTGTACGTAACCCAGTTGCAATTTCTTTACAGATCCGTGAGCACTAAATTATTTTGTAGGAAGGTAATAAAAATACTGTCCTTACTTCCATATTAGATTCAGATCAGTTAGTTAATCGTATTGTTTGAAAACATGACCAACAATTATATTAATAATGAATACTCAATGTAAATAGGATAAAATTAATCTTTGCCTAGAGTATTTTTAGGAAAATTGTTTTTATAATTTCATCCTATCCATTTTCTTTTAATACCGTGCGAGCAAAAATGATTTGCATCAAAGAGGGCTTGGTTTAGATCACAATGATATGGGGACGATATATCTAACAAAATCTAGGTTAAAATTTTGTTAAATTCATATTATAACATGATATGCCAACCTAATGAGTAATAAAATAAGTAGACAAATACAAATTTATTTTTGTTGTTTACAAAATTAACAAAGTAAGAATATACAGAAAGAAAAAGAAAAATAATTACTTGCACTTTATAAGGAAATAAATTTAGCTGCTTCTTAAGAATAATCCTGCATGTTACATAAGATCTTCCCACTTCTTGGGATATGCGTCTTATACAATTTGTTGGCGTATTTTGCATTATTTCACGAACGTTTGCAACAAGTTCTTCTGTTCTCACAGATGATGATCTTCCTGCTCCTTTTTTGTGTTGTTTAGAATATGTTTCTCTAAACACAGCCACAGTTCTTTTCAGGCAATGATAAAAATCCCCAGCAATAAAAGCAACGTTAGGAAAATGTTCGTGAAAATCGTCCATGCACAAAGCTGGATTGTATTGCCACTCACCATTTATTTAACCCCATTTCGAAAATACGCTTCAACCATGAATGTTTTGTGCTGTTCCGTAAAGCCCATTATGTGAATTGTTCAAGAAATTGGAAAAAATAGCGATGAATCAACTTACTTGTAACGACTATCCAAGATGACGGAATAACTGATTGATTGTTAATTCAGGTAGTTAATGACACCCAACAGGTATTAATCTCTACGGCTAAGCATTACGTCCTTAGATGCAAGGCCCCCTTTGATGCAAATAATTTTTGCTTGCACGGTACAAAGGAGTACAAAGTAGATAATGAAAGGGCCTGAAACAGTAAGCTCCGCCTGCATTCACAAATTACATTTGTTTATAAAAGGGGCTTGCAAATACCAATGTTTTATTTAAGTAGATGATTGAACTCTAAAAGTAATTTTCGGACAGTGCTTTAAAGTGACTGAAAGGGCTTGCAGCAGATCACAAGAACGTCATTTAGAATGCTTGAAGCACATCGCAAAGCATTTAACTCACATACTTAACGAGCTTAAAACAAACTGAACTTTATTATTTACCTATTTAGTTCATTTGTGTGCTTTTTCGATATTAAGTCAAAATAAGGTGAAAAAATAAATATTTTAAATCAAAAAAATTACAGTGTGTTTGGGACATAAAAAGGTAAGTTTTCACCAAATTTCGTGAAAAAAAAATTTTTTTGTAAAAGATAAAAATAAAAAACCAAAAACTTGGTTATTTGAATTTTTCACATATATTTTGAGGTTAGGTGAAAAAAGCGTAAATACAGAAGTTGTAGATCTTTTTATTACCTACAACTTTGCTATCAACGTATTTCCATAGGACTTGTAGTTTTGCCGGAAATCGAGATAAATTGTTTTCTACCCTAAAAACTCACCCCCTTCCACTTCCCGACCTCGGATCGCCCGTAAATTATTTTTTCTTTCATTTTTGTTATATTCTCTTCCTTTTCCAATGGGTTTCATCCTACTATTATTTTATTTTTTTGGTTTCAAAAATTATCGACACTGGTCTATAATCAAAAGAGGATAATATATTGGTGCTATTTAATAACGATCACTAAATATAGAATGTTGACAGTGGCGCAACCAGGGGGGGGGGCTGCCGAACTGCAGCCCCCCCGAGCTTAGAAACTTAGCCTATTCGTTTAATTGCAAACCAATTTTTCATGTCACGCGAACTATTTTCGCATGTTTTTTGCGATCTCAATGTTTTATGGATTTGTAATTTTTTTGTTTATCAATGTAACATGGATTCTTACGTTTTTTGAGTAATTAAAGTATAAATTTTAATAAATAGGTCAAAATTGTACATATTGATTAAAAAAAAAATTTCGGATTCGAGTTTTTTCCGTTTCTTTGCATTTTTTGGGAACATTTACCATAGTAATGTATATATTTTTTCACACCATCAGAAAGTGGAGATTTCAACGAACAAAACGCCCACCGACTTTTTTAAAACAGCAGATATTTTGACGTGAGAATTTTCGATTGAAAATAAGGGTGCTTTTTCGATATTAAGTCAAAATAAGGTGAAAAAATAAATATTTTAAATCAAAATAATTACGGTGTGTTTGGGACATAAAAAGGTAAGTTATCACCAAATTTCGTGAAAACATATTTTTTTTTGTAAAAGATAAAAATAAAAAAAACAAAAACTTGGTTATTTGAATTTTTCACATAAATTTTGAGGCAATGTGAAAAAAGTGTTAATATAAAAGTTGTAGATCTTTTTATTACCTACAACTTTGCCATTTAACGTTTTTCCATAGGACTTGTAGTTTGCCCGGAAATCGAGATAAATCGTTTTCTAGCCTTAAAAACTCACCCCCTTCCACTTCCCGACCTCGGATCGCCCGTAAATTATTTTTCCTTTCATTTTTGTTATATTCTCTTTCTTTTCCAATGGGTTTCATCCTACTATTCTTTTTTTTGTTTCAAAAATTATCGACCCTGGTCTACCTATTTATGCGAACCACGATATTGATATTACCGTGGAAGAAATTCTGGACGAAATGGCAAAAACAAAACGAAGAATTTTACTTTAATATTAGTATTATTAGTAATTACTTACAACTTATTGTATAAGGTTTTTGTTTTATTTTAGTATAAGTATGCTTAATATGCGTTACTTATTTTAAATACATTTTTACTAATTAAAATAAAATCTCTAAATTTTTTTTTCATAAATATTTCGTTAGGGCTAGCGGCGTATTATTGCAGAAGTTTTAGGGGGCTGTCGCTCTCGTCAATCATACGTATTTTACCCAAAAAAGGGCGTGGCACCCAAAAAATTTTTCGCCAAGAAGTTAAAACCCCCCCCCCCAAACAAAATTTCTGGTTGCGCCACTGAATGTTGACAAACATACTAATTTAAAAAATAAACAACACTTCTTGTTAATGCTTTATTTAGTGCATGATTCAACAATAGAGACTAATGAATAAAATGGGTGTGCACGAGGACACCCAATAAATTTATAAATTAATATTTAAAACGTTGACATTTGAAGAAAACCGCACAAGAATACCCTTTAATGTACAATAATTACTTAGTTGCAAATATGATTATATCGTTATTTTTTTTAAATACGATTTGTTGCGGATAATGCGGATGTGTGGAAATATTGAATTTAATAATTAATAGGCGGAAACTCCATAAAAAACAATTTATTTCTATATTGTTCAAGGATTGCTAAAAAAGGGACATAAAAAAATTATCACCGTAGCCAGAAACATCTTATATTGTTTTTTTATAGAAATTATAGGTTCTAATTAGCAGGCACGTAGATAAGGGGGGGGGGGGGGTTCTGGGGGAAAGCCAGGGCCGGATTAACCACTAGGCCAATTAGGCGATGGCTTATAAGGCGCTAAGAACGCAATAGGCACCGCGGCTTTTTAACGAATTTCAGTGTACCTACAATAATTATTATTCTATACATTTAAATCACTACTTAAATTATGGCATAATTGCTAATTATATACCTATAAAGTATAAAGAACATTCCACATTCCAATCTAAAAAAAAATATTCTAAATTAAAGTATTAAGACTATTTAGTTATCAGATCTTGTGAAATCAACTTCCTTCGACGACATTATTCAAAATTTCTCGAGTAAAAAATGTCGAAAAAAACATTTCTAGTATCTTAATACTCTTAAAAATATGTCGTTATTTTTAAAATTACCTTTAATAAAAGTTTTTGGGCATTGGGCCACGAAAACTGTTTCTTTATTACCTTTATATTTTTTGCTCAGAACATTTACATATATTATTTTATTTGTTGATGTCATTGATCTCGTTAATAACGAGTCGTTATTAAAATGATGTTATAGAAGTAATTCCTATACTTTAGTTTTTATCATTTTGGCAATTAATTATATTTAACAATATTTTTGTTGAATAAAATGTTTCGAGCGATTAATATTTATTCTTTTTGATCCAATATTAATTAAGTAAAATTTCAACGAAAGCTTTCTAATATTTTTATTTTGTACATCTGTTTACTAACTTAATAAAAATGAGAAACGTCGGTTTTGGCAAAACTGATGTAATTAGATAAACTTTGCATCAAACATTACATACTGATCAATAACCATTTCAGTTTTTGAAGCCAAATAAATAATTGGAAACAAAAATTTTACACAAAATTTCATTAAGATTATAAATGAAGTAAAGGCAAATGGTTTTACATCGAGGGTTGATCAAAATTTTCAAGAACCTGGCAAAAAATAAAAACTGTATTAGACTGTCAAAATTTCGTACAGAGGCTAAAAATGCCTAAATAAACAACTTTATCGAATAAAGTTTTTCGATATTTTGATAAATAAGGGCATTTTTGAACCTATTTTATTAAAAATGTCAAATTTTACAGGTAACGCAAGTCGTGCAGCTGCTTCAGTATACGTCATTTTTGGTTTTTAGGTAAGCAAAAACTAACTGCTTTTTCAATTTTTACCTATACTTAATAATAAAAAAAATCCCATTTGATGCGTACTTTCTTGCGGACACTGTATAATTTACCCTGAGTACTTACATGTATTATACGATTATCACAATTTAATTAATCTATGAGTTTTTCTTCAACAAAACGTGCAAATTTCCGCTTGAAAAACATATTTTTACGAGATTGCGTTTAGGCACAAATGTGATCATCCGTATCATGACTCGCTCAATTTTTTTAAAATCCATTTCGAAATTGAAAAAAATAGGCGCCAAAATTTGACTGGCCTAGGGCGTCAAACCACCTTAATTCGGCCCTGGGGAAAACACCTCCCCAGAGCAATTTTGTGTCATTAATTAATGCTTAAATTAACCCCATTATCACTAGAGTTCACTTTCTCTAAAAACAAAACGTTTCGACAGAAGACAACGACATTTGACATTAACAGCTGATCTAGCAAGCTCACGCGTCAGTTTGTCAATAAAGTGTAAAGGATGTCTCATAACTAAGGGGCAAATACAGCAACAGGAGATAGTAGACGAGTAAATACGTGCATAAGAACGCACGGTTAATTTTCAATAAATATGTTTCGTTATGAAAGATGTTTATTTAAATCTTTCTTGCCATCTAGCAATTTTTTTTTTTTTTTTTATGATCGAGCACAAGCACTATAGGAAAATCCTTTAAGGCGCTCTGGGAGCGGTGCGTGTGCGAAGAAAGCGATTCACGTTTTTCTTGAATCGTTGGAGGTTATATTCGGTTGGAAACACGGTCTCAGAAAGGCCGTTCCACAAAGATGACGTCCTCCAAATGAAAGAGTTCTGAAACAATGATGTTCGGGGTGTACTAAGTTGAACCACATAGGGATGGGCGGCAGTGGTTCGTCGTGTGTTTCTGCTATGCATTACTCTAGGTGGAATCGAGCGGGCAATATCTGTCGAACACTTGCCATGAAAATATCTGTAGAAGAGAGCCAAATCACCAACCTGTCTTCGATGTTCTAAGCTGTCGAGGTTCTTAGTCAGCTCGTGGTCGCCGATTAGACGAACGGCTCTCCTTTGGATGGAATCCAACAACCGAAGGGTATGCTTCGGCGCAGAACTCCAGATATGAGAGCAGTATTCCAGTGATGGTCGAATCTGGGCTTTATAGAGTGTCAAAAGTTGTTGAGGTGTATACAACTTTTTGGTACGGAAAAGTATACCGAGCTTCTGAGAAGCTGCCCTGGCGATTGCCACTACGTGATTATGCCAAGACATATTTCCTCCCAGGTTGACACCCAGCAAATTAATAGACGAAGTCAGTGGAATTGCGTGTCCTGCCATAACGATATCGGGTTCTGCAATGTTGACCTTCTTAGAGAAAACTGCAGCCTGGGTTTTTTGAGCGTTAAATTCGACTTGGTTACTGTCACCCCAAGACAAAATTTCTTCCAGGTCTTTATTGAGGCGTGATACCTCATGTTGTCTGCGAAGATGTGCGTCAGTAGCCGATGTTTGAGGTTTCAAAGTAAAAGATGAGATAAGTGTGCTGTCGTCAGCAAAGCAATATAATGGATTTTCTGTTTTCGCTAGAAGGTCGTTAATGTACAGTAAGAAGAGAGTGGGAGATAATATGGACCCTTGAGGAACACCAGCATTGATGGTGAAGGTGTCTGAGAGAAACCCGTCAATCGCCACTTGCAGAGAGCGGTCCTTGAGGAAGCTAGACAACCATGAACAAAATCGACCGGGCATACCATAAGAACGCAGTTTGCTTAGGAGCCCCTCGTGCCAGACACGGTCAAAGGCTTTAGAGATGTCCAGTGCAATAGCCCGGGACTCCCCATGATGTTCGATTGCGTTGCTCCAAAGATGAGTGACATAGGCTAGCAGGTCTCCTGTTGATCTGGACTTACGAAAACCATACTGATGGTCGCTGATAATTTTAAGGCCTTCCAGGTATTTTATAAGTTGTTGGTTAATAGCTTTCTCCATCACCTTTGATATAACTGAAAGCAATGCGACTGGTCGATAGTTGTTTGGCAGGGTTTTCTTGCCTTTCTTTGGTATAGGCTGGACTCGCGCCTTTTTCCAGCAAGATGGAAATATTCCTTTTTTGTAGGATAAGTTAAAAAGTCTACAAAATACTGGTGTGAGTTCATCGGCGCATTTCTTGAGCACTATAATAGGAATTTTATCTGGACCAGAAGCTTTTTTGGCATCGAGCCCCTTCAGAATTCGTTTGACAGGACGCTGACGGAATACGATATCAGTCATTTCCGATCGAACTGCTGGAATGTTCGGGGGTGTTTTTCCCTGAAAGTCTACCGTGGAGTGTGAAGCAAAGAGTTCTGCGAGTAAGTTCGCTTTATCTTCAGCCGTGGTTGCAATTGTGCCGTCAGAACGTGTTAGCGGTGGAATATTTGATTTGGTAAAATTTTGACTGACGGCCTTAGCGACTGACCAAAAGGACCTAGATCCGTTAGGACTGGCGAGAAGTTTATTTTTGATCCTCATGTTGTAAGCCTCTTTGTTTTGATCTATCGTTTGCTTGCACTGGTTTCGAGCGGTAACAAAGATGGTGCGATTCACATCGGTAGGATTTTTACGCCATTGTCGGTAAGCTAGATTTTTAGCTCTGACAGCACGCTAGCAGTTCTTGCTAAACCAGGGTTTGCCATTCGAAGGGCGCTTCTTGGAGAAAGGAATAAAGGCTTCCATGCCAGTAAGAATGACATCAGAGACCTCTTGAGCACAAGCGGATGGATCATCTGAAGAGAAGCATACTTCCAGCCAAGGAAAAGTGCGAAAATAGTCCCTTAGGTCTTCCCAACTGGCTGATGTGTAGTGCCAAATTTTACGAGGTTTAGGGCAGCTTGCTTAGAGTTGAAATAAGTTTGTGATCGGAAGATCCTAATGGAGGATGAACGGTGACTGTGTATAAGTCAGGGTTGGATGTCAAAAAGAGATCTAAAAGACTAGCAAAATCTCCATCTCGGTCTGGAATTCGCGTTGGTTCTTCCACGAGTTGAGTTAGACCAGAACTGATCGCAAAAGATTCCGCCTCACGACCCTGTTCATCGTTGGTATTTGAGTATTTGAGCCAGTTGATATTGTGGACGTTAAAGTCACCAAAGATAGCGACTTCGACATTAAGCGCAATTATCTCAAAAACCAATTTAAATATCGAGATTATTGAAGTACAACTTTTTTACGTATAAAAGATCCCTCTTCCATAATTTGTAATATCAATAATAATAATAATAATATATTTCCAAATCTTAACAAGTACATATAATTTATTCCCTGAAAAATATCAAGTCTAGAAAATATAGAGAATACTCACTGAAATCTATTAAGATTTGTGCGTGAACAATTCTTACTTATTTTCAAAATCTTGATATTCAAACCATTACGTTAAAAATTCAACTTTCTTAAAATAGTATAGGGGAAGGACGGGCAAAATGGATCGGGCGGGCAAAAAGATTATTGCGTCCTTTGAAACGGCTACGTGTGCGGTGGGGATGAAAGAGTAACAGGTAATTTTAAAGATGTGAACGATACGAATCAATTTCCCACCAACCGCCGTTGTGTTTACTTCGATGAGTAACGACCGAAAAACCTATTGTGCCAAATAAACATCGATAAATCACGGGAAGTTATTTATTTATTATTGTGTTATAAATAATGGTGGATGTTGTGAACCTTTTTTTGTGATAAACATAATCAAATTTACATTCAACTGTAGCGACAAGTTTTGATGAAAACTACCAGTGTTTGTATTTTGCCGACTGATGTAAACTTTTGTAAAGTAGGATTCAAAATATACCGTTGACTTTTTGGCTGCAATAAATCCTTAATAATGTCTTAGGCCATAAAAGCTCATAAATGTCCATCCTTCTCAGACAGAGCTGATGGCCCTTAATATTTTACCTGCGTCGTGAATTATACCAATTGCTAAGATTATTATTTTCCAATTCATATTGGGAAAAAATGGTTAAAATTACCCGTAACTTAAGCACTTAATACAAATAACTAATTATTAATATTAATAATATAATAATGATATTTTATTAAGGCACTTTCAGTAACCTTTTTAGCTTTCCTGTGTGGGGTGTGAGTTGTGTGTGCTAATTTTGTCTTTTTATTTTAACTATTTAGTTTGCTTAGTTAAACTATTTTTCAAGTATAATGTGGCGTCCATGGACTCATGCTGATGGTGCAACTAGTAGTGTCTTTTTAAAAAGAAAGCATTTATCACTCAATGCGAAAGAAATAGTAAAAAATGTATATTCATCTTTACTAAGAAGAGGTTTGAATAAAAATGCTGCTTTAGCAGAAACTAGTGCTTTAGCTAAAATTCCTTTAACTTCGATAAAGGACATAACAATGAAACCTATTAATGCAAGAAAACAACGAAACGACGTTGGCAAATTAAGAAGTATACAAGACGAGAGTGATAAGGACATATTAAGAAGAAAAATTTATGCTATGTATAAAGAACAATCTATACCCACATTAAAATCATTAAAAATTAGACTAGCAAAAGTCGAAACAAATATTTTATGGAGCATATCAAGCCTAAGGAGAATTTTACTTTAAGTATCGCGCCATTGATAAAAAACAAGTTTTAATGGAATCGGAAAACTCTTATCTGATTCTTGCTGATAGTGTTCAACCCTTAATAATTAGTTTAGGTTTAGATGAAGATAATAAGATACTAGTAATAGTGAGACAGAACTAAATTTAGAATAGGTAAAATATTATTTGTATAGAATTAAGTATAAATAAAATAATTATATTTTTTGATTTTCCAATAATTTGTCTCCTTTATAAAAAATAATTTATTGAATGTAGTATTGTTTTATAATGTATTTTCTTATGTATTTTATATGTATTTTAGACTTTTATGATTGTATTTGTTTTATTGAATTTTTGACATATGTAAGTGCTTTGTAGGTATAATAACATGAATAAATAATTTTGAAATAAGAGAATATATAAACATAAAAACAAAATCCACCCCTGCGCCCATTCAATGTAGTTTAAAGTTGTTGGGACCAACACAATGGGGGTCAATCAGGTAGTTAATTTATGACAGTAAAAGTCGACGATATATTTTGAACATTTCTTTACTGGTCGGGCAAAACGGAGCCGGGCAAAATTAATAGTATCCCGGTAAGAGAAGAACGACGCCAAAAATTTGAAGCTGCTTCAGCAAAGAGAAAAGTTATTTCATCTTTCATCAGGTTTAAAAAAAAAACGTTTTACCCAAAAACAAAATGTTACAAAAAACTCCAAGAAAATGAAAGCAAAGATTTATCGTAGCACAATGTGCTCTGAGAAATATGTAAATCCACCTACAGAAGATTGGATACAATGCTCCCCATGTCAAGAGTGGACTCATGAGGGTTGTTCGTCCTACTCTGGACATGGTTTATACTTTTGTGATCTGTGTGATGACTAACTTACCGATTATTTTTAATATTCTCTTTGCCCGCTCAAGGAATTCGTTTTGCCCGCCCTACGGCGGGCAAAACGAATAAGGGGCATTTATTTTAAGTTTCCTTTTTTTAAATAAAAAACCGTTACTTTTGTTGTATTTTAGTTTTTTCTAATAAAAAGTATGAGTTATTATTTAATGTTTTTTATATTTGGGCCTAAACATATTGTGGCAATCTTAACTTTTAATTTTTTTAAGCTTACTATATCCATCTTGCCCGTCCTTCTCCTACTTATCTCAATATATAATAAATATTAACATGTATCGTTAAAAAATTAACCGTATAATAATATACATTATAACGTATAATGTTACTTGTGATGAAAAATAAAATAATATACCTATTAAATACCCGTACCTACTTAATCTAGAATTCTGCCCTTACCAGTTTTTAGTAAAGCATTTTTCTTGCAACGATTAATTAGTACATTTTCGGAATAATTTTATTTTATACAGAATTTATCAGATCAGAGAGTGCAGAAACCGAGAAAAGAAACATGCACATTTTTATACAAGTTATAATTATTTTTTATTAAACTAGCATGTACCCGGCCTGCGTTGCAGCCCGGCATTATACGACGTAGCTTTCTCTGAGATAATAAGGCGACTTCACCATCACGTCAAGATTTATAAATACAAACCCGAACAAACCTCTAAATTTATGTGTTTCTCTACAATATTATGCATGTATTATACATAAAAACCTTCCTCTTGAATCACTCTATCTATTAAAAAAAACCGCTTCAAAATCCGTTGCGTAGTTTTAAAGATTTAAGCACATATAGGGACAGACGGGCGACAGCGACTTTGTTAAGAAGATCATAAGATGATAAACGAAAAAAAAACAAAAACAAAGCAGAAAACTTGGAGCAAACTATAGAAAAATATTGGTGATGAATCTAATTGTGTAAATTTGAGATGACATGTAAAGCATGTATGTTGTAGATAACGTTATGAGGATAAGTCTATAAAATATTGCAAATTTGTTTCCGGGGTAGTGATAATATTTATTTTTTTGTTAGTTTTTTTAAGTGCCTGTAATTTTCCAGTCTAATGTTTTCTGGAATTAGAATGTAAATATGGAAAGCTAAAAATGAAAAGGACGTTTGTCCAATCGTGCTAAGTGCCTTGGTGTGTTTTTATTTTTTGTATCTGGTATCGTGTTCATGTGAAATTAATATTAGTTCATTTCCTTTTTGTGCTGTAAGCAAACGATTTTGTAGCAGTAGCTTTGACATATAATATATCCATTAGACCACTTTCTAAAAATAATAAGTCGCTGGGGTAATAAAATTCCTTATTGTAATTGTAAATAGCTTATATAAACAATTTCTGAATAACTTCTAATTTCGTTAAATGATATTTATAAGCCCCACCCCATGTGCTTATACCATATTGTAAGATCGAATAAAGCAAAGAAAAATAAACTGTTTTTAGGTGATTTTCAGATAATATAGTTTTTAATTTTTTGAATTTATACAATACTAGCGTGTACCCGGCATGCGTTGCAACCCGCTGGTATGAATACAAACCCGATATATTGGTACCCGTCATGCCACTTTCTGAAATTGCACCCGTGCGAAGCCGGGGCGGGTCGCTAATTATACATAAAAACCTTCCTCTTGAATCACTCTATCTATTAAAAAAAAACGCTTTAAAATCCGTTGCGTAGTTTTAAAGATTTAAGCACATATAGGGATATAGGGACAGACGGGCGATAGCGACTTTGTTTTATACTATATCAAGATTGACCTACATTTTTTGTTATTATCTTAATAATATGTTCGTCCCATTTTAAAAATTTGTCAATTTGCACTCCAAGATATCGAGTGCTTGTCACTTCTTTGATTACAATATCCTTTTCTGGTTGTCCATTGTTGCTATAATGGCCGGTTTTTTCTGACTTCCCAGTGGCGCACCCAGGGGGGGGCCAAGGGGGCCTTGGCCCCCCCAAAACCCCCAATGAAATAAAAATTATGAAAGTGGATAAGTATTTTAAAAAGTCAATTTTCTTAGATTTACCTCACGGGCCTCGTTTGAGGGGGGCCAGGTGGGGCATTTGCCCCCCCCCCTCCCCCTGGAAGTTGACATTGACAAGAGTTGACTTATTGAGGTTTAATATGGTTTGATTGAATTTATGAATTTATTATTTCGAGTTTTCCTTTATATTTTTGTTATTATTTTGGGGTAGTAAAGACTTATTTTAATAAACAGTTTTAATGCCAAAACGACTATGAATGTTTAAGAAACAATTTTAGCTCATTAAGTATTGAGCAAAAAATTTAAATTAAAATTAAGGGAAGACCTAAACTCTCGAAATTAACTTGATACATACCATAAAGTGTAAATCTAGGGACTTTATTGTTATTGATAAGTTTGCTGCAAATAAAAACAGATGAATGAACTTTACTTTTAAACAATGTACCTACTAATGAAAAATAAATTAGCCTTTTTATTTTTTATCTTATTTCATTTTCAATAGAATAAGAAGGTAATCATACATTTTTAAAATATTTACTATAATAATTATTGACCAAATTTGGGCGTGGTCTTAAAAAAATTTCACCAGCGGCGCATTTCGCCTACAGCAGGCTTTTAGTACACCCCCAAGTTAACAAGTCACAAGCCGCCAATGCCCCCCCCAAGAAACCGTTTAACGACTCCCATGACTAGGCTACTGCGATCTTCCCTGCAAGAGTACCTGTTAAAAAAGCTCCAAAGTTCTAGAAAAATGCGTAACTTAAAAGTTTATTAAAAAATTTGCTTCCAGCACTGGTTGGCGGGCCCCCCTAACATAAAATCCTGGGTGCGCCGCTGTGACTTCCTATAGATTACTGAAATGTAAAAGTGAATTCGTCGTATTCCCTTTTTTATGTCTTTTCCAAAGAACTGAATTACGTTACGGTCCAACGAAAAACTGTTTTTAAAAAACAATTTATTTGTGTAAGATACAAGTTTCGAGATGAATGGCTACAATACAACTAACTATGATTTGTTTCTTAGGTATATTTATAACATATCATGTGCTTATACTGCAAAAGATAATATATCGCTAAATAGGGACTCTTAGGTGAATATAACTCCTCCGCCCTTAGCTAAAAGCATACCCTTATGGGTGTGATTTTTCAAAATTTATTTTATTTTTGAAATTAATAAAATAATATATTTATTCTTAAAAGCATAAGAAAGTTTTAAATAATTATGTCGTCGTTAATAGGGGCTTTTGAAGGTTTCCTAAAGTACCTATTTTTACATAATTTATATGCTGAAAAAATAAAAATGGTTATGATTAGTAAATACAATAAGATTGTCCAAAAACTGATTCTTTCCATAGATATCGGTGTGGTCATCTCATTGATTATTTTCTTCTGTTCTTGAAGTTGGGCTTCAATTTCTTTTGTTTCTTTTAAATTGACAATATTCAGGTCCAGGGACGGCGGGTTGAATATTTTTTCGTTTTGATTAAAATATTCTTTTGGCAGGTCCAATTCTGGTAGAGAGACATCTTTATAGGTTAATTGGCTTGGTTGATAAGTGCGTAGAATTATTGACTTAATTTGTAGGCTACATTGGTTGGATGTTTCAATTAGGTATGATCCAAACAGTGGCGTGTTGTCTTTGGAATTTTGGCAGGATATTGGAACGACAAGGCGGTTGGGTACCGTAACTATCCATTTTCCATCAATTACTTTGGTAATTTGTACATCTTGAAGTTTGATGCGGAATGGCTGACATGTAGTGGCATTTGATCGATACGTAATCAGTTGAACGGCACATGGAGGTGCGTCATTGATATAGGTTATGTGTGCTTCTGTGCAGAGGTACTCGTTAGGCATCAGTTGGCTGCATTTTTGATCCATGTAGGCGTATTTAGCATTGCTAAGCGCTAGGTAAGGTTTGTGTGGAAGGTTGAGATAGAATTCGGATGTTTGGTTATTAGGAATTGGTATTGGTAATAATTGATAATAGTGATAAACATCTGATTCAACTAGCGGTATTTCTAAAATGAACGTAATTATATTATTCTTCGAATAACTTTTGATTTCGATAATTTTTTCGAAGTTTAATGTATTCTCGATATTTGCCTCCAAGGGTAGTACGTCTGTATCCAAATTTAATTTAAAAGTTTGGATTTCTTTAATAAGTTCTATAGGATTAACAATTGAGTTATGAAGTATATTTATTTTTGCGAAAGAAATGGCAATTTCTATTTTTTCGAAAATATCAAAAATTGTTTGATACATCATTGTAATTTGATTAATCACTACATGTATTCTAAAATATTGATGATCGGTATTTTGTTGTAGAGCTACTTCTTTAATAGTGCTTTCGATTTGCAAAATTCTTGATTTTAAAACAAGTTGATTATGGGAAATATTTAATATGGTATTTTGAAATTGATTGATTGACTTTTCTAGTAAAGTAATTTGATTAAAAGCAATGTTTTTAAGTTTATTTTGATTTTCTTGTAATTGTTTAATCTGTTGGTCATAACGTTCTGCGTCTGTTTGATCGAGGTTACCTGTTATGCATTTTATTATTGAACCAAGAGGGTCAAATATTCCACGTTTTTGTTTTTTATTAAAATTCGGGTTTATTTGATAAATTTGGTTTTCGATTCTTTTTTCAATTGCTACTAATGGAATGAAGGTATTTTTATACTCTTCGCGATAATTAGAATTATTTTGAAGGTTATTTATTAAGTTACTTGAGAAGCTTTTAAGTGTATAAAATTCTTTGATTATTGGGGATAAATCGTAAATTTGAATTAAGGACCAATGGTTAGAACGAATTTTCGCGGTTCCTAGTTTATAGGGGAGTAGTCCTGGATATTTGTTTAGATCATGGATTTTTACTTCGTTTGCTCCGATGAGGACGAGTCTGATGCATCTGGAACAATTGGCATTATTTTAGTTTCGTTTATGTGAATTATTTCCGTGCGTTTAGTTTTTGGGTTTTCAATTTGTAACTTGTTATTTTCTAAAATTTCTTTTATTACAAATGGACCTGTAAAACGGCGTTTTAATTTGCCTGAACGTTTGTCTTGTTTTTTATATACTTGAGCTCCTACTGTTATATTTTGGGGCTTTTTATTTTTGTTGGCTTTATCGATAGTTTTTTGTTTTAATTCTATTGATTTATCTTTGATTTGATCATATAAAGCTTTTGTGTTGGTTTGATGGTTGTTGACGTATTCTGCGAATACTTGTGCGGGTATTAATTTCATTGGGTCACGTGAATCTGTATGACCTAATACTAATTCATATGGGGTGTACTTTGTACTTGAATGAATTGTACTATTATAAGCGATAACGGCATATGTCATTAAAGAAATAGTGTCCGTTTTGTTATCTTTTTCTTTTAAAATTCGTAGGTGTTCAATTAAAGTAGAGTTTAATCTTTCTACCGGTGAATTTGATTCGTGATGATAAGGTGTTGTAAAATGAATTTTTATATTATGGGCTTTTAATAACTCATTCATTACGTCATTTTTAAATTCGGTGCCATTGTCTGCGACAATTTGTTTTGGTACTCCGAAAAATGAAAAGAAATGTACTAAGTTTTGACAGGCTGAGATAGCTGTCCCAAAATATGGTAATGCTTGACCAAATTTTGAAAATTTATCTAAGATAACTAGAAATTTTTTATTTTCTACTGTAAGTGTGTCAACATGTAAAATTTCAAAAGGTTTAGATGGTGTTTCTGTTAGTACAAGGGGTTGATCTGGGGGTCTTCTATTATATTTAGTTCTTTGGCAAATTTCACAATTATTTATAAATTTGGTAATATCCGATTTCATTGATTTCCAATAATAATTAATTTTTAGTCGCGTTATTGTTTCTTGTATTCCGCGGTGATTTGTTTTTCCTTCGTGAGAAAATCGCATAATCATTTCTCGTTCGTCTTCGCTTACGTTGTTTATTAACTTGGTACATTCTATAAGATTAAAATTACAAAAGTGCTTTGTTAAAGCGTCTTGAAAGTTATTTCTAAGTTCCGGTGATAAGAAATGTATATAGGTGGTTTTATCTTGCAAGTTCTCTTTAAGAAAAGTAATTATTGCTTGGGTGTTGTCTGGAATAATTGCGTGGATTATTCTATTACCGTCAAATCGTTCGTATTTAGTTTTTACATAGGCGTCGTATGGGGATTTTTTGACAATAAATTGATTTAATTTATTATTGATTATTTCATCTAATAGAGGTATTTCTTTCAGGGTTTCATTACCGGCTGTGCTGTGTTGGGTATCCGATTGATTATTTTCGGCGGGTGGATTTATTTGGATATCTTGAATAATATTAACTTTTGGTATATTTGAAGTTGTGGGTTGTTGATTTTCAATATCTTCGAGTGTTCGACTTACGTCATCGGGATCGAGATTTTCTGGATTAAATTGGCTGTAACTATCTAGTAAAAATTTGTCAATATCAAAGTTAATATCGCCAGCGTTATTTTGAACTGATTGGGTTTCTAAGGCATTCATTTGGATTCGCGATAACGCATCTGCGTTTGTGTTTTGTTTACCGCTTTTATAAATTATAGTGTAGTCGTATTCTTCTAATTTTAGTCTCCATCTGACTAACTTAGAATTTGGTTCTTTAAGATTAAATAGCCAAACTAAAGGTCTATGATCTGTATAAATTTTAAATTTTTGACCGTATAGATATGGACGAAAATATTTGCATGCCCAAACTATGGCAAGTAGTTCTTTTTCGATTGTCGAATATTTTTGTTCGGTTTCGTTTAAAGTGCGTGACGCATATGCTATAGGGTTATCATTTGGTGGTGAAGATTGTGATAAAACGGCTCCTAATGCTACGTTTGAAGCATCTGTTGTAAGAACAAATGGTTGTGTAAAGTCAGGATATTTTAAAATTGGTGCATTAATCAAGAGATCTTTTAAGTGATTAAATGATTGAATAAATGCTGGTGAATGTTCGACTTTTTCTCCTTTCTTTAAACAAACAGTTAGGGGTTTTGATATTTTGGCAAAGTTTTTTATAAATCGTCTATAGTAACCGGCTAATCCTAAGAATGATTTTATTTCTTTTTGTGTTCTAGGAATAGGGAAATTTTTGACTGCGTCAATTTTTTGTGGGTTTGGTTTTACTCCGTCATTGGTAATTTTATGTCCAAGATAATCGACTTCTTTATGTAAAAATTCAGATTTATCTAATTGGATTTTAAAATTTGATTGTCTTAGGCGTTCAAATATAGATTTTAATCTTTGGATGTGTTCTTGTAGGGATGTTGAGAAAATTATGATGTCATCGAGGTAAACTAAGCAAATTTCATTTTGAAAGCCGCGTAATACGTTGTTCATGACACGTTGGAACGACGCAGGCGCATTTTTCAAACCGAAAGGCATTCTTTTGTATTCATAGTGCCCTGTATCTGTCGAAAAAGCTGTTTTGGGTATATCTTCGGGATTCATTTCGATCTGATGAAAACCGTTTGCTAAATCGAGAGTTGTAAAGTACTGTGCTTTACCTAGTTTGTCTAAAATGTCATTAATATTTGGTAAGGGGAATTTATCATCTACCGTGACGTCATTAAGTTTTCTAAAGTCACATACTATACGCCATTTGCGCTTGCCCGAGGCATCTAACTTTTTTGGAACGATCCAAATGGGACTCGACCAAGGTGAATTTGAATTTTGAATTATACCGTCGTTTAACATTTTATTTATTTGCGTTTTGACTTCGGTTTTATGTACTTCCGGATATCTATATGATTTGGTAAAAATTGGGGTTTCATTGGTCAAATTAATTTTATGTTTTACTTGGTTTGTAAAAGTTAAAGGTGTACCGTCTACATAAAATATATCTCGATATTCATAACAAAGATCACGGATGGCTTTATATTCTTCGCTGTTACAATGACTTAACCTTAAATTTTTTAAATTTTGTTTTTGTAAATTGTCAAAATATTCGTTGCATTCAATATCGGTTTCCATTTTTTCAACAAAATTAATTTCTGTTTCTTCTAATAATTCAATATCGAAAGGTTCTAAAATTTCGATTTGTAATGGGTTCTCGCCTGTATTGGTGATAATTGTTAGTGCGTGAGAATCAATAATTTTAACAAGGGATTCTGGCATTTCTGCGTTACCTAAATTTACATAATTTAAAATTCCTATACCATTATTTGCTTTTACTGGTACTTTAATTTTTTGTGACGCCCGTGGTGGTATTATTATTTTAATCGGCTGTTGTTTTATTTGCGTGGGTGTTATATTATGCATTGAATTTTTATTTTGATAGTACAAAGGCAAATGTATTTCTGGGGTTTCTAAAATTGAGTTTTTTAAATTAATTTTTGCATCTATTTGTATTAAAAATTCGATACCTAGTAATCCGTCGAATTTATCTGAAAAATCAAATAAATAAAATTTGTGATTACCGTTTGTCTGAAATGAAGGAAATATAGGTATATCCATAACTTCATTATGTACTGAAGTTGCGTGAGCAGTTTGTACTGAAAAATATTCATTAAAAATAAATTGGGGGTAAAGTTGATATGCAAGGTTTGGGTTAATAAAACTTTTTCCACTTCCTGTATCTATCAAAAATTGTGCATTAATTTCGGGGATAAAAAATTACTGGAAGGTTAGAATGTACGTTGTTATTTAGATATATTACGTCACTTTGTCTATATTCGTGGGAATCTGAAAATTTTGGGTGTTGTAGTCGTCATAGGGGTTAAAATTGTCTTCTTGATATTGATCGTATTGGTTAGGTTCAAACGATAAATAACTTTCATCAGTTTGATCATAATTTTCGTAATTATTATAATCAATATTTAAATTTGGGTAATTTGGTGTTATGGGGGTATCAGAATTTTTTGATGGTGTGTCATCACCTGTTTTTTCGTGATTTTTTAAACTGTTATCAAAAAGTTCTTGAGTTACCATATTATTAATTCTTTGTGCGGGTCTTTGTACAGAATCGGCACGTGCAAATCTACCTGAGGTAGTATCCATTGTTTCTTGCACATTACGCGAATTTGTGAACTGATTGTTATTTGGGTTAAACGGATAAGATGGTCTTGGGTTGAAACGAGGTTGTTGCACTAGTTGGGGTCTATTAAAATTATGTTGAGGTTGGTTATGGAAATTTTGATTTCTGAAAATATTATTACTGTTGTTATGTTGAAAATTGTTATTATAATTGTTAGGCCTGAAATTTTGATTAAAATTGGGTGTAAAATTTGGTTGTTGTCTAAATAGGGGTTGTGGTCTGAAAAAAGATTGCTGGTTAAAATTATTAAATGGGTTGTTAGGTGTTTTATTTAATTGCGGTCTCATTTGTTGAGGCTGTTGCGTAGTAGGCATATTTTTATTGTTAAAATTAGACCTATTTTTGAAATTTAAAAAGTTTTCTTCTTCGCGGACATAGGACATGGCTTGTTCTAGTGATCCGGGATTTTTTAATCTAACAACGAGTTGCATATGATAATTTAAACTGTTAATAAATGTTTTTAAACACGTATCATCATATTGCGTGATTTTTAAAAGTTTTAATGCAGCATCTCCTTGAGAGTTGTTAATTTTTGTAAATAATAAACTTCGTGCGTCTTGGATTCTAAGACCGAAATTTTGAATAGGCTCATTTTTCTCTAAGCGCATGCATATTATATCCTGTACCAAACAGTCTTCAGATCGTTGGTCAGAAAAAGTTGTAATAAGGGCATCTTTTATAAGCTGCCAAGAATTAAGTTCCATACGCGAGGCTATTAAATCAGCGGCTCTACCCGTTAATTTACCAATAATTGTATCAAACAAACAGATATTGATTTGAGCTTCGACATTATTGCGATCTTGGTGGTTTTGTAAGAAATGTTCGCATGAACGTAAAAATCTACTTAGTTGTTTTGCGTTTCCGTCAAAATTTGGAATGTTATCAGCTTGATAGCGAATTAAGGCATAATTTGGGTTCGCGTTTGCCATAACTTCTTGATTTTCTATAAGATTTTCAATTAAATTAACTTGATCGGGTTCTGGCGCGATTGCCAAATTTCCTAATAATTCTGCAAGGTCTTCCGTTTTGAAAATTGGTAAAAATTATTATGAGACAAAATTTGTAAAAGTAATAAAATTAAAAAATGGTTGAATCAAACACTTTAACACTAAAAAGGACTGAAAAAAAAAAAAGGAAATGTACAAAGGAACTTACAATGCTAAAATGATGATTTTCATTGACTTTTCTTATGTCTAGATCCAATAGGAAAAGCGATGCTTGTCTTCTCCCTGGGACTACCTATAGAGTTTGGACGATGTTTGTTCCTCCCTCTGCACTCAGGATTCGACGATTTTTGTTCTCCTCCCTTAAGTCTTGGAGTAGATTGCACCCTCTCTTGAAACTGTGTCCGTTCACGTATTTTTTATTGACAGTTAATTGTTAAAACAAAAAGTACGTTTTTTGATTGTCACTACCGGGTTTAAGCAAAGGCTAACTTAAATGTCCACGGTTTCCGCTTAGGCACAAGTTTTTCCGGATTTTTCGTAAAGGCTAGCGAAAAACTGGTTTTCCTCGAACTACGCGTTTCGAATCAAAAACTACCCTGTCAATCCTACCGACTGCGCCAATTACGTTACGGTCCAACGAAAAACTGTTTTTAAAAAACAATTTATTTGTGTAAGATACAAGTTTCGAGATGAATGGCTACAATACAACTAACTATGATTTGTTTCTTAGGTATATTTATAACATATCATGTGCTTATACTGCAAAAGATAATATATCGCTAAATAGGGACTCTTAGGTGAATATAACTACTGTTACATACTTTAACATTTAAAAAAAAAAGTTGGGGCGGTTTCTACACCCAAAAGAGGGATAAATTTTTATGAAAACGCAAAAAAATATCCCAAACTAAAAATAAACGCAGCTGTAATTTTCTGTATTTTTTCAGCAAATAAAGATGCTTCCTAATACTGAATTTATTCCAGTTAAAAATTTTACCCTGTACCATGCGATCAAAAATTGTTTGCATCAAAGAGGGCTTGGATTAAAAAAAACGAAGGGCTTGGTTTAGATCACAATGATATGGGGACGATATATTTATCTAACCAAATCCAGGTTAAAATTTTGTCAAATTCATATTATGACATGATATGTTAAACTAATGATTAATAAAATAGGTAGACAAATACAAATTTATTTTTGTTGTTTACAAAATTAACAAACTAAGAATATATAGAAAGAAAAAGAAAAATAATTACATAAATTGCTAAAATTGGCCATCGCATAAATTCACACGTCTCTTCATATTTTCGAAAGTGTTGACGATTGAGAGTAATTCCTCCTTCTTTCAAAATCTGCGGCTTGTATTTCTTGGAATACTTGCACTTTATAAGGAAATAAATTTAGCTGCTTCTTAAGAATAGTCCTGCATCTTAACATAGTATAAAACAAAGTCGCTGTCGCCCGTCTGTCCCCTTTCATATGTGCTTAAATCTTTAAAACTACGCAACGGATTTTGAAGCGGTTTTTTTTAATAGATAGAGTGATTCAAGAGGAAGGTTTTTATGTATAATACATGCATAATATTGTAGAGAAACACTGATAAATTTAGTGGTTTGTTCGGGTTTGTATTTATAAATCTTGACGTGATGGTGAACTCGCCTTATTATCTCAGAGAAAGCGCTGCAACGCAGGCCGGGTACACGCTAGTGTTCTATAAGATCTTCCCACTTCTTGAGCGTCTTATACAATTTGTTGGCGTAATTTGCATACTTTCACGAACGTTTGCAACAAGTTCTTATTTTCTTACAGATTGTCTTTCTGCTCGTTTTTTGTGTTGTATAGAATCTGTTTCCCTAAACACAGCCACGGTCCTTTTCAGGCAATGATAAAAATCCCTAGCAATAAAAGCAACGTTAGGAAAATGTTCGTGAAAATTGTCCATGCACAAACCCGGATTGTATTGCCACTCACAATTTACTCTAACCCCGTTTCGAAAATACGCCTTAACCATGAATGGTTTGTGCTGTTCCGTAAAGCCCATTGTGTGAATTGTTCAAGAAATTGGAAAAATTAGCGATAAATCAAATTACTTGTAACGACTGTTAAAGATGACGGAATAACTGATTGATTATTAATTCAGGTAGTTACTGACACCCAACAGGTATTAAGCTCTATGGCTTAGCATTACGTCCTTACATGCAAAGCCCTCTTTGATGGAAATAATTTTTGCTCGCACGGTATATAGCTACGCTACGAGTAGGTACCTATTAGTTAAGTGCGAATGAACAAGAGGTCGGTGTTTAATTGATCTACATGTAAAACTAGTTTGCGATACTTTAATCGTGCAAAAGCAACACAAAATCTAAGGATAAGTATATTAAAAAATAAATGTAATTTTGTTGTCAAGGTTAATGAAAGCCCACTTAAAGCTTGATTCCAATAAATGGACAGATTAGCATAATCCGAAACAAAGATTTGCCCACATGGGACGCGGGTTGTTTATTAATAATAAGAATTGTTTTTTTATATAATTTATAAAAAAAATAATAGGCATGTGTATGCAACGAAGCGTGTGCACATTACTTGTAAATATTTTAAAAATAGACAATTAATAGATCTTGGTCTTTCCCACTTTTCAATCTCACTTCCCATAATAAAAATCTGTCTAAACAAATGCTAAAAATATAATTTAAATACTCTAGCTTCTTTGCATTGTCTAGAATATGTAAACCTTCCTCGTTATAGATATACCGTGCGAGCAAAAATTATTTGCATCAAAGTGGGCCTTGCATCTAACGACGTAAAGCTTAGCCGTAGAGTTTAATACCTGTTGGTGTCAGTAACTACTTGAATTAACAATCAATCAGTTATTTTGTCATCTTTGACAGTCGTTACAAGTAATTCGATTCATCGCTAATTTTTCCAATTTCTTGAACAATAATTCACACAATGGGAACAGCACAAAACATTCATGGGTGGAGCGTATTTTCGAATCGGGGTTAGAGTAAATGAGGAGTGGCAATACAATCCGAGTTTGTGCATGGACGATTTTCACGAACATTTTCCTAACGTTGCTTGTATTGCTGGGGATTTTTATCATTGCCTGAAAAGAACCGTGACTGTGTTTAGGGAAACAGGTTCTATACAACACAAAAAAGAGGCAGGAATACCATCTGTAAGAACAGAAGAACTTGTAGCAAACGTGCGTGAAATAATGCAAAATACGCCAACAAATTGTATAAGATGCCTGTCCCAAGAAGTGGGAAGATCTTATGGAACATGCAGGACTATTCTTAAGAAGCAGCTAAATTTATTTCCTTATATAAAGTGCAAGTATTCCAAGAAATACAAGCCGTAGATTTTGAAAGACGCAGGAATTACTCTCAATGGTTTACCTAAAATTTATTGGAAATAAATGATTTATTAGACCTGACATTTTTTTCGAATGAAGCCTGGTTCCACCTCTCCGGTTATGTGAATTCTCAGAATACACGCATGTGGAGTAGTGAAAATCCTATTTTTTTCCATGACACAGTTACAGCACAGCGGTATAGAGACAATATTTTGAATCCATTTATAGAGCAATTACTTGACGATGAACTACGTTTTGGATATTTTCAACAGGGACGGTGCAACCGCCCATACAGCCGCCAAAACTATTAACTACTTACGCAATATTTTCGACGACAGATTGATCAGTTTTCGATCAGACATTAAATTCCCACCTAGATCACCTTGTTTAACGGTTATGGATTACTTCGTTTTTCCTCGTTTAAAGAACACTATTTTTAAAACACCAGTTGCAAATTTAGAACAATTACAAGAAAGGATTATCCAAGAATGTGGTAACATTTCTCCAGAGATGCTGGTCAACGATTTCGAAAATATGAAGAGACGTGTAAATTTATGCTTGGAGCATGGCGGTGGCCAAGTTCAGCAATTTATGTAATTAAGTATTTTTTTTTCTTTCTGTATATTCTTACTTTGTTAATTTTGTAAACAACAAAAATAAATTTGTATTTGTCTACTTATTTTATTACTCATTAGTTTGGCATATCATGTCATAAAATGAATTTGACAAAATTTTAACCTAGATTTAGTTAGATACTTATATCGTCCCCATATCATTGTGATCTAATCCAAGCCCTCTTTAATGCAAATAATTTTTGCTCGCACGGTACTATTATACGTCCTCATTTTGAGTGCACGCGGTAGTCGTTCAAAACCCAAGATCATGGGATGGTATGATTGATGATTAGTATGAACGTGTATAGCTAATTTGAAGCGATAGTCCGTGCTTAAAGTGGAGTTGAAAGTATAGGAACAAAAGAAAAATAAATGTCTTATTTAATTAGAAAAAAATAGTATTTTTACAAAAGTCTCAACATGTTTCATCAGGAGACAGAAAAGGCCTTGCTGATCCTATTAGCCGAAGAAAAAATGGTAAAAGATATCCGACCTATAACGGAGCTTTTATGGAATTTAAAACGGTGTGTTGGTATAACAATTCAAACATTTGTTTGAAGGTGGTAGACAATGCATGAGGTATGTTAAAAAAATTACCTTGTCAGACTTCCATTGTCTTTTCGTTACTTAACACAACGTTTTGGTTAGTTTGTATTTCCAACTGTTTTCAAGTGTAAATTAAAATATAATTCTAATGCTACTATCTTAAATACTATCCGCGTGCAAAGAAGCTTGATGACTCCGCCTACGTGCTTATTGGAGTGTGAGGTTTGAGCTGTTTGTTGTGGACAAGGAGAGGCTTCCAGATATTGGTGATATCTATACTTGCTTTATTAAATATATGGGTATTTTGATTCATGAAAGCTGCTTCTTTGAATTTTCGTTTTCTCCAGTGCTGTTCCGGGTCCAAAACCTTGGCTTCTGACCACTATATATTATGTATGTTGGTTGGTCCATACATATTCCGCTATAGCTAATTTCGACGTTTCACCTCTTTGGGTATGTTTTACCTGTTCTTTATCGTACGGGAATACCCACTAAGCAAAAAAACATCTTAAGTATGGAACATTTATGTTTTCTAGTTTCATTGTTACGTTTTTTATTTTGTGTCAATAACAGCGCCTGCTACATCCTATACCCGTTATATGTCCTTCAACACAACAAAATCTTTGTTACGTTAAAAAAATAACGTTTTGGTCATGAAACTTAAACAGCTCTCTTACGTATTTTGCATTAGTTTAGTTTGCATTATTACGAACGTACTATTTTCGTTATGTAGTCAACGTAAAAAAGAGGATATTATGGAGCATTAGATAGATGGTTTTTACGAACGTACTATTTTCGTTATGTAGTCAACGTAAAAAAGAGGATGTTACGGAGCATTAAATAGATGTTTTTATTTAGTAAATACAGTGCTGTTACATTTATGTTATTTCATGTGGTACGAAAACTACATAACTTTTTTTCAATATGCCACCATGAATTTTATAGCATTTTTAAATTCTAGGTATAAATCCATGAAACGTAGCTGTTTGTGGCATTTTCCACAATTTAACTGGCTATCCTTTAATAGCACAATTTGAAGAAACCACTTTAACAGTAACCATAAATAAGTGTTTTAATCTTTATTCAAAAATGCTAACTTCGGTGCAAACGTTAAACTGGTTTCAGGAATATGCCAGCGATTTTTCTCCAAGATGTACCAGAAATAGCTTGTCAAAGTGTACAAAATGTAACGGGTATTGTGAGTTTGTTCACATATCATTAAGTCAAAGAAAAAACTAATTCACTCCTATATAGTTATTTATTATACATATATAGATATTAAACTATATATAGGGATTCTTATTGGGTTGTTTTGTCGGCTTGCACCTAAAAAAAATATCTCATAATAATGTTTGTCCAAGCAGTAGCAGGCTTTTATTAAATGTGGTAATGTTTCATGAGTGGGGGTTACTTTAAATAAATAATTGCAGTGTGTTAAAACTTAAACAATACGATAATCTTTTTGGTCACCACGCCCAGATATCAATGTTTATTTTTGACAAATTCAATTAGATTTTTATTATTCAGGTCATACATTTATTAAACAAATTTAATGGATTAACAGCTGACTTACTTATTCAATAAGTTAAAATTTTATCAACAATTATGACACAAGCATCTGCTTCAGGTTGAGAGGGTATCGGATGAATATACGGTGGTCCCTGAATAATTATTGTTAACGCCCATGCTTTTGATACTTAGTAGAAAATAATCTATATCTTTATGGTCAACACGTCATTTAGGAAGCATAACTAGCAATTGCAAAAATGAATGTGACTTTAGTGTTTTGTGCACACAGCACACAGTTAAAACAATTAGAATTTTAAAAATATAGGTAGGTAGATAATATGCAACGTTTTCGACGTGACGAACAAAATGTAGTTAACTCGGTTAATTGGGCCAGTGTTCATTTTATTAAATCACTGATAAGCAAGAAATGAAAAATAGGAAACACGTTTTATACAACAATGATCGAATAAGTAAATTTAGTACTTCTTACTTTGTGATCCATGATTACTAGTTATTTTTACTGCGGGAACCGGTAGCAGGGCTGGAACCTCCAATACTCCAACCTCCAACACTGCACTGGAATTATTAATCACACTTGAAAATGAAAATTTCCTTTCAAAAACTCCGAGAACAAAAAGCAAAGACGGTATATTTGACACGACGAACGACTGGTGAATGACAATAATGGTCAGAGACTTGCCATATGGTAAAAAGGATACCTAACGGATTTGGCCAACGTACTTTTAGAAATCGAACCAGATACGCACTCGCATTTACGTTTTTTGGAGTAGCATGCAAGTCATTTATGAAATGTAATATGTCTGTTGTTCTGAGTCGTTACATTTAGGGGACGAGTTAAACGTTATTTGATTGAACGGCTTAGTTTTAAATCTGCAGCGTTTATCATAGAACGTATCAAAACCGTACACCGAATAATGTTTTCGAAACGTAAATCTATTAACGTAACAACCCAGATACATGAAATTGCCGGCACCGCAACGTGACTTTCATAACGTTATTGGTACAAAAATAAAATTACGTTTCAAAAACAGTAGTCTTGAATAACGTTTGAAAAAGTAGTAACGAGTATGACACTAGAACGTTTAATAGAAAACGTTTTCTAGGTTTCTTTTTAAAAACGTTACAAAACGTACTAAGTATGTTTCTTGCTTAGTGGGTAAGTCTTTTTGTTTTTCCAATGTACGATTCGCCACACTCGCTAGGGATTTCATAAATACAATTTTAAGTGTTTTTATAATGGGAAGGGGAATTTACTTTTGTAAGAAAGCTTCTAAGCGCATTTCCGGATTTTTTGATATTATAGTTTTTGTTTATCCGTCTATAAAATCTTTTCAGAAATCCCCTTAACATTATTGTTGTTGGTATTGTAAGAACTGCTTGCTCCTCTTTCGTTTCTGTACTAGTTTTGACTTCGCAAGTAGGTAGTAGTTTTAAAATTGTATTAAGTAGTTAAAAAGGTTTCAAGGTAACAATTCTGTTTTAAATCTTATTTGATATTTGAAATTTCGCGAAAATTGAAAGAAGCAGCTTTTATGAATCAAAATACCCATCTATTTAGTAAACCAAGTAAAGATGTCGCCAATATCTGGACGCGTTTCTTTGTCCAAAATAAACAGCTCAAACTTCACACTCCAATCTCCAATAAGCATGTAGGCGGAATCATCAAGCTTCATTACACGCGAATAGTATTTAAGACAATAGCCTAGCTAGAATTATAATTTAGTTTATACTAGAAAACTGTTAGAGATCCTAATCAGCCGAAACGTTGTGTTAAGTAACAAAATAAAGACAATGGAGGTCCGACAAGGTAATCTTTCAATTTAAACATTTGTTTAACAAAAAAAGTCAAATACAACTTTTAAAAAGACGATTTTAAAACTAATAGTCTCTTAGTCTACAGGGTGAGATTTTTAAAGTGTTACAAGGCGGCCGATATCTCGAAAACGGTTCAAAATATTTTCTTGAAATTTTAGTGAGGGAATGGGGAGATGGGGGGACATATTTAAACATATTATTGATGTCTACCCCCTTTCCCCATTTTGAGGGGTGGGGGGTAACTTTGGAATTTTAAATGAGACAATGTACTCTTTTTTAGTAAATACGAACCTACGTAAAAAACTACTTACGTATACAAAAAATCTTTTTATTTGCTCCCCTGGTTACGAAATTATGATTTATCTTAACATAGTATAAAACAAAGTCGCTGTCGCGTCAGTCCCCAGCTATATGTGCCCTAATCTTTAAAACTACGCAACGGATTTTGAAGTGTTTTTTTTAATAGATAGAGTGATTCAAGAGGAAGGTTTTTATGTATAATACATGCATAATATTGTAGAGAAACACTGATAAATTTAGAGGTTTGTTCGGGTTTGTATTTATAAATCTTGACGTGATGGTGAACTCGCCTTATTATTTCAGAGGCGTATAATGCCTGGCATTGCAACGCAAGCCGGGTACACGCTAGTTAGGTTATAAAACACAAAAAATACTTTACTATTTAAATTCAATTTATTTATCGTCTGTCACGCTTCAGAAGATGTTTAAAATGTCTCCCTTCAACTTCCAAACACTTTGTCACTTTTTTTCAGAATAAATATTGTACCCATTGTAACATTTTAAGTCTCACTAATAAGCATGCAACGCGGATTCGGTATTTTATATCATCTAAAGTTGTAGGTGTAGCCGCCATCACTTTATCTTTTATAAAATAAAAAATAAAAAAAGGGAAAAGTCAAGGGGGGTCAAATCAGGGGACCTAGCAGGCCGTTTACCGAACCAGCTCGACTTATCCACCTGTTTTCAAACAATTCGTTCAACTCATTACGGGCCTGTATCACATAATGCGGTGGAGCTTCCTTCTATTGAAACCACATGTCAGAACTTATGTTTTGGTTTAATAATTGGGGTAATTGGTTTTTAAAAGAATTTCCTAACCAGGGGAGCAAATCAAAACATTTTTTGTACACGTACGTAGTTTTTTATGTAGGTATTTACCAAAAAAAAAGTACATTGTCTCATTTAAAATTCCAAAGTTACCCCCCACCCCTCAAAATGGGGAAGGGGTGTAGACGTCAAAAATATGTTTAAATATGTCCCCCCATCCTCCCTATTCTCTCACTAAAATTTTAAGAAAATATTTTAAACCGTTTTCGAGATATCGCCTTGTAACACTTTAAAAAACTCACCCTGTATATGTATAACATACAACATAAGCTTTTATTTTTCTTCAGAAGCAAATAGATGTAATTTTCAGCGGGGAAATAGAAACTCACTGTACTGAGTTTCGCAAAACTCAATACCCCAAAGAGCTTTTTAAAAAAAGTTTTTTTTATATTTCAGGTATACCAGGACGACAACCTTTAATACTATGTTTAACAGTATGGGAAGTTTTTCACTCAATTACTTAGCCTATATACTGTCGATTAGCTAAATAATTAATTTTTCCTTAACGAACTTCCCTATGAACTCCACAACCCAACATAATCAAAATTTCTATGCGTTCATCTTCAGCGCGGCTCATTTTAGATGTATCAGCAGAGGAAAATTCAAACTTGGTTAACAGTCAGTGACATGTTTGTAGGCCAAAACTTAAGAATATTTTACCCCAATATGGTACATGTAACTTGTCTTTTGCTACCTAAGTTGAAGTATTGTCCGATCTATAGATGTTGAAAGAAGATTCTCTTTGTATAAACATATTTTTACGAATAGAAAATAATCGTTTTTAGTTAAAAATTTTGAAAAATATTTAGCAATAAATGCCTTTTATACAATTTTATTATAAAAAAATTCTTTATTTCTTTAAAAATAAAACACATTTTTTAGAACCCAATGTGTTTCTTTACCTCATTTTACTATAATAAATTAAGTAATACCAGTATACATATTTGGTAAAAAAACAAGTAAATAACTGCCTACTTTAAAGCCAAACAAGGCATATACAGGGTGTTTCAATAAAAACTCCCAGGCCAATTATTTCGAAAACTAAAAGCGACATGTAAATTCTGTAAACGCCAGTTTTTAGCCTCTATGATTGGCTTCACAACTGTGTAAAAAATGTGTTTGAATAATACAAGATGTAGGTGTCGCCACGGTGCATAGAATTTTTTCGATAACAGGAACTTTTAAATGTTGTCGTTCTTAAATATAATTAATTTTTGATCAAATTATGTCCCATAAAAAAATTTGATAAATCCAACATGAAAAGAGATATTTGGGGTTACCTTTCTTTTTAATAATTTTAACGAATATTTTAATTATAAATATTTTTAATATCCCTTGGCAGATTTTAATTTAATTTTTGTAATGATAATTTTAGTGAAAAAACGTTCGTGTAGCACTAAATTATTACGTCCAGTGACGCCTTATAATATTGGCAAAAAATAAGACGCCACTGACTTTTTGGTAATTTTAATATTTTTTTCGGATGAAGCAATTAAAAATATCCTTTTCTTGTTTGTCAAATTGTTTTCTTATCTGGCTTGGTTTTCGAGAAATAAAAATAAAAACAATTTTATTGCATACTTATCTCTGGAAAACAAAAATCATTAAATAATTAATACGTTGTATCTTTTGCTATTAATCGAAATACACTATTGAGAGTTTGCAGATCCGAATTATTATATCGATTTGCTATGTGTGTATATGAAAACGGCAATAATTTTGAACACCTCATTCGACCTCATTAAATAGTTTTTGGTATTCTAATTTTCATTAATAATTTTGTATAATTTCTCATCAGATCTTTCATAAAACATCTTTTAATTTTATTTTACAATGCTTTAATGTTTTTAAACAACAAAAAATACAACGTATTAATTATTTAATGATTTTTGTTTTTCAGAGATCGATAGGCAATAAAATTGGTTTTATTTTTATTTCTCGAAAACTAAGCAAGATATGAAAACAATGTAACAGACAAGAAAAGGATATTTTTAGTTGCTTAATCCAAAAAAAAATATAAAAATTACCAAAAACTCAGGGGCGTCTTATTTTTTGCCAATATTATTTGTTAAGGCGCCCCCTGAGACGTCACTTGACCTAACCATTTAGCGCTACACGAGCGTTATATTACTAAAATTATCATTACCAAAATTAAATTAAAATCTGCTAAAGGATATTAAAATTATTTATAATTAAAGAAAGAAAATATTGTGGCATATCGGACAAGTGTATAACTATTTTTTATATTGGAATACACAGGGATCCAAGTTCAATGGATACCCTGGGGCGGGTAGACCACGACGGTCGTTTCGTCCTTGTTAGGACTCGACGGGCAGCCATAACCCAAGCAATTCCAAGAACGGAACGGAAAAATGTACTAAAAGCCTACTTGTAGAATCAAGGCGGCCCTCAATACTTAGCGCCATCCCACGGAACCAACTCCAATATAAAAGATAGTTACACTGGTAATAACGAAAGGTAGACAACTAAATAAACTACGAAGTGCATCACAATCCAGTATTCATTTTTTAAATATTTTTATGGCTTATTCAAACTAAAGCGGATTGCGCGCATTCTGGTGGGTGCCAGCGTTGATCTGTTTTCTGGTCTGCAAAATGGCAGATGTTTTCGGTGAAAACGCAAATAGCGTTCCCTATACTGGATTGTGATCTACTTCGTAGTTTATTTAGTTATCTACCTTTCGTTATTACTATGGAGGACTTGAGGTAGGAGGCCGATCGCAATGCATTGGATTCGGTCCCAAATTAGCATCGGTAATTCAGCTTTACGAGTCGCTGTAAGATGGCGCGCGTGTTCGAAGTGGGCTATCAAATAATGGTTTCTTATGGACGCAATAACTATTTTTATTTAAATTAGTTCTTTAAGGAACAAATAAGGACTTTTATCTTAATTTACACTTACTTTGTTATACTTATTAGTAAACTCCGCCTGTATAAAGTTCCAACGATGCTTGGTTTTTAAAATACAGGGTATTAAACATTCTAGCTATACCTTTGGAGCTAGAAAGAGACTTATTTGGCTGCGTTTTCTCTCTGAAAAAGATCCTGTCTTACACCCCAACACAAAGCAAACTCTACTTTTATAAATTGTACCCATATTTATTATAAATATGGAAATTAATTACAATACAACGTTATTTGTCTTGTCTTGCCTTCAAACATTATTTGTTATTTCGAAAAATAAAATGTCAATTGTCAAAAGTAAAAGCACAGAAAAATAAAGGGTTTAAGTAAAAGTTAAAAGCTATGGAGGATCTAATTTTCCATATTAAAAACGAAGAAGAAGAAGAAGACAACATCAGCCCACTTCGGACGCGAGAGCCATCTATCGGCCAATAGCGAACTAACCAAACAACCGGGACAGAATGTGAAAATGCTGCCATTGTCGATCGGCCTCCTACCCTATAGTTCTCCATAGTTATTACCAGTGTAACTATCTTTTATATTGGAGTTGGTTCCGTGGGATGGCGCTAAGGTGTATTGAGGGCCGCCTTGATTCTACAAGTAGGCTTTTAGTACATTTTTCTGTCGTTCTTGGAATTGCTTGGGTTATGGCTGCCCGTCGAGTCCTAACAAGGACGAAACGGCCGTCGTGGTCTACCCGCCCCAGGGTATCCATTGAACTTGGATCCCTGTGTATTCCAATATAAAAAATAGTTATACACTTGTCCGATATGCCACAATATTTTCTTTCTTTAATTATTTTCGCGGGCATTATATCATTTTTTAAATTATTTATAATTAAAATACTCGTTAAAATTATTTAAAAAAAAACTTAACCCCAAATATTTCCTTTCGTGTTGGATTTATCAAAATTTTTTATGGGACATAATTTGATCAAAAATTAATTATCTTTAAGATCGATAACATTTAAAAGTTCCTGTCATCGAAAAATGTCTTTGCACCGTGGCGCCACCTACATCTTGTATTATTCAAACACATTTTTTACACAGTTGTGAAGCCAATCATAGAGGCTAAAAACTGGCGTTTACAGAATTTGCATGTCACTTTTAGTTTTCGAAATAATTGGCCTGGGAGCTTTTATTGAAACACCCTGTATATGCGCATATTTTGGCTAAATTTAATTGCATATAATCCGCCCTTTACTGAGTTATTACAATACTATTCTGAGAGCATAAGTGTTTTTTTAATTTATAACAAAAACACATTGGAAATTAAAACATAACAAATACAACGAGAACTTTCTTTGATCCCCTTGTTCTTGGTGCCTATTATTGACCCAGTGGTGGAACTACCGGTGTTCAATGTGTGCGAAGCACACGGGCCCGGGCTAGAAAGGGGCCCGGGAGCGGAGCCACAAAAACATAAAAATGCAAAACAAAATGTTCTCATAGAAAAAAAAATGCAATACTCCGGAAACGTATCCGCAAAACTACTTTACTCAATACTTTTATAGATAGTAACTGAAATAATCACATAAAACGGCCTTAATTTTTTTTATTATTGTTTTTATTAAACCGCAATTCGCAATATCGGCATTTAGTTTAAAGGGCACTGTTTGTGTCAAAATCTTTAAAAAATTGACACCCACTTGATGGTCACCGAGACACGATGCATTCGAAGCTCTTCGTTTTAGATATATGGATATTTTTAAAAACACTGGCAAAAATAATTTTAACCTCTACAAATAAAGCGGAAGTTAATAAAGCAAAGTCTTTAAGAAAACACAAATTTGAAACCATTTTTCTTTTGTTTTTCAAAATAAAATTTTAAAGAATATTGATGCATTGTCAAAACTTTTACAAAAAAAAGAGAAAAGTATTGAAGCTGCGTCTAAAATGTTTACCACCGCCACTGAAATTATAAATCAAATGAGAAATAATTTTGATGTAAGTAATTAAAACGGACTCTGTTATTTTGGCTAGGCAATGGGGCACTACTCCTGAATTCGAAAACAAAAGGATATCAAGCCTAAAAATAATTTTTGATGATGTTAATAACCATTATCAAGTTCAAACAAGTGATGATTGGTTTAGAAAAAATGTGTTTTTTAAAACTATAGATATAATTCTACAGCTCAATTAAAAAATCGAAGTTATATGGCCTTTACAAAATTTGTTCTTATTTTCGCGTTTTGTTCCCCAACATTTTACGATATCCTTCTCTTTCTGATAAGGATATTTACGATATGAGTCAAAGCCATGCATCTTCAATATCTAGAAGATATCGCTGATAAAATTTCATCGCAAGTGCTTTCATTTATATAAATGTTTTAGATAATTTAACTTCTATTTTTGATTTATTACATTTTATATTGGTACAAAATTATTATTCATCTTCCAGTTTTAGTGAAATTGTAACTGCCTGCATTTTTTTTTGACCATCCCTATTTCGGTTGCATCAGCTGAACGGTCTTTTTCCAAGTTAAAGTTAATTAAAACTTATTTGAGAAATAATTGATGCATGACCGATAAAAAATTATCGGCTTTAGCAATTATTTCTATAGAAAATGAGAAAAATAGACATTTCTAATCTGATTTCAAACTTATCGCATGCAAAAGCAAGAAAAAAATATTTTTCTCTGCAATCGTTTACAAACTGGCATCTTTCTGGCGTGATTTGACGCCACAAAGTTCATTATTCCAGTGTTGTTAACCGTTGCTACGCAATGAGACATAATAATATAACGATACGGGAATATATTATTCCCGGCCTAGGCCGAAAATATAATATTCTCGTATCAATATATTATGGCCCATTGCTTCGCAACGGTTAACAATACTGGAATAATGACTTTTAATAAATTTTTTATTAGGCACAATCATTTTATTTTTGTATTTATTCTATTTTCTTTTCGATTGCAGAAAAAATAGTAGGTATGTGCACATAACAATAATTGCTTTTTTGTATACCTACCCAAAATTCATAAATTAATATGGTTATCAATAATAATACTTCGTATCATAATGGGGGCCCGGCAAAGTTTTCGCACACGGGCCCGTGGCTACGTTGTTCCGCCACTGTATTGACCAGATGAATTCGTTGCTTGTTTGATCAATACAATGGTATTTACAAGTTAAAAATAAAACACATGCGAATTCTGCTGTAGTAGGTAATTTGTCCGATGTGACGCAGATTAATTTCATGGTAATTAACAAATATGCGCGTTCCTAGTAGCATTAATAAAAACTGTCTAACAACCTATCAACCAGGGAAGAGTTTCGAAAAAAGATGGCAGAAGAAAAAAATTAAAAGTTTTAATTTTGAAAATTGGGATGACAGAATTCCTAAAACTCTACAGGAATTATGCGTAGAGTGTATCGCCAAGAATTGGACAGGTTCGTAAATTAAATATATTTTAGCTATAGGTACCTTTCATTACCGTATAATTGGCCGGAAGTATTAACTTTTTAGTTTAAGTGTTATGGAAATTACAAAAACTGCAAATCCTAATTTGAAACCCGTTTGCAGAATAAATAATATTTTGAAATGACGCTTTGCAATTTTTTAAATCAAATTAATCTAACAACTTGCAGCATCACTTGTCATTAATGGCACCCTGTTAAAGTCTGGTATATTTTACGTTTAGCGGTTGGCTACAGAAACAGAACTGGACTAAGTTATTTTACTTTCGCCTTCGCCATCTGTTAAATTTTGTAAGGGAGTCTTAATATTTTGTAAGGATATAGCGTAGATAATAATTTTATTATTTATGAAACAAAATATTGACAGATCAGTACCTACCAAAATAAGTATGTGAAAACATTATAAAACTAAAGGAAAAGAAGAAAACAACATTTATTTGTTTTAGTATTTATTTGTAAAAAGCGAAAATAGGTATTTATGTATTTATTCTACAAGGAAAAAGGTAATACATTTTTTGCGAGGTGTAAGCTTTGTGGTGCACGTCTAATTAAAACACCATATTGAGAACCCTTTTGGTATTGTTAGTTTTGTGGGAATTTTATAGATGGATATATAGGGTGTGCCATAACTAAGTGGCTAGGTATACAGCAACAGGAGATAGTGGACTTGAAAATATGTCATTTAAGGTGGGAGTATCAACATGCTTGCCAACCTATAACCTATTTCGCGTATATATATTTAATTTTTCTAGCTTTTACACAAAATTTAAATAAAATCATTATCGCCTTCATATTTTATAGGTAATAATTGACATATTAAATAAATATCAAGAAATTTCATTAAATATTTTAGGAGAAATGTATAGCGAAAAATATCGGGTAAGATTTTTTTTTAACATTATTATGTCATTCTTTTTTCACTATACAATTCTCCCAAAATTAGCAATGAAATAAATTGATATTTTTGTAATATGTTAGATATTACCTAAATATTGTACCGACGATATTGATTTTATTTAAATGTTAGTTAATCAAATATTAAACTAAAAAAAGCAACGCGAAATAGGTTATAGGTTGGCAATAGATGGAATGACGTTGAGAATGCCACCTTAATTTCATTTATTATACGGTTAAAGAGATACAAGGTGATCCAAGAAAATATTTACTTTATGAAATTGGCGATGATTTGATGTTAAGCAGATATGAATCAAATTTGGTGTAGTTATGTTTTGATGGCAGGAAGGAGGATTTCATACTGAGTTTTAAGATACCTCATAGAGAGAATGCTAGCTACACAATATGAGATTGATAAATTCTCGCATATATTTTTGTCTCTCACATTCCTGAACGCTTTACCTAAATTATGAAAGAGGAATATTTTATACTTAAAAAAGTTGTACTTCATTAATCTCGATATTTCAATTAGTTTTTGAGATAATTGCATTTAAATGCTAGATGACAAGAAACCTTTAAATAAACACCTCCTAACGAAACATACTTATTGAAAATTGACGGTGCGTTCTTAAACAAAAACGACATATTTTCAAGTCTACTATATCCTGTTGCTGTATTTGCCCATTAGTTATGTGGCACCCTGTATATAACGATTAACGATAAGTAAATGGTTTAACTAAGCACTTTATTAATTTGATAATAGATGAGTTTACCAAAATGATGTTTGTACCCACTATTAAACCTAAATAATAAACACCAAGAAAATTTGTCTCTGAAATATATAAAATCCAAAAGTAAAATGTTTAAAACGCACACTACACAAAAAACAGCCACATAAACACTTAAAAACACCAAAATCGAAAGAAAATAATAAGACGCAACCTAACGCGTGAGCTTTCTAAGGCCCACTGCTGATCTGGGCACTTTAGCGATGAAACAAGATCAGCTGGTAATGTCAAATGTCAATGTCTTCCGTTGAAACGCTTTGAATTAAGATAAAGTTAACTGTAGGTATTTTCCATTTGCTTTTTCCAAACAGCAAAGCAAAGTAAAAATATTTGCTTAACTTAGTTGTTACAGGAACGCTTCGCGAACAACTTCGTGTTACTTGTTTTTGGAAGGGTGGGGGGTGTCATGATTCACCCCCTCCTGAATCCGCGCTTGAACACTTGTGTAGTAGCAATTAAAAATCAAACCTCTAACCTAAACCTCCTTGTAAATCTAATCTAATTAAACTCAAAACAACACCTATATAGTTACGCTTTAATACAGCACAAAGCCAACTATTTATGTAAAGCGACGTGAGACGGTTCGGAGGAATAAAAAACTGTTTTAACCTGTTTGCATTCCTTTATTTAGTGTACACAATATTTTGTTGTTGCAAAAGCCTCGAAACGGTTGCTGTTATATATACGAGCTACACTATACCAAAACTTATCTTAGAAAAAGCAAAATAATTTAAAAGGGAAACACGTTCAAAATAATCATGTAATAACTAATCGCCACTGCCAGGGCAGGCAGACCCAATATATTACACTATGATAAATAATAATCACCTACCATTTTAGAAAATCCAGTTCTAAACGAAATGATACTATTAGAAGACAGGTATCTATTATTGGATTTACTACCAGAAGAGCTACACCTTAAGCTAACTATTCCAAAAATAAACGATGAACTATACTGGAAAAAATGTTACATTAAAAGATGGCCCAAGAAACTACCAAATATTAAAGATGAAATTGAAATAAACCAACTTGTAAAAAATGGTGTCAATGATTTAAATGAAGAGTTTTTAAACAGTTATTTTGCAAATAAAGCTAAACTGTCGAATGGTGTAGGAAACTCAAGTATAGTGAGTAAAGCTTCGAGCAAGAGAAGTTCGAGAAAAACAAGTATTGCTTATAGAAATACAAATAGGAATATAGACAAAAGAACTTGGAAAAAATATTTTATAGAAATGCATGTTAAGGAATATTTGGAAAATCTGAAACCAGAAAATTATGATCCGGAAAAGGTTAAGTATCATAATTTTATATTTTCTTACCTTGAACGTGCGTATACTATGTTGCCGAGCATAGTAAAACGAAGAATTATTTTAAAAAATCTTAATATCTATTTTCAAAGTTTGGAGCACTGGCAAATGTATACAATATTGTTAAACAAAAAGGCTTCGAACAGAACAACAAAGTTACAAGGGTATAGCTTGGTCCGGGAGATACTTAAAATTTTCCAAAAAATATGAAGGAGTGGTAAAAATTACCAAATGGTATTCCTATATTTGTAATCTTTGGTACCTAAATTATTTAAGATAGTTTTGGGTGTTGGTGTATCATAACGCAGTAGTAGAAAAAGAAACATATTCGCCTCCCTCGATACTAACAAATTTGCTGCCTCGTTTCATCCTGATTGATGTGTTTGATACAGTACATTTACGCCATTTAAATTTTAATTTTTTTTGAACAGTCCGCTAATGAATTAGTGGATATTTCAACAACATCAATGATTTTAATATTTAGTTGTATTGAGCGAATGGTAACGTGTTCACTTGAGCTATATATCCTATAAATACGTTCTCTTATGGTATGTTCATAAATTTCGTAAAGTTGTTGACCACGGAATGACAAAATAGCTACATTATTGCGATTCTTAAAATCTACATCCTTCTCTATCCACTTTGCCTTAAATCGTTGGATTGTTGAACACGAAACCCCTAAAGTATCAGAAACTCTCTTAAACAGATAGGTGTTTATAAACCCATTGCCATATATTTTTTATATTTATTATTTATGTTTTCACAATTCCTGCTTTATTATATATCTACTTTACTGTCTCTTTGAAAATAATGAAATAATTTTAAAATTAATGCTTGCTCTTTTTCACAATACCGTCACATTTTTGAACGGTCTGGGTAATTGTGATATTATTAACTCTTAAGATAATTGCTATATAACTAAGACCATAATGGTAAAGAAACGATTATTTGAAATACTGATGATGTATTATTTAATGATGAAACGTTAAAATTAAAATACGTTTTAATTGTTTAAATTTCTAAAGTTTAAGTCTCTAAAACCGTTTTAACTTCGAGGTCCGTATTTAAAAAAAATTGACTTGACGTTGTTATCTCAAAAACGAAATGTACAAAATAAAAAACTGCTGAGATGTTTTTTTGTTTTTTTCAAGTCAAGTCGAAGGCGTTAAAAAACAAAGTTACAGAAGTTATCAGGAACATTTTACACTATTCTTTCACCAATACTTTTACCCTTGGATTAATATAAACATACCTAGATATTTGCTTTTTCTTTTATATAATATAAGTATAGCGAAAAGTGTCTTTTAAACTTTTTGAAGCAATATATTGCCCAAAGAATAGGCGTAGGTACCTAATTAGATTTGCAGGGTTGCAATTAAAATATACCAAAACATGCATCAGGATAATCTGTCTTCGTGGGTGTTCCGATTACTCGCTCGTTTTCAAAATATACTAAAATTTGTGTTACCATAGGTAAATAGGCCAGTGGCGGCTCGTGCCATTTTAGTGAAGTAGGGCCAGGTAAACCCTTAGCGCCGCAGGCAAAAAAATTTTGGGTGCCACGCCCTTTTTTGTTAATAGTTCTTGCTTTTAAAGTAGGAAAAATAAGCAAAAAGGCACCTAATTTAATTTATGAATTTACAATCATATCTTGAATATACCTAAACACGATAACAAGTTGAAACACACAAGCAATGTCAGTGGTTTCATCTGCGATAACAGCGATAAACGGAGAGTCCTTTATTTCTTTTATGACTTCATCATGACACACATCTAACATACAGTCCAGAAGTTCATTTTGTAGGGGTTTTGATGTTCCTTTAAATACTTTCGATTTTTCAATATGATCTTTAAGAGTTTTGTCTAATTCTGAGCTAAAATTTATTAATTCACGAAATATGCCCCTATTTTCCGACGTCTCTTTTTCGTCATGACCTCTCAAGGCCAACTCAAATGCACCACAAAACCGAACGCAGTTTATAATTTGGTTTAATATGTATCTGTTTTTATCAATTTGTTCGTTTTTCTTCATTATTTCATTGTGATATGCAGAATTTAATTGAGTTTTAATGTTAATTTTACCAAGCATACTGAAATTAAATATATTGTTTAAATGTACCTTCGATTTTTCATGTGTCTTTATTTTGTCCCAGAAATGGACCAAATCATCTGTACCTTTTTGGGACCAAGTTTGCTTCCCACCAAATAAAACACACATAAAACAAAATAGTCTATTAGATTCATCACAACCGCACACCCAAGTATTTTTTCCATAAAGTTTTCTTTAAAAATCTAATAGTATTCATTACCTATAATACTTATGTATTTCTAAAATAAAAAGTTCGTTAACCCTACATTAAATCAGCCGGCCGAACCAAAACAAATCGAGACGCGACGCGAACATCAGCTGTTTGCTGTTTGAAACGTCTAACATCAAACGGTCAAACGAAGAGAGCCTGGCTACCCGCCGGGATTTTTGCCTGCTTGCATTCAAGGTAATTTTTCAACGTTTTTTATTGAGGTGATGGCGTTTCGTCACCTTCCGTGTGCCTCGTCGCGCTTGGCGCGGAAGCTACGCTACCGTTTTACGCATAATCGCTTCCTTTTAGATGGAAATTTGCACCCGACTGTGTTCCATTTTTAAATTATTTTGCGAATTGCTTTAAAAACGAGAATATTAATTTTAATAGGTTTTGGTAATTTGTAAAGGGCAGGACGCTAGACAGAAGGGCAGGTAGTTCCATGGCACTGTGGCTCTACCCCACGAGCCGCCACTGAAATAGGCAAACTTTAAAAATCGATGGCTTAGATTGCAAACCGGCTAACTCCAAAAATATTAATTGGAGTTATTTGGTTTGGGTATCCAAAGATCTAACATTAAGCTTATTTGCACAAAATCGAAATTTTAATAAAAAGTGGAGCTAGACGGTTTGCAATCTAAGCTATCGAAATTATTTTCTCGGAAAGAAAATCCTAAATTAAAGATCTTCTAATTTAATAAAATATTAGGGGCGATATTTTGTAACAGCCGAACGCCTGCTATTTTTGAAATACCTATCTTAATTTGAAGAAATAGTCCGTACTTTAAGTGGAGTGTATGTTTAAAAGAAGAGAAATAAGACACTTTAAGTCTTCCTCCACGGGTATATTAAAATAAAGCCTCAATAATGGGCAAATTATCTACATGTTTCGAATGAATTCGAATTTTCAAATTCTTTATATAATATTCTCTCTTCACACGTACAGTGTTATGTCATTAATATTTGCAACCTCACACAAAATTATTTCTTTGTTTGAAGTTTCTTCAAATACCTAACTCTACCTTTTCATCATTTGTAGCTTCGTTTGGACTGTTCGCACCTGTTGTATTTCTTGTATTCCTTATTCTATTCTCCTGATGATGAATGTATATTCATTCGAAACATGTAGTTAATTTGCCCTTAAATGAGGCTTTATTTTAATAGATACCAGTGGAGGAAGACTTAAAGTGTTTTATTTCTCTTCTTTCACTTATCTTAATATTTATAAGTACCTATAGAATTCCAATGAGAAAAATTACTTTATTATTTCTAAATAAACAACTTGAAATAAATTCTCTTGGTTTAGTGCAGGGTTTCGAGTAAATTATGTAAAAGCGCAATAGTAGACCCTTAACAATTTTTGTATCTCTTACCTTGTGCAAGATCCCCATGTAGTGTCTCGTTTTTTCTCGTCTCATCACGCGAGAACGAGAGTGGTCCGGTCTCCTGCGAGACGAAACGAGAGTTTTTTCTGCGAGAATCTCGAAAAACAATAGAAAAAAGTCCAAAAGAAAAAATAACCCTTTTTTTATAACGTTTATAGTTTTTGTCGAAATGTTTGATAAAGAGAACCATTTGATAAACGATAATCGTCTTCGCGAATTAAATATGTAGGGAGTAAACTACATACTATTTTGATGGTGTCCAGTGTTGTCTCTGGGAGTTGCTTTTAGTTATTTATTTTCTATAAATCATAACTGGCCAGAAAGTTTATGGTAGATAAAGTTTCTTACCTTGTTTCAGATTAAAGAATTGTGTGATCTTTGTGGTTCTTCTGTAGAAACCCTTCAAATTGAGCAAATGTTATGTTCAGAGAACTCTTTAAATAAAATACCACTAAATGCCGTCCTAACAGGATTTCCAAATTTGAGGGAATTATGTTTATGTTTTAAACAGGTAAAGTAAAGGATAATTTCAAAATAAAAAAAATGGTCAATGATACTTTTTTGAGATATTTATAACCGACACCAGATCTTTTATATTATTGTCTAGGGGTAGTCTTGCACAAGCTGTAGTGAAAACTTATTGGAAAGGCGATAGTATGTAACAACCATTTTTAAAGCACTTTGTCACATTAACATACATATTATGATTTCTCTGGCACCACTGATAAATACTGTCAAGATCATGTTGAAGCTCCATCATTTAACTAAATTTAAAATTTATATGATGGAGGCTGTGGAACTTCAACACGATCTTGATGTATCAGTGGTGCGAGAAAAATCATATGTGTATATGTTAATGTATCCACTACTGTTGACAAATTGAACTCTATTGGACAGATAAGATTCAATCCATCTTAGGAAGGTACTACTGATACCCAGTCGTGCTTTTATAGTTTCCCCAAAAATAAAGTTTTGTTGTCTATCAAGGCCTGAGAAAAATCCAGATAGACAGAATCGACCTGCTGTACTCCTTCCATGCTATTGCTTATATAATTCTGGTAAAGAACAAGGTTTGTAGCAGTTGATTTACCATGGGCAAAGCTATATGCTGTTTATCATTAACGACGTGCCTAAAATCCTGTGATAAACGCTTACTTATCAAGCAAACAAATATCTTCGGGATGTCAGATTGTGTACAAATGGCTCTGTAATTAACAACCTTGTACTGTCACCTGATTTAAAAATAGGCTTAAGATAGCAAAATTTCCAAAAATTTGGGAAGGCTCCCTTGAAGAGAGACATATTAAAAAGACGGTGAATTGACAAGGATACATTTCTTTAAAAAGTAAACAGGAATCTCATATTAAACCAGGTAGAAAAAAAGTCATGAGGAAATTAATTAATTTAGTTAATAATTGCTTTGTTTAGTTAATTATTTATTTAATATTTCTTACAATTACTTGCAGCCCTAGTACAAATCTTATCTATTATTCTTCTATTCTTTAACAATAAAGCATATTTTGACTTTGCCTTTTGACATATTATATATGATCTTTTTTTAGACTTATGCTGATGAAAATTTTTCCTGGAACATCGTAAATGTTTCATATCAAGATATAAAACTTTTTGCAAAAGGACTGGAGAAAATAAGACTTGAAACAGTAAGGTACGTTGTGCACAAATTTAGGGGGTTTTCCCTGGTGTAAAATGAAAAGACCAAGAGTGTGACAATAATTTAAAAAAATTGAAAAAACTTTTTGAATTTTTTATATTACGAGCAAACACTAGGTATACAGGGTGTCCAGAAAATACTTGTAAAAAGCTAGAATAGGTCGGGTCTAGCCCAATTAACCTTAGTCCAAAAGTTGATAGTTTTCCAAATCCATTTTATTCAATAAGAAAAACGTCGTCCATTATGTACAGTTTTATTCATGAAAATTGGGTACACTAAATTTGTTATATTGTAAATCGGACTTAATTAATTTTGACTTTTTAAAAAGTGAAAGACTGTCAATGCCAAAATTTAAAAAATGCATCGTCATTTGACATTTGACAGAACTTGAAAAAGCTCAAATAATAGCCCGAATTGAAGATGGGTGGTCAATACGGGCATTAGCAACGTTGGGAGCAAGAGGCGTCTTTAAAAAGAAAGGTTGGTACTGGTCCGCTCCGCATTTCCAATCCTGAACAAGATGACGCATTTCTGGAATATCTAAGGGCAAATCCTTTCGGAACTGCAAGAGATGCTGTCATTGGTGTCGGATTTCCTGGATCTCAACCTACAGCCAGCAGAAGAGTAAAATAATCAGAGTTAAAAAACCGCGTAGCTGCGAAAAAAATTATGCTCACAGATCAACATATAGGCAATCTCGGGTGCTTTTCGCCCTAAATCATATATACCGCGACCATTATTTTTGTAGAAGTTCTGCCATGGCCTGCTTATAGTCCCGATATTATTCCAATAGAAAACGTCTGGGGTTTAATTGCAAAAGAAATATACAGAAGAAATTTTAGACCTCACAATGCTAATGAATTATACGAAGTAATTCATAAGTGCTGGGAAGGCCTTGATCAAAATATTCTTGTAAATTGTATTAACTCAATTCGAAACAGAGTAGCTCAAGTAGTCGAAAAAGAAGGTTATATGACAAAATATTAAATTTTAATAATTGTTGACATTGTTTTTACATTCGTTGTTTATATTGTTGTTATTGTTGCTGTTGTTATATAGGTGCGTTGATATAAAAATTTGCGATAGTACAGAAATATTTTCTACATATTAGACGTTTTATTATCTACGCCAACGCTTTGTTTGCCATGTTACTACTATAACCTCGAAAACAATAAATCGAGCATAAAAGCCGAATTTACGCAAATATGGCAAATAACGGTCGTAAGACTTGTACCCATTTTCAATTAATACAACTGTACATAGGTAATTCCTATTGTGATTTTTTGAAAATTTTTTAAATATTTAATAGGGAACTTTCCAATTTTTTTTTTTTCAATAATATGATTTAGTTAGGCCTAAAAAAAATATTCCCCAATTATTACTCCTTAAAAATCAGTAATAAATTCTTTAAAGTTTCGCGCGTGTCAAAAGCATTTCAAACGACCTTTTAAGCGCGCCAAGCCCGATGACGTCACTAAGTATGACTTTTCCGTCGTCCGTCATCCTGACCGGTGGCCGAGCTACCGAGTTTGCATTTAGAATTGCCGTGTGTTATTGTTATTGTATTGTTGTTTTAAGGTGGAATTCTCAACGTCGTTCAATTTATTGCCAATAACCTATAACCTATTTCGTGGATGTCATCGTGACAAATAATACTTCGTGACGTCACGACCCGTTTTTACCCGCTGGGGATAATTTGAATTTTGGGGCAGTTTTAAATCTTTCTAGCGGTCTTTTGTGACGAAATATGTTGTTTTTTTTGCTGCCATATGTTTTATGACAATATATAGATACTCATGATTTATAGAATTTTTTCACCATTTAAATTTTTTGTCAAGTTTCCTATTGTAGGTACCCACGTCTGTTTTTTAATGCTGATCCAAACCTTATTTTTTGAATACAAGGTTTTGCAATATTGTGTATTTATTGGAGGGAGCCTGTTTTAACCTTGACAAAGAGGCACTCAAAATGACAAGAAGACGGTGATTGAAACTCATTCGCACTTTAGCAATAGCGAAAAATTTAATAATTACCTAAATAATAAATCTAAAATTAAACGATAAGGGTTTGTCAGTAATTGTCCTTAAATGTAATTTAATTCTTAAATTTTTCGCTAGGGCTGAAATGTAAAGGAGGACTATGATATGAGTTGCGTGCGCAGTAAAATATTTAAATTAGATTAGGGGAGATTGCCCCAGTGGCGGACACCTAAGCCTTTACCTACTTTTTGCAATAATCTTAACACATTTTAGAAAAGTAAAAGTTGTTTTTAATAAGGGGCCATATATGTAACAAGGTGGTAAACATGTTAAACGATCTACTTTTAACATAGTGGCATACTTTTGAATTTACCAAAGTTATGCAATTGACACCCCTCAAAAAACGGTCCCCAGTACCGGACAGTATATATTTCATCATAAAACGAGATTATTTTACAAAAATCTTTTATTTTAATAATAAAGGTACCATTTTAACAGCCTTTCCTTGTCGAATAGCTTTAACGCGGTCCCCCAAGGAACTTTTGGGCACAGAAAAGTGGGAGGCGGCTGTTCTTGTACTAAACTTTCCAGACATCACACCATCAACAGCTTTTTTCATGCTGGCCTCATCCCATATCCCATCTGTATTGTTTGGCATTTTTGATAAATCTGGAAACGAAAAGTATCTAGTTTTTTCAAAATATAAGCCGTATTATGCATTGAAAAAGCTATTTATATTCTGTCCGGTACTGGGATCAGTGGCAGTGTCCGGTACTGAGGCACCGCGCCATGCTAGGAAAAAACGGTACTTCTAAAAGTACACAAATATTTTCGTAGGTTTGCTGGCATTTTTGCTGCCTCTATTAAAGTAAAATTTAAACTAATCAATAAAAAAAATATTAAACGTACCTTTAGATGCACAAAAGGTACAGTGCAGTTTAGGTATGTTGGGATAAAATACCTAAAATTCACAATATCACTCATATCTTTACACAACGGCGACAGACAAGCAAATGGCGCGAAACACAATCCGCATGTGTGATGTCACAACAGAATATAATAGAGAGATGCTGCGCCTTATAGCGCAGGAACCGCCAAACCGGAACTGTCCGGTACTGGGAACTGTCCGGCGTTGGGGCAGTCTCCCCTATCTCAGAAACGGCCTAAAAACCTACTAGGAATACCTTTTTTGAACAAAAGATACCTGAGAATAAGAAGTTTTAACTAAACATGTAATATACTTAGGTATAAAAATGTTATGAAGCTGATGGCGAAGTGCTGCTGGTGCATGGGGTCCACTGCAATGAGCCTCGAAACTGTGTTCAGATCTCGATTTCTTATCCTAAAGAAACTTAAACTTTAAAAGTTCTTTATTTCGTGCAACGCATGCCATTAACCATCACACCCTAGCTGATGTATTTTCAATACTATATCAACTTTTGGACAAAGCTAAATACCCATTTTTGGGTGACAATTTCCTGCAGTTTTAAGTTAAAAAAATTTAATTAATAAAGTAACAAACAATATATTTACAATTTAATCGCTTACACAAAGTAGAGTCAATAACATTTTCTAAAATCAAAGCGTTTCGACAGTTGATACACACATGTGACATACTGGTTTCTTCCTAAAAGTTTCCAGTTCAGTATTGGGCCGGAGCAAGCTCAAGCGTCAGGTTTCAGACACTATAAATTTCTTGGTGTTTATTATTTTGAGGATAAACCAGTTTAGGTTAATAAACTCTCCTATTTCCAAACAAAAATTTCATTCATCATCATTTGCTATTATAAATTTAATATTATTACTTTATTTTTTTTAAATTATGGTACAAACCTTATTGCGTTCACTGAGAACTAATTTAGCTGTTTGTATTTAAAAACACATGGCATTTTGGCGACTGCGAATGTAAATTATAATATAGCAACGCAGCATTAAACGCAAAACATACACAGGCGCACCGCTTGCCGCTTGATTGGATCGTAGCTACAATATTTGGGCGGCGAAACTCTTGTATGTTGTCAGAATTGTTCATATACAGCGTTTTCCATTGGGAAGATTAGTGCCTGTCGAATGTATTTCTATGTTTTACCAATGAACAAACCCGAATGCCAAAACTTTTAATCTATAGCACCTTGAGTTTGATGTTTCAATTGTAAGTAAAATTAACGCGTATTTTTGCAAGCTATTATGCTAATAAACCATTAAGACCCCCGTACAAGTTTACAAGATGGTAAAAGAAGTTGGCCCAGTCATCTTGACGTAAAACAGACCAAACTTCAGCAGGGTGCAGCCATAAATGACAGGTGACTTAGCTACAGAATTTGACTTTACTTGATGCAAAATGCCACGGATAAAATTGAGAATCAGCTGAACCTCTGTATTAACATATTTTCAAAAAATTGGAGAATATTATGAATTATGTTATTTTCGAAAATGTTAAAAGTGATTAATAAAAAAGTTGCTTATTTTTCAATTTTCTACCTATGTTACAAATATTTTCTAGAAAACTTTATGTTTCTGCATTTTTTTCTAATATTGTCATCACACTTTCGAACAAAATTTGCGTTAATTCATTCTTTCTATTAAGCTGTAAAAAGTTATCTAACTGAGCTAAAAAAACAATTTTAAAATTCAACGTATCTAATCAGTTTTATATTTACTGCAATTTTTAGAATTACAAACTCCGACATTGATTGCGAAAAAGCAATAATTATACTTAAAGCCCTATTAAAACATGAATTGGAAGTTTTGGATTTCTCTCATTGTAAGATTGGAAACCGCGGAATGATGGCCATATCAAAATTTATACTGGAAAATCCAGTAAAACAAGTTTTATTGGTAAATAACAGAATAGGTAAAAAGAATCTTGATTTTTTAGCATGCATATATAATATAATACGAGTGCGGCGGATTTTATAGCATCCACTTTTGCGGAAGAGAAACACTGTGTTGTCACATTATTTTCTTAGTTCTATAGGAATAAATTGTCCCATTTCGGCTGTAACGTGACTTCTTTGAAGTTTTCGTTGGTGCAAGTTTACGACTTTAAATGCATTAGATTCTTCTTTTGGTTTAAAGGAATCTTTATATTTTATCTCAAAAAAGGTTCTGAAAAACTGCAAACATACAACTTTTGAAAATGGCACTGGCACCCTCAAATTAATAAGCTGTAATTTCGTTAATAATGAACCAATTTTGAACTTTTTTTTAAAAAAATTATAGGTATAAGATTCTAATGTTTAGGGCTGAGTAGTTTGCGTCCTGACACGTCTTATTGTACGGGGTAGCGCATAAACCCTAGATGCATGTAAATTTCCTTAAATTTAAAACTGACATAATATCTTACCTACATAAAAATTGAATTTAATTTATTTTTTAAACGAAAGCAATTAGACAACTATCTGCGCTAGAAACTGGCCAAAAAGTTTCGCCATGCCACTAGAGGCAAAGAAAAAATACCATTTCTTCGAAATAAATTCCATTTCCGAAAAAATATTTCGTAAATAATCAATGAGTCATTTTTATATATCACTTTTGGCTTTTAAATTTAGAATAAAAAACATGTCAACAAATAAAGTCTATAATACAGGGTGGCACGCAAAAACTTATCCATGTAATTCGTTCACAGAATGTATCCCTGAATTTGTATTTGTATTATTATTTTTGTATTTTTAATTTTAAGCAATTTAATTAAATGGTTAGATATTTCCGTATCACTCTGTATTATAGACTTTATTTGTTGACATGTTTTTTATTCTAAATTTAAAAGCCAAAAGTGGTAAAATGACTCATTGATTATTTATGAAATATTTTTTCGGCAACAGAATTTATTTCGAAGAAATGGTATTTTTTTCTTTGCCTCTGGTGGCATGGCGAAACTTTTTGACCAGTTTCTAGCGCAGATAGATGTCTAATTGCTTTCGTTTAAAAAATAAATTAAATTCAATTTTTCTATAAAATATGTCAGTTTTAAATTTAAGGAAATTTACATGCATCTAGAGTTTATGCGCTACCCCGTACAATAAGACGTGTCAGGACGCAAACTACTCAGCCCTAAACACTAGAATCTTATATCTATAATTAAAAAAAAAAAAAAAAATTGGTTCATTATTAACGAAATTACAGCTTATTAATTTGAGCTTGAATATTTGAATATTCGATAATTAATGGGCGTAGCGTATATATATAGGCTTTCCACTTTCCTTATCGTTTTCTTTTTGTCTCCTCATATATTCTTTTTCTCTTAAATTATGTTCGTACTAACAGGGTCCTGCACCTCACCTCCCGTCTTCTATAGCTCACTTAGTAATTAAGTTTGAATTTTTATATTTTCCAGACCTTATCTGTATCTTGGGGCGTATTGCAGGAAAATATTTTTTTTTCATAGAGGGTGTTCCAAAAAGTGTGACGGCATTAGGATGTATTTTTTTAGATTACATGCCATATATTTTCTTACTCTTTTGGGTGCCTCCTATAGTTACCTACATACCCCTAAAATTTTATAAAAATCAATTCAGTATTATAGACGAGAAAAAATAAAAACTAAAAAATATCAGTTTATTATATCATATAATATTATCACTAGAATTAAAAATAAATAAAAAATAAAAATAATGCCTCGTTAATAAAATTATACAAAGGTACTTATTAAATAAGGTATAACAGTTTCCTTACCCAAGTTTGGTTAATACGAATTGTACAGGGTGTCCAAAGTTTAGTGTCAAACTTTGAAAACTTTAAAGCAATTTATTTTTCTTATTTCAAATAGGAATCCCTGTATATTCTTATGTCATTCGATGCAGAATTAAAAATCAAACATTTTTCCTAATTGCAACCCTATCGCAATTTGTAAAGCATCAAGACTTATTTGCAAAAAACTCATTTTATCAACTATTCCAACAGTCATTATTATGAATAAATATCGAAGGTGGCTTTGAAAAACAATTTATTGGTGATAAAGTTTATTAAAGTCACCATAGACCATTTTGACTTTAGTAATCTAAATGTTTCAAATATTGTTAATTTGTTAGTAATTATTAACTGGAAATGATAATCGTAAATATGGTTATCCTTGAAAATTCGTTTAACTGTTCTTTCGATTACATCTACGGCATCAGCGACTGCTTGTTAAGTAACTGAAGGATTTTCTATAACAGATAATAGCACAGCCAATTGATATTGTTCAGTTCGGACCGGTTTATTTCTCACTGGTTTTGGGTAGTTTACATTTCCCGTTGGTATAAACCTCTCTAATATGTTTTGCAGGCTCCTTTTGTTTGGATGTCGTCGTTCCGGATAACGCTGCGCATAAACTCGGCTTGCCAAAAAAGAATTCTTTTCGCATGCTCCTAATATAAAAATCATATCTACGAGCTCTTCTTGGCTGTAGTCCATCACAAAAAACAATATAAAATAATTATAACAGCTTAAATAATTACTAACAATTTAACAATATTTGAAACTTTTAGATTACTAAAGTCAAAGTGGTCTCTGGTCACTTTAATAAACTTTAATGCCAATAAATTGTTTTTCAAAGCCATCTTCGATATTTATTCATAATAATGACTGTTGGAATAGTTGATAAAACTAGTTTTCGGCAAATAAGTCTTGATGCGTTAGAAATTGCGATAGGGTTGCAACTAGGAAAAATGTTTGATTTTAATTCTGCATCGAATGACATAAAAATATACAAGGGTTCCCATTTGAAATAAGAAAAATAAATTGCTTTAAAGTTTGCAAAGTTTGACACTAAACTTTGGACACCCCGTACAATTCGTATTAACCAAACTTGGTTAAGGAAACTGTTATACCTTATTTAATAAGTTCCTTTGTATAATTTTATTAACGAGGCATTATTTTTATTTTTTATTTACTTTTAATACCAGTGGTGCAAAACTGATATTTTTTAGTTTTTATTTTTTTTCGTCTATAATACTGAATCGATTTTTATAAAATTTTAGGGATATGTAGGTATAACTATAGGAGGCACCCAAAAAAGTAAGAAAATATATGGCATGTAATCTAAAAAAATATATCCTTATGCCGTCACACTTTTTTGGAACACCCTGTATGAAAAAAAATATTTTCCTGAAATGCGCCCCAAGATACAGATAAGGTCTGCAAAATATGAAAATTCGAACTAAATTACTAAGTGAGCTATAGAAGACGGGAGGTGAGGTGCAGGACCCTGTATATATGTTTTTTCGCCACTTCATCCTCTTGTATGCTCCCACATAGAACCTTGTAATATTCTTTTTGAAAATTTATTTGTCTATTACTATACTATTACAAAGTAATATGTTTAGCATACACCCTTGGTGTACACAAAACTAATATTTTTAACATAGGTACACCCTTAACTTTTTCGTATTTACCAAAGTTCTATGTTACCCAGAAAAGCCGTTCAAGGCTTAAAATAAAGGGTTTGTCCCATAGTTCTCTGTAGTATTGAAAAGTAAAAAAATCTAAAAATGTAACATACAACCTTGTAATATTAGCACTGGCGGATCCAGGGGAGGGCCGAAGGGGCCCGGGCCCACCTAAAAAAAAAATGATAGCTATAAAAAAATGTAAAAGGCATGCAGTTTTCCTGCAATAAGAAATGCTATTGGAAAACTTAAAGAATTCACCAATTTCATAAGAGATTCTGCTCTTCGAATGAACGAGTTTATTTGTCAAACTCAAAGAAGCAAAAGAACATCCTTTAAAAAAAATTGTGTGAAACTAGATTGGTGGAGAAACACGAAGCTATAATTGACTTCTTGGAAATGTTACCTACTTTAATCGACTTTTTAGATGATACGGAACAAAATGGCAATAGTGTATCATCCTCCAAAGCTAGTACCTACACCCTTTTAGCAGCCATTACAACATCTGATTTCTTGGTATCTCTTTTTATCATCAGTGATTGTATTAATATTAAATTATTAATACCTCTATCTACTCAACTACAAAGTGTCCAACTCGATGTTAGCAAAGCATGTGAAATCTCTAATTTAGTATTAAAGGCATTGGAAGAAATAAGATCTGATAGTGATAATTATTTTCACTTGATTTTAGAAAAAAATTGTTCCACAGCCCAAATTTTAAATATAGAAATTAAGTTGCCCAGAACTACTAAGAAACAGACAAATCGTGCAAATTATGAATTCGCTAATACAGAGCAATATTATAATTTGTTTTTTTTTTTACCATTTTTAGATTATTTAATTTCTGAATTAAAATTTAGATTTTCTGAAAAACACTCCATGTAGCGAAATTATGGAACTTCCTTGATAAATTCAATCAAGAAAAATTTTTGACTGTCATAACATTTTATCAGGACGATATATTTTGTTCTGTGGCAAAGTTAGAAGGTGAGTTAAAGTTATGGAAGCTATATTGGGAACAGAAAGGCAAAAAACTGATTCATGCTTTCTGAATATAAAAAAATATTAGCAACAATTTCGGGAACCAATTGTACACCAGAAAGATAATTTTCTTTCTAAAGATTGTTAAAATCTTATTTACAGTCAACAATGGCCTCAACTAGGTTGAATGGTATTGCCTTACTTTATATCCATAGAAATCAAATTGTGCATGCAGAAGAAGTTTTAGACCAATTTTTCAAAAAACACCGTAGACTTCAGTTACGAAATATGCTGTCTTCTGATGAAGGGTTTTTTTTCTATTTTTGTTCGTTTCTGTACATTGCCCGCGGCCCGCCCTCGCGCTACTTACGAATTTTCTGTTAATAAGTAATGTAAAATAGGTTATTCGATTACTTTAGTTTTAGGTGTAACTATACCTAATTTGTTTGTCCGAGTTAATTAGTTTATTTTTATTTATAGCAATATATGTTGCTAATTTTATGTCATTGTTTCTCATACAATAAACCATATCTTTATTTATACCTATGGTTGACCCCCCTCCCCCATCGAAAAAAGCCAAATCTGCCCTTGCCTTGCACCTAAATCTATGTCTTTAATTTTTGTTGGGTGGACCCCCCAAAATTTATTTCTGGATCCGCCAGTGAATATTAGGGTGACGAAATAATGACATGATTGGGTCATAGCCTTCTCGATTTAAAAGAAGTGATGTGACAGCATATTATTATACTAGCCCGTTCATAAAGGCAGTTTGACGGGTCCCGGGTGGGGGGACATCTCCGAGGGGTGAGATAGTCACCTCAGGTGGTGTCTTAAAGTCAGCGCCACGGAGTTCAACTAAATAATTTAACCCTTAGCGTACCGTGCGGGGTCATTCTGGGACCCCCGACCCAGTATTTCTGTAATATTTGAACTATTTGACCATTTTGGCAATATTGCGTCCATGTATTCGCGGAAAACGCCAGTCTGTTGCTAATACCACATGATACAACTTTGTATCATGCTAATACCAGTACCACATAACACATGTAGATGTTATGTGACCAGTACCGCATGGCGTTTCGTTGTGTTCGGGTCGAGTTATAGTCTATTTAGGTAAGTGGGGTCTCGCAGGGACCCCGCATGGATGTTTAAACGGTAGCTAATTTTTTGGAATTTTATAATGAAATGATATGATAGAAAAATAAATACAATTTGCAGCTTTTGTAAAAAATTTGTTTGTGACATACACAGAGAAAAAAACAAAGTATTTTATGTAAAAATTGTGTAACTAAGGAAAACGTATAATTTTGCGTAGGTTATTTTTACGAAACATATATTTATTGCCTTTTTCTTGTTTTCAGTGTATTCAGTTTTGTTTCACTAGATTTTATGTATTTAAATTTAATAAATATGTTTAAGAAAATCAGAGTTGTTGTATTTTAAAATAATTATTATAACGGACACCGTACATTGTACTTTGAACGCATCTTTTAGTGGGGTCCCTGAAGGACCCCCCATGGTATTTTACGTTGCATTTGAAGTCATGGTATGCTAGGTTAATGTTATGCTAGTTTTACTTATCAAATCATGACAACACATTGACATCGGTTTGTTTGTACTTCAATAAATGTTTAAAGGTCTTTATTTTGAAAAAAAAACTGTTTAATTCAAATCCAAAAGTGTCTTTATTGCTTTATAAAACTCGGGAGTTGTAGTCTTTTATTAAATCTTATGAAGGTACATACGTTGAAAATAATTACTAAAATCAGGAAAGTTATTGAGAAGATACAATCAACACTCATGCCAGTATACTTTCAAGTGACTGAAATATTATCATTTTATCTGCCGGTTCGTCCCGTCTCGACTCCATGAATTCTGTGGCGTCGTGTGACCTTACGAAATCAGCTGCATTTATTCGATGTTAGTTTCACATTTGCACGGATTTTCTTTTATGCATTTTAAATAAGTACATCTCCCTTGTCTATTTTATTGAATAATTAATTCCTGGTTTAGTTTTTCAAGTTTTCTAATGAAAATATGCTATATTGTTGTTGCGTTCCTTGATGCAAATTCAAATAAATGCCGGTCAAAATATTTCTGTTTTAAGTTCATTTCATTTTAAAATATCTTTATTGTTTGTAATATAATATTAACATGTCATGTGAATTTACAATATAGTTTTAGTACATTCTTGGTATAGTTACCAAGGAAACGTACCTGCCAACGCCGGCGGGCTGATTTGCCCTAAGGTAAGTTCAACATGGCTTAGAGTCCATCAGATATATCAGCCAGTTCCAGTAATCTTTTACGGCTATGAGGGGATTATAATTGTTTGAACTTGAACTAGTTGTTTTTGTAGAATTTAATTTGTACGTTTAGCATTGGGGTTTACTGGAAAACGGACGAAAAACCAGCTTGACTTGATTCAGGTACAGAGTAGCTTTGCCAAATCATTGACTTTAAAGCTTTATTTTGGCCAATTTAGTTTGTTGGCCCTTTTAAGTAGTGGGATTGGCTTTAGAACACGTGAAGTAGAAATTGGAGTTTTTTAGTTTTAAGGATTTTGGAAAAATATGCATGGGTAGCCTTGCGTAGTGGGTAGTGCGTAAGGTTTTCGTTAGTTTCGTCTGTTTTAAGTTAATAAGTATGAAATAAATAATTGTTCGTAAATACATAGTTTATATATCGATAGGGAGGTATTTAAAGAAAGGTATTTAATTAAACCCTGCTAATTAAAAATCATACAAAAGATTTTTTTTAAACTCGATAGGATATCTACATTATACATTGTCCGTTTGGACGGTTTGGATAGGAGCCCCTTTATTAAAAAAGTATAAATGTGTTAAAAAAATATTAACAAAAAAAAAATTAAATATTTAATTTTCCACCGGAACTTCAATTTTTAGATAATTTGAATGTTTACTTTTTCAAGAATTTGCAACAAGTAACGTACTATAACGAAATCAATTTAATTTTTAACATATCGCTTCCCGCGATATGTTATAAGTCGCCACAGTGGATCTTTTCCCGTGCGTCATCAATCAACGATCAGGACTCAACGTGGTTAATAACTCTGCATCCTTATTTATTACAGTATTAAGTTTGAACAAAAGCATAAAAGAACGTCTCCAAGATTCCGCAATAATATAACGTGCTAGACAAGAATAAAACTATAAACGTCAATTAATTACATTTTTTATTTGTTTAGTTGACTACCGTTGTATTTTAGAACGTCATTGTCAACCTTATTTTGACCTGCCAATCTAATTCGTATTTTGTAAATTTGTGTGCCTTAAAACTGTTCCTTTTTCCAAAAATAGTTCTTTTTAGAGCTAATTATACACACCATCTGTTTTGGCGGTAAGTATTTATGGATTTTCATAATACCTAATTTATTTATTTTAAATATTTTAACCGTGAAAGTTCTTTGAAAAGTTTACGGCAGTGGCTAAATTCCCTTAAAGGAAAGGATGTCAAAAATTTGACTTTTGCGATTTTAATAGTCAATAAAACACCAAACTTTTCTAGATTTTAAGCTTTAAAAATAGTATTAAATGTTTAACATTTGTTTGTCAATTTCTTTTAGATAATAGAGAATGCCGGGCAAAACTTAAAATAAATAATAATTTTTCGGGATATTATGTAGGTACGTCAAACGGTAGGCAGGCACGTCCATTTTATGAACTTAGACTTAGTTTTGACTTTTTTCGTCTCGTAATTTTGATTTGATTCATACGATTTTGATGACGTGAAAGTGATGACGCACGGGAAAAGATGCACTGTGGCGACTTTACGTCTCCTTCGCGCGAAATCACAACCCTGATTGCTTCTTAAAAATTTTGCACTATATAGGCGCGTTCGTGAAGATAATGTATGTATGTTGTCGTTGTGGCTTTTGACATTTTCACATTTACGATTTTTTTTCTCGGAAACGGTTAGAGTGGGACGATTGAAACTTTTTCAGTTTAGAGAGGAATAGTGGGGGTAAGTTGTGTGAAAATTTCGAATATACAGGGTGTGCCGGAAAAAAGTTATTAAACCCCAGTTTTGATAATTATCGGATTCTCGTTGGCACTCGATACAGGTCGTAAAAATTAGTTTTTTCGATTTAAACTTTTTGGACGTGTAGACGACCGTCGGCTACAGAAGCTTATTGTTTGTGAGCGCGATCGAAAGTTTGGAAATAATTTTTTTGATTTTTTCAAAGTCGAAAATTGGCCGTAACAGGTACCTATTGGATCGCTAATAAATCAAATTGGGTGCATCCGATCGACACTCGGTTTGGATAATCGTTTAGGCCATCTCGAATATTACCTTTTTAAAATATATCGTTCTATACCTAACTGGAATGGAAATTGTAGAAAATTGAAAGAAATTGGAAATCAGGATTTTAGGCATGATTTTTTCACGGTTTTTATTTTTTTTCGTACGTAAAACGACTTTTGATCGAAACGTTGTATACTTTAGCAAATGGAGCTCGGCAAATTGTATTAATGAGATATTTTTTCGTTTCTCTATCTTTAATACGGAAAAAACGGCAAGCTTTCGAAATTTCATTTCCTAAATATTCTATCATGTCGCACTGGATCGCTTAAACACGTTTGCAAGTGTCTATATATAACTTTTCGAGTTTTTTCTTGGTCCACTATATCGACGGATAAACAAGCTTTAGTTTGCATAGTAAGCGCGCTCTGGGAACACATTATTTGTGGCTCAAAAAAATTAATTTATGATTTTTTCAGAGATATTTTTATCTGATGTTTTACTATATCGACTGTAGCTTATTTAATTTTTAACAAAACCGTTTTATTTTTTTCCCAAAACATGCGCTGATTACTTCTTAACATTCCTGCATCTCCAAACTTATCAAAATCTATTCGCAAATTTGAGCAAAGTCGCTTTTTTGGGTGCGGAAACAGGCAAAATTTACAAATTCTAACACCATTCACTTTTGACTAAGAGTGCCTTGATATTGATGTATCTAAATTAATTATTAATTCTAAAAATCCGGCTGTCAAAAATGGCGAAAAATGGGTATTTTGAGCTTGACTTGCTAGGCTAATAAGAACATTTCCTGATTTTAAATTGGATGGAATATCTACCTTGAACCTTCTTCTAATTTTATTGACCAATATTTTTGCACAAAATGTTTTAGAAATAGTTGTAATCTCGATTTTAAAGATGGCGTTTCGACATTGATAATCCGTCGCCACGTGGTAGGAGGTTGTTCGACATTTCGATATTCGCGAATTTTTTCTTCGGAAACGGTTAGAGCAAAACGATTCAAACTTTCTGGACATAGAGAGGAATAGTCGGGGCACGTTCTGGGAACAATTCCCAATATACAGGGGTACCGGAAAAAAGTTATTAAAGTCAAAGTTTGAAAATATTGTTTTTTTCGTTGTATCGCGTTACAGGTGGCAAAAATCATTTTAATCGATTTAAACTTTTTCGGCGTGTAGACGACATTGGGCTACAGAACACTGTTGTTTGCGAAGGCGATCGGAAGTCCATTTTTTGATTTTTTTAAAATCAATGTAGGGTCATGTTGTATCGTTAATAAATCGAATTGGGTGCGTCCCACATATTTTTGGTTTGGAGATTTGTTTAGGTCATCTTAAATACTACTTTTTTCAAATATATTGTTCTATACCTAACGGTAATAGAAATGGTCAATAATTGTAAACAAGTGAAATAAGCTATTTCAGACAAGTTTTTTTATGCGGTTTTTATTTTTTCTCGTACGGAAAACAACTTTTGATTGAAATGTTATATACCTTAGCGAAGAGAACAAACCCGAACAAACTACAATGAAAAATATTTTTTTTGTTTCTTCATTTTTAATACGGAAAAATCGGGAAGCTTTTGAATTCTTACAGCGACAATCCTCGGTACAAAAAAAAAAACGAACTTGCATGGGTTCTAAAGAAACTATATCTTTTTTATCGCAAATCGAAATGCTTTATAATTATTAGAGGTTGCTAACAAATGGTTTTGTAAAAAGTATGAAATAAAATAAACGAACTCGAACAGTGCCGTGCCCGAAGGGGGGGTTATAATGACAATTTGGCGATATGTTTTCCCTTCACGTTCCGCAGGAAGGTGAGGCAAAAAAGCAAAAGAAAACATAGAAAAAGAAACTAAGAAAAACACTTTTTAAATACAAATTTTTAGTACTAATAACAGATGCACTCTCGGCTGACGATTAGCGATATGTACCCAGTCTAGTTTTAAATTATGATTCTCAACTCACAATGTCCAATAACCGTAACCCTCCACTCACACACAGTGTGTCAAAACTATTTAAAGAATCTACTTGATCATTTTAGAAATTATAGAGATGATAAAGTTTTCGAGAGGAAATACTTACTCAAGCTGGAAAACTAGCTGCTGAACTTGAGATAGAGCAAAGTTTTCCTGCGTTAAATACTGTTATTAGACGAAAGTATAAACCAAAATTGTTTGATTATGAACATGCAGAGGGATGAGACACCTAAAGGTCCAAAAACCGCTTATAAAATAAATTTATTTTTAAAAATAATCGATCAAACGCTAAGTTCTTTAACTAGTAGGTTTGATATGTTGTCTGATTATGACAATGTTTTTGGTTTTTTTTTGGTGATATTTTAGAATTAAATGACGATACTTTCTAAAAAAAATTTCATGCTCTACAACAAAAGCTTACAGATCAGGAAAAGAAGGAGGTTGACGTGGAAGCAAATGACTTATTCAATGAGATCAAAGCTCTAAGATTATTTTCATTACCTGAAGCGTCAAATCCTCTGGACATTTTACAGTATATATTTGAAAATATTCTAACTTAGTCTCTACTAAATATATGCATATCATTAAGATCCCCCCTCACTTTACCTGTGTCTGTTGCTTCTGGTGAGAGATCCTTCTCAAAAGTAAAAATAATTAAAAATTATTTGAGGTCGACTATGCTGCAAGAAAGGTTATCTGGTTTAGCAATCTTAGCAATAGAGCAAGATATCCTTGATAAAATTGATTTTAGTAATATTATTAATGAATTTGCATCAGCCAAATCTAGAAAAATATCTTTATAATTTTAGAATTAGCTCTTAGATTTATTCAAATCAAATCAAATCATTTATTTTCATGTGAACATGCTAATGCATTTACATAAGTACGTATTTTAAATATAATATATAATTTTAGATAAAACCATTTAAAACTATTTTATTTTTAAAAAAGACCAAAACACAAGTTAAAATTCACAATTAAAAAAATCTTTAAATGTATAGAAGGCCCCATTAATCAACAATTTCTTTATGTTCGCTTTAAATTCCTTCAATGGTAGGTTTCTTAGATTATGTGGAAGACAAGTTAAAAATTTTATTGCAAAGTATCCAGGGCCCCTCTGACATCTCTTTAATCGGCATTGTTTGGTTTCTGTTGTGTCTTTTTATCTAATTCAATAAAGAATAAAGTTTTAGTTTGAAAATTTCTGTTATTTCATTAAGTACAAAATAATATATATTTTAAAGTGTTAAATTAGGTACTTATATCCTAAAAGTATATTACTTAAAGGGCGCAAACGCCAAAATGATTCCGGCACGCGGGCGCCGCTAATCCTTGCGGGGGCCCTGCTTTTCTCCACTTGTTAAATGTCAAAATTTCATTTGTTTTTATAATGAACAGGCCTGTAAACAGTTTCACTTACTCCTCTTTAAATTTCAGAAGGCCTTGGATTGGATGATTTGTGTGACATGACAAAAATTACGAAATTTAATTGGCTGTTAAAACTGTAAAAAAAATTTCGGCAAAATTACTACGCGCAATCATCGACTAATCCGGTACTTTTAATATTAATTTTTAGGAGGGAAATAATACACACAGTCTGCTCCACTAGTTTTAATCAAAGGAAATCAAAAAATCCTTAGACCGTACATGTTTCGAAGGCAAAAACCTTCATCATCAGTGGTATATAATAATTGGTTACATAAAGATAAACCCTGACATTGTTGGTGGTGGAGAAAAAACTGTAGGGCAGAATTTTTTTTCTCAACCACCAACAATGTCAGGGTTTATCTTCATGTAACCAATTATTATATACCGCTGATGATGAAGGTTTTTGCCTTCGAAACATGTATGGTCTAAGGATTTTTTGATTTCCTTTGATTAAAACTAGTGGAGCAGACTGTGTGTATTATTTCCCTTATAATATCACTCCACTGAGAGATGGACTACTTCCACAAAATTAATTTTTAGGCCCAGTTGGCGTTACTAGTTTGGCATATGCTGTAAGTCAAGAAGCTTGTAAGATAAATATTTTAGATTTAAGGCTAAATCACTTTTTTGATAACGGTGGAAATATCCTGATTGAATGCATTGGTAAATACAATAAAACAATAAAAATTTTATCATTATCAGGATGTGGGTTTGCCAAAAACTTCGAAGTTACGAAAATTATCAAATTAAACAACTGCTTGGAAATTTTGGATATTTCTAATAACAATCTCGGGGAGGTAAGTAAAAACAAACATTAAACAAATTTTTCATTTTAAGAGCGAAAACGTATTCACCATATTTCATTTTTCTTATCAATATTTCGTTTTTTTTTGCTTGGGTAGCAATTACCTACAGTTTTAAGTTAAAAAAAAACGTAATTGATTGTTAAAATTAAAAAATAAAATTTGTTCAAATTTCCCCATTGTTTTAACGCAAAACCGTAGGTAATTGTACTTCAAAGATTGGTATTTAGCCGATTTTTGGATAGAACGAAGAAGTAACGAAATATTAATCAAAAAACGTATTATTAATATATCTTTATTCTAAACCAACTTAAAAAGTTTATATAAAATCACAAATAATAAAAATTGTGATCTACCTATTATGTTTTCCTGGCCGGTAGATACAAAATTAAGGTACATTATGTTTCTTGGGTTTTCGGTCAAAATTGTGAATTAGAAACGAGTTTTGATTTATTTTATTCTAAACCATCATCAGAACTACAAATAAATTATTTTAAAATTAACTCAAACGGGAAATATCTTGTATCAAAAAAAAAATATTTTGTTGATAGAAGATATTTTTCCTTTTTCCGTTAATTTTAAATTTTTTTATTTATAGTTCTGATGATGGTTTAGAATAAAATAAACCGAAACATCATTCAAAACTCGCTTTTAATTCACAATTTTGACCGAAAACCCAAGAAACATACCTTAATTTAATAAAAATTATGTTTTGTAACTATTAATAATTCCATCGAAATTATTTTTTCTAAAATATATATAACCATTTACAATAAAAAAATAATAATATATAATTCGTTACAGTTAGTTAGTTATAAAAAATAGTAATAAACTAACATTTAATTTTTTTAGTGCTTTTTTAAAAGTCCATAATTTTGATATTTCTTTCATTTTTTTTCGGCAAACTGTTGTAAATTGTTATTCCTTTAAATAATATAGTAAAAATCAAGTAAAGTTTTAACGCGTTTAGGTTAGGTTTTGTCATATTTGACATAAATTGTGTCAAATATGACAGAACCTAACCTAAACGCGTTAAAACTTTACTTGATTTTTACTATATTGATCTTTGGCAAAACGTATTCTTTACCATAGGTGTTTGAATATGATGGTTTTGTCTGGTGTTGTGAGTTGTGAATAATGTTGGTCAGATGAAATATTATATTCGATTATTTTTCTTTAATAATAATTTTAAAGTGTATTAGAATGCATAGTTTTAATTTATAAAGCTTCTCTAAATTTAAATATCCGTTTGGTCCATATAAATTTATAGTTGGTTTTAAAAAAGGAAGTTTATGTTTGCATTTCATTATTTTTTTGTAGTTTTTTTAATGGCTGAATTGTAGTTAAACCTCTAGCGTTTGATCTTAATTCTCTAGGATTTGAAATTTAGTTTATTTTTGTTGACGATGCCTTTGTGTCAGTATCTACTTCTGAGTTAGACCCTATCAGAGATCTTTAGCTCCTAACAAGTTAATTTGTATTGTTAGCCGTAAATAAATAATAATGTATTAAAACCAATTTAAAAATAGCTCATAAAACAAACAGGATTAAACTTTAAAATATTCTTTGCAGGACGCAGGAAAACAAATTTTAAAAGAAATATGTTCTAACACTTCATTAAAAAAGTTAGATTTAAGAATGTGCAGACTAACATCTATAACGGAAGCAAACATTCAAAATGAAATTTATAAAAACCGAAAAGGTTTAAAGAAACAACCCGACATTAAATTTCAGGATGAAATGGAAGAACACAGGCTATGGCCAGAAGAAATGATAGCAGAATTGGAAGAAATATTAATTATTGATAGTCAAGCAGAGCATGTAGGGACGCCACCACTAGCTGAAGTTATCTCACCATAATATTTTTGTGTAAACTTCGTGATCTACAACAATAAAGCACATTTATATTATGATTTTGTTTTAATTAAATACATAGGTACCATTGCGCCCAAATAAAACTGGGACATGCAATTTTATCTTTATCTCCCAGCCTATTACTAGTGTTCAGCTTTGATATTTAAATGTCATTTTGACAATAGGTATATCAAAAAAAATTATTTGTTGTCAAAGTGGTAATACTAAATAAATATTATAGTGTTAAACATGCCTTCGTTAAGTGCGGAACAAAAAGCTATTGCTGAAGAATTACATATAAGTATAAATACGTGCTTTTGTAAGTACAAGTAAAATACTCGAAACTGGAACTATTGGAAGAAAGCAAGGTTCCGGCCGCCCAAAAATTTCAACGGAAGTTCAAGATAGGGAAGTTATTAACTATTTGCGCGATAACCCCTTTGAAAGAGCAATAAAAGCTGCTCAAGAAACCAATTTTCTTGGTTCAACGAATACTGCTCGTCGAAGGATTCGGGGCTCAGATATTAGGAGTCGTTGCGCTGCCAATAAAATTTCCTTAACAGAGGTAAATAAAGACAGAAGGTTAGATTTTGCACAAAACTGTCAATCAAAATAATATATGGGAAACAGTAATTTTTCCCGGATGAAAAGACATTTCAGTCTTGTAACAACGAAAAAATTCGTGTATAGACCCACAGGAGCGAGGTATGATGAGCAGTATACCCATAAAACAAATATGAGTGGTCGGTTCTCTGTAAACATTTGGGCATGGATCAGTAGCAGAGGTCTATGAGTTTGCGAAATAGTGCAAGAAAGGCTCAATGCCCCTGTATACTGCAATATATTAAGACACGCCGTGTTACCAACAGTTACGGCAGTATACGGAGAAAATTTCATATTTCAGCATGACAATTCCCCAATTCATACATCTCAACTAGTCCAGCAATATCTGGAAGAAAATGAAATAAATGTTTTACCTTGGCCATCTAAGAGGCCCGATCTCAACCCCATAGTGGGGTGAAATGACCAAATATATATTATTATATATAAACATGACTTCAGACCCAGAAATCAACAGGAACTACTAGAAAAAACAAGAGAATCATGGGGTCTGATATCTTACCTGAGGATAAGAAATTTAGTTCTCAGCAGTATGCCTCGACGACTTCAAAAAGTCATTAATATAATGGTTCTATGACTAAATATTAAAATGTAAAAAATAATATATTTAATGTTTTTTTTTTGTTATCTTTGATATCTTCTCAACAAAAATATGTAACATAATTAAGTAAACTGTTAAGTTACATACTTTATACGCTGTTTTACTTTAGAGGATAACTATCTGAAAACTAAGTAGAAAAAGTTATGTTATTTATGTTCTAATACCACAATTTAGAAATTACGTATTTACTTATCAAGGTGAAATGCTCACAATAATAAAATTAACACGAATATATTAATTTCCACGGCAGCAGTAATGTGTTTAAATTTTAATTATTATAGTCCGAGAGCTAGAATATAAAGAAAATTTTGTTGTCCGTTTTTTTTGGGCACAATGGTATATCAAAACAGTGGCGGCCCGTGAGGTAGCCACAGTGCCGTGGCCGTACCTGTTCTACCGCCGACAATGTATATACTTATTTTTAAACCAATTAACAACGTATATTTAAAACTGGAACGCAGTCGGTCGCGCTTTATCAAAGCGGTTATGCATAAATGCCGTAAATCGGTTACGTAGTTATCGTGAGCTTAGCTCAATATGACCTGTATCCACGCCGTTTCAGTCCAATCACAGTGAAAAATAACGACCATAACAGGGACGTACCAATTTTTTTAGGAGCCAGTCGCCCAAGGCTACCACCGATAGAAATATTTCAGGCGCAGTTGCTGTAAGCGTGCCGGACAGCAGCCATTATTTTCACGCGGTGGCATGATTGAGTTGTTGGCTCATACGTTGAGAGTTGTTTTACTTCTCATAATTTAAAAGTTATGAATACGACTAGTTTGCCCCATATTTGGGGCATTTGCTATTTGTTTTTGACGAAATTGCAGATCATCGTTGTAGAAGAATGAATTCATTTGGAAGAGCCACTGCACGCTATTACCATACAAATAATACAGTTTTATTAACGTATCACATCAACCATTAATTTTAAAGTCTATGACTTTTTAGTTTTTTGTATTTGAGTTAAAGATTTTGTCATGTATTATCTATTTTATTCTATAAGAATACAAATCTTACAAATTAATAATTTTCTATGGGGGTTTTTAGGTTTAATGTAAGAACAATAAAACCGAAATAAATATTTCTTAACATTTTATTTTTAACTTAGGTTACCATGGGTACTTATAGCAACTGTGTCATTTACTTCTTTGCGGGAGCTTTTGGGACTTTCTTCCCTGCTGGCTTGGCCTTTTTCACTTTTAAAAGGTCAGCCCTTCTACGTGCTTGCAGTTTAGCAGCTTTCACAACAGGGCTGCTAGCAGGCAACGTGATTCCACGTTTCTTGGCTAACTCGGCTTCCCTAGCTAAATTAGTTTTTTGAGAAGACAAAATGGCTTGCCTTTTCAGTACGGCTGCATACGGGTTAAGACGTAACATCGCCTTGGCATTGTTCAAAGGATTGTATCGTCGGACACGGCGTACAACCTTCTTCCTAGAAAACAGGATAAAAAAAGCAATTAATAAAAATTAAATATCCTAGCATATAACATGGGTAAATTATAATTTATAAGACGTCAGAAATGAATGTCAAAAGTAATCATGGATTATCATAACCCAGTGCTCAAAGCTTTTTCATCAGGAAAGAAAATCAAAAATAGACAAATTTGGGCCTTTAAATTTAAAAATTTATATTTTAAAACGGTCTTCCGTTCTTTGATAATAGACAGTTTTCGTTGTCTTTTAAAAGCGATTCCGATGGCCGCTATTTGACAACTTTGACATTTGAGCTGTCATTTATCGTTACGGATAAGTGGCGGGAGCCAACGGACGGAAGACAAAGCCATAGCGAAAACGGAACGCATACGTAATGACCATTTTCAAGACCAAATCGGAAATAAAGTTTCCATTCAGCATTATTATAGTTTTCTAAATTGAAATTTCCATATAACTGTGCTCGATACTGAATGTCCTGGCGATCAAGCACCTCCAAGAGAAGGGCATCATCCAAATCCGAATTACTGGATGAGTCCAATAAAAGCAACCTTTCGTCTATCATGATGTTTTGGAATTTTGGGTACTAGGAAATTAAAACCAAGCAAAAAAGATAGCACAAAACGTATATGAAAATATAAACACAAACTATTAAAGATAGGTTATGTTATATTTGTTATGTTTACTATCGAATTCAACTTAACGTTAAGCGAATTGAACGAAAACTATTTTTACGATCTGTCAAATAGCGGCTTCGTATTCGTTATAGTTAACCGTTTGAATTTGCCAATACAACGAAAACTCTCTAATAAGAGACTTGCATGAAAGTTAATACTTCTAAGGGTACGCTAACATAGTATGGAAGGCAGTGTTGCATTTTTTCGAGGTATTTTGTACCGAATAAATTTCACTTTTAGCAGTCGATTATTATGCAAAAATTAACCAAATGAGCGCCGGTTGCTGCACCCGCGGCAGAGCTAAAGGTGACAGCATCCCAAGTAGCATATTAAGACACAAGTTGGATACAAATTCTTTGCTGAGAAGTGTTTTAAAACATTTTCCATTCAAATATCAAAATTGTGTCGCGACACGTCGGCTGTCCCAAGGAAAAACACAGTATATGCATTTTTTATAAATATTGAGGTTTTAACATATCTGCACATACTGGCTAATGATCTATCTTATGTGAAAGTAAAAATTTAAATTTAAATCAAAATAACGGAAATAATGAATACAAAAACCCAGTATCTACAGAGCACCAGCATTTATCAAATTTCAAAAACACAGTAACTGCGCATCAACAAGATGTAAAACACAGCACATTCACTGACCAATCAGAACTCGACATTTTGTAACCGTCGACGTAGATGCTGTGTTTTGATATTTGTTTTAGTTTGTCTTGGCAATCTAGTCGTGTAGTTGCTGTCGTTATAATCGTTTATATTTTTTATTGCAATTGAGTAACTTATGCAAAATTAGGAATAAAAATATATACATAATGGAAGGATCTCGTGGCCATAAAATGGTCCAATTAGCTGTGGCTAAAGCAAAGTGAGTAATAATTTTAATTATTTATTTTAGAAAAGTGAGGTTATAGGTTTTTGTCAGATAAATTAAGATTATTAGGTTTAATTCTAGTAAAGCATAACGGGTAATTTGTGCATTTTAATTTTGTTTTTGGGGTTAATTTACTATACCTATATCAGTTTTAAGAGCATTCGTTTCGAAGCAAAAGTGTTGATCTCGGTCTAGGTATTGGTATCGCAAGAAAAATTATTTAGTAATATTTTTTAGGATAGTACATGAGGCTTTTGCTGAATATGATCGGAAAGGAGCAGCAGCTCCGTCTACCATAATACATAGTATAAAGGGAAAATTAGATGAACTAACAAACGATTATTGGAAGGAACCACCAAATGTGACAGCTGATAAAGGAAGAATTTCTGATAAAGAATATGCAGCTCCTAACTTAGAATCGGATTCAGAAGATTCGTCTTCCAGCGAAAATATACCACTTAAATATCTTGTACAAAAAAAATACAACAAAATTGCAAACGAAGTAAACCGGATGGATAATACTCCAAACTTGACAGAAATTCCGAGCGGAGAACAAAATATATGTACTTTCCAAGTTCTTCACAATCGGGAAGATGAAGGCTCGACTAATACCATAGATCCCATAAAAATCAACCCATCAGCAACAATTTCAAATCTAGAAATGATTCCCGATGGAGACGAAACCTTCGAAGACCATAATAATATTGATCTTGTTGTTGAGGAGTTACAAGTTATGGAAAATGAAGAAAATTTAGTGCAAAGGAAAAGAAAAAGAAAAAATGCTTCTGAAAAAATTCAAAGGGATAGAGAAAAGCACCCACAGCTCGGAGGATGTCTACTGAAATGTAAGAATAAAAAGTGTTCTGAAATAACTGACGAGGATAGAAAGGAAATTTGGAATGAGTTTTGGAGCCTCCAATATTCCGTTAGACGTCAATGGTTGTGCCGACATGTCCGAATTTGTCAGGTTCAAAGAAGAACTGTACAACCTAAAAATCTAACAGTTCAAGAATATTTAGATGACGATACAACCGAAGAGGAAAAAACTGGTCGCACTTTTTTAAGAATGAATCAAGAGAGTATTTTTTACCTCGACCATGCCTACAGTACAAACAAGTCAAAGTTTGCAAAAAATTATTTCTTAGTACTCTTGGATACACCAATGATTCAGTAATTACAGAACTTTCACATGCAATTAAGAAAAGTAATGTTGGAGAGGCGATTGGTGAAAATCGGGGAAGATCGGCTCCTGTCAGTAAAGTTGATCGTAATATTATTATAAATCATATTGAAAGCTTTGGTCCATCTCTTAGTCACTATAGGAGACATAATGCTCCAAACTGTCGCTACTTGTCAAGAGATTTGACTGTCCAGATTATGTATGAAGACTTTTTAGGAAAACATCCAGATTTCTGTAAAGTGGAAACTTACAGAAATACTTTAAAAACCATGAATATTTCTCTAAAAATGCCTAAAGGGGACCGTTGTGCTGAATGTTTAACTTATGAAGCAGCAATTAAGGAGGCTAACAATGAAAACAGACTGGTTGATCCTGATTTATTAGCTAAAAAAGAATTGCACGAGCGCAAAGCAAGTCAAGCGAAGGCTTTATATAAAATCGATAAAACGAGAACTCAAGAACTTCATGAGAGAATATATTCTATGGACCTTCAGAAGGTAATTTTATTGCCTATAATGCCTTATATTAAGGACAGTTTCTTCATAAGCCGGCTTGTCGTGTATAATGAAACCTATGCAATATTAAACAGTAACTACGCATATAAGAGTGTTGCTGTTCTTTGGCACGAGGCACTGCAAGGGCGTAACGCAGATTCTATTGTGGACACAATCTATACTGTTATGAACATGGATAATGAGGCGACTTTATATACGTTCTGGGCAGACAATTGCACGAGCCAAAATAAAAATTGGACCATATATTCCTCCTTAGTCCATATGGTTAATCAACAGACAGGATCACAACAAGTTATAATCCGATACTTAACTAAGGGCCATACCCATATGTCCGCTGACTCTGTACATGGAAATATCGAAAAGGCTATGCGTGCCGCAGGATCCATAGATAACTTTGATGAATTTGTCAGAGTAGTTCAAAGGTCAAGAAAACAATTACATGTGGAAAAGCAAGAAATATTTCGAGAATGGAAAAGCAAGAAACGGGTAAATAGTAATCGTCAAAAAGGGATTAAAGGTGTTAACACCGACCAGCCTGGACCACCAGCTGCTCCTAATGTACTTTTACAACATATTGTTGAAGTTAAATTTGTTAAGGGAAAACGTGAACTTCTTTATAAGACGGATTTTGAATCTGACCAATATGAAGAGATCGACTTTCTTCAGAAAAAGTTTGTTCCAAACCAACAACTTCCACCAATAAAAGGTGCTTATCGCGGTATAAATGCAGAGAAAAAAGCTGCTATAGTTAAAGACCTAGTACCCAAAATGAAAAATATTAACCATCGTGCATTTTGGCTTAATCTTCCTGAAAGTGAACAATCACGTGATCTGCTAAATAATTATGTAGAATAATAATGTATGTTCATACATATTAGTTATAATGAATACTGAATTTACTTTTTGTTTATTTTTTCTCCATAAGAGATTTTGTTTTCTTTTCACTTTTTTCTGAGAATTATGTTAGGTATTTTTTGCGACTGTATTTTTTACCAATACTTGTGCAATAAACGTTTATTTAAAAAACTTAAAGTATTTTTACTGTGTTATCACTATTTTTAAATTTTATATATTCATAAATTTAATATAGTAAAAACACAGTCTGTACTTACTGTCTTTTTTTATATGAAATTCCCATTACCTTAAAACTTTTATTAAAAGCAAAACACAGTATATGCATTTTTGTTCAAAAAACCATTTATTTCTTAGAAGCTAGCAAACCATAATTAAATTAGTGGTATAATATAGTTGAATTAAAGCCTTGCTTCCTCGTTAAACTTATAAAGACGTAAATAAAATCTTAAACGTAATCGTTATAACAAAGCAACTTTTACCCTTAATTTCTCAAAAACATTTTTTTTACATGTACTGTGTTTTTCCTTGGGACAGCCGACGTGTCCCGAAACATTTTCAAATTCTGTCACTTGAAACATTTTTGTGGGTTCTTTATGTTTTAGGTTATGTAGGTCATTTTTTTCAATACAATATCGAAACACTGTTTCTGTTTCGATAATGTATCTATTCGATATAGCTACATGATGTACGAAACATTATAGAAACCCAATCCTAGAAATTGTGTCTCGACTCCATTTTAAACCAGAACAATATCTCGTCTTCTAGAGGCCACTTTGACAAATAAACTTTTATCTCATTGTAATTGGTTTTAATTAAATTCCTGCATCTTTTAAAAAGCCGAAAAGTTGTCACATTATTTCGATTCTGCTAGGCAATTCAATTTAAAAAATAAATAAGTAAAATTTTGAAAATATTTTCAATTTTATTTTTTAGCTAAATATCAGTTTTCTGTAAAGTCAAATAAATCGAGATCGCGTTAAAAATATAAAGCTAAATTACCAAATTGCACGATAACATTTATTTCGTCAATGTTTTCTGTTTCTCTTTTCCAATAACTATGTGAAATAAATTATGACTTATACAAAATCACTTGTGACAAATACAATATGGTGAAATATTTTCGTCTTCATTTTGCTTTTGCTTCTACTTCACAACCTGCAGGTAATTTTGTTTCCTTATTGTGTCCATTTTGACATTTGAAAATGGCGCCCACTAAGATTGAAATGCCACAATTAATAAACGCATTTGAGATAACTGTTTCGCAACAACGATTATGAGTCGAAACAGTGAAGGTCGCGGTGAGGTTTTATTAAAATAAATGACAGATAGCAAAAGCCAAGACGATATAGTTTGAGATAGACTTTAAGTTTCGAAAATGTTTCCAAATTTGTAGCTAAATTTCCATTTTGTGTCGGAAAAAGTAACTTAGGTTTCGATACATTTACCAAAATGTGTCAAAAAATGCTACTTTGGAATGTTAAAAGTTGTTTACCTGCCATCAGTTTTGGTTATATAGTTATCTTAATGTTATAATAAATACATAATAATAAACGTTTAATTATAATTAATTAAAAGTTGCTGAAGTAATAAATAATATTTTAGGTTAGGAATTTTAGAAATATATCATAGCCTAGACAATTGAAATGGAAAATTTCGATCTTCAATATATTTTTATAAGGAAGCGAAACTTACTGTGGTGGGCGTAATACAGCCTTAATTTCGTCGGCCTTAAGGAGTCTGGACAAGTCAGTGTTCGACATCTTAGTCTGAGGCAAATTGTATCCCTTCTTTTCGGTAGATGCCGTTTTCCAGCTTCCAAATACTTTGTCCAATTTCTGGAATGCAGATTCGGTCCAAATAATGAAACGTCCAACATGACCACCAGGAGCTAATTTTAAAAGATTTAGTTTTTCGACACTGATCAAATCAATGCCAGGGATATTACGGAAAGCTCTACGTAAACCTGGAAAACAACAGGGCCTTAGAATAAAAGGGGTATAAGTACACATTTAAGCAAATCTGAGATAAGTGCATTAATGGCTACCTAAAGTTCATATTTGCTTGGAATAAAATAGGAACAAGTGATTTTCAGGCTTTGTGCGCCCTCTATTAGCGAGTAGAAATACTATGTATCTGAAAGCAGAAATATGTTTACAATAAAACGGATGCAAGTGCACTTGTACCCATTTTATTCCAAACTTTATATTATAAGTATAATTTTTGGAGCTCGGCGTTTGTATTTTATAAGTGTTTGTTGTTGTGGTTTGTCGTTATTATATTGTGTTTACCTAATTTAGTATCGAAGTGCATAAAGATTCACTGCTGGTATTCTAAAAAATTACAAGGAAAAATCCTCGGAAAAATCATGAATAACGAAATTCCAGAAGGTAAGCTAAATTTTAGGTTAGTTTAAAAAGTGATAATACTTTAAAATCGCGGCTTTTGCCAACATCTTTATTAGTTTATTTTTATCAGGATGACAAATTCCCACTTTAAGAGAAAATTATTTAATAAAATTGAGAGAAATAAAAATATACCCATTGGTTAACCTTGTAAAAAAATTAAAGTTTTTGTTTCGAATTTTCAGAAGAACTTTCCGATCCATATGCCAATATACCACGAGTTTTATAATAGTATTCAATATGAAGGAAAACAAGGTTCAACAAGTAAGCAGACTATTGGAAAAGGTAAAAACAAAAAATCAGTAAAGAAGCCAGAGGTACAGATACCAACTAACACTGAAGAAGACGAGGACGACGAAGTTCCCGAAGATGTAGAGTTGTTATATTCAGATGATGACTAGTGGTTAAATAAATAATTTTTTTTTGATGCATAAATATTTTTAGGGTTCCTGTTTTTTGAGTTTTAAGTTATTAAACAGCTTTTGAAATAAGTTTTAGTTGTATATTTTTGTACCTTAGAACACAATAAAGTTTAGAATAAAATGGGTGTAAGTACATTTTTTAAAATTTTTTACAAAAATATTTCAAATTTCAAAAAAATAAATAAAATTTAAGACACAATTACTAATACTACATATAGACCAAGATACAACTATTTCCTATCTTTTTTGGCGACTTTTTAAAGTTCAATAAACTTTAAATGCAATTATCTCAAAACTATAATCTTTGTACTTATACCCCTTTTATTCTAAGGGCCTCAATATGGTTAACTTGGGAGACACACACCACGTTCTGAAAAGTTTTAGGTAGAAAAAAATGTATCGCATAATATACAGGGTGTCCCGAAATTAGCTGACAATATTTTAAGGGGATAAAGAACATTCAAAAATAAGACTAAAATCCTCTATTAATATACCTTCAAAAACGCTTTACTATGGGGCTAGAGCCCCTCGAATTGGAGCTATGACAAGCAGTTTTTGTTATATTTATATCGATAATAATGACCATATTATATATAATGATCCATTCTTAAATGTTCAGTCAAAATAAAAATAGTTGGTGCTTGTCAAAATTGAAAATAAAAAAGTCAGTCGTTGCTGAATGCTTAAAGAAACCGTACCGCTGTTTTATTCTGCAACAGGTTATGGGCCCAGACCCAAACGGGAGTTGTGAAATAAAAGAATCGTTTTAAGTGCAATGACGGCGAATAATTATGTCGCGAGTGTTCAGAGACTTATGGGCAGACAAATGTATGATGATTGGGCGTTCGCAGCTGAAAATTTCCTCATCGTTGACAATTTAAATAAATATCTGGATGGAAGTGAGACGGACGAAGCAAAAATCGCAAAGGCCAGAGCTAAGCTTATCTTAACGGTAGACACATCGTTATACAGGGTTCCCCATTTAAAACGAAACAGGCTAAATATCTGGTTCCACGTTAATTTAAAAAAAAAAACGCTCGGACCCGTCGATTTTTATTTCGAGGGGGACATCTTTTGCGTATATTGTCAATCTTGTTACTTCAAGCCCCTAGGAGGGAGGGGGGGTAAGATCTAAATCTTAAATGGATACCCCTATTTTATATAATTTTTTTGGATTCTGCGTAAAATTCTGAACATTTTTTAATAAAAGCATTATTAGTCTATACTAAACAGTTTCCGAGATATTGACTCTTGAAAAATGAGATTTTTGAACTTTGACAGCGTCTAGCTTTCTAACTGTACGTCTTAGAGTAAAACGGCTTACATGTCCCTATCTTCGATTTTTATTATCTTTCCAATAGTGTCAACTTCCGTTAACCGGTTAAAACCGGTTTTTACAGCCAGTTCTCATATCACAGTGTTGGAAAGTCTAGTGCAAGATGCTACATTTAGTGATTTGAAGGAAATTGTTGTGGCCAACAATAATAAGGTACCTGTCGAATGCATGGGAAATATATATATATACAGACAAAAGTGAGAAATCAGCTGAATGATGTTGTTATAAAAAATGCTCTCTATGTTCCTGAGCTGACAACAAACTTGTAGTCAGTGAGCCAGCTTATAAAGAATGGAAATTCAGTGTCTTTTCAGACTAATAGTTGTGAAATATATAATAAGAAAAATGTCTTGATAGCCACCGCAGATTTAGTGGATAGTGTATATAGATTGAATACACAAAAGTCAAAGGTTGAAATGTGTTGTTTAGCTACAGCAAATACTTGGCATAGAAGACTTGGCCACATACATTTTGGAGATCTAAAGAAAATGAGCAGTGGTGTAGTAAATGGAATAAACTGTGAAAAGGTAGAGATAGAAAATTGCATTGTTTGTTGCGAGGGTAAGCACCACCTTTTAAACATGAATAAAGATTGTTGGATCAGGATGGAAAAAACTATATCGGATTTTAATACACTATTTTTTCTAGGTTTGGACCTAAATTTAAAACTCATAAATTGACAGTTCTAGGTTTAAAATGCGTCTCGAATAAGTCAACTAATATCGGGTTGTATAAAGATCTTAAACAATAAATTAACTAACCAGGCATCTTTGACAGTGATATAAATGTGTAATACATTGGCAGATATTATTTACTCATAAATAGTAATGATTAGATGTATTGCGAAAATTGCCATTAACTAATATTAGTAATAGTATAAAAACGATTTTCACAATTTACTTTGGCACCCGTTTGGACCATTTACAATATAGTAAAACTGTAAATGGAATGAGAAAAGTGCTATGTAGTAGTACGGACAGGACGTGGAGAACGATTGCCCTAATGACAGGAATTACTTCGAAAAAACTTTGCAACAAATAATGATCTACATATATATGTTATTATCTATATTAACTAAATTACATTAAATATATTTCGACCCTACCGCTTAAAGCAAGAAAAAATAAAATTTTCGACGGTATCAGTTTTTAAAATTTTGCATTACTTACTGAGAAAATAATGAAACAAAATACGCTCTCTCATAAAAACATGCGAGAACTAAATACCGACGTCATCGCAAACCAAGGAATCCGAGTATTGTTTACTGTTTATCAGCTATTCTTTTCTATTTAGGTTATTGAAACAAAGATAGCATTATAATCGGATGTTCTACTGCCAAATAAAAGAAGTGTTAGTAACAGGATGCAGGCGATCGGTTTGTGTTCAAACTTCAAACTTTATGCTTTGGCGAAGTCTTTTTAATTGTTTCTAGAAAAGGTAAATGTCACAATTTAGTAAGATTTTTATTATTGAGATATATTTTCCAATAGATTCTAATTTAAGGCGCATTCTGACGCTGAAGGGAATTTATTTGACCGATTTTTGTTGATAAATTAAAATTGAACAGAATTTTCATTCACACGTTGCAATGTTCTCAATGATTATAATATATTGCAACATCGAATCCAAGAAAGTTGAAAGAAAATGACGTCAAATTCAACTGTTTGTGCGGTTGTTTGAGTTATTTCTGGCTTATTGGTTGAAGAACTGAGAGAAATAATCATGGGACGGGACAGACAGTGTAAAAAGCGCCGCTTTTTGGGGGTACACTAATGTATTTTAAGAAGAAATAAGTATGGAATTTTAGTCTTAAAATAACTTGCTTTGGAGGATAAAGACGAATATAAAAATGACCTGAGAATGTCGGAAGAAAAATGTGAAAACCTCTACTTTGAGTTCTATGATTATGATCACGATTTGTTTAGCTAAGTTTATCTCGCAAAAATTAGAAGGGAACGCAGACTACAGAATCCACTAAAATCGGTTAATTCACAACAATGTTAGTTCGATTTTAAATCAGTAACAAAAATCGGTCAACCAAATTCGCCCTGTGAGAATGCACCTTAAGGCTGGTTGCCCACAGGACGGATTTGTCGCGCCGCATCCGCTGAGTACTCGCCCACTACACGGTATATCGTGCGAAACTTGTTTAGATTAATATTCCGTGTTGCCAGATCGATTCTGGTCAGTTGCCGCTATGAGCTTAGAAGTGATGGATCGAAGAAAAGTAATTTTATTAGCGATGGTTTCACGTAGGCGCCGAAGAAGGCAAGCTATCAAAAGTCAAAGGCAATATTGGGTCCATCCCATTTTGAGGTTCAGATTTGTGAAAGGGGCGTTTTATACATTATTTAAAAAAATTAGAGAAAGTCCTCTTCGGTGGCATATTTTTGATGCAAACACAACCTGTACTTTTATAGACTGCACGCACTGAATGACAACACAGCACTAAAAATATCGTTCGTAATATCGTCGTGTCGGCTAGAAATCATTTAATCCTATTGGTGTTCAAAAGTCAGACGACACAAATTTGCGCGCTTTTTGACCGCCAAATCGCGAGTTTGTGCGGCAACGTCCTGCCGTGACGGTATTAACTATTTTCGCGGCCAGTGGGCGAACACTGTATTTAATTGTATGACAAATTTGTGAATTTTGGTCGTTGCGATAGCGCGTACGATTCATCGCGCGCGTCAAATCGTGCCGTTACCGTCCTGTGGGCAACCAGCCTTAAGCCGGCCACAGACGCTCCGGAAATCCTCAGAGGAAAAACTGCGCAGTTTTTCCTTGAGGATTTTACTGATGAGCAGCCCGGACGACGGTAAAAAAGACTCCACAAAATTGTCTAAACATTGGATGTTTGCATCCAGTAGATATTTATATTGAAAACAACGTAAATAATAAAGCAGTCATATTCTTTGATCTAGCCCCCAAAGGCACCAAGTAGTAGACAAACGAATATAGAGATTTGCACCAATGGTTTACAATAGGAGAAACATTATTTTTGTCAATATTAAGTTCATTTAAAGCAATTTAAAATAAATTTTTTTATACTTTTCTATTGCAGAAATATTTTATTTAAACTTTGTTAGAGCCATTTTCTGCAGTTAACTAAGGCATTAACATAAGGTAGTAATTAACCACTGGTGCAGTTATCAAACATCTGACTAGTTCCGATGTACGTGAGAAAAACCAGTGCGGTCGCCAAACGGAAAAAAATTCGACATGCTTTAACTAGAGTAAAAGATGCGAGTCGTGTTTAATTGTAATAATTGATGACTTCCATTCGTGTGTTTCGTTTAGAAAGTGAGTTAAACTAGTAAGAATGAGTATAAGTAAAAGAATAAAATTGGAATAGCTACTTTCATATTATCTCACCTGCTCGAATTCAAAGAGATTTGTTCCAATGTCGCATTACCTCCACCTTCACAACCTGTTATTACACGGTGGGGAACATGGCTATCAGCCGTTATATATTACCACAGGAATTACAACGTGGTTAAAAGTGTTATTGACAGTTTAAAAAAGGATTCTTTGAGTGTAAAGAAAAGTAAAGAACTTATAAATGCACCGAATCTTATACCTGATTTAGAATTTATTTCTGAAAATTTTGGAGAACTTCCTGACGTAATTAAACAGTTGGAAACACAAAATTTCCCTCTAGTTACTTCTCTCACTGTATTTCGAAGAACTAGGTATAGACAAGCTCAAAGTTATTCCAAACGATATTGGTGCTAAATTAAGATTGTATATACCAAAAATGTAGGAAAGAAATCCAGGATTTTTAGAACTAACAAATATTGTCGAAATACTAAAAAATGAAGATACTGAGTTGTACAATAATTTTCGTTTCGCTCCAGCTACAAGCTGTGATGTTATAAAGTCTTAGAGATGTTTTAAATTATAAAAGAACCAGTTTTACTGAAAGTAACTTCCAAAAACTGTTACTCATATCATGTAACGCAAATATATTGTAATACCTATAATCTTTTCATACCGTGCAAGCAAAAATTATTTCCATCAAAGAGGGCCTTGCATCTAAGGACGTAATGCTTAGCCGTAGAGCTTAATACCTGTTGGGTGTCAGTAACTATCAGAATTAACAATCAATCAGTTATTCCGTCATCTTTGACAGTCGTTACAAGTAATTTGATTCATCGCTAATTTTTCCAATTTCTTGAACAATTCACACAATGGGCATTACGGAACAGCACAAAACAGTAATGGTTAAAGCGTTTTTTCGAAACAGGGTTAGAGTAAATGGTGAGTGGCAATACAATCCGGGTTTGTGCATGGATGATTTTCACGAATATTTTCCTAACGTTGCTTTTATTGCTGGGGATTTTTATCATTGCCTGAAAAGAACCATGGCTGTGTTTAGGGAAACAGATTCTATACAACACAAAAAAGGAGCAGGAAGACCATCTATAAGCACAGAAGAACTTGTCGCAAACGTTCGTGAAATAATGGCAAATACGCCAACAAATTGTATATAAGACGCCTGTCCCAAGAAGTGGGAAGATCTTATGGAACATGCAGGACTATTCTTAAGAAGCAGCTAAATTTATTTCCTTATAAAGTGCAAGTATTCCAAGAAATACAAGCCGCAGATTTTGAAAGACGCAAGAATTAGTCTCAATGGTTTATCCAAAATTTATTGGAAATAAATGATTTATTAGACCTGACATTTTTTCTGTATATTCTTACTTGGTTAATTTTGAAAACAACAAAAATAAATTTTTATTTGTTGTATGTTTACTTATTTTATTACGCATTAGTTTGGCATATCATGTCATTATATGAATTTGACAAAATTTTAACCTAGATGTTTAAGCACGCCCTTGATTTCAATAAATACAAATTCTTTTTTATTCCGGCGACCTGTACAGTCCAAAAAAACGTAGGCCTCAGGTGCCCACTACTCCGGAAATCCTTAAGGCCAGGACTGTGCAGTTTTTCCTCTGAGGATTTCCGGAGCGTCTGTGGCCGGCTTTAGGATGTCGGTGCTGAATATAATAAACTCGGTTATAGTGAAAAAGCCCCATGATATTATGTAATTCCATGGGTAAAGTGCATCGCCGGAAAGCTGTGTCTGATACATAGACAATTTGCCTTTAGAAAGCAAACAATAATCACGAAAGTGGCAGTTTTATGGCCTCGCGCATGTAAACAAAGCTAGACACTATTAGACATGCGCACGGCAACATTATCGTTGGCTTTAAAATTTAAATTCTTGCCAAAAAATTGGACTTTCTTCTCAGTTTTTGATCAAGTTGGGAAAAAAAGGTAGTGATTTCTGGCATTTTTAGTAGTAGCAAACCTATCAGATTTTAAGGATAGAAAATTGTTTTTAAGATGTTTAAAAATGATTCGTCGTCGTGTTTTTAGTTCGAAATGGAAGAGAACAAGAAGAAGTTACACTAGTCTTATAAAATCGAATATAACAAATAAAACCAGCAAAATAACCAATCTACGGTGTTATCGCGTGCCTAACCTAAAGTCAAATATTAGTTGGTATATAACTTGTATTGATTTTTACAATTTGGCAAAAACTTGGGTATGTGTAAAGCATTTACAAGCAAAATTTCTTGTTCAAGAATTTGAAAAGTGTTTGCCCGAGAACTTGACCCGTGGAATACTGGCTTTATTAAAAGCTTAATGTTGGGGTGCACAGATTTTAAACCAAAAAATTAACCAACCAGCAACTTTGACAGAATTAATCTTCTCACAATCAGACACAATTCACTAAACTACACAAAAACTAGAAATCCGTAAATATTAAACACCCACAATCCACAATAGCTAAGAAAACTACAAGGAAACCACAGAGACACGGTAAGACACAACAACAAAAATGGCGGCCGAGCCGGTTCTGGAGTGTATTTTGAGCATGTCGCTAAAGTAGGACAGGCCGATAACACGAGGTTTGTGCGCATGCCCGAAGGAGCCCAGAGGGAAGGCAGCTGACCGGCGAGTCATGCGCTCGGACGTATTTTTTCACCCATAAAACGTAACTTTTGTTTGCGCAGGAGATAAGCTGTACGTATCTAAAGGTAAATTGTCTATGATCTGATATTATACAATAATTGATAAATAAATTAATCTTACTGAATAACCATGTAACGTATGATACAGCTAGTTGGTGACGCATTTATCTTTTGAAGTGCGTGATCACCTACGTTCTATGGAATTACCCTATTATAAAAATCTACACCTTTAAGTCTTTACCAAATAATATTCACAACCTAAGCTAACTAATATCTATTATTACCTTGATCTTGATGGTACACAACCAAAGGTCCCTTACGCTGGATTCGCCTCCTGTTGCGCATTTTTCCTTTACCAGCGCGAAAACGTTGACTCTTGTATACCTAATTAAATACATAATTTCAATAAAGTCGCTTTGTTAATAAATTTACGTTTATATTATTGTTTTTGTTACAATCAGTGCTTTTGAGAGTGAGATCATAAGGATTCATAAACACGGACCAAAAGCAAATCATCATGATAAAATGTCAATTTTCTCTAGACGCTTTAAACAATAAAATTATAATAATTATGCATTGCAACACACACTAGTAAGTTTTTACCTACGCAATAACTTTATAATTACTAGTTTTACTAGAATCTCCATTTTTTAAAATAGGTTTTATTATACCAATTTTAAAAGCTTCTGGATATAATATACTGGTTTTAAAAATATTATTTATAAAAAATTAGTGGTCGAGAAATAGTAGTTTTAATAGTTTTTAATAATTCTGTTGGCACCAGGAGATTTCTTTAATTTTAACATATCAATTACATTTTCAACTTATTTATAATTACTTAGTTTCTTCTAAATAAAATGAATTTATATTGTTTATTTTTTTATTTGTTATATTGTGTTATTACCTTTATTGATTTTGTTTGGCTAGCTTTTCTCCCACATCAAAAAAAAAAGGCGATATACTTTTCTTATCAGTAAGTGAGTCATTTTCAATTTTGATATTTTTATGTTTTTGATTTTTATTACATATTTTTTTAATAGTTTTCCACATATCTTGATTAGAATTTTTATTTATCAATTTCACGTTTATAAAAATTGGTTTTTGTTTCTTTAGTTAGTTTAGTCAGTATGTTTTTATAAATTTTATATTTAAATAATAAAAATAGGTCATTATTTTTTTGAAATTTTTTATAAAGTTCAATTTTTGTTTTAATAGAATTAAGTAAGCCGTTAGTAATAAATTTTTTTCTCTTTTTAATTTTAATTTTATTTGATGTACCTACATTATTTTGGATTTCTTTTATTAAATTATTGGATAAGTCATTCCTTTCAGAATAAGAGTAAAAATTTGTCCAATCTATTTTTGTCATTTTTTCTTTTAATTTGTAATAATTAATATAATTTTTATAGGTAAAGGTTCATTATTAGTTTTATCAATGTCTTTTTTGTAAACTGGTTGGGTAATAATCCGTTATTTGATATTTAATGATTATTGATTTGAAATTATTTAAATTTTCTTTTGTTTTTACAAAGATGTGGTTAATACAAGACTTATGTTCTGTCCAAAAGATAAAAAGTGCTTACCTTCTGAATATCAGGCCATGCCTTGATCCTCCTTAAAAATTGCACTGCCTGCTTGGTCTTGCTCAATTCTTGCACTTTATCGGAAACGACCAAAGGTAACTCCGGGATCTGATCGACGACATGGCCCTTACTCATGACCAAAGCAGGGACACCGCTGGCAGCGACAGCAGAAGCCAAGGCATATCTTCTTTGATTGATATTGACACGCCTAGATAAAATATAATTCTTCATAAATCTTACACATGCTCGTATATAGAGAAAATTGGCCTTCTCTGTCTCCCACTAATAAGCACCTTCTAACTATTTAGTAATAATTATACTCGAAATAAATGAATGCAATATCCAAAGACAACAAATTATGTTGAAAATGACAAGCATTCTACAAACCTTTTACCAAATAAAATAGTTTAGTTGTTCTAACTGTATGTTTAATATCAAAATTTACTTGGTACTTTTTTTTGGAATATCAGTGCTTTTGAGAGTAAGATCACAAGGATTCATAAACACGGACCAAAAGCAAATCATCATCTCCAAAATGACTATAAATTTAATGTTTACACTGTTATATAGTTAAGGTAGATAGGTGATAGATAACCCTCGGAAGACTCCACTTCCTATTACTGTAAGAAAACACCCAGGCCATATTCTGGTGAAAAAAAAAGATACAACTTAAGTCATCTACTTGAAAGTTCAGGCACCAATTTGAGTAGGTATATTACCACCATTTTTGACAAAACAAAACATTGTATTCTTGACCAAAATATAGTCACATGAATAAAATTTCTATTAGAATCAGAATTCAATTGAATAATGTATCTGAGCCTCCCATTATATGACCCAAAATGTCTACATAGTTTATTTTGGCGAATTAAATTCATCAAATTGAATAGCTTAAAACTTACGAGTATAGTTGAATTCACATAAACTTTTAACGCCGTGACATTTCAGTTCTGTCATACTTGTCAAATACTGCAGCAACTCATAAAATATAAATTTCTAATGGCAAAATTTAATTAGTATAATAATTGTACTGCACACAAAGTATGTCTATCTTGTATTATTTCATACTATTAAAAAGAGATAGAAATAAAAAGAGTTGGCCGAACAATTCCAGAAAAGAAAAAGAAAAAACAATGACCAATCTCAGCTGTATAAGAAGTTTAGTAAATTGGTGAAATCTAAAGTAACTAGACAATGACAAGTCTTGACATTTGGCATTAAAACTTTATGTGAATTTAACTATATGTGCGTGCTTAAATAAAAATAAGAGTGAGTTTTTACCACATAATATATAACCGTTATTACTGACAAATAATAGTGTTAATTGGCTTTCGAATCTAGCTTTTCTGTTTGTTTCATACAAGGAACAAAGTACGAGTGAACTTCTTTGAATAATTATGGACACTGCTTTTTTGACAATTGAAACAATGATAAAAGCAAAGATTTTTACTTAATTTAATCCACAATATGACCTAGGAGAGCCTGACCTGAAGAATCCACCATGAAAAGGTAGGTGTACTGTTCATAAAACACAAATCAAACTGGTGCCCTATAAGAGGGTCATTATTATGTTTTTAAATCTTGCCTATTTTCGAGAAAAATACAAAATAAAGTTAACAAAAAAAGTGTTTTTTTTCGCATGCTACTGGTATATACTAAAATCCAAACAATTTTCGTTGCACGTCATCAATCGGCTGATAATTGAAAATCGGTCAGGAAACATAAGAAAATTAAATTTGGGCAAAAAATATATAAGGTCAAGTGGGGTAAGTGGGTTTCTGGGGTAAGTGGGTATATTTCCTTTTTTAATTTTAAAAAGTAACTTTCGATATCTGGGACTTCACAAAATGTTTTTCAGACCTTCTCTGAGCCACAGAATATTGTATTTAATAGTTAAATTTTTTTTTTACAGGTTTTTTCGTTAATTTTAAAACACCCTTCATTTTATCTCGCATACGTAGTTCGGTCTAAAATTTAAAAAAATATATATCTTCGTTGTTTGTAATTTTAGCGCGGCGGTTATTACAATCCCATACCTGTAATAAGTAATGTTATCATTTATTTTTTTTCCAGATTTTTAGGTTGCAGGATACCAATTTTGGAGTCATAGTACCCACTTGCCCCGCTTTTTCGGTCAGTGGGGCAAGTGGGACATAGTCCAAGCTTGCCTTAATACCACATTTTTTTGTTACAGATGCACAGTAATCCTTTGAAGTAAATTAAATCTACTGTATTTGTGTATTCTGCAAAAAAAACTTTAAGTTAAAACCAAAAAAACTAAAGACATTAAATAAAGTGTATTGTGCTGAAAACTTTGATAAGTGAACTAATTTAAACTGTTTGATAGTGCTTAACAATGGTGCGTGTTTATAAAAGAAAAACAGACAGAGCTACTCAATATTCAAAAGAAGATCTACAGGCTGCATTGCGAGAAGTTACTGCAGGTAGTAAGTCTTTGGGTGTTAGTGGAATTTAACACTAAAAAGACAAAGAAATACTTTGTGGGGCAGATATAAGAACTTGTTGACGATGAGATAAAAATAAAATTTTTAAGAAAGAAGGAAGATACAGTAAAACCTATATTCTACTGGCCAGAAGTGGAAGATGAAAGTGTGGTCTCCGAAAACGCGATAATAATGCCGCTTCCAGAGCCAATTCTTGGCAGAAGAGAAGTAATATTTTCGGTTGAATTTTTAACATATAACGTTCTATAAGTAGGTTATTAAGCTTTTGTTGTTACCAAGGAATTTTTGGGTAGTGTTCTGTTGTCTATTTTTGGTTAGAGAAGTTGTATTTAAGTTTTTTGATTTAATATGTAATAGTAATAATAAACAACTTTTTTTAAACTCCATTGATTTTTTCTTTGTAAATTAATCATTTTTTAAATAGTTCATAACTTCCGTAATTTTAGGAATTTTTTAAATCTGCAATAATCATGTTTTAGCTTAAACCGCATATTATAAACTCACTTGCCCCAAAAAGATGCAATGCTGTGTATATGCGGTTTACCGAGCGGAAACCCACTTGCCCCAGTAGCCGGGGTAATTGGGTTGGAGAGACCGCGTTTATAATTTTATTTTTGAATTGATTATAGCTACAATACCACAACGTAATAACAACATAACCAAGTATTTCCTGTCCAAAAATCAAGTCCGTAACTTTTTTTTCGTAAAAGTTACATGATCTTAAAGTCAACCTTTCACATTTTTAACACCCACTTACCCCACTTGACCTTAAATTTCATGCGATATTGAATGTAAAAAAAACTTAATGTATTCTTCTTTGATACTAAGCCTTAAGCGACTTAGTATCAAAGATGAAATGTTTTTTAAATTTAACGTTTTAAAAATTAATATCATTTGACTTTTTTGGGCTAACAGTTGGCAACAGAAGTGTCAACGCATGGGTGATGCCAGCTTATTTCTTGGCAAATTTTGATTGACGTTTATTTTAGCGAGTAGCAGCTGCTCTAAATTTGAATATATCTACTGTAAGCACAGTAATTTAGTAATAGTAATAGTAAATTTGGCTTGTTTTTATTTTAAAAAAATACTTTGCAATTCCCTTTCTGGGATATTTTGATTGCAAAGTGGCAACACTGCTGATACTCGAAGGTATGTCGTGCAACGGAAATTGTTTTGATTTTACTATACTTAAACGAGTCTCTATTCAATTGTTTGAATTTTTTATTCCCTTACTTTAAGGGGCAAATAAGCTTTAAATTGTATAGTAACCGCGCTCCGCGAAAACGTATTTATTGACTCTAAAAAACTAATTTTTGTTTTTTTAGACGTTTTTCATTAAAAGTTTGTTTTGTTTACTAGACTATATTTTCTACGAGATTTTCTACATATTCAGTGAGTTTTTTTTTTGTCGATAATATGCTCTAATTTTTTCTCAAATACTTTTGCATATCTGATGTTATTAATGTTGTTTATTTTATTTGGGAAAAATCGATATTTTAAATTTCAATACCTACATTGGGTCTGAAGAGAGGGCTGTAAAAATTATTTTCTCGCTTGAAATTAATAGAATCTGAATGTGAAAACTAGGCGAAAATTGGTTATTTCGACTTCAGATTATAAAGTAGTTTTTGTGTTTTTGAACTGAAATATTGGACGTAATAGATCATTTGGAATAAGTTTTTGGTTTAACCAAATATATGACTTAATATTGTTGGTTTATTTCCGAAATATCGAAGGTCTGCATTTTTCGTATGGCGGTATTTATTGTAATTAATAGTTTTTTTTGTATTTTTCTCGAAAATACTTTTTTTTTAAATTTCCAGAATATAGGATTAAAAAAAAATAATAATGACTCTCTTATAGGGCACAAGTTCAATTTATCTTTTTTTTGAACAGTGTACCCCTACCTTTTTAGGGCGGATTTTTCGGATGGGATCTTAGACTATTAACTGTATCACTTACCGTTTACGAAAAAAATGTAATGAATCAAAATAAGGACACATTTTTAAAAATTTTATATTAGTAAACAAAAATACATTTATGGGCGTGGCACCCAAAAGTCTCTTTTCGTATTAGCTTAGGATACCAAATGACCCCCTACCCCCTATTTAAAATAACCACGAGCCGCCACTGGTTCAGTGCTTAATTAATAACCATTTTTTCCATATCAAATCAATGAAATATATTTGATGCCAGTCACTGCATATTGACTTTGCCCAAAACACATTACATGCCAGCAATAAAACACACAAAATAACTTAATTAGTTCACCCTCTAAGTATACCTGCCTACCCTACCTATGCCAGCGGCGCCAAGGCTTGGTTGGAGCAAACATGCGACCTCCGCGACACATGTTACCAAAAGCACCCTGTCCAGAACGATGAGTACCACCACCACGCACACGAGGAATACGAGCGACAGCGCGACCAGTACCCCAGGATTCAGCAGAGGTTTGATGTCCTGAAATGTAAAAATTGAGTTTTTAGATAAATTAATGACACAGTCTAAAATTACAGGGAAAATGGTGTGAGAAATCAGTGCTTTTGTAAATAATCACAAAGATTCATAAACACGGACCAAAAGCAGATCATCATGAAGAGTGTCGAGCACGATACTAGACATAATTCTGTTAATTAAATGCAATGGTTTTTTAAAGAAAATATCTACAATCAAGATAGAATTTTGTATTTTTAGCAGGGTTGGCAAATATGATATTTATATAAATTCAATATCCGATATACATAAATCCAAATTTGGATATTTATTTATGTTTTTAATTATTTTTAAATTATTTCATCTGTTTTCTGTAAAGATATATTTTAAAAATTCAAAATCACTTAATTTAATATAAACATGTTATAAACCTGTAAATTTGTATTTCAATTCTATTCAATGATAGTTGCTATCACAATAAGAAGTTTCTTTAGTACTCCTATGTTAGGAATGTAAAAAAAGTTTATGAATATGAACATATCATATTTTTTATTTTTGCTTTTAACTATGGTTCAACTTAAAACCCAGAACCACAGGGCTTGTTAGTAGTTAAATCTAAATGAACCCAAACTGGATTTTTTTATTTTTGGCATTGTCAAATTTTTATTTCATAAAACAAACAGCAAAATATTGTTCAGTTCATTTAGAAATCGGACTAAATAAAAATGCCACGCGGCAAAGAACAAAAGGTGGTCAACGTCTCGGAAAGATGGGGAATCACCGCATCGTAAGCAGCATAATACTCTGTTGCCGGTTCAGCTGCAGCGGGGCCATATTTTTGTACTGACAAATAGAATTATAGAAAAAAAAATATTGATATATCAGGATAAATATCGCCGCATAAATATCATGATATTTATCAAGATATATATCAGGATATTTATCACGGATATACTTATATCCTGCCAACCTTGATTTTTAGTTTACTTATCTTTAATTTTTGGTACAAATTATGGGTAACAATATTATACCTACGTTTTTATTTTTGATAATTTTTTTAGAAATACATACCTACTTATTGAATTTTGGAACCTAGATTAAGAATATGACAACGTCCAGTAGGTATTAAAGATATTTCTTCTTAATGTGCTACTTTTAAATTTTAGTTTTTTAGAATCATCCAAGTTTTCTTTATTGCAAATAGGTAAATCAATCTTTTTTATTTCACACAATGATATTTAAACTATTTCAAGTCTTCCACATTAAAAATTGTAAAAAGGGCACATGTTATTAGGGTTTTAGTTGGTAATTATTCATTATTCCATGTATAGTTTTGTGCCATTGTGGCGAATTTTCACAATCTGCCTTTACAGATATTCATTAAAAATTTTGGGGTGCATGGCAGAAATAATATTTCTTCTAATTAAAAAAAATAATTCCGAGATTCCTCAGGGCTCAAACTTAGGTCATCTTCTTTTATTATTAGCGATTAATGGGATAGCTGGGGTAGTGAATCATTCAAAATCACTTATTTTTGCAGATGATTTTAAGATACTTATTTAGGTAATTACTGAGGATGACCATGATCACTTCCAGGAGGATCTAAAGAGAGTGACTGAATGGATTTTATTATCATTCATTTCACATTATCCAATGGAACAATTCATTTGTCCATTAACTACACTCTGTGATATTACTTATGATGATCATTCATCTGTGTGTCACATTTGCATGTGATACCTACTAGAATAGGTGCAATAATCTTATCGGTTCTACGGCTTACTATTGCCAAATAATAAGAATAATTTATTTCCCGTTTGGGTTAGACACGTGCTGGTCGCAGCGAACTTCTTTTTAAGATGTTCATGAAAAACGAATAAAATTTTTTTTTTAAAAGTTTTTTAAAAATTATCAAAAAAGAAAAATTTTCTCTGAAAATGTCGTAAACTTTTTATTTCTTTTCTAAACCATATGTGTCAGTTTTGACTCCTGCTGGGGTAACTGGGCCGTAACAAGCTTGGTGCCCCAACAGCATTTTACTTCAAGCTAAATGAAAGCATCTACACTACTTTAATATAAAAAACACCTTTTTTCTTTCTCTCCCCCTAATATCTGACATCTTTCACACCTCTTCGACATAGTTGAATCAAACTAAAATGTTTTTATCACACACACTTTAACTGATTTCTACAAAGTCCTTCATTTGATATGTCCTGTTTTTTCTCTTTATTTCCCGCCCACAGTGGCTTTTTACTGGTCCCTGACCTTTCAGCGTGCTGATATATTTTCCGCCTTTTGACTGCAAAAGTTTTTCACTCCCCATGCGTGCCATTGAAAGCTCCATTATGGATTAGTTCCACCTTTAATTTTATTATATTTTCTCTTTTGCTAACAACATCAGCTGTTCATTATTTTTGCTTCAATTTCCCGATGATGAGTGTTTCTACACTCGAAACATGTCGATTCTAGCCTAGCTATTGAATTAAAATTGTGGAGAAAGACTTTATGCTTTTCTTTTCCCTATAATAATTTGAATACAAAAAAGTGTTCGCATGACATTTACTTGAAATAAAAATGTTTTAAAAAGATATTAGGTACATCATTGATGATAATACTTTAAAAGGACAGACTCCTAAGGACTTACTTAGGTGTAACTTTTGATAAAAGTTTCAATGAAGATATCACAATTAGGATTGCTGCAAATATAAAACCATGGGCTTCGTAATCAGGTTGATCCGACATTTCAATACTGATGTATCACATTAATTATTTGATGTATTGATATTACCTAAGCTGGAGTATTGTAGTATTATTTGGTCACCTCAATAGGTTATATTTAGAGAAGGTCCTTGGACATTGCAAGTTTTTAAAGTATAATATGTTCTACAAAAGATTTGGATTTTACTTTATAGTTTTTCAAATTCATGATTTTTTTTTTTTAATCATTAATTCTGGGGTGGTGAGCGAATAATCGATATTTACCCAAATAATTACCTTTAAATTGATAAAAGAAATGTATTTTTGAATCAATGAGGGGCAACCATTAATCTTACCAGCTTTGTCACTAACACTGTAGGGTTGACGGTGGTTCATAGATATTTGTTGATGAACAAAGTTAACAACATCGGGTCTAATTGGAGCTTTAAAGACAGCAGGGAGAGCAACACTGGATCCCTTAACTTCCTCAGATTTCTCATTGTAGACACTCACCAGTGGGCGAGCCGTAGATAACGCCTAGAAAATAGCAAATTTAAGATGGAATTCAACAAAGGCAGGTAAAAGCTAGAAATGTGAGCGGCACAACGAAACGTCAAAAGTAAACATTAAGGTTATAGTTTACCTCCTTTAAAAGTTCTAATTTTCTATAATGCCGGATAATAAAATAAAAAAATGTCACAAACAATGCCAAATATTATTTTTATTTTTGCACCAGATACCTAGTCATTTCATCTTGGGATATAAAATATTATAAATGTAAAATATGGACCATAACACACGTGGTACATCGATCTCTCAATGTCTAAGGAATATAACTACAAAAATTTTATGTGAAACGTGTAATTCCTATAATATGTAAATGGCAACTTAAACAACTACACTGTGTAAATTTTAATAAAACACACTCACCATTTTTATATAAAACTTTAAAAACTATAATCACACATCTAAGCGGACACGACGTCCACCATGAAAGGAAGTTGGTTATTCTAATAGTTCCATTGACAGCTAATAGTAGCGCTACTTATTTCCGTGTTGTAATGGCGGCTAATTTAAATTTAGAGATCCAACTAGGACCGCAGGCATCGTAAAAAAACACTACACATACCTTTTTTCAATAATTAATAAGTTATACTTTTAATTAAAATATTCACAATGTGAAAATATCTACAGCCGGAGATTACAAGGGAAGGGTCGATACTATGAAGAACTCTAGTCCTCCATCCATAGTCGATACTTAACACTGCGATTAAACAGACCCACCATTCCTCTGTGACTCTAAATAAAAATGACCATAGCCGAGTTCCTTTTTAGTTACTTTTAATATCCAGGTAAATATAGGGGTTTGTATATACCAACTCATTACACACGCACAAATTACAAGTTCTACACGCCACCCGGCTGTTAAATTAAATCCATATACAGCCCAAATATGGTGCCCTCGCCTATAAGGCACAATTTATTAATGTCAAATTCCCCCCCTCACGCCCCTTAAGCAAAAAAAATGTATAAAGCAAAGAAATCCCATGACTTTCAGGCGACTCACGCCCTGAAAGAAAATAAATCCCTGAAATCTCAGCTTGAATTGCAAGCAGCCCAACTTCAATCTCAATCCCTGAAAATCACCGAGCTCCTGGAGCAAAATGTATCCTTAAACAGGAGCATCCAGGAACTCACTAGCCAAAATGCGGCCATGAACATCAATCTGCTGACCCTAACAGCAGAATTAAGGGCCACATTGAAACGACGTACCCCGAAAGTCACCCTACTAACTTACCCTCCTCAAAATGCCCCCCCGAAAAAAGTCCCCCCAAAAATTTTGAAAAATATTTCCTATTCCGATTCAGACATGGATACGGAAACCATAGAAAATATTCTTTTTCCCCTGCTTCCCCCAATAACCGCCAGCCCCTTGTCTAGCGCGCTCCCAGACCTCAGCCTGAATGTTCCAAAAACGAGCAATTCAGCGCTGTAAGCGCACTTGGACAAGTTAGAACCGGCTTCAGTCGGTCTAAATAAAACTCTCCCTCCCCCCCCAAAATAAACCCAAAGGACCCCCGAACTATGCCCACTACTGATGCTCCCCCCAAAACGCCAAGGGACACCGTGCCGATCGTGATCAGATCGACAGAAAAATGGATCCCGTTATCAAAAAAAACTTAAAGAATTAAATCTCAATATCACAAGGCGATTTCAACTCGCCTTAGAATATAAATAACCCCCCTATCCTCTGACGATCACAGAGGCATTACCAAGGTACTGGGTGTCTCCGAAATCGAGTACCATACTTACTTCTTGCCAGAAGAAAAACAACTTAATATAATTGTTAGGAGTTTAGATCGTGACATTCCGATTGAATCCTTCAAGGAGGATATCGAAAGCTAGGGTTTTACACCCCTGCAAATATATCGCATCCGTTTGGGCCCCTTCAAACGCGAGTGTCATCTTATCAAAATCCTGCTCCCAAAGGAGCAGAAAGAATATTTCAACATTCGTTTTATCGCCGACATGTGCGTTAAAATTGAATCACAAAACCCAACCAACAAATCTCACATAAATCAATAATGTCACAAGTGCCAAAAATATGATCACTCAGCAGTGAGATGCTTATTCCCCAAACCGGCATGCCATAAGTGCGCAGATGCGCATCATTACTCCGAGTTTACCAAATCTTTGGCCACTCCGGCAAAATGCATCAACTGTGGAGGTGATAACCCTGCAAACCACAGCCGTTGCTCTGCCAAAAAACCGCCCTAATCGAAGAAGGGAAGCAAATGCCCCACCGCCCCCCCCCCTAAAAATCTCATTAACTACCAAAAGGTAAATAATGAGATTTCTTTTGCTTCTGCTGCACAACAGCAAGTAAAATAAACCCTAACCCTCAAAATCCCCCCCAAAATAGCGACCACTCCCCCAAAAATAAATTTAAGTAATCCGTCTAATAATAAATTATTAGACTTATTAACGCTGACCCCGCCGAGTTGCAAGCTAGAATAAACACGCTAGCTTTAGCGATTCAAAATAACCCCGTCTTGCACCAACTATTTAGTCAATGAATAGTAAGACGCGGCCAAAAGCCCTGTTCATCATATCTTGGAATGCCAACTCCATCTTTCCAAAAAAGTTTGAATTCGCTAATTTTCTGTACGAAAACGTGGATGTAGCTCTCGTTCGGGAAACTTTTCTCAGAAATGGCACAAACTTTAGTTTCAAAAACTACACCGTGTACAGAGATGATAGAGCCGACAGAGCTGGCGGAGGCACAGCCATCATAATTAAAACAGCTATAAATCATCATTTGCTAGGCACCCCAGACCTTGACGAGCTAGAATGCACATCGATTCAAGTCGATATGCAGGAAGGCCCGCTCATCATAAAATCAATATATAAACCACCGTCGAGGAACTTAACAGACCTCGACCTCGAAAATATTCTGACAAACTCTCCTTTGGCTCAGTTTAGTGCTGGCGATTTTAACGCCAAGCACCGAAACTGGGACATGAGAGCAACAAATACCGCGGGTACGAGACTATACAACTTCGTCTCTAGAAATGTAATTTCCTCAATTATTCCCCAAGAACCGACCCACTCTGTTACAAACTACACGCCAGACATTCTTGACTTTGCTCTTACGAAGAACTTTCACTATATAGAAATGTAGTAATTTTCTTTATTTTACCGTTTTCTACACTGATATGTCACGAAGCTTTTCTGTGCTTATACCCTTTATTTTTCTGTGGCTTATCCACCAAACCTAGCATTTACCGCGCCCTTGCGATTTGAACATGCGAATTTGATTAAAATCAAAAGTTTATTGTTGTTATTCCTTTTTATTTCAACAAAATGGGTGAAAATGACGAAAAAAAACGCAAACGGAAATTAGCTATTTAAGATATTATTATGTAAAAGTATGCCTAAAGAATTATCGGTGTACTTACAAATCATTATTAAATTCTTAAAAATGTTAAATTTCTTATAACGTTGCACTTGTAAAACCGTGTTCTTTCGTAAGCAAAATCGACGGAAAAACGATAAATTGTCCAGAGTATCAAAATACTCTTCTCTATCGCATTGTCTGCGTGGGAAACCCATTTCAATTATATGATATCAAATCGTCTGCTTCCAAGAAGATAGCGTCTTCCACTTCCATATTTTTTTTAAAGGTTGAAGCAAATAAACAGTTTAATATTTTTATTCAAGCAAAATCTTTTGCAGAAATACAAAAATCCTTAATGGTTAATGTTATTTCTTGCTAGATAATGACAGTAATAACATAAGTCATACAATAAGAACAACTTAATTTCTTAAGTCCAGGATTTTAATAACTTAAAATTAAGAACGACTTTTGCTTGTTTTGTTGTTCGTGCATAAGAATTTTGTGACTTAAGTCGAAAAGTTCCACTAAGTAAGAAATTATGCTAACGGTGCATACGGCCATCAACGTTGACAAATGTATTGTTTCCTAAACAAAGACAACTTATCTAGATGCGATGCATAAAAAAAAATATCTTAACTTTAAGTATGACTTTATAAAGCTGAACCCAATTGCCCCAGTTTCATACATTGTGTATACAGCGGACATGCCAAAAACGCCTTTCGTCGAGCAATACATCTTTGCTGACGATACGGCCATGACGTGCACCCATAAAAACCTTGCACACATTCAAAGATGTTTACAAAATCAGATTAACACGCTTATTGACTATTTTCAAAAATGGAAAATAAAAGTTAACGCTGAAAAAACTCAAGCCATTCTCATTTCCAACAAGAGAATAAACAACATCAATATCCAAAATCTTGAACTAGACGTACAACACTGAAATACCTTGGAGCAACACCCTAAAATACCTCGGTGTCACTCTTGACAAAAAGCTCTCATGGGGGATTTTGACAATAAAATCAAAAGCGGAAAGCAAGCATTTGGCCGCCTATATCCTCTCCTGGGTCGCAAAAGCAAACTGTCACTTAAAACAAGACGCTACTATACAAACAAGTAGTGCGCCCCTCCATACTATACGGAAGTATAGCATGGTGTCAAGCACCTAAAACACGAAGAAACCGTCTTCAAACACTTCAAAACAAAATTCTTAGGGCCATCATAAACGCGCCCTACTACATTAGGGGAGCGGCGATCCACCGCGACCTTAAAGTAGAAACAATTTAAGAATTCCTAAACAAAAGACATACTGAGTTTTTTAGAAAAAAACAGTTTCACCCAAATCAATTAATTCAAAATTCATTTCCCATAAATCCCGCCCCAAATCTGCTCAAAATCCGCAATAGGAGCATAAATGCTCCATTATACAATAACATAAAAAACAACATCCTAATCGTCAAGCCATGCTTGATTGTATGACAACAAAAATTGATCAAACCCGAAAAATTTGATCAATTTTCAAAAAGTAAAAATAAAAATAATTCTTTCATCGGAAAAAAAAAAAATTTTTTTTTAAAAATTACACTCTACCGAAACACTATCGTCCCCCCCAAAGGACAATTGTCTTTTAATTTCAGAAAACCCAAAGTGTGTAAAAGTGCTCAACGGCACTAACACGTTAAAACCCAAGAAAAGAGAAGTATATAAAGCTGAACTTAACGTTAAAACGGAGCATACAGGCATTAATATTTTTTAGTGCGCATGCTTAGCTGTCATTTTAAGAACGACCATATTAAGGCCTTTACCTTATTGCGTTTCCAATAATTCCCTAATAAACTATAATATCCCCGATTGTTGCTCGTCCCGTCAACCTTACCAATCTCGGGATCCGTCAAAACGCCATTTTGCCTTAGCAGGTACACTCTTAATTATCCTAGAGGACCATTGTTCTTAAATAATTTCCTATAGTTGGCAACATAAGTTCGAAAGGACAAACTAGGGACATGTTGGTTTGTTGTAATCCTGTGTGTAATCCTAGTGCAATTTTATTGGCAAAACTGATAGTAGTTCGTTTGACTTTTTGACTTTGACACTTCATTCATTCCAATTTCCGATCCTACTCCAAAGTTTTACAAATTTTTATGAATGACACGTTGGTCGTCAAATAGTGGCCCTCTCATCTGAAAATTTAAAAAATGGGCCAGAAGTTCCAATATGATGAAAGTGGTGGAACTTTTTTCTATTTTCTGTTGTCATTTTTAGCATTAATTTTAATTCCAGTCACCTTATTTTACTGGCCAAAAAAAAAGAAACGGGGTAAGTAAATAAACACTAGCATTTTAGCCAACACATTGCATAGCGGTAGTTTAGTTTATTCTTGATACGTGTTTTTAATTTTAATTAACTGTGAAATACCGGCATACTTAGTATAATTATATTTTTTAAGTGTATGTATATATAAGCCTTATAGACTCGGAAAACTAACATTCTTCAAGTTTATTTTTACTAAGGTTAAATCAATAACGGTCTATAATTTCCCTTTAAAGATCCTGAAGAAGAAAAGAAAGAATGCCGCTGTCCTCCATGTTTAGTAAAAAAGGAACACCTGAAACATGCCGAGCCCTGGCGAGGTACAAAAAACTTTTTAACAAAAGCAGGCATTGTGACTGGTTGGATAATTTTAATATTTTTGGCCTACAAAGTATCTCAATTTGATTATGAAATGGCAAATTTTGATCCCTATGAAATACTAGGAATTTCACCAGGTTCAAGTCAGGCAGAAGTTAAGAAAGCCTACAGGAAATTGTCACTTATTCTTCATCCTGATAAAGATACTGGAAATGAAAAAGAGTTCATGAAATTATCAAAGGCCTATCAGGTAAATAAGCATTTATATAAGTGATAGCCGAGGTGATGGCCTTACTGGTGATACAATTGAAAATAAATTAGTTACTCATGTAAGAGTGCAGTTTCTTAAAAAATTAAGATTGTTAGAACCAGTTTACTTAGGGTCAACTGGGTCTGATGTGATACAGTCAAAATAGTATGGGGTACTAATATGATACAGCTACTTTAAAAATACTTACAGTCATCAAATTAAAGTAAGAAAAATTGGTACAGTAGAGACTTATATACTTAATTATAAGTCAGATTCACTTTTACAAAAATGTAAAACGTTTAAAAAATAAAAAAATATTTCTACTTCAGCCACAATTTTTGCTTAGTAAACTTTTATTTTTTTAGTGATAACTTTCACTGCAGGCAAAACTATCGATAATAATGTATGTGTTTATGGTTCCCGTCATATAAGGCCGACTTAGAGCTTTCATTTAAAGCCTTGTTTGTTAAATTTGAGCAATGTTGAAGCAGGTATATTCGACGTTAAAGTGAAGGGGCTATTGTGATACAGCAACTGGGGCTTTTCTGAGACAACCACTGGGGCTCTTATGATACATTCTTTAGTTTCTTCTCTTTGTTGCAGGTGGTATAATGTTTTGTTCAGTATTTCGTTGTCTGTCTATGTTATTTTTGTTGGTATTTTATAATACTTAGACCTTGACTTAGACATTTAATTTTCGTTTGTGAGTTGTACTTTGTTGCCTTTCGATGGAGCTAATATTTTTATTAAATTATAAAACCCTTCATTTGTGAATTAAAATTTAATTACAACATTTGTACTTTTTTTTAACAATCCCACATCTAACAGTCACATTACCAATTATAATTTTATAAATATCAATCAGTAGCTTTAGTGAAAAGAAAAACATGAAATTACTTTCCTGTATCTAACTTAAAACATTCCTGAAAGATGGCTGTCAAATTGCACGATCAACTGATAAAGGACAATAGTGTATTATATTAGCCCCACATATTTTAAATCTATCTCCACTACAGAATTAAAGTGTACCCCTTGCTGTATCAACAATAGCCCCAAACGTGGGGCTATTTTGATACAGCATTTTGTTGTTTTTTTACGGACAACTATTGTTTTTTTTTGTATTTTTCCCTCAAAACTGGGTAGAGAACCTCATTGCTCACAACTAGGAATTTTTGGAGATTTTTAAAACTAAATCTTATATTTTTTTTTGTTAAAGTTTTAATTTTTGTATCATAATAGCCCCAGTTGACCCTGAGTGGTTTCTAATGTTGAAAGCCAATTCTTGTGCTGTTTCGGATCAGTTTTTTGATACTTATTCTGGATTGCAAAATTAATTATTTACTTAGGTACATTTAGGTATAGCGTTTTTCATTTTCCACTCAAAGAGTAATCTGAGAGTGTGCTTTTAACTCATAAATCTATCGTAGCCTGGAAAGTGGTTGCCCTAGCACAGATTTTAAATAAAACGTGATATTTTGTGTGTTACCGTGCAGGGGCACTAAAATTTTTCCAATTGATATAGAGTAGGTACTCGCTAACAGATTCAGAATAACCAAATGTCTAAATCCGAAGTGTTACTCTGAGTGAGATCACTATTTTAACAATTGAACAAGCAAATTTTGGGGAGCGCCCGAGAGCTGTAAATAGAAAACGCTAAAAGTAAGCGATTTGACCATCGGAAAAGGCGAATTTAGAATTTGGTCTTGGGTGGTGGGGGGGCTTAAGTGTAGGACAAATCGCATAAGTATTGTTTTTATTGTTGTATTATTTTTGACATAGTTGCTTGTAAATTCTACTTTATATTAGGTATCGTATAGTTTAGTTACTTATACCTTATGTCATGTCATATTGACAAGTCCCATAGGCTTTATTTTTATTGTGCCTGAGAGGCAAATAAAGATTGCTTTACTTTAGTTTATAGTCCACAGGATTTTTGTTTTTGCCTACCTAACCATTAAAATAACAGTACTGTTGTTAGGTGTTAAATATATTTTCTGATTTATTTATTTACTTATAAGAATTTTATTGATTACTTAAGATACCATCTTTTTTAGCCAGTTAAATTTACGTATTGTATTGTATCCAATAACTATTTAAATTATAAAGAAAACAAACACTACTTATGTAGTAAAAAAATTAGTTGGTAGGTAACTACTTATTTTTTAAATCTTGAATAATTTTCAGTTCCTATTTTCTTATTTGGAAACTGGATCTATGCCCATATTTTTACATTCCTTATATCAGTAACTCAAAACAAAACAAAAAAACGAAATGGTTTGAAGGATCCACACCCCCATACACACCTTTTAAGGGTTTTTTTTTGATCCATGATTATTACCACAAAATTGTTTTGATTTTACGGAACACTCTACAGATTACTCTTTTTTAGGCCCTCACAGATGAAGAAGCTAAAAAAAATTGGGAAAAATATGGAAATCCTGATGGTCCAGGAGTTATCAATTTTGGAATTGCTCTTCCCTCTTGGATTGTAGAGAAAGAGAATAGTGTTTGGGTGCTTGGGCTCTATGCATTAGTTTTCATGGTAGCTCTTCCAATTGTTGTGAGTATATTTTATTACGGGTCTTTAAAGCTCCAATTCACACAAAAAATCAATCTGGCGGTCAGACAAAGTTTTTTTAAATTTAGATTTTTTCTTAAACAATCTTGGCTACCTACCTATATAATTTTCAAGGCTTTGTCCCTTATTACAGATATGTCCTCTTCTGATTATGGTGGTCAAAACGCATTAACGTATTTTTCCATATACCTACCCAAGTAGCACAAAAATATCGATCCAATATTGACCCAATATCGTTCATATATTGGCCCAATAAAAAAATGTGGAGTTTTTGAATTATTTGCCCATTATTGTATTTTTTTTTTCATAAAATTATTAAGGTATATACTTTTGTGGACACTAAAAATTAATGGAAAATTAAGTAAAATATCGGCAATTCTTGAAATATTGTGATTGATCTAAAAAATTTGAAAAATTGTTACTTAAATTGTTATATAATTAATTAGTATGGCAATAATTATTGTTAGTTTTAATAACTGTATTTATTTTTAAATTAAAAATTATATTAAAATTAAACACTATGGCTATGCATCTGCCCCTCATTTTGTTTCTCAGCTACTATTTTAATATTTCACGAAATGCAATATTGGACTAATATTGGTAATATACTCAAATTCAAATTTAATTTATTCTACTAAGGATCATACATTATGATTTAAGGTTCGTCATATATAAAACTATAAAATTAACTAAGTTTAAAACATTAAAACATTAAATGTACGAGAAAAATCTACACACACAAATATAACAACGTTTAGGCATTCAAAAAGTCTTTCAGTGTGTAAAATGAAAATGCACTTTTTATAAGAAAGTCCTTTAGTTTTCTTCCAAATATACCTCTTGTTATGGATTATTTGATTTCTTCTGGCAGTTTATTGAAAATTTTGATGCAGGCATAGTGGGGAGATTTTTCATATCGTGTTGGAAGTGTGTCTAGGGACTATAAGGCCATTTGCGTTTCTTGTAGCATAGTTGTGATTGTTTTGCCGATACAAATGAATCGATATTGTGCCAATATGGAACCAATGATCAGCCAATATGTTGTGCTACTTGGGTACTACATGAAGATAGGGAAATAATTGCTCATTGATCAAAAATTTCTACAATAATGGCTGACAAGTAGTTTGAAGTGACTACATGTTGAATTTTGTCGAGAATTTTGTCTTATTAACCTACTTACTTCAACGTTCTGATTTTCTAAGAATGTTCCTCGATGCCCCACTTTATTGTTAGGTGATATCACATTCAAATAACCTTTTTTTCTAAATTACCGATCCAGTTTAGGTGGTAAATGGTGTAAAATAACATGTTTTCTTTTCGATTGACTGTTATAGGTCCATTGCTGAATGCAAATTCTATATTTTGTATGTTTTGTATTTTAGGTTGGAACTTGGTGGTATAGAAGTATCAAATTTACAGGAGATCAGGTACTTTTGGATACAACACAGATGTACTATTACTTTTTCCACAAAACTCCCCACATGGCTCTTAAAAGAGTTATTATGATTTTAGCTGCAAGTCTTGAGTTTGATAAGAAGCATAACTCAGAAATTGAAGAAAGGCAATCTGACAATGAAGAAGTTCCTCAAGTAAGTAAAGTAAAGTAGCCCACAGACTACATACTTGTAAGCTTTGTATAACGAGCGGAACGTCTTGCAGCACATTGTACTGGTCGACAAACATTATATTCGAACAAAACACACCCAGAGTATTTTAGAATAAATACCACACATACTCCATACTCGAGGTTTAAACTAGGTGGCATAATTATCGCTAATTGGTACCCGAGGGTGCTTCTAATATTAGTACCTACCTAAAAATTAACTCAAAATCCAATTCCAAAGTCCAATTTAAAAAATTTTAAGAAAAAAATAATGGGTCATGGGTGGGGTAACTACCCCCATTACCCCCCCTCAAGATTAGGATGTTGCCAAGACGTTCGCGGCGAGCATTTTCAACATCTCCTACATTAATGTTTTTTTTTGCTTTTTACATTAAGTACCAAGAAATAAACAGAACTTATTCAGTGGCGGATTTACAAATTTGCCGCTAGTATGCTATTCAATTTTGCCGCCCCTATACCAGTGACGGCTCGTGAGCTGTGAAACAGGTGAAGTGTTCGGGAAAGAAAAATAATACCACGCCCAAATTTGGTCAATTGGTAATTTTTAATAAATATTTTAAAAATTTATGTTTTACCTACTTATTTTATTGAAAATGAATTTCTTTCTGCAAAGCCAGTAAAGTTCCAACTACCTGTTTTTATCCTCATTAACAGACACGGCCAACAATAAAGTTTATTTAAAAAAATACTACCCATCGACCATGAATAAAAATTGTACCATTTATTTCTGTAAGATAAAAAAAAAATTTTGGGCCAAATTTGCCGCCCCCTAAAATCTGCCGCCCTAGGCTCCAGCCTACTCAGCCTAATGGTAAATCCAGCACTGCTTATTACTTATTAGTTTTTGAGTGTGTTGTTAATTTTTTCAATAAATCTGAAAACACTTAATATTTCCGGAACAGTTACAGATTGGTATAGGATATTGTACATGAAATATGTCTAAAAAATGTTTAAGAATCCAAAAATTATTGATATTGCATTTAAAATAAGAAAGTTGGTATTGGCCACCACACCCTGTATAAAAAGTTTTTATTGAAAAGCATGCGCAACTAGAAATACCAATCGACGTGTCTGAGCGTTTTTCCAGACACTCCCCCATGTATTAATTATCGAATTTATTCCATTTGGCTAATACACACTGTATAACTAATTTTAATACTAAATATTTTTTTAGCTTATCAAAAAATTACCAAATCTAAATGAAAAAAATAAGGAAAGACCGCTATGTTACCTCTACAGTATTAAGGCGCGCTCAATTATTCACGCGCACCTTAGTAGAATACCATTGAATCCTAATACTTTAGAAAAAGATAGAAGATATACTATAGGAAAATGTCCTTATCTTATTCAGGAACAAGTTAATTGTGTCAATCAGTTAATCCTATTAGCCTATGCTAGAAGAAGTAAGTATTTTTGTAACCCACGTCAAGGACGTTTCAAATCGATCTACAGGGTGTTATGTATATTAGTCAGAGAGCTAGTAACACCCGTTTCATGAAGTGTTTGATGCACTTCAAAATTTTGTGTCATAGTCTGGGTCCTAATTCTTGAAACTGGGGAACACTGTTCTCAGGAAAAATGTGGGCGGAGTTCTCACGCAACGCATGAAACGGTATTCTTGATCACATGGGACCATTCACATCACCGATTTACGGGAGAACTAGCTTCTCCTACTATTTTTGGTGGGAACGACCGATCCCATGCAATTCTAACCCCAGTATTATATTTACGTCGTTAAATTTTTAAACTTCAAAGTCAAAATGTTTTTATTTTAGTAGTTTTTTTTTTGAAATCTGAGGTAAATCTTCCAGCGAGCAATTCTTCGTGATTTAGCATGAATTCTGCCAACATGTCTTTTTGCTGCTGGATGATGGGGCCCACGCGTTTCTTTTCATTTTCAGCCATCGATAAAAAATATTTGACGAATGAATAATATTTGACATTGACAAGTTTCATAATCTTACCTTTCACAAGAAAGAAAAACCCGCACTAATAATTTCCACCTCAATTTACCCTTAGATTTCTTTAAAATTTTCATTAAAAGTGGTGGCCCTTGCCTTGAAAATGGTTGGCAATACTGTCTTATCACCTCCCCGCACGGAACATATCGTCTGCGTTCGAGAATACCAAATTTTACTAACTTATGATCATAGGAGAACTGCCGCGGAAGGGAATGCTCCTTTGCGTGATGTGATCGTTCACGTTCTCTTACGCTCGAGAATTAGGACCCTGGATAGATGAGCAGGTAAGCAAGTGTTGGCTAGCTTTACCTGGGGACACCAGGTACTGCGCATAGGAGAAAGGTGTCCAAAAATTTTGCCCAAAAAAAGTGTTTGTTTCAGAGGCCAACAAACAGAAATCAAAATTTGAAATGACACAAAACACAAAAATTAATAAGGCAGACACTTTTGAGGGGGTTAACATTTAATAAAAACACCCCCAAGTTGTTTTTTTAAAAATACAAAATGAAGTGTTTGATTCACGCTGACATTTTAACAGTGTCTTAATTACATATAATAAAAAATAATTACAAAAAGGCAGACACTTTTTTTAGGGAGATACAGAGGGTGTTAACATTTTAATTAAAAAAATATATTTTCATTGCCATTTTCAAACCACTCTAGATATTTTTATGAAATTTGGTACACGTCTTTTGAGCATCGAAAGGCATTTTTTGGTGTAAAATAATTTTTTTAAATTTTAGCAGTGGCGTCCGTGCGTGGCTTGCATTTAATATTTTTGAAGAAAAAAATGGTGCACCACTGCTTTTTCTTTAAATAAAAATTATTTTTAAAACTCCCGTCTAATTTACAGCAAATTCGGTCTCTTGACTTATTTTCTTACGGTGCACCGTTTTCGAGTAAAAAATAAAAATCATTTTAATGCACATTCCTGGAAACACATAACCCATTTAATTAACAAAAGTAAGTAGGTTTAACAACAGTTTAGAACATTTAGGTTTTAATAATTCTCGGAAATATTCGATGATCAGGTACTATAGTTGAATCAAAACAATTTCCGTTGCACGTCATCAATCAGCTGATAATTGAAAATCGGTCAGGAAAAATAAGAAAATTAATTTTGGGCAAAAAATATATAAATTTCATGCGATATTGAATGTAAAAGAAACTTAATGTATACTTCTTTGATACTAAGCCGCTAAAAGGAATTTTTTTTAAATTTAACCTTTTAAAAATTAATTTCATTTGAATTTTTTGGGCTAACAGTTGGCAACAAAAGTGTCAACGCATCGGCGATGCCAGTTATTTCTTGGCGAATTTTAATTGACGTTTATTGTTTTCATTTCGTGTTTTCGTGAGTTTATTTAAGTCGTTTTTAACTAAAACTGCAAATCTTTTTATAAATAGGATTAAAAACTGTTCTTTTAAGAACAACAAAGGGATGCATACACATTTCTGTTGATTACGTTGTTTACCTTTATTGAAAAATGCCGAAGCATTTAAATAGCCGGTGCAAAGAGCTAATAGCTTCTCTAATAAGCTATTTTGATGAAGAACGTAAAAACAACGTTTGTTTAGGTAAATTTGGCTTGTTTTTATTTAAAAAAAATACTTTGCAATCCCCTTACTGGGGTATTTTGATTACAAACTGGCAACACTGCTGATACTCGAAGGTATGACGTGCAACGGAAATTGTTTTGATTTTACTATACTCTATTTGGATAACGCTCCATGTAAAGACGTCTGGCTTCTCTCGCATTTCCATTTGCAAGACCATAGAAAAAATGCATCTCAGCCATTTCAGAATTCGTAAAAATTGCCATGGTAAAACAATACTGTAACGAATATCTAAAACACTTTTGAACGTTACAAACTCTAATTTGTACACAACTTACGATTTAAAAATTAAAATGGCACGTGTCAGAAATAATAAAAACAAAAATTATCCAAACAACGCCATAGCCTACTAGGCCATTTTCAAAGATATATATATAGGTTTCGTTTAGGTTTAGGTAATTAAATAAATCGTTTTTAAATGAAATAGAAGAACACTCGGAGACCAGCACTAAAAAAAATCGCTTCCTTTCCGAATGGTAATGGTAATGGTAATTAAATGGGTTATGTGTTTCCAGGAATGTGCATTAAAATTATTTTTATTTTTTACTCGAAAACGGTGCACCGTAAGAAAAAAAGACCGAATTTGCTGTAAATTAGACGGGAACAAAAATAATTTTTATTTAAAGAAAAAGCAGTGGTGCACCATTTTTTTCTTCAAAAATATTAAATGCAAGCCCCCGCACGGACGCCACTGCTAAAATTAAAAAAAAATATTTTACACTAAAAAATGCCTTTCGATGCTCAAAAGACGTGTACCAAATTTCATAAAAATATCTAGAGTGGTTTGAAAATGGCAATGAAAATATATTTTTTTAATTAAAATGTTATCTCCCTAAAAAAAGTGTCTGCCTTTTTGTAATTATTTTTTATTATATGTAATTAAGACACTGTTAAAATGTCAGCGTGAATCAAACACTTCATTTTGTATTTTTAAAAAAACAACTTGGGGGTGTTTTTATTAAATGTTAACCCCCTCAAAAGTGTCTGCCTTATTAATTTTTGTGTTTTGTGTCATTTTAAATTTTGATTTCTGTTTGTTGGCCTTTGAAACAAACACTTTCTTTGGGCAAAATTTTTGGACACCTTTCTCCTATGCGCAGTACCTGGTGTCCCCAGGTAGAGCTAGCCAACACTTGCTTACCTGCTCATCTATCCAGTAGATACTTTTCCCCCAACTTAGTCAAAAAATTGGACTGTTCCAATTTTTCGGTAAGAATTTGGGGCAAATTTTATCTGTTTACAAGTAAAAATAAATTGAAGGTCAACTTTTACAATTTCTTGCGCAAGGCCATAAATTTGCCACTTCCATGATTATTGTTTGTTTATCTAAAGGTTCATTCCTATGGTTTAAATATAATAAGTCCATTTACATAACACCCTTACTTTTTTTACTTTTAAAACGTCTTTATTATTCTGCTATATTTTCACATTGCATTATCTTATACTATATATATTACAATTTATATTTTGCATTAAGTTCTTTCTAGTTTTATAACTACCAAGGGATACGCCCTGCAACGCAGGGTGGCTGTTGTTGGCCATGGTATAGGATACTGCATTGAAATGTATCAGCCAGTTTCAGTGACCTTTTACGGCTATGCGCGAATTCACTTTTTATTTCACCATATTGAGAAGATTTTGTTGTTTTATGATATTTTAAATACAAGGTTTTGCGTTTGGGTTCACTGGAAAAACAGATGAAAAACCAGCTTGATTCTTATACTGTCAGGTACACCGTAGCTTTGCTTGTCACAGCTTTAAGATATTTTGTTGGCGGGCAGATTTAATTTTTGGGGGCGTGGCTTGTGAGACTTGGGCTTGGGATATTTATGGTTTTTGGTGGAAAATTGGAGCATTTAATTATCTTGGAAATAATTAGGAAGTTTGGAGTGTATTGGTTCATGTATTCGGTATTCGTCGTATCTTAGATTCGTTATTTCTTGCGTCAGTCTTGAGTTTTGCGGTTGAGTGTTATAAAAATTTATTGCATTTTGTCTTACGTAGTCTATTATGTATGGTGTATTTGTTGCCTGGTGTAGCTGTCGTATTGGCGTTTCTCTCGGTGCTAATAGTATTTGTCTTAGTACTTTATTTTGTAGCACTTGTAGTTTTTTTAAAGTGAGAGTTCGCCATGCTACACCAGACTGGTCCAGCGTATGTCAGTATTGGTCTTGTGCATTGGTTGTATATTATTTCTTTGTTTGTCGGCGATAAGGATGATCTGTAGTTTAGTAGTTTGTATAATTTCTGAGTAGTTGCGTAATATTTTTGCACTAGTTTTGTTGTGTTTTGTTGAAATCTTAGAGTTTTTTCTAATATTACTCCAAGGTATTTTAAATTATTTTTTGGTACTATTTGTCTGTCGTTTATTGTTATGTATTGGTTAATATGGTTATTTGTACGTTTTCTTGTCAGTATTGCACATTCACATTTGTCCTCATTTAGCTCCAACTTCCACTTTTTATACCATGGGATAAGGTCTCTGAGGTGATTTGTTATGTGTTGCCTTTGCCTGGCACATTTGCGTAGTACGAGCTAGCGTGTAATAGTACGTCATCCACAAATATGGCCAGTTGGGAATTTGTGTGAGATGGGATATCGGCTGTGTACATGTTAAATAGGGGCCCTGCCAACGTGGTGCCTTGTTGTAAACCAGCATGCAATTTTACTGGGGTCCGAGACGTCGCTTTCCACCCTGACCGTAAGTGTTCTGTTTGTTATGTATGAATGTATAAGTGTAATTAAGTATAATGGAAAGTCGTGCTGTGCGATGAGTTTATAGAGCAATCCGTTGAGCCATACGCTGTCGAATGCTATTCGGATGTCCAGGGAAAGGAGTACCCTGTTTTGTTCAATCTCCATTTTCTCAATCGCTTGTTGAACTACATGGGCCACAAGTAACACGGCCCCTCTCCCGGTCCTGAATCCGAATTGCTCTTCCGGCAGTTTCTGATCCAACTTTATGCTCTTTAGTCTGTGATGTATGATTTTTTCTGCAACCCAAGTGTTGCAGAAGAAATGTGGCGTTTATTATGTGTACTAGTTGTATAATCGTTTTGCGTGGTATGTTTTTGGTCAGAATGTTGGCGATCTCGTCCCCTCCCGGTGCTTTGTTGTTTGGCAGTTTCCCTATTATTGTAAACAGCTCGCGGGGATTTGTGAATAGGGTAGGAAGGATTGAGGGTGGGATGGGGTATTTTTGTTTTGTAAATAGGTTTGCTATCCTCGTTAGCTCATTCTGTTCGTCAGTTGTATTAGGTTGTCCTGCGCATGTCAGTGCATAATGGTCTGCTATTGTTTGTGCTTTTTGTCTGTTGGTTTGTGGGTTATTTGTAAAAGAAGGTATTGGTGTGTGTTGGGTTTTTGTTCTTTTAATAATTTTCCATAAAGAGTTATCTCTTATATTTAAGTTTGTTTTATGTCAGTCCACATAACACCCTGTATTGCGTTGTTTTTTTTTTAGTGTTGCAGAATTTTTGCAGGTACCTAAGTTTATTGTTCAGTTAATTTTACGTTTTCTTACTTTTTTAACTATCAAAAAACGAAGCAAAACTTTTTTCAAGGATGTAGTTTTTCTAAAAACTCAAAATCCTTACTAATATAAAGGTCGTAGTAGTAATATAGCTGTGTATTAGCCCTTGATATTTGTGAACAACATTTTATTATTTATTTATTTATTAACGACTGTGCCAAATTAATTTTTTTTACATTTAAAAAAATTGTTTTTGATATAATTTTATTTTCAGTAAAAAGTTTACCAACAATAGAAACAATAGAAAATTGCATGAAACTATGTCCAATGGTAGTGCAAGGACTTTGGGAGTTCAAATCCCCACTTCTCCAGTTGCCTTATATAAACGATGATAATCTTAAGTATTTTATGTCTAAGAAACGTCAAATTAAATCGTTACAACAATATGCCCAGCTGAAAGGCGAAGACCGAAGAGCTTTACTACGAAGTTTAAGTGATGAAGAGTATGAGAATGTCATGAAAGTGCTCGGGAGAATGCCTTATGTTGATTTTAAGATTACTGTTGAGGGTAAGTATACTAAAATGTCCATAACTTTGCACAATTAAATACAGCGTGGTTGTTTAAGTGTGCAACATAATTATCGGCATTTTTTTTTATTACCGATTTCTCAGAAAATTTTATTCTTGATAAAAGTTGGTGCATATTCGATAATCATGTTAGGTGCACTTGGAATGGTTGCAAGTCAAACGGCGTACAGGGTATGCCAAAAAATATAAAACTTCTACAAGAATAAAGTACCCCTATTTCAGAAAATTTAGCAAAATGTTATTAAGAAAAGTTGTTTAGAATTAAAAGTTATGCATGGATTCAAAAACGTGAACTCCTTTTTAAAAAACAATTATTTCCCAAAAAATTTTTTTTATATTCACCATAAAGACCTTCGTAAATTAATCAAAATTAAATCAATTTCACATACCTATCTTTAAAAAATTCTTTTTAACAAGATGAAACATTAGTAATGATAATATGCTAATTAAAAAACTATCATTTAAAGTGCAAAATTTTTATTTTAAATGTTTATTAAAAAACTTTATTCTTGTACAAGTTTTATATTTTTTGGCCTACCCTGTACGCCGTTTGACTTGCAATCATTCCAAGTGCACCTAATATGATTATCGAACATGCACCAACTTTTAGCAATAATTAAATTTTCTGAGAAATCGGTAATAAAAAAAATGCCCATATGTGGCACACTTAAACAACCACACTGTATAAGAAAAGTCGGCTCATCTTACGAGATAGAACCTAAGACTGGTTGTCCTCTAAGTTAGCCCGATTTTTACTCGTGCACTTTGAAGTAAATTGAAGTATAGCTGTGATTTTGATGTCATAATTTCTGACTTCACATCCTTTTTAGGTATGTCTTCAATTAATTTATATTTCTTGATAACGTTATACTTTGGAACAAGTTGCGGTTTAGACCATGTGTTAAGTGAAATATTTAAGATCATGAAAACTTAAGGAAATTTCACAAGCTGCAATTCTTAGTATACCTGTATATGGTAGATATCCTGCCTTTTAGGCGGGAACCATTATATTCTATAAATATACACACATATAAGTAATTCGTCTAGGGACTAGAATTTCTTTAAATCAATTACGGGCATTTTTTTAAATATATAAAAATATATTTTGTCTTGAAAGTTGGTATTAGATGACGAGATATTGAAAAAAGTTATTAAAAAAAGATGTTTAGATTTTAATGTTATGCTCGTTTGTGAAGTTTGGTTCAAAAGTTCGAAAAATATTGTTAACTTTTATAAAATATACCGGGTGTCCACGGAAGGTGGCTCGCCCCCCTCTAACTTTTTTGTTTTTCAAGATAATGAAATAAAATTCGGAGGATTTGTATACGACATAAAACTGCATTTTTTGACAGGTGTCTCAACATTATGGAACTTTCGGTTTAACCGGAAGTGACATAAACTTTCGATTTTTAAATGGGACACCTGGTATATTTTTACTTTTTTTGACTCCATATGACATTCTAAATACAACGATGTGTCACTTGTCACTTTTTGTCACCAAGAAAATATTTTTTTTCCAAATTTATTGTCTTATCTAGAGGGCTTAAAATCACTTATTTCAGTTCTTTAATCTTGGGAAAAATACAATTTTACTATTTTTGGTCCAATGCTATGTGCTATGTAAAATTTACTCTTTAAAGTTGTATAACTCATTTTTTTTTAATGGCAACATGGTGGCTCGTCGGATTAAGAAATATGAGGATTTTATTACGATTATTTTGATACCATACACTATTAGGTTTTAGAAAAGCTGCCATTAAAAAACTTTAAAAAGTTAACTTGGAACTTTCCTAAAATGAAGCATCTTTTGAGAATAAATTTAGATTTAAATGCATCAAGTAGCCTGTGACCAGCAAAACTGATAAAACAAAATCATGCCTTGAAGAAAATTGAAATGCCAACAGCTTCTGCCAAAGTAAATTAGTTTGTTGTTTAAAAAACATGGAAAATAATAGTTTTACAAGGAGTGAAAAAGTTGATATGTTATTAGTGTTTGGAGAATGTAGAAATAATTCAACCGATGCTGCACACCTTTACGCACAAAGATATCCTAATCGGCGTCATCCAACCCGGCACTATTAGGTACCCAAAACTGGTTCCGAAAATGCGAAATGAGCCTGACAATAATAACATAAAATATCAACTTTTTTACTCCTTGTTAAAGTATTATTTTTCATTTTTTTTAAACAACAAACTAACTTACTTTGGCAGAAGCTGTTGGCATTTCAATTTTCTTCAAGGCATGATTTTGTTTTATCAGTTTTGCTGGTCGCAGGCTACTTGATGCATTTAAATCTAAATTTATTCTCAAAAGATGCTTTATTTTAGGAAAGTTCCAAGTTAACTTTTAAAAGTTTTTTAATGGCAGCTTTTCTAAAACCTAATAGTGTATGGTATCAAAATAATTGTAATAAAATCCTCTTTTTTCTTAACCCGACGAGCCACCATGTTGCCATTTAAAAAAAAATTAGTTATACAACTTTAAAGAGTAAATTTTACATAGCCCTAGCATTGGACCAAAAATAGTAAAATTGTATTTTTCCCAAGATTAAAGAACTGAAATAAGTGATTTTAAGGTATTCATAGCCCTCTAGATAAAACAATAAATTTGGAAAAAAAAATATTTTCTTGGTAACAAAAGTGACAAGTGACACATCGTTGTATTTAGAATGTCATATGAAGTCAAAAAAAGTAAAAATAAACCAGGTGTCCCATTTAAAAATCAAAAGTTTATGTCACTTCCGGTTAAACCGGAAGTTCCATAATGTTGAATCATCTGTCAAAAAATGCAGTTTTATGTCGTATACAAATCCCCCGAATTTTATTTCATTATCTTGAAAAACAAAAAGTTAGAGGGGCGAGCCACCTTCCATGGACACCCGGTATATTCTAATAGTACTTTAATATTTCCATGAATTTAAGGAAAATGTGTTAAATGATCGAACTAAAGCTGGGATTAACGACGCTATTTTCTATCGTCAATTCGATTTGCCTAACTATTGACGATTCGCATGCGCACTGCAGTGCTGTGTTGATCAGAGTAATTATTTTTATGCTTTTGGCATACGAAGAAGAAAGACAGACATATTCTGGAGCTGGTAGAGCAAGGCAGATGTTAGTCAGCCGGTCATAATTTTGTTTACTTTCGTGTTTTATGCAATTACGGAACCTTTCCTGTTAAAACAAACACATATTCTCTAGAATTCTTAGGATAGATGACATCTAGATAGACTAGAAAATATCGTGTTACCTGTAAAAATTGTTGTTTTTACTTCAGTTCTCAAAATCGACGTGTTTACTTTCAAGGATTTTAAGGTAAATTGTGGCAATTTTAGTGGTTTCATAAAACTACCTTTTTTAAAGTTTCTGTGAATTTATTTGAAAAAAAACACCGGCTACTATTCGTCGATGCCTTCCTGAATAGCCCTTCCCAAATTAGATACTTATTATGTTTTTAATAATAATTGCAAAGTTTCGGAAGTTACCTCTGCATTCAAGCCATTTATAGGTCTTTTATACATAATTGACCTTAAGAACTGTGGCCTTAATCTTTTAGTTAAAGCTTTTTAATTTGAAGAAATAGTCCATGCTTAAAGTGGAGTTAAAAGTATGGACAGGAAAGAAAAAACTAAAAGTCTTCCTCCACAAAATTTAATAGAATAAACAAATTTTTGCTCAGAGGTCTCTACATGTTTCGAACGTAGAAACGTTCATCCTCAGGAGACAGAAAAATGTATTGACGGTTTAGCAGAAGAGAAGGACTTCTATGAAAAACAATTTTTTCTTTTTCTTTCCCTCTTTTTTCAATATTTTTACATGTCTCTGACAAAGTAGAATGAAACTTAAGATTTTTCACTACTTAATAAATTATTTTCATAAAGTCTGTTAAAACTCCCTATTTTTCCTTTTGCTCTCTTCATTTTTCTGCCCAAGACAGGGCCTTTGCACTAACCCTTGATTTCCAGTATGCTGAAGTCTTCTCGATCTTCTGACTATTTAATTTTTACACCTCTTTACACCTTTGAAAGCTCCATTACGGCTCAATCCCACTTATTATTTTCTCTTTTGCTAACACCATCAGCATTGTACCATTTACTTTGTTTTCCGATGATGAGTGTTTCTACACTCGAAACATGTCGAATTTAATTGTTATGATTCATTCTAGGTTCGCCTAGTTATTCTAATAATAAAAATTGTGAAGAAAGACTTTGTGCTTTTTTTTTCTATAGAAGAGAAAATATAAGTGGTATAAAACCATAATGGAGCTTTTATGCAATTAAAAAATTGTTCACAGACTCTGTATGTTTTAATCTATTTCTATTTTTCTTCACATCATGTCATTTCGACACACCAATTTTTTAATTCCATAAAAGCTCCATTAAGTTTTTATACCACTTATCATTTTCTCTTCTGCTAAAACCAGCAGCAATACATTTTTCTGTCTCCTGGTGATGAACGTTTCTGCGTTCGAAACATGTAGAGACCTCTGAGCCAAATTTTTTTTGTTCTAATACATTTTGTGGAGGATGTCTTTTAGTTTTTTTCTCCTTTCCATACTTTCAACTCCACTTTAAGCATGGTCTATTTCTTCAAATTAAAAAGCTTTAACTAAAAGATTAAGGGCACAGTTCTCAAGGTCAATCATGTATAAAATCATATTTTTAAAATCAATACAATGTTACGAGCAATGTTAACAACTAATATTTGATTAAGGGTTAGGTACGCGATAACATGGAAGTTTTTCTTTTTTTCTATAATCCCCTCGATAATCGATCCTGACAAGTGATTTGTCTTTGAGCCCTGTTTCCTTCTGCAAAACTGAGCCTCACTGATGAGCCGTAATAACGGCGAAACGCGTCTGGGGTTGGCGGAAGGAAACAGACAAAACTTTTTTGAATTGAAGTTTTTGTTTGTTTTTATTTGCGATTTGATAATAGCTATTTATGATATAAGTGTGAAAATAACTCTTTTAAGGCACACATATGAAAATTTGCGAGATATTTTCGTACGTATATCATACAAGATTTTTTCTACGAGCGTGTGAAAAGTACAAGATTTTTTCTGCGAACGTGTGAAAGTTAGACTTCAATTTACTTTTCACACTAGTGCGTTAAAGTAAAACTTTTCACACTGAAATGGGTGTGAAAAGTCTAACTTTTCACACGCTCGTAGAAAAAGTAAGTTTAATTGACTTGTTCTCTTGCTTTTCGAACTAAGAATATTTTTAAACAAATGTTAAAACCCTGATATGTTGGTAGCTACTAAAAACACCAGAAATCAATACCTATTTCCCTAACCTGGTAAAAAAATGAGAACAAGTTCCAATTTTTTGATAATAAATTGTGGCAAGAAGTTAGAGCAAATTGTAGCTTAAATTGAAGATCAAGCAATTTCTTGACCAAGAACTTGGCCCGTGGAATACCAATATTCATTGCAAGCGAGTAGTCACGCCACAAATGTCAAAACTAATTTTTAGGTTACCCTTATGTAGAGGTAATGGGCAAAAACAATTTTTTCAATACTCAAACATTTCCATACATTAGACTGTTAAAAATTTGGTAGCCCCAAACTTAATATTTACTATTAATAAGAAAAAGTCAAATAATGAACAGAGCAAAACGTCCTGTTTTACAATTTAAATTTGTGGAAGCATTTAACTGTGGATGAAGTTCAGAAGTTTAATTTTACCGTTGGAAATATTGGATTTTAATATTCGCTTGGAACGTTTTCTAACCCAAACTACTAACGTAACAAATTCCAGCTTGGCTATAAATACACATTTGGTAAACACTGGCTGTCTAATTTTTATAATTGTCTTTTGAAACCTAATTATTGTCAAACTGGAACTGATTTGAATTCAAAACTCTTAACTAAATACAGGCGGAAATTTAGCTTTATTTAATAAATCTTCTAGTTATGGATGATGAAAACCCCACAGAGGTTACTGCTGGTGCAATAGTAACAGTAACTGTGAACCTAGAAAGAAGAGATATGTCAATCCTTTTTGGAACTGATACTGTCAAAGAGGTCCCAGAAATTAATGAAAATGGTACTGAAGACCATAAAGAGGCGGGAGCGGATGGCGATAACGAAGTGGTATCAGCCGTTAAGAGGCCCGCTTGGCTAAAACAGAAAAGAGGTAAATGGTGGATGAAATAAGTCGTTGCTTCATACGTAAATCATTATCTTTTACGTGGCAAAATCGACCTGATCGATTTTTCGTTTCAGAATGATTTATAATGTTTTTTTACCTGCAAAGGGGGACCAAAACTATTTGTTTGATTTACATTGATAGACCAGGGTCGATAATTTTTGAAACAAAAAAAAAGAATAGTAGGATGAAACCCATTGGAAAAGGAAGAGAATATAACAAAAATCAAAGGAAAAATAAATTACGAGCGATCCGAGGTCGGGAAGGGGGGGGGGGGGTTAGTTTTTAAGGGTACAAAACGATTTATCTCGATTTCCGGCAAAACTACAAGTCCTATGGAAAAACGTCGTTAAATGGCAAAGTTGTAGGTAATAAAAAGATTTACAACTTTTGTATTTGCACTTTTTTCACATAGTTTTTGGTTTTTTATTTTTATCTTTTACAAAAAAAATTGTTTATACACGAAATTTAGTGAAAACTTTCCTTTTTATGTCCCAAACACACTGTAATTTTTTTGATTTAAAACATTTATTTTTTAACCTTATTTTGACTTAATATCGGAAAAGCAACCTAATTTTCAATCGAAAATTCTCACGTCAAAATATCTGCTTTTTTAAAAAATTCGGTGGGCTTTTTGTTCGTTGAAATCTCTACTTTCAGATGGTGTAAAAAAAATACATTACTGTGGTAAATGTTCTCAAAAAATGCAAAAAAACTCTAATTCGAAAATTTTTTTTTAAGTCATTATGTACAATTTTGAGTTATTTATTAAAATTTATACTTTAGTTACTCGAAAAACGTAAGATTCCATGTTACATTGATAAGCAAAAAAATTTTAAATCCATAAAACATAAAGATCGCAAAAAACATGTGTAAATAGTTGATCTAAATATAATTAATGGTAGGATTTAAAGGGGAATTGAATTGAATTGAGAACATTTACCATAGTAATGTATATATTTTTTTACACCATCAGAAAGTAGAGATTTCAACGAACAAAAAGCCCACCGACTTTTTTAAAAAATTTTGACGGGAGAATTTTCGATTGAAAATTAGGTTGCTTTTTCGATATTAAGTCAAAATAAGGTTAAAAAATAAATATTTTAAATCAAAAAAATTACAGTATGTTTGGGACATAAAAAGGTAAGTTTTCACCAAATTTCGTGTATAAAAATTTTTTTTTGTAAAAGAAAAATAAAAAACCAAAAACTTGGTTATTTGAATTTTTCACATAAATTTTGAGGTTATGTGAAAAAAGTGCAAATACAAAAGTTGTAAATCTTTTTATTACCTACAACTTTGCTATTTGACGTTTTTCCATAGGACTTGTAGTTTTGTCGGAAATCGAGATAAATCGTTTTCTACCCTTAAAAACTCCCCCCTTCCCGACCTCAGATCGCCCGTAATTTATTTTTCCTTTCATTTTTGTTATATTCTCTTCCTTTTCCAATGGGTTTCATCCTACTATTATTTTTTTTTACTTTTTACCATTTTCAAAGGCTTCAGCCCTGGTCTATGATGTATTTTCATAAAAATGTAAAGTAACGCCTCATTTATACAATTTTCTATAGGTGGTGGCAAGAAAACGAAAAAATCTGCCAAACCCATTAGTAAACCAACTATCAGTATAGCTAAAACAAAAGCAGAAGATTCACCTAGCATTTCAGTTGAGCGAAAGCAAAAAACGAAAGAAGAGAGAAAACCGAAATCGGAAGAAGAGTCGGATGAATCGGCTGATGAAAGTGATGCTGATACTAATGAAAAAGATGATAAATCTTCAGGCGATGATAGTGCTACTCAGAAATCGAATCCCGAAGATGACGATCAGGTAAAAGTTTATATTTTATTTATACTTTTGCAATTTATAATTCTATTTATTTCCTTTAACGTTTATAACAGTTGTTTGTAGTGATGTAAAAAAACCGTCTTTTTGACCACCTGAAGAAAAACGCGAAAAAAAAACATGTTTTTTTTCATGAAAAAAACCCAATCCACGTTTTTTTTTTCATAAAGTCATCATTTAAAAATCCCGCCATAAAACAGACCCTGCACGTCTGTCCTACCCAACTAGCAATATGGATATCCAAAACGACAAAAGTATTATATAGGTGTTCGTTAGTGCTATTTAAAGAATACTTCAGTTCTATAATGCCGATAGTTAAAACCATTCTAGCGAACGAACCAAATTATCCCATAATATAGTTGTAAGAATGAATATACAACAAATATTATAGTAAAAACGGCAATCAGGAGTATCTGTGTTTTATTAGTATTGCATAATTATTTATATCACATTTTACACAGCCTTTTAAAAATAGTTCTAAAAGATGTATATATAAACTGTATAGTATTTGTCAATACTCTTATACAACAGTTATAAAATAGTTTTATACACATTGAATAAGAAGTTGTGTAGCTTACTTTAAAATAATTTATTAAAATTAGTATAATATTAAGACAATACAACTCTTACAGAACTGCTTTAAAACTATTTTATAGACGTTCATAATCTTAGAAATTGTCACTATTATAAAATTATTATAACATTAAAATGTATCTTATTAGAATAAAATGTTTACTAACACCGCGTTATACAACTTAACCTCATTTCCGTTTATAGAACGAAAATGACGATAAACAATTCATTGACAAAGTGTATATAATAAAATAATATTCTAGATCCTACCTAAAAATAGATTTGAAAACAGAAAAGGGGACAAACACGTCCTTAAAATTCACAAGTAGTAAAGTCAACAAACTATAAAATAAAATAAATCCTCTTACTTAATTACTTTTGACATGTTGGCTCATAGTGGTTCCAAAATTTAAGAATGGGTTTCGACTTTTGTCTAGTATTATAATACACCTAGATACCTACCTAATTAAGAGTTGGCAACCTTTCAAAAACGGTATAGATGGCGTTCATGTAAGGCTTCTTTAGCGCCTGCATAGGCAACATTACACCACTAAAGTCTCCTATAATGACCCAAAAAGAACCAAACGACTTTTTAGCGTATAACTAGACAACATTATTCAGCCAAAGCGTAGTATAATGACGAAAAGAGAACAAAAACATTGTATAAAAAATCCGCCATATTTTTCACTTTCTTTCGCTATTTCGACTGACGCCATTATGCAAATGTTATTTTCTTAAACAAAAAATACACGAAACTTTCAATTTTTTTGGACAAAGACCATAATTACATAATTATTCTATCATTCACTTATTAAATCTGGTGTAAAATATACTGCAAATAAAATTTTTACTTTTTTTTGTTAAATATTTGCTATCGTAATAAACCCAAATTTACGCCAAAGAGAAGGCGCTTGCATTTTTTACTGTAATATTATATATATTTTGTCAGAGAAAGTTGCCGGGCACATAAAATTCGTCATTTAATGCCGTTTGTCAAAGATTCTATCATTACAAAATATTTTTTATTAGAAATATTCCATCGCCATTTTAACTTATAACTGTTATCCATATTATTTTGCAAGATCTGGGTTATACAGCAATTTTGCGATATTTTGGTGTAGTTCTTCAACATTATAAAATGAAATTTTTGTTTTAGGATTTACAAAATATCTATGTAACAGTTTTATAAGTGTTATTTAAATATACCTATATGAATTGTATAACGACTGTATAGCCTTACAATACAGACACTATAGAATTAAAATATTTTATAAAAATGGGCCTTTTTGGTTGTATAGCTATCGTATTACGGTATAAAAACCCCTTTAAAAATGATTTGGTTTTATCAACTTTCCTTGTGTAGTGGTTTATACAATCATTATAAATATAATTTTGCTAGTTGGGTACATGCTTCTGTGAGTGCTGTGCGCTGTGGTGTGCCTGAAATCATTCTAATTCGTTCATCGAGTCGTTGGTTTTTTATATTTTATATAATATTTATTATATTTTATTTTTAACTTTCGTTTCTGTTCTATTTAGTTTGATAACTTTGATAGAATGATAGGTTCTATTTTATGTTCCTGTTCAGTAAACCATAGAGCATAGAGCATAATATAAAGAGTATTTACTGTTGTTACTGTATGTTAATATAGGTTACACTTTTTCTTTTTACATTGTTTGTATAGTGCAACTACAAGGTTTTTGTGTTTTTTTTATAAGTTGATGGTTTATGGTCGTTTTTTTCTTTAAGTATATGTTTATTGACAAATGTAAAAATATTTTCGTGTTGATTGCACTATATTTTAAAAAACTCAACAAGATAATACAGATTTTTAATTATTGTGAAAAAAAAACGCAATTTAGCGAAAAAAACATACCCCAATGTTTTTTTCAAAAAAAAAGTCGAGTTTTGAAAAAAAAATCAACGTTTTTTTTTCGTTTACATCACTAGTTGTTTGTTATTTTGTTGTTAAGATATTTGAGGGTTGATCTTGCGAATTTGGTTATTCGCATTAACAACCACCAGGTTCACATTTTATATGAATATAGTAAGAAACAATAAGATTGTTTGAAAAATTATTTTGTCGGACTTCCATTGTCTTTCTTATGCAACTTAACACAACATTTCGGTTAGTTAGTATCTCTAACTATTCTCAAGTGTAAACTAAATTATAATTCTAGGTCTACTGTCTTAAATACTATCCATGTGCAATGAAGCTCACCTCCGCCTACGTGCTTACTGAAATGTGAGGTTTTAACTATAGGAGAGGCTTCCAGATGTTCGGGATATCTATACTAAATATACGAATGTTTTGGTTTATAAAACATGTTTCTTTGAATTTGCGTTTTCGCCTGTGCTGTTCCTTGTCCAATACCTTGACCACTGCTAATGATGTTGGCTTTCCTCGTTCGTTTCTGTACTAGTTTTGGCTTTGCGATTTTTAGGTTTTGAGATGGTATTAGTTACAAAAGATTGAGGGTAACCATAACATTGTACTCGCCATTGTATTAAATCTTTTTTGATATTTGAAATTTTAATATTAAGGTCTTCCGGATTGTTGCAAATATTAAATGTTCTGTGATAAAGAGTTTAAATTATGCCCTGTTTTATAGAGTTTGAATGATTTGATCCATAGTTAAGGTGCAAGTGGGTTTCCTGTACAATGAAGTTTTTATGCTTTCGGCACTTATATTGACAAGAGCATTTCTTACAATATCTTATATTCAGGGAATTTCTGAAAAGATTAAAGGATAACCGAAAACTATAATTTGAAGAAATAGTCCATACTTAAAGTGGAGTTGAAAGTATGAAAAGGAAAGAAAAACACAAAGGCTTCCTCCACAAAATTTAATAGAATAAAAACTCTAGTTTAAAAGGTCTCTACATGTTTCGAACGTAGAAACCTTCATCATCAGGAGACAGAAATCTATTTTATGCTGATGGTGTTAGCAAAAGAGAAAATTAGAACCTTAAGAGGAAGTAACCCCTTTACCACAATGAAAATTGCCTAACGTTTTGCTGGTCAATCGAAAAGAAAAAATAAAAATTGGTATTTAGAAAATAAATTCTACTTTAAATACCCCATCCAGAAAAGTAAATGACGATCGAAAATATTCCCAAAATTTTTCTTAGAAATTTTTTTGTATTTTTAGTAATTTTGTAATATTTTAAACAATTCTTTATTGGTCAAAAGCAAAATTACTTTCCCGGGTGTAGAATGTTGTACCAAACAATTTTTCTTTAAGCCATTTTTCAATATCGGCCTTACTTTTTTCTCAAAAACTTTGGGCGCGTAAAGTGAATTTAAGCGTGTAAAGTGGGGTTACGCGCCCAAAGTTTTTGAGAAAAAAGTAAGGCAGATATTGAAAAATGGCTTTAAGAAAAATTGTTTGGTACAATATTTTACACCCGGGAAAGTCATTTTGCTTTTGACCATTAAAGAATTGTTTAAGATATATCAATTTTTATTTTTTCTTTTCGTTTGACCAGCAAAACGTTCGGCAATTTTCATTGTAATAAAGGGGGTTACTGCTCTTAATGGAGCTTTTATGGACGTAAAAAATTTAGAAAAATATTTTTTAAATGTAGAAGAAACATGACATGAAGAAAATTGACAATGGTTAAACCATACTTGAGCATTCAAAAACGTTATTAAAGCAGGCCTAAACCAACCAAACTAAATGGGGAAGAAGAGAAAAAAGTGAATGAAAGATCTTTCATTCACTTTTTCTGCAGCACGTGGATGTGAATAACCTTGTGACTTTTTGATTTAAAAAAAAAATTTTTAAACTTTTTAACTACCCCTTTTGGTTTCAAATTAACCGCTCGCGGGGTTAAAAATACTGTTTACCAAATAACATTATTGTGCTACTGCACTTCTATCCTCATAATGTCTTACTTATGCTGGATATGTTTCTCAAAAATTAAATAATCTTCGACACCTTCTTAGAAAGGATTTTTTCTTTTCGTCCCCATTTAGTTTGGTTGGTTTAGGCCTGCTTTAATAACGTTTTTGAATGCTCAGTATGGTTTAACCATTGTCAATTTTCTTCACGCCATGTTTCTTCTACATTTAAAAAATATTTTTCTAAAATTTTTACGTCCATAAAAGCTCCATTAAGGTTCTAATTTTCTCTTTTGCTAACACCATCAGCATAAAATAGATTTCTGTCTCCTGATGATGAACGTTTCTACGTTCGAAACATGTAGAGACCTTTTAAACTAGAGTTTTTATTCTATTAAATTTTGTGGAGGAAGACTTTGTGTTTTTCTTTCCTTTTCGAAAACTATAACATAAAAACAGCCTTCAAATCCAGAAATACGCTTAGAGCTTTCTTACAAAAGTAAAACCCAGCAGTAATGGAAACACAAAAAATTGCATCTATCGAATACATTGCGAGTGTGGCGAATCGTACTACCACTTAGTCTTCTATCAAATGTACTTTCCTGGACTCCTTGAAAATGCAGTAGTCTCAATCTGTTTGTTTGGGTTTGTTCGGGTTTGTTTATCTATTAGGATTAGAAAAAAGTGTTATACAAAAAATATTGCTGCACCAATTCTACACAGAAAAGTTTATTACAAATTTATATGTAGGACAAACCATTTTCTTAAAAAGTTTACTTATATAGTTATAAACAATAAAAATGCATATGTCTAACGATGAGGGTTTTGCCCGTGCATAATGAGGTTATGATTCCACTCAAAACATTGAAGGTGGGCCCTTAGCAAAGCCTTATCCAAAACAGATTTTGTATGAGGGAGGTTCTTATCTAGGCATTGTTTCTGGGTGAACAACAACCTTCTCACAGCTCTTATGTCGGGTTTGTTCGGGTTTGTTGTATGTTGTTTGTTGGTATATAAAGCTGACACACTCTTTTAAGTTCCTAACATAGTCAGTAAGGGACAGTTTGATCCCCGATTTAGCCAAAGCTTGTAGCAGCTTATCACTTGTAGAATTGAAAGTTTCCCACGAAGGTGGTTGTAATCCATGGAGTGCGGAGTGCTCTGTAGTTAAACCGAACCGAGCGAGCCTTTTTATGCCATGGTCAAGGACAAATGCAAACTCTTGCGAAAGTTGGGGAGTTTGTGTATGCGTCTGCCCTCTATTGAGTCAACCTCTGAAAAATTTACTTTTCTTGAAGGGTACTAGATCACAAACTGCCTAAGAAGAGATTCACCCGACAAAGCTGGCAGAAACTTACGCGAAGCTATAGAACGATACATTAATATTAATAATGCCATTTCAATTATATTTTATCATCAAAGAGCCCACAGGAGTTTGTACAGTTGACAGAGGACTAACTGGTAAATTCACAATACTTACAAATTGAGTCGATTTAAGCTCAAACAAAACCCAAAAGAGGTATTGTGTGTATTGGATTCTTCGGCAACAGCTTATTGTTCTAGAGTAAAAATTGGTGTGTATGTTTACGTGGTTTAATTATTGTGGAACTGGTGAGGAACCTGTTGGACCTTTACATTTGACGTCTTATTGACTTGTTATGATAACGCGCGAATGAGATGTCTATCTTGGGGGAAAGAACGTTTACCATCGTGTCAAAAAATATTTTCAGAGTCCATTTATTCTATAACTAGTCTCAAAATTGAAAATTTGCTTTTCACATCTTTATTTTTCCCATTTATTATATTTTTTTTAGGAATGGGAGAAATTCCGCAAAATTCACGAACGCGAAAAGTCATTGGAAGGAAAATCGAAGTCATCCCATCCGGTACATTGCTCATACTTCCCTCATGAGAAACAGGAATACTGGTGGACGTATATCTGTGATAGGAAATCAAGAACTTTACTTACGGCACCTTATCATGTTACCAGTTTGGTAGATAAAGAGATAGTCCATCTTAAGGTAAGTTTTAAAAAAAAAATTAATACAACGGTATTTTCTCGTACCAAAATGTTTGCAACCGTCAGGCCTGTCTCTCATTAGGCCAATCAGTATTTTACCTACTATATCCTAGGTACTTGAGACAATCGTTGCGAAACAAATAAAATAATGTCTAAAAGCAAAAAGTATCCTGCCACCAACTCAGTGTGGATTCCGTAAAAATCAAAGCACAACAACAGCTCTTTTAAAAATTACAGACGACATACTTAGAGCCAGTGATAATGGTCAGAATACATGTCTTATACTCCTAGACTACAGCACATGACAGACGCTATGGTACATGATATTTTAACAAAAAAACTAGAATATTTCGGTTTTGGTAACTCCTATATTAAATTTTTCAATAATTCTTTTAAAGATCGTAAGCAACGCGTTGTTTTAAAAGGTGATACATCGGATCTGATTACATTTAATCAGGGTGTTGCTCAGGGCAGCATCATTGGCGTGCTTTATTACAAAAAGACAAAACAGCCTCAAAAAATTGAGAACGCCTGTTGAAGATTTGTTTATAATTTAAGAAACTTTGATCGCTTCGCTGCCAGTCTTATCGACTCTGGCTGGCTTAAGATTAAAGAGCGCTTCTAGTTACATTTGGCCAGGTTAGTTTTTCGGGTTGATTCGTCTGGTATCCCAATTTATTTGAGCGATCTTTTATTTAACCAAAGGCTCTGATGTACACAATCGCGAAACCCGGAATAGAGAACTTTTTAATGTTCCAAGGCATCATCACTCATCTTCATTTCAAAGATATTTTAGTTGTAATGCCGCCCTAATTTACAGGGTGACCCAAAAAAGTGTGGTAATAAAAGGTTGTGATTTTTAAAATGGGATACCCCATATTTTTTTGCATATTTAGATTTATGCTATTGTCCTTTATAAATGCCTAAAATTTTGTTTGATTTGCTTTGGTAGTTTAAGAGCAATCAATTAAAAACTAAAAAAAAATTATTTTGAAGTCGTGGAAAAAATATCAAAAAAACAATCTAAAATTAGTTTTTCAACCATGGTATTAAGTGAGTTTAATGACAAGAGGTTTAAAGATACTATGAATTAAATAGTATTTACCTATTTTATACAGGGTGTTCTAATAAGGTTTCAAAAATGACACATTTCAAACCTATTTTTCTCAACTTTTTCGAATGGAACACCCCGTATATTATTTCGGTATTTTATATAAAATACACAAGCAATTTTTTTTTGTAGTTGAAGCATATAAGTTATTTCCAGCCGTTTTCGAAATAAATTCAAATTTCATAAATTATGTTGATTAAACAGTGTTTATTTTTAACTTTAAGCGTAGGCGACTAGACTTATAATTAAAAACTACAGTAATTGTTCAAAATGTTTTTAGGCATTTCGGCATTTCTAAAGGACAATAGCATAAATCTAAATATGTAAAAAAATATGGGGTATAGTCAGATCTGGTCTTAACGTGCGGGTCCAAAGGTCACTGATCATATGCGTCAAATCAGACAACACAGAGGCTATCAAAATGTTGTGAGATTATTTACAAATATACCGAGGGAAGGAAAAATAGTTTCATTATTTTAGCTATCGCGAAGATAGCCACATATACCTAATATTATTAGTTTTGTAAAAATTATGTACAGGGGAGTTGAAAAAGTTACAAAAAAATTATATAATCGTTAATTATATACCTACTGTACCCTTTAATTAAAAACGACAATAATAAACAGTGCAATTATTTTAACAATTTTACTACTAAAACCTAAAAATACAATGGCATTTAGTCTGATAAACTATTTCGATAATGGAAGAAAAAGTGGAAATTCGCAAACCAATATGCAGGAAACCGTAATGAAAACACTGGGAATTAGTTTAAGGACTATGCAGAATAATGGGCATGAAAAAAAAGCATAATATAATACCCAAGAATACTAAAAAATGTAAACGAAAAACACCGTTTATAATTATAGCCTAAAAACTCTCATCGTCACTTATAAAATCTGAAAAGTCCTCGTCGTCTGAGTCGTCTTCGAATGGAGCAATTATCATTGGCGCTACTTCGATATCTAGTACTTGTTCTCGATCCCACCAATCCCTTATTAATATTTCTGTATGTTCCACCGATTTCTTCCAGTACTCTTGTGTAATATGATCTAACGAATCTTGCCAAACTATTTGTACTTGGTCGGATTTAAGACCATCACCTACATGTTTTTCATAATAAGACTTTGCACCAGCCCATATTAATTCTATTGCGTTAAACTGGCAATGATATGGCGGAAGTCGTAGAACCTCATGACCATATTCACGCAGTATTTCATCTACGGCGTATATTTTGGGTTTTTTAAGAGACTTTGCTATTGGTAGGACTTCCGATTTAAGCATATTTGGTAAAGAATTTTGGTTGTGTTTTTCCAGCCACTCATAAATATCACTTTTCCTCCAAGATGAAGTAGGCTGTTATTTAAAATTCTTGAATGATATGATGCATTATCTAATACGATTAAAGACGGAGCATCCAAATTTGGTATCAATTGAACTTTTAACCATTTTTCAAACATTTCGCAATTCATATTATCATGATAGTCAGCACTGCTGACTCACTATCTGTGTCTGCTCACATAAAAATCTTCGGTTACAGTCTTTTTTATAGCGAAAACCTAATTTTTTTTTAAATTTTGATAACGCTTCAAGTCCAATTTCCAAAACACCCCGAATTTTTAATGTTTTTTGTAAAACTGGAAGAGTTACATTGGTTTTTGATTTGTATAAATCGTAAATCACATTTCGAACTCCCATTTTAATATTTTCGCTTAAATCGTCAGTCTTTGGCTTTCTTCGTTTACACTTTTTAGTATTCTTGGGTATTATGTTATGTTTTGTTTCATGCACAATTTTCTGCACAGTCCTTAAACTAATTCCCAGTGCTTTGGCTACTGTTTCCTGAATATTGGTTGGCGAATTTCCACTTTTTCTTTCATTTTCGAAATATATTATATTATCAGATTAAGTACCATTTTTTTTGATTCGGGATGCAAAAACCCAGAAAATTGTTTCATTTTGTCACAAACTGTCAAAGTCACAAAACTGGCATATTTAAAATAAAACGTAGCTGGTGCTATTGTAAGCTTTTTTAGAATCGCTGGAAAGTAAATACGTATCCTTTTTTTTTCATGTCAAAATGGAATAAGTCTGTCTCATTTATCTTACGTATTTTATTTAGAGGGTAAAATTAAACGCAAGTAAAGAAAACAAAAACTGAGAGTTTGCCTTTCTTAAATCGTATGACCCGCACGATAAGAACAGATCCTACTATATCCCATTTAAAAAATCACAACTTTTATCACCACACTATATGACATTTTTTCCCCTACCCTGTATGATACAGTATAAGTTAGCGTATGAATGAAATTCCTAACTAAATTCGTTTAGGGGCTATGGAAGCCCGACGCACTATTGCAGGACCCTGTATATTAAAAAAAAACATTTAAATATTCTAGTTTCGGTTAGTCTTAACATAGTATAAAACAAAGTCGCTATCGCCCGTCCTGTCCCTATATGTGCTTAAATCTTTAAAACTACTCAACTGATTTTGAAGCGGTTTTTTTAAATAGATAGAGTGATTCAAGAGGAAGGTTTTTATGTATAATACATGCATAATATTATAGAGAAACACTGATAAATTAGAGTAGGGAGAACGAACGACCCAACCTAACCGGTCCCCGGCCCGTTCAACGATCGATCCGAAGCCGGAATAGACGAAGACAGACTATGTTTTATGCATGGATGTGAATTGTGGACGGGCCGGCAAACGGTTGAGTTTGAGGTTTGTTCGGGTTTGTTAGCCTTATTATCTCACGTCGTATAATGCCGGGCTGCAACGCAGGCCGGGTACACGCTAGTTGTATAATATGAGCAACCATGTTAGATACCGCCATCCGATTTGATTATTTCCTTGAGTTGTTGTATTAATATGAAATAAAGACATTTTTAATTTGATACTGTGGAGTGATTCCTACAGTTTGCCAAGAAGCCCGGTGCTAATTGCATTTATTAATTACAGTACTTTTATTCTCAAAATTACGAACAATATTAGGGCTGTTGTTTTGCTTGCAATAGGTCTATCAGGAAACATCGCAGAGAAAAATTCGCATACTCTTCAAGAACTGTTTTCCATATAGTACCACTTATTTGTTGTTATTTTTTTAATACTGTGAAACATGTTGAAACTAATAAAAATAAAACGTCTAGTAACATTCGACATTATCATAATTATTAGTAGTGGTTTCATTGAAGTGTGTATCATAGCCGTATGTATATATTTAAGAATGTTACGATGAGTTTTTTTTTAATAACTTTTATTTACTGGCCTATAAGAAAATAATAAAATTTCGTGTGCGAGGTCACCATACAAGGACCTTCAAAAAAGTATAATACAATTTTGTTGTAAAATTAATAGGGAAGCCAATATTGAGGGTAGAAAAATTTACATTGGATTTCCCATGGTAAGTCTGGAGGTGCACCACGTATAGCGAATTGTAGTTGCGAACTGTAATTTAGATAGCTTTAATTCTTTCAGCAATGAAGTAAGTTTCTGCCTCCTAAGAGGTTCTATCTACAGTCCAAACAGGTTTAGAACAGGCCAGTCTGGTGCTTGTGCTATACGTTTTCATCCTCTCAGAAATTAGCCTAATTCGATCGCCTCTTGGTCTACAACAATAATATTTTTATTTTAGTTTACCGCACCCATCTGGCCAGGAATGTACTCCTTTACAGTGTGCCTTAGGTCGGACTCGTATATAGGTTTTGATCAGCAGAAAGACTTCAAATTGGATGTGAAAGAAGCGCCCGCGGAAATCACGGAACATCCGCAATGGGAGTTCGAAGATTCGGAAGAAGAGAATCCACTTGAAAAGGCGGATCAGGAATCTGAGTACACCACAGATGAAGATCTACCCGAGGATGAAGACTAAGTCATTTGTTATATTTAAGAAACATTATTTATCCTTTTTATAGATTCTTTTTTTTGACATTTTTGTTATGTGGTTTATGAAGTTTCTTGAGGAGTGATGCAATAGACGACTTCACTTTTTCTAGTTTGCTAAGGTTGTCTGTTTCAATCTTGGTTTACATCAGGGTTATTCTTTATTATATCTGGGATGCAAGGTGGCCTCCTTGTCGAACGCTGCAACCAGATACAGATACAGATTCTTTTATACACGGATTAGCGGGAAAGCGGTACCGCGAGCACTACTGGGCTTTTCTTTCAACTCTTATATAAAAACAGGTCTCTCTCTCTCTCTTTACTTTTCGTCGCCGTCGCCAAGGTACTGTGCGGACTAAAAATCCCCCGGTCACATTTTTTACTAATACAATTCAACTTTATATACCCTAGATCAGTGGTTCTCAACCTTTTTGTGGTGGCGGAGCACTTTTGGTAGCAATAGGAAAATGGCGGAACACCATCTTTGTCAACATATTTGCGGTGAAGTTATCAGTTTATCAAATAGTATCTCATGGTTCAGATTAGTTGATATTACTAAATTATTTCGCGGAACACCTGGAAGAGGTTTGCGGAACACCGGTTAAGAACCACTGCCCTAGATCATCGGAATTTTACATAAAAGTTATCATGAAGTGATAATAAATATCAATAGATTTTAAAAATATTTGTCACTTTAATTTTTGATAAAATAAACATAGTAAACTAACGACAAAGAGCAAGGTTGTCAGTCTTATCAGAAATCGGTTTACCAAAAAGTTCCGTTCAAGAGTTGCAGAAATGGGAAAATACCGACTAATAGAATGCCTCGCCCTTAAGCTCAGGGGGCCCTGGATACTTTAAAGTGCCAAAATGAGTTGTACAAATTTGTTTACTTCATGACCGTCTACGATATACGTGAAGACTAAGAGTAAATATTAGCCGGGTCGTTGGGGCATGAGAGAGGGGTTCGTTAATCAAAGTCAAATCTAATGGACCGTACGTTGACATTGGTTTATTTATTAATAAGTCAGTTTGAAAGGCGTCCCCAGCACCTCAACCTCCCCGATTCCGGGATCCATCAAAACACTATTTGTCTTTATCTACTCTTAAACATCCTAGGGCCATTTATGTAAACACTTAGGTACTGTCCATTTATTTATTTTAAACGGCAAAGCAATGTAAACATCTTTGCTAGGCTAAGTTGTTAACGGACGGTTCGCGAACATTTTCGTATACAGTTCGTATGGGAAATAGAAATGGTCATACTTAACCGCGGCAAGGGGGGAGGAAATAATCTTTGCCGTGCTGTTAAATTATTAAAAGCAACGGTCAACTTAGCCGTCGGTTTTGCTTTGCTATTTAAAAGAAGCTTAAAGGAACTCTGCTGAAAACTAAGGGAAACTGTTGATGATTTACAATCTTATTTCATAAAAAAAAGGACATAGTAACTTTTGTAATTTTTAAAGGCTATTACGGGTTTATTTAAAAGAGATATGCATATTTCTTTACTCTTTACCAAATATGCTTATGCAACCATTTTTCACGTGTCTAGGTTAATTAAATCATATTAGCAGTTCACAGGGCGCAGCCTGATGGTGGGCAAACGTCGCGCTATTAACTAACATGATCCTAAAATCCCAGACGTAAAAAATGCCATTTGTGTCAAGGCCGTCGATAGCTTGTATACAGTGTGTCCAAAAAAGTATGCAACATATGGGAAACTTCTTTATTACCGATTTCTCAGAAAAATTTATTGTTGATAAAAGTTGGTACATGCCCTAAAACTATAAATGCATATTTCATATTTCTTCTGCGGCTAATAGTAAGGGAGCAAAATACCATTTTTTCGAAATGGCCTTAAGAGTAAAGTACCTTAATTCGTACAAATACAACAAAATTGTATATGGAAATGTTTTTGCAAATAAAAAAACTTAGTCCAAATACGAAATTTGAGTTATGTGTCTAAATTTTTTATTTTTTTTCTTAATATCTATTTTCCCCTAAACGGTACGCCTCTGGTCGATTTTTTATTTACCCGATTTTAATATATTAATCAAGTATCTTAATTATGTGTTTATTATAAAAATGTATTAAGTAGTTGCAAACCTTTTTAATGATACGGGTTGGTTTAGATATTAGCGTGTCGCACGCATATTTAAACACATGTTAGCCAGCTTGGGTTCTAATAAAAATTATAACATAATCCAACTCTATTTACACGAGTGGGAATAACTAATAATTTATTTGTCATTTTCACCTAGTACCTACTGTCCAGTGTTAGAGCAATTTAGAAAAAATGGCATTTGCTACCTTACTATTCGCCGCAGGTGAAATATAAAATATGCGTTTGTAATTTTAAGGCATGCAGCAACTTTTATCAAGAATAAAATTTTCTGAGAAATCGGTAATAAAAATCTTTTTCATATGTTGCATACTTTTTTGGACACACTGTATAATAGAATAACACCCTAGAACTGTACCACCTCTACACGTCGCGTCGCGAAAGAGGGATGTGTCTATTTTGTGTCTGTTTCTACAATCTCTTATTTTATTTGTATACTTCAGGAATTTATTGGTCGATACTTGAAATCGCCGTATTCAAAACGTGCCCTTTGAAAAAACCACACCAATAAATTGGGCAACTTTTTCAAACTCAATTCTTGAACAGCATTACTTTATAAACGGTTACATATATGTGGTTGGGACAGGCTAGTCGGGATAGAAAAAAGCAAAACGCCTAACTATTTCCTCTGCACTCTCGGCCTTCGCATGTCATAAAATAATTAAAATTTTTCGTTATTGTAAATAAACCATTTCAAAACGCCAGCAGATATTTCACCGTAGACTTACCTGAAAAATTTAGTCCGAACGTATTGGCTAGGGCTGGGAGATATTGAAATTCCAATATCGAATATCGATATTAAAAAAAAATGTCGATAATATCGATATTTTATTTTTTAAATATCGTTATTCGATATAGGTATCGATATATATACACTGACATTTATATTATACCAAAAGATTGACTTTATTAAACAGAATACACATGTATAAAAATTCATTAGTGACAGTCAAAAATGACATTAAACACTAAACAAATCAGGTAAAGGCGTAAATAGAGGATAAAAACAATAATCATTATCGCATTCTTCCCTCTCAATAATATTCATCCATATAATTAGGCGACATTCTTATACCAACATCAAAAAATCGAAAAATCGATATTATCGATGTGATCGGATATATCGGTAATATCGATATATCAATATTATCGATAACTATCGATTAATATCGATATTTTATTTTTTAAATATCGTTATTCGATATATCGAATTTTTGCCCAGCCCTAGTATTGGCTACTAATGGAGGGGAATGCAGCTAAAGCCGAATGTGAATCGCGCTCTAACTGTTTTGTTCAATTTTTGCTAAAATTAAGTGATTAATAAATAATAGTATATTATTTAACGAGCGTATAATGTAGGCCATAATAAAACGAGGATGAAGTGTACGGCACGAGCCAAAGGCGAGTGTTGTAAATCATTCGAGTGTATTATGGTTCATTAGACGCGAGTCAAATACTATACTTTATCTAAAACCATCCATTTATACAGTGCTTGAAAAAAAGTTGAGTTTATATGGGAAATATAATAATTACACTTGTTGTATTATGGATAGCATAATGCTCTTATTATCAGAAAAAAAGTTGAGTTCATATGGGAAATATAATAATTACACATATTGTTTTATGATAATTACACTTGTTGTATTATGGATAGCATAATGCTCTTATGAAGAAGTATTATGCACCTATTATTAAATGGTTGTAGATAAAATCATTTAATCTACGACAGTGCCATTATGACGTATTTAGCATTATCATTTGGATGTCATTATGACCTTCATAATAGCACTCAGTGCCATTATGAATTCATAATAACATCCAAATGTTAAGATACAAAAACAAAAAGAAAGTCGGTGCAAACTATTTATTTGTTATTATTACTTAGAAAGTAGGGAATTATAATATTATATATATATAATATTACGCTTTGCACGATATCTTCGACATCCGAAGGGACACTTTCGGATTCAGAATCTCCCATAATTAAATTATTTTTGGCCAACATTTTGCATACAATAGAAAATTAGACGGCAATAATGACGTTGTCAAAATCGAAATTGAAGCAATCAAAAATGTGGTTACCATGATATCGACTAATATGGACACCTGAAAATTTTAAAAATTACGAAAACGTTATCTGATATCAATGAAATTTAGACGAATAAAATCTATTTCCACTGTCGTAGATTAAATTTTAAACGATACACGTTCGATATGAACTTTGTTAATGAAACTTGTGCAATTAAACCACTCTGCTAACGCCTCGTGGTTTAACGTTGCACACGTTTCATTATAGTATTCATATCGAACTAGTATCATTAATAACTATAATGTCGCTTGTCAATGTCATCCAAAAAGCCTTCATTTTGCAAAAGTCGTCTATTTGGCCAAGACTATGGAGAACTAGAGGGTAGGAGGCCGATCGCAATGCATTGGATTCGGTTCCAAATTAGCATCGGTCATTCAGCTTTACGAGTCGTCGTAAGATGGCGCTCGTGTTCGAAGTGGGTTATCAAATAAATGGTTTCTTATGGACGCGATAACTATTTTTATTTAAATTAGTTCTTTAAGGAACAAATGAAGACTTTTATATGAATTTACACTGTTTACTTTGTTATACTTATTAGTAAACTCGGCCTGTATAAAGTTCCAACGATGCTTGGTTTTTAAAATACAGGGTATTAAACATTCTAGCTATACCTTTGGAGCTAGAAAGAGACTTATTTGGCTGCGTTTCCCCTCTGAAGAAGATCCTGTCTTACACCCCGACACAAACCAAACTCTACTTTTATAAATTGTACCATTTCATTTTAAATATGAAAATCAATTACAATACAACGTTATTTGTCTTGTCTTGTCTTCAAACGTTATTTGTTATTTCTAAAATAAAATGTCAATCACAAAATATGTCAAAAGTAAAAGTAAAAAACGAAGAAGAAGAAGACGACACCGGCCCACTTGCGACGCGAGAGCATCTATCGGCCAATAGCGAACTAACCAAATAACCGGGACAGAATTTGAAAATGCTGCCATTGTCGATCGGCCTCCTACCCTCTAGTTCTCCATAGCCAAGACCTACCAAGTTAGAAAAAAGAATGCTAGTGTAGCGTAAAAACAAACACTTTTTGAATTAGGAGGTTTCAAGTATCTAAGGTATTGAATGTGTTTCTGTTATTGAATGTATTTGATTTTCAAGTCATTTTTGTCTCAAACTAAATCCGATTTAAAGTTGTCGTCATAAACGCTGTGTATTTGTTATTGGTTTTATTTTGATCAATTAAACGGGTTTCTGTAAAGCGAAAATAACATGCTACAAAAATAATTGCTTCCAGATTTAAAGGCAGTTCTAAATACACGGTGCTACAAATTCGTATTTGTATATGGGAATCTCGAAAACTGTAAAAGGCTCTTTTAAATGTTTACCTTTCTTGTTAGTTAAATCAAAGTTAAATCTCAAAAACGGCTAGAGATAGATATAGACTAAACTTACTTCTTAGATTTTAATAATAATTATTATTATTATTATCCAAAAATGCTAAAATATACAGGGTATTTTATTTGAAATACTTTGGCCATAGCTTCCGGTACAACCGGAAATGTCAAAATATATTTCTTAAATTAATTAATTTCTCATTTTCATCCATTCCCAGACGCGTTTCACCATATCATGGCTCATCAGTCAGGCTTGGCTCTGACGAAAGTTCAAACTTGAACAATTTACGGCGAGGATCGTCAAAAAGACGCAGCGCTGAATGCCATCTAGTGTCGATCTTTGACACTTCTAAAGCATACCCGCACCCCCAACAAACATAATAAATAAAAAAATGTTTTAAATAAGTTACCTATCTAAAGTTCTTAAATTCAATATTACATTTCAGTTTGTTGTTATTTTCTAATTTTTTCCTCTTTGTTCGCTGCCAGGGCTATTTCCGAGGAGACCTACGATTTAACGTGGGCTTCGAACCACGATTCTCAGTCATTAGAAGCACCCCCCAAGGGCTATCAACTCTTGGTTTCGCGCTTTCTATTACCTACCGATTGGGGAGTGTGTTCCTTCCCCCGCACCCCCACGAGATATCCGATCGCATCCGGCCTGATTACCGGCGTAAATGGGGTGGGTTTGGGGGAAGATACATTTTTCACTCTTCCCTAATTTTTGCTCGCCGCTGGACCCGCGTCAAGACTTAATACCACTAAAATCCATCGGGCTCGAACCAATTTGCCGTCAGTGAGATACGAACCCACAAACTTTGCTCCTAGAGTTCTCAGCGACTGCCGCGTTAACCACCACGGAGCCACTGTTGCCGTTATTACATTTGGGTATAGCTCGATTAAAAAAAAAATATTGTAGGAGATATTAAGGAAAACTAACATTTTTATAAAAGCAAAAATAAAATAAAAATGCTTTTAACTTTAATCTAAAATTGAATTCGAGAAATTATTTGTTTAAAAACGTTTTCTAAAATTTGGAACAACTCTAATAAATTTTGTAAACTCCATTTTCATTTTTCGGCCTTATAATCTTTCTGAAAACAGTATTTAAAATGACCGTATTAAAAAAAAATTGACATCCAAAAATTGAAATTTTGAAACTAATATCTACAACTACCCTGACGCTGATTGGCGTGGAGGAAGACCCTGGGGTCGTGTGAGGCTCTGTTGAGACTAAGACATCCAAGAGTTCGTCTTGGCGGTTCTCTGAAGAGAGGAAGTTATTGCCCTCGCCTGGAAGGATATTCTGACTTTCATAACGAGAAGGGAAGGATAGGGAAGGGCATGGGTAGTTAGAATAGCAGGGGGAGATTCAGGGGTAGGCAAGAAGGATCGCCTTGATCTACTTGCCAGATTGCTGAGCCTCCCCACAACTACTACTACTACTACCCTATACAGTGTAACCAGTAAAGTCCGCATCATATGGAATTTTTTTTATTAATAACTTTATTCAAATATAAACTTTTTCCAAAAAATAATTCAAAAGTGGGCTTATTTCTAAAAGTATCGAAAGAAGTTATTAGAAAAAGTTTTTTAAAATGCAAAATTTTAACTGCATAAGATAATTTTGATTTTTTACCCATATTTTGTAAATTGCACCACTTTTGCAAAATAACACTCAACGCAACCTACATAACACTTCTTAGTTTTGACAATGCTTTATTTCAGATACTTTTTCTTTAAAGTTGCGCTATATTAAATGTGTGTTTTTCTACAAAATCTAAATAGGGCTATTCAAATTTGGTCGCATGTGATGCAAAGTTTATTTGTTTTTGACCCTGTATAAGGCAACTTCATAAAATAAGTATTTATGAACACGTAGTTTATGTCTGAAAGTCATACACCTTAATATTAAGACAAAAAAGAACACAGTGTCATCAGTAGTGTTTATTAAGTGTAAGTATAATACGTATTAGTTTGCCACATTTCACGTTCTTTCTATCACTTACAATTTTCGAAATCCTATGTATTGACATGAAATTGTAACAACCTGTTTAAATATTTTCTTGTTTAAAAATGTTGTAAATATTTATTATATATTTAATATTATGTTTTAGTGTCCGTTTTAATTTTTTTATTAAACGCAAAAGAGGTTTACTGGTAAAATTTGTACAACTTTTTGGTATTTTACGGATATAGAAAAGGATTTTAATGAAATCTTTGTGAGAATTGAATATTTCAAGATGCCATTGCCAAGATTGCGGAAATATTTTAATTAGAAATAAGCTCGGAAATATGTTAACCGGACAACTTGTTGACGCAGTGTATCTTGCTACAGAAAACTACTTAACAGACAGAGATTAACTAGACTGGATACATATCGCTAATCGTCGGCCGAGAGTGAATCTAATATTACCTAGTACTAAAAAAATTTACAATAAAAAAATACTTTTATTTTCTTTTTCTCTATTTACTATTGCTTTTTTTGCCTCGCCTTCCTGCGGAACGTACAGGGGAAACATATCGCCAAATCGTCATTATAACAACTGACCAAAACTGGAAAATGGTGCAAAATTTTCGTTTTCTCATATAGATAGGTAGTTTTTGGAGACGGCATCGTATAGTGCTCGACGTCCTATTTCCCATGCCGTCTCGCTCGATTCGCTACGACTTTTCCTTACTGAAATATATGATATTTAATATTATGACATTGATATTGACATTGAACCTGTCAGCACCGGATCTTTAAAATCGCACAGCAAAGTTGTACAATGTGGGATATACTTTCCAAGTTTGTCCTATAAAAATATGTATTCAATCAATTTAAACATAAGGAAAAGAAACCATTGATACATTGATAGCTGATAAATTGGTGAAAATGTTATTGTGCCGAGCCCTTCGGGCACGGCACTGTTCGAGTTCGTTTATTTAATTTCATACTTTTGACAAAACCATTTGTTAGCAACCTCTAATAATTGTAAAGCATTTCAATTCGCAATAAAAAATTAATTTAGTTTCTTCACAACCCAAGTTCGTTTTTTTCGTACCGAGGATTGTCGCTGTAAGAACCCGAAATTTAAAAAACTTTCAATACCTAAATAACGAAATATTAAAAAAATAAAAAGACGGGCCTGGAATTAAACCCGGGGTCATCGTGACCACAAGTCGTAACCAATATACCACTAGGCCACCGACCGCTTTGAAAATAAATTATAATATAGAATATTATTGCCGTATTAGAGATGAAGAAACAAAAAAATTACTTTTTATTTTAGTTTGACGAGCTATTTCCGCTAAGGTATATAACATTTCATTTAAAAGTTGTTTTCCGTACGAAAAACAATAAAAACCGTAAAATAATCGTGTCTAAAATAGTAATCTTCGGGAGATAGACGATGCCCCGTTTTGCGGACTACACCAGTGTGGAATATTCCAAATAGAGAATACTACTGTTCTGGCTGTAAAGTTACATTTTTTATTGACTGCCAGCCAACAGCATTGTGCGTCACCATAGCACTGGTAAATTCACAACAGTTACAAATTAGGTCAATTTAAGATCAAATAAAACCCAATTCTTCGGCAACAGCATCATTCTAGAGTCAAAATTGATGTATATTTTCAAGTGGTTTCATTGTTCGCTAGTTAACTGTTTCCTGAAATAAGTTCTCACTGAAAAAGGTTAGAAACCTTTTGCTATGTATGATATATTTATAGTCCTTTAAGAAAACGTTTTGGAATTGTGCCATTAATAAAATATTTTAGCTCAGGAAGGTTTTGTTAGATACCCTTTTCTTCATCATATATCAAAAATTTTCAATTTTATCCGGTATCATTTTTTCATATTGTAATAGAGATTATTTTATTTAGGTACCATAATTTTGTTAACTTGTTGAATGCTGAGAGAGAGTGCATGTAATCAGTAAAAAGTTAAAAGTGAAGTCTTTCCAAAGAACGTGTTGTATGTTTCTTGAATGGTAATTGGGTTCTTGTACTAAAAACTGATTTACAATATTTATATTTATATAAAATATATCTATTAAGTAACATTTTATTTATTTCATTTAAAACGACCCTAACCTTATCTTAATTTTAGTCGCGAATGAACTTACTACTCTAATAAACTCATAGATATTTACCTTTAGATAAGCAAACAATAATCACGAAAGTGGCAGATTTATGGCCTCGTGCATGTAAACAGAGCTACACACGATTACACATGCGCACTGCAACATTATCATTTGACAAATGGGAAAATAGACAGGTGAGGGCTTACAAATTTAAGTTGTTGCTCAAGAAATTGTAAAAGTTGACCTTCAATTTATTTTTACGTGTAAACAGCTAATTCGCCCCTAATTCTTGCCAAAAAATAGGAATTTCTTCTTAATTTTTGATAAAGTTGGGAATGTTTTTAGTTTAAAAATAAAGAGAACAAGTTAATTAAACTATAATACTTATAAAATCGAATATAAAAAGCATACAGAACCAGCAAAATAACATAACCAATCTTCAATGTTATCGCGTAGGTACTATACAGGGTGTTCATTTGAAAACTTCCCACCTCGATTTTCCTGCTTTAAAATGAAAATGTGGAAAATCGCTCGGACCCGTCGATTTTTATTTCGAGGGGGACATATTTTGCGCATATTGTCAATCTTGTTACTTCAAGCCCCTAGGAGGGAGGGGGTAAGATCTAAATCTTAAATGGATACCCCTATTTTATATAATTTTTTTGGATTCTTCATAAAATTCTGAACATTTTTTAATAAAAACATTATTGGTCTATACTTAACAGTTTCCGAGATATTGACTCTTAAAAAATGACATTTTTGAGTTTTGACAGCGTCTAGCTTTCTAACTGTACGTCTTAGAGCAAAACGGCTTACATGTCCCTATCTTCGATTTTTATTATCTTTCCGGTCAAACCGGAAGTACTATATTTCTTACATCCGGTTTAACCGAAAGTTCACACTATTGGTGTTGCTAGGGCCCGAAAGTTAATTTATCTATACAGTGGTAGAAAAATAAACATACGCGAAATAGGTTATATATAGGTTGACAAGCATGTTGATACTCCCACCTTAATAATAAAAATTTCCCAGAGTGTCACAAACCTTTCCTAGAAACAATAGGGAACTTTTAAATGGGGAAAAAATTCTATAAATCATAAGTATATATTGTCATAAAACATATGGCAGCAAGAAAAACACCATATTTCGTCCCAAAAGACCGCTAGCAAGATTTAAAAATGCCCCAAAATTCAAATTATCCCAAGCGGGTAAAAACGGGTCGTGATGTCAAGAAGTATAATTCGTGTGTGACATCCATAGACAAGCGAGTTGCGCGCTCTCAAGGATAGATAGGCAACTTAACATACTAAATTGGTTCCCTGATAGCGCCACATGCGACCGGGGGCGAAACAAAATATAGTCGTGGTGGGGGTAGGCGCCAAGCATAAAAATTAAAATTTTATTATTACTTTGAATTCAAATTTTCGCGCTTCTAACTTAACGGAAAAGTTTGAAGCGCGAAACATCTGATTCAAGTTAAAATAATTTGGGAGAACGAAAGGAAATTATAACAACGTTTCTGATATGGCGACAAGATTTATTAATAATTAGATATTTACATAAATAGGTTTTAAATAAAAAAACAGCTTAAATTATTATATTGTTATTGTCTGTCGATTTTTCTAACAATTCCGTGTTATTTTCAAAGTTTTTATTTAATAAACTAGTTATTGTACCTTGTAGTTCATTAAGTTGTGAAGTAAAGTTTCTTTCTATATCTTTAATAGCTTTCTCTGTACTTTCCAATCGTTGGGCGACATTATTGAAGTCTTCAGGAGGTTCCACGCTTTTGTTAATTGCCTTGGTTTTTCTTCCCGATTTCTTTGGTCGCGACATATTAAATATATATGATTCTCAAACTACCCACTGCGCCATGTTAAGTTTATAAATTATATATGAATAATTATTTAATAATAACTTTATTTTTTATATATTTTACAAATCAATCATAAAATGACAATGACAATGACAATCTTTCACCAGTCAGTAAGACTTCAGGATCTGTCACAATAAGCCATATTTTTATCTTTCTCGCACATATGCTGGTACAGTTTAATACAGAGAGAGAGAGGTACAGAATGTTGGCCATGCTCATTCTAAATGAATATTCTGTTCCTACCAACGTTTAGAAGATGAACAACCTTATAAAACAAAATTCCTACAATAGCGCCACTAGCGACCGGGGGCTAAATTAAACGAACAGGGGACGACCTTCACCATTTAAGTTATCCTAGCCTGGTGACATCCATGAAATAGGTTATGGGTTGGCAATAGATTGAATGACGTTTAGAATTCCACCTTAAAACAACAATACAATAACAATAACACACGGCAATCCAAATGCAAACTCGGTAGCTCGGCCACCGGTCAGGATGACGTCATCGGGCTTGGCGCGCTTAAAAGGTCGTTTGAAATGCTTTTGACACGCGCGAAACTTTAAAGATTTTTTACCAAGTGATTGCGTACTGATTTTTAAGGATTAATAATTGGGGAATATTTTTTTAGGCGTAACTAAATCATATTATAGAAAAAAAAAATGGAAAGTTCCCTATTAAAGACGCCGCGAAAGCTGAAAGTTTCAAAACATGAGATCAAAACCTTATTACGTCACCCCAATATTTGCGCAATTCTATTATTTGTCAGCCTCAACCGATTATATTGCAATATTTGTCTTGATAAATTAAATAGACAAGAATAGCTTAAAAATACAAAACAACCCGCCAGATATTCAGGTAGATGCGGCGCTCGACCTTCGGCGTGAATCCCGGGATCCATGTGTTTCTATCATAGACATTTACCTTTAGATAGGCAAACAATAATCACGAAAGTGGCAATTGTATGGCCTTGCGCATGTAAACAAAGCCATACAGGAATAGGCATGCGCACTGCAAAATTCTCATTTAGCGAATGGGGGAAAATAGACAGGTCCGGGCTTAAAAATGCTGTTTGTGTGGCCTAGGCCTAGTTAGATGTGTGTAAACTGATCATAATAAAATAAAATTATACACATCAATTTTAGTTTTTTTAGTGGCAAAGATTGAAATTCTACGATTTGGATTTATCATCTTATTTAGTCTTCTCCACTAAAAAAATTAAAATTCGTTAACAAACACTATTTCACACATATCAAGAAATCCACGAGAAAACGGTAAAACACAACAACAAAAATGGCGCCGAGCTGGTTCTGAAGTGTATTTTAAGGATATCGCTAAATAAAAACAAACCTTATAACAAGAGGGTTGTGCGCATCCCATACCTGAGCTTTGCGTACAAGCATAGACAATTTACCTTTAGATAAGCAAACAATAATCACGAAAGTGGCAGATTTATGACCTCGCGCATGTAAACAAAGCTAGACACTATTAGACATACGCACTGCAACGTTATCGTTTGACAAATGGGAAATTAGACAGGTCCGGGCTTTAAAATTTAAATTCTTGCCAAAAAATTGGACTGTTTTCTCAATTTTTGATCAAGTTGGGAAAAAGCTAGTCATTTCTGGCATTTTTAGTATTATTAGCATTAAGGACTTTCAAATTAAGGGTTTGCAAACATGTTTGACATGTGACAACGGCTAGGGATCCACAAAATTCGAAATCCATCGATACATCGAAAATCGATATATCGAATTTTGACCCATCGATGTAGCAAAAACATCGACATTAATCCATCGATATTGAACAAATATCGACCGAAAAACATCGATATATATCGATATATCGAATTTTTTTTTCGCAATTTGCAATAAAAGAAATAATAAAAGACGTGTATACTTAATATTTTAAAATTGGTCTATTTTAACAAAGTTCAGAATAATACATTATTTTGGAAGTAAAAAAAAATTCTTACCTATTTAACACTTTAAAAACTAATAATGTGTACCTCAAAGTGATTTTTTACATCTGGAACGACCTTAGTTCATAAAGCACGGCTTTTATTATTTACAGGTTGGCAGCACCAATACGCGCCGTAATTTCCCTAGTAGCGCCGCGTATTATGAATTCCTACAGTGTCTCAGCACACTTACAGCGTTGAGACCCAGTAGGAAATCCAAGCATAATTTGCCGTTATGCAAGTTTTAAACCATACGCGAATTATGTGCTGGGCACCAGGAGGAATTCGAATGGCGTGCCGCCAAATTCAACGCTTGAAATCCTACTTGGCAATATCGTATATATCTAATAAAATATATTTAAAATATTAATGAAAATGGCGGTTTTGTGTTATTAGGAAACAGATCTTATTATTAGGTTTTATGTTACAAACGAAACTCAAAATGATTATAAGCAATATTTTTTAGTGCAAAGCCATTGTTAAAAAAAATTATAATTTTTTAATTTTTGCTGCTTTTAAGCCGGAAATAAGAAACATAACGGAATATAATATGTTTGTTATAATACTATATTTACTGTAAAATAAAATAAGTAGTAGCTTCTTTTTTTTAGGACCTTTCTTGGCTGAACTCTCTATTTGTTTTTGTTCCTTTTATTTTTCTACTTCTTCTAAAAACCATTTTATTAGGTATTAAATCGACAGCTTGATTTGATGTTGTGATTTGTTTTAATTGATTAGTCAGTGAATTTATGGCTCTTAAACCACCACCAGAACTTGGATTTTGCTTAAACGTTTCCACTAATCTGTTAGTTTCTCTTTCTAAATTTGAAAGCGATATTTGTTACTGAATTTGAAACTCTTGTGTGTTTATTTCGTTTGATAAGTTTTCCGACGGAATATTAATAGTAGAATATGTGTTCTGCAAATTAAAACTGGCTAAAATGTTCGCTTGAGCTACAATTTATCAGTAGGGAAAATACTGCAGCCACCCCGTTAATATTACTTATACCTGCTTACAACACAACACGCGTAATAATTCCGGGACGGACTTCTGCCTGCTCGTTTACAAATCACCACGCGATAAAAAAAAATCTATGTTAGCACGCGGTAGAGTTTTCATAGTGCTTTGACAACAATAGCCATGGAATTCCTACTGGATCTCAACGCTGTAAGTGTGCTGACACGCTGTAGGAATTCATAAATCGCGATGACAACAATAGCCATGGAATTCCTACTGGGTCTTAACGCTGTAAGTGTGCTGACACGCTGTAGGAATTCATAAATCGCAGTAGCGCCAGTGCATGAAACAAAGAAATTAAGATGACGCTAGAAAGTAGCAACACTTAAAATAGTTAAAATATATTTTTTATATCTATAAAAAATACTAAATGATCCCAATCTTTTGGTTTAATAACTTTGAAAACGATGTATTTTAAGAAACATCGATACTTCGATATATCGATCTAACCTCCATCGATGTCATGAACCATCGAGTCAAAATCCATCGATGTAAAAACATCGATATTTTGCTCCGATGTATCGATGTTTTCGATATATCGAAAACCATCGTGCATCCCTAACAACGGCAGCCATTACATTCTTAATTTATAAATAATAGGTACTAACGACGATATCCAAAAAGTCCTCGACAATAGTTTAAAATTTTAATAAACTTTTACAATAGCAGTATAACTTTAAGTGAAAATCAGTGACACAATAACTCTGTTGTCTATACAGGTTTAATCTGCTTATAGTTCCTGTTATGGAAAAGTGCTTCCAGTGTTTTTTCTAAAAAAGAAAATAAAAATAAATTTAATTTAAGAAAGGTCTAAAAAATATTTATGGGGTGGGATCACATATACAGGGTGTCCCAAAAGTAATGGGCACAGAGCAACAGCAGACTCCTTAATGCGAAATAATGCGATTTATTTAAACTTGCCTTATCCCAAAATTGATAACAACCAAGATACAGGGTGTCAAAGTTTTAATTTTGATTTCGTTTTTTGCGATTATTTCTTAACGAAACGACATAGCAGCACAAAATTAAGGGTTTTTGGGTTTTTTGAGGTGAGGAATTCGAAATTATCCATAGTTTTTGTGTAACCAGTAGAGGGCGCTGCCTACGGCATGTCCCACTCCTTTTAACTGGCATAACTCTGTTTAGGCTTCTTATATCGATCCGACTATTTAAAAAATAAGTTACTTCTTTTACATCAAAAACGTATAACTTATTGAAGTCGCTAGGAGCAGCCATTTTCGAGATAATCGCATTCGATATTTTTAATGCAAGAATTTTAAAATAATTGTGTATTCGCATTAGTATTATTAATCACAGCTGGCCTTAATTAAAAACAATGACGTTTCAAAGGCAACAATATGATACACAAAGTATCATCTCTGTCAAAGTTGCCTTGGCCGGCGCTAAGTCCTGATTTTAATCCAATGCACTTCTGCATTTGGGGTTATTTGAAAACCAATGTTTATATAAGTTTAACAAACAACCTTAATGAGTTAAATCAAAAAATTATAAATTCTCTTGAGTAGATACTCAGAAATGATGAAGATCTCTTGTTTAAAGTCCGACAGTCTTTTGTAAAACGTATAGCGAAATGTATTGAGGTCAATGGTGGCCATTTTTAACAATTGCTATCACGGCGTGACGTTTCCATTTTTATTTCTAACTATTTTATTACTTTTAAATGGTATTTAACTAAGTATTCAATAAAATTTTTAATTAGAATAAAATTAGTAATTCCGTATACGAAAAAGCGTTTTATTAGAAAAAAATAGTCAAGTATCTACATTTACTTTGACATGCAAATGTAACGGATTTACAATAATTTTAAGTCAGAAATTCACCGTCGCCCGATTTTCCGTTGCTTTTGGACCACACTTAGTTGCATTGAACAGATGAAATGCGATTATCTCGAAAATGGTTGCTCCTAGCGACTTCAATGAATTTTACGTTTTTGATGTAAAAGAAGTAAAGTAGCTTATTTTTTTTATAGTCGGATTGATATTAGAAGCCTAAACAAAGTTATGCCAGTTAAAAGGAGTGGACCATGCCGTAGGCAGCGCCCTTTACTGGTTACACAAAACTATGGATAATTTTGAATTCCTCACCTCAAAAAACCCCAAATCCCTTAATTTTGTGCTGCTCTGTCGTTTCGTTAAGAAATAATGGCAAAAAAACGAAAACAAAATTAAAACTTTAACACCCTTTATCTTGGTTGTTATCAATTTTGGGATAAGGCAAGTTGAAATAAATCGTATTATTTCGCCTTAAGGAGTCAGCTGTTGCTCTGTGTCCCATTACTTTTGGGACACCCTGTATATATAACCAGCATATTGCCAATGGTTTAGTGAGCATGCGTAACATGTACTATAAACAACAAATATCAATCAGCTGTTACTTCAATGCGAACTGAACCGATCACTTATTATTTTCATTTATGTCTTGTGGTGTTTGCGTGAATTTATTAACACTATAATAGCGCCTATTAATTTGTAACTCTGGTAAAGGTACCTAAACTACCTTTGCTAACCTATGTAATAAACTATAATGTTTCAAAAATTTAGCAGCAAGAAATAGTTAAATATTATTTTAAGCCGGCCCTGTTCAATGTTTACATGATCCACAAAATGGTGCGAACTGCGCAAACTCCGTAACCCACATTTCCACAGCCATTTAAATATAATTAGTCTTTTCCATAACACACTATAATAATATCCCTATTGTAAAATATAACATATTACAAATAAAGTAAATGACTTACTATAGATGATATCTTTTTCTTCCTAGTTTTCCTCAGTTGGTTAGTTTTGTCTCTTTTGGTTACCTAGAAAAATATTTAGATTCGTATGTTATACATAAAGTGTGTATCAGCCAAATGGAATAAATTCGAAAGAACGCTCGGACACGTCGATTGGTATTACTAGTTGCGCATTTTTTTCAGTAAAATTTTTTATACAGGGTGTGTCATGGAATAGTGGCCAATATCAACTTTCTTATTTTAAATGCAACACCCTGTATATTATTCAATTTTTGGATTCTTCAGAAAATTTTCAGACATATTTCATGTACACTATCCTATAGGTCCATATCTTCAACTGTTTCGGAAATATTAAGTGTTTCAGATTTATTGCAAAAATTAACAACACACTCAAAAACTAATAAGTATACTGGTTATTTCTTGATAATGTAAAAAACAAAAAAATATTAACGTGCGCGAACGTCTTGGCAACTTAAATAGAAATTTTTTCTAATGTTACTGAACATCTTAGCCGTGACCGATCTAATCGCAAGCGTTATTCGCCTTCTTAAGTGAGCTAAGTCGAGGGGTTTAGTTTTGTATACAATATTTTTGACATAACCTCATAAGAAGAAGTCTAATGGCGTCAGATCAGGGGATCGTACTGGCTATTCCATCGATCCACGCCTCCCTATCCACCGATTTAAAAATACTCGGTTGTGGTACTGCCGGACATTGATTTGGGCGGTTCTCCATCTTGCTGAAACCATATCATATTTGCTGGAAGTTGTGAGTTTGCTGAACAAAGTTGGCAAGACATTATTTTGAAGCAGTGCTGAATAATTATCGCCATTTAAATTGCCAATAATGAAAATATGGACACTTTATTTGTAAATCGAAAACTTTAAATTTTGATCTGCGTTAAAGATCAAACCGCACATTCAAAACACAAAAATAACACTTTTACAATATATTATGCAGACATTGTCATGGTCTAGACATAAATGTCACGTACGGGTTTTATCGCAAATTAAATAAAATAATAGCCTTTACAAAATAAAAGCATAGATATCGCAAGTTTAACACAATAAAAAAAACCCAAAAGCGATAAAGGCATAGCTACTTAAACTATGCTTCAATAGCTGGTATTGGAAACTGATGCTTAAGAGTTGATTCTCAAAGCTGACAAATTTTGCTACGCTGAAAAACGCATTTAAAGAACTTAAATTTTAATTAAGTATTTTTAAAAATTAAAGAAAAATCATTATGAAACATCAAATACTATGAACTGTCAAAATTTTAAATAACTGAAATTAAATAAACGAAGCAATCGTATTTATCCGAGTTAGAGGGGCCTACCGCCAGCGAGCAATATGCCCTAGCTCATATGCCGGAGATTAGGGAGGGGTAAAACAATTTAAATTATGGCGCCACTGTTTTTAGGCCAGGCGAAAAACAGAAACCAACCTGGTTGGTGTTGGGTCATCTAGCTCGGTTAAATAGATAAAAAAAGAAAAGTTACTGAAACCTGAAAATAAGATAGAAGGGGTGTGTTGCTTTATAGGGCGACTCAAATAAAACAATCTAATTTAAAACATATGGACACTTTATTTGTAAATCAAAAACCTAAAATTTTGATGTGCGTTAAAGATCAAACCGCACAATTAAAACACAAAAATAACACCTTTACAATATATTATGCAGACATTGTCATGGTCTAGACATAAATGTCACGTACGGGTTTTATCTCAAATTAAATAAAATAATAGCCTTTACAAAATAAAAGCATAGATATCGCAAGTTTAACACAATAAAAAAAAAACCCAAAAGCGATAAAGGCATAGCTACTTAAACTATGCTTCAATAGCTGGTATTGGAAACTGATGCTTAAGAGTTGATTCTTAAAGCTGACCTATGATATGATCTCCAACTATTCCTGCCCAAACATTAACCTTTTTCAGGATATTGCATAATATTATGTTCTTTTTGTCTAATCCAGTGAGGAGTTTCCCTAGGCCAATAGCGGCAATTCTAACGATTAGCATGACCGTGAAGTATAAAGGTGCACTAATCAGAAAACAAAACATGTTCTAATTTGATTACATTGTTATCAAACATTGCCATCATTTTTTTACAAAAATACGTTCTCCTATCAAAATCGTCTTTCATGAGCTCATGATAGGTATCATTTTATAGGGATACATTTTATTTTCTTGTAATGTTCGAATAATCGATGAATGGTTAACATCGAATATGGGGGCTGTTTTTCGACTAGAAGTATAATAATATGGGTTTTCCTCAAACTCAAGCATAATATCTAATTTGGTATCATCACTTATTGCATTGGCTGTTACTTTTTTTTATCTGCTTTACTTGTTCAAGCTGGCGAAACTGCTTTTCTATTTTACTAATTTTCCCTTGAGTTATAGGCGGCAAATTTGGAAATTTTTCATTAAAGTAGCGATGAGCTACTTCCATTTGTGACCCTGTTTTATCTCCATAACTAATAATCTGTAGAATTGTTATTTTGTGCATTTCTGTTAAATAAACCATTTTTCTGATATTATGCAGTTAACGAAATTCAAACGACTATAACACTGACAACTCCTGTCATGCAGACAGACAACAATTTGCTAAGGTCAGGAGTTTTAAACAAAAGTAAATCAATAAAAAGAAACGCTGAAATGCAATAAATCTGAAAACACTTGATATTTCCGAAACAGTTGAAGATAGGTATAGGATGTTGTACATGAAATATGTCTAAAATTTTCTGAAGAATCCAAAAATTGAATAATATTATATAGGGTGTTGCATTAAAAATAAGAAAGTTGATATTGGGTAAGGGTACTAAGTAGGTATTCTAAAAAGTCCGAAACGGTGGTTCCTAATATTTTGCATCCAGTTTTCCAATAAACAAGGGTGCATAACCTAAATAACAATTGCAAACGCCATAAACCTATCGAATACAGGGTGGACCTACCTGCTCTTGACAACATACCCAGTAAACACGACATGAAAGCTCCGGAGGTGGACGAAAGGCGCATTGCCGAAACGTCGGTGTCGGGCCGCCAGCTACAATATCGGCGGCGTGGAGGTAGGGCATGACCGCTCGGCCGCCGGGCGGCTTAATAGCTACATAACGAACCTGGTTGTGCGGTACAGACGCTACTTTTTACCGCTGAGCCGCGGGCTGTACACATTTGGTCAGCGCGCGGCATCTCGACGAGACCGCGGACGGTTCGCTGGCAATTCATTTAAATACCAGCGAGGGACCGCGCATGGTTAGGGGGAAGTCTTACCATTAAAACTCACCGTTAGTAGAAAACAACAGTTTTATTGTTTAACAAACCCTGCAATTATAAGACGTTATTCTGATTCATTTACACATAATTTTTTATTATTTTTTTTTGCGACTCATCCGCCCGCCTTTCCTGTCGGAACCATTTTTTCTCCAGTTTCTAATGGTACGTCAGAACAATATCTGAATTTGTTGCATTGGACGTTATTGGATTTCTTCTTCGTACATCGTACAGCACCTAAACACCATTTGGTTTGGTTAAGTTTATATACTATAATATCTGCGTACAAAGAATAGCCATGCAAGCATGCACTAATTTTTTTGTTTTAACACTTTTATCACATGAGAGTACAGGTATAAAAAATTTACAATTATATATGAAACTTAAACTCACTTATTAGTTTTGTTCTCTGGCACTAAATCCTCTGTCTGAGGGGTGTCTTCTTTATCTTGGGAATCAGTGATAAGTTGGTCTAATGATGAATCCTGTATTCTGCCTACAAGGCACTGAATCTTTTTGAGAAATGTAGCTTTTATAACAGGAACGCCTCGTGCTCGTGGAAAAATAATTTTAATTGTCTGTCTACCGTCATTCACCTGTCAAGTGTCAGTTCTTTCGCAGCAGCTAAACGGCGCGAATTTCAAAAATAAGCGGCTGGCTTGCGATTAGCTGTTGCCAAACAAGTGAAACGAGGAACGTATAGTAGTCAGCTACCTCGCGGGTGGTACACGGCACGTCGACTCTTTGTCACAACCGGCGAGATATCTTCTAACCGTGTCCGATTCGAAAGATAAGGTCCGTTTCTCATGTGCTGCGCTACTACCGCCATCGGGTGGCAGACTATTAGCCGTGGTAGTTCGACGCATGGAAGGTAACGTGAGAGCCAGAAGCGGCCAGTAATCGGCAACAAGAGCCGTCGATTTCCCGTCAATGCCGGAAGGCGGTCGAACTTTTACCGCCAGCTTTGTTTTACTGGGTATCCATGCAAAATAATGGTAAACAACTGAAATATTAGGCAACTTAGTATAGCGCACCCTGTATATTTAATACTAAAAAATAAACATTACAGCTCGCATTACAGCAGGTACCTATTGAACTTTTAGACTTTGACTGTATGTCCCACACATCAGGAACTCCATCAACTGTCAAGGGGTAACGTTAATGCTTTTTTTAACGGATAAAATTATTTTGGATTATATTATAATATATCGAGAAATAAAATTATACGATGCAATTGAAAATAATAATAAAAAAAATTAAAAAGGCAGATTTTATTTAATATGAAGTTAATAAAATAGTCTAGAAAAAAAAAAATAATATACCTACTATGTGAAATGTATTTCAGAAAATAAACTTACACGAGCTTTTTTCTTTTTAGTTTTTGGTACTTTCTTGTTGGGGCTCTTATCTCTAACAGTTACCTAAAACAAATAATAAAAATAATTGAGATAATATTGCACAGCTTGTTAATTTTGTATGATAAGAGCTAAAGTCTGATCAATGATCGCTGACCGTTACGTCACGACTAGTGCTTATATTTCTAACATTCGTGAACTAGGTAAGATAGTAAATTTGCGTCAATAATGATCGAATGTCGTATAATTTTAGCAGTGAAAAAAGTTTCATTGTCATTTTTGACAGTGACATGTTTAATCCACATTATTTCAAAAATGTCACGGTATTGTGAAAAAGAACTAGCATTAATTTTAAAATTAGTTGATTATTTTCAAAGAGAAAGTGATGCCGGAAAGACTCTTTTACCCTTTAACGCAGTTTACGAGGTTCAGAAAATGGATTTGTGTATAATGCAAGTTTAATATTTAAGTCTAAATTGTTACCAAACTTGGAAGAACCGTCGCTTATTATTATGGATAACGCCACCTATCATTCTGGGCTAATTGAAAGAATTCCAAATATAAGTTGGTCAAAAAGATTACTTATTGCATGGTTAGATCAAAGACTAATTCCGGTTTCACCATTTGCAATGAAGAATCAGGTCTGGATATAATAGTGAAGTAGCATATCCCACCCAAACGTTATAAGTAATCTGGAAAGTGCTATTTATTTTATTTTTTAATAATTTTATTTTAATAGGTTGTAATGTAAGCGCTACCTATTATGATTTAAAAATAAGTTCCATGCATCTTGCAACAAATGGCGTAGTTTTGGGTCTGTCAAATGAAGCCATAGAAAATGTAACAGTGGAAATATTATGTAACAATAATAAAATTATCAATGATGTGTGGGAACGGAAAAGATTTATCGATGCTTCAGATCAGATATTCTTACCCTATATTAACATGGACTTATCTGATGATAATGATCCTTGCGGAGATGATTTATTTTACTCATTTTTCAGTAATTTTTATTATATTTTCTTCTTTATGAACAAAATTTATGAACTGATGCACCAGAAATGCACTAGACAAAAAATATATGATTCAATTTTAAATTTTATAAATGAGTTTTATTTATTTTTCAGTAAATTTGAATTAATTAAAAATTTCATACTGATTTTTAAAAACAAAATGTTTCATCCCTTGATACCTTTTTCCTTAAGTAAACTATTCATTTCTGACTTCAGTATAACAGTATAAAAATAATAATTAAAAAAAACGCGATTGTATTTTACTTGTTCACATGCATGCGTCTTTATACAGTGTGTATAAAGTCTGGAAACGTCTTAATAACATCACAATTTACTGGCCGATTTAAACCAAATTTGGTACAGTTGTGTAAGAGGATCTAACGCACCGAATGACGATATTGGCGTTGTTGCCAGCTTTTTAGTTTGTCTGGAATTCGAACGAATTTTATATTTTTAAATATAACACCCAGTATATTTTTACATTTTTAAATTCCACATAAAATTATAATTATTTTTTATTAAATGCATTATTAGTCTATACTTCATAGTTTCCGAGATATTGACTCTCGAAAAGTGACAGTTTTGAACTTTGACAGCTTATAACTTTCTAACAGTACGTCTTAGAGCAAAACGGCTTACATGTCCCTATCTTCAATTTTTATTATCTTCCCAAAAAATCAACTTCCGGTTAAACCGGATGTAACTTGAAAGCAGGAAATATAGTTGTTCCGGTTTAACTGGAAGTTGATTTTTTTGGGAAGATAATAAAAATTGAAGATAGGGACATGTAAGCCGTTTTGCTCTAAGACGTACTGTTAGAAGGTTATAAGCTGTCAAAGTTCAGAAATGTCACTTTTCGAGAGTCAATATCTCGGAAACTATGAAGTATAGACTAATAATGCATTTAATAAAAAATAATTATAATTTTATGTGGAATTTAAAAATGTAAAAATATACTGGGTGTTATATTTAAAAATATAAAATTCGTTCGAATTCCAGACAAACTAAAAAGCTGGCAACAACGCCAATATCGTCATTCGGTGCGTTAGATCCTCTTACACAACTGTACCAAATTTGGTTTAAATCGGCCAGTAAATTGTGATGTTATTAAGCCGTTTCCAGACTTTATACACACACTGTATTTAGATCAACCTTAAGAAAAATCATAACCTTTACCACCGGTAAGTCTAACTGACTTAATTAAGTTATTAGTAAAAAGTAAGGACTTTGTAGCAAAGCATAGTAACTACGCCCCCTAGTGGTAGAATTAGGAACTTAAAAATTATTTCCTGTGTTTTTTAGTCATATTTCATGTTACATTTTTTACCCAAAGTCGTTACATATTTTGGAAATACAGCCGCTTGCCACCGTTACCCCGGCGACACACTTGCTTATTCGTTTTAAAATATTTGATATGCATTTAACCGCATTTCGATGGTTAAGGTGCAAAACCTCGTAAGTCGATTTTTTTCCATTTAACCTTTTATTCGATAAACACTTAGAAAAAAATATATTCTTTAAGCTTACAAAAGCTCGTAAGTCCATTATTAATTTTACGGACCCTGGCGCCATCTGCCAAAACCTCGTAAACCTAATTTGCCAGACAGTACTTAAATGTAGAAATCCCTTAATTCGACTTACGAGGTTCTGATACTTGAGTTAATATTCTATACACGAAAATCTGCGACTTGCGAGGTTTTGATATCACATATTATTCATTTCACATCACATTTCTGAATAAACAGGTTTGGTAAATTGTGTCGTTTTATTTATTTAACCCACATATTTTATTAGTATTGTTAACAAATAAATTTTTGTTTTTAAAAATTGATATTTCGTTTCAAAACCTCGTAAGTTATGAAAAGTTTAAATATTAAAAGTTAAAACCTCGTATGTAGATTTTCTTTTTAATTAATAAAAATTTTGAAAAAGTATGTATATCCCCAGAAACTGCTTCAGCAAATAATATAATTTTGTTTAAAATACTTTTTCAAATTTTTCAATTAAAGAGTTTAATCGTTTTTCGCTTCTCCTGTAAAATTTATAAAAAATGACTTACGAGGTTTTGCACGTTAACCATCGATTTATTAGATTAGAATTAAGAAGAAATAATTCGTCTTTATTAACGAATATTCGAAAGTTTCGAGTCGAACACGAATTTTTGCCGTCTTGAGTTGGTAAACTAACACACATCAAAGGACCCAATTAAAAAATGCAAATATTCAGTTCTAAACGTGTATTGTGTGGATGGCCTCTAAAACGAACATTCGTATAGGTACGCATGTGTGCAGCCGGGGTTAGTGCATCACTCTGTGTATTATAAAATATAAAAAGGAAAGAAAAACACAAAGTCTTCCTCCACAAAATTTAATAGAATAAAAATTAGTTAAAGGTCTCTACATGTTTCGAACGCAGAAACGTTCATCATCAGGAGACAGAAAAATTTATTTTATGCCGATGGTGTTAGCAAAAGAGAAAATTAGAAGCTTAATGGAGCTTTTATGGACTTAAAAAATTTACATGTAGAAGAAACATGATATGAAGAAAATTGATAATGGTTAAACCATACTGAGTATTTGAAAACGTTATTAAAGAGGGTCTAAACCAACCAAATAGAATGGGGAAGAAGAAAAAACCCTTCTAAGAAGGTGTCGAAGATTATTTAAATTTTAAAAAACTTATCAAGCATAAGTATGTCTGTAAGACATTATGAGGATTAAAAGTGCAGTATCACAATAACATTATGTGGCAAAAAGCGTTTTTGGGGTACTGAGGATTAAACCTCAGTAACCCCGCGAGCGGTTAATTTAAAACCAATAGAGGTAATTAAAAAGTTAAATACTTATACTTGATAAGTTTTTTAAAATTTAAATAATCTTCGACACCTTCTTAGTTTTTTCTTCTTCCCCATTCTATTTGGTTGGTTTAGACCAGTGATTCCCAAAGTGGTCCAGGTGGACCCCCAGGGGTCCACGGGAGACTCGACGGGGGTCTACGTTGGCATGACAAAAAAAGGGGGTTCACAATTCGTAAGCGGGGGTCCACGAAAATTTATCTGGTTCAACATTTAATTGGCCTGCATGATGACTTCAAAATCAAATTTGAAGATATTCTGACGATGGAAATACCATCATGGATCATAAATTTATTTGTGGAAACGGAAGTGGAGAATGTGATATTACAGGAGGAGCTACTCGAGCTTAGCACTAATGAGGAGCTGAAGGTAACATTTTGGCTGCAGGCAGAAATACTCGAAAAATATCCTCTAGACCAGCGGTTGTCAACCTTTTTGAGTGATGTACCATAAAATACTTTTTATAATTTTAGGTACCACCTAACTAAAATACCTATCTAGCTAGGTAATTTAATTAATTTTAATTCACATGCTGAAATTTTAACCAAAGGATAAAATAAAATTGAACAATGATAAACATATTTTTTAATTACATTTTTAGGTTTCATACATAGAGGTACTTAAAATGACAAACATTAGTGAGAAGGTTGTGCTTGGATATTTCCACATAATTTATTAATATAAGTGTTACTCAGATATAGCCGAAGATCAGGTTCTACAATAAGTTTGTTTCTGTATACATTCTTAATATACAGAATCGCGGAAAATCCATTCTCACACATGTATGTTGTCGAAAAGGGTATTAAGTATTTTAAAGCGTGTTTTGCAAGAGAAGGGTAATCAGAACTGATTTCTGAACAGTGCTGATTTTAGGTCTGCTTTTGCGTTTTATGTCTGTTTTTGCGTACCACCGCAAATAATTAAATGTACCACCAGTGGTACATGTACCACAGGTTGACAACCGCTGCTCTAGACTGTTGGGAATTGCGAGAAAGCTTTTGATAGCGTTTCCCTAGTCATATCTTGTCGATAAAAGTTTTAGTGTCGTTACAAACCTTTTAACCAAAAAAAAAAGGATCAGATTGACTATTACAGAACGTGGTGATTTGCGGTTATTCCTAACAAAACTAAAGCCAAATATTGATAATTTGCTGTCAATCAAATACATCCCTCCCATAAATATTATGACTATTTGGTGATTGACATTATATAAGTTACGTTACGTTATTAATATTTAATTTTAATTATATTACGACTGTTATCATATTACAATGTAGTGTAAACTTTACAATGTAATATGATAACAATAATAATTAATAGTGTAATAATAATTACATATTTGAATATACAACACAACAAAATATATTATTTTTCTTTTTATTTTTACCACTCTGGGAGTTTTCTAAATAAAATAAGTAAGAATTGATTGGTTTCTTGTGCCGTGAGTAGATGCCAAAAAAGTAAAGTTGGATGTAGTCACTTTTTTGATTGGCCCACTTTACTTTTTTTACATCCATTCATAGCACAATCAATTAAATAATTAACCAATCAATTCTCACTTTTTTTTTTCGAAAACTGTTAATTTGTGGTTGGAACTCAGCCGCAACGCAAATTTCCATAGTTAGATCTAATCTTTACATTTTTTGTCGAGTTTTGGGAATATGGTAGAAATGTAGCGGCAGGGGGTCCACCGGAACCAGCAAAATTTTTAAAGTGGTCTATAAGAAAAAAAGTTTGGGAACCTCTGGTTTAGACCCTCTTTAATAACGTTTTCAAATACTCAGTATGGTTAGGTTAGGTTAGGTTAGGTTGAAAGTGAGTGGGTTACAGCCAACCCTCCACCGCGACCATGCGGTCTATTGTGGCTCACACCTTATTTATATTTCCCCCAATAAGTCCAACCTTTTAATTAGGGTAATGAGGATATTGGGGGAGACATTTTTCATGTCATCCGGCAGCAGAGTCATCTCGCCAAATAGGGCGAATCTGATCCTTCCTGCTGCGGGGCAAGCGCACATTACGTGTTCTGCTGTTTCTGCATCTTCCATGCAAAGCCGGCATTCATCAGTTGGGGCTATTCCAATTTTATACATGTGGTGTCGCAGTCTGCAGTGGCCGGTGTACAATCCCACTAGTGCTTTAAGGCATGACCTGTTTAGCTCTAGTAGTTTGTCAGTTAACTGTCGGTTTATATGGTTGTTTATAAATGCTTTTGAGTGTGTTAGACCTGGTAAATTCAACCAGTGTCTTTCCCATTTGCTTTCTGCTTCAGCTAGTATTGCCTTTCTGGCCGTAGCATGAGATATACTTATTACCGGCTCGGGTCCTGTGAATTTTTGAGCTGCACCTCTCTTAGCGAGCTTGTCGGCAGCTTCATTACCCTCCAGACCCATGTGTCCCGGTATCCATATTAAGGTTATTTTGTTGTTCAAACCTAGTTCGGATAGTGCCTCGTGACAGCTCCATACCGTTTTTGAGGTACACCATCTCGATTCAAGAGCTTTTAATGCAGCTTGACTGTCGGAAAATATCTTGATTGTTTTATGTGCATACCGTCGGTCTGTCAGCAGTCTTGCACACATTTCAATTGCATAAACCTCTGCTTGAAATATGGTTGTCATAGTTCCCAGGCTGATAGTTAGTTCTATTTTTGGGTTTTCGCCATAAATTCCGGCTCCAATACCTTCTTTAGTTTTGGAGCCGTCTGTGAATATTCCAATATTCAGTATGGTTTAACCATTATCAAATTTCTTCATATCATGTTTCTTCTACATTTAAATTTTTTAAGTCCATAAAAGCTCCATTAAGGTTCTAATTTTCTCTTTTGCTATCACCATCAGCATAAAATAAATTTTTCTGTCTCCCGATGATGAACGTTTCTACGTTCGAAATATGTAGAGAACTTTAACTGATTTTTATTTTAATAAATTTTGTGGAGGAAGACTTTGTGTTTTCTTTCCTTTTCATACTTTCAACACCACTTTAAGTAGGGTAAGGTGGGGCAAGTTGTCGAGGTTAAAGAAAAAAACGCTCTAAAAAATAAACTACAAATATTTTAAAAGAAAAAACAAGTGTAATAAATTAACGGAACATTAGTAAATTTTTGGTGAACAATCCATAAACAAAACAATAAAACATAAAGGAAAAAGTTAAAAATTAAAAGTTGTCGCATTTTCGTCATCTTGCCCCAATAGTGGGGTAAGATGACGAGCACATTGGGGCAAGACGACGATTACATACAAATGTCACATTTAAAAATACCCCGATTCTCATAACTCGTGCAAGCTTCATGCCACCAACTTTCGCACACATCACACTTTATCCAATCTTCAACTGGTAGATCAATGTATCGTTCTTCGCAACTGGGACATAGAATGTCCTCTTTAAACGTTGTTGCAACCTTTCTAATACATTTTTTTTTGAGTCTCATTAAATATATTTTTTTTCACTCTTTCTTCGCATTTTCTTTTCTTGGCTTCATTTTTACTCTGTTTTTCTCGTTCTTTCTCTTCAAGATTTTCTTTATTGGGAGTTGAGGTTAATATTGAGGCTTTTTGCTTCTTTCTGTTGGTTTCCAGACCGGGTCGATTGATTTTAGGCAAAGGTCTAATCTCAACAAATTTTATTTGCTGTTTAGATATACCTGCAACAGCCAAATCTCCTTGAATCCCATGTTCCGGTTTATTCTCTGCGTGTATTTCTTTATCCTTAGTTAGAGGGCCAGCATTGCAAGGCAGTTTTTGCAAGCAAACCTGATTCGTCAGCGTTGTATATTCGATCTGGCGTAAAATTGTGTTTTAATTTAAGATCCCGAATCGAATCAAAAATCACTTCAATTTGCTTAAATCCAATTAGACGTCCTATTGATGTCGACTCAGGTGTTCTCAAGCTAATTTTGTGTCTCTTCATAAAAGAAATTAGCCAATCTTTACCAGCCTGTTGAAGAGTTTTGTTAAACTGGTGTGAAATCTCATTTTTTTCAGCAAACTCGTAGGCAAGTCTTCGGCACTGCAAGGAGGTAAGACCAAACGTTCTAATATTGAAATCATTGATATAGCTAGTAAGTTCAATTTCTTGTTGTTCCGTGAAAGTATGTTTAAATCTGCCACCACTTTCCGGTAAATTTTCGGTTTCCCTCCTCTTTTTATTATATCTACGCAGTGTTGGTTCAGGTATTTCGTAAATTACGCTGGCTCTATTAACTGCCAAATTCTCATTTTCGATAGCATATATGGCAGCAATTAAACGGTCTTCTGACCAAGACCTACGATCAGTTTTTCTCCAATAGTTGCGTACCAATTGTAAAAAAAATGTTTATAACTGCATGGGGAAAGATAACGAATTCGCCAATATGTTCCCGGGGCAAGTTGACGAATTCGTCAACATGCCCCCGTCAACATGCCCCTTGGACCATTTATAACAAAAACCTAAAGTAAATAAAATAAACAAAAAATGAAACTGATTTGGGCTATGAACATTACCTTTTAGGGTTCGAGGAACAATATAAATAATCAACAGGACAAGACTGGCTCCTTTACTTTTTGCGCAAAACTCTATTTTACTGAACAAACAAATTATAACGACTAACCTCTAAAAACATTTGGAAGCACAAATTCGAACATATGTAAACTAGCACCATCTATCATTTTAAGTTATATCAAGGTCCCGAGACGGCAATATAGAGATGGGTACATTACAGATTTATGCTTTAGATTTTCATTAAAAGTAAATTCGTTACCTTGCCCCGTGCGTCAACTTGCCCCACCTTACCCTATGGACTATTTCTTCAAATAAAATATAAAGTTGAGGTGAGAACTGACCTATACTTCGCGGGTTCTAGCTCCCTTATGTTTTAAAATACCTACTACAGTTAAACCAACAATAACTTGCCTCAAAAACACCGCCGCCCGGCCTTGTTTTTAAAGTAATAGTGTAGTCTACAATAGATTTGCGGTTGGTGAAGTGCTTTTCATTATGGTACGATACCCGAGCATTTAATATACCATCCAGAATTAACGTTGCACATTGGGCATAACCTCTGAGCTGGGAGTTCATGTTTTGAACGGCAAAGTTAGCAGCAGCAATAACTTTTATATCGTCAGTCGTTATTTCAATACTTTCTTGACAAGTACACCAGTGGCTTTCTATTTCAGCGCTTTCGCACGTACGGTTTTGGGGTATTTCGTCGAAAAGGCTGTAACTAAAAAAAAATGTTGTACTAACAGCCACGATACACACAAGAGCGGTGTGCCGACGCACATTAATTATTATCTATCTCTCTCACACATTGTGACGTCACGTTCGGATGTCCAGCACGCTTTGACAAGTTAAATAAAGTCGCCACAGTGGTTCTTTTCCCGTGCGTCATCACTTTTACGTCATCAAAATCGTATGAATCAAATCAAAATTACGAGATGAAAAAAGTCAAAACTAAGTTAAGTTCATAAAATGGACGTGCCTGCCTACCGTTTGACGTACCTAATATCCCGAAAAATTATTATTTTTTTTAAGTTTTGCCCGGCATTCTCTATTATCTAAAAGAAATTGACAAACAAATGTTAATACATTTAATACTATTTTTAAAGCTTAAAATCTAGAAAAGTTTGGTGTTTTATTGACTATTAAAATCGCAAAAGTCAAATTTTTAACATCCTTTCATTTAAGGGAATTTAGCAAACTTTTCAAAGAACTTTCATGGTTAGAATATTTAAAATAAATAAATTAGGTATTATAAAAATCCATAAATACTTACCGCCAAAACAGATGGTGGGTATAATTAGCTCTAAAAAGAACTATTTTTAGAAAAAGGAACAGTTTTAAGGCACCCAGATTTACAAAATACGAATTAGATTGGCAGATTAAAATAAGGTTGACAATGACGTTCTAAAATACAACGGTTGTCAACTAAACAAATAAAAAAGTAATTAATTGACGTTTATAGTTTTATTCTTGTCTAGCACATTATATTATTGCGGAATCTTGGAGACGTTCTTTTATGCTTTTATTCAAACTTGTTACTGTAATAAACAAGGATGCAGAGTTATTAACCACGTTGACTCCTGATCGTTGATTGATGACGCACGGGCAAAGATCCACTGTGGCGACTTTACCTATATGGGTATTCCAGCAGTAAGATTTTATTGCTTAAATTTGGTTTGACGTTTGTAGCAGTTTAAAACCAATATGCAACAAAGAAAATGGTTTTAAAATATTTAACCAGTGAACATTATTTCTCAAAGACGATACTATTTATTTTACTTGCAGAATAAGTTATTAATGTAAACCAATCTCCTTTTCAAACAAATTTTGTAATAATAGTATTTTATTAAGCAAGGTTTAGACAGCTATATACTGTTATTGCGTCGACTAAAAATATAAATCACGAGGAGCGTAAGTAGCAATGAGGGACTTAAGACGCGAGAGCTATTAGCCGTCTAAACCGTGGTTAATATAATATATTTTCCACTAATAGCACATTCACAAGACAGTAATTTTTACAGTAGGTATTAATATCCAATAATTAAAAAAAAAACATATGCAAATTTCAATCATAAAGTTTTCATGGCTTAGCAAACATATAATATGAGATTTATAAGGCGTAAGAACTTTGTTTATAGTTTTGGTACCATGATCTCTAAAGTCAAGTGACGTTGGTCGCAACTATGATTTGGATGGGTGACCGCTTGGGACCTCTAAAAATATTTTTGCATCGTTTATGCCTCACAGACTAATTTACCGAGTAGATTATGGGAAGTTGTCGAGTATGTCATCCTGTCATCATATTATTGTAATTTTTTTGACAGTTTATTTCACTAAGATCGGTTTCATCCAACTTTATAATTATAATAATAATAATAATAATAATAATACTAATAAGTGTGTTTATTTAGCACTTGGCTAGTAGATACAAATACAAAAAGATACAAATTACTACTGCTAGTTAAATTCTTATACACCTTGCAAATACTTAGAAACAATTTTACTAAAGGTTGCTAGACTAGTGGCAGTCTTTCACGCATCGGGAAGAGCATTATAGAGCAGAACACCCTCATAAAGCAATGCAATTTTTGTAGGCTTTAAGACTTTACAAACTGAACATTGAAATTTTGTCTAGATCGAATATTATATTAATATTATATAATTATGTTAATTATTATTTTTTTATTCGGAAAAATAAAAAAAAAATTAACTGATATCTTGCATTTTGTTAAGGCTACTCCATTTAAGGATGTAAGTAAGTATAACAACTAGAGAAATAATCCCGCATCAAAACTCAAAAAATTTCTTTCATTTTTAGCGATTAAAAATTAAGTAATAAAAATAGAACAAAACAGAAATTAAAAATTGGTTTCTTTTCTCTCGTATAAAGCATATTTTACGACCTTTTATATCTAAAATTTGAATAATAAAAGGTTTTTGCTTTTGAAAACCATTTACCAAACTAATTAATTGTAAATTATCTATTTATTTACTTACCCACGCGCAACGTTTAGAATTTTGCTGACATTTTTTAACTTATCCAGATCTAGCAGGTCTTTTAATGTTTCACGCAGATCAAAAGGTGTTGTCAATCTTCTTTTATTTTTATGAAGATTCGTCACAGCGGTAGAAAACTCATGTTTAAACCATTCTGGTAATACTGTGAATAGAAATGGCAACCTTTCCTCCATTCGCCCCTGGTAAGTTCTGCGAATACCGCCCCACCTTATACCATGATCACTCATAAATATAAGAATGGTATTGTTTAAATGGCCGTTTTTCTTTAAAGAAGTAAACATACGGTAATATGCCTTATCTCCTAAAATGTTAATAGGTTTGTAACAGGGTGTGTCAACAAGGTGTTCGTCTTCGATAGCGCCTAAACTATAAGAGATTTATAAAAAAGTGTTAGATAAAAGTTATAGGATTTACAATGAAGCATAACGTCAAAATATTTTATGATATACAGGATGGCTCAAAACATTGGAACTACATAAAAAAACTTTTTTTAGATGAAACAAACCCTATATATTTTTTCTTTTTCTGATCCCGCTAGAAAGAAGCTCTACAGTCATATTTACTTTTTTTAATTTGATAGAGACGTTGCCAAGTAATTAGTTATTAAAAAAAATCATAGAGTAGGTAGTCTATGGAATAAATGGAATTAATAAAAATTTTACCATAAGTATCCTTAAGTACATATTATGTAACCGTATGACTAGTTGTTATATTTATTATATCGGGTGTTCGTGCAGTCTTGGCAAATCTCGCCAATTTAAATATGCAATATTTCAATTTTTTTAAATGGAACACCCTGTATTTTTTTTAAAGATAGGGTGTATTTTTTTTATGCCATTATTTTTTGTTAAATATGTCACGCGCCTAAACCTTCTACTTTTTGAAATATTTCAAAATTTATGGTTAGCTACATGAAAATGAATAGTCTTATTATTTTAATCAAGAATGCCATGGACGAAATATAAAAATAGACATAAACAAGTATATATTTTAAAGAGTTCTTTTTAGAGAAATCATGAAGCGAAAAAAATCTATTACCTATTATAATTACCATAAACGTCTACAAATTTATATTATAAATTAAATTAAATTAGAAAGAAATATTAGAGATAATTAAGAAATACGTCTGGTTATAAATGTTGTTCAATGTGTCCTCCCAACGTCAAATTACATGAACAAATATTCTTTTTGCAAATGAATCCATTACGTTTCTTAAGTTAAATGGAGTAATGGTTTGGAATACTTTTCGACTTCGATTCTGCATAATATTTTTTCTTGTGGTAGGAGCCGACTTATATTGTACTATTTCCTTTACAAATCCCTATAGGAAAAATCTAGTTTGATAAGGTCTGGAGACCTTGTTGGCTAAGAAACTGGGCCTCCCCTACCTATTCAACGGACATAGAAACGTCAGTTTAAAAATTGTCTCTACTAGTAGACTGTAATGAGCCGGCGCTTCATCCTGCTGAAACCACATTCGTTCACTAGTATGTTCCGGTAACCCATTTAAATGCACTTCTAAATCATCTGCAAAAAAATCAAGATAAAAGTCACCTGTAAGATTTCCATGAAAAAAAGTGACCCAATAATATTATTTCCTATTATACTAGCCCAGACATTAAGTAACCACCGATGTTGAAAATGAGTTTCCCGTGTAAAAAAATAATTGCTAGTGTAAAAATATTGGAAGTTATGTTTGTTAATACACCCGTCTGTATGAAATGTAGCCTTATCACTAAACATAACATATTTAAAAATCCGGGGTTGTTATTGTATCATACCATCAGCTCACTGGGAAACGTTACTCTATATTCATAATCTTGCAGCTCTAATTCTTGTAATAACTGGATATGATAGGGATGAAAATATTTACTATGATGCGATCTTGACACTGATGATGCACTAAAAGGTAGTTCTTTGCTTAGCCATCTACCTAGTACTTTTGTAAGGATCTTTAACTACACTTAATGCCGTCAATGTCATCATTAGTCGCTGGGTTGATTCGTGCATGTGTTTCATAATCGATTTTCCTGTTCTTTCAAATTTTTATTCTAATCGCTCAAACGCAGTTGGATGAGGATGTATGAAAAATGTAATTTTTGCAATTCTATTTAATATGCAAAATTTTATATTTTGTCCATGGCATTCTTGATTATTTAGGTGCGTAACATATTTAACAAAAAATAAAGGCATTAAAAAAATACACCTTATCTGTAAAAAAATACAGGGTGTTCCATTTAAAAAAATTGAAATAATTTAGATTTAAATTGGCGAGATTTGCCAAGACTGTACGAACACCCTGTATAATAAATAGAACAACTAGTCATATGGTTACATAATATATATTTTAGGGTACTTATGGTAAAAATTTTATTTAATTCTATTAATTCCATAAACAAGTATGATTGTTTCAATAACTCCCATAATTTTTTTAAAATACGTGAAACTAATTAATTACTTGGCAACGTCGCAATCAAATTCAAAAAAGTAAATATGACTGTAGAGCTTCTTTCTAGCGGAATCAGATAGAGAAAAAATATATAGGGCGTTTCCTTAACAAAAAAAATTTTTAATGTACTTCCAATGTTTTGAGCTATCCTGTAAATCTTAAAATATTTTGACGTTATGCTCCATTGTAAACCCTATAACTTTTATATAACACTTTTTTATAAATCTCTTATAGTTTAGGCGCTATCGAAGGCGAACACCTTGTTGACACACCCTGTATAATATATTGGTATATTATAAATTGTTTCTTACGTATACCTATAATTTTTCATTTATCAGAATATGATATAAATAATATTAAAATTATGAATTATTACAATATATCGGATTATGATATACTGGTTCCTACAAGGTATATTATACATTTCGTTATGTCAGAACATGATAGTTTCTATTAAAACTGGTAATTACTGCAAGATATCGACATATATTATGATATACTTTCACTTTTCACAATGTACCGGGTGATCTATTATAAAAGTCCCCCCCCCCATTAACTATTTTATTTTAGGTTTTAGGAAAAAGTGTTAAATTTAAAAGTTGTAGGATATTTTCCGGAGAATTTTTTATGCCTATTGAAATTTATACAGGGTTTCGCAAATAAGTGTAGCGAAATAAAGTTATGTTTTTTAAATGGGATACCCTGTATATTATACCACTACGAGAAAGCCCATTAAATGCTGATTCCAAAAATATATGACATATTATAGTTATGTTTAAACATATTTGGCCCAGAATACGCCAAAAACAAAATTTTTACTTAGTTGGCCGTGCATCGCCATCTTGTCATGAATCTTGTATTTTGTTTAATTTTGACATTAAAGATGCCTTTAAAGCCTGATTTCGGTGAGAATTAAATACCTAGTAAAACTTTTTCTCTGTTTGTGTTTTCTGAAGACGAAAAATTTGAAATTGTTTCTTTATATTATATCAAAAATAATAAAAATGCAGCTCAAGCAATACGTGAATATATTGAAATCCATAGAGAAGATGGCAATAGACACGCGCCATCTAGAAAGGCGTTTAAACGTATTTATGTATCATTTCAAAGGAATAAATCCTTAAAGCGAAAAAAGAGAAATACTATTTCAACCCTAGATGAAGAATTGCAAGTCTACTTATATTATATTGGTATGACACATATTTTGTTTTGGTAATTTTGCTTGGTTAACTATGCAATATTTTTTTAGAAAACCCTTTAAACTCTATATGCGACGGAGTGCTTGATTTGCGCTTAAGTTATGGAAAAATTCGGAGAACTTTAAGCAAAAATAAGTGGCACCCTTTTAAATTGACCAAAGGGCAGCACCTAACTGAGAAAAATAAAGCCAAAGACTCTTGTAGGCTTATGCTAAAAATATTGGACAATGACCCACTTTTTTTTCATAAAATTTTATGGACCGACGAATCATCTTTCACGACAGCAGGGGTGCCCAACAGAAAAAATTACATTACTGATCCATAGAAAATCCGGGAAAATATTTTGAAATTAAACGTTTTGGCCGACGGTCTATAAATGTTTGGTGTGGAATTGGAAGAAATAAAATTCTAGGCCTAATATTTTATGAAGATTCAATAACTGGTAGGATACCTAAGGATTTTAAGAGAAGATGTAGAAGAACTTATGTAATATGTAATATACCACTAAACGAAGCGGATCTTACACTTTTGGATTCATTTTTGTGGGGCCATTTAAAAAATAAAATTTATTTCAGATGAAACGACAATAGCAATATAATTGAAGAAGAAATTAGGAGACAAATAAACAGTATTAATAATAATCATCCTGAATGGCTTAATAAAGCTTTAGATAAATTAAGGAAGGGTTATCGACTATGTATTCAAATAAAAGGTGGTCACTTTCAACATTTAGCCTATTACAATAACTAAATAGATAGTTAACAATAAATACTTTTTTGTATCATATTATTACCTATTGTTATTATAAAGTTAAAGATAAAGCGTTTTAAATTGGTTATTAAATTTGTGTTTTATCATTATTACGGTAAAGTATGAAACAAAAAAAAATAAAGCAGATGTAAAACGATTCATGACGAGATGGCGATGCACAGCCAACTAAATAAAAATTTCTTTTTTGGCGTATTCTGGGCCAAAAATTAAACATACCTATAATGTTTCATATATTTTTGAAATCAGCATTAAAAGGGCTTCCTCATAATGGTATAATATACAGGGTATCCCATTTAAAAAACATTACTTTATTTCGCCACACTTATTTGGGACACCCTGTATAAATTTCAATAGGCATAGAAAATTCTCCGGAAAATATCTTACAACTTTTAAATCCAACATTTTTTCCTAAAACCTGAAATAAAAGAGTTAATGGGACATGGGGCATTTATAATGGATCACCCGGTACCATTATTCTAATTTATAAGAACATGATACAATTTGTATCAAAATAAAAATACACTGCAATATATCGAAATATAATAATACTGCTTTACACAATGTACCTTTATTCTAATTTATGAGAAGATGAACATACAATTCCTATTTAAAATATGAATTACTACAATATATCGGAGTATGATATACTGGTTTCCACAATGTGTCATTTCAATTTATTAGAACATGATAAAGGAATATACTGCAATACGTCGAAATATGATATACTGTTTCTCCCAATGTACCATTATCCTAATTTATAGGAAGATGATACTATTTCTATTAAAATGAATAATAAATCTGCCCGATTCGTCATCATCATGCCTGGATAATTCTAGTCATCACATCACATCACATTTTTAAAGTTTTTAAATGATATCTAAATTTTCTAAACAGAATTTACATATAAAAGAAAATTTAAATATAAAAAATATTTGTCATTTAAATATTTCTTACAAAACGATATTTGATTTAAATCGTTGGTTGGAATGAAAAAGATATTTGATCATAATTTTTAAAACGATTTAAATTATATCTAAACAAAGCTATTATTGAATGATGAAAGAGTTTTGGACTTCCATTGTCTTTATTTGTTTTAAATCACAACGTTTCAACTGGTAAGTATCTCCAGTCGTCTTCAGGTGAATACTAAATAAGTAACGTAACTACAAGACTATTTATACTAGCTAGGTGCACCGAAGCACAACTGAGGTGGGTGCAGTCATGCGTTCAGTTAGCACGCGATCTTATCCTAAGCTTACATCTATCTAACAAAGGTTTCCAGATATTTCTTAAGTCTAACGATGGTTTACTAAAACAGCCTGGATTCTGGTGAATAGTAGCAGCTTCCTTAAACTTTCTTTTCCTCCAGTGTGGCTCCTTATGTAGGATTTCAGCTTCTGACCACATGATATGGTGGCCATGTTTCCAGGCATGGTCAGCTGCACCTGACTTTTCGGTCTCTCCTTTTAGCGTATTGTTTTTGTGTTCTTTAATCCTTGTCTCGAGTGGTCTTAATGTCTCACCTACAGGGTGGCCCTTTAGTGTGGCAAAGTACAATAGCTCCGTTACTATTTCAAATACATTAAAAATATTAATACAAAAGTTGAAGGGCAGTAAGTGACTTATAACGTAAAATTATTTTTAACTTTATAGGGTGGCTCAAAAAAGCGGAACAATAAAAAATGTACTTTTTTCAAATGGAACACCCTGTATATTTTTTCATTTTTAAATTCCATATTAAATTATAATTATTTTTTATTAAATACATTATTAGTCTATACTTTATAGTTTCCGAGATATTTGCTCTTGAAAAGTGACATTTTTGAACTTTGACAGCTTCTAGCTTTCTAACAGTACGTCTTAGAGCAAAACGGCTTACATGTCCCTATCTTTAATTTTTATTATCTTCCCAAAAAAATCAACTTCCGGTTAAACCGGATGTTACTCGAAAGCAGGAAATATAGTTGTTCCGGTTTAACTGGAAGTTGATTTTTTTGGGAAGATAATAAAAATTGAAGATAGGGACATGTAAGCCGTTTTGCTCTAAGACGTACTGTTAGAAAGTTAGAAGCTGTCAAAGTTCAAAAATGTCACTTTTCAAGAGCAAATATAGTCGGAAACTATAAAGTATAGACTAATAATGTATTTCATAAAAAATAATTATAATTCTATGTAGAATTTAAAAATGAAAAAATATACAGGGTGTTCCATTTGAAAAAAGTACATTTTTTTTGTTCCGCTTTTTCGAGCCACCCTATAAAGTTAAAAATAATTTTACGTTATAAGTCACTTACTGCCCTTCAACTTTTGTATTAATATTTTTAATGTATTTGAAATAGTAACGGAGCTATTGTACTTTGCCACACTAAAGGGCCACCCTGTATATACGATTGGCCGCACTCGCAGGGGATCTGGTAGACGCAGTTTTTCCTATCTTTTTGAGTTATAGGCTTTGTCTTCGTCAGGTGGCTTCTTAGGGTGTCTCTCGAGTTGAATACGGTGCTGATGTTATATCGTTGTCCTAGTCTTCTTATTTTCTCAGATACTCCCTTGACATACGGAATATTGAGTGTTGGTTGTGCCTCTCTGTCTGCTTTTTGCGCGTTGGGTCGATTCTTACGGTTTTCCAATATTGTGTCAACTAATTTTGTGGGGTAGCCATTTTTGTTGAGGTCGGTCTTGATGTGGTGAGCTTCCTTTTTAAGTGCTTCTTCCGAGTTACAGATTGTAATTGCTCTATCCACGAGGGTTTTAACTATGCCATGTTTCGTGTTGTTTGAGTGATTTAAAGTAAAATTGAGATACTGACCTGTATGCGTAGGTTTTCTGTATACTGAAGTTTGGATGCTATTACCATTTTTCTTCACGTTGACATCTAGAAACGGTAATTGGTTGTTTTTCTCTTTCTCCATGGTGAATTTGATTGTTGGTGTTAAGCTATTGAGGTGATCTAGAAAATTTCTTAGTTCGTCATCGGTTCCATTCCAAATAATGAAGGTGTCATCCACATATCTCAGCCACATTTTTGGTTTCTTCTTTGCCTGTTCCATTGCTTTCGATTCAAACCATTCCATGTATATGTTGGCGATTATTGGCGAGAGAGATGAGCCCATCGGTAGTCCGTCTACTTGGTTGAAGAATCTATCCTTTTCTTGAAAGTAGGAATTGTTGAGGCAGCATTCTAATAGTTCCAAGATGGCATTAATAGGGAGCGTTGTTCTTTCCTGTAGAGTATGGTCTTCCTCAAGTCTGTTGACTCAACAACCATAGGAGAGACACAAGGGGAGGAATTTAGATGGAAAGTTAGGGAAATTCTAGAAAAATCGAAGCCTCCAAAACAAAATATCAGCAAAGAGGAAAAAATCTCCCTTGCAAACCTTCGCAAAGACTCCACTATCAAGATTCTACCAGCCGACAAGGGAAAATCGACCGTCATTATGGATGTTTAGACCTACGATCAGAAAATCGAAGAAGTCCTGCAGAAAGGTAACTACTCTCTTACTGCCAAGGATCCGACCTCTACCATCGAGAGAAGAATCTACCGAACACTTAAGAAATATGAACGATATATACCAGAAAAGACACGGACACGCCTGACACCACACCACAGTAAGCCTCCACATCTCTATGGCCTGCCAAAGATACACAAACACAACCTGCCTCTAAGACCCATTACGAGCTCCCGTAATTCTCCAACATACGAGCTAGCTAGATTTCTACTCCCTCTACTCAAACCTCTTCAAGGAAATAGCACATCATGTGTTAAGAACTCACAGCACTTCGTTCAAATAATAGGAGGAAAGGAACTACAGCCAGGAGATCAGCTGGTGAGCTTTGACGTCGAAAGTCTTTACACCAACGTTCCCGTAAAAGACGCCCTAAAGGTTATCAAAAACAGACTTGAGGAAGACCATACTCTACAGGAAAGAACAACGCTCCCTATTAATGCCATCTTGGAACTATTAGAATGCTGCCTCAACAATTCCTACTTTCAAGAAAAAGGATAGATTCTTCAACCAAGTAGACGGACTACCGATGGGCTCATCTCTCTCGCCAATAATCGCCAACATATACATGGAATGGTTTGAATCGAAAGCAATGGAACAGGCAAAGAAGAAACCAAAAATGTGGCTGAGATATGTGGATGACACCTTCATTATTTGGAATGGAACCGATGACGAACTAAGAAATTTTCTAGATCACCTCAATAGCTTAACACCAACAATCAAATTCACCATGGAGAAAGAGGAAAACAACCAATTACCGTTTCTAGATGTCAACGTGAAGAAAAATGGTAATAGCATCCAAACTTCAGTATACAGAAAACCTACGCATACAGGTCAGTATCTCAATTTTACTTCAAATCACTCAAACAACACGAAACATGGCATAGTTAAAACCCTCGTGGATAGAGCAATTACAATCTGTAACTCGGAAGAAGCACTTAAAAAGGAAGCTCACCACATCAAGACCGACCTCAACAAAAATGGCTACCCCACAAAATTAGTTGACACAATATTGGAAAACCGTAAGAATCGACCCAACGCGCAAAAAGCAGACAGAGAGGCACAACCAACACTCAATATTCCTTATGTCAAGGGAATATCTGAGAAAATAAGAAGACTAGGACAACGATATAACATCAGCACCGTATTCAACTCGAGAGACACCCTAAGAAGCCACCTGACGAAGACAAAGCCTATAACTCAAAAAGATAGGAAAAACTGCGTCTACCAGATCCCCTGCGAGTGCGGCCAATCGTATATAGGTGAGACAGTAAGACCACTCGAGACAAGGATTAAAGAACACAAAAACAATACGCTAAAAGGAGAGACCGAAAAGTCAGGTGCAGCTGACCATGCCTGAAAACATGGCCACCATATCATGTGGTCAGAAGCTGAAATCCTACATAAGGAGCCACACTGGAGGAAAAGAAAGTTTAAGGAAGCTGCTACTATTCACCAGAATCCAGGCTGTTTTAGTAAACCATCGTTAGACTTAAGAAATATCTGGAAACCTTTGTTAGATAGATGTAAGCTTAGGATAAGATCGCGTGCTAACTGAACGCATGACTGCACCCACCTCAGTTGTGCTTCGGTGCACCTAGCTAGTATAAATAGTCTTGTAGTTACGTTACTTATTTAGTATTCACCTGAAGACGACTGGAGATACTTACCAGTTGAAACGTTGTGATTTAAAACAAATAAAGACAATGGAAGTCCAAAACTCTTTCATCATTCAAGAAACAATGTCTACGACCTTCAAGCATTCACTAAAGCTATTATTATATCAAAGCATGACGCGTTAATCACTTAAAAAGATCGAAACATGTCCTACTAACTTGGATCTATATAATACTATGAAGTAAAGATCTTCCCAACAATTTTTACTATTAAAGATATATCATACTATCAAGCTTGAAGATACAGGGTAGCTTTTAATGTAAAGTAATGAATCCAAATGGACGCGGGAAATCGATCAAGACTAAACGTTGCTAATTTGTTTTAGCACGATTCCCATTCCACTTTCGCTGCATTTCTCCTCCATAGCAGCAATTCTGTTCCGATAGCGAAGCATCCACCGCGATGTTAAATGTATTCGTTTTCAATCTTGGCTGATACTCTCAGCATAGATACGATTACGATGAAATTCTGCTGGTATCTTGAAATGGTTCATTTGCAAGAACGAAAATTTAAAATTATTTTATGAGTAGAGTATGCGTCACTCTGGCGTACTTTGCCAGGAACTCCCGGAGGGCGTGGTTTCGCGGCACCATCACGCGGTGACACCTAGCGGGTCATCGGTATAACTACGAGACCTTATGGTCAATGCCCCTTACTAGGGTACTAGTCTAGCGGTTGAAGCGTCAGAGGGCGCTTGGTAATCTGGTTACATCATCGTGTCCTAATAATTTTTAATTTTCATTAGAAAAAAAAGTTCAAGCGCTCAGTAGGGTTAGATCCACCAACCATTGAATCGAAAACCATTCACCCACCCTACAGAGCTAACGAGCACATAACAAATTCCTTCTATATGCGATTAGTGTTACGTCATACGAACACTCATACAGTTAAGGTTTGTACTATAAGGAAACTGACACGTAAGTGTATGAGATAGAAAAGGATAGTACTATTTAAATTTCAACACAATAACAGGCAGAATAACTACGCATAGATTATCATGAGGACATGACTGGGGATTTATTTGAAAAATGGTTTGTCGATCAGCTCTTACCAAACATTCCACCAAACTCGGTAATAGTCATGGACAATGCATCATACCATTCGCGTATATTAAACAAAATCCCGAATAATAATACTAAAAAGGAAGATATTTTAAATTTTATGAGGAGTAAAAACATTAAAATTCCTGAGAAAGTCCCGGTAAAAAAAGAATTACTAAAAATGATAAAGAGTCGAAATTTTAAAAATGAATACATAATTGATAATCTTTGCACTAGACACGGCCATACTGTATTGCGTTTACCTCTTTATTATTGCATATTAAATCCTATAGAAATGATTTAGGGCACTATAAAAAAACGTCTTCGTAAATGTAATCAGTCACCAACACTAAGCGCAATAGTACTCGATAATATTCGGCAAGTAGAAAGTGAACTAAGCCGCGATATTGGAAAAAACTGTGTGGCCCACGTTATAAAAAAAGAGGAGGAATATCTTATTTTACCGCCAGTAGCACCACTAGTGATTCAAAATGCGAATGAATCCAGTTCCGAATCATCTGACGATTCCAACAGCGTATGAATACATATTTTTTTATTTTAGATTTGATTTTTTGATTCGATTTAAAAGTTTTAACAATTATTAATATTCTTATAAATACAGGATGGGATTGGAAAGGGTGTAGGGGAGAAGGGAGCCCTTTTTTGCGACTAATTAGCAATTTCTACGCTTGATTACAACACGGGCCTTCAAAAGTTTTGATTAAAGTAATAGGTAAATTATTTTTGCGCTCGATTTGACAGGTTTCTAAAATGCTTACCATGTTTATAATAGATTACAAATAATTATAAAAAATAATATATTTATTGCATTAATTTAAAGTCATAATTATCGTTCGACGGCACGCCCATGGATACATTTAGTTCGGTGGCGAAACATCGTCTTTAAAAATTCTATTAGGTTTGGATGGACTTTAACGAGAAGGCTGAGAGTGCAGAGGAAGTAGTTGGGTGTTTTGCATTTTTGTAGCCCGACTAGCCTGTCCCAACACGCAAAATTATCTTAAATATTTTTGATAGATTTAAGAAGCTGTTGTACATACCAGCAGTTTATTTTTTACCATAAACTAATAAAAATAAACCATTTAAAATAATGGTGGCATTCTTGAATGCAATTATTAATTAGCTGACGACATAAAATGAAAAATACCTACGTAAAATAATTATAAAATGCGCGGTACAACGTACAATCCAAACGAAATTCCAAATATTACTAAATTACTTTTTGTAGCAGAGAATAAATTATACACTCTCTGGCCTCGCCATGCGTTGTTCACGTCGCACGACGACAACACTGATTAATCTGCTGTCTTTATTGCGGGCATCTACACATATTATTTACTCTCTTATTCTCACATAAAATGCCACTGTAACTTGGAGTTTGCCAGTAGTGCATATGGTATAGACAGACTTTTATTGCTACCAATTATCAGAAATGATTTTCTTAGAGTAAGGCCTTTTGCACACTTACCGTCCTAACGGCACCATTTACGCGATTTACCGCGTTCGTGTTGTCCTTGCACACATGCACGGTTTTTGTCAGTTTGATTCTATTTTGATTGGAATATGGATCATAGATGTGCTGTGGTGATTTTAATGTCTTACATGCTGTAATGTATTGGCGCATTTATAATAATGCCTTTGTTGCTATGGCAGCATGCGCGAGCACATGATCAGGTACGAGGGTCTCGGTACGAAGTACCTGGATGCCTCTCAGTACATTATCGATACCCGGTACGTGCTCGATGCTACGCGGCTATCGCGGGGCAAGCATTCGATGTAGATCCCGTGTGTTATCTATGTTGTTACACATCATTGTGAGATTACCCAATAAATGTGCATTGGATAATACCTGTGGTTTTATTGCATAAGTGTGTGATCGCGGAACATCACAACGTGGCGACGAGTAAAAGGTCGAAATTCACGCGGGTGGAAAAGAATTCGCGCAAAAAGTAGTTATTCGGTTGAGCGCGCGCACTGCTGGAACCAGGCGTCGCTGCGCGATTCACAACACGGCCGCTGGCGAATGTTTTGACTGAAGTGAGCGTAAACAAACAAACACACAATGTCCGACGGTTTGACAATCGAATTCGATTTCAAAAAGAACGATTGGAATATTCACAAAAAGCGTTTGGAACAATGTTTTATAGCGAAAAATATTACGGATGACAAGATTAAAAGAGCTCATCTTTTGGCTGGATTAACCGAAGAAACCTTTCAGCTGGTGGAAAGCTTGGTTGTGCCAAAACCGGCTGACGAAACAGAGTACAAAACCATCATTGAAAAATTAAACGCTCATTTTGGTACCACCAAACTAAAATGGGCGGAACGATACAACTTTCACCAGTTAAAAAAGGCATCTCACGAGTCGATTCCCGATTACGTTGCAAGGATCAAAAGTCATGCTGTGCATTGCAAATTTGGTGCAAACTTAGATGATGTTCTCCTTGACAAGTTTATAGCGGGGTTGGAACCAGGCCCCATTTTGGACAAGCTATGCACAATGGATGATACAGCAACCTTAAGCAAGGCCATCCAACTAGCCTTAAGAACGGAAACAGCTTCGGTTGGCTTTGGTATCAAATGTGATCCAACCGTTTTAAGTGTTAAGCAGGAACCCAGTGATTTATATCAGATGTCGGCCGGCAGGAGACAGGATCCATCACATAGGGGCAGTGAAAGGCAAGGTCGCTCTCCTCGCAGGGGTGACATTAGTACGGGACACTGGAATACGAATCGTGGTACCGCGAGAGGGGGCAGAGGCAATTATTTCCAAAGGCGCGGTAACGGTTTGTGCATTAGGTGCGGAGGTCAAGATCATGACCAAAAAAATTGTGCGTATAGTGGCTACAAGTGTCATAGGTGCGGTAAAGTAGGCCATTTACGTAAAATGTGCAATTTTAGTCGTGGTGTCAATTTTTTACGTTGCGACGAAGGCACTGATGACGGTGACGATTATAATCTTACTGCTGATGCACGCGCTAGATCAACAGATTACGGGAACAATGATGTAAGTCTATTCCAATTAAGTTCTGATAACACTATACCCATGTCTTTGCAGGTCATGCTAAACGAAAAGAAATATTCCGTTCAAGTTGACTCAGGCGCGGCTATGAGCGTCATCTCTGAAAATACGTGGGTTAGTGATTTCAAAAACGTCAAACTGACAAGATCTCATTGTAATTTATTAAGCTACGTGGGCCATAAAATAGTTCCTTTAGGAAAAATAGGTTTGGTAGTGACGTGCAATAAGCAAAGTCACTTGATCGACTTTTACGTCATCAAAGACGGAGGGCCTACGCTATTGGGCAGAAATTTTTTATATAAGTTTAATATTGGGTTCAAGGAATTAAATTTTTTAAACAATGGTCTAGGTTCATTATTCAATGAGTTTCCAGAAGTGTTCAGTGGCACACTCGGTACGTTTAGGAAATTTAAGGTCTCGATAAAATTAAAGGGGGATGCAGTTACGAGGTTTTTTAAACATAGGTCATTACCTTTCGCCATTTATGACAAAGTTAACTTAGAGCTAGAGCGCCTGGTAAATATAGGCGTGTTACGTTCAGTGGAAAATTCGGATTGGGCAACTCCGATCGTTCCCATCATAAAAAGTGACAAAACAGTACGCATTTGCGGTGACTACAAAATAACTTTGAACCCCGCCATAGAGAACGATATTTATCCAATTCCACGCCTTGAAGACATTTTTTGTAAGTTAAAGGGCGGCGAACAATATTCAAAAATTGATTTACAAAACGCGTACGCTCAACTACTATTAGACGAGAACTCTAGTAAATTGACAACAATAAACACTCACAGAGGTTTGTTTCAATACACGCGGTTGCCTTATGGTATAAAGTCCGCGTCTTCAATTTTTCAACGGATCATGGAGCATCTCTTGCGCGACGAGGAAGGCGTCGCGGTTTTTGTCGACGATATTTTGATAACGGCTAAAAACTGTAATGAGCATCTCTCAAGATTGCGCAGGGTTCTAAGTATTTTGCGCGCTAATGGCCTTACAGTAAAAAAGGAAAAATGCTCATTTTTACAAAACTCCATAACGTACCTGGGTTACGTAATCGACAGGCATGGATTGCACAAGTGTCCGGACAAAGTGCGTGCGGTGAAAGAAGCGCCAACTCCTGAAAATTTGACGCAGTTACGATCATTTCTCGGTGCCGTGAACTATTATCATAGGTTCGTGCCCAACATGTCATGTATTTTGCAACCCTTGTACGAGTTGTTGAAAAAGGATCGTCCGTGGGTATGGACGGATCAATGCGTAAATGCTTTTAAAGAAATTCGGGAAGTATTGTGTTCAGATCAAGTGTTGGCACACTATGATCCGGGGTTAGAACTCATTCTTACCACAGACTCGAGCGATTATGCAATAGGCGCGGTTTTAGCGCATAGGTACCCCAATGGTGCCGAGAGGCCAATTGCATACGCTTCGAGGACGTTGTCGGCATCGGAGAAAAACATGGCCGTCATGATTAAGGAAGCTTGTGGTATAGTATGGGGGGTTAAAAAGTTTTCGCAATATCTAACGGGGCGCAGATTCATTTTAAGAACGGATAATCAAGCGCTCGTGGCAATATTCGGGCCCAAACACGGCATTCCCATTATGTCGGCGAACAAAATGCAACGATATGCATATTATTTGTCCTGTTACGATTTTAAAATAGAGTATATCAAATCAGCTAAAAATTTTGCAGATTTCTTGTCGCGGCTCCCGTTAAAGGAAGACCAAACCCCTACAGACGACGACTCAGTGTTTTTAAATTACGTTGAAGGTAACGCGGATATACCCTTGAATATTGCAGATATCGAAGATGCCACGACGGTCGACCCGATTTTGAAACAAGTACGCGATTTTTGTTTAATTGGTTGGCCAATGCGGGTTACAAGGAGCGAATTAAAACCATATTTCCAGCGCAAAAACGAAATCAGTGTCGAAAACAATGTTTTGTTATGGGGACACCGAGTAATCGTGCCCGCGAATTTGCGTGCAAAAATTCTTGAAATGATTCACACTTCGCATCAGGGCATAGTGAAATCGAAAAGCCTTGCGCGGTCGTATGTGTGGTGGCCGTCGCTAAACAGCGAAATTGAGGAGCACAGTCGCACTTGTGAAGCGTGCGGTACGTATCGGCCGAATCCTCCCCACACTCCGCTAACCCCTTGGCCGATAGGAGATTCACCTTGGGATCGTATACATTTAGATTTTTTGGGGCCTATCGAAAACAAGGTAATTTTGATAATGACGGATAGTTTTTCAAAATGGGTAGAGGCTTTTCCTATGTGTAATATGACGTCACAAGCGGTAATAGTAAGGCTTCGGGAAGTATTTTCGAGATTTGGCCTGCCCAGAAGCGTAGTCTCCGATAACCAGACGTGTTTTTCCTCGGAGGAGTTTAAAAACTTTTTGCTGCATAACGGCATAAAACAAATGTTTAGCCCACCTTTTAATCCTGCTTCTAACGGCGCGGCAGAAAATTGCGTCAAAAATTTAAAACGTTTTTTAATCAAAGAACGAAAGGAGAATCAAAAAGTTGATTTATCGCGTAGCATATGCAGATATTTACTAATGTATAGGAATACTCCTCATTGTTCCACAAATATGTCACCAGCTCAGTGCATGTTAAATAGACAACTAAGAATGCGTTTAGATCTGATAAAACCTATAAACAATGACAGCAACGGGCATAACTCAAAAATTAACAAAAAAATTAAGGCCAATATTTTAAACTCGCAACGATCCCAGAAATTTTATTTCAGAGGGGGCAGGAAAGTATCATTTTTTATAGGTCAACAAGTGCGGGTTAAAGATTATAGGGGTAGGAAGCCAATTTGGACATTAGGCGTGATAGTGGATACTGTTTCTAAAAACCTGTTCAAAGTAAAAATTTGCGACGGCAACTTGATTTGGACTAGGCACGTAAATCAGATGATTTCGTTCAACCCGGGTTTAGACTTTGAGGACGAAAATAAAATCTCATCTTCGCAAGATGGTGAAGTGAGTGACTCTCCAAATAAAGATAAGATTAAGGTTTCGGAAGCTTGCCCCGAACAAGAGATTGTTGATTTGGTTTTGGAAAATGAAGCAAGTAACGAAAGGTTAGTTGACCCCAATACAGGGTTAGGTAATAATGACTTCACTAAAGGAGATCGCAGGAGAAGCCTTTCGGTGGGTGCTTCAGTTTCTGAACGTCCTAGGCGAGTTAGGGCCCCTCCTGATCGGTTTTGTTTTTAAATATAATCAAATGATAAGTGTGGGAGGGTGTAATGTATTGGCGCATTTATAATAATGCCTTTGTTGCTATGGCAGCATGCGCGAGCACATGATCAGGTACGAGGGTCTCGGTACGAAGTACCTGGATGCCTCTCAGTACATTATCGATACCCGGTACGTGCTCGATGCTACGCGGCTATCACGGGGCAAGCATTCGATGTAGATCCCGTGTGTTATCTATGTTGTTACACATCATTGTGAGATTACCCAATAAATGTGCATTGGATAATACCTGTGGTTTTATTGCATAAGTGTGTGATCGCGGAACATCACACATGCGTATCAAAAAACGAAGGCGCGAAACAGAATTTTGATGGTTCATCCCATCAAAATGGGAACGAAACAATTCGATGCATTCTTTGTACTACACTCACCGACATTAAATTCGGGACAACCAAAATTTAGATCAAATTTAATGTATTATAACTTTTTCTTCCATAGTCCGATTTCAACCTTTTTTTTACCAAACCAAAGTAATTGTTTCGGATTTAATTAATTTTATTCAATTTTCAAAAATACCGTTTACATGTTACAGGAAAATAAAAAAGTATGTTTTATCCCTTTAAGTTTGTAACACTCTGTAGAGTAATTTTGCAACATAAACTACACTGGATATGCTTTATTGCACAGTTTGATTCATTTCTAACATTTTGCTGTTTTATTCTTCTCTGTATCGTTATCGGTTTAAGAGATATGAATTTTATAAATAAACAATACACTTTTTACAACAATTATTGAAAGCACTCTGGATTTTTTTTGAGATGTTTAGGTTTCCTTGGAACGTATTCTGCATTTGTCAATCAGTTTTATCAGACATTTCGAGCATTGAAAACGTTTCGTGAGTGAATTCCACATTTATTTTTTATTTTACGATGCCTTTGTCATCTGAAAATTCAGCTAGAGCCGTTGCTCTTCATGATGTTGGTTATTCCTATAGAGAAGTGGCGAATATGCTAGGTTTCACAAAATCTAGTGTGGAAAGAGTCGCTGCAAGGTTTCGTGAGACTGGAAGTTATGGTAGAAGACCTGGATCTGGAAGAAATCGTACTACTTCCGCCCTTGATGACCGCTTTATAAGAGTCTCAGTTTTAAGAGATCGGCATACCAGTGCAGTAGTGATAAGAAATGAACTTCAAAGAGTTCGTCAAGTTGCTCTCAAAGAAATTACAGTAAGATTCTTGAAGTCAAGTCTTACAGAAAAGACTTCATGAAGTCAACTTACGGGCCATAAGACCGGCAACTGGACCAGAGCTCCTCAGACAACATTGTTAATAGACTTCTTTTTTCGCAAGAACACATTAACTGGAACCTTCAAGAGTGGGGGCAAGTTTTATTTTCAGACGAGTCCAGATTTTGCCTGAGGTCTCCTGACGGACGAGAAAGAGTATGGAGACGACAAAGGGAGAGATTCGCCCAATGTAATTTTAGCGAAAGGGTTAGCTTTGGTGGTGGATCCATTATGATGTGGGGCGGTATTTCATTTGAAGCTCGAACAAAACTTGTTTTTATTGACAGAGGAACTGTAACTGCCCAAAGGTACATTGAAGAAATTCTGGAAGAACATGTTGTTTTTGCACAATTTGTCAGTAACGAATTCGTTTTCATGCATGACAATGCCCGTCCACATACTGCCAGAATAGTGGCCCAATATTTAGAATAGGTTGGAATAAACGTTATGCGCTGGCCCGCTCGTAGTCCTGACCTTAACCCGATAGAACATGTATGGGACATGTTAGGTAGACGAATCAGAAAACGCCGAGGACAGTTATTCACTATTCAACAACTCCAAAATGCTCTAGAAGAAGAATGGGGTAATATTCCACAAGAGAATATCCAAAACCTATCTAGAGAAATGAATCGACGTTTAGTAGCTATTATAAGAGGTAGAGGAGGTAACACGAGGTACTAACTTTTAAAACTCCTACTTTTTATGTTTTAATTAAAAATAGGCTTAATCTAAAAGTGTATTGTTTATTTATAAAATTTATATATCTTAAACCGATAACGATACAGAGAAGAATAAAACAGCAAAATGTTAAAACTGAATCAAACTGTGCAGAAAAGTAGATTCTGTAACGAGGCTGAAATGAAAATTCGATCTACGCGAGCGTAGCGAGCGTGAGGAACCACGAGTATCGAATTTTCATTCTAACCGAGTAGCAGACTATATTTTCTCCACGACCATCCAGTTCCATATCTGATTCATCCGATTTTTCACTCATTTTTTGACTTGCATTAAAATTTGTCTGAAAATAATTATTACAACGCGGCCATTTTTATCTGACACTGACAGTTTCGAAATTCATGGCAACCTATGTCGTTTATATCAATTACAGAATATTCATTCCGTATCTTGTTATGGAATGAAAATACACGCAAAACGCATAAGAAGCAAGTGTTTCAGAATAAATAATCCAACTCAAGAGCGAGAATTTTTACATTCTATTATCAAAAATGATTGTGGAATTATTGCATTCAGTAATGGTCGTGGAGAAAAACATATCCAGTGTAGTTTATGTTGCAAAATTACTCTACAGAGTGTTACAAACTTAAAGGGAAAAAACATACTTTTTTATTTTCCTGTATATTTCAACATGTAAACTGTATTTTTTTAAATGGAATAGAATTAATTAAATCCGAAATAATTATCTACATTTTGTTAAAAAAAGGTTGAAATCGGACTATGAAAGAAAAAGTTATAATACTTTAAATTTGATCTAAATTTTGGTTGTCCCGAATTTAATGTCGGTATTTGGTCAGTTGAGGGAAGACGATTTTTTAAACTATTTTAGGATGTCCATATCCAGCTTTGATGACCTACACGAACGATTAAAAAATTCGCTTCAAGCGTCAAGACACATTTAGGAGAGAGTGCATCCAGCCTATGGAAATGTTGGCTGTTACAATCAAAATCAGGATTGACCTCCAAAAATATTTTATTCCAGGCACTTCTTGAGCGGTTTCGGTCCTTATATATCTGTACCTGAGAGCTAAACTGTATTAACTCACGAAAATGAAACTTTACAGGAGAGCAGTTTTAAAATTTTTATAAAAATATTAACGCACTGAAAAATGTTTTAAATTCACACATTAAACTTTAGCAGTATTAGTTTAACAGTACTTTAACAGTATTAACTCCATAATACTCTTTTGCTCGTACACGGCTGAGGATATGATACAGTTTAATTCTGTCTAACTTCAAAAGTATAATATGTGTGGCTTAATACTGTTTTCCATGTAAAAGAGCAGGTTGTGTTTAGTAGTATAAAGCTTAATACCGTTTTTTTTCTAAAATGAAGTTAATACAGTTTGGCTCTCAGGTACAGATATAGAACTTGTTTTGTCCCAAATAACCGGCCTTGCTTCCACCAAAGATATAAACATATCCATATCTATATCTACTGCCATTACGAAAAATATGATTTTGATAAAATATACTAAATAAAACAATGTTCCCGCCAATGAACCAAGAAAATGTCGTAAGCGCGGTACATGTGCAAGCACCAGTTAAATCTTAAACTCTACTGGGCATGTCTCTCCGTCAACACGGTAACGGTCGCCGTGAATTGTAGTGGGGGCTCACGGTGACATTGCGGTGGAACGGAACCGTGTACACGGTGCCGGTGCGTGTGAAATGTCACATATGCTGCCTAATCCCTTAACCGTATAAACGGTGCCGTGTAAGTGTGCAACGGGCCTTAAAGTGGCCTGTTACCTTACTTCTGAATTCACATACCCAGGCAACTTTGATTATTATTAGCATATCTTTTCTGCCCAGTTCAGTGTTTCTGCCACTGTCACTGATGTCGCAATAAAAGTCCGGCTAGTTAATTATTGTTTAAAAGTTAATACATTCAAAGTAGTTATAGATGTACAGTTCACTATCAGATTGCGCCGGTCCCTTCTGCGCACGCGCCAGCAGTGTTCAGAATCAAAGCTGTTCAAAACTGTTCATAGCTGTTCATTAGTCGTTCACAGTCGTTTATAGCTGTTTAAAGCTGTTCATTAGTCGTTAAAAACTCTTCATTATTCGTTCAAAGCAACGACTAATTAACAGCTATGAACGACTTTAAACAACTAATAAACAGCTATGAACAGCTTTGAACAGCTAATGAATAGGTTTGAACGACTAATTAACAGCTTTGAACGGTTATTGAACAGCTTTGAACGATTAATTAACAGCTTTGAACGGTTAATGAACAGCTTTGAACGACTAATTAACAGCTTTGAACGGCTAATGAACAGCTTTGAACGACTAATGAATAGCTTTGATCCTGTACACTGCTGACGCATGCGCAAAAGGGACCTGCGCAATCTGATGGTGAACTGTCCATCTATAACCACTTCCCAACATCACTTACCTAATGCAGGATTGTTTAAATAATCGTGACTTATAGTATTGCTCCAGAAAAGGGCGAAATAAGGTGCTGATTCTAGTTTCATTCTAACTGCAAAGTTTTTAATGTAATCCAAAAAAACATTAAAGGTTTCTCTTTTTCCGACGCATGGAACACAACTGTTTTTCTCATTCTCATCTTCTTTTCCGATTCTATCTTCCATTTCCCTATTAAAACCGGTATAATAATAGTCAGTCGGTTGCTTGGAAAATCCAACTTTTGCATAGTTAAAAAGCCCCAACCATGAACAATCTTCTCCATATGCAGTTATGTATTTATTTTCGCTAAAGTTGCTCCACAAAAACGGACACTTGTCAAAGTGAGTGTCAGAAGTATGCCAGCATTTCTTTTTCAGTTCATTCTGAAACATTCCTGTTAAAACTGGAATTAAATTTTGAAATGTATTATATCCCACTTTATTATATCCTAATAATTCAACAGCATCTAACTTCTCGGTAAGATATTTCGATGTTTTCGGGAGTTGTCTATGTAAGTTAAGTCTCGACACACCGTCTAAACCTATAATTAAAATGTTTGGTTTTGTCTTAGTTGAATTGCGAAGTTGAACTTGCTTTCTAAAAGGTACAAATGCAAAATAGTCTTCATAAATTGTTAACTTTTTCTTATTTTTACAAATTACTTTTACAAACTCGGCGTTTACTCGTACAGCTTTAGTCGTTATAGGAATACAGCTTTTACTGTATTTTACCTGCGAGTCTGGTTGGTGCTCGAATGGCTCTTTTCTCCAAATTTTTTTATAGCAGCACTTTAAGTGAGATAACTTTCTAATTCCATAAAAGGGTAAGTATTGCGTTACTAGAAGAAGCGAAGTCAAATCGCTTTCAAATAAGGACGGCAGCCCTTCGTTGCAAAACATTTTCTCAGGCTTCCTAATAAATTTTTTAACACTGGGATCATAAAGGTCCATATCCGGTATTCTGCAACCTAAAATACGTATAATGGATAATGTTTTATGCCTCCGTTGGAATTTGAACCCAGAATCTCTCGAATACCAGTCAAGCGCTCTACCAATTGCTCTACGGAGGCTCTGCAATTTTCTTATCAACTACGGCCATAAAACTTATTAAATTTTTATGATAGTTGTATACAGTTTGGAAACTATTGCGATTTCAAACTGGGGAGGGGTTATTAAGGGGAAGAAACTCACGATCACTGATCATTAAGATTTATTTATCTTTTATCAAAATGCATATTTTTTCAAGTTTGTAAAATTTCCATAAGGTATTAACAATAACCAAGGCTACAGTAGGGATTTTCTTAGTTTCAGTGGAATGGAAAGTATTGTAAGTGTCTCACGATGACAGTCCATTAGGATATTCGGAACTAGTTCTTACCAGATTCCAAATAATTATCAGAAATTTGTTTACTTATCGACGACTGTGTTTGGGTGAATTTTTATGCCTTTAGCATTCAAATCTTTCTTAATAGGCCAATAAGTGGGTACAAAAAAAGACCATTGGCATGCAAAAGGTGAAGGAGTTTTTTTAAATTTATTAATATTATTTACGGCTATAGTCTGATCAAAAATCCAAGTTTTCGACCTTGGGCGTGGTCTGCGTTCGCCGCCATCTTGGATTATATGTACAAGAATTGATATTTTTAACATTATCTCCATAACGGTTTGTCTGACTACAAAATATGAAGAAAATTAAATTTCCTAAATTTCATGCATTTACGATTTTTTTGTACGTCTAACCTATAAAGAGTTACACGAGCCCAAAGATCAAACTTTTTAAAAATGACTAGAAACCTGCCATTTTTTAGCTTAAAAGATAGTTATAGTTGTTCATTTTTTAACAATAGTATTTTTTATATTTCTCCGATATTTTTAATGAAAAAAATACCACATGCAACTTTAAGCCTATTTCCATATTATTAAATTTAAACGCAAGGACAAAATTATTCCATTGTAAGCAGTTAATAGTAGTATAAAAGTCGGTGAAAACACAGTTTCAATCAACCCACTAATGTTGTTCCAGAGAATGTGTATTGCGAAAAAGTCCGACGACGAGTTAAAGGAATACCTTAAATTTGAGCTTTCTCCATTTCCACTGTCCCTTTTCTCAGAAGGTGGAATGCGGAAAGGCACAAAATCCTGGTTGTACTCAGCTTTTGCGCCATGTACAGAAAGCGTCGAACTCGGGCATAACATAATCAATGTTGTGGATGGAGGATACCTTTTACACAAAGTTGTATGGAATCTTAATGATTCTTTTAAGTTAATTTGCCAAAACTATGTTCAGTATGTACAATATCCCTACGGTGCCAATGCAGTAGTTGTTTTTGATCGATATCCGGAAGATGGTCAAAATAGTACAAAGACAACAGAACGACTACGCCGATCGAAAAAACAGAAAACTGTCGATGTCATTTTTGACGAATCAATGTTAGTTCAAGTTTCGCAAGAACGTTTTTTAGCCAATCAAACCAACAAGGTTCGTTTGATTTCGATGCTGACACAAAAATTTAATGAAACTACTATTACAGTTAAACAGACTGAAGAAGACGCTGATGTGACTATTGTGAATACAGCTAGTTCCTTGTGTTCAAAGTTTGATGCAGTTTTCGTCATTGGAGAGGACGTGGATCTTCTGGTTCTCTTATCAGCATTGGCAAACCATTTAGGCAACATTTACTTTCGCAACCCTGGTAGAGGAAAAACTCCTGAAAGGCTGTATTCTGCAAATAGCTTGAAACAGAAAGAAACAGCTGCAAATATTCTCTTTCTTCATGCGTTTAGTGGCTCCGACACAACATCGTCTTTGTTTAACCAAGGAAAAATTAAATTTTTCTCGCTTGTCGAGAAACATGCAAAACTCAATAGCATAATTGACATCTTTAAACAACCTGATGCTACACCAAGAAGCATTGAAGAAGCCTGAGTACTATTTCTTATTGCTTTGTATGGCGGCGATATGGAAAAAGCAACTTTGGAAGAACTCCGCTACAAATTTTTTGTAAGATCATCGAAAAAAAATAAATTTAATCTTGCCTCTCTGCTTCCAACTAGGAACGCTGCAAGGTATCACGCTTTTAGAACATACCATCAAGTTCAGCAGTGGTGTGGAATTCAAAAAAATGTCATAGATTGGGGTTGGATGGAATCTGGTGCAAATGGTCTTTCTCCCGTACCTATACAGAAAGCAGCCCCCGAAGTATTACTGAAAATAATTTCATGCAACTGTAAAAAAGGGTGCAGCGGAGCATGTAGCTGCAAAAAAGCTGGGTTGAATTGCTCTATTATGTGTGGTTTCTGTAACGACGGTCAGCTATGCGACAATACTGCCCAAATTCGCATCGACAACGAGGATGAATACGAGGAACTGTTTCAAATTGAAAGTCAGATTAAACAAAGCACCGAGAGCGACTTAGAAGACGACATTCAGGATGAAGAGGATAAAAATCAACCCGGACCATCTAAAAGAAAGAAAAACTAACAGACGATATAACTCGTACTGAAATATTGTTGATGTACTGTGAGATGATCACACAAGTGCTTTTCTTTTGCCAGGTATTCTAAATTACTTTTTCCACCATGCCGACCACGTGGTATAGGCCTACTGGGGACACCACGTTAAAAAAAAAAAACGCGCCATTTAGCCTTACCTCCTGGGTGGTGTAAAAATAGGCTTAAAGTTGCCTGTGGTATTTTTTTCATTGAAAATATCGGAGAAATATAAAAAAATACTATTGTTAAAAAATGAATAACTAACTATCTTTTAAAGCTAAAAAATGGCAGGTTTCATGTAATTTTTAAAAAGTTTGATATTTGGGCTCGTGTAACTCTTTATAGGTTAAACGTACAAAAAAAACGTAAATACATAAAATTTAGAAAATTTAATTTTCTTTAAATTTGGTATCTTTATATTTTGTCGTCAGACAAACCGTTACGGAGATAATGTTAAAAATATCAATTTTTGTACACATAATCCAAGATGGCGGCGAACGCAGACCACGCCCAAGGTCGAAAAGTTGGATTTTTGATCTGACCCTATCCATAAACATAATAAAAAAATAAAAATAAATCCTCCACCTTTTGCATAGCAAAATGCCCCACTGGCTGGGCTATAATGTTGGAATAAATTATTAAACAGAAAATGGTAGTTTTACTACAAAAAAAGTCCTTTTAATATTTTGTATTGTTTCGGGTAGTAAGTTAATTTTTTGATATTTGCTTCGTTGTTTTAAATTGTGTATAATAAATATTTTTTTTTCAGAAATAATACAACAAAGAAAAAAAAATTAACCAGACAGAGATCTTACAATTAAAATTTATTATTTCCCTTTTCCCAGCCGCCAGCCGAAGCACCTTATATTCGTCCTTGATAAATTCAGCATACAGTGTGTATAAGCAATATGGGCGCATTCATCTGACGAAGCAGTGGCGGAGCTGCTCCCGGTAGCACAACTAAGGTTACCGATACGTTTCGTGAACGTGGTTTCATAATTATTGACGTTTGACTGATGGTTGCCATTGATAATTTGAAATTTGTGAGGTTGTTTTGTTTAAAAAATTTTAGTTTTACTTAATATGTTGTAAAAAAAGCTGAAGAATGGATCTAAGAAATATTCGAGGAAATATTATTATTCAACAAGAAATAACGGAAGTTTTATTTTGATGACAGTATTCCATTTTGTACTGCTCGTCCATAAAACAATACTTGTCGTTCGCCATTACCTGCGCGCCACAAAACATAACCTTAATTTTGTGTATTACTATCGCCATCCTTTTAAAATTTCTTTGTTCTCTATTTACTGCACCGCCTCTACCGATATATAGCGCATTTTAAAAGGGCTACCCAAAATGGCGTCCGCTCCAGAACGTGTTGGCGTTGTAGCGCAATTGTTGCTGTTCATTTAAGTGACGTTTCCGTAACATTTCCACAACTGTTTCGTCCAGCGATGGGCGGATCGGATCTGAGCCGGATCGGTGAGTCGGATCTTAAGAAAGATTTATACTGATGCGACTCTCAAAATAAAATAGACGGATCACGGATCTGACGGATCTATTTGATTTGATTGTCGACCGCTAAGTTCACGTTCGGCGTAGGGGTAGAATTCACTGCTACGGCGCGCGGCGCTACGAGCTGCGATGCGATGGAGAGTGGCACGTGGCTCGTGGCTCGTGGCTCTCGGATCCGTTAAAAGATTTTTTAAAGTCGTTCCGATGCCTGACATGCGGGTCGCAGCGTTGGAAAAGAAAACGAAGCGTGGCGATTTATTACTGTTGTGTTTATTGTATTGTGGGTTGCGTCACTTATTTCTTGATGATTTCATAGAGTCTGGAATGTAAGTTTTTTCTATGAAACCACCATATTAAAGAATCTTCGTATCTTTTAATAAGCGGTTCATTTAAATGTTTGTCCATTTCTGTAATCACTGGGGGTTCTTATTTTTTGAATAATGTTAAATGGCGCTACCGCGTAAGATCGTTTAAAATAATGTTCAATGACACGGATCGTGACTCAGAATAACCGAGCCGAGAACCGATAAGATTTTCTTTATGATTTTTGGGACAAGACCCGGGATCCGGCTCATTGAGTCGGATCTTTGTGCTGATTGGGATTTGGTGACCCGAATCCCAAAATAGATCCGTCTTGCCCACCACTAGTTTCGTCCGATGAATGCGCCCATTGTCCGAAAAAACTTTTTTTACAGGGTGTGTCATGTAACAGTGGCCAATACCAACTTTCTTATTTTAAAACACCCTGCATATTATTTTATTTTTGGATTCTTCAGACAATTTTAGACATATTTCATGCACAATATCCTATACCTATCTTCAACTGTTTCAGAAACATTAAGTGTTTTCAGATTTATTGCAAAAATTAACACACTCAAAAACTAATAAATATAATACTGTTTATTTCTTGATAGTTTAAAAAAAAACATTAAAGTAGGAGATGTTGGAAATGCTTGCCGCGAACGCCTTGGCAACATCCTAATCTTAAATAGAAATTTCTTCTTATGCTACTGAACATCTAGCTCAGGCGTGACCGATCTAATCGCGAGCGTCATTCGTCTTCTTATTTATTAGTTTTTGACTGTGTTGTTAATTTTCTAATCTGAAAACACTTAATATTTCCGAAACAGTTAAAAATAGGTATATGATATTGTACAGGGTTATCTAACCAAGACTAGACAAGGCGATTTTTTGACTTTTCCTGTACTTTTATAAAAAAACTGAAATAGCCATCTTAAGTCATTTTTTCCCGCGAATTCGAATATCGTTAGCAAAAAACAATTGAACATCAAACAAAAGTACTAGGGGTCACTTTGATATTTTTTTAAATGGGATGCCGTATTTTTAATGAGCTTATCCGATTTCTCATATAAATTTTGATCTAAAATGTTGGATTTTTAATTCAAAAACGCCTTTTTTCTTCAGTTTTAAATTCGGAAAATGTTCGTCTACCGTACGATTAATACCTGATAGATGGATACCCGTTTCACCTGTTCACCCTTTAACCTGCTTTAAAGTGTCCGTCAGTTAGACAAAATAATCAAGTGTCAAATTTCTATATATTTTTCACGAATTAATTACAAATTTAGTAGTTTTTGCAAATCTTTTTGCTTGCTTACGTATAAAAAAAGTATGACATATTAGAAAAAACTATAAACTAAAGTAAATAACTTTAATCAAACAAGATAAATTTGTAATTAATTCGTGAAAAATATATAGAAATTTGACACTTGATTATTTTGTCTAACTGACGGACGCTTTAAAGCAGGTTAAAGGGTGAACAGGTGAAACGGGTATCCATCTATCAGGTATTAATCGTACGGTAGACGAACATTTTCCGAATTTAAAACTGAAGAAAAAAGGCGTTTTTGAATTAAAAATCCAACATTTTAGATCAAAATTTATATGAGAAATCGGATAAGCTCATTAAAAATACGGCATCCCAATTAAAAAAATATCAAAGTGACCCCTAGTACTTTTGTTTGATGTTCAATTGTTTTTTGCTGAAGATATTCGAATTCGCGGGAGAAAATGACTTAAGATGGCTATTTCAGTTTTTTTATAAAAGTACAGGTAAAGTCAAAAAATCGCCTTGTCTAGTCTTGGTTGGATAACCCTGTACATGAAATATGTCTAACATTTTCTGAAGAATCCAAAAATTAAATAATATACAGAGTGTTGCATTTAAAATAAGAAATTTGGTATTGGCCTCTGTTACATGACACACCCGGTATAAAAAGATTTTATTGAAAAAAATGCTCAATTAGAAATACCAATCGACTTTTCCGAGCGTTTTTTCGGACACACCCCCATGTATTTATTATCGAATTTATTCCATTTAGCTGATACCTACATACTGTATATTGATGAGACAATAGTGCCTAATTTTAATAATATTATATTTTAAAACAAACCTGGAGTGTTAACAAGATATCCATTAAGATGGTGGTTTTCCTTAGGTAAATCAGGAAAATGAGACCACTCAGCTATTCTGTTAAATAAATACAATGACAGCTCTTCAAAATAATAAAGGCCATAAATCATTCCAAACCATATTGCTATAGCTATCCAAAAGTAGTTTATTTTCCATTTCCTGTTTTTTTTCGTTTGTTTTCCTTTATTATTAGTTTTCAATAAAGACATATACGAATAGGAGTGGGTGTCTACGAAATTAGGCCCCAAAATATGCCTCCTATTGGCAACATATTTCCCCAATTTGAGAGATTTCATCGTTATTGATAACTTTAGTAAAAAAATTGCATGTAAGACGTATTTAACAAAATCTCTGTAGAGCACAAATGAAATTTGGTTTAACTTCAAATTTTTTTTGGTTATAGAATATTTTGACAATTTAATATTCTACTGTCTGTCATATCAATTTTATTAGTACCTACATGTGGCTACTTTGTGGCTATCAAGGGGTCGATACCTAAAAACCTTCCTTATTAAAAAGCACACTTGAATAAATTAGGCTATTTTTTTAACAAGCGTCTACACTGAGAAAAATGCCTTCTATTCTTCATAAGAATTCACGTAGGTACTCTTTATACAGCTGCTTAATACTTTATGTGACAAGAAAGCGCTTTCCTACTGTAAGACAACGAAAATTGCTAGACCGTTGTGTAATGATAATATCCCGGTAATTTACCCAATAAGAATTAGAATGGTTTATAGCCATTATTGCTCTAAATAATCACTATAATTATCAAGCTCTATTGAGATGCAATCTGGTTTTATCAACGAATTAATAATACAAAGGCGGTTATGCATAAACCGCCTAACAAAATTTGCAATGAAAGTCGATCATTTTGAGAACCCACAAATGACTCCATGTTTGTTTTGGTGGTTGACAGCACAGAAAAATAAAGGGTTTATTGTTGACAGGTCGAGCTGTGATTTCTGCTTTCTTTGCTGTTTTTGAGTTAATTTGCATTTTAATTAGTTAAGAACCATATTTAACGAATTCTAGTAAACTTAATTACTTTATTGTGACAGTGGACTATACTTTTAGCGCTGGACAGCGATTAAAACATTTTTATTAGGTGATGGTGTTACGTGGTAATTAATTAGCTTTAAAGGTGGATTCATAGTCGCCGTAACGTAAGCCGTAAGACGTAAGGTTAAGCAGTAAGAAAAATAAACATATGATTATAAATACATGCATTCATAGTCGCCGTAACGTAAGACGTAAGCCGTAAGCCGTAACACGAAATGGTTTATTTCCATTTCTTACGTCTTACGTCTTAAGTTTCGGTCGGGATCGGCCTTACTCGTGCATACCCGGCCGTCATGACCAACTTTGAATGACAGTCGACGGGACGGGAGGGAGCTGGGAGATTTCCTTTGTTTATTTTTGGTGATTTCATTTTAACGCCATTTTGCTTTTTTGTCTAGCGTATTTGCATTTTCCAGTTTTGTTATTACAGTAATATTATGATATATTAACGGTTAAAATGAGTGAGGTAGTTGAGGAACAACAAAAAATCATAACCTACAATTTTGAAATTTCTTACGTCTTAACTTTTGACTATGAATGGTATGTTTTCTCTTACGTCTTAACTCTTACGGCTTACGTCTTACGGCTTACGTTACGGCGACTATGAATCCACCTTTAAGTATGGTTAGTTGTGCAGCTGGTGGGTGCTCCCAAACGCTAAAGAATAAAAAACTGGGCATAACATTTTATCGGCAAGTTTATGTTTAGATATATAAACTTTTTTAATCTGTAGAAAAAAAAATGTTATTTTAATTTTATATCAAAATACACATAACCTCGCATGAGTCTCACGTCATTCATGGCCTCATGGGCGTTCGTCTTATAAAACCAGAAAAATTTAAATAACAAAAATATTTACCTATGTAAATATAATATCACAATTTCAACAATAATTTTATAGCAAACGGGAAAAAAATGTGCAACAATTGAATAACTTTTTACATAAATTTTAATATAAAATTAAAATTTAAAATAAACAATACTTTTAGTAAAAACAATTTAAACCTAAATCAAAATTTAAAATATTACAGAGGATTTACAACATTTGGTCTCAGTTTTCAGAACCCTTGGGAGTAAAATTTTAGAAAAGCAAATAAAAAATACTTTTTTAGTGTTCCAAATAATTACCTAAGAAAAAAGGCATGGTTGAAAATTGTAAACCGAAGTGATTGGGATCCTACACGAAATAGCATTTTTTGCTCGGAGCATTTTTCTGAAGATTGCTTTGACATAACTACAAGATTAAAAGTTAGATTGGTCCCAACTGCAGTGCCTACTTTTGAAGTAGCCAGGTTAAAAAATGTAAGTTTTGAAACTATTGTATCCATTACATAATATATTGGAAAATATGTAGGTGTAGGTACTTAAGAATATGAATACAAATAATTCTGCATTATTTATGCTTCTGAGGAAGCTGCTTTGTCACTCTTCCATAAATTATTTATTGAGAAAAGTTTTTAGATGTTTTATTGGTTTAATCTATATTTAAAATTTTAAAGCCATGGATAAAGAATGTAATAAAATATGGGAGTGTAGGTACGATAAACAAAAAATTCATATTTAAAGGTTAAAGACAATGATGTTTCTAGAATGATAGAAACGTTTTTCCAATATTCACCTGAGGACGACTGGAGATACCAGTGATTAAAAAAAATTAATTCAAAGCAAGTCCCAAACCTTCTGTTATTCAAAGAAATTCATATCAAAATATAAATCATTTTTTACAAAGAGAGGTAGTAGTCTATAGGTTTCAGTATTTTAATTACGTTAGGTATAGGTACTTTTGTGTCATTTAGTAAAGGTGACAAACAGATAATTAAAAAACTTATATTTTTGGCAGGTACGTTTCTATGCAATATCTTATAAGACACCATGTCCAAATCTGCCTGAGGATAATAATCCTATTGTGAATCTAACTGAAACACCTTCTGGTTACAACATATATTGGACATGGCTCTTCCAGGAAATTTTACTATCCAACAACACACCTAGTAGTATATTTCTTTAATCTTATATGACAATCATTAATGGTTACGGTTTCCGGATTCTCAAAAGTGTATCGGTTAGTCTTAACCAAGGTGATGCCGGTCTTTGATTTATTTAATATTAGTTTATATTTAGAAAACCAATTATTTACTTCAATCATAAATTATTGTTATATATGCTGCTCGAGAAGCTCAAGGTCTTTACATGGCAATAAAATGTTCGTATCATCTGCATAGTTTGTCATTTGACAATTTTCTTGTATACTGTTATTATTCTTCTTTTTCTTTTTGTATATTCTTACTTTGTTAATTTTGTAAACAACAGAAATAAATTTGTATTTGTCTACTTACTTTATTACTCATTAGTTTGGCAGCATGTCATAATATGAATTTGACAAAATTTTAACCTAGATTTGGTTAGATATATTGAAATATTGTAAAATCTGATAATTTAAATAAATTGAAATAAAATAAATCAATAAATAAATAAATATATCATCCCCATATCATTGTGATCTAAACCAAGCCCTACGTTTTTTAATCCAAGCCCTCTTTAATGCAAATAATTTTAGCTCGCACGGTACTAGCCTGTTCATAAAGGCACTCCTATTGACAGATGGGATGGGCGGGGGGGGGGGTCTCCGGGATGAGATCCACCTCAGGTGGAATTTGAGGTTGATTTTGTTTGTTGAATTTTGATTGTTGAAATTGATTTCCATATTTATAATCAATAATGGTACAATTTATAAAAGTAGAGTTTGCTTTGTGTCGGGGTGTAAGACAGGATCTTCTTCAGAGAGGAAACGCAAACAAAACTTATTATTTTGATAGTTTATCAATGGATATTCCTCCAGTATACATCGGCTAATTCAGTCGAACATAATTACTTAAAATATATTTTTTATACTATTTTTGTGTTTTTTTATGTACTCATATTCTAATAATAAAATAAGATTATTATAGTTGTTTAGTTGCTCACTTTAAAAAAACCCTCTAGCTAGAATGTTTAATACCCTGTATTTTAAAAACCAAGCATCGTTGGAACTTTTATACAGGCGGAGTTTACTAATAAGTATAGCAAAGTAAGTGTAAATTTATATAAAAGTCCTTATTTGTTCCTTAAAAAACTAATTTAAATTAAAATAGTTATCGCGTCCATATGAATCCATTTATTTAATAACCCACCTCAAACACGAGCGCCGTCGTACGGCGACTCGTAAAGCTGAATTACCGATGCTAATTTGGGACCGAATCCAATGCATTGCGATCGGCCTCCTACCTCAAGTCCTCCATAGCTGTGACCTACGTAGTTCACGAGTTAAACGTCAAAATTCCACCTGCTTTTTTTAATGAATAGGCCTACATTCTGGTTCACTTACCCCTCCTAAAATCCTAAAAAGTCTTGGGCAAGATCGTCTTTATACTATTTCAAAGAGCTTTCTTATTTTTGTTAACCTGGAGAAATCGTTCTATTAAATTTCTATATTACATTTTATTGCTAACACTGCCAGATTATAAACATTTCAAATATAAAATATTTATTTTCCCTTGCATGACAAAAATGAAACAGCCTGTTTATATTCATACACATTTATTTGGTTTTTACATTTAATTTCTATTTCCAAATATACCATCAATTTGGCATTTTTAACAAACGATTTTTTATCTACTCTATCATACCTAAGTATATTGACTATTAATGTGTAAATCGAATGAATGTTCATCAAATTGATTGTACATGAGGCACAAAAATATCATTTGTAAAATTTACAACTAATTTATCTTTATTTCTGGAATACATAGAATAAACAGGTATTTGAATTAGAATTAGGTACAGACTTGTGACAGTGGTCCTCAGAAGTAGAAAGGAAGCGTATTTGCTAATAAAGTCGGACTTTTGTGATATGTATAATATGATTGACAGAATAGGCAGTTTTCATCAAAAAGTGTGTAGTACCTAACTAATATGCTTAACCGAAAATGTTAAGTGCGCTTTTGAAGTTCAAATGATAAAAATGATCTTTTAAACCAGTGTTGCCAGTTGGGTAAAGATAAAAAGCGCTACCCTAGTGTGGAAAAGCGCTACTTTGGCGCTACTGTCTATTAAAATAATCGACTAATTTTTTTTAAAGAATAAGATTTTAAAAAATATTTTAATAATATAAAAAATAAATTATAAAAATAATAAAACTGTGGGACAAAACTAATGGATATAATAATTTTCTCATGGATATAAATGAATTTAAAAGAACTTGCTCTAAGAAAAAAACACTTTTGGACTAACAACAGAAACAATGAAAACTAAAAATAAATCAGTGGTTTTTAATGATTTTTTAGGTTTATTGCCGATATTTAAATATTTTTCTACGATCCAAAAAGACTTTTCTAGGTTTTCTTGCAAAGTGCGGTTACGTTCTTATTGAGTCCAAAAGGCGCTATTCTCACGCCTTTTCTGGCAACATTGGTAAAAACTAGAGCAGACTCTCTTATATACAGTATGTCTGTAAAAGTTCTCTACAAATCAAAAACTTTTTAATTTTTAAATAAACTAAAACAGTTACCTTTAATAAGAAGTTTTGCTTTTTAAGAAAATAACTAGCTTATTAAAACGTACGATGCCATCTACAGCGTGTCCAGAGAAGTTCTAGACATATGGGAATTTTCTTTATTGTTGATTTTACGAAAAAAATGTTATTCTTTATAAAAAGTTCTGCTTGATGTGCAAATATTATTGACATATCAAATCTTAATATATCATGTACAGGGCGGCAAAAAAATATAAAAACACAGAATTACGTTAAGAGGGAGGGAGGCCTTTGCAAAATATTTTTTTATTTTATTTTTTTTATTTTTACCTGCAACAATTTCGCAACAACTATGTGCAATAATATAGTAACGAATATTGACATGTTAGTCAAAACTCATTTAATATTTTTCGACTTATAAGGCACCCATTCGCGTTCAGTCGGCCGGCGGTATTTTGCCGGAGAGATAATTGCCGGGCTGCCGGTACTCACTACACACACGAGTCGCGTTCTGCCGGCGGCCTGTCGTTTGTTAAAACTTAACGTGTGTAGTAGTTTACCGGCCGGCATTGGACTGCAGGCCATGTCATGTCATGTAGACATCCATTTAACCTTGTCTTTTCAGAACTGTCAGCTCCAGTTCACATTTAAAACTTTTTAAACTTTAATTTCTAATTAAGTAATGTCGAGAGCCAAGATTTACAAATGTATATACATACATTCGAAACATGTAGATAATTTACCATTTATTAAAACTTTATTTTAATATACCAGTAGAGGAAAACTTTAAGTGTCTTATTTCTCTCCTTTCTAAAATTTTATAGTTTTTATTCAGTAACGCCGAACAAAATCGCAAACCAACCCACCTTCATCAAGAATTTTATTGAGTTGTACCGCAAACATAAATATTTGTGGAAAATAAAAGACTCTTCATATATGCTAATAGGGCTTTGCGAATTAAAGCATAATATGAAGAATTACTTTTACTATATAAAACAGTAGATGTCGAAGCAACTTTAGACTCGGTGAAACATAAGATAAATAATATGAAAAGTGCGTTCAGAAAATAACTGAAAAAGGCATTACGGTGTCCTTTCTTGTAATATACGGTTTCAATAAATACTCGAAACAATGATCATTCATCCTAATAAAGTTTTTAAATCACTTGCACTCGATTGCCTCAGTTCTCGTACAAACTTCATGTGGGAGAAAGTGCAACGTCTTTTTAGCCAGTCTTTCATCCAAATTGTTTTTCTTTTCCTTTTTCTTTGTTCATGTGAAATAACAACAATTGCCGCAGCGCACTGTTTTTGCGACATGTTTGACCTGTCGAAAATAACTGCGTGTGTATAGTGAAATAACAAAAACTGAAGGCCGCTATCGAATCCGGCAGAAATCATCCGGCCGTAATCGGTGAATAAAACTGTACGTGTAGTTTGACTTTCGATAGCGGCCGGCCGGTCAGGACGGACAGTCCACGGACTGACGGCCGACTGAACGTGAATAGGTACCTTTCAGGAGATTTTTTGATGGTACCCTGTAAATTAAAATATTTTAAAGAAAAATTGTATCTGACCGCGTTTTGTAGTCCTTAGTAAAATGTTCTTATAAAAATTTGCTCTAAAATAAAAATCGAGGGTACTTTCCTTTTAACGTAATTCTGTGTTTCTATATTTTTTTGCCACCCTGTACATGATATATTAAAATTTGATATGTCAATATTATTTGCGCATCAAGCAGAACTTTTTATAAAGAATAACTTTTTTTCGTAAAATCAACAATAAAGAAAATTCCCATATGTCTAGAACTTCTCTGGACACGCTGTATATGTCTGTCGAACTATTATATTAAGGTGGTAGTATCAACATGCTTGCCAACCTATGTTATGTTATTTCGCGTAGATTAATTTATTATTTCTAGCTATAACACAAAATTTAAATAAAATCAATATTGGCTGCATATGTGGAAATCCATAGTTATGGGATACAGTAAAACAAAGTTGAACTTGTAAATTTCCACTATATTAACTAGAAAAATGACATGTTTCGCTAACACTGTAGCTTCATCAGATGACAATGATTTAATAAAGGTGAAAAATAAAAATTGGGGTGCATAAAATTAAATTAGATGTAAATAAAACAGTGGAACAATAGCGGGAAAATCCAACAGAAGGTTTAAAAATTAAATTAAATTAGGTACAATATGGGTAATTTACAATCTTAACTTACAGTCTTAACAACAGAACAAATTTAACAAAGGTAAATTATTTAAATCTAATGGATCAATAAGTAACAGGTTCGTATTTTTAAGCTTATTTATTTCCATAGATTCTAACAAATTTAGTTTTAAGCCTTTGTTTTCTTATGTAAGATTTTAAAGGAAAGATCGAAATTATGGTGATAATCAAACAAATGATTAGCATATTTTAAGTCTGTTTTATTTTTTAGAAATCTATTATAATGTTCCTGTATTCTTTTGTCAAAATGTCTACCCGTTTGGCCAATGTATGTTTTAGAACAATCTTTGCATTTTAATTTATAGACGCCTGATTTTTTGTTTTTATCGCTTTTAGTTTTATTGTTTTTGATAAATTTACTTAAAGAGTTATTAGTTTTGTTAACAAATTTATATCAAGTTCGTTAAGTAATTGGCAATTTTCATAACAAACTTGATATAACTTTGTGTTACAAAACTATTAACTCTTTAAGTAAATTTATCAAAAACAATAAAACTAAAAGCGATGAAAACAGAAAATCAGGCGTCTATAAATTAAAATGCAAAGATTGTTCTAAAACATACATTGGCCAAACGGGTAGACATTTTGACATAAGAATACAGGAACATTATAAGAAATTTCTAAAAAATAAAACAGACTCAAACTATGCTAATCATTTACTTGATTATCACTTATAATCTCCCTAGCAGCAGAATTATTACCGATAATTTTTTTCAAGGTCACGAATGGTTTCGTTAATAGAAAATTTTCTATCAACAAAAACATGAGTGAAACCGAGAAAAAAATTATCGGGAATTAATTCTGCTGCGTGGGAGATTCGGTAAGAAAATTTCATAAAGTGGAGTTTCTTTTAATATGATGAGATGATGAGAACTACGACCTATTCTCAATAAAAATTATAAGTTAGCAACAAAATGTATTTTGATTTTATTCTGAGTGACGTTTGCCATAAAAAATAAAGCACTTCATTTTTGACAGAAAAATTATCACTTAATAATTTTATTAGGTTAATAGGCTATAGACTATCGCGATAGTCTCCCGTCGCTATAAGCAACGCAAACAAAAAGGAGCCTTCTAATTGGTTGAAAATAAATTTATGAAATTTTCAACATAATTTCGATTCTTCCTTTAAAATCTTTTATATAGAAAACAAAGGCTTAAAACTAAATTTGTTAGAATCTATGGAAATAAATAAACTTAAAAATACGGACCTGTTACTTAATGATCAGTTAGATTTAATTAATTCACCTTTGTTCAATAATTTAATTTTATTGCACCCCAATTTTTATTTTTCACCTTTATTAAATCATTGTCATCTGACGAAGCTAAAGTGGTAGAGAAACATGTCATTTTTCTAGTTAATATAGTGGAAAGTTACAAGTTCAACTTTCTTTTACTGTATCCCATAATACTATAATAATTAAAATATTAAATAAATATCAAGGAATTTCATAAATTATTTTAGGCGAATTGTGTCGCGAAAAATATCTTAAAATTTTTTTTACTTTATTATCTCATTGTTCTTTCACTATACAATTCTTCCAAAATTAGCAATAAAATAAATTGATATTTTTGTAAAATGCCAGATATTATCTAAATATTGTGCCGACGATATTGATTTTCTTTAAATGTTAGTTATTAAAATAATAAACTAGAAAAACAACACGAAATAGGTTGGCAATAGATTAAAAATGACTTTGAGAATTCCACCTTAATTTGGCTGTGAGGGAAAAATTAAAGGGTAGTTTCTACTCTCTTAAGTAAATGTTGGTTTTTGTATTATACATATATCGCCATTTTTAATAAATTAGTGGAGATATTATTTTTTTGAAACTGCAATTATTATTTTTGGAAAAAAAATCCATTTGTAGAGAACAATAACAGACGCTAGTGCGTTGTAAACAACAGTAGTTATAAAAAGGGCCGATCGCTATGTTGGTTAGGGTTACTATACTACCCAATCGATTTCTGAAAGTAGGTACTCGATTCCCAAGTATTCGATTCTTGGAAATACCCGATTCTGCACCATACTGGAGTGTATAACTCACCCGTCTATATCCGTCCCATCAATAAATCCTTATATCAGAGTACAAATATCAAGCATATAGTTCACTTTGTTATTAATTTAAAAAAAGGAACAACAGTTTCCAGGGTGACAAGCAAAACTTAGAGGAAACAATGTCGCTCACACTGTTCCGATGCCATTGCCGTCGATCGAATTAAGAAATCAATGAGCAGAAAGGTAACTTCAGCAGAGTGTATCATATTGTCACTGGAATACAGTCAAATGCATAAATTTTACGGCTATTTTTTGCCTTGATATCAATTTAAGGGACAATAACATCAATCTATCATATATTTTTTTGATGTTCGGCTTGTATTAAAATTGAAAACGACCTGTTCTGTCGATCTCCCTGTTCAATTTGGTTTATTCTTTTTATATTTAATTATTTTGATGCGCTGCTTATCTTAATAAGTACATTGGCAGTCCCAGGGGAAGCGGGAGGGGGGGGGGATAGCCCCCTTCCTATTATCATATTTAACCCAAAATACTATTTTGGTATAAAATAAACATTAAATCAAATATTTAGAAGATGATATAATGTCTGCGAAAATAATTAAATAACGAAAATATTGTGGCATATCGGACAAGTGTGTAACTATTTTTTATATTGGAATACACAGGGATCCAAGTTCAATGGATACCCTGGGGCGGGTAGACCACGACGGCCGTTTCGTCCTTGTTAGGACTCGACGGGCAGCCATAACCCAAGCAATTCCAAGAACGACGGAAAAATGTACTAAAAGCCTCCCTGTAGAATCAAGGCGGCCCTCAATACACCCTAGCGCCATCCCACGGAACCAACTCCAATATAGAAGATAGTTACACTGGTAATAACGAAAGGTAGACAACTAAATAAACTACGAAGTGCATCACAATCCAGTATAGGGAACGCTATTTGCGTTTGCGTTTTCACCGAAAACATCTGCTATTTTGCAGACCAGAAAACAGATCAACGCTGGCACCCACCAGAATGCGCGCAATCCGCTTGAGTTTTGATTGATGTGAAGATGATCATCTTCTAAACATTTTTATGGCTCAAAACTCAAGCAGATTGCGCGCATTCTGGTGGGTGCCAGCGTTGATCTGTTTTCTGGTCTGCAAAATAGCAGATGTTTTCGGTGAAAACGCAAACGCAAATAGCGTTCCCTATACTGGATTGTGATGCACTTCGTAGTTTATTTAGTTGTCTGCCTTTCGTTATTACCAGTGTAACTATCTTTTATATTGGAGTTGGTTCCGTGGGATGGCGCTAAGGTGTATTGAGGGCCGCCTTGATTCTACAGGGAGGCTTTTAGTACATTTTTCCGTCGTTCTTGGAATTGCTTGGGTTATGGCTGCCCGTCGAGTCCTAACAAGGACGAAACGGCCGTCGTGGTCTACCCGCCCCAGGGTATCCATTGAACATGGATCCCTGTGTATTCCAATATAAAAAATAGTTACACACTTGTCCGATATGCCACAATATTTTCGTTCTTTAATTAAATCAAATATTAATATTCGTTATACGATCATCACTCCAAAATTTATGATTTTTTTCAGGAATGATGAATTTTGGGGCATAAATTATTAATCTAGAAACGACTTTAATGTAATACATTCATAGAGAAAAGAAAGCATAAAGTCTTTCTCCACAATATTTAATTAGAAAAACTAGGCGAACCTAGAATAATTCATAATTCAATTCGACATATTTCGAGTGTAGAAACACTCATAATCAGGAAAACAAAGTAAATAGTACAATGCTGATATTGTTAGCAATAGAAAAAATAAAAGTGATAAAAGTGGGATTGAGCCGTAATGGAGCTTTTAAAGATGTACAAGAGGTGTCAAAATTGAATAGTCAAAAGACAGACAATCAAGACTTCAGCATACTGGAAAGACAAGGGTTAGTGCAAAGGCCTTGGGCAGAAAAATGAAGAGAGTAAAAGACAAATAAGGGAGTTTTATCACACTTTGTAGAAATCATTTATGAAGTATAGTGAAAAATCTTAAGTTTTATTTATCTTTGTCAGGGATATGTAAAGGTATTAAAATAAGAGGAAAAAAAAAGAAAAAGATATTTTAAAACAAAACCTTTTTTTTAAATTTTTTAAAACTTAATTTTGCACTCAATGTGTACGCTTTGACTCCTGCCGGGGTAACTGACCGTAAAAAGCCTGGTAGCCCAACAGTATTTTACTTAAAGCTAAATGAATTATATTAATTATATTATGAAAAATGTTTTTCTTTTTCTTTCCCTCTTATTTTAATACCTTTACATGTCCCTGACAAAGATAAATAAAACTTAAGATTTTTCACTATACTACATAAATGATTTCTACAAAGTCTGATAAAACTCCCTAATTTTTCTTTTACTATCTTCATTTTTCTGCCCAAGACAGGGCCTTTGCACTAACCCTTGTCTTTCCCGTATGCTGAAGTTTGATTGTCGGTCTTTTGACTATTCAATTTTTACACCTATTGTACATCTTTGCTCCATTACGGCTCAATCCCACTTTTATTTTCTTTATTGCTAACTATATCAGCATTGTACTATTTACTTTGTTTTCCTGATGATGAGTGTTTCTACACTCGAAACATGTCGAATTGAATTATGAATTATTCTAGGTTCGCCTAGTTTTTCTAATTAATTATTGTGAAGAAAGACCTTGTGCTTTTCTTTTTTCTATACATTTAACTCCACTTTGAGTATGGACTACTTCTTCAAAATTAATACATTTAGTTTTTTAAATAAATATTTTAACAGAATAAACAATAAAATCTGTATTTTATTTGAAATGTCAACGTGGAAGACGTTTAAATATCATTGTGTAACAAAAGAAAAGGGGGGATTAATTTGCAATAACAGGAAAAATTGGAGAATGCTGCGGCGGTGACATAGCCCATTAAAAAATAGCAGTTTAAGAAGGAATATCTCAAAAACTAAGCGTTTCCGGCGAACATTGTTTGTAGATTCGTAATCTACACCCCAAAATTCATTATTCCTGAAAAATTCGTCAATTTTAGCGTGGTGAGCTTATAATAACTTTACCAATTTTTTTATAACACGTTACCCCAACGATTAGGCCTACTCAACACCTACCAAACCGCCCCCCACCCCTCCTTTAAAAAAAAGCTGCGACTGCCACTGATAAGTAGACGGAAATTTTTAACTGTCATATCCGGCGTGGACGTTTTTACTAGAATTTCACAAAAGAAGCTTAATTAATGGGGCCCAGGCATAAAAGTATTTTGGATCAATAAAGGTTTTCCAAAAATTTCTTGAACTATAGTTAAGCGTGGTGTTCCAACTTCGATGCTCACCTTTGGGATATCGATCGGTTGTTATAAGAGTTAGAAAGACGGTTAAGTTAGAAAAGCTTGTGGATTACATTACTTTACAAAGTGTTTGTTTGAAATTATATAAAATATAAATACATGGTCTTCACATTAAAGGAAAAAACTGGAAATTTGTAAATTAACAAAAATATATATAAAAAAAATTGCGTCCAATTTTTTTAAATAAATTTTTGAAATGCATATGGGCCTAGAATTTTACCCTAAACAACCTTTTCTTGATATTTCGTCACCTAACTGTACTTTTTGTTAATTCACATTTTTTAAAAATTTGTCGCTATAACTGGGTTGGTTGGAGATTATCGAACATGCAGAACCGATCGCCCGAAATTTGTTTTTCAGTATTAATATAATGTTTTCCAATATGTTGCGAACTTCGGTTACGATCACTTCAACGGTTAGGTTCCTTCTGTAGCTAATTACAAGATTTCAAATTTTGAGCTTTCTGCATTGTCCTCATAAATAAATGCTATAATTTTTATCAATTCCATGTGAGGCTTACTACATAAATTCAAATTTGGCGTCACAATTTAAACTTTCATAAGTGTCTATCTTTATAACCGCTATCTAATTTAGTTCCATTTATGGCTATAATTACATACCTAGCAGCTGTACCGGTTAGAACTGGTGATGGTAATTTGGTTGATGAAACTGTGTTGCCCGATGTAAGTGAAAGAGTGGATCATGACTTTTTTGCTCATTAGTTTTTGCTTACCTACACTAAACTTTTTCTCTACTTTCCAGAACAGGTTAATAGACTAAAATTTTTTTTTGCATTTTTAATAAAATAATAATAGTAGGTATTAAATAGCCTGTGTGGCTGAGTTTGAATAAAAAAGTGTCCAAATGCGTTTTTTTAGGTTTCTGCTTGCAAAATTTACTCTTATTTGGTTCTTTAACAAAATAAACGCATAGAATAACAATGATATTACTTTTAAATATACAAAGCATTAAAATTATGTAAAAGTTATAAAATATTAAATATTATAATTAATAATGATTTAATAAAGACCATTAAATTTTCATTTTCTGAAAAATCAATATTAAATTAAACTGACGAATTATATTATGTAAAAAAATAAATTAGTAGAAATAGTACAAAAATCCCATTGAGACGACTTAATTTTTAGGGCTGTCTTAAACATTATCCGTGTGCAATGAAGCTTGATGACTTCGCCTACGTCCTTATTGGAGTGTGAAGGTTGAGCTCTTTATTTTGGACAAGAATAGACTTTCAGATATTGGGGATATACTTGGTTTACTAAATGTATGGGTATCTTAACATAGTATAAAACAAAGTCGCTATCCTGTCTTATGGGCTTAAATCTTTAAAACTACGCAACGGATTTTGAAGCGGTTTTTTTAATAGATAGAGTGATTCAAGAGGCAGGGTTTTATGTATAATTAGCGACCCGCCCCGGCTTCGCACGGGTGCAATTTCAGAAAGTGGCATGCCGGGTACTAATATATCGGGTTTGTTCGGGTTTGTATTTATACCAGCGGGCTGCAACGCAGGCCGAGTACACGCTAGTTTTAATATATAAAAACTGCTTCTTTGCATTTGCGTTTTCCCCAGTGCTGTTCCGTGTCCAGAACCTTGGCTCCGGAACACTGTACCTATATTATGTTGGTTGATCCATACATATTCCGCTATATCTGGTGTCGAAGTTTCACCTCTTTGGGTATGTTTCAGATGTTCATTAACTTGTACGGAGAGAGGTATTTTTGTTTCTCCAACGCAGGATTTGCTACACTCGCAAGGAATTTGATAAATGCAATTTTTTGTGTTTCCATTACTACTGATGGGTTTAATTTTTGTAAGAAAGGTTTTAAGCGTATTTCCGGATTTGAAAACTGATTTTATATTATGGCTTTTGGTTATCCTTTTAATATTTTCAGAAATCCCCTTAACATAAGGTAGGAGGTACTTGTTCCTCTTTCGTTTCTGTAATAGTTATGACTGCGATTTTTATGTTTTAAGATGATATTAGTTATAAAGGTTTCAGGTTTAATCTTGGCAGTGTCAATTGCGCGTGACTCAAACCATTCCATGTAGGTACAGGTTGGCCACTACCGAAGAAAGAGATGAACCCATTAGAAGACCGTCATCCTGGGCATAAAACCTATCGTTTACTTGAAAGTAGCAACTAAGTGGACAACACTGCTTCAATAGTTCGATTACCCCACACGTCATAGATAATCAAAAATGCAAAGCATTGGCGTCGGTGTAATTAATTTTGAAACTGCATGGTTGTAACGTTTTATAAACTTGGACAGATGAACATAAAAATGCCTAGTCAGTTGCCTGAAGTTGAAAAGGCTCAAATTGTATCAAGAATCGAAAAAGGATGGTCAATCCGTGCTGTAGCGCAGTCGTATAATAGAAATAAAAAAAGTATATTGAAAATTAAGCAACGCTGGGAACAAGAAGAACCCCTAAAGAGGAAAATTGGTCACGTCGTCCCAAACGTTCCAACTCTGAACAGGATGCTGCTTTTTTGGGATATTTAAGAAATAATACATTTGCAACTGCAAGGGATACTGTTATTGATACAGCATTTCCTGCCTTCCAACCTACCGCCAGCAGGAGATTCAAGGAATCTAAACTAAAATGTCGCCCAGCTGCGAAAAAATGTTTCTCACCGAAGAACAGCGACAATCAAGGATTATTTTTGGATCAATTTTGGAACAGGCTCATTTTTACTAATAAAAAGACGTTCCAGTCGACTTATTACGGACAAATTCGTGTGTACCGTCCTAACAATACCAGGTTTGAAGAGCGATATACTAACCCCCTCACTTCTAGACATGGGCGTATTTCTGTAAATGTATGGGGCTGGATAAGTGTCCATGGACATGGTCTTTGCTGGCGAATATTTAGAAAACAAATTATTACCATCTGCTGAGCAAATATATCCCAAAAATACTTTCATATTTCAACAAGAAAATTGTCCAGTCCACACTGCCAATGCTGTAACCCACTGGTTTCAAACCCATAATGTGGAAGTACTGCCTTGGTCGCTAATAGTCCCAATAATAATCCAATTGAAAATATTTGGGGTATAATCGTAAAAAATATATATAATCGAAATTTTTGGCCACAAAATTTGGAAGATTTATGGGAAATAATACATGCATGCTGGGAAGAGCTTGATCCAAATATTGTATCAAATATAATTTAGTCAATTCTGAATAGACTGGCTCAAGTACAGTAGAGCTTCGCTAATCCGGATTAATAAAAACCAAGGCAATCTGGATTAGTGAAACATCCGGATTATTGGAATATTTTTAAAAGCTATAAAAATGCACCAAATACACATTGTTGTAGCATTTATTAACACAAAAAATTTAAACATTTACTAACACATAAAAAATAAAAGAAAAAGAACACCCACACGCAGTTCTTACACCTACCGACATAACAACGACAACGAAAAAGTTACATGAAATTATCGAAGAACACAGTATCCGGACTATGGAATACATAAAATACATAAGAAATCCGGATTATAGAATACATAATGTAAACCTGACTGTGAAAATAAATAATGAAATGTTAAAAAAAGTAACTGAATATAAATATCTAGGACTGGTCTTGTCAGATAAATTGAGTTGGAAATCTCATATTCAGAAAGTCATTAAAAAGATTGTGCCAATGATAGGAGCGGTAAACAGATGTGCCCACTTATTAAATCACAATTCCAGAAAATTAATATATAATAGTTACATCTTACCACATCTACTATATTTGATTCCATGTTGGGGAAACGCTGCGACATGTGATCTAAACAAACTTCAACGGACTCAGAACAAAGCCATTAAATCAATATACTCATTAAACCGATACACACCCAGTGCAGATCTGTACAATAATAAAATTTGGAAATTAAATACAATCAAAACATGTGAACAGGTAAAACTAATTTATTCAATTAAAAATAAAATTCAAAAAACAAATACAGAATTGAAGCAAGTTAAATTAACACACAGCCATAATATAAGAACAAAAAATCAACTGAGAAATAAATATGTAAGAACTAAAACTGCACAGGACTCGCCAATTTTCCGAAGCATTCAAGCATTTAACTCCATCCCAGAAATTATAACAGCATTACCAACCAAGGAAAGCATGCGTCGTGATCTCAGAAAGTACCTACAATCAAAGACTTAAACCTAAAATAGTTCCTATTTAAATAATTTATAGTATGTATATTTTATAATATTTGATTGTAAATACAATAAATTGTAAATTTAAGGCCCTGGTATTTACCAGTAAACACATTACTGTTTAGGGGTCAGTTATAAATAAAAATTAAAAAAAAAAAAAAAAAATAAGTAATATTTAAATTTTGTCCGGATTAATAGAGAATTCGGATTAGTGGAGTTCGGATTAGCGAAGCTCTACTGTAATAGAAAAACAGGGATAATATTATGACCAAATATTAGATTTTATTTATTCTTGTTACACGTTGTTTGTTTCTATTGTAATTTTTATAAAACTTCTATTGAAGTAACGCCCAACGCCAATGCTTTGCATTTTTAATAACCTTTAACATGCGATAAGCCGGTTTTACACAACTATGGTTAAGGTGTCTTGTCATTCTCAACTGTACATACAATACTAGAGGCACTCTCGGGTGCCAATTAGCGAGATTTATGCCACCTAGCTTTAACCTGGAGTTTGTGGGCTATTTAAACTGAAATCCGCTTGTTTTTTGATCGAATAGAATATTCGTCGAATGGTACGACGAGCCGCTCGGCGAACTGTTCGACAAGTCTGTCGGCTTCCTTAAAAATTACCCTGCTATTTTAAATTTAATCAGTTGATTGCTGTTTTAACTTTCTTGATATACGACAACGCCGCGCTTTCAGTTGACCCACGATACAGTAGAGCGGCACAGTGTATTAATTATGATATCATATAATTATAGTATATATGGTGCGAAACCAATAATAAATTTGGTTGGCACCTAATCGTTACTGTTTCCGGTACTAGATGCGTCATTGTCAAAAATGTTGGACTCGGAGTATAGCTCAAATACCAATTAACCGAAATCCGAATCGTGAATATCGAAATTAGAACACACTGTATAAACATAAATTTAAAATTACCTACAAACTAATGATTGTATTAAATGTATAACTGCATAATTATCATAAGAAGGCTATATAGAAAAGAGGATATTTTCTACTGCAACTTTTATAATAGTTTTGCTACTAACTTTGATATATTTCCAAAATTATATAAAATAATCTGATTTTTTTCGCACTTTAGCAGCCCCTTCTAAATATTATTATACTTTTGGCAAAACAAAGCATGAGTAAAGATTTGCTTGTATAAAAATAAAAAATAAAAGAAACAATATACAGGGTACCAAAGATTCGAATTTGAGAGCTCTCATAAACGAAAAGGGATCCTAGGATGGTTAAACCTAGGTAAAGTTGCATGGTAAAAGAAAATCACAAATATTTGGAATACTTTTACAGAAAAAAAATTAATTTTATATTTTCATTTAAAATTTTTTTTTTGATTTAAAATAAATAAATAGTATCTACTTACATACATTTATCGCAGTTTTATTATTTTTTACACAGTGACCGCCCGAAACTCCCGAAAGTGTGCAGAATTTGTTTGAATTAAATAAATTAACTGTTGTTTGAAAAAGTTCAGAGTTCTGCATATTATCTTCCCATCAATATAACATCCATCAAATTCTGCGAACGTCTTACGGAATACAAGGAAGAGTGTTTAGAAACAAAATTTTATTACCAAAAGTTATACCCAAATAATAAATTTTGCTTAGTAAAGAGAAAAGTAGAAATTAGTAATGTTTTTTTGTGAATTTTTAGTTTTTTGTATGAGAATCATGATGAAAACGAATTAAAAAAAAACTTAGAAGTTCTAGGAATAAATATACCGTTTGTCAGCTAGTTTAAGATAAAGTTCATCTAAAAATTTCAGTTTAGTTAGCTGAAATACTTTTAGTTTCCCAAAAACTAAAATACGGTGTGCAGCAAACCAAAAATTTATTATTATAGTATAAATTGCTTTTATCTTGTCACTATTTATAGGCAGTACAAGTTCTGAAAATTATTATTAGGATAAATTACTTAAATTACATTAGTTACCTAAAAGCTAAAATACTTCAGTTGTTTATAGAAGTTAACAAAGTTTTAATAAATTAGGTACTTAATAAATGTATTATGTTAAAAAACGAAAAGTAATATTATTTTTATTAATAATTTAACTTATTTAATTAGCTTGTGGGTAAAGGGTGCTACAAATTCGTTTGCGTAGATGGCGATCTCGAAAACGAGATACGAAGTTAAATCAAGCCAAAGTTACTTATTTTAGGGTTAAATACTTAGGTAAAAGAAAATTGATAATTTCCCGAATACGTCCGGAAATATCCGAAAGAAAACGGAAAAATTCTGTTTTGTGTCTCATTTTTAGTATATGCTGCTCCAGATAGCACATGACGTCGAAATGCTGTCTGAAAGACGTCATTTGTTTTGGCTAAAAGGCGTCTCCTTAACTTCCATAACTACTTTTGAAGTAAGTAAGTTACATCTAAATGACGTCAGTTTTTGATGCCAAAGATCGACTTGTTCGAGATCAGTGTTGCCAGATTACTTTTTTGATCGTCAGTAATTCTTATCATTCAACCTCGATAATAGTATATTACATACCGAAGAGGAAAGTGTTTCATTACTGTCGAGAGATTAGTTAGTTATCCGAGACGCGAAGCGTCGAGGTTAACTTTAGTCTCGTGACAGTAATGAAAACTTTTCTCTGAGGTTTGTATACTATTTTATTTACAACCACACCGTTAATTTAAAATTAGATAATATTTGATTTTTACGAAAAATGTAGTAAAAATGTCAAAATATGACATTTATTGTTTTGACGCCAAACAAAAATATGCTGGTTGAATGACAAGAATGAGGGAAATGGGTGAGGGAAGTGGAAGAGGGAAGTAGACGTAGGTAATGTGACACTTTCAAACTTTTAAAAATGTTGTAATGTCAACATTACATGTATGGTTGTAAATAAACACTTATTATTCGAACTACTTTTTACCAAAATTAAATCGTGCCATTTTATTTTATTATTATTTTTTATTAGATTTGTGTTGGGGTGGGTATGAGTAGTGAATAACAATTTTAAAAATATTTCCGACGTTGATTTATATCAGAATTTCAAATAGGTACGTTAATACGACGTCTTACCACTAACGTCATACCGTCATACTAAAGCTTATAGAAGTCCCTAAAACAGTATTAAAAATCCCAGGTTCGATCGTATCAAAAAAAATTTAAATTGATGGTGGCAACTAAAACGAAACCTCGAATTGTGAAACTAATAACGCTATCTTGTAAAACATAAATACTGGAAAGAAAAATGTGTTTTTGTTTTCTTTCCAAGTCAAAAAATTAAAAATCAAAACTGAGCTTTTTGGTTTTATTCGGATATCTACGAAGATGTTCGGAATCTCATCAATTTTCTTTCCCAAATTATTAAGATCCAAAATACGCAACTTTGCCTTAATTTAACCATTTTTGTATCTCATATGCTTTTCAAGATCCCCATGTAAAAACCCGCATTTGCAGCGCCCTGTATAGTAACAATCTATAATAATAAAATTTAGAAAATATTATTTTAATTCGTATAGATAATTTTAACATTTTCCGGCAAATATTGATTGCAAAATGTAAAACACGTGAATTTAAAATGTTTAACTGTTATAGTTATCACACAGAATCTAAAAATACAGGTTCGAATTTTAAAATTGTTGCTTGATCTATACAATATAAATGAAAGTGTTGCTTGAATAAATATTTCCTATTAGGGATTTCGAAAGAAAATAATTTGAAATCTTAATATTGGATTTTTGGTAACGAAACGTTAACAGCAGACACTAGTGACGCATTCGCTATGTCATTTTCTTAGCAATGTTTCGTTTTCTCCAAAAAGCGGCCTAATGCCCGTCTTTACGTAGCACCTACCTACATTTTTGGGTTAAAAAAAATTAATAAATTATTAATAAAAGCATAAAACAAAATTTTGTCAAAGAACCCCGCACTTCTCTTATGGAAAATGGCCCTCGGTTAAATTTTCTAAATTTTTAGTATGTTGTAGAGAATGCCATTCTGATCAAAAGTGTTCATGGCCACAACAATATCTGCCAACCAGTTTTTGAGATACAGGGTGTCCAAGGTGCAAAATATGAATTCTCAATACAAATATTTTCGTAGTTTATAATATTAAATCGTTTTGTTTTTTTAAATTTTTGTTGACCCTGTCATAGATAGGATAGAATACTATAAAATTAGTTTAAATTTTTTTATTATATACCGGGAGTGACCAAGATTATTTAATTTTCTCTGTTAAATCGTATTTTCGGCATTAAATTAAATGTTAACAAAATAATACTGTAGATGACATTAGCTTGGAGCAAGCTATCAGAATTTATATTATTTATATTTATACAGGGTAACTCAAAAAAGTTAATATTTTTTTTATTAGTTTTGAAATAAATTTTGTACATATTTCTTTATGTACTACTTTATTATCAAGGTTAAACAGGGTGTTTCCGATGACAAGCGATAGAAAAATATCATAAAAATGCATGTATTTATAAATCACCCGGTATATTAAAAATGGATCGGTTAAATTTCGTTATTTTTTAATATTTTTTGCTTAAAGTGTCTTACTTACATGTTTGCTATTGATTTCTCTATTCCTATGACCCGTTCTGGAGATATACAGCGTTGAACAGACTCAAAACTCAAAAAATAAGCAAATAAAATAACAACTTTTTTTTAATTTAAATAAAATTTGTTATGTAAGTTTATTTTATGGTTAAAATAAATATATTTAATGCTATACAGGGTGTTTCGAATAATTAGGGTATTCTAACACTGTAGGTATTGCAAATAAGAAATATATATAAAGATTATGAATAATTTATTACATCCAAATTATTTTATCCAAAAATAATAAGTACGGCCCTAATTATTCGAAACACCCTGTATAGCATTAAATATATCTATTTTAACCATAAAATGAACTTACAGAACAAATTTTATTAAAATTAAAAAAAAAAAAATGTTATTTTATTTGCTTATTTTTTGAGTTTTGAATCTGTTCGACGCTGTATATCTCCAGAACGGGTCATAGGAATAGGGAAATCAATAGCAATCATGTTAGTAGGACACTTCAAGCAAAAAATATTAAAAAATAACGAAATTTAACCGATCCATTTTTAATATACCGGGTGATTTATAAATACATGCATTTTTATAATAGTTTTCTATCGCTTATCATCGGAAACACCCTGTATAACCTTGATAATTATATATATTAGAAAGCATACGATAAACGACAAGTAGTACATAAAGAAATATCTACAAAATTTATTTCAAAACTAATAAAAAAAATATTAACTTTTTTGAGTTACCCTGTATAAATATAAATAACGTAAATTCTGATAGCTTGCTCCAAGCTAATGTCATCTACAGTATTACTTTGTTAACATTTAATTTAATGCCGAAAATACAATGATTTAACAAAAAATATTAAATAATTTTCGTCACTCACCCGGTATATAATAAAAAATTTAAAACTAATTTTATAGTATTTTATCCAATGTACGACAGGGTCAACAAAAATTCAAAAAATAAAACGAATTAATATTATACACTACGAAAATATTTGTATTGAGAATTCATATTTTGCAACTTGTATCTCAAAAACTGGTCGGCAGATATTGTTGTGACCATGAACACTTTTGATCAGAATGGCATTCTCTACATTCTACAACATACTAAAAATTTGGAAAATTTAACCGAGGGCCATTTTCCATAAAAGAAGTGCGGGGTTCTTTGTGCTTATTTCTTTTTACTTTTTTTTATTATTAATTTATAAATCAAACTTTTTTAACGTAAAATTGTGGCCGCTTTTTGGATAAAACAAAGAAGTAACGAAATATTGACCAAAAAACGAAATGGCGAATGCGTTACGTGCTCTTACTAGAATATGGGCGCATAACGTATTTCTATACTTGTCTATGTAAGTATACATTTTCTTATTAAAATATTTTTTAAATATTTGTTGTCGGCTAAATAAATACAAAAATATTAAACCCTATTTTAGTTTAATTAAATATTTGTAATTTTCTTCGACCATATTATAAAGCCTCAAGATACACAACGTTGCCTTAAACAAACTCAAACAAACCCAACTATAGCTTATTATTTTTGACTCCTTTGCAGTCATGACTAAAAAAAATTTACTTTTTCATAAAAAAAAAACATTTAAGGTTGAATTCTCAACGTCATTCAATCTATTGCCAACCTATAACCTATTTCGCGTTGATTTTTTGAGTTTATTATTTTAATAACTAACATTTAAAGAAAATCAATATCGTCGGTACATTATTTAGGTATAGTATCTGATATATTACAAAAATATCAATTTATTTCATTGCTAATTTTGGGAGAATTGTATAGTGAAAGAACAATGAGTGACAATGACATAATAATGTTAAAAAAAAATCTTACCCGATATTTTTCGCTATACAATTCTCCTAAAATAAGTTATGAAATTCCTTGATATTTATTAAATATGTCAATTATTACCTATAGAATATCAAGTCGATACTGATTTTTTTAAAATTTTGTATGAAAGCTAGAAAACATAAATAAATCTACGCGAAATAGGTTATAGGTTGGCAAGCATGTTGATACTCCCACCTTAAGATTTACCTTTTTAGGCCAATATCATACCCATAAAAATTCGTAGCAGTGTTCAGGCATAGTGTGAGTTTGTTACGTGAAATAAGTTTAGTAAATCCAGTAGGTACACGGTGATAATTATAATGTACCCCCCTCTTACCTTTTTTGTTTTTTGCATTAGATAAAAATGTTAAAAACTAAAGTTGTACAGAATCATGTAAGCCATTTGCAGAATAATATAAATATATACAAGGTATTGCAGAAATGAGTCATAGGTTAATTTTTTTTTTTTAAATGGTACACCCTATATATTTTTAGCTTTTTAGAATATCCTAAAACTTCTAAATATTTTTCTTATAACATGTCGTATACCTAAATATAATAGTTTTCGAAATAATCGCATTTTACCTAAGCGGCTACATTCAAATGAATCGTTTATTATTAAAACAGGCTAAGTGACATTTTGCAAACTTTTCAGTAAATGAAAAAAACGTTTAGCTTTCGAAATTGAGAAAATGTTTAACTTGTATTACTTGTATGTACTTGGCTTATTTCTGCAACAAACGGCTTGAGTGACACATCGAAAAAGAGCATATCGGATATGAGTACTTGGTTTCTTTCTGCACTAAACGATGCGTCTATAAACTAAATGTGTATTTCCGACAAAAAACGGAAATGCCCGAAAATGTTACTTGGCGTCTTTTAACAATAAACGATTCAAATATAAATATTCTAGATTTCAGTAAAGTTCTTAGGTGGCCGTGAATTAGGCGGTCGCAGAGAAACCAAAACTATGTTTATTAGTGACAGTTTAAGTAAATGACATAAGTGACATATTAAGTAAATATAACATTTTTTTGATAAAGATGCCTTATTCAGAAAGGGAAAAACAAGTAATTTGGCAAACATTTATTAAAGCAAACAATAGCGTTAAATTGGCTCAACGGGAACTGCGTAGATTTAATCCCCGGATGCACGTTCCAGACAAAAAAACATTCCATCGAATCTATGAAAAGTTTCAACATCTAGCCTAGCGAGAAAAAAGAGAACAATGAAAATAGACGAAAATAGTGATTTAAATATAGGTACTACTAAAAGTTGAAGAAACTCCAAACATTTCTTTAAGAACAGCATCGAAATGTTTAAAGGAAGAGCTTGATGATTTAAAAAATACCTCTTATGGAAGGGTTCAAAAAACTCTTAAAAATATGGATATAAAGCTTTCAAAATTAGGCCTGTAACAAAATTAACGCAGAGACAGCAAGAAAAAAGGGTTGAATTTTGCCAAACTATGATGAAAAAAATTAATGTAAATGCCAGTTATTTCGAAAATGTATTTTGGACCGACGAGTCATCATTTTCAACTAGTGGCATGATAAACAGAAAAAAATAGCAGACATTGGGCCACAGTAAATCCCCACTGCTACAGGGAATTTAAATTTCAAGGACGTCAAACTATTAATGTGTGGTGTGCTATTTTAAACAACAAAATAATAGGTCCCCATTTTTTTAACGGTAGGTACTTTAAATGGAGAAAGTTATTTGAATTTTCTCCAACACGAGCTAGAGGACTGTTTTGATGTGCTTCCGTTGAAACAAGAGCGACACATCGTCTTCCAACACCTCCAGTGTAGTAGCTGTTACAAATTACCTTAATCAAAGGTTCAATGAATGGATTGGACGGAATGCACCAATACAATGGTCACCTAACAGTCTTGACTTGACGCCGATGGATGCATTTTTATGGGGAACACTAAAGGATCGAGTGAATGCAAATAACATTGAAAGCACTAAACATTTAAAACAACTTATTAGAGCAGAAATTCGAATTCTGAATGAAGATTATTCTCAATCTATCACCGCCGCATTACGAAGGTTACGAAAAACGTATATCAAATGTATTCAAGAAAACGGTGACCCAGTTGAGCAATTTGATTTGTAATTACCAAAAGTTCTTCTTTATTGTTAAGACATTAAATTTAAAAATTATTTTTAATTTTGTATTTCATATTTCATATACTTTTAGTAGTATATTTAAATCACTATTTTCGTCTCTTTTTATTGTTCTCTTTTTTCTCGCTAGGTTAGATGTTTGTTGAAACTTTTCATAGATTTGATGGAATGTTTTTTTGTCTGAAACGTGGACCCGGCGAATAATTCTATGCAGTTCCCGTTCAGCCAATTTACCGCTATTGTTTGCTTTAAGAAATGTTTGCAAAATTACTTGTTTTTCTTTTTCTGAATAAGGCATCTTTATCAAAAAAAATTATTTATATTTACTTAATATGTCAGTAAATGTCACTAATAAGCATAGTTTTTGTTTCTCCGCGACCGCCTAATTCACGGCAACCTAAGAACTTTACTGAAATCTAGAATTTATATTTGAATGTAGCCGCTTAGGTAAAATGCGATTATTTCGAAACTATTATATTTAGGTATAGGACATATTATAAGAAAAATATTCAGAAGTTTTAGGAGATTCTAAAAAGCTAAAAATATATAGGGTGTGCCATTTAAAAAAAAAAATTTAACCTGTGACTCATTTCTGCAATACCCTGTATACATTTATATTATTCTGCAAATAGCTTACATGATTCTGTACAACTTTTTTGACATTTTTATCTAATGCAAAAAACAAAAAAGTTAATGTTATAAATGACGATCACCGTTACAGTTTTTTTTTGGTAAAAATGCTTGGACTTGGCTATTACCATTTTAAGTTGTGGTCTTTCTTATAGAAAAAATATTGATACAGTGTATTCCAAATTAGAGATATATGACGTTCGATAATTTTTTGAAATGGTGACCCTAGTTTTTAAAGTTTACATAAGTATTTAAGTTATGCATAAGTACCAAATTTCACTTTCTTTATCATTGTCATTTATAAGTTATTAAACAAACTACTTCTCTATCCATCTTCAATGTTTTTTAGTCAATAAATGCTCAAAATGTTGTCCTTTTACCAGGGCCGGAGCTAGAGCTGAATAGGCCCCGGGGCAAAACAAATTTTGGGGCCCCTTATTGAAATTACTTTTGATAATACCACAGTATTAATGTCGGGTAAGAATAACAGTATTTTGTTAATGTAGATATTTATTGTATCTTATACCAACTTGTTGGAACAGCAATTACTAGAATCTGGCAATCTTCTACACATAAAATCTACGTAAACACCGCGCTCTCATGATATTTTGTCACAAACGCAAGAACTTACAACTAAAAACACTTCTTTCTAGATTTTATAGTGGCAAATTCGTTTATCACTTTATTAAAGTGAATTTTGAGCGCTCTTCGATTTTCAATGGACAGTATAGCACTAAATTCCTGAGTCTATTTTGTCCCATGTTTTTTAACTTTTTTTTTAAGTTTGTTGGAGTATTGACAAAAAAATTGTTTGCAATGTATTAATGTATTCGAATAAAGCTAAATATGTTTCTCTTCCCAACCCCTGCCTGGGGCCCCTCTGGGTCGGGGGCCCCGGGGCGCCGCCCCGCTTGCCCCGCTGTAGATCCGGCTCTGCCATTCACTATTTGCTAATATCCTAAAAGCAAGTATAACTCGCTTTAACATTTTTAATTACTTCGGAAGAAATTAATCTACATTCATGTCTGTTCGTGCTTTCAACTCCTCGACATGTGACAAGGAATAAAAATTTGAAATTTGGTACTTATCTATATGCACTTTGAAAATGGTAAATAAAAAACTAGGGTTGCCATTTAAAACAATTAACGATATCGTCATACCTATCTCTAATTTGGGACGGACTGTATAAATATTTTTTTTTAAATTACAACAACTTAAAATGTTACCCCTATCCAAGCATTTTTCCCAAAAAAAAATTGTACTGGATTCACTGAATTTATTCCAAGTAACAAACTCACGATGTAATCAACAAAGACTAAAAAAGATAAATGTTGCCGTTTACGCCTAATGACAAGGTGGGAACTCGAGCTTTAGCAGCGAAATGCGATAACAGCATTTTAATCTAGTCTATTTCGACTTGGTCATATCTAGCTACTTATTTACTACATTGCATAAAGATGCATACCTACTCAAAATTTGTTTTGCCAGGCGTATATATGGTTATATGACCAAAATTAAATTATCAAGATATACTATAATATGTATCACAAAATCCCTATAGTTTTGATATATACCTCCCAATGGTTTTTACTTTAAAAGATATTCCTGCTATGTTAAATAAATTGTATATGATTTTGAATAAATATTACCTCTATTAAATTACAAAATAAATCTTTAAAAAATATCATTTTTATAGTAATAAAATGAGTAAAAATTAATATTAAAAAAGATAACAGTATTTTAATAAATAACTAACGATTAATAAAGTGTCAAACAAACGAAGCGGAACAAAAGTATTTTCATGTAAATAACAAAGTTGAATTTGAGTTAGAAAACAAACGTCCAAGACATAATATTTTCAAAAACCAAATCTTCTATACGAACACGTACTAAATATCAGTATCTTTAGTTGCAGTAAACATTTGTTAATAATTCTGTTAATTTTGGAAATGCAAATTTGCTCCTTGGGAATTTTGAAAAGAAAACTAAAACCATATTGTGACATTTGACTTTTTAGAATGATTTCCTTCTATCTCAAATTACATTACTTCACAATGTGTTATTTGTTTTCGAATGGCAGCTCCACGTTTTTCCTCATATTAATTATCTGATTTATAAAAAAAATTTCGCCATTCTAAAAGCAATTAATTTTGATAAATGTCTGGTGTCGTGTATTCACGAATATCCAAAATAGAGTTTAATTTTGATCAAAATTAAAAACCCTATTTTACCGACATTTTCCGATACTTTCAACCTTAAAATGGCATCGTATCGTAACGTCACTTTAGCTTATAGGCTATTGAATATGTCTGAGTAAGAAACAATAATTGGAAATTGGAAAAATTTTATAGTTTAATATGTTAGTTACGCACCTAAAAGTGCTACTAACTTCAGCGTTGTGTTTTTGAGAGCCGACCAAAAATTACCTTTCTTTCCTTTAAATATTTATATAGGTACGATGTAATCAGTAAAGACCGCATCATATGGTATTTTTTTATTAATAACTTTATTCGAAATTTGACTTTGGCATCAAGTTCTGCTTCGATCGAGATGAAAATTAAGCAAAAAAATAGTGATCGCAATATCTGTCCAATTCTAATTTTATTCAAAATATAATTCAAAAGTGGGGTTATTTCTAAAAATATCGGAAAAAGTTATTAGAAAAAGTTTTTTTAAATGCAGTTTCTAGCCAACATGCAAAATTTCAGCTACATAATTATACATAATTTTGATTTTTTACCCACCACTAAAATTTATTTTCCACTTAATGAATACTTTATCTACTGATGAGATGACACTGTGTTCTTTTTTGTCTTAATATTAGGGTGTATAACTTTTAGACACAAACTACGTTTTCAAAAATACCTATTTTATAAAGTTACCTTATACAGGGTCAAAAACAAATAAACTTTGCATCACATGCAACCAAATTTTAATAGCCCAATTTTGATTTTGTGGAAAAACACACATTTAATATGGCGCTACCTTAAAGAGAATGTATCTAAAATAAAGCATTGTCAAAACTAAGACGTTTTATGTAGATTGCGTTGAGTCTTATTTTGCAAAAGTGGTGCAATTTACAAATTATAGGTAAAAAATCAAAAGTATCTTAAGCGGCTAAAATTTTGCATGTGGGCTAGAAACTGCATTTAAAAAAACTTTTTCTTATAACTTTATTCGATACTTTCAGAAATAACCCTACTTTTGAATTATTTTTTGGAAAAAATTAAAATTTGACAAATAATGCGAATCACGTGACTACTATTTTTTTGCTTAATTTTCATCTCGATCGAAGCAGAACTTGATGCCAAAGTCAAATTTCGAATAAAGTTATTAATAAAAAAAAAATCCCATATGATGCGGACTTTACTGGTCCCACTGTATATACATACGATGCTGCAAAAAAAGTTATGAACAAATTAGTGAAAAATAAAAAAAAAGTAATTTTTCATAGATTTCTAGCTTTGTTTTTCAATTTTTAGTATGTACTAAAATTAAAAAGGAATTGTTTTAGGAACAATGGAAAATTCCATAGAAAAAATATTCATGTACAAATCTCGAATTTTGCTTTGTATTTAATTTATTTTGAAAAAAACTAAAAAATAACCATTTTCGGTTGACTCTCAAAGACGCACTAACCTACCGTAAAACGCTCCAACGCAACTGTTCCTTTCTACATCTTAGTTTTGGACATATTCAATAGTCTATTATATTAATATATAATATTATATATTAATATATAATATTTAATATTAATAATATACAAGGTGATCCCAAAACCACACATGCTAGAATTTTGGAGTAAAAAATTCATTATGATATATTAGCAAAAAAATCACTCGAAATAATTTTTAAGTTCCTAATTTTACCGCTAGGATGCGTAACCCAGACAGCACAAAGACATCTTAAAGATATCCAAAAGATGTCAACAATAGACATTCATGACGTCTTATGGACGTTTCTTAACGCCATCAAGACATCTTATGGATATCTTAAAAAGGTCGTATGTTACAAAACCCAACGTCTATACCACATCTTATGGACGGCTTACAGATATCTTATGGATGTCTTATGAACATCTTATACATGTCTTATGGATACCTTAGATACATTTTATAGGCCAAACCGCAGAGCCCTAAAACATTTTGTTTTGTTTGTTAAACATGAAACATCATATTGCTTAATAATTGGTTTTATTAACGTATTACATAATTAAAACTTTTTTAATAATGAATTTCGCCTATCTGTGGCACTTCTTAGCCACGTCGCGATGGCATCCTCGGCATCTTTTCTACTGTTTTGAAGCCATGTTTTGTCAGCAGATTTATTGACACTGCATCCACTGGTTATAGACCAATTTTAATTATTCGAAAACTAAAAACAAACACCACACCACAGAAAAATATGTACCATACAAAACGTTTTTTAATCTACAATTCGTTTTCTTTTAACGGTTCACTAAGTAGAAAGTAAAAACTGTCAGTCATCATCAGCAAAACTATCAAAAATCAAGCCCATCGACAGGTGACAGTGTTGACCTTGCGTCAATTTCAAATGGCAAAGGGGAGCGCTTTGTTGCCAATCCTAAGTTGTTCGCGATGTAGCCAAATTTACCGATTCTAAAATTTAACTCTATTGTTTGTCGTTTACAAAAAAAAACGATTCAAGAAAACGTCCGAATTGGTAACAATCATTTAAATTCCATTAGACAAGTATACAAAAAAATAATAAAAGTTCTGAGAACGGCGACGGTCGGGTTTGTTCGGGCTGACGATCCGAGATGGCGGCAATCCAAAGTGTCCATTTAAAAAATATATAAGCTAGAGAAAGACGGATACTACAAATACAGAAGAGAGACAAATCTCTTTCTGTGCTATAACCTAAAAAAAAACACGAACGTCATATTTACGATATTTAGCGACATCTTATGGACGTCATCTTACAACATCTTATGTATGTCTTGAAAAAAACGTCTTTAAGATGTCTTTTGTAGGTCTGCAGACGTTCAGACATAATTAAGACCTAAAATCGATGTCTTTAAGACATTGTGTGCTGTCTGGGAATCGTTATGCTATGATAGAAAGTCCTTAATTTCTACTAATAACTGCAGTCCACTGTAGATCAGAAATTAAGTTTTTATTTGCTCTGTAATATCCTGTATAAACATTTTGTAATAACAATTTTTTTTGAAGTTACCATGTTAACACTGTGGAGAAGAGTAACGACTAAAAGTACTTAAAATGCTGTAACTTCGGTCTGAGTTAACCGAATTTAACAAACTATGATTTATTTTAAAGGCCGTTTTATCCTATTTGAACGTTTGTATAAATATTACTAAACATAATTCGTGCGGTTAATAATAGAGGGCACCTTTAAAAACATATACCTATTTCTAGCTTCGATTTAAAAAAAAAATCAAAGCAACCATCAAACCATTTTCACTCTATTCTATAGCTAACTAGTTAGTAAAAAATTAAAATATTTAAAAAATATATATTATTCTTTGGTTTATTCAAAATTACAGTATACATGTGGTTGTTTAAGTGTGCAACATATGGAAATTTTTTTTATTACCGATTTCTCAGAAAATTTTATTCTTGATAAAAGTTGGTGCATGTTCGATAAGCATATTTGGTGCACTTGGAATGGTTGGAAGTCAAACGGCGTACAAGGTAGGCCAAAAAATATAAAACTTGCACAAGAATCAAGGTTTTTAATAAACATTTAAAATAAAAATTTTGCACGTTCAATTATCGTTTTTTAGTTGGCATATTATCATTACTAATGTTTTATCTTGTTAAAAATAATTTTTAGGATATTTTAAAGTTGTGTTGAATATCGTTGCAACAAACATGAAGTTTGTGATTCTTTAATAAATTAAAGATTCAAGTAAATTTTACAAATATGCTTGAATTTGAACAAAGATATGTGAAATTGATTTGATTTTGATTAATTTATAAAGGTCTTCATGGTGAATAAAAAAAAAAAATTTTTTGGGAAATTATTAATGTTTTTTAAAAGAATATATTTTTTTTATTTTGGGAGGTCACGTTTTTAAATTTATGCCTAACTTTTAATTCTAAACAACTTTTCTTAATAACATTTTGCTGAATTTTCTGAAATAGGGGTACTTTATTCTTGTACAAGTTTTATATTTTTTGACCTATCCTGTAAGCCGTTTGACTTGCAACCATTCCAAGTGCACCTAAGGTAATTATCGAACATGCACCAACTTTTATCAAGAATAAAATTTTCTGAGAAATCGGTAATAAAAAAAATTCCCATATGTTGCACACTTAAACAACCACACTGTATATATGATTTCAATCTGGGGATCAGCGAATTTAACTACAATTCAGCCATTAAAAAAACTACTGGTTGAAAATAAAGATATATATTATTATTATTATTATTATTATTATTATTATTATTAAAAAAGAACTGCATACACCGCAAGTCGTTTCCTTTTCTCACTTAAAAGTTATCGCAAAAATAGTGGAAGAGTGTAATTCGATTTGGGCCTTTAGCAATGTTTTGCAATTTTCCTTTTATTAAAACGTTGAACTCCTACAGGAATAGTTTTTTTGGCTACATTTATTAATCTTACGCAGTTTAAAAAGTAAATTATGATATTTTGTTATTAATTTTAGTTGTTTATCTAAAAAATGCAATAATTGTTAACCTCAAGCATTAATTTTAATTATATGTATACCGACGTTCAATCAGGATAAAACGTGCTTTAAAATAAGCCATAGTATGTTAAATTCGGTTAACGCAGACCGAAGTGACAGCTTTTTAAGTACTTTTACCCGTTACCCTTCTCCACGCTGTTACTATGGCAACTACAAAAAAATTGTTAGTACAAAACTTATAGAGTAAAGAAAAACTAAATTTATAACCTGCATTGCATTGCAGTTATTAGTAGAAATTAAGGACTTTGTACTATAGCATAGCGACTACGCACCCTAGCGGTAAAATTAGGAACTTAAAAATTATTTCCAGTGATTTTTTTTGCTCATATTTCATAATGAATTTTTTACCTTAAAGTCTTAGCATGTATGATTTTGGAGATACAACTGTTCGCTACCCGTTGTGAATCACCCTGTATATTAACATTCAACATGGAAATTGATTTCGAAAATCATTTGCACCGCTCTTTTTGTATAGCAACTTAAAACAGAAAATCTTCTAAACAGGTTCGCTAGCATTAGACCTATATGTACAACAGCGACAAAATATGTATCTACTAAAACATTCCGTTTCGGGAATGTTTACCTCTTGTCAAATTATATTAGGATCCTTATCTATGTCATTTTTGATTTCTTGTAATTTCACTCTACACTTATCCACTACATTATTTTCTATAAGATCCTGTTTCATTTCATCTAATTGATCACTAACTACACTTTTTCTAGGAGAACTCTGAAGGCTTTGGCTACTAGCAGGAAGTTTATTCGGTGTTGCACAGTTACTGTTCATCTGTGAGGTAGAAGGTAGAGAGTGATTGTCAATATCGGAAGTGTCCCCATCTAAAGTCTTATCGACGGCAGCGTCTGAAGACCAGTTTTTCTCCTTGCCTAAAATAAAAGATTTCCAACCTTTGTTTTTGCCCGTTTGATTTTTGGCCTTTGGTAACGTGCTAGCCTTTCTACTATCTACTTCTTCTAAACTGTTACAACAAGACGACTCTAACATTTTCTTACCTTTGAACGGTGAATTTTTAGCGCAGTTGTTATTTTTCGGATGTCTTACTTTTGATTCTTGTGACAGTCCGAATCTGTCGGTGAACTGACGAAACCGTGAGAATATGGATTTATTGGATTTTGATTCAAGGGGTACAGACTGACCTATGATATCTTCTCTTTGCGATATTATACTAATATCGTTATCACTGGGGTTCGAGTATTTATATTTTTTATTAAAAACGTTGTATTTAGGGCTAGTTCTTAAACTTTCCTCCTCTTTATCTGAGGGAACACTAATTCTTAAGTTATCAGCAATTAGGCGATTTTTATTGTCAGTGAATTTTAGAATACTTTTCTTCTCGTCTAAAAGTGCGGGTACTTTAACAGAGTGTTCAGAATTTCTTTTGTTTAAACTGATAGTGTCTTTGGAAAGAATATATTCTTCTTTATTTTCTCTATTCTCTTGATCGGCCAGACCTTGCTCAAACTTCTTTTTTAACGTTAAAGCATATTCATCCAAAAAATCTGGACTGTCAAAGGAAAGCTTTTTATTATCGGACAAGTAGTGATGGTCAAAACTGTAGGCCGTTGTTTTAAGTTTAACTTTTTGCTGCATCATGCGCGTTAAGTCAGAATGATTTAGATTATGCCCCTTTTCTCTGCTCCCTTTCCGTGACCCAGGATAACTTTTTCTTCCTGTAGAAGGGACAGTAGATTCCGTCGATATTTTAAACTTTAAGGTCTTTTCTGATACTTCAACTTCATTGGCAGTTTCTGAATCGCCGCTTTCTGGATCCTCTAGGACATCTTCTAGACTTTGGTCGTCATTGTGCTGTTGGACGGAACCTTCCACGCTCGTATCAAATTCTTCATCGGTTGTGGACCGGGATCTGAAATTAAATAATTAATTTACTACAATAAAAATTAAGATTTAAATCAGCACAGTATTATTATATTGCACGTTATGGAAACGATAGAAATAGCAGGCAGTTGAAGTACAACCAATACGTAAGCAAATTTACGCACGTTAGTTGAGGAGTTAACGTGACGAACCGGTGGAAAGAATTTTAGTTGAAGTGCTTATCTTTTGTGTCCGTTAACGTAACCTACAAAAAATGCAAATTTGACATTTGTCATCTTATTATGTTAATTTTTTACCTTTATTTTTCTGTTGATTTTTTAAAAGTTAAGAAAATTGCATAAAGAAGGAAGAAAGGCAAAAAGGAGAGCATGGAAGAGTATAAAAATTTGTTTAATTTTTAAATCTTCTAAAAATACAAAACAAAATACAAATAAAATGGAATATACCATCGATAACAAACTTAAATCTATACTTATAGAGGAAAAAAATCAAAAGTATCTCTGATGAACTAAAATCACAATTGAATCACAAAACTTAAGATAATAAAAATACTTTAAATTTTTAACTAAAAAACAAAAAATAATCTGGATTGTTGATAAATTTTGATTTTTTTGATTAGGTACTGCAAAATTATTTGGGATTTGTTTGTTATGTTTTGTGGTTAAAAAAAGTTATTCATTTAGAACCACAGAAAAAACTGTTTGTCAAAAAATGACATTTCGGAAATAATCGGTTATATTCGGAGCACCTTCGGGTAACGGAACGTTCATTTTTCACTCCCGTAAAACAACGCAAGGTAACGTACGCCCGTTGAACTGCTTAAAACACGCACGTCAAAATTTGATCACTGCGCATGCGTAGCTGACAATTTGTACGTATACGTTAACGTTCGTGACCGCACTTCAACTGCCTAGCATTTAATATATAGCTTTCGAAGAAAGCTATGCACAGTGTATAAGCGTCATAAAAAGATGGACTAATAATGCATTATAGCCGTCTTGCGAGAAATTGACTCCCCTATACGTCTGAAGAAACTGTGACAAAAGTGGTTGGCAACATTGAATTCCCTAGGGTTTTGGGAGTGTTTGCAACAGTGAACTTTTGTCAATGTCAAGGCAACGGTTCTTAAAACGACTGCCATTGGTGCTTTATTTTGCCGATGTGTTCACAGTGTTCCCAACGTACTTTAATTTTGGAACGATTTCACCGGCAACAGAAAATATATTGCAAATTTAAAAACATAAGGTTTGCTAGGCGCCAGTTATAACACAGGAATAAACAATTTCAACTACAAAAAACTTCAATTGTTTTAATTGTTGCCAAACTTATTTGTCACAGTCATAAATGATCGCTATAGGGGGTCAAAAAGTTATCTAGTAATTATTCGTCCATCTTTCTTTATGACTTTCGTGATACGGTGTGACTATGGAGGACTTGAGGTAGGAGGCCGATCGCAATGCATTGGATTCGGTCCCAAATTAGCATCGGTAATTCAGCTTTACGAGTTGCCATAAGATGGAGCTCGTGTTCGAAGTGGGCTATCAAATAAATGGTTTCTTATGGACGCGATAACAATTTTTATTTAAATTAGTTCTTTAAGGAACAAATAAGGACTTTTATATGAATTTACACTTACTTTGATATTCTTATTAGTAAACTCGGCCTGTATAAAGTTCCAACGATGCTTCGTTTTTAAAATACAGGAACATTCTAGCTAGAATGTTTTACCTTTGGAGCTAGAAAGAGACTTATTTGGCTTCGTTTCCTCTTTGAAGAAGATCCTGTCTTACACCCCGACACAAAGCAAACTCTACTTTTATAAATTGTACTATTATTCATTATAAATATGGAAATTAATTACAATACAACGTTATTTGTCTTGTCTTGCCTTCAAACGTTATTTGTTATTTCGAAAAATAAAATGTCAATTGTCAAAAATAAAGGCACAGAAAAATAAAGGGTTTAGCTAAAAGTTAAAAACTATGGAGGATCTAGTTTTCCCTATTAAAAACGAAGAAGAAGAAGACAACACCAGCCCACTTCGGACGCGAGAGCCATCTATCGGCCAACTAGCGAACTAACCAAAAAACCGGGACAGAATTTAAAAATGCTGCCATTGTCGATCGGCCTCCTACCCTATAGTTCTCCATAAGTGTGACCAGTAAAGTCCGCATCATATGGCATTTTTTTTATTAATAGCTTTATTCGAAATTTGACTTTCAAGTTCTGCTTCGATCGAGATGAAAATTAAGCAAAAAAATAATAGTCAGGTGATTCGCGTTATCTGTCAAATTTTAACTTTTTTCAAAAAATAATTCAGAAGTGGGGTTATTTCCGAAAATATCGAAAAAAGTTATTTGAAACAGTTTTTTTTTAATGCAGTTTCTAGCCCACATGCAAAATTTCAGCTGCATAAATTAATTTTGATTTTTTACCCACCACTAAAATTTATTTTCCACTTAATGAACACTTTACTGATGACATTGTGTTCTTTTTTGTCTTAATCTTAAGGTGTATTACTTTCAGACACAAACTATGTTTTCAAAAATACTTATTTTATGAAGTTACCTTATACAGGGTCAAAAACAAATAAACTTTGCATCACATGTGGGCTAGAAACTGCGTTTAAAAACAGTTTTGCTAATAACTTTTTTCGATACTTTCAGAAATAACCCCACTTTTGACTAATTTTTTGGAAAAAAATAAAATTTGACAGATAATGCGAATCACGTGACTACTATTTGTTTTGCTTAATTTTCATCTCGATCGAAGCAGAACTTGATGCCAAAGTCAAATTTCGAATAAAGCTACTAATAAAAAAAATTCCATATGATGCGAACTTTACTGGTCACACTGTAGATAGTCCTTCCGCTCCAAAAAAAGTGTGTATGTTGTCGGCGGTGTCGCTTTTCGACATTTTGACATTCGCGATTTTCTTTTTTCGGTTAATTAAATATTGAAATGTTTAAACTTTCTGGTTTTAGAGGAACAGTAGGTACGTTGAGTAAAAATTTCGAATATACAGATTGTAACGTCAAAAAGTTGTTGCCATTCAAGCACTGCAGCCAGCAAAACCGCAGTGAGTCGGCTACTTAAGTATTGACTTGTAAGAAAAATTTGTGTAAGCCATTACCTACAAATTATTACTACATATATCAATATATATCAACCAATCTTACCTTGACCGATTTGTTAAAGCTTTGGATTTAAAGCTAATATTGGAATTGGATTTTGGAAAAGCAAGGTTGCCAGTTCCACTATCCGGACTTTGATTTGCCGAATTACTGTGTTGATCGGCTAGTTCAGCCACTATACTTTTACGGTGCAGTCTTTCTTCTCTCGTCATGTCGTTTAGTCTTTTGTAATAATCCAGTGCATCTCGTACTGGTTGTACTATGAGATCCTGGAAAAAAACTTCATAAAGGCACTATTTTTTGCCGCAAAGGAAATATTTAACTTGATAGTCTACACCGATAATTTTGGTTTAGTTACTTAGTAAACTTTTTATGGACCTGTGGTATCTATATTCTTTAATGCAATTAGGAAACAAAAGTTAAGTTTTATAGGTAAAATAGTACGTCCGAGCGCACGGCTTGCCGGTACCTAAAACCACTTTATGACTTGAAATAATTTCGATTCAAAATCAGGTTCAATTCCAAGACAATTTCTTCCTTTTTCTACAGTGCGAAAAAAAATTTCGGCACGATTATGTCCAAAATGCGTGCTGAAAATTGGGTTTTCCACACTAGTGCGGAAAAATGTTTCGGCACGATTATGTCAAAATCAATAATATATCAATCATAACTTGTAGTTATTACTTTTTTCTCAGAATTAGTTACTGTTACATATGTATGTGATTGTTATAGTTAATTACAAATTATTAAATTTCTTTGAAATATGTGTTACTTATTTCCACACGTCTGTAGAAAAACTATTGTACCTGACACGTGCGGAAAATGTTTTCCCTGCACTCGGCTGCTTAACCGAACTCCGCTACGCGTCGTTCGGTGAACGGCAGACTCGTGCGGAATAATTCATTTTCCGCACTTGTTAGGTAAATAGCTATTCTTGTATAATATTTAATAAATTATGGCAACCTATTGTCATTATTTCGCCGCTACACTACTTAAATTTCAGTTTTTTATGTTATTATTTAGTCCATGACTAGTTCTGATAAAACTTACTTGTAACTCTGTTAACAATTCACCTAAAGCTTCAAATAGTGGTAGCAGCACAAAACCAATAAAGGAACATTGTGACGCTGGTTTCGTAATTTTTTCCCTGTCCATAAATGGAGTTACCGGTAGGCCTTCTAATTTTTCTGCATCACTTTGTTTAAAAAATTCCTGTAGAAGTCGGTCTAGCCATGGTTCCGCTATATCCATGGGTCGAGCTTCATTAGATATGTCGGATACCTTGATTAATACCATACAGAGCTAAAACAAAAAACCTATTGAAAAAAGAAAAGCACAAAGTCTTTCTCCGCAATTTTTTATTAAGAAAAAAACTAGGCGAGCCTAGAATGATTCATAATAGAATAGAATCAACATGTTTCGAGTTTAGAAACACTCATCATCAGGAAAAAGTAAATAGTACAAAGCTGATGTTATTAGCAGTAGAGAAAATAAAAAGTGAGACTATATAAGCCTTAATGGAGCTTTCAGTGGTAAACACGAGGAGTTAAAAAACTTTTTATAGTCAAAAGACAGGAAATACTTCAGCATACTGAAAAGTCCAGGACCAGTGCAAAGTCACTGTGGGTGGGAAATGAAGAGAAAAAAGAAAAATTAGGGAATTTTTTTTTTAAAAAAACTTTGTAAAAATCTTCTTTAAGTGTACGTAATAAAATATATTTAGTTTAATTAAACTATGTCGAAGACATGATGTGAAGGTGGTCAAAAAAGAGGGAAAGAAAAAAGAAAAAAAATTGTTTTTCGTAAAAATCATGTAGATGATTTAATTTAGCTTAAAATAAAATACTTTAGGGGACCATGCTTGTTACGGCCCAGTTGTGTGTAAAAACCTAGTTTTTGTCAAAATTAACAACACATTGTGTGTAAAACTAGGCTTTACACACAATGTGTTAATTTTGACACCTGCTGGGGTAACTTCCTAATTTTTCTTTTTTCTCTTCATTTCCCACCCACAGTGACTTTGCACTGGTCCTGGACTTTTCAGTATGTTGAAGTATTTTCTGTTTTTTGACTATAAAAAGTTTTTTAACTCCTCGTGTTTACCATTGAAAGCTCCATTAAGGCTTATATAATGTAAGCCTATATTATACAGTGAGCCCCAGAAGTAATGTCTAAATTCATTTAAAATTCAGCGGTAAGTTTTTTGAAAAAACGCTCGTACCCGTCGATTTTTATTTTTTAATGTGTTTTTTTTGTGGTAATTTCATGTATACAGGGTAGCTCAAAAATAAGTTACGACCATCAACTTTATTTTTTCAAATGAAAACATATATTTTTTATTTCATTTTTAAATTTTGCATTGAATTCTAAGCATGTTTCATGTACCATGTCCTATACATAAACTCAACAGTTATTGAAAAAATTAGGATTGAACATATCTATAAGTAAGACCTGTTTATTAAAAAAAAAACACAACAAAATCAAATTAAACGTTGAAAATGTGCGCCATTTACGGCTTGACAATATCCAAGACGATCAATAAACTCTCTTTGCACGTTTTCAACCATTTCCGGAGTTATGACACGCACTTCTCTTCGGATCCTCTCTTTCAACTCCTGCATATTGTTTGGCCTGTGAACAAAAACTTTTGATTTAAGGTAACCCCACAAAAAATAGTCCAGCGAAGTTAGGTCTGGCGACCTAGCAGGCCATTCGATAAGTCTTCTCCTTCCTATCCACCGATTGGGAAAGGTTTCATCCAAAAATGTGCGCACAGTGGCAGCATAGTGCGGAGGAGCACCATCTTGTTGGAATATCAGTTCTTCGTCAGGGGAGTTTGGATCCAATGGATTCGGAAATAAAGCCACCAATGCTGGAATTTATTCAAGTTGGAGAAATTCGAGATATACTTGTCCAGTTAAAGACTGTTCAAAGAAAAATGGACCAATTACTCTTTCGCGTACGATTCCACACCAAACATTAATTTTTTTTAGGGTACTGGCTGTGAACCTCTATCATCCAATGCGGATTTTCTGTTGCCCAATATCGACAATTTTGTCTGTTCACATTACCATTCAAATAGAACTTAGCTTCATCCGAAAAAATATTTTTTTTTACTAAATTATTATCTAGATTGCACATATTTTGCATGCGTTGGCAAAACTCCTTTCGCCCGTCGAAATCATCTTCAAATAACTCATGCACTGGAATAACTTTGTATGGGTGATATTTGTGCTTGTGAACTACTCGGTGAACAACAGATTTCGGCATGTGTAAATCGGCCCCAATGTGCAACAGGGAAGTACATGGATTTTCTTCTAAGGAAAGCAAAACGTCAAGTTGTTCATTTTCATCTCGAGTAGGACGACCAGATTTAGGCAAATCTCTAATATGACCGAATTCTCTAATCTTAGCCTCTATTCTACTCACCATCTTTTGACATATGGGAGGACGATCAGGATGGATTTCATTAAATAATTGGGCTGTTTCTATTTGAGTACGTGTTTTATCACCAAACCCAACAATGCATAGAATTTCAATTTTTTCCCGTTCCGTTACCTTTACCATTATTGTGAAAACCGCAACTTTGAAACTACGCTTGACAATAATTATATTTGAAATAAAATTGTCATACAGTTTCTATGGAAATGGAAATAAACGGTGACAGTGACAGACACTACACTCTTACTTATTAGGGAGCCCAAAATGCCATATTGCCAAAAGATTTGATAAATCGTTGGATTCCCTAAATGATATGTTCAATCCTAATTTTTTCAATAACTGTTGAGTTTATGTATAGGACATGGTACATGAAACATGCTTAGAATTCAATGCAAAATTCAAAAATGAAATAAAATATATATATGTTTTCCTTTGAAAAAATGAAGTTGATGGTCGTAACTTATTTTTGAGCTACCCTGTATACATGAAATTACCACAAAAAAAAAACACATTAAAAAATAAAAATCGATGGGTACGAGCGTTTTTTCAAAAAACTTACCACTGAATTTTAAATGAATTTAGACATTACTTCTGGGACTCACCGTATAGTCTCACATTTTATTTTCTCTACTACTAATAACATCAGCTTTGTACTATTTACTTTTTCCCTGATGATGAGTGTTTCTACACTCGAAACATGTTGATTCTATTCTATTATGAATCATTCTAGTTTCGCGTAGTTTTTTTCTTAATAAACAATTGTGGAGAAAGACTTTGTGCTTTTCTTTTTTCTATATCATTCAACTCCACTTTGAGTATGGACTACTTCTTCAAAAAAAAAAACTTATTGCTTATTATCCAACTTTTTATTACAATTTATAGAGGCGAAAAACATGGTGATCGTTTACTGCGACGAAGGGTAAAAGCTGGGGTACAGTTTTGTATTCATAAAAAAAAACGTACAAGAATTAGAATGAGAGGTAAGTTTTGTCGTATTAGCTTACAACCGGCTTGTCTAAATGATTATTTATTGGAGGTTATCACACGTCACAGATTATGAAAAATGCAAAGCATTGGCGTCGGTGTAATTAATTTTGAAACTGCATGGTGGTAACGTTTGATTAACTTTGGCAGAAGAACATAAAAATGCCTCGTCAGTTGTCTGAAGTTGAAAACTCTCAAATTGTATCAAGAATCGCAGAAGGATGGTCTATTCGTGCTGTAGCGCAGTTGTGTAATAGAAATAAAAAAACTATAATGAAAATTAAGCAACGCTGGGAACAAGAAGAATCCCTAAAAAGGAAAATTGGTTCAGGTCGTCTCAAACGTTCTAACACCGAACAGGATGCTGCTTTTTTGAGATATTTAAGAAATAATCCATTTGCAACAGCAAGGGATGCTGTTATTAATACAGCATTTCCTGCCTCCCAACCTATTGCCAGCAGGAGAGTCAAAAAATCTGAACTTTAATGTCGCCCAGCTGCGCAGCTTCTTACCGAAGAACAGCGACTATCAAGGATTATTTTTGCTTTAAACTATGTATACCGCAATCCTCAATTTTGAAACAGGGTAATTTTTACTGATGAAGTTCCAGTCGACTTAACGGACAAATTCGTGTGTACCATCCAAACAATACCAGGTTTGAAGAGCGATATACTAACCCCCTCATTCCTAGACATGGGCGTTTCTCTGTAAATGTATGGGGCTGGATAAGTGTTTAAGAACCTGGTGTTTGCTGGTGAATAGAGGGAAGATTTAATGCCGGAAATTACATTAACATTTTAGAAAACATATTGTTACCATCTACCAATACTTTCACAGTTCAACAAGATAATTGTCCAGTCCACATTGCCAATGCTGTAATCCACTCTGGTCTCAAACCCATAATGTGGAAGTGCTATCTTGGGTCGCTTATAGTCCCGATATTAATCCAATTAAAAATATTTGGGGTATAATCGTAAAAAAAATATATAGTCGAAATTCAGATGATTTATGGGAAATAATTGCATGCATGCTGGAAAGAGCTTGATCCAAACATTGTATCAAATATAATTTAGTCAATTCCAAATAGACTGGCTCAAGTAATAGAAAAAAGGGATATATGACCAAATATTAGATTTTATTTATTCTTGTTAAACGTTTTTTGTTTCTAATATAATTTTTATAAAACTGTTAAGATATATTATAAAATAAAAAAAATAATTTTTGTTATTCTATTGAACTAACGCCCAACGCCAATGCTTTGCATTTTTAATAACCTTTAACATGCGATAAGCCGGTTTTACACATATGGTTAAGGTTTCCTCTCATTCTAATTCGTGTACGCTTTTTTTTATGAATACAACTCTACGTGTTATTTAAAACAAAGAAAATATATTAAAATAAAAGTGTAAGTACAGGAAATGTCTTACAATATAAATACAGCGTTATAATAAAGAAACTGAATAGCCTTTTATATAGAATACACTTAATCATGAATCGCTCGGACCCGTCATATTAATTTTTTTGCAGTGCATAAAAATGTTACGTGTATCAACTTCAATTTTTTTAATAAAACATATTCTAAATTTTTACATTTTTACATTCGACAATCAATTCTAGACATTTTTCATATATCACGTTCTATTCTCTATACCTATCTTCAACCGTTTACGAAAAATAATAAGGTCTCCACTTATTACCTTATATTTCTGCTTAGACCAAAATAGACCAACACAAATAAACTTACAAGACTTAGCACAAAGTAAGACAAGTGTAGGAAATAACGCCACCTTAAGTTTGAAAAATTCTTTTTCGGAGAAATTGCTCTTTTTTGATAGATTTTTTTTTGGCAGATTGATTAGGACCTATATTCTAAGGGATAAAATACTATCACTTTATAATGCGGGCGCTGGATGGAGTTGAGTGTGCAAAATATGAGGACCGCATTCTGTGCATAGTTTTGTACTCAGAAAAGCTTGCAGATTATGATTCTGGATGTTGCCAGGGAAATTATTGGTTTAATTATTTTTTACACCCCATCCCCATAGATATCAAGTAAATAGACTGACCAAATACTTTGGAACCATTTTAATGATTGTTTTAGTGACAATATCCCATTGTTCCTTATCTTAAAGATTGTGATTGTGATTAATGGAACACAATTAGGAAATGTGTGTGTGCCCCTAGCTACTACTTTTGTAATTATTATGTTTTACCCAATCTTTTATTTTATTTTTGTTTGATTTATTTAATGATCTATTTCCGAGATTTATTGGTAAAAGATTAAGCAATTGTGGTCCAATAAAGTAAATATTTCTTTGTGTAGAAGAAAAGTACTGAATGGAAGTACAATAATTTAAATTGGCGACAGCCCTTATTTGAACTGGGTGAGTCACAATGGATTTAAACATTTTTTGTTGAAGGAAGAATTGAATAACTCGTATTCAATATAATTGTCGTTTGTTAAGGAATCCTGATTCAGAGAATAGTAATTCGGTAGGATACATTTTTGGCTTAAACAATAGTGTTTTAATAACATATTTTTGAGCTATTTTTAAAGATAACAAAACAAAGTCGCATGCGGAACCCCAGCACATAATACCATAATTTAAAATTGATTCAGCCAAGGCTGAGTAAAACATTTTTGTTAATTTTAATGGGAAAATATGTCTTATTTGTGAGAACCTATATACAAGTTTTCTCATTTTTTTGCTAACATAATCAACATGAACATCCCATTTGATGAGTTTGTCAAAAAAACGCCTAGGTATTTAATTTGCAAGATCGAATTTTTAAATTGCAATTGCAAGGCAAAAATGTATTGCATGTCGAATTATGTAGCGTTAAGAAATCCTTATTGGCCATTCCGCGCTTAGTCATAGAAAACGATACAAACTTAGTTTTATCAATGTTTAAAGTTAACTGATTTGAGCCCAACCAATATTTAATTTTGTGCAAGTCCAATTCCGCTTTTCTGATTGCCGCATCCCACGAATTTCTCGTGACCAGTAGTGCGGTGTCATCTGCACAACATACTATTCTTCCACTTACTTTAATGTTTAACAGGGTATTAACATATATTGAAAACAGAATTGGACCTAAAAGTGGTTGTCCTGGTATATATGAGAAGAAGAAAAATAAACATATTATTATCACTACAGGGTCCTAATTCTCGAGCGAAAGAGAACGTGAACGATCACATCACGCAAAGGAGCATTCCCTTCCGCGGCAGTTCTCCTATTATGAACATAAGTTAGTAAAATTTGGTATTCTCGAACGCAGACGATATGTTCCGTGCGGGGAGGTGATAAGACAGTGTTGCCAACCATTTTCAAGGCAAGGGCCGCCACTTTTTACGAAAATATTAAAGAAATCTAAAGGTAAATTGAGGTGGAGATTGTTAGTGCGGGTTTTTCTTTATTGTGAAAGGTAAGATTATGAAACTTGTCAATGTCAAATATTATTACGACGTAAATATAATACTGGGGTTAGAATTGCATGGGATCGGTCGTTCCCACCAAAAATAGTAGGAGAAGCGCGTTCTCCCGTAAATCGGTGATGTGAATGGTCCCATATGATCATGAATACCGTTTTATGCGTTGCGTGAGAACTCCGCCCTCATTTCTCCTGAGAACAGTGTTCCTCAGTTTCAAGAATTAGGACCCAGGAAAATTCTCAAAGCTCAAGCACACAACTTGGGCGTGACCACGATACTCGCCAAATGACCGTATAAAAAAGTTTAATTTCTACAAACCAGTAATTGTGTAAGATTTATTGTAAAATAATGATTCAGCTAACAGATAATTACGCACGAATTGTCCAAAGTGTTTGTGTTTTCCTTAAATAGTCAGGTTAATGGACAACACTACAGATACTGGGCACAGGAAAATCCTCATTGGTTTATAAAAAATCACACCCAGTATAATGAAAAGGTTAATGTCTGTACGGGCATTGTTGAAAATAGGGTAATCGGATAATTTTTCTTTGATGAGAGCCTTATTGGAGAAAGATATCTAAATTTTCTTCAAAATGATCTGGTTTTAGCTTTTGCCACTCTATTTCCAGATGATAATCAACAAATCAATCAATTAAATGATATCAAGTTTTAATAGAATGATACTTCCCCGCATTATGCTGTTCATGGCTGTGGATACGTAGACGGGGGTCAATAGGGTATCCACCCAGATCGCCCAATCTGTACCCACTGGACTTTTTTGTGAGGCTTCGTAAAAAAATTAGTTTAAATCGAAACCGAACTCACAAGATATTAGACAAATTATTTTATTTTGCAATATCTGCATTTTATATAAAACTTATTAATGTATTTGTTAGCCACACCAGCCATGTAGAAGATAAGTTACACTTTTTCACGCTTTATGGGAGTTCCCCTTCTAAATAATATGGACTTTTCGCTCTGGCTATTGGTCAACTCAGTAACTTTTATTATTTTTACGCTTGGAGGAGTGAAACAAGTTAAAAGTTTTACCAAATCTTTTTCGATGAAAAATCTTTGCTCGTTTCCGCTTTCTCATTTTCAGAAAATAAATTATTTTCGAAAACATTTCATCCAACTTAATTGTTATTACCTAATGATCTAAACCTTTTTAAAAGTTTTGAAACATACTTTCGACTTTTTAAACTTTCTTATTCTTTCTTTAGAAGAGTCGTTAAAAAGGATAATTAAGTAAGTCATGAAAAGATAACATGCTTTTAAAAAGAATTTTTAAATTGGACAGGAAGCATTTTTAAGCATCATTAATTTTTTAATACAAATTCCTTTTAATTTATATGTGATTTAAAAACAATTTAGAATTATTATATTATGTTGTTTTATCATTGCAATCAACACTGGCATAATTTTTAAGCTAATGCAAGCAACTGTTTATGTTAAATTTTTATTACAAATAGCTTAAATAATAAGAACGTCAATATGCATGTTCGAACGAGATTAGACAAAGGGCAGATTTGTAATAGGAATGCAGACTTTACGATGAAGAGGACGAAACCGCCTCTCGTCATGTAGGTACAGCTGCAAAGCACTAACCCTCAAAATATTGAAAATTATATCGAACTATTCAACGCGGCAACAACCTCCTGCACGACAAACTTGATAGAAAACTATTGGACCTTGTAGAAGAAACAAATATTTTCTAATATGGGGCACAATAAGCCAGAAGGCTTACGTTACGGTCCTCAAAAATTCTAGCCCACACATTTAATTTTTTGGGATGTTGAGTATGCACTTCTCTAAAAGTTCTATAGTGTTGGAATCCGACCAATACCTGCAATTCTGTCGATTGTAATTTAAAACATTTTGTTGGATCATCAAATCCTCCACATATATAACTCACAATATTCTTTTACTTGTGCATATCTAGGAGCAGAAGTACAGAGAAGTCGAACGAGCTGTAACTTGTTTTCTTTGCTTGAAAAGAAATTTACCGTACGTACCGTGAAGAAAAAAAGTACATTCATCGGAGAAACAAATGTTAAAAATAAATTGTGGATTGCGAATGATCATTTTACTAATTAACTCGCAAAATTGCAAACGGGGATCGTCATCGTCTTCATTAAGTTCATGAACCAGTCAGTAACTTATGCGTTTTTAAAGTACGCTGAATTGTTCTACGCGAAACACCCGATACATCTGACACTTTCCTCGTGCTAAGTGTGGGATCGATGGCAATATGACCCAAAACTGCAACTTCTACAGCTTCATTTCTTACAGGATTTTCAACCATCCTTTTTTCGTTCAGCACTGATCCTGTTTCACGAAATTTTGTCACTAATTGTAGCACGTAAATATGAGGCAAGGGTGCATTTAGATGCAATGCATTATAAGACAGGGCGGCAGCTCGAGCACAATCGTTACTTCTAAAGATAAGTGAAATTATTTCAACCCTTTCTTGGGGAGTACCTACACGTCATTTTAATCAGTTGAACACACTGAAATGTAAAGCAAAATGAATTTTTATTCTTACTATGAAATTGATCGATGCTAAAAACAAACTGAGTTTTTTCGACTAAATAAGTGGAATTCCAAATCCCTTTTGTTAAGATTGTAATTTTTTGCGTATTTTATACCATTTAATTTGTTTACACTTAAGCATAAATTTATTTACACTTAAGCACAAATTTGTTTACCAATAAATTTCTCGAAAGGTAGGTACAAATGCAGGGCCTAGCCAGAAATTTTTTTCGGGGGGGGGTGTTTTTTGATGAAGGATCGGTAAAAATATTATTAACACTTTTTAAGAATTAAGCGAGCAAGTAGTAAATTATTATGCTGATTTTGAGACAATTCCATTCCTTTTAAGATAAGCTATCGCTCGACATTCCTTTTCATTTAAGATTTTGAGGGTGAAAGCCACCCCATATGCTCCATAATGTTCGCGAACATTTTGAACAGTGCCTTTACAATAGCATGGAGGTTGAAGGGGGACATTTTCAACATTTACTTGATTGATACAAGCGGTAATAAATTTTATTACTTTTAGATTTTATTTTCTTTTTAGCCCTATTTCTCAGGAACAATTCAATCGATTTAAACGAGCAAGATCGCGTTTGGAAGGCAATTCAATTTCTTTTAAAAAAGGGAATCACTTCACCCCCCTCCCCCTTTCCATTTACGATTTTAAGGGTAGAAGCCACCCCGTCGTAGGGATTACGGCAGGGGGGGGGGGGGGGGAAATAGCAAAAAATATGTCCCCTGAGAACTAAGGTTCCCGTGTTCGAGCGAATTTTAATTTATTTATTAACAAGAAAATAATCCTGGGTGTAAAGTTTTCGGTGCGCCACCCTGTATAGAGCTGTAGTTACTTTGCTTATTTAGACCTGAAGACGACTGAAGATATTAGTTGAAACGTTGTGATTTAATAATAATAAAGTTTATTTAAAATTAAATAATATAATAAATATGTTTATGTTGTCTTCGATCAACTTATTCTTCAATCCCCTGAAGCTGAGCTTGTTAGGGGCAAATCTTATTTTTTGTTTTAGGATGCAAAATTATAATTCATAAATATGCATTAAAAATCAAGTTTTAAAGTAAAAATGTCAATTTATAGTATAAACGCAGCTTTTTGAAGAAATATAATATTACTTATAATAAAATTATTAATTTATAATTTTTAAGTAAAAAATATTACTTATATAAATTATTCAGAACAATATTAACTAATTAAAGCATTTCTAAAAATATTTTGAAATTGTCTGTTTTTAATATCCATGTTTTTATTTCGACTTTAAATTTTTTTAATGAAATCAATTTTTTAATTTTTGTTGGTAAATAATCGTTTAAATAAAAACATAAATATTTGAAATTTTTTTGTCCTATGGACTTATTTATTTTAGGTTTTAAGGTTATTTCATTTTTATGACGTGTATTATGATTATGGTTTTTAAATTTTATAAGGTTTTTATTTTTAAATATATATATTAAGATTTATTTAATATATATATATATATTTAAACAAATAAAGACAATACAAGTCCAAAACTATCAATAATACGAATAATAAATAACAACATAATATTATTATGGTTAGATACTTACTGAATTCACATGAGCTTTATCATTATAGTCGAACGTGGGCACGATATCTTTAAAGTTCGTTAAAATTTCATTGTGTCTAGCCATATCGGTGGCCAAAATACTGCGAATCATTCCCTCTCGAACTTGTTTGAAATCTTCACTACTGAATGACTTAAAGATGTTACAATCTTCCATTTCCAAAATTCTAAAAGCAACGCTGCAGTGATGGTTTTCTAGCGGTGATATGTCATTGTAACGAATCGCCAGCTCGGTCTGAAATAAAATTTCGCATTAGAATGTAAAACTTAGTAACATATTATACCCTTTAACAGCCCCTATTTTAGTGCGTCAGTTTTGTGATTCTAATGATATATTAGGTGATGATGTATAAGTTTAAGAAAATGTAGAGTTTACATTATTTCTATCCTATTCCAGGTGGCCAACTATAAGAATGACAGCCGGCTATATCTCAGAAACTAGTAATAGAAACAGAGCTTCCCAGCAGTTATCAATAATTATCTTCAAATCTGTAAAATGTCTGCAATGGTCCGTAATAAACTGCTTATCACAGCTGCTTGTCGTCAAAAAAATTAGAATAATTCCAGTCCAAGGACTTGAAATAAATAAACTGCCAAAACCATCTCGAGAGGACTATGTTTCTACGAGAAGGTATTAACCTTTTATAGCTTAAATATCTTAGTTCAAACTACATATTTAAATATGAATAAGTCAATTCCTAATTTTATTGTAATCTTTTAATTGGGATACCCGGTAGTTATCTTAGGGTAATTTCTTATTTTTCTTTTTTTTTAAATAAACGATATTAGTGCATTACATAGAAAACAAACATTAACTGTCTGATGTCTTTAGTTATGTACAAAACAGCTGTTTTTTTTTTGAAGTAATGTTTATGTTAATTAAAAGAGATCAAGAGATACTATAAATAAAATAGATTTAATCTATTTTATACAGGGTGTTCAAAATAAGCTCTCAAAAATGACACACTTTAAACGAATTTTTCTCAAATTTTTCAAATGAAGCACCCTGTATATTATTGCACTATTTTATTAAGAATTTTAAAACAACCAATTTTTGTAATTGCAATTTATTAAAAATTCCAAACCGTTTTCATACTATTGATCAAAAACCATAAATGTCGCTATCCATGATAAAGTTTTATAAAGAAAATAGCTAGGCGGCCATGGAAAAACAACCAAATTTAACAATTTATTAAATGCCTTTGTCAGAAATAAGTACTTAAGGGTACCTAAACGGATAATTTTTTGTTCAAAAACTGAATTTTCATTTATATGGTTTTTGTATTGGGCAAGAGTGAGAAACAGTGTTTATTTACAACCATACATGTAATGTTGACATTACTGACTTTATTAACGGTTGGGAAGTGTCACATTACCTACCTCTACTTCCCGCCCTGACTTCCCTATTTTAACTAAAATGTTATCCCTATTACTAAACGTAAGTAGATTTTTTTTTAATAAAACCTTTTTGTCAATTTCATATTTATTGAATAACTTAAGAAATATCAATAACAAGAATAAAGGCTAACAGAGAATTATTTATTAAAATTGTATGGATCGCAAAAGATCAGACTTGAACTGACATTTATTGTTTTAATTTCAAACAAACGTTTCCTTGACAACCGTCGCCTAATTTGAAAATATGCCTACTTGTAAATTTATTTGATTTTTTTAATATATATTTTCTATAATACTACGTCAAAATGACATTTTTCTTTTAATAATATTTTTAGTTAAAAATTATAAGAAGTGGATGTAGGATGTGGTTGTAAATAAAATAATTTACAAACCTGGGTGAAAAGTTTCATTACTGTCTCCGAGATATGGTTTACTATCTAATCTCTCGACAGTAATGAAACACTTTCCACCTCGGTACGTAATATACTATTTCTCACTGGTAGAATTAATGCGACTAGGTTTCCTGAAAGACGACATCCAGATGCTTCCTACTAGATGTTTTGGGCGCTTTGTTAAATAAAAAAAGAAGAAAGAACGACGACTAAATGAAAAAATTAGTTCAGCCATATTATTGACAATAATTATTATTGAAATGCATCTGTAGCACAAGAAGTTGGAATAAGTGAGAACTGAGAAGTCAGTCAAAAGAATTCTTAAAAAACAGCATTTATGCTTGCCACATTTATTTGCACCAGGCTCTCGATGAAAGTTACTTTCAACAAAAAACAAAAGCATTTTTTGAACAAAAAATTATACGATTAAATACACTTAAGTACTTATTTCTGACAAATAATGTCAGAATGTATTTAATTGTTCATTGTGTTACATTTAATTCTTTTTGTTTTGAAATTCTTCATCAAATAGAAAAATAATATAGTACATGGTGTTACATTTGAAAAACTTGAGAAAAATTAGTTTAATGCGTGTCATTTTTGAAACCTTTTTTTGAACACCCTATATAAAATAATATACAAAATCTATTCAATCTATAATATCTCTTGACCCCTTAGCATTAATTTTTAGATTGATTAAATTATTGAAAACATGCTTTAGATTATTTATTTGATTATTTCAGGGCTGCAAAACGTTTTTTTTTAGTTTTTAATTTATTTCTCCTCAACTACTAAATTAGGTTTAATATAATTACAAACAATAATTATAAAGGGCACCAATAAAAACCTATAAATTTATAAATTACATGGTGTCCCATTTAAAAACACAATTTTATGTTATCACACATTTCTGGGCCACCCTGTATAAGGGACAATATATTCCTGAAATACATCCTGTGAAACAGTATAAGTCAACATAGAAATAAAGTTCCTAATTTCATTCGTATAGAAGCTATGGAAGCCTGACGCACTATTGTAGAACCCTGTATAATAATACACCGAAATTGTCCCTAGATAGTAACTTAGGTTATAATATAATAAACACTACTAACAAAATCCGACGTAAATACTTGAAATTTTTAAATTTTTTGCAAGGCTTTCTTTTTACCCTGTATAATATTTAAGTGCATTATTATGCGTACCATATTATTATTCTGTAGGAAACAATCTTTCAAACTCTGCGATAAAAGTTTAAAAAAACAATTTGTCAAACTTGGTATACATTTGTAACATTGTATTTGTATAAAGCCCAATAAAATAAAACGTTTATTTTATTATATTCTATTATATTCGTGGCAAATGGTACAAACCACAATAATTTGAACATATATATAATCTGGTCTGCAAATAGAGCTACTGTGGTTAATTACGGCAATATAATTATACAACATAGTAGATCAGTGCTATATAATAATATTGGTTTAATCAAAATTATGGTCAAGCTGAATAGTAATTTCCCATTTCGAAAATTTGAAATTTACAGAATTATTATGCATATTAGACAATGATGTGTTTTTTGGGCCTTATTTTCCATTTAATTTGTACTCGGGCCGTCTTTTTATGCGGTGTCTACTAATTGTTTTATACAGGATGTCCGGAAAAATAAGGTCAATCCGTTAACCATATATTCTTTGAGCAAAAATAATATGACCTTTATAATACCATTTTTCATTTTTGACCCACATGTTCGATATTACAGGGTGTCAAAGCTTGAAACTAAAAATTGATATTTTTTTTTTAATAAATCGAATATTTAATAAGATATTAATTTTAAATTTGGTACAATGCTTTAGCATAAAGGGTTACATCTTTTGAAAAAAACAAAAGGAAAGACAATTATCAAATATTCAAAATAGGGGGTTTCAGTACTTACTGATCCCCCTATTTTCTAGTGCGTACGCTAGTGAGTTCCGAACTACATTTTTTTTTTTGATTATACACTGCCGTGCAGAGAAAACGGGCACTCCAAAATTTTGATTAGGTTTTAGCCTTGATAACTTTTTTATTTTTCATCCGATTTTAGTGATTTTTTATAGAATTGCAGATACAATTGTCAGCATTAACGTGTAGTTTACTAATCTTACGTAACTTTGGTTATTTCACATATTATATAAGGATAATCGAAATGCTGTTTTTTTCTCCAATTTCAAAACGCCCTGTGGAATAATTAAGTAACAAAATTATTTTAAATTACCAATTTTAATGTAGAGTCATCTATTCTTTACATTTTATTTTTTGGTTTATGTCAATACATGCATTCAGTCTTACACAATTTAAATTTAAATAAAATAATTTAAATTTTTACATAATTTCTATTTAAATATAAATTCAGAATTTTTTTTTACAAGGTGGCTATGTCCTTTGTTGTTTGACACTTTATTGTCAGTTTGGCAGTAAATTTGTGTTGGCAATGGTCTTAAGTGCTGAAAATTGTGCAAAAGCTGTAGCTTTAGTGGAGGACGGGTGAAATTATGGGTATGTGGCAAGAGTACTTAATACCAGCCGCTCTTCCATCGAAAGAGTAGTTAAACGCTTTAGGGATACAGGCAGCAATTCACGAAGGGCAGGTAGTGGTACGCAACGCAAGACTACAGCAGTTGATGACCGGTTTCTTGTTCTTAAAACCCTTCGAAATCGCCGATTGACTTCAGTACAGGCCAAAAATCATCTTAGAGAAGTTCGATGTAAAAGTATCAGGTCTTGGACCGTTCGTCGAAGATTAAAGGATGTAGGTTTGAATTCTTGCCGACCAGCAACAGGCCCTAGATTACTCCCACGTCATAGAGTAGCAAGATTACAATTTGCTCGTGAACATGTAAATTGGAATTTGGCACAATGGAACAGTGTACTTTTTACCGATGAGTCTAGATTTTGCCCAAACTCACTAGATGGACGAGAGCGAGTGTGGAGACGAATGAACGAAAGATTTGCTGAATGTTCGTTCAGCCCCCGGCTTAGTTATGGAGGAGGTTCAGTGATGGTTTGGGCAGGAATATCACGGGAGGCCTGTACTGAATTAGTATTTATTGATAGAGGATCGCTGACCGCACAGAGGTATATTGAGGAGGTTATCGAGAATCATGTAGTTCCTTTTGCTCCATTTATCGGCGATGATTTTATCTTGATGATGCAAGATAATGCCCGACCACATTCCGCAATGTGCGTCACTCAATATTTGGTAGAAGTTGGGAGTGAGAAAATGAACTGGCCAGCATGTTCTCCAGATTTAAACCCTATAGAGCATGTGTGAGATATGCTCGGAAGACGCGTTAGAAGTCGATTAGTGGTACCAACGACATTAAACGAGCTTCGTGCGGCACTTGAGGAGGAATGGGGGAGTATTCCGCAAGACGATATTCGCGGGCTTATTGATGGTATGAACCGACGTGTACAGGCAGTAATTAGCGCTAGAGGAGGCAATACAAGGTATTGACGCATACTTCATTACTTTGTACTTGTTAAGTTTGTTTTCGTTTTAACAATAAAGAAATTATGTAAATATTTAAAATATTTTATTTAAATTTAAATTGTGTGAGACTGAATGCATGTATTGAGATAAACCAAAAAAATAAAATGTAAAGAATAGATGATTCTACATTAAAATTGGTAATTTAAAATAATTTTGTTACTTAATTATTCCACAGGGCGTTTTGAAATTAGAGACAAAAACAGCATTTCGATTATCCTTGTATAATATGTGAAATAACCAAAGTTACTTAAGATTAGTAAAATACGCGTTAAAGCTGACAATTGTATCTGCAATTCTATAAAAAAATCACTAAAATCGGATGAAAAATAAAAAAGTTATCAAGGCTGAAACCTAATCAAAATTTTGGAGTGCCCGTTTTCTCTGCACGGGAGTGTATTTTGTTTTCTATAAAATTTCGATGAAATAATGCGTTTTGAAGGTAATTTGAAAAGTATGGGTCGTTAACTGATGCCAACGCGGCTTATGGTAATCGCATAATTTTCAAATGCTAAATTACGTCAGCCGTTGTGGCATTACCAGGGATACAAGATATAATTTAGCTAAACTTTGCAACAGGTGACAATATCGATGCTATATGCTATCTACCAGGTAGTATCCTAAATTACAAAGAGTGTGACAATATTAAGACAATTGAGTTATTCATACCGCAAAAGTATCAACTAATATATTTTAACTTGACAAAATAGTTCATACTTTATGTGCAATGTAAATTGGAAAGAAAAAAATTAGACACTTAAAGTCTTCCTTCACTGGTATATTTAATTAAGAATTTTAAATAAAAGTAAATTCTCTCTACATGTTTTGAATGTATAAACATTCATCGCCAGGAGAATTAAAAAAAAATAAGAGTTTTAAAAGGTGCATACAGTCCTAACGGAGCTCTAAGATGACAAAAATATTTGGTTTTTCGTAAAGTATAAAATGTAATGAATCAGGACACTAAGTAAGAAAAATTTGAATTAGGGCAGAATATGTATAAATGCAAAAATAAAAAGATTCTTAATAAAATGAGAACAATGTAAGAGAGAAGGATATGTACTGCATCAAAAAGATTAAATAGAGGTTAACTAATTAACCTTGAAAAAAACACGTGAGGAGTAAATCGGTGCACACAAGCATGAGCTAGCACCACAAGTGTGAGAAAGAATATCATTATAAAAACTAATATAACTTAATTAAGGGTAGAATAAATGAAGTAAGTAAATAATTTTTAATCATTAAAAACTAGCAGTAGGTACATTAAATTTTTTGTACTAACTTATCTGTCTATATATACATGTAAACAGCCCCTTACTTATAATAAAATATATTTACAGTTTGGTGCGTCGTTTAAAACCTAATATTCAATATTTATTTTGCTGATTTAGTGTGACCTGGTAACATATTATATTGCGATATATTGGAAGGGCAGAACGTGACCAAAATTGTATTTACAAAAAATAGTTTACTTGTTATATTATTCTCCTTCTCATACTTGATTATTTTCCACATCAGCAATAAAAAAATAATAAAAGCTACATAATTCTTGTATTTACGATATCAAGTCAATAAAAATTGAAGAAATCGTTCATGATTCTCAAGGAGACCTAGCATAAGTTTTGAAAAACTAATTGATTTTGAGACCGAGACTTCGTGTCTTTTAAAATTTTTCAAAACCCAATTAAAGAAACGAATACCCATAATTTCGGTTGCATCAAATTTGTGTTGAAAGTATCAGCATGGTGACACTATTGCATTATATGCAAATATATATACAGGGTGTTCTCAAAGTTGAGTCATTTATTTTACCAGGTTGTAGAACTCGTAAAAATAAGTAATTGTAAAAAAAATCATTTATATAAAAGTTGCAGAATAAAGAAGTTATTAACAATTAAAAAAATGTAAAATTTAAAAACTGTAAGACCTGCTTTTTTGATATTCTCGACCACTGCATTATCAATGTTTTGTTTACTGGCGATACTGGGTATGGCTTATTTTTTTGTAGGATACAAATTACTTATCATTCATTCATTTTACTGGTTTTAGTGGTCGAGAATACCAAAGAGCAGGTCTTAAGTTTTTAAATTTTACATTTTTTCAATTGTTAATGACTTCTTTATTCTGCAACTTTTATATAAATGATTTTTGGTACAATTACTTATTTGTACGAGTTCTACAACCTGGTAAAATAAATGACTCAACTTTGAGAACACCCTGTATGTACAGTGTGTGTATAAAGTCTGGAAACGGCTTAATAACATCACAATTTACTGGCCGATTTAAACCAAATTTGGTACAGTTGTGTAAGAGGATCTAACGCACCGAATGACGATATTGGCGTTGTTGCCAGCTTTTTAGTTTGTCTGGAATTCGAACGAATTTTATATTTTTAAATATAACACCCAGTATATTTTTACATTTTTAAATTCCACATAAAATTATAATTATTTTTTTATTAAATGCATTATTAGTCTATACTTCATAGTTTCCGAGATATTGACTCTCGAAAAGTGACATTTTTGAACTTTGACAGCTTATAACTTTCTAACAGTACGTCTTAGAGCAAAACGGCTTACATGTCCCTATCTTCAATTTTTATTATCTTCCCAAAAAATCAACTTCCGGTTAAACCGGATGTAACTCGAAAGCAGGAAATATAGTTGTTCCGGTTTAACTGGAAGTTGATTTTTTTGGGAACATAATAAAAATTGAAGATAGGGACATGTAAGCCGTTTTGCTCTAAGACGTACTGTTAGAAAGTTATAAGCTGTCAAAGTTCAAAAATGTCACTTTTCGAGAGTCAATATCTCGGAAACTATGAAGTATAGACTGATAATGCATTTAATAAAAAATAATTATAATTTTATGTGGAATTTAAAAATGTAAAAATATGTAATATGAGGGTAAAACACTCTGTATTAGTATATTGTATTAGTGTTCTAATTAGTTATTATGATTAGCTAGTATAACAATACTGTCGATATAACAAATATGTAATATAAACATTTAGCGTAAGTGGAACAACTATGTATGTGGCGACATGGACTAAGATTGAGAATATAGTTTGATGTTGAATATGAAACACCGTTTTCTTTGAACCCTTTGCTGCCACCTATCTGAACATCAAATTATTACATGGCGATCCTGCCAGCCAAAAAACCATAAGAAGAAAAGCACCGATATGGAGTAAAATGGGTAGTGCCAAGTCTAAAGAGGAAATAGTTATCAACCAGGCCTCGAATGGAGACGCAAGGAGCGAAATATCAAACAAGGGGTTTTCGCTGTCAGAGTACCTTTTACTAACACTTGTAGTAGCCGTTATCCTGTATATCATATATAGTGGGATTCTTCGTTATCGTAAGGAATTACGAAAAACTATTCGAAGAGAAATTAACAGAAGCGAGTTAAGAAAATCAAGGGATGAATTAATGACGGAGGAAGCAGTATAAAATTTTTTTTTTTAGGTTCTTTTTAGGATAATTATAAAGATGGTTATTACACTTATGGGAAAAAAAAAAAAAAAACTGAAAATGGACATAAGAAACAAGGCGATATGTAAAGAATGGAAAAAATTAAGCAATTTAGTAATTAAAAAGAAAAAATGTACTAAGTAAGTTATAGAATTAAGTAAATTGTATTGAAATAGGGACCTCTTTAACAAGTACTTTGCTCTTAAATAATTAGATTTGCATATTTTTCATGGGAGATAACTTAAACATAATTTTAAGTTCTCTAGCAGATGTCAGAACTTATCTAGGAAAATTAAATTACGACAGACGAAAAACATCCATCGTTTCAACTAAAGTTAGGGAAGCAAAAACTATTTACTCTCGACTGAGTGAGGAGGTTTCTGCTATTAATCAAAAAATAAAAGATTCTGAACTCGACGAAGCAGACATTGAATATTCTAAAAATACTATAGACAAAATTAAAAAAGTATATCAGGAAATTATAAATTTTGATAAACAATTCGCAGAAGGTTTGAGTAGTGATAACCAAGACGCGGAAAGTACAAATCGGGATAACCAGGACGCGAAAATTATACATTCAGATATGTCGGCTTTTGACCTGAAAGTGGCCACGAGCCTCTTGCCTGTAATGGATGACTCGGAAGCTATTACACATAAACTAATCGACGCGGCAGAATTTTATCATTCTATGCTTAACGATGATGGCAAGCCTATTTTAATTAAATTCATTCTGAAAACACGAATTTCAAATAATGCGAAATTGAGATTAAAGTCTAGTTACGAGTCTATGGATTCATTATTAGGAGACATAAAAAAACATCTTTTAACGAAACAATCCGATACCGCCCTTCAGGCAAAATTGTTTTCCGCCAAGCAAGGCGATAATACTGTTTCTGAGTTTGGTAAAAATCTTGAAGATATCTTAGTAAATCTGACAATTTCTCAAGCAGACGGTGATTCAAGAGCTTTTGATATTTTAAGACCAATAAACGAAAAAATCGCTATAAAAAGGTTTACAGGTGGCCTTAGAAATCATAAACTCAGCACAATCATATCTGCTAGAAATTTTGAATTTTTAAAGGATGCCATTAGAGCGGCGCAGGATGAAGAAATTTCCTCTCAAAGCAGTAATCAACAAATTTTCAATATGTTTAGAGGAAGAGGAAACAACAGAAATTTTTCTGCAGGTTTTAACAGAGCTAGAAACTCTGGAAGACATTTTAATAACAATTTCAATAGAAACGTAACTAATAGAAATAACAATCATGTTTCTAATTATCAACAAAATAATTCTCGCTTAGGTAATGGTAATAGCAATCCGCAAAGTCAGCGTTTTCAGGGGGGACACCGAGGACGTTCGTTTACTCGCGGTTATCGTGGAAATTCGCGGAGACAAATAAATTTTGCTGACCAAGACATTAATGCAGGTCAGGAAACGTTGCCGTATGATGTTTCTAGGGAGCAAACATTTTTCCGTCCCTAAAGTAGAGGGGAATAGTCATAATAATATTTTTACTTACTCCGAAAATTACTCAAATTCAGTTTCTTTTAGAGTAAACAACAAAAGTTTAGGATTCTTAGTAGATACGGGAGCGTCATTGTGTGCGCTTAAGTTAGAGCATTTAGATGCAAGTATACCTTTACATAAGGAAAATCTTGAAATAAATGGCATAGGTGGTAGAGTATGTTCCGTAGGTTATGTATACTTAAATCTCGCTATAGGAAACATACAATTTAGGGAAAAGTTTTATGTATTTGATTCGTTGGAATGTCATACAGATGGTATAATTGGGAGAAATTTTTTAGGGAAGTATAAAGCTAAATTAAACTATGAGGAAAATACTTTAGATCTTTTCAATGAGGGAAAGAATGTTATTTTAGACTTAAATGCTTGTTGTAGTCATATATTAGTGTTACCTGCAAGGTGTGAAAGTATTCAGTACCTTGAGACAGGGTTAAATGAGGAATGTGTTGTTATGCCAAGTGAGTTATGCCAGGGTGTGTTTGTAGCAGGAGTGATTGCACAACCAGTGAATGGGAAAGTTCCGGTTAAAATTTTGAATACACGGGAAAGTGAAGTACGCTTGAGAAATTGCTTACCTAAAACTGAGAAGCTCAGCAATTATGATTGTTGTCAGTTTACTTCTCAAAATATTTCAGTTAATCGAGTAAAACAGTTATTTGACATGCTTAAACTTACCTACTTGAATAAAGAAGAGAAAGATTCAATAGATCAATTATGTGCTAAATTTGCAGACATATTTCATATGCCTGGGGATAAATTATCTGTAACAAATATTTATAAACAGTCAATTCAAGTCAAACCGAACACTCAACCAGTTTATATAAAACCTTATAGACTGCCTCAATCCCAGAGGGAGGAAATAAATAAGCAAATTTCCCAAATGTGCGATAATGATATAATTGAGAGTGCGCAGAGTGAGTGGTCGTCGCCTGTTTTACTGGTACCGAAAAAGAGTGAGACATCAGGAGAGAAACGTAGCAGATTGGTTTTAGATTACAGATTTTTAAACCGTAGTTTAGTAGATATCAAGTGGCCTATTGCAAATGTGGTTGATATTTTGGATTCTCTTGCGGGAGCTCTTTATTTTTCGCATTTAGATCTAAGTCAGGGGTATTATCAAGTGGAACTAGATGAACAAAGTAGAAAATTGACAGCCTTTACAACTGATCGGGGGCAATGGCAAATGAAAAGATTGCCCATGGGGCTAAAACTTAGCCCCAGTGCCTTTTCTAGGATAATGACAGTTGCAATGGCAGGTCTAAACTACGAAAAATGTTTTGTTTACCTTGACGATCTAATAGTATTCGGGAGAAATCTTAAGGAACACAACAAAAACCTTATGGACGTTTTTACTAGACTTCGTAAAGTAAATTTAAAACTAAATCCCTTAAAATGCGAGTTTTTAAGGAAAGAAATTCTTTATTTAGGTCACATTATTAGTGATAAAGGAATATCTCCTGATCCTGAAAAAATTAAAGCTTTAGACGAATATCCCGTTCCAAAAAATTCAGACGAAGTTAAACGTTTCGTGGCTTTTGCAAATTACTACAGAAAGTTTATTCCGAAATTTGCGGAGCTATCTGTACCCCTAAACAAATTGTGCAGAAAGTATGCAAGGTTTGAATGGACGGATGAATGTAACAACTCATTTAAAATCCTAAAGAACGCACTAAGTCAATATCCAGTTTTACAGTATCCTGATTTTGCAGAGAAAAATGAATTTATACTTCAAACTGATGCGTCAAAGTCAGCTATTGGAGCAGTACTCTCAAATAAAAATAATAGACCAGTGGCGTACGCCAGTAGAAGTTTAAATAAAGCGGAAATAAATTACCCTATTATTCACAAAGAACTTTTAGCTATCTACTGGGCTGTAAAGCATTTTCGGCCTTATTTATATGGACGCAGATTTAAAATAGTAACTGACCATAAACCTTTATTATACTTATTTAGCCTTACTGACCCATCCAGCCGGTTAACAAAATTTCGATTAGGCCTTGAGGAATATGATTTTTACGTTGAGTATGTGAAAGGAAGTGAAAATGTCACCGCGGATGCATTATCAAGAATTATCTTGACATCTGAGGAATTGAAAAGCATGAATAATGACATGATTGCTGTTTTGACCAGAGGACAGTGTAAGAGTATGAAAGAGCAAGATTGTGTGTTGGACAAGGATAACCTTAATGTTTGGCCTGATCAACCAGATATTGTGGAAGTTCTTAAACAACCTAAAAATTGCACTGAGTTAGTTTTAACGACATCGTCCAAAATAAAAACATTGTCAAAAGATATAACTGAACACTTGGGGAGTTTTTATTATGTTCCATTGCAACTTAGTTTGTACTTTAGTCAAAATACTCGATCGGCATTGGCGCGAGACGAAATGCTGAGAGATTTGGCCAAAATAACTAAGAAAGCAAATATAAATGAATTATATATTTTAAAAAATGAGAAAAATAAAATGTTTATTAAATGGATAGGTAAGGAAATAAATAGTAATCCTAATTGGGGGGGCCCCCGTATAAATATTGTACAAGGAGCTAGCAAAATAATAGATAATGATGAGAAACGAATTATTTTGAATGATTTTCATTTACTTCCCACAAGTGGACATGCAGGCATAAATAGAATGACAAATAATATAAAAAAGTATTACTTTTGGCCAGGTCTAGATAACGATGTTGCAGACTTTGTAAGAAAATGTGACACTTGTCAAAAACAAAAGCATTGCAATCGTTATACTAGACAGCCCATGGTTATTACGTCGACAGCCAATTATTCTTTTCAAAAAGTATATTTAGATATTGTAGGACCACTACCAACAGATGTAAATGAATTTGCATACATCCTGACTTTACAGTGTGAGTTAACAAAATTTGTGGAAGCATATCCTATAAAAAATAAAGACACCGTATCTGTGGCAAAATCATTTGTGGAAAATTTTATCTTACGATATGGAATTCCACAGGAAATTGCAACGGATAGGGGTTCTGAATTTATTTCTTCCACTATGAGTGAGGTTTGTAAGCTTTTAAAAATAAATCAAATTTATTCCACGGCATACCATCATGAAAGTATTGGTTCTTTGGAAAATTCACATAAGGTATTGGGTGCCTATTTAAGAATTCAATCCGAAAATAATGATGCAGCGTGGAGTACATGGATTCCTTATTGGTGTTTCTCTTATAATACTACAGTCCATACTGAAACTAAATATACTCCTTTTGAACTGGTCTTTGGAAAGAAATGTCAGATTCCTAATAATCTAAATAATATGTTAGAACCCATTTATAACTTTGAGAATTACCCTATTGAGTTAAAGTATCGGTTGCAAAAGGCTCATGAGGATGCAAGAGCTAACTTATTACATTCAAAATTTAAAAGAAAGCAAAGTTATGATGAAAAAATTAAACCCATTCAATACAAAAAAGGCGATTTAGTACTGGTAAAAAATGAAGTGGGAAACAAAATCGCAAGTCCTTGTTTTCTTGGTCCTTATTTAGTTATCGAGGATGAATCTCCAAATGTAAAACTAATGAAAGGTAATAAGGAGATTGTAATCCACAAAAATAGAACTAAGTTATATCATAGTTAAGTAATTTCTAGGTAATAATTTAGTAGTAAGGAATCGGCCGGCCCTACTTTCGTATTCTTCTCTATCTGCTATTTATTCTAGGTCTGACTACTCTAATTTTCTTCCTTTTCTTTCTTCATTTCTTGAATTCTTATTGACTAAGAAAATGTTTGTTATAAGTATAGTTATTATTTCACATGAGTTAATTACTTTCATATTATAATTAGCAGGAATTTCCATTTGAAAACAAAGTGTAAATTCCTTAAATTGCCCGGGGAGGTGTAATATGAGGGTAAAACACTCTGTATTAGTATATTGTATTAGTGTTCTAATTAGTTATTATGATTAGCTAGTATAACAATACTGTCGATATAACAAATATGTAATATAAACATTTAGCGTAAGTGGAACAACTATGTATGTGGCGACATGGACTAAGATTGAGAATATAGTTTGATGTTGAATATGAAACACCGTTTTCTTTGAACCCTTTGCTGCCACCTATCTGAACATCAAATTATTACAAATATACTTGGTGTTATATTTAAAAATATAAAATTCGTTCGAATTCCAGACAAACTAAATAGCTGGCAACAACGCCAATATCGTCATTCGGTGCGTTAGATCCTCTTACACAACTGCACCAAATTTGGTTTAATTCGGCCAGTAAATTGTGATGTTATTAAGCCGTTTCCAGACTTTATACACACACTGTATATATAATATATAATATATAATATATAATATATAATATATAATATATAATATATAATATATAATATATAATATATAATATATAATATATAATATATAATATATAATATATAATATATAATATATAATATATAATATATAATATATAATATATAATATATAATATATAATATATAATATATAATATTATATACAGGGTGCCCGAAATTGGTGCTGACAGTTTTGTCTTGTATCTCGGAAACTATAAGAGATAGAATGACGGTTAAATAGGAAACGTTTTAAGCATTTCTGTTAGCAGTCTATTGGTGCTCACAAATTGATTCTGGTTCTTTTGGTTTTTGAGATATTTTAAATAAACTAAAATATTGCATTTCCTTAGATCGGTTGTAACTATGTTATTTCCCAATATTTTTTCAATCTGATAAAACATTTTGTATTAACTTTTTACATAAAATATACTTACTTGGTAACGTTTTAGTTACAACGTTTTGATTTTCTGGAACCATCATAAATTTTCTTTTTTCTTATGACCGCTATATTGGATTTTTATTTTTTGAAAAGTACTTAATTTTTCTAATGTTTAACACTAAACACTATTATAAATTAAATATTTATAATCTCAAAATAACTAAAAATAATATTTTTAGGGAAAATTCGAACATATCAAATGATACTTTAACTTAAGAATAAAGTTAACTTAACACCTGTTTATACTATTCTTAACAAACTAAGGCGAAAACGAGTCAGCGCGGAATATTCTTAGTTATATTAACCGTAATACCATTCATAGTGTAGCCGGAGGTTATAAGTTTTTAATTTATAATAGTGTTTATTGTCATATTATAGGAAAAATTAGGTACTTTTCAATGTAAAAAATCAAATAATGCGGTCATAAGAAAAAATAAAATTGATAATGATTCCAGGAACCAAAACGTTCAAACTAAAATATTACCAAGTGGGCATATTTTATGTAAAAAGTTGCTATAAACATATATTTATAGATTTAAAAAATATCGGGAAATAATATAGTTACAACCGATTTATACTCCAGTCATATTAGGCCGGAAAAAGCAGCATCTGCTAAAAAAATGCAAGTAAGCCTAAATTTCGTTTACACCTTTATTTTGACTCTGTAAGCAATGTCTCAAAAGTCCCCATCAATATCGCGCTTGCGTTTTTAGTTATTTAAGGTGAAAGACCATAAAATTCTTATTTTCTTAAATATCTCGCTTTCCGTCAGTCGTAAGAATTTTTGGGTAATTACAAAAAATAAATAACAGGGAATTCTCTACAAAAAAGGATATATAAGTTTTTTCCGTAAAACTAATAACATACGGCTAAATTATGCTGCAAGAAGCGCAACGCAGTTATTTCTACAAAAGATTACGTGAAGCCACGTAAATGTTCTATAAATGCTTCGAGCCTTGGTGTGATGAAATACCAGCTGATAACGTTGCTTACGTCATTGATAGATTCCTGCTGCACCGTGTAATATGGCAAAAAGATTATACCTACTTTTGAGTGTATAATTAAAAGATATATTGATTATCTACAAAAACATTTTAGCTCTGACATTACGGTTGTCTTTGATGGATACAGTGACAATAGCAAGAATATAAAAGCAATGGAACAACTTCGACGAAGTGCTTTAACTTCAGGATCCGTAGAGGTAATTTTTAACAAAGCAATGCAAGTGACACTTGGCCAAGAAAAGGTCCTATCCAATCACGCAAACAAAACTAGATTAATACCAATGCTAATGTATAAACTACAATATATCAACATAGCTGTGAAACAAGCTAGAGACGACGCCGACGTTTTAATAGTAGAGACGGCACTTGAGAAATCACAACCCAACATCACTATTATTGTTGGGGAAGATGTGGATCTCTTAGTTCTTCTAATAGGACGTGCTCCTTTAAACCAGGATGTTTTTTCGTTTAAACCAGGGAAAAGGAAAATAAAATCAAAAACATACTCTTCTTCCAGCCTAAATAAGTATCTAAATTATAAAATGCATCTGTTGTTACTACATGCAATTACGGACTGCGGCACAACCTCTGCGCTTTTTAATAAAGGAAAAATAAAAGTTTTTAAAATGTTCGAGAGGCGCCCCCCGAGTTGCATCTTTTTAAACAGGAAAATTGCACAGTTAAGACGATTATGGAAAATGGATTACGCATTCTTCTGGCAATCTATGAAGCCCCTAAAACAGAATTATCCATTGAAAACTATCAATACATGACATTTGCGAAGTCAACAAGACTTAACACCGCAGTGAAATTGTCGTCACTCCCTCCTACTGCCGCAGCTGCATGCCAACATCTATGTCGAGTGTATTACCAAGTACAGATTTGACTTGGTAATGATTTAAATCCTGAACAATGGGGATGGACGATAAATACTAATATTTTGGAGCCAATTAGGACTTTATTGCCACCTACACCAGATGTACTTTTAAATACTATATTTTGCAACTGTACTAAAGGACACAAATTGCGGGTGCAGAAAAGTTGGAATGTTCTGTTCAGTACCTACTTTGCGGAGGATGAAGACGTGGAGAAGGGGACAGATTACGAGATTGAGGATGAGCTGTAGAAGTTACAAAAACAAGTAAAATCTGGATCTGGCCTACTGGGGAAACCATGTAAAAAAAACGCGCCTTGCATCCTGCCTCTGGGGTGGTGTGGAAACAGATGTACCGCTACCCAGTGTTTTCCTAGCGTATAGTGTGAATACGGTTAGTTTTACGTAAAATATATATAACCCTTTTTGAAGAGAATTTTTTAATCTCTATTTTTTGTAATAATCAAAAAGGTCATAGGGCATACAGGAAACGAAATATTTGGGAAAAACCAATTTCTGTGATATTTGACCTTGAATAACTTGAAATGCAAAGAAGATATCGCTGGGGACTTTTGACATATTATTAGTATAATAAAAGTAAAGGTGTATGTAAAATTTCTGCTCATTTGGATTTTTTCGTAGATGAATCCTTATATGACCGGAGTATTAAGGAAATGCAGCTTTTTAGTTTATTCAAAATATCCTAAAAACCAAAATAACCAGAATCAATCCGCAGGCACCAATAAACTCCTAACATAATTACGTAAACCTTCTTCTATTTAACCGTCTTTCTATCTCTTATAGTTTCCGAGATCGCAATAATGTCAGCACAAATTTCGGGCACTCTGTATATTATTATGTATAATGAGTTACTTAAAAATATAATTTGCCATAAAAATTGGTATTAAATAACGCGATAAAGTTATTGGAAAAAAGTATTGAAATTTTATGCTTGTTTACAAAGTTTGATGCAAAAATTCAAGAAATAATTTTTTAAAAAACAACGACAGTGGCCAGCCCCTGTATTTGACAACCATATTTACCATTAAATCGAAATCTTGGTCAAAATTAGAAAATAAACTGTATAAGCATATTGATCCAAAAATAATTATACAGGTTATAATAATTAATATACAAAGGTTACGAATTGCACAATGTTTTTAATAATGTATTAGTTATGGAGGACTTGAGGTAGGAGGCCGATCGCAATGCATTGGATTCGGTCCCAAATTAGAATCCGTAATTCAGCTTTACGAGTTGCCATAAGATGGCGCTCGTGTTCGAAGTGGGCTATCAAATAAATGGTTTCTTATGGACGCGATAACTATTTTTATTTAAATTAGTTTTTTAAAGAACAAATAAGGACTTTTATATGAATTTACACTTACTTTGTTATACTTATTAGTAAACTCGGCCTGTATAAAGTTCCAACGATGCTTGGTTTTTAAAATACAGGGTATTAAACATTCTAGCTACAGAGGTTTTTTTTTAAAGTGAGCTTACCTTTGGAGCTAGAAAGAGACTTATTTGGCTTCGTTTCCTCTTTGAAGAAGATCCTGTCTTACACCCCGACACAAAGCAAACTCTACTTTAATAAATTGTACCATTATTCATTATAAATATGAAAATTAATTACAATACAAAATTATTTGTCTTGTCTTGCCTTCAAACGTTATTTGTTATTTCGAAAAATAAAATGTCAATTGTCAAAAGTAAAAGCACAGAAAAATAAAGGGTTTAAGTAAAAGTTAAAAACTATGGAGGATCTTTTCCATATTAGAAACGAAGAAGAAGAAGACAACATCAGCCCACTTCGGACGCGAGAGCCATCTATCGGCCAATAGCGAACTAACCAAAAAACCGGGACAGAAATTGAAAATGCTGCCATTGTCGATCGGCCTCCTACCCTCTAGTTCTCCATAGTATTAGTAAAGTTGTCAAAAGTGAAATGGCAGAAATTCAAAATATAGCCTTACTTGTCAATGACTCTCTTCTGCCAACGAAGTCAAGACACTTGTATGAAGAGCCTTAGGCTGCGGTTACACTGGATGCGACATGCGATTTTTTATTGTCCGATGTCATATGATGACGTTTTTACACCATTTGCGATTTGTTGCGTGCGTTCTATTTAATTTTGCCCATTATTTATTATTACTATTTATTTTTTTTTTATTATTTATTATTACTATTTACTATAAATAAAAATATATAATATTTACTTGTTCCTTCAATTTCTTGTCCTACATCATCCCAAGTTTTTCTTACTTTTAATCTGTTATGAAAATCTTTACATTTTTGATCCCACAACAAGCTTCTTGCTTGAAAGCAAATAACTAATTTTTTATCACAGTAACCGCAGCCTTATAGTTTTATCGAATATGTTGTGACCAAAAAAAAAATTACGACAACGGAAGATACCATTTTGGGATATTTCAACAGCAAGGCTCTCTAAATACAAATATTCTTCGGCATGCACCAAATATTCGTAATAATAATAAGTCGAGGTTGATTATAAATTTAGGGAAAGGAATAGATATAAGCAAATGTGTCAGTATAACAGTATTAAAAGCAAATCGGAAGGATATCGTTCAAAAATGTCCTTAGTCATCTCCAAACAAACGAAAGAGTTTCTTATAAAAGTGAATGATAAAGAGCATCTATTAAACAAGCAGTTTTTTTACAAAATTTAAAATTCATGACATTGTTAAACTAAATATACTACCAAAATAGCAGATTTCAAAATAAGTAAAAATTAAGTAAATTGACATAAAAGTTTTAAAATAAAAATTTTCATATTTATATTTTTGATTCTCACCCAATTACTTCCAATACAATACTTGTATTTACGATACGCATTTATTAACTTTTTCCACAATCTTTGTACATATGATAAGCATTTAGTAAACTCTATGACATTTCATTTCACAATATTTATTATACTTGTATTCAGTAACTTCTGTCACTCCAACCAACTAACACCTGATGGCCCAAATTATTAGTATCTTGTTAACATTAACTGTGCGATAATACAACAATAACTAAATTATGATACATGGAAAACCGTATTAAAAATAGCTGCCATCTTGTAGCGGTAGCCAAGACGAAGGACTAACCCGATTGGTACTAGTTGGCTAGATAAAATAAAGCACATGAAATTCCACCAATCGTGGTTTGATTTGGGGATCTGGCGAACGCACACAATTCCTATGAGCCAGTAAGATGGGGAGATATATTTATCTCTTTGTGTTTTATGCGACAGCCTGGCCCTATACATGCACGGCATTAATGTCTTAGATTTTAAATTATTCACAAAAAGAATTAAGTGTTGGGAAACATCATAATTATAAAAATGATTAAATAGTTTTCTGTACAGGTAGGTAGGGCCATGACACTGTGACCCTACTGCATAAGCCATCACTGATGAAAGTTAAGTAAAGGGTGTTTTTTTTTTAAGAACGATAGGACTTCAAACTTGGAAATATAATGAAGAAAACATTTTTGTGATCAAAAAACTAATTTTATTTGAAAAATCATTCTATGGCATTAACATTTAAAAATGATTTGGGGCATGTGGCCACCGCGGCTGTTCACGAGGTAGCGCATTCTTTGAGTACAATTTTGGGTGACTTTTTCGAGCACTGCTAGCCGTACGTCATAAATAACGCAAACAATGTTGGCTTCTAAGGCGTCAATTGTTGCTGGTTTATTCGCATAAATAAATAACTTGACGTAGCCCCATAGAAAATAATCTAGGGGCGTCACATTACAGGATCTGGGTGGCCAGTTAACAGGTCCATTTCTCGAAATTAACTTTTTACCAAATCTTGTTTGCAATAAGGCGACAGTTTCGTTCGCGGTGTGACATGTAGCGCCTGTTGCATCCACATATTGCCCGGATTAAAATCATCCATATTTTGGAAAAAAAAATTCATTAATCATGGTACGGTAATGTTCTCCATTGATCGTAACGTTAGCCCCAGCCTCATTTTAAAAAAAATAAGGTCCGATGATACCACCAGCATGTAAACCGCACCAAACGGTACATTTTTCTGAATGTAAGGAGGTCTGTTGAATCTCCTATGGATTGACATCACACCATATCCGGCAATTCTGTTTATTTACAAATCCGGTAAGCCAAAAATGAGTCTCATTGCTATACACAATTTTGCGGTAAAACAACCGGTCAACTTCCAACTGTGCTAAAGCCCAATTAGCGATACAACGACGCAAGCCATGATCTTGCAGCTTTAATTCCTGCACCAGCTGAATCTTATTTGGGTATAACTTAAGATCTTTTCGCAAAATTGTCCATGTATTCGACGGGGTGAACCTAACTTACCGCGACCGACGACGAATGGATAAATTTGGATTTTCTTCCACACTTTCACGTACAACGGTGATATTTATTTCATTCATTCCTTAGACGAATTGGTGTTTTTACGTCATGTAGAGAGTATGTGGTACGAAATCTATCCACAGTGCGAAGGATAGTTAGCTCAGATGGACGATTATGTGCGCCGTAAAATTCACGAAGTCTTCTATACGTTTCGCGAATCAACGACCGACTTTCAAAGTAAATTTGAATAATTTGGTAACGTTGTTCAAGCGTGAATCTGTGCATAATGATTTGCCAAACTGTACTAAATATAAATTTTGTAAACAGTGGCAGATTGACAGTTCGGTCTGACAGTGATTCCTAACTAAAGTTCTATCTAACCTAAAAAAAACACCCATTATATTAAAAATCCTTTAATGACGACATCTACATGATATTCGATTTACCCTACCAGCCAGAATACGAATGAACAAATAAAAACTACTAGTGGATATTGGTTGATCTAATACATGGAAAAAAGCAAAAACTCTGGGAGCGTTGCTATCACTAAATTATTGTGCCATAAATTGTCTCGCTCCCCAGTGAAAATCGATTGGCGTAATGGTGGAACAGAATAATGTAGTAAATTTACAGTTTTATATCCCCCAGGAAATTTATATTAATTGACCGGTTTAATCAGAGTGACAAGTCAATATATATGTGTATAGGCCTACGTAATTGTGATAAATCAGTGCGGTAAAATATCAACAAATTCTTTAGTTTAAAATAACCCTAAGCAGGTCAAAATTGAAAATAAACATTGACTCTGGTAAGAAGGTAAATGACTGAGATTTGTTAGTAGATAGTGAAAATGTTTCCATAGTGGCCTAATAGTTTGAGGTCCTGCCAGTGGCATAGCGTGGTTGAAAGGGCGAGGGAAGCCAAACCTCAGCAATTGCGTTATAGTACGTTATACCCGAAGCGGATAGGTAGCAACCACAAAGTAAGTATACAAGAAAGTAAAAAAAAATTGCCACAAAATTTTTAATTATTAAAAAACCGTATTTTTTTGCACATTTTTGTTGATACTCAAATTTTTAAATAGGAAAAATTTAAAAAGGGCAACTTCAAGAAAAAAAGAATACCATCATTGACATTGAACCATTGGCAAGGATAACCTGGGTTCCTGTGGTCTTATAAAGAGCTCAAGCCTAATACACTCAGTTTGGTTTGGTACACAAGACGGTCCACCCCCTCCTTCATTACTAAGTTGCTGTCTTAAAGGGGGTCCTTTGTTCGAGCTTAGTTTTATTCAAGTAAAAAAAAAATATTTATTGATAATAAAATCATAAAATATGCTAATTCTATTAAACTTTTGGGATTATATATAGATGAAAATTTAAGTTGGAAAACACATATCAAATATATTAGAAAAAATATATCTCCTTTAATTGGAATTTTATACAAAATTAGACATTATTTACCAATTACACTTCTGATAAATATTTATTATTCTCTAATTTATTTTAAATTGCAATATTTAATTTCAATATGGGGATCTGCTACCTCTACAATAATAAAACATTTAAAAAAATTACAAAATAAACTTATTAAGTGTATATACAAGCTTCCCTTGGAACCCACAATAAATTTATACAAACCACTGGGATATTTAAACTTAGAAAATTTATATAAATTAAAAATATGTGTTATTATTCATTCAATAACCATTCATCAAAAAAAATCAAAAATCATATTTAAAAAAATTAATACTTTAAATAATCATCATACCCGGCAAACTGAACCTTTTTTGGCAGTAATTATTAGAAGTAATTTCGGTAAACGATCATTATTATACAATGGGATTATGATCTCTATAATAACCTACCAAATAAATATAAAAACATTAAAAAATTAGTAGTATTTAAAAATCAAACTAAATTGTATTTTTTAACAAAATAAATGATTCCGTTTTTTTTTTAAATTGAATAATATTTGACTTATTTATTAATTTCGTTAAATATACATATATATTTATGTATTTTTATAAAAAATTGTAAATTTTAAAGTTTGTTATTGTTTATAATTTATATTCCCTGTAATGGACTTTTAAAGTTCGTTGGGAATTTGTTAATAAAAAAATAAATAAAAAGTTTTATACATTTTACTTACAAATTAATAATTATGACGTCTGGTTTCCATTTTGTCTAAAACATCTTATTAGAAAACAGCGATAGGGGCGTGAGAAAAGGAGTAGAGGGGCGACTTCCCCCCTGGCGCATTTACAGTGCAACACTGGGTCCTGCTTTCCCTTATAGGCTATTCTACCAGTGGCGGCTAGTTAATAAGGGCTGCAAAGATGCATCAATTCATGCAAACATAAACTGTTATATAAAACTGAAAAATGTATGACTGATTCATCAACGCTCAGCCTAAACCCCTGATCCTAGAATCATGAAATTTCGAGGATATCTTCTCCTTATAACTTAAGCATTCACTAAGAAGGAATTTTTCGAAAATCAACCCCTAAGGGGTAAAAACGGGGGTCGAATTTTTATAGGAATTTCTGTATCTCAGAAACTAAAACTGGCGGAGGACTAAAAAGTAGTAAATAATTTCCCATAATAATATATTATATGTTTCGTCATTGTTCAAAATTCACTTAAGGGTTGAAAAAAGGGGTATAGCCTATTTTGAGGGGATACCTATAAATGTCTACAGGGTGAGTCGGGGGGAATGGGCCAAACTCTGGGTGTCTCAAATGTTGTTACCCAATATTCATTTGTTTTCAAATTAAAGCGTTAAATAAAATAATAATATTGTTAAATCAAAATATGCAACATTAACATTGTTTTAAATTAATCATTGATTTAGTAAATTTTCAAAAATACCGCCATTGACTTCCAAACATTTCCTGCTTCGTTTACGAAGGGCGCGCGTGGCTCTTCTAATTGATTCGTGCCTTTCTTTAATATTGAGTGCAGCATTTATAATGCGTCTAATTAATGCATCCCTAGTATCTACTTTTACTTTGTATACCTCATTTTTTAACCAACTCCATAAATTATAATCCAACGGTGTGAGGTCTGGCGATCTAGGAGGCCAACTAATAGGACCACCGAGACCAATAAAAACCTCTGGAAACTTTTGGTCCAAATATTGCTTGACCCGACGATAGAAATGGGCATAAATATAAATACATCGTATTGATAATACATTTGAATTATGATGTTTAAAGGAATGTCCTCCAGTAGTCCTTGCAATTTATTTTGTAAAAAACCTAAGTAGTGATCCCCTAAACGGCGATTTTTCAAAAGAAAAGGGCCAATTAAATTATTACGATCATGCCGCACATCAGGTTTACTGAAAACCTGTGTTGAAAATTATTTTCGACTATTGCGTGAGGATTTTCGTCCGACCATACATGGAAGTTTCGATTATTATTGATGCCGTCACGGGTGAATGTAGCTTCGTCAGTAAAAAGTATGTGCGGTACAAGATGACGATTATTAATTATTCACTCACTAAATTGCATACCCTTGGCGTAGTCTCCAGGTTGAAGATTCTGTACACGCGGTACATGGTACGTGTATAAGCCTTGCTCGTTGCTCGTGAAGCGTGTTGATCACTCTTTTATGAGGAATCCCCAAATAAGTTCCAATTCTTCGTGAGCTGGTCGTTGCATCTTCTAAGAAAGTTAGAACATTTTCTATTTTTTCTAAATCCTGTCGAACCGTTCGTTCGGATGTTACATTAGCACTTGGAAGCGTTCCGGTCTCGCACAGTTTGTTGAAAACTCTGATAAAGGTCTTTCTGTTCGGTGTTCTTTGATGTGAAAATCGTTGGCGATACTCTTCAGCAGCCGCTGTAGCATTCCCATTACACAAACCATAAATAAAAACCATATTGGCGTATTCGAGATGTGAATAAATGTATGGCATTTTATAACCTTTAAATGATACAAATACGAAAGTGAATCAATGTAAAATTTTATACTGACACTATTTATACTGACACTAACAGGATAGTGACAGCACAACAATCAACAAATTACAGGAAAGTTAATTAATGTAATATTTTAATTTTGCGTTATAATTTAAAAACAAATGAATATTGGATGACAACATTTGAGTTTTTTCTTATTATTTTGATGCATAGATTACACCTTTAGAGTTTGGCCCATTCCTCCCGACTCACCCTGTATAATTTTAAGGTATAGCTAAGCTAAATATAAAATTGGTACTATGATTATTCTGCTAAAATAAGCAACTACGTGTATTGATGTTTTGGCAAATTTTGACCCTATTTTATTTATATACAGGGTGTTCATTTGAAAACTTCCCACCTCGATTTTCCTGCTTTAAAATGAAAATGTGGAAAATCGCTCGGACCAGTCGATTTTTATTTCGAGGGGGACATATTTTGCGTATATTGTCAATCTTGTTACTTCAAGCCCCTAGGAGGGAGGGGGGTAAGATCTAAATCTTAAATGGATACCACTATTTTATATAATTTTTTTGGATTCTGCATAAAATTCTGAACATTTTTTAATAAAAGCATTATTAGTCTATACTTAACAGTTTCCGAGATATTTACTCTTGAAAAATTACATTTTTGAACTTTGACAGCGTCTAGCTTTCTAACTGTACGTCTTAGAGCAAAGCGGCTTACATGTCCCTATCTTCGATTTTCATTATCTTTCCAATAGTGTGAACTTTCGGTTAAACCGGATGTAAGAAATATAGTTCTTCCGGTTTGACCGGAAGTTGACACTATTGGAAAGATAATAAAAATCGAAGATAGGGACATGAAAGCCGTTTTGCTCTAAGACGTACAGTTAGAAAGCTAGAGTCATTTTTCAAGAGTCAATATCTCGGAAACTGTTAAATATAGACTAATAATGCTTTTATTAAAAAATGTTCAGAATTTTACACAGAAAAAAATTATATAAAATAGAGGTATCCATTTAAGATTTAGATCTCACCCCCCCCTCCCTCCTAGGGGCTTGAAGTAATAAGATTGACAATATACGCAAAAGATGTCCCCCTCGAAATAAAAATCGACGGGTCCGAGCGATTTTCCACATTTTCATTTTAAAGCAGGAAAATCGAGGTGGGAAGTTTTCCAATGAACACCCTGATAAATAAAAATCGGAAATACCTATTATTCGGTAATTTCTTTTCTTCTATAGCTTGGATACATTTTTTCGGATGTTGATTTTCGCTCATCATTTGTCTAAAAATGTATTATAACTTTTACCTATTGACCAATGATTCAACTCATTAAAAATTACTTTGATGACTAAATTGCCGAAAAGTTCCCAAGGGAACATACATATTTAGCCGCCTGTAAATATGGCATTTATTGCATTTTCAAAAACTATCTCACATATCAAACAATAACTATAATTATTCAGTGTTAACTAAAATTTGAAAAACTCTTCAGTTAACGGCATTGTAAGCAGCATTTGAACCTTCTCTTATAGAAACTTACCTTTGCATTAATTTGGTATATGTTATTGTACCCTGGATGATCCAAGTCGTGGCAAATGCAGGATGTCAATAGAATAAGCACTTCTAGGTCACCAATTTTATTAGGTAGATCCACGCACCATGATATCGCATACAGCTAAAAAAAAGATTACTATTTAGGACGCTTGGGCATTCTTAGTGAAAGACTGAAATTTATTGATCAGGTAAACGGCCCTATCAAAAGGGATTTTCAGAGTTTAAACATTTATTTATGGAAGCAGGAATATATAATATGGTCTGATAAGTTTATAGATGCGTGCTAACAAAGTTGTGCGTATATTTTAGGTACTGTTCGTATGTTTATGATATTTCAGTGTCATGGAGAAGAATCAAAGAGTACAAAATTCTTGCTGCCGCTTTATTTGTTAACTTCATAAATATACAGGGTGATTCACGGTGGATGGTAAGATACGTTAGACGTATATGACGATCCAGGTAACGAGTCGATATGAGAATTTGGTAATTTATACAGGATGTTCAGAAATTAGCTGACAATATTTTAAGGGGATAAAGTAAATTAAAAAATAAGACTTAAACCATCTATTAATATACCGCCAAAAACGTTTCGCTATGGGGCTAGAGCCCCCGAATTGGAGCTATGACAAGCAGTTTTTTTACAATATCTGAGAAACCGATTAGGGTATAAAAACAAAATTTGATACATGTTTTACCCATGATAAGACGCAATAAACGGTTTAATTAGCTTAATTGTATTTCTTCCAGTAGCGTCCAGGATGTTACTTTAAAATATTTTTCCAGTAACGTCGCACGGGGTGGAACCTTAAGTAAATCTTACCATTATTTTTTTTTTATTTCATAGTTTTACTGTAATTTTTTTTTAATTTTAAATTTTTTGTTAATAAAACGTTCTATTATTGTAATTTGACAGAATGCACCTAACGTTTTCAAATTAAACATATTTTTAGATTACCTACCTTGTTTTTTAAATATTTATTTTAATGGAGATTTTAAGAGTCTTAAAATAAAACAAAAAAGAATAACAAATTGCAAATCAAATTTGATTGTGGACCACACGGGAAACTAATTCTTAAGCAAGCGTTCGAAATGATTTCCATTTTGTTGGATGCACAATCTAGACCTGCGTGTTATATTTTGTGAGACAGGGAGAATTTGACAATTATATGCAAAAAAAAACCTTAGCCTTTTCAACGGATTTCAAAAAACGGAAAATTTGAAAATTGATTTTACTGGAAAATGGTGAATCCTACCGAAATGAAACAAGAGTACCTTTTTTTACCAAAATATTTCAAGGCTTCAGAAAATTGCATCTAAAGTAAAAAAAATCCTACAAATAAAAAACTTAGGGCAATATTATCCCAACTACCTACCCAGTGGGACGCCACTGGAAGAAATACAGTTAAGCTAATTAAACCGTTTATTGCATCTTGTCATGGGTAATATATGTATCAAATTTTGTTTCTATACCCTAATCGGTTTCTGAGATATTGTGAAAAAACTGCTCAATATAGGGAGCTCTAGCCCCATAACGAAGCGTTTTTGAAGGTATATTAATGGAAGATTTTTGTCTTATTTTTGGATGTACTTTATCTCCTTAAAAGATTGTCAGCTAATTTCGGGACACCCTGTATAATAGGACATGCTCTATTTATCTGATAGATTTTGGATGATACAGTGTGGCCATGCACTTCTATCAAAAATTAGTAGCAACTTCGATATTTTAAACGGAACACCCTGTATTTTATTTTGTTTTCGAATCCCCTACCTACTATTTTTCCAACAATTTTCTTTATTGTTACTTATCTCTGACGGTTTTTAGGAAGTTTCATGTAGGTTTCATGTAGGTTGCGTTGAGTCTTGTTTTGCAAAAGTGGTGCAATTTACAAAATATTGGTAAAAAATCAAAATTATCTTATGCAGCTAAAATTTTGCACGTGGGCTAGAAACTGCATTGAAAACAACTTTTTTTAATAAATTTTTTCAATACTTTCAGAAATAACCCCCTTTTGAATTATTTTTTGGAAATTATTAAAATTTGACAGATAATGCGAATCACGTGACTACTTTTTTTTTGCTTAATTTTCATCTCGATCGAAGCAAAACTTGTTGCCAAAGTCAAATTTCGAATAAAGCGATTAATAAAAAATCCAATATGATGCGGACTTTACTGGTCACACTGTAGACTGTAGATATGATACACAAAAATAAAAAGCAAATTTAAGTAGCTTTTCAAATCAGTGATAATATACAGTGTGTTAGGTACATTTAAAAATATATACTTATATGGTCAGGTTTTCAAGTAACCAAATTAACTGTATTTTTAAACCCCACTGTATATCGCAACTTAGATTTTATCATAGGGTTAAAAAAACCCTGGTATTATTTAACTATTCAATAAATTTCATCATCATATTTTAAAGTTGAAAAGAATCAAATTTTTTTTAGTTGAAAAAAATTGTGATTTAATTATTATTGTAGAAACTGTAAGAGATAAGTAATGTTAAAGTTGTTAGGAAAATATTAGGTAGGGGATTTGAAAACAAAATAAAATAAAGAATGTTCCTGCTAAAATTTCGAAGTTGCTACTAATTTTTGGTAGAAGTGGCAACGCTGTCTTGTCAAAAATATGACGGTTTATGTAAATGACTGAATTTTCGGAACGATTCGTTAGCTGATTTCTCATAATATATTAGAGAGATTTTGGAACTCTTATTTTAGCCTGTCGTTATCGTTATCCTTATTCTGAGCATGCGCAGTACTAAAACGAGGCAGCGATTCCTTTATTAACGATAACGAGCTTTGTTAATTACGGAGATATAAGGAAGGCTATCGTTATGGTTATTCTTATTTTGCTTAATTTGCCATGTTGCCAATACTTATCTATATAATTTAATAAGCATATATTTCGGACACGATAATTTTTCGGAAAACACTTTAAAAAATTGAAATAACTTTATAACTGTAGTTTAGATAAAACCGAACAGAAAAGGTTTTTTTTATACATAATTCAAAATTTTACTGTATGTAAATCATAAAATAACGCTGCGGTAAGAAATGTTATTATATTTTTTTGTAAACGACTTGGCAACATAACTTAGGAATCCAAAATAACCTTACATTTTTGTACCTTTTCGTCCTTTTCCATTGTTGATTGACTCATGTCATGACAAAAAAATAAATGAAAAAAGGTTATGTTTGCATCTGTCAAATTATTTATTTTTAAGACGTTCAAAATCTATTCTTGTAATTGTCACCGTAATCGTTATCGTTAATAAAATTAACCATAACACTGGCATCCCCCTCTTTCTTGAATGACAGGCTTGTTCGGAGGAGTTTTACGCATCAGAGAAACACCCGCTATAAATCTCTCTGCAGCATTCCGAAGCTTTGTTTGGGAGCTGTTTAAGCTATAATTGTGTAATAAATAGAAGAATGGAGAAGTGTATAAAGAAATATTGTTCCCTGTTATTTAACTGCGTATCAAAAAGAAAAAATTTAATCGGTTTCTATGGACTTAATCGGTCCCCAATCCAATGAGTTAACGGTCCGTTAAGCTTAAAACTGTAACAATTTCTTAAGCAAGAATTTAAATTTTAAAGCCCGGACCTATCTATTTTCAATTTGTCAAATGATAATGTTGCAGTACGCATGTCTAATCGCGTGTAGCTTTTTTTACATGCGCGAGGCCATAAATTTGCCCCTTTCCTGTGCATTGTTTGCTTAGCTAAAGGTCAGTGGCGGCTCGTAATGAAGGGCTTCAAAGAGAATCCAAAAATACTTTACTTAAAAAAACAATAACGCAATGTATGTAAGCAATCAAATAAAATAATTTAAACCAAACATAGCCATATTCCAACGGGCAAGATATACTGATCTATGAAGCGCGGGCGGCCGATTATCCGTCCCGCCAGTGTGGCCAGATTTCTATAAACCTTTGGCGCAAACTCGGCCGTTCTCTGTCGCCCAAAATCGCAAAAACTGAAATAATGTTGCCAATCCAATGCAAAGTTTAATTTTATTATCAAAATTGTCAGAAATGTATTAATCATGCATTATACTTTTAAATTTATTTATATTTTAAATTAGAAAGAAGCTAATACCCAGTTTTTATATGTAAAATTTAGGTTATAAGGACCATCAAATAAAAAAAAATGTTTTTAAGTAGTTCATTTGTTTGGGCAGAAATAAAAGGAGCAGGAAATGTGAAAATAAAGTGTTTTATTGTTCATAACACCTCATTACATAAGTCTATTATCTCATTTTCCCCACTTTCCCATAGTGGATCCTGGATTCTTATTTATTAATACCAATAAAACCTGAAACTGAAACATTGGCAGACACGCTTGTTAAAGAACAAGTAACAACTTTTACAATAATGTTAGGTTAGAAACTGCTGCGGGTGGAAGCGGGCGGGAACAGAAAACACAGTGTTGCACTATAATTATAATTACAGCACCAGGGTGTGCATCACAGAACAGAGGAGTGTGCATATTTATTTGTAACTGGAGGTGGATGTCGTCTCAGATAACGGAACTGTACTAATTTCTAAATGTTACAATACAAAGCGGGATGGATTGCTTTATAGCCCAAAGCGCTGTATCAAATTTTTGAAACTAGCCCAAAATTCGCTTAGCGACTTTTGAAAAAATGTTGTCGCAATAAGAGGCAGAAAGGAGCCCAAATAGCGATATATCGCCCAATCTGGTCATACTACGTCCCGCTTCAACGCGACTTCTCGGTCGGTTGCCATGACTACGGAGGCGTGACGTCACCTACACTTCGCACAACGAGCTGCACGGATGGGCTTCAAATTTTACGCCCAACAACAGCTGTTCGCGTTTCGTTTCGACGCCACGCGACCTATCGATGCCGCTGATGTTTTGTTTTGAGTTATTTATTAATTATGTTATAAAGTTGGAAAATTTCATTTGCGTATTTTTAACAAAAATAAACGATTTGATTATAAACAGGGAAAAGAAAAGCATAAAGTCTTTCTCCACCATTTTAATTCAGTAGCTAGGCTAGAATCGACATGTTTCGAGTGTAGAAACACTCATCATCAGGAAATTAAAGCAAAAATAATTAAGAGCTGATGTTGTTAGCAAAAGAGAAAATATAATAAAATTAAAGGTGGAACTAATCCATAATGGAGCTTTCAAAGGCACGCATGGGGAGTGAAAAACTTTTGCAGTCAAAAGGCGGAAAATATATCAGCACGCTGAAAGGTCAGGGACCAGTAAAAAGCCACTGTGGGCGGGAAATGAAGAGAAAAACAGGACATATCAAATGAAGGACTTTGTAGAAAACAGTTCAAGTTTGTGTGATAAAAACATTTTAGTTTGATTCAGCTATGTCGAAGAGGTGTGAAAGATGTTAGATATGAGGTGGAGAGAAAGAAAAAAATGTGTTTTTTATATTAAAGTAGTGTAGATGCTTTCTGTAAAAGATAAAGAAAAAAGGGATGTAATGAATGAAATGTAATAAAATAAGTTAGATTAGCTTACCATTTAGCTTGAAGAAAAATGCTGTTGGGGCACCAAGCTTGTTACGGCCCAGTGACCCCAGCAGGAGTCAAAACTGACACATATGATTTAGAATCGAAAATAAAAAAGTTTACAGCATTTTCAGAGAAAATTTTTTGATAATTTAAAAAAAAAACTGTTTAGAAAATTTTATTCGTTTTTCATGAACATCTTAAGAAGAAGTTCGCTGCGACCAGTACGTGTCAGCGAACTTCTTCTTAAGATGTTCATGAAAAACGAATAAAATTTTCTAAATAGTTTTTTTTTTAAATTATCAAAACATTTTCTCTGAAAATGCTGTAAACTTTTTTATTTTCGATTCTAAATCATATGTGTCAGTTTTGACTCCTGATGGGGTCACTGGGCCGTAACAAGCTTGGTGCCCCAACAGCATTTTTCTTCAAGCTAAATGGTAAGCTAATCTAACTTATTTTATTACATTTCATTCATTACATCCCTTTTTTCTTTATCTTTTACAGAAAGCATCTACACTACTTTAATATAAAAAACACATTTTTTCTTTCTCTCCACCTCATATCTAACATCTTTCACACCTCTTCGACATAGCTGAATCAAACTAAAATGTTTTTATCACACAAATTGGAACTGTTTTCTACAAAGTCCTTCATTTGATATGTCCTGTTTTTCTCTTCATTTCCCGCCCACAGTGGCTTTTTACTGGTCCCTGACCTTTCAGCGTGCTGATATATTTTCCGCCTTTTGACTGCAAAAGTTTTTCACTCCCCATGCGTGCCTTTGAAAGCTCCATTATGGATTAGTTCCACCTTTAATTTTATTATATTTTCTCTTTTGCTAACAACATCAGCTGTTAATTATTTTTGCTTCAATTTCCTGATGATGAGTGTTTCTACACTCAAAACATGTCGATTCTAGCCTAGCTACTGAATTAAAATTGTGGAGAAAGGCTTTATGCTTTTCTTTTCCCTATATTATTCAACTCCACATTGAGTATGGACTACTTCTTTAAGATTTGATTATAGTTATCCGCATTATTTAAAGCCAGCGCCCACCCTGACCGATTCTAGCAGTTTCGCTTTACTTGTTTTAAATTAACTCAATTACTATAATAAATGAAATATTAGACCGGATAAGTAACCTTTTTCCAGCTCCCACAGTTTACTTTTTCATAATAGTCTAGAAGCAACACATTTTAATTTTTTTTCTTGAACCAGTATTTTTCAGCCGCAACAATGCAATGATACCTCATGTAGAATTTACGACAAAATTCACACATAAAAAAATATGAGGGTACTTTTCAAAAATGTTAAAAAATCTTACCATTTGTGCCACACAAAAACAATGCCGGAAGTTGTGAAATGGCACATCGTTATAGTTCTTATAAGCCTCGTATAAAAAATTTCTAAGAGTGGTAATATCAATGGCGAACTTAGAACACAAATCATGATCCAAATACATTTGTTGGAGAAGAAGGAGAAGTTCCTCGTCCTCCCATGGTCGTGCGTCAAAAGTTGGCATCCGCAGCCATTGCCTAATGGCGTCGGAGACTTGTGCTTCACTGAAAAAAGAATGTTAGATTTTAATTCGGTAAACGGACAGTTAGTTTAAAACGTCACGTTAGAAAGTTATTAATTTAAAAAAATATAATGTTCGATGAAAATTGTTTGAATTGAACATTATATTTATGTATTTCTCTTTTTTTCCTTTCTCTATTCTGTTGAGGATGAATGTATACGCATTCGAAACATGTAGAGAATTTACCCTTCGTTAAATTTTTTTACCTAAATATACCAGTGGTGGAAGACTGAAAGCGTCTCATTTCTTTCCTTTTAAAGTTACACTTCACTTAAAGTTGGACTATTTCTGCAAATTATAATATACGCTGAAGTGTTCCTATTAATTTATTATGCGTATCCCTTTCAGCACGGTAGCATCTGAACGTACGTTCCGAGAAAAAGATTTCTAGCTAACTCGTGAATGTATTTTATGCACCCGTAACGGTGTCAATCGTTCGTGCGTTTGTCATATGACGTGAGAAAAACTATTGCGTGGTCCAATCAAGCGGCAGTCTTCTCTCAGAAAGCATTCAAGATGGACGCGTTTTATACCGATGACAGGAGCAGAGGTAAATGTTTTGTTTTTTTTGTTAAAATTTGTAGTTTTTGGTTTTTGTGCATGCAATTTAGTACATTAAATGTTCTTCTACTGTAGTTTAATCAAATTTCATACCAACCAAAGTTATTGGACACTGCCAAATGTTGCTAATGTTTGAACGCATGATCATGCGGTATCGTTTTATATTGTACCACGAAGGCTATTTGTTCAGGAAATAATATAATACTTTTTCTCAAAAAGGACGTTCTCTTACTGAAGACTTGGTAAATGAATTGCTGGTTGATGGACATCTGTGAGATCTGGAATTCTCTGAGGAGGAATTAGACCCAGAAATGAACGTTTCCGGACTGTTGCACGAAAACTTACAATATGAAAACCTAGCTGTCAGTGATGATAGTGAGTCTGTTCCAGAAATGAATGTTCTACTTTCATAGTTGCTCAGTGGGAGTAAAGAGAACTTACCACCTACAGAACAAGCTGGGAGCAGCAGCTTTAGAAAACATGAACAGAGATCCAGGATCTGGAAACAAACAGAGTTTACAAATAAGAGACATGACTATCCTTGTCGTCTAAACTCACATGAAGTTAAGACTCCGTTACAATATTTTGAGGAATATTTTAATGAAAACTTCTTCGAAAATTTGGCAGGTGCACGAATTATCTACGTAAAACTGGATCGATATTAAACACGAATAATTAAGAAATGCGGTCGTGCGCTTTACAACATAATCCGGCAATGCACGAACGTGCGGGGGTGGTTTAGCAGGGTAGACGGAGGGAGAAAGTTTTTAATTATTTTTCCCAGATACCTTAGTGCCTATAGGTCAAACTTTTAATAATATGAAATAAATTAATAAAAATAAAATTTTTCGTGCTGAAAGGGGTATTACAAGGGAGTGAATACAAGTATCTAGCCATTGTAAAATGTTACACGAAACCTGTAATTCGTTATTATGTTATAAACCAAAATGGTTTTTTACTTATTCTTTAAATCGTTATTCAAAGATAAGTTAATTGGAATATTTTTTATAAAATTATATACAATAAGTTATCTAATATTGTCGTCTCACTATAGTTACGATATTGCTTCATGTCGGGTTATGCAAAGATGTTAAACAATAGTTAACTAACCAGCAACTTTGACTGTGACATAAATGACATTGACGGAAATGGTTTTCTCACAATTAGATTCCTTATTTTTAAAATATACTTAACCACAACGCCAGACAAATCCATCAAAATAAGAGAGCCCAATGAGAACAACGTGGCCTGTTGTCTTGGCTCCGCCTACTTTCTAAATGTTATACAGTATTATACACTGCAGTTTCTGGCAAGGACGATTAGGTTCAATGGCAAGGCGCTAGATATTGGGATAGATGGTTGCTGCTGGTTCAAATTTTTTTTTTTAAATTTTGAAACAAACTATTATAAGGTGACGGTGGCGAGTTTGTTTAGGTGTGCTGATTTACATTGAAAATATTGCTTTGCTTTTCCCTTTTTTTCCCAGTAAGCTATTAAAAGTGACGTGGTTTGGATTCGCTTATAACAGTGGTGTTTTGGTTTGTTTTCAAACATAGCGTTGTACATATGGCTATTTTGGGAGGTAGAGTAGAGTGGGGCAATAGTACGCACGGGGCAAAAGTCCTAATCTACAATATAGAAAAAAAATAACTACAATTTGGCAATACCGTATAAACCTACGCGTGACGCGAACCGACTTTTAGTATCCAGTGTGTTTAGAAACGCCAAGGAAGAGACAGACTGCCACCATGAGGTAAGTCACGTTTTCAAGTAATTTTTACACTAGGCAGTTTAACACTGTGTGAGCTTATTTGTAGAGTTTTGTTGGCGCATAGTAGTCTAGTCTATCCTTGGCATGTTAGGAGTTGTGCGATATATTTGTATGCATGTACGTAAAGGTCATACCCTTGGCGGGAAATTTGAAACTTTGCCATACATTTGGGGCAAATGTCCCATTTTTTCGTGGGGCAAAAATCCGCGCGTACTTTTACCCCATCCATGCGGACTTTTGCCCCATGCTATTCTATTTTATTCTAAGACTCTAAGACCCAGTGTTGCTAATACTGGACAATCATTCATCCCACCGCACATTACAAGCTATAGAATACTGCAAAGAAAATTTCATACATTTGTTAACGATCCCACCTCATAGCAGCCACAGGCTGCAACCATTGGACCGATGCTATTTCAAGCCCTTGAAAGGTTTCTATGCAGATGAATTTGACCGTTGGCTGACAAATAACCCAGGACGTCAAATAACACATTTTCCAAATAGCCGGATTACTTGGTCGTGCCTACGAGCGTTGTTCCACAATGGAGAAAGGGATCAAATCTTTTGACAAATGTGGAGTCTATCCAATCAACAAGAACGTATTTACCGAAGAGGACTTTCTTCCATCATCCGTTACAGAAAGGCATAAAAATCCTCAAAAAAATGTAGTAGAACTAAATGAGTCTTCAGATTCTGATCCAGAATGTTCAATTCCTTTATCTAAAGTCCGCAAAATAAATGATCACGAATCAAGTAACTCCAGAAAAACATCAAGGGACTAAAAACTCACTTGGAAGCAAGGCGACAGAAAATGTTTCATTAGATGATATGTATCCTCCTTCTACATAACGTGACTGTACTGAAATCGAGCTAGTGAGTCCACAAAATATTCTACCGCTTTCCAGAAGATCAGAAGACCAGCATAGAAAAAGAAAAGGTCAAAAATCAGAAATTCTCTCAAGCACTCCATTCAAAGATAATTTAATCAGAAATTGCAGAAATCGAAAAATGTGAAGAAAAACATTGATGACATTCTTCAAATGAGTAATTCTAAAACGGCGAATGAAGACAAAGATAAAAAAACAACAAAACACTGAAAGACATAAGAAAAAAGAAAAAAAGAAGACTGATAAAATTTTCGCCTGTCCTGCTTGTGAAGAAGAATACATTGATCCGCCAGTAGAAGATTGGATAGAATGTGGGAGGTGTTCAGTATGGTGGCATGAACAATGTACAGCCTATGAAACTAGAGGCCCTTTCATTTGCGATATTTGTGTGGATCAATAGTGATATCGGAAGTTTGCCCCATGCTAATTGGAATTTTGCCCCACTAGTGGGGCAAATCCCCAATTTTACACTACGTTACTTTTTTAGTTTTTTGTTCCTTTTGTTAACGCATTTGGCAAAATACATGTTTATTTTTTATAAATAAGTATTGTTTTATTGTTACAGATAGTTGGTTTTATATTCATATACGGGATGTGGTTATCATGCGTATTTAAGTCTTAAGTGCGTCGTTTTGCCCCATGCTACTCTATAGATACGTTGTTTCTTATAAAGTGTGCTGTAGATAGAGTGGCACTCGAGTATATTTTGAAACAACCAATAGAGCGTTTGGTGGGCTTGTCGGGGTTGTGCCGAAGTAGGTTTTGCGGCCCGGTTAGCCTAATTCTTGATTAACGAATCAGGCAACTTTGATTGTGAGTAAATTATGTTTGCCATGTTTATGTTACCGTTTAATGTGCCTGATTAGTTAATTATGTGGTGGTGGTGGATGAGAAAATTATGATAAAAGTGTGCAAGTTGGATTGCCCTCAGTTGCATACAGAAAATGCTAAAGCCAATTAAAATGTAATAAAAAACTGTACCTATATGGTTTTTTTTCCCAAATCAAAAATTAAGAGGCAAATATATTTTTTTCGGATAATAACCATAATAATAAAAATATTTATTTGTGCCAAGCCAAAATATAAAAAACTTTTTTTTAAATTATAAAATATAATAAATAAAGATAACTATTGGTGACAGTAACATACTAGTTGACAAAAAAAGGTAGAATTTTGATTAACAATTAATCAGTTTTTCAATCCGAATCTAAGATATTGTTTTTAAAATTACTTTTTATAGCCGAATAGTTTGATTTTTTATATCAGATTCTATATTGTTATATAAAGGGTTTTCCAGTAGAAGCGCTCGATTTTTGTAAGGCAATAAAACAAATTGTGAGAATGATATTAATCTTTTTTTATTTTTATTATGAAGTACATGTGTTAACGTTATGTTTTAAAAATTATATCAGGTAAATGTCCGCCGCGGCTTTGCCTGATTTGTTGAATCCTGGATGCTTAATTTGTGATGACGTAATCGCATATACAGGGTGTTAATTAATGTCATGCAGATATTTCAGGGGGTGATAGTACTCGTCAAAATAAGAAAAAAATGCAAATATATGCATGGTCTAAAATGCGTTATTTTCGTTATACAGGGTGGCAAAGTTTCAATTTTTTTTCTCGTATTTTGCGTTTTCTCTCTTATATTCTGCGATAATTGTTTCAAATTTGGAACATCAACCCTTTTTTAAAATCTCTACAACAAAGTATCAAAATTGTCTGTCGCAGAATACAGAGTGTTACATTTTCTTGAATCGGCTACAATTTTATCCATAGATTAAATGCATCTCTGCATATTCTTGATTTGTGAATTCAACCATCATTAACCAGTTCATAACAACTCCGGAAACGTCAAACAGAAAAAAATATTTCTTGCAAAATGTCACAAGGACAATAAACAGAATTAACAATTGCCTATCCCGGCCTACTATTTTTTTTTCATATTTATTATTGCGTTATTTCGCCTACACTTAATTTCCATCGATGGCTATTTTTGCAAATAAATCGAAAACGGCCACAGATACAAGAATAGTGCAGGAGACCAGAACGCTAAACAAAGGGACAGAGAGTTTAAATTTCATACCGGAATTCATACAGGGAGCCAGAAAAAAAAGTTCTGAAAGATAAAATTGTAGCCGATTCAAGAAAATGTAACACCCTGTATACTGCGACCGACAATTTTGATACTATATTGTAGAGATTTTAAAATAGGGTTGATGTTTCAAATTTGAAACAAGTATCGCAGAATATAAGAGAGAAAACGCAAAATTCGAGAAAAAAATTGAAAGTTTGCCACCCTGTATAACGAAAATAACACGTTTTAGACCATGCATATATTTGCATTTTTTTCTTATTTTGACAAGTACTATCACCCCCTGAAATATCTGCATGACATTAATTAACACCCTGTATATAAGTTGCTCAATTTCAGCAATAACCCGTTTAATGTTGGCCTTTAAGGCGGCAACCGTCCGCGGTTTGTTAGCATATACTTCGGATTTTAGAAAGCCCCAGAGAAAGAAATCCAGTGGCGTTAGGTCGCAGGATCTGGGCGGCCAATTAACGTCACCATTTCGCGATATAACGTAACCTTTAAATTTATCAGGCAATAGTGTGAGTGTATCACGTGCCATAAGGCACGTAGCACCATCTTGCTGAAACCACATGTTTGTTAGATCGATTCCATCCACTGCAGGCCAAAAAAATCTCTTATCATAATATCGCTTACCGTTGACAGTAAGTGCCACTTCTTTTTCGTTTTCGAAATAATATGGACCGATTATTCCGCCGGACCACAGTAACACCATAGAGTAACTTTTTTGGAATGTAGTGAGACCTCTTGAATCTCCCGTGGGTTTTCGTCGCTCCAAGATCGGCATGTTTGCTTGCTAACAAAGCCACTTAGCCAGAAATGCGCCTCGTCACTAAACATTATTTTTCGCCCAAAATCAGGATCAGGTTTTGATAATAATTTTTAACAATTTCGACGCGTTGCTCAGTCGTGTAACGCTCCACAATCAGCGTTGCCACATGCTTATTTTTTTTTCGGGGTAAATAGCTGCCAGAGAAAGGGGTAGACTGGGTCGATGGGGGGTAGCTTAGTTAAAAATTTAAACTTAACATTTCGACATGTTTTTTTGCTAATTCAACGAGGGACAGAAAATTTGATCTTGATTCAAGCCAATCAACGACGTAAAGCGGGTGGCGGCATTGCCATTTAGCATTTGGTATCCGCACAAGCCGCGAAAATGATATTATTAGTAATACCCTGGTTCGATACTCGTCGGCATCAATTATTTTTTAACTTCTATTTTTTTTCACTTTTATGCAAAAAAGGGGTTAGGAATTTAAGTGAATCTACGCTTGCGATTCCCCGCTTCCGGCGACCTTACTTCTGGGATGTTTTTAAAAAGGCATAGTCAAAGACTATGCCAAATGGCGGTCCGAGGTACGAATAATAAATTTTTGTATGCAAAAAATCCGTATGTAATCGTAACTAATCAAGCGCGATATTTCATACATTCAAGACAATCTGGCAACAAACAGGATAAATCAAGGTCAAATTTTCTGTTCCTTCTTGTCGATTTTTGTTGATTTTTTAATCGACCGATCAACCTTTTCATGGTCATTTTTTGTATTTAAACAAGTTTTGTTATAGCAGATACTGGAAATCGGGGTAGATTTGCTTGAGGGGAGGTAGCGAGCGAGATTCTTTGGCAAAGGGGTAGATCTACCCCGTTTGGGGCAATGCTGTCCTCAATAACATGCAGAGACTAACTGAATACAGCTGCCAAAGATAGAACCTGTGTGACTATCGACTTCCGTCATGCACTGTTGCCAAACATCGAGCGTTAGGTACTATTGAAAAACCCTTTATTATTGAACTTATTATATTTAGAAGAAGCGTTCATGTTGAGTAACATGGTCGTATTTTTGAAGACTAGTCGAGAATCTTATACAATTATTTTGTGATATTTGTAGGGTTGCCAACTCTTTTTTGGTTAAACATAGTATATTTCAAAATAAGCAAAAAAAAATAAATAGTACACGTCAAAAATATATAGTATTTTTTGTTAAATAAGAAAATAAAAGCAAAAGTATATTTTTAAACCGTTTATTTTTTAATAAAGGAACATTTTGCACTATAAACATCTTGGGGATCTTTATTAATCCAGTCATACACCTTTTCCCATTCAGGTTTATATTTTTGGAGTCTCTTACGTAGAACCTTGCGCTTTTTAGTGGGTGTTACTGATGTACTTGAACTTGGTAAACTTTCGTTATTACTATCACTACCACTACTACTAGTAGTGGTAGTGGAAACTAGTAGTCTACTAGTTTCCATAACTGATTGATAAAATAACTTCACCTTTTCGAAACAAAATTAGGAACCGTCGAAACTGGCCAAACAACAAAAGAACGTAACCTAAAAGTAAAACTTAACAGGTGATTGACGGATGACGATTATCGATTTGATAATATTTGACAGTCAAGCACAGGTAAAGTAGTACGTTCGGATTTGTATCAGTAAAGTGTAAAAGGTGCGTTCCTAAATTTATTGTGTTTGCGAAATACCAAAAAAATCTTTTGACGGAAATATAGTATTTTTGAGTACTATATATTTCTTCAACAGTATATAGTATGCCTATTTAAAATATAGTAAAATACTATATATTATAGTATGGTTGGCAACCCTAGATATTTGTAACTTTTGTTTGTTTTTATAATTTATATTTTTGTGATATATAACATTACCTTAGCCTAATCCACTTAAAATAATAGAAGTTACAATCCTTAATTTTGTATCAGTGTTTACGTACAATTTAAAATTATAAAAAATTATATGATAAAAAAAAGCTCACCAACACTGTAACGTCAGGTAATGAATGAATATAGAAAATTCTGCGTCACTCGTAGTAAAAACGTCTGTACAGCGCTACCGTTGTTATTTGTCTAAAGCATTTTGCATGGGATATCGTTAGGAATTAGGAAACTGTAAATAATTATTTGACTAGTAGAAAATTTTAAAAATACACATAAATTTAGTATAATATTTTTACATAATAGGTACACATCACAAATGCATCTAATATAATTAATATAACTTTCGTTTTAAACACAAGCGGTAGATCAAGGACAATTAGCAGAAATTTGTCATCAATGATTTCTGTTAAAAACGATTTCTGATCGGGACAAAATGTAAACAATTTGGTCTTCATATTACATGTCTGTGGTTTAAGCATTGGATTTTTAAAAACATTAAGGGTGCATCTTATCATGTTTCAATTTTCAAAATTGTCATTCGGTTGTTCTTAAAATGTTGCACATTTCTTTAAAGTACAGGGGGCAAGTGCCCTTTCCTGCTCCACCCCTCTAAATGGAACCACTGGGAAGTTCCCGTTGAAAAGGCAATTCAATGCCCTTTAAAATAAGGTGTCACTTGATGTCCCTTTGCATTTAAGATTTTAAGGGTAAAAGTCCCCCTCTCATAGAAGTTTAAACAGGGGATCCGCGGATTTACAGCACAAATGGATAAAAAATTTCATTTTTCGGGAAAAGTCATTCCTGATAAAAAGTTTTGCTTGTAAAAAAATGCAATTCACGAAGACAAAATTTTGATTTTTTATACAGGGTTCGCACAAACCTCAAAAACATGATTTTTCTCCAAGAGTAAACTACCTTTATTTTTCATTTTTGACCAAAATGCCAATTAGAAAACTTATTTAGAATAACGTTTGTAATTTAAATCCGAGATTTAAAATAAATCTTCGATTTTTTTAGTTTTTTTAATTTTTAGGTAAATGGAAATTTTGCTGCTCAATAAAAATATAAAATTTTATTAGACTCTAGTTTCATAATGGGTGGTGTGTATCTTATTTTAAAATTTTAAATGCATTCCTACCATCTTTTGTAAAAACAAGGAATTTTTTCACCTTTTTATTATACTTTGCTTTACGTATGGCGCAAATTTGAAGTTGTCAAATAGAATTTGCCGTGTTTTGAAAATGTTGACCTTAGAACAAAGGGTTTATTTATATCGTATTGCAGTCTGTTGCTGACAATCCTACCCTTTCATTAAGAAACCGAGCTCAAGAACTTAATGTAGTAAAAAAACTCATATTATTCAGTATATTTTAAAAGCAAACAAAATATCCCCATTTAAGCCAACTTTTAATCAAACGTTGGAAGAAAGAGACGAAGCCAAACGTTTGGATTTTTGTCTTTGGGTCGGAAACAAAATTGTAAGTGAAAACAGGAATTTTCATAAATTTATCATGTTCTCCGATGAATCCACATTTTCAACAAACGGGAAAGTGTCTTCTGCGCATATTAGATACTGGAGCGAAAATAACCCGTTTTAGAATTCCTGCAAGTAAACAATATTACAAAAAAGTAAATGTCTGGTGTGCGACTTCTTATTATGGCATTATTGGCCCATACTTTTTCGAAAACACGTGTAACCGTAGGAGTTACCTTGAAAGGTTGGAAACATTCCTTTCTGACAACCTAGAAGAATTGCCTCTCCAATTTAGGAACGAAATGTACTTTCCAACAAGATGGATGCCCTGCGCATTTTGCAATTGAAGTGAGGAAATGGATTAATTTCATTAATACATTTGGCCACAGATGAATTGGTCAGAATGGTCCGGTTCTGTGGCCCCCAAGAAGTCCCGATTTGACCATTTCAGATGCCTATCTTTGGGGGCGCCTCAAACAATAATTAGTATACTCCCGTTCAATTAAGAATGACGTACAGCTTCTAAAACAGCAAATTGTTGAAGCTGTTTAAACAATTTCCAGAAGAAGTTTTCACCACATTCGATTACAACTGGAAAAATGTGTCGAATATGGAGGGGGAGTGTTTGAATAGCAAATTATGAAATTATCATTTGTTATTTTAAGATTTTTTGTGTTATTTTCGGGGTCATTTCATTTGTGAAATTAAAAATACATATTTCTGGTAACACCAAAAATCAGTTTTTGAAACTTTTTGATACCCCTCTGTCATTAATAATGTATGTATTTCGACCGCTAATGCTGCTATCCAAAAAAAAATCTTTTACCTCTAAAAATTAAAAAACTAAAAAATCGAACATTTATTTTAAATCTCGTAATTAAATTACAAACGTTATTCTAAATAAGTTTTCTAATTGGCATTTTGGTCAAAAATGAAAAATAAAAGTAGTTTACTCTTGGAGAAAAATCATGTTTTTGAAGTTTTTGCGAACCCTGTATAAAAAATCAAAATTTTCTTTGTGAATTGCATTTTTTACAAGAAAAACTTTTTATCAAGAATGACTTTTTCCCGAAAAATAAAATTTTTCATCCATTTGTGCTATTGTAAACCTATCCGCGGACAGTCTGTATATGTATTATAATAGTATATTAAAGTACACGTTTTATAAAGCATTATTTTATAGCACGCGTCCATGTTAAAAAACGAGCCGCTTGCGGCGAGTTTTATAACGGGACAAGTGCTTAATAGTATATTAAAGTACACGTTTCATAAGAAGCGGTTTTAGCGCACGCGTCTATTTTAAAAAACGAGCCACGAAGTGGCGAGTTTTTTAATTGACACGTGCGCTAAAACGCCTTATGAACCACGTGCTTTATACTATTTTTTCTATTTGTAGTTTTTTCAATAAAAAATACATATTTAAAAAGAAAATAAATCCTTTAAATTTTTTTATCTAAACTTTATGTTGGTAATACTATTTTTTATCATAGTAACCTCTGGACAACAAAAATTATTTTGCGAACTGTCATTTTTTGATTTATTGACCCATTTTCACCACGAGATTCTAAAGTTATTTTAGCGATATGAGATTTGAAATTGGACGGAATACGTTGTGTGATCCTTGTACATTCGGTACATATACAGAGCGTTCGGAAATTCGGGCGATTTTGCTAATTTTTTTTGAATTTCAAAAGACGTGATTTTACGTCAATTTTTCAATTTTTCAATTTCAATGTTACCAACATCAAATAAAGAAAAAACGCGTATCGAAATAGCTTCATTATGAACTTCATTTCAAGTTCATAATGAACTTATTATGAACGTCAAATAGAAAAAACTGCTTTATATAACACGTACTTTATACTATTTTTTCTAATTTGTAGTTTTTTCAATGAAAAATACATATTATTTAAAAAGAAAATAAATCCTTTAAATTTTGTAAATTTTTATGTCTAAATTTTATGTTGTAATACTATTTTTTATCATAGTAGCCTATGGACAATAAAAATTATTTTGCGAACTGTCATTTTTTGATTTATTCACCCATTTTCACCACGAGATTCTAAAGTTATTTTAGCGATATGAGATTTGAAATTGGACGGAATACGTTGGGTGATCCTTGTACATTTGGTTCATATACAGAGCGTTCGGAAATTCGGGCGATTTTGCTACTTTTTTTCGAATTTCAAAAGACGTGATTTTACGTCACGGCATTGCAATTTAGTATAGGGAAGATGGAAAATTCTAATAAAGTTGTAGTTAAAATCGACATTAGAAGGTTAGAAGATTGAATTTTGGATAGGATTTGGCAGAAAATGATAGCTAAGCATCTACAAAAGCAAAATAGTTCCCCGCCAATAAAGTTATTATTTAATATGTGTTTTTTAATGAACTAAAACAATACATACATATTTGTAGATCTAGGCAACCAAACATACATACGTGGGTTCGTGTAGTATTTTGCATATTTGGACTAAAAAATATTAGTTATCTAGAATGCTATGCTAAACGGTTAAAAAAAAACATGTCATGTAGGGCCAACCTTTAAATAATAAAATTCGGAGTTCGAAATAGATCTATTACGAACTCGCTAGCGCGTTCGAAATAGATTTGTTTCGAGACAAAATTAGAAAATTAGTATATTAAAGTACACGTTTCATAAGAAGCGGCTTTAGCGCACGCGCCACGAAGTGGCGAGTTTTTTAATTGACACGTGCGCTAAAACGCCTTATGAACCACGTGCTTTATACTATTTTTTCTATTTGTAGTTAGTTTTTTCAATAAAAAATACATATTTAAAAAGAAAATAAATCCTTTAAATTTTTATGTCTAAACTTTATGTTGGTAATACTTTTTTTATCATAGTAACCTCTGGACAACAAAAATTATTTTGCGGACTGTCATTTTTTGATTTATCGACCCATTTTCACCACGAGATTCTAAAGTTATTTTAGCGATATGAGATTTGAAATTGGACGGAATACGTTGTATGATCCTTGTACATTCGGTACATATACAGAGCGTTCGGAAATTCGGGCGATTTTGCTAATTTTTTTTGAATTTCAAAAGACGTGATTTTACGTCAATTTTTCAATTTTTCAATTTCAATGTTACCAACATCAAATAAAGAAAAAACGCGTATCGAAATAGCTTCATTATGAACTTCATTTCAAGTTCATAATGAACTTATTATGAACGTCAAATAGAAAAAAATATTTATTCATTTACAAGAAACCGGGGTGGAAAGTTTTTAATAAGTATGTTCAGGAAGATTGTCAGTTTAATTTGTTACATTTAACTGAATCATTCAATGTAATTGCAAAACTGGCCCCTTATGTTTTTTGACTCCAAACATTTTTTAAATTTTAAATGGTTTAGCGTATTTACATCCTTGTCTGACCAAATATTTTATGATTTTCAGGCATGCTAAACCACAATTGATAAGAACCCTAATCAGGTACACAGTGTTGAAAGGGTCTGATGTTTACCATCAGCTATCTCAATGTTAAATAATCCTGTAAATACCGGATAGTGAAATGCTATGCAAATTTACAATATACCACATTTAGATCGATTCAGGACAAATTTCCTTGGGTTGTCCAGAATGGCCCTTAAAACTATTGGAAACCTGTTTATAAAATTTGGGTATTTGATCTATTTTTAAAATTTAATTGAAAATATTAGTTGTGTAACGAACAATCATGTAGTCAATATTTGTTAACGATATCTGTTATAAGTATAAGTTACAGAAAAGACACAGTCTTGTTCACAGAAAATGTATATAAAACTAGACTTTTATAATAAATATTGCCCTTCATCAGGTCTAAAGTATCCGGGAAAAAGAGATTATATCCACTATACATAATTATAATTTTTGGATATACAGGGTGTCCGGAAAATACGTGTACAACGTTTGACGACAGACTCCTGACGTCAAAATAGGTCGATCCAAGCCAACTTAGTTATATCCAAAATTGTCTCGTTTAGCCGGTAGAGGGCGTCAAAAATTTGTAAAAATATTGGTTTTTCCTAAATTACGTAAAAACCTGCTAATCGATTTAAATGATTTTTAGTATGTAGACTAATACTATAAAATGACGTTGTTGTAAGAACCTAAGTAGAACAAAAACATTATTTAAGCAAATGTGTAAAATGACCGCCATCTTGCTGAATACACTCATTAACACTCCTTAAAAATGATATTGGACCCTATCTAATGTCTCGGGGTTATTAAAATGGTTGCCTGAATTTAAAATTCGCTGCAATAAATCATCTCGTGTGTTTACCGGAGTCTTGTAAACTTCTGTTTTAATAGCGCCCCACAAAAAGAAGTCACACATATTTAACTCAGAAGAACGTGGTGGCCATTTTACTGGTGCATCATTGCCCCTTCCAATCCATCGGTTGGGATATTGATGATGTAAGTATTGCCGAACGGCAACGGAAAAATGGGGCGGGGCACCATCATGCATATACCACATTTCACTCCGAAGTAAAAGGGGCAAATTGTCCAGAAGAATTGGTAATGTGTCTTGCAAAAAATTTAAATAAATATTTCCATCTAACCTGTCTGGAATAACAATGGGACCAATAAGGTAGCGATCAATAATACCTGCCCAAATAATGGTACACAATAGTTTCAAATAAAATTGCTAGAGGGCGCAATTTGTATTAAAAATTAATGTTTTGGCAATAACTCTGAAACGAACAAAGATATCAAGCTGCGGTTTTAATATTTTTTCAAATTTAATCTACTTTTCGATTATTGTATCATAATTATACCGTATGATTTGAATTTTCGGGATAAAATCAAAAAAACTATTATTATTACAAATTGCGCCCTCTAGCAATTTTATTGAGAACTATTTTGGACAACTAAACACGATTGGTGAAAGTGCATACATTTCTCTTCCAAACAGTCTTTAGTTTGCTAAAATCGGATAAGTCGTTTAGAAGTTACAGCGATTTAAATGTTTACACTTTCAACAGCTTCCCACACTCTTATTAAAGTTGGTACACCAATGAGCATAAGACTAAAAAGAGTTATGTAAAATTTTAAAATTTACTTTTCAATTACGCCCTCTTGCGGCAAAATGCGGAACCTAAAAATTATTTCTAGAATTTTCTCAGGACCGCTTTAATCATAATTTTTTTTATCCCAAGTTTCTACGTTTAATAGTTTCCGAGATATAGCCGGCTGCCTTTCTTATTGAATCACCTGGTACAACCAGATATAATTTAAAAGCATTTTTCGCATTTAACAAATAACTATATATAAATAAATTGTTGCATTATCTCAGGAAGAAACATTGCGTGAACTATTGCCTGAAAGGTCAACCCTGATTATCAGCAAGTAACAAAGGTCAAAAAGGTATCAGGCAATATCCCTAACTGAAAGTTTTAAACTGCGAAGGGCTAAAACAAAGGCTTAACAGTGAACATACCTTTCTTTATAAAAGTTAAAAACTTTCTTTTTCAAACTACGTTGAAGTTTTAAGAAACAGTAGCGAAACTTAAAGAGTTACGTGTTGAAAGATTGGGAACATTAATTTCATTGCGATATATACGCTATAATAAATAATTTTCTATGACAATTTATTTCTACCTGCTTTATGTTAATAAACGGTGGGCTGGTAATATTCTGGTTAAGCCATTTCAGTCAGCTTCTCTTCAGATTTTTTATTTACAAATCGAAAACAAAACTATACACTGCGTTTTTTTTTAACGCGGGCCATAGGGATTTACATGGTAAATCTTTAAGCCTATGTTAGGCACATTTATATGAAACAAATAATATTAAAACTTGAGAATAGATAAAATATGAGATGGGAGGAAGAATTAACATACAATCTGTGCAAAAAATCTGCAAGAGATACCCAAAAAAGCTCTTCTTATTTTTTTAAAATTACACTTTTTTACCCCCTTGTAATTTTTGTAATTACCTACCTTAGATAAAGAAAAATATTGACACGGTTGTCAGTATTTTCCTGACGTTCATGAAATTAGTTTAAATTATTAAACTTTATTGAAATAAAAGTTCTGCTTTAGAATTATTAAGAAAATTAATACATTTTAAACCACTTAAAATAAAACATATTTAATACAAACTAAATAATCATCAACATTGTATAATTTCGGTACAACTTGCCAAATATTATAAAAATGTCACATACCAGTTTATGTCAAATATACCTGGGTAAACTTAATATACAGGGCTGGGCAAAACAGTGTGATATTATAACTTAAAATTGTATTTTTCAATATTTTGCGTTAGTAAAGTAATACAAACATGGTCCTAAATTGGATATGAGACCACAAGCAATATTTGTGTAAAATTTCAGCTCGTAGTTCTCAATAGAAATGTGCCTAACATAGACTTAAAGATTTACGATGTAAATCCCTATGGCCCGTGTTAAGAAAAACGCACTGTATAAAACCTTACAAAGATAGTATTATGGGATACAGTAAATCAAAGTTGAACATTTCCACTATATTAACTAGAAAAATGACATGTTTCGCTAACATTGTAGCTTCGTCAGATGACAATGATTTAATACATTGTCATCTGACTTCCCTATAACTATTTTTTTTTTCACTTTTATCTCCACAACCCAACATAATCAAAATTTTATATGCGGTCATCATCAGCGAGGTACATCTTGTATGTAATATCAGAGCCAAGTTCAAATTTGATTTACCTTCACTGACATTTTTTGACGTCTCAAACTTAAATAGCAAGTTGTCATTGTCTATGCCTTAAAGATTGTGAGTTGAGTCCAGAACGTTGCTAAGTCGAGAAATATATCAATGGTGCATATCACCATTAAAGTGTTAATATTTCGTAAACGGTTGAAGACAGTTATAGGGGCATGATTTATGAAAAATGTCTAGAATTGATTGAATAATGAAATTTCAAGAATGTCAGGAATTTCTGTACCTCAGAAATTAAAACTGACAAAGGTCTAAAAATTGGTATATAAGAAGCAAGAAAAGAAATATACTACTACGAGTTATACGTATTAGATAAAATAAACATTTGGATGTATGTAGCGGCGACATCTGGTGGCGAAGATGTTAGACACTTTTTAAAACAATATCAACACAACTAATGAATTAAATAAACTAAGTAGGTATCAAAAAATGTTAAGAGGAAATCATCTGTAAAAACTCACGTCACAATTACAGATTACAGAAATAACGCTAGGCAACGCTAAACCCGTAGGTCGTCGATTACTGGAACCAAAACCAATAAAACCGAACACGAATAAAAATTCCATTATTTTTAATAACTTAAAGATTAAGTTAATACTTACCATATACTTGCAAAATTCTGCTTAACCCGTTTTTTCACCGAATCGCTCTTCCTTCTATACTGAAGTCGCCGACACTCTTCGCTAGATAATGGTTCTGGAAGCTGCTTATAGAATCCTGAAACAAAAAGTCCACTTACTTTCATAATACTTACTCCCGCTGACGAATTGTATATTAAGAACGTGCTTCAAAAAGTAAATAAACAAACATACCCGCTTTAGGAATGTAAAAAGATAGAAGCTATTACATACTTTATTGGGCACGGCACAACGAATCGAATCATTCCTTTTATTATTATGAATGTCTGATTTTTCACATGTCAATAATCGATTTTTATATTCTTATTTTAATTTGTTTAATGAATTACTGGCCGATGGATCTTTTGATGTTATTGAACTTTCAAAAACGTAGCTGAATTCTAAAAGACAGTGAGGTCATTGTCATAGTTTCTTGTTGAAATGATAGAAACGGTATCGGATAGAAATTATAAAGCTTTCTGTCTCAACGTGTAGATGCCTTCTTTCTAACCAATTTAGTAACATTTCTCTATCTATGTGTAAAATTTGAAGTGTAGAAGGATATTCTGGATACCATCAAAATGGTATGTAGTTTACTCCCTAAATTTTGATGAAAGTGGAATAATAATTTGCATCAAGAGGGCTTGGATTAAAAAACGTAGGGCTTGGTTTAGATCACAATGATATGGAGACGATATATCTAACCAAATCTAGGTTAAAATTTTGTCTAATTCATATTACGATATGATATGCAAAACTAATGAGTAATAAAATAAGTAGACAAACACAAATTTATTTTTGTTGTTTACAAACTTAACAAAGTAAGAATATACAGAAAGAAAAAGAAAAATAATTACATAAATTGCTGAAATTCGCCACCGCCATGCTCACACGTCTCTTCTTTCGAAAGTATTGACCAGCAGTATTTTGCATTATTTCACGAACGTTTGCAACAAGTTCTTCTGCTTTTACATATCGCACATCTAATGGAAAAAAGACCTAACTGCAAAATTGGTTGTTTTGAGAAAACGCGCTTTTAAAAATTGAATTTGAATTATTTTAATTTTTAGGGTACAAAGTTTGGTTTAAAAACAAAATATAAACATCAGCCACTAGGTTTGTTCATTAATTATTAATAATGATCAAATTACTGATTTTTTTTTAAATGCTTTAGTAAATAACAAAAATATGTAATTATGACGCTTTTCTTCTTAAAAAATTAACGATTGTTTCTTAGTTACACTAAAATAAAACGACATTATTATGTTTTTTTTTGTATTAAAAATAAACAATATAAGGTTTAAACTAAAGTAACCATAAACACGAGGAACTTTAAATTATAAAAGTAATGGTAACTTTATAAAATAAAAACTATAATATACTTGTATTTTACCTAACAAAAAATAAAGAGAATAAAAGAAAAGTGACCTAAACTACAATTAAGTCAATTTCAAAAATAAAAATATTGCCAAATTTAGAGGAAAAACGTCTTAACTGGTACTTAAGTCATTTTTCTGTTGAAAATTGCGTGCACCTGCGTCGAAGGCTAAAGCCGAACTGATAGTTGGGTCACTGTTCCAATCTTTTTCAATTAAAAGTAGCGCGAAAGAAAGGTGACACTTCCGCCATCTCGCGTTTGTTTGCTTCAACACAATAATGTCGTTGTTCCATTAGAAAGAATATAGCATTAGGACACTTATGACGCTTATAACTTAAAAATGGAATTTTTTGCAGTTAGGTCTTTTTTCCATTAGATGTGCGATATGGTCTTCCTGCTCCTTTTTTGTGTTGTATAGAACCTATTTCCCTAAACACAGCCACGGTTCTTTTCAGGCAATGATAAAAATCCCCAGCAATAAAAGCAACGTTAGGAAAATGTTCGTGAAAATCGTCCATGCATAAACCCGGATTGTATTGCCACTTACGATTTACTCCAACCCCGTTTGAAAATACGCTTCAACCATGAATGTTTTGTGCTGTTCCGTAAAGCCCATTGTGTGAATTGTTCAAGATATTGGAAAAATTAGCGATAAATCAAATTACTTGTAACGACTGTCAAAGATGACGGAATAACTGATTGATTGTTAATTTAGGTAGTTACTGACACCCAACAGGTATTAAGTTCTACGGCTAAGCATTACGTCCTTAGATTCAAGGCCCTCTTTGATGCAAATAATTTTTGCTCGCACGGTACTTAATTCGCGAAGACGATTATCGTTTATCAAATGGTCTTCTGTATCAACCATTTCGACAAAAACTATAAACATAATAAAGTAAAAGGTTCTTTTTCCTTTGGTCCTTTTAGTATTGAAAATACTACTGGGATCGTTTTTAGGCAAAATTTGCATTGGTGTCGCGACCCAACACCGCAATATCTCGAGCGGTCTTGTAACATATTACTCTGATAATACTTGGTAAATATAAATATGAATAACAGCGTAAAGTCGGCAAGTAAATAATAATGTTTAGTTTTAGTATTTTTGCACTTCAAAGTGCTTTATTAGGATAAATTATATTATATTGTGTTTTAAAGAATGCCATAATAATTTTGATAAAAAGTGTTTTATTGAGATAAGTTATATAATTATGTATATTTGTGTTTTGAAGACTGCCATAATAATTTTGTTAAATCTAAGATAAAAAGTTAAAGTTTTTTTCTAGTGCTAATAGTTTTCAAGAAAAGTCAAGTTAAAAATCAAATTTTTGCCCTTATTGAATTTTTACACTCTTCATATTAACTTTACATATTAACTGTTAATATGGCTGGTTCAGTTTTTAAATTTTAAAATTTTTTTGAGTCACTGACGTCATATGCCACAGGAGATTTGAATACGTCAAAATGATTTACTCAAGATGCAAAACTTTTATGTAGAATAAAATTTTCTGAGAAATCAATAATTAAAAATTATCCCATTTGTTAACCAAATTTGGGCGGACCCTGTAGAATTAAAGAACATTTTTTATAGTTTTACAAAATACAAATTAGAATGTGGGCTTTAATTATTTTCTCTATTTAAAATAAGCCTCTCTTATGGGTGGTGTGCAGGGAAGTTCTAAGAAAATTGTACAGGTGGTAAATGTGGTCTGAAAAAAAGAACCCAGCAAACAATGAATCAATGGCCATCCTTTGGTTTAAATTTAACTGGTAACAGTGGCAAGGTGCAGGCCACGATAGCGATCTGGCATACCAATGCCGGCATTTCAACTTTATTACACTGGCAGTATTGGCCAAAGTCACAATAATTAAAGTAGTTGCTGGCACATTGTCATTTTGATACCGGCCATATGATGATACGATGTCTCATTGTATTGTAACGGTAGTAATGGAATGCGATGAGAAAAAGTCATTGGCCAGGTGTCTGTAAAAATGTGCATACATAAATTTTTACACAATCACAATTACTGTTTAAAGGACAACTTGACAAGTCCACATTTACTTGTGGCACACACTCTTTCTTTAAAATGTTTTACAATTTTATAGTTTGTGTATTAACTGCATGACGACATGCAAAACATTTAGTTGCTACCGGCTTCGTAATGGCCCAATTCTTCCAAAACTTCCGTATTGCACGTGATAAATTGCTTAATTACTATTGGTCGGTCCTATGAAAGAAAGTTCGCAACGTTGCCGTTTGAGCCATTTTTACATAGCTACATTGACAGTTATTGAGTCTATCGATAGCTTTTGTATTCAACTTCTATAGACGGTAAATATATTTTTTAATTAAAAATTATATATTATTGTAATTAATTTACTTTGTTAATGTTTCAAGGTTTGATTATCTATTATCCGATCCCATGCTAAAATTAATATTTTTAAAACGGAAAACAAACTCCAAAGTTGGCAGCGTTGTCCTGCCTCCCGGCCTTTTCGAAACTCATCGTTCGAGGTTCGAATTCGGCCATTTTGATGTTATATAGCGTCTTGGCGTAAGCGTACAGACAAATTTTGTGATTCAAGTGATTGAAAGTGAGAGAAAAGTGTATTTGTTTGTGCAGACACTGCAGACTGATAATGGACCATGGACTGATAACACTTTTTGTAAAATCCATCGTTCGACGTATACATTAAACATTTTTTAGGATTTTTTCTAACTTTTTTGTATTCTATTTTCGTTTTTGTTGCGGTTGGGGATGCTTTGAACGGTAGTATGACTTCTATTCACAATCTTGCCTATTGTAAATGCAAAATGTATTTGCTAATAAATATATATTTAAAACATTTAAGGTGTACGAGTTTCACTTTGACAGTCCTGTATATAGGGTTCGGGTCAGTACAGTTTCGTCACCAGAACTGTACTGGCAAAGAATCTATTGGCCATAAAGGTTTCGGCCGGTAGCAAGGTATCCATTACCTTGCCATCACGGCTGGCCTGTATCAGCCCACATGCTGGCCGGTGTGTACTATTCGTACTGGCCCATCACCGTTTGCCAATACTTTGCCGTAATGGCCATTCTGGCAACAGGGTATTTGGCCAGCATTGGGCCAGACCTGAAATGTTTGCTGGGAAAACACAATTTTTAGTACTTGATAAAAATTTAATTGCGGTTAAAAGTCAACTTGAAATTTTGGGTAAACCTAAACACAACAAGTAGTGAATATTATTGGAAAATATGTAACTTACATCACATAGGTCATTAAAATTTTAAAGCTGTGTCAGGTATTTTCAAAACATATGATGCTTGCGTAAGGTGCAAGATCTGTGAATTTTTTCTATTGTTTTTCGACAACTTGTCCGGAATTTTCTCCGGCCACCTTGCAATATCGGTAATATGCTTCTTTATCGAGTGATACTAAATGGATTATTTTTAAAGTTTATCGCAAATCCTAATCAAAATTTCAAGATTTCAAGATTTTGCGAGATTTCTCGTTCTCGCAAATTTTTGTCTCGTCTCACGAAATTGTCGCAGAAAAAACTCTCGTCTCGTTCTCGACTCGTCTTGCGAGAACGAGAAAAAGCGAGACGAGAGTGAAACACAATATTATCTAGTCACTTATTACACTTATATAGCCTTTATTAAGGCTATAGATGCCAACTACAACTCATTGCAAGAATGAAAATCGAACGTTTATAAAGTGAAAGAATATTGTTTTAAAAGTAGCGTTAAAAAAATCGCATAATTGTATTAGTGAAATTCGTGCACTGTTTCAATTAGGAGTATTAGGACGTCTCAAGAATTGACCCATAGGATGGCGCACCCATTCACGTAACTCTTGACGTTAAAGAAATAGCATATTTTTATTAAAGGAGATGAAAGTTTACTTAAAATTATATCGCTGCAATATGAAACTCTCCGAAATAATTTAGGTTAAATTTGGATAGCAGCGATGTTCTCTCCAATTTAGCAATTTTTAATTTACTTTCAGACTGGTGGATGGCTAAAAAGAAAAAGGGCCATTTTAATTATCCGTTTTTATTAAAGCCGTTCAAAGAATTGTTAATAAAAGTGGTTATCTGTATATGTATCCGTGTTTAAATTAAAAAAAAAACATGGTTGAAAAAGGGAAATGAAATTTTACTTTTGCTGATTAATGAAATAATAATATACCACGTTGCTGTTCTTAATAAACATTCAGGTGTATTTAGCAAATAAAACATGATCCTGGCAAAAATACTATAGTATAATGACGAACTTTTCATATTTTCTTTTGTACGTAGAGTTATGTTCAAAAATGTATTGTGTACTGATTCTAATATCTTGTAAATCCGATTTCTTAAAATAGGTTAACATTTCTTACTGACATTGACTATCAATGAAAGTAATGACAGAAAGCAATATGCCTCAAATGAATTTAGTTCAGAGAGCAAAAATTATTGCTTATGTACAAGATGATCTATTGGAGACGTTGCCAACGGAAATCGAAGATAACGCCCTAAATCGATATTTACAGGAAAACCCATTCTAAATAGCACGGGTTTCTATAAAGCAAAGTAATTTTTCAGGATCGGGAATTACGGCATGTCGCAGAATAAAACATTCTACTTTAAAGAAATGGTGTCGAAACCAAAAAAAATGCACTTATTTTTTGCCTAAACAACATGATACAAAGAAGAGAAAATAGGAAGACTAGGACAACGATATAACATCAACACCGTATTCAACTCTAGAGACACCCTAAGAAGCCACCTGACGAAGACAAAACCTATAAGTCAAAAAGATAGGAAAAACTGCGTCTACCAGATCCCCTGCGAGTGCGGCCAATCTTATATAGGTGAGACATTAAGACCACTCGAATCGACCATCTGAAGACGACTGGAGATACTTACTAGTTGAATCGTTGTGATTTAAAACAAATAAAGACAATGGAAGTCCAAAACTCTTTCATCGATCAACATGATACAAGATAATTTAGATAGAGCAGTCTTTACAGACGAAAAAGTACTTCTGTCTACGGGCATATAAGTGTGTACTGTCCCTGTAACGCTAGATTCGATAGAAAACATGAAATGTAATCGCCTACGACAGGTTTGGACGCTTCTCAGTGAGCATGTAGGCATGGTTAAGTATTAACGGACTTGGAGTATGTTTGGCTATTATTTGTAGTGAACGGTTTCACGGTAATGAAGTATAGAAATATATTAGATAATGTAATGTTACCTAGCGTATCTCAATATTTTCCTGACAATAACTTTATTTTTTAACAAGACAAGTGTCCAGTGCATAATGCGAGAATTATCGGGGAATGGTTTCAAAATAATAATATAGAGACAATGTTGTGGCCTATGAAGAGCCCCGACCTTAATGTTATTAAAAACGTTTGGGGTTAATGAAAAATAAAATGTATAAAGTAAATTTTGAACCTCAAAGTAGACAAAGCCTCGTAAATTTAATAGAAATGATCTGAGATGAACTGAGGGATGATCCAGAACTAACCAGAATTCTATATTTGTCAAAACCCCGTCGACTTAAAGTGTTAAAGGGAGATGGGGCAATAACTAATATCAGAAGATTTTTATATAAACAGATATTGCAATTTTAAGTTTGTTCTTATTACAAAAAGAAGTATATAATTTTAATAATAAATATAATTAAGGAACATAAACGTTCATATTTGATACACTGTACTGATTCAGTAGTTGGTTCCGTGTGAAATTTTTTTTAAACATTTTTGACCCTAATGGTCGGTATTATAGTGCTGTCAAAGTATTTAGTAAGTAATTAATTTCAAATGTGGAACATTGCTTTATCATAAAGAGTTACAGCTTTCGAGAAAAACAAAACAAATAAAACTGGTCAAATATTTAAAATGGGGGGGGGGGGGGTCCAATACCCGCTGACCGCGTTGCGTTTATTAAATTAGTACAATTATTATTTTCTCATGAATACTGAAAAACATGTTGAAACTAATAAAAACTAAATCAGCTAGTAATATTTGGCATTATCATAATTATTACTGCCGGTGTCATTGAGGTATGTAGTATCAGAGCTGTATTTAATTTATTTTATAAGAATTTTACGAAGAATTTTCTCTTTTAACTTTTAATCGGCTTATTATATCCATCATACAAGGATCTTGAAATAAGTCTAATATAATTTTAATGTAAAATGAATAAGGTACCCAATATTTGAGGGTAGCAAAATTTACGTGAGATTGCCTATACAGGGTTAGTTGAAATAACCGGAACGGTTACTACCAAAGCTAAATCCCAGAATAGAAATCAGCATACCTCTGGGGAACTACGCCATAGTATACCAAGCTGAAGTTCATGCGATACAAGCATGCGTACAAAAGAATCTTGAAAAGGGCTACCACGACCAAAAGATACATATCCTGTCGGACAGCCAAGCTGCCCTGAAAGCTCTGAACTCCTTCCGATTTACATCAAAAATCACAATGGAGTGCCTTAACGACCTAAAAGATCTGGAAGCCAGGAACAACAGGGTTAAACTCCTATGGGTTCCTGGCCATTTAGGGATAAAAGGCAACGAAAAAGTAGATGAACTGGCAAGAACCGGATCTGCTCAAAATTTCAGGGGCCCAGAACCCGCCCTTGGAATATCAAAAAAGGCAACCAAAACAACATTAGACAGATGGGCGCAAAAACAACATCTATCTCGATGGAATGGTACACCTGGCCAGGCACACGCACGGGCCGTCATCGATAGGCCCTCGAAGAAGCTATCAGCTGGAATGCTGCTCTTGACGCGTACCCAGCTAAACCAAGTGACCGGCCTACTGACAGGCCATTGTCACTTAAGAAAACACCTTCAACGAATGGAAGTCTATAATGGACCCATTGAATGTAGACTTTGCGGCGAAGAGGATGAAACCGCCTCCCATATCATATACAGCTGCGAAGCGCTAAACCGTAAAAGATTCAAAATCATTCGACGTGGCGATAACCTCCCGCACGACAAACTTGGAAGAAAACTACTGGACCTCGTAGAAGGAACAAATCTTTTCTAACAAGACTGGGGCGCACAATAAGCCAGAAGGCTGCAGTGTAAGAAACTTGGGCCACACGTCGAACCCGACCCCCGCCTTAAACCAACCAACCAACCAAGGCTAAATCAATGAATTTTAGTACAGGTGAATAACTTAAAAACTTGAATTGAAAATTGGCAATTGCGACGTTGCCAGATTTTTAGTTTTTTCTGTAACTCAAGGAATGTTTTTTTTTTTCAAAAAATGTAACACTACTCTTTTTATTATTGAATTCGATTACTCCCATCAACATTACCATTTCCTAATAGTATCATATTTTTATCTCAAATAGTTCTATAAGAAAAAAAGTTAATTAGTTACAAGTTACAACTCTAACTCTAAAAAATCCAATCTGTTTATACTATTATAAATAAATAAAATAAATAAATAAATAAATAAATATTTAGAAAATTTAAAAATTTCCATTTAAAAACGTTTCAAATAATGTGAAATGGAAGGTTGGTAGACATAATGTACCTAATAGTATCGATAACGATAATAACAACAAACAACTACTAACAATAACATAGCTTGTAAAAATTACTTACATATTGTAGTACACTACATTAATTTGATTATGAAACCGATAATATGTAAGTAATTTTTACTACCTATGTTATTGTTAGTAGTTGTTTGTTGTTATTATCGTTATCGATACTATTAGGTACATTATGTCTACCAACCTTCCATTTCACATTATTTGAAACGTTTTTAAATGGAAATAGATTGGATTTTTTTAGAGCTAGAGTTGTAACTAATTAACTTTTTTTCCCATAGAACTATTTGAGATAAAAAATTGATATTATCAGAAAATGGTAATGTTGATGGGAGGAATTCATTAAAAAAAAAGAGTAGTGTTACATTTGAAAAAAAAACATTCCTTGAGTTACGGAAAAAACTAACGCAACGTCGCAATTGTCAATTTTCCATTAAATTTTTTAAGTTTATCTCCTGTACGAAATTTCATTGATTTAGCCATGGTAGTTTTAAAGAAAATTAGCCGTTCCGGTTATTTCAACTAACCCTGTAGATATGCCTATGGTCAGTCGTTATTACCTAAAGGTAAAATAGAAAAAAAAAATATTTTTTACATTTTTTGCTTCTACTACGTGAACACACACATGGGATTAAAATAATATCACATAACAAAATAAAAACAAAAGCTACACGTCTGTCAAGTAATTTATTGTGGACATTTTCCCGAAATTAAATAAAATACGAGTTGAACTCTGTAGCCGCTGGCCATATTAAGGTTAATGTAAACTTACAGTGGTCCTATGTAAATTGTACCTAAAGTTTTCTCGTTAAGTTAATTAAATAACTTGTCTAAATAGGTCAGTTATTTATTCTGTGTTTACCGCCTGAAACCCTGCTGAAAAAAAAATTGGCCTTTTCTTCACAATAACTGAATTCGTCATAATATTCAGCATTGACATCCGGAATTGTATTCTATTAAAAATATATCCAACTTATATAAAGCTACCTAGAATGTCAAGTTTTCTTAAACATTTTGAAATGGCCCTTACGTGACAGTGTCAAGTTCAATTCATTGTCCAAATGGATTAGATCTAGTTAATAGACTTAAAAATACGAAGAACACTAGAAAGAATTTATACCTAACAGTAAAACAAAAATTATTTGAACTTTAATGTAGTTCCGATAAATGTGCTTCAAAGACTCCGCCAAAATAGGTACTTATCATTATTTTCTTCTAATAGATTATTTATCGTCGACATAGGTACCTCAGGTAAGACAATGTTACGAATTAAGAACTCAAGCAGCTGCATCCAAACCTTTTTTAAAAAATAGTGATAAGGAACAAAGATTTGGGTTTGCTATGCAATATTTACCAGAAAAGGATTTTTTTGGCAAAATGTTATCTTTTCCGATGAGAAAACTTTTCAGTCTATATAATGGAAGGATTCGAGTATATAGACCACCAAATTCCAGATATGATGAGAAGTATACTCAAAAAAGGCAACCCAGTGGACGCTTTTCCGTTAATGTGTGGACATGGATAAGTGTTTACGGTGCAGGTGTATGCTGGAATATTGTGCATACTGCAAGAAATATAGGAAACTGGTTTAGACAAAACAACGTAACATGTCTGCCTTGGTGCTTAAGAAGTCCTGATTTAAATCCAATTGAAAATGTTTGGGGATTGATGGTAAACAAAATGTACAAAATAAATTTTAAACCACAGAATGAAATAGGAGTTATTTGATAAAATAGAAAAAATTTGGGAAGGGGTAACTCTCTAACACCAGAAGTATTATTTTGTCTATGCCAAGAAAATTACCATTAGTGTTACAGTCCAATGGCGCGCAAATTAAATATTAGTATTTTGTTTGTTGTTTGTTAATAAATTTACCCTTTTTGGCTTTATACTTTTGCAGTTTTCCTAGTATTATTTTATATTTTCTTATTTCGCGGCTGTAATTTAAACATAAAAATATTTAGAAATAACCATTATTATTTATGGTAAAAAATCGTACATACAATAATTTACAGCTATGTATATAGCTGGTGTTCTATCCAGATTTAAGCAGCAAGGTGAGAAACCCGTTTTACCCAATTTTGTTGTAATTGGTTTATGTATATGGGTGGAGTGTATTATATGTCGTCAACTGTACATAAAAAATTATAGTTTATCATTACACTTGGTTTATCAAAGTCAATGTCATGTTTCTTCATGTTTATTAATCACTCAAAGAATTTAAAACATCCTCTTTTATATACTTATAAAGCAAAATATATCTTTTAAAAGATGTCTTTTACATCGTTACGAGATGTTGTTTGTTTTAAGAACTGAAAATTTTCTTTGTTTATTTTTTTTCTAAAGCCAATTTCGATGTTTTATACGAATGTCATTTTCACGAACTCAGCCATATTTGTTTTATTCCCGGTCAACAAAGAAAAAGCGAAACGATATCTCGCTAAGTGCATTTGATAATAAAATTTTATAGCCAAAAACCTTTAAGATTCCTAAGTTAAGAGTGGGGGAACGATAGGTGGTACCTTTAATTTTTCTTAAAGTGTTACTGTAAATGTTAACACCCACTATTTCAAAGAGATAGAAGTAAAGGGTTTTCCAATAAGAACGATATTATGATTTTGAAACGATATGGTAACCATGGTAATAAAGTTATACCTGTCACCAGTTGTCAGTTATTGTCAGTAAACTATAACAATTTATTATGGCTAAATACGCGCTTCAAGAACGTTTGGTTATTATCCAAAAATTTTACGAAAATAGACGATCTTTTGTGAACACTTATCGCGCACTTCGCGAAAACTTTGGTGCAAATAATCGTCCTTCTTTGCTTGCCATTCGTCGCATCGTTGAGAAATTTGAAAATAATTTTACTCTTCACGATGTAAAAACACCAAGAAGACATCGGAACGCAAGAACTGTTGAGAATATTGCTGCTGTAAGAGCTAGTGTTGCAGTGGATCCAAATTTATCAATTCCTCGTCGTGCTCAAGAGTTAAGGATTAAAATAACGACAACTTGGCGTATTTTGAAAGAAGACTTGAATTTACACCCGTATAACATTGTTTTGACCCAAGAACTTAAGCCACTGGACCATCGTCGGCGCAGAGAATTTTCTGCTTGGAGTTTAGATTAACTTGAAAGTGATCCTAATTTTGCCAAAAAAATGATCTTTTCAGATGAAGCTCATTTTTGGTTAAGTGGATACGTTAACAAGCAAAATTGCCGTTTTTGGTGTAAAAACAATCCACAACAGATTCATGAGAAGCCTTTGTATTCGCTAAAGGTAACTGTATGGTGTGGTTTATGGTATGGTGGCATCATCGGACCATTTTTTTTTTCAAAATGAGGCAGAAGATGCAGTTACAGTGAATGGTGAACGATATTGACAGATGTTAGGAAATTTTTTGTGGCCAAATTTAGATGCACTTGATTTGGAGGATATGTGGTTCCAGCAAGACGGTGCCACATGTCACACTGCTCATGAAACTATCGATATACTGCAAGAAAAGTTTGACGAAAGGATAATTTCAAGGAATGCTACTGTTCAGTGGCCTCCAAGAAGCTGTGATTTAACTCCTTTAAATTACTTCTTGTGGGGCTATTTGAAATCTAAGGTTTATGATAACAGACCACAAACACTTGATGCATTAAGGTTGAACATTGAACCCTGCATTCGTCAGATCACGCCCGATTTATTGCATAAAGTCATCGAAAATTGGGTTCGTCGAATTCGCTCGTGTACACGAAGTCGCGGAGGACATTTAAACGATGTGTTATTTAAAACATAAATGTTATCGACTATACTTTAAGATAATAAAACTTTTTGTTGTATCTGAAATTATTTTAATTTTATTTCATTTTGAAATCATATCGTTCTTATTGGAAAACCCTTTATAAACGGTCCCTGTCATTAAATTTAGTTTTTTCGAGCGATCGTCGCGCATATTTCTACTTTACATTACCTTGAATTATTTCCATTTTATTTTTATTTTAATAGCAAACTTAATTAAAAAAATACAAAAGGATGCTTGAGGCGACACCACGACACCTGTGGTCAATTATAACGTTATCTTTGTTTCGATAAGGGTGGGTATTATAAAACTTAATTGACAGATGAACGAAGGTTAACTTGTAAAATGACGTCACAGGTTGACGTTAATATGACAATTTCAATGTTAACTTTGTTGGGAGGAACAGGTATCAATTAAAGTTAACTGATATTAAAAATTAGTGGAATGACAGTTTTTGGTCGGTATTAAAGACTTTGGTTGACACAACATAACTTGTTATTTTCCTTCAGTGTTTGTGTTTTGGGGTTTTGTTCGTCGTGCAGGTTGGTTACATAAATTGAACTCGATGTTCGGAAAACAGTAAACGAAAAGTAACAAATTTATTTTTAATAGTGCATGAACAGGATAAAAACCGAAATCAACATGCCAGTATGAAGATTGAAACGAGAGTCCCTTTTCAGGTCACAAACACAAACCGGCCCTCTAGTGGACTATACAGGGTGTTATTTAATAAGTGTCCGATATTGTACAGGAAGAGGTGAAAAGTTCATATACGAGTAAGCATGGGTTCGCAAGGCCTTCATTTTAAAGATACAGGGTGTTAAATATTTTATTTTATTTTTGTTATTCGTAAATAATTTTTGTAATAATGTTTTGGAAGAAAATTAGTATTTGTGGATTTTTTATTATGAGAAATTCAAATTTGATCTTAGTTTGGCCCTTAATAGGGAACTTTCCAATTTTTTTTTCCAATAATATGATTTAGTTAGGCCTAAAAAAAATATTCCCCAATTATTACTCCTTAAAAATCAGTAATAAGTTGGTAAAAATTCTTTAAAGTTTCGCGCGTGTCAAAAGCATTTTAAACGACCTTTTAAGCGCGCCAAGCCCGATGACGTCACTAAGTATGACTTTTCCGTCATCCGTCATCCTAACCGGTGGCCGAGCAACCGAGTTTGCATTTGGATTGCCGTGTGTTATTGTTATTGTATTGTTGTTTTAAGGTGGAATTCTCAACGTCGTTCCTATAACGCCAACCTATAACCTATTTCGTAGATGTCACACACGAATTATACTTCTTGACGTCACGACCCGTTTTTACCCGCTTAGGATAATTTGAATTTTGGGGCATTTTTAAATCTTGCTAGCGGTCTTTTGGGACAAAATATGTTGTTTTTTTTTGCTGCCATATGTTTTATGACAATATATACTTATGATTTATAGAATTTTTTTCCCATTTAAAATTTTTGTCAAGTTCCCTATTGTATGGGGCCCACAGGCCACAGGCCTATTTCTCTTTCTATTTTTCTTTTTCCGTTGTTTATTGTTGTTTAAAACTAGCTTTGAAATGTTTCTATGATGATTAAAAAAAAAGGTTTTCAAAATTATTTCACTTAAAAAAAAAAGCATCGATTAATTTAAATCAAAATATCTGGAAAACGTCTTCTTGTAGCAATTTTTAATACGCATAGCTTTCTCGAATAAAAATGATAGAAAAATTGATTTTTCATTTAAAAAATGTGTTACATACACGCACAAGAAATTTGTGACTCCCAAAAAGAGAAATAGGCCTGTGGGTGGCGCCCCATACAATTAAGGGCCAAACTAAGATCAAATTTGAATTTTTCATAGTAAAAAATCCACAAATCCTAATTTTCTACCAAATATTGATATTATTTCAAAAATTATTTACGAATAACAGAAATAAAATAAAATTTTTAACACCCTGTATCTTAAAAATTAAGGCCTTGCGAACCCATGCTTATATGAACTTTTCACCTTATAAATAACTGGGGAATCGTCCTGTGCAATATCGGACACTTATTAAATAACACCCTGTATATAGGCAGTAAAAATACATCTGGCGTTTATTGGGTATTATATTGAGCAATAGACAACAATAAACAATATGGTATTTCTTACGGAACAATTTTTAACAATTAATGTTATAGACTTTAAACCGAATAACATAAAAAAATATTGAAATTTCCAAAAGCTTTCTAAACTAAAATTATACAGGGTGTCGTTAACCGCCACAGTGTTTTAAATTCAGATGTCGTTAATGTTAGCAGGAGATACAAATAATATATTTGAAGAACTTTTAACTAATAATAAATATTGTGGAAGGCCCCCGACGACCAAGAGTTTTAAGAGAAAGAAATTATTTATATTGATGTTAGGTTAAAAAATTATTTTTACTTTCGAAGGTTATTTAGGACTTTATAAAACTGTCATTTTTTCTAACGAAGTTAAACTAATCGTTAAAATTAAAGTTAACTTTTGACTTTTTTATAATGCCCACCCTAACTAAGATAGCAAAAAAAATTAGATGCACCAGACAGGACTCGAGATATCATTAAGATGGATCTAGCGCGTTGACAGTCAGCCCGAATCCCTGCGACTGGTCGATTTGTTGTGACGGAGATTTCGGGTTTGGCTTTTTTTTTTATTAAATAGCATATTTTTTGAAATATTTTCTCCGTAAATAATAAATAGGTACTTTTAAAACCTGAAACCGTAGAAAATTTTATTTTGTCTTCTTACATGCGATAGGATAAAAATTAGTAAAAAATCCCATTGTCAGCTTGTTCCTTTTCTCAATGAAAGACAATTTATTTTGTCAAATTTCCACTTTTATTCAAAAACTTTTTCTTTACACGACGCGTTTCGCTACATTGTAGCTTCTTCGTATGTATGGTGCTAACTAATTTTATTTCAGTACAATAACAAAATGGTCTAGATACTTAATTACTCAATTCAGGTATACACATTACAAGCTTAATTATTTAATTGTATGTTCTTAACATTGTTTAGGAATTGTAAACTTAAATATTATTGTCGGTATAATATACTTAATCTTATGGGAAATCCAAAGAACCCTATTAATGGTCATTTGCATCGCTTGGATTAGATGCTACTTAATCTAAGGTTCACCTTACCTCCAGAATTTGGTTTCCACGCGTTGACTTTTTGCCTAAAGCTTGGCTTCCAGTCGAACAAAGCTAAGCCCCAGAATTATTCGGCTTATCTTGGAAATCTAACCTTAAACCATTGAAAAAAATAATATAACCTAAACGTCAGTCAAGTCCAAGTCAACCTAAACAGGAAAAATGGATTTATTAGAACTCATTGCTGATGACGATGAAGTCGACGATATTAATTTGATTATTTTTGGTTTGCCTAGAAAAGTGTACAACAGGGCTGATTATTTTAACAGTTTTGACCAAAAACCGTTTTTTTTTGGATGACGATTGAAAATGAAACGACAAAACAATTAGGGGAGAAAAGATTCGGTGCAAAAGTTACTAAAAAAATTACCAGATTGACGCCGTTGTCAAACTTCTTGAAACCCTAGCTAAGTTTTACGGGTATTGACCCGGTGCATTCCATTTTAATTTAAGGTGAGCTTAAGTATAAGGTTCGCCCTAGCTAATCTTTAACTTTAAGCAAGGCGGTGCAAACGGCCATCAGATTATTGACACAGATTTAGCAAAGAGGAACCTATTTAGTTCTAATTGGTCGTTTAATAATGCACCAGAATTTATTCGATTTCTAAACTTTCCAAAATATTAAGTTTTTGAACCTTGTTTTCAATATGTAAAATGTTTAATTTGTTATGAAATTTATGTTGTTCCTAAAAAAGATTATTAGTATAAGTTGAGTCGGTTTTATGACTGAGAAAACTTCTTCTATGTTCCAAAATTCTCGTTTTAAATGATCGACCTGTTTGGCCTATGTAATATGTTTCTTTTCTGTTGTATATCCAGCTAAAAGTACGTTCCTTTGTAGTAGAGAGCAAGAGTGTCTTGGTTGACTAGCCGTAACTTTTAATATTTCAGTGGGTACTCGGTCTTAGAGGAGCAGATAACATTTTGTAGTTTACTTTCGATAAATGAGTTTGAGTTTAATAAACCATTCCACCTGTCAAGCGGACTTTTTGAACTGGCTTAAATAGTGAAATATCACCTCCTCCCGACCATCGGGATCTCTTGGTGCATTCGCCATTTAAATTAAACGCACGTAAGGTGACGTAAACGTACTTTTGAATATTCCCGAAAACGTTCCTATATTCCGAGAAAGATATAGAAAAATATCGTAAATTTAGGGAAATTTGGGAAACTGTAAAGAAAGTCAGAAAATCCGATTAAAACTTTTAGTACTATTATTATTTAGTGTTATTTAGTTATTTATTTATTCGCGGGCATTACACAATTTCACAAAAATATAAATAATCTTAATCCTAACGCAGAGTTAACATATTTTAATTAATTTATTAAGAAAAACATAGCATTCAGCAATGTGATAAAATTACAGAGATTTCACATTATAGTATTAAGTTTTCGCATAAAATTAGATCTATTTAAAAAGAAATCAAGTGTGGGATGCTCATTGGCCAGTCTGCTTGACCTTGATATAAAACTATTTTGACCATAATTAGTTCAATGAGGAAATATCAAAAATGCATTTCTTAGACGTGTTTCCATTGAAGCTGCTTGTAACTATATTTTTTTCAGCAAAACAGGGCAATTATACTTATTGTGAATATGTTGTATAACATTTTAAGATCTTTTAGATCGCGGCGTTGAGAGAGTGATCTGATCTGAATATTAGACTCCAGCTGAGAATATGTTAGATGTGGTGCGTTAAGTTTAAAAGCTACGTATTTTAAGAATTTATGTTGAACTTTCTCCAACTTCTGAATGTGTACATTATAGCACGGATTCCAGACACAAGAAGAGTATTCGAGATGAGTTCTTATTAATGAGCAATATTATAGTTGCTTAATAGCTTTAATATTTATAAAGTCAACGATAACGCGCTTTATAAATCCAAGAAGTTGGACAGATTTAGAGAGGGTGTTCTGGATGTGAGGAATAAAAGTAAGCTTTCAATCAATAATCAAACCAAAATTCTTTATTTCGGGAACATTCGTAACTATATTATTTTCGATTAAATAAGGCTGTTCAAACGCTGACCTAGTCTTATGAAAGATGATCAAGTGACACTTTGAAGCATTCAGCTCCATACCATTGTTCTTACACCAAACTACCAATCTGTCCAAGTCGGACTGAAGATTTAAACAGTCATCGAGGGAGGAGATTTTCATGTACAATTTTAAATCATCAGCAAAGAGAAGGAATTGACTGTATTTGAATTGCGACCCCAGGTCAATAATAAACAAATTAAATAAAAGGGTGCCCAGATAAGACCCCTGGGGAACCCCAGATGAAACTTTTAAACTTGTGGATTGGAAATTGTTAAATCGGACTATCTGGGAGCGACCAGTCAAGTAACTACGTATCCAGGATAGCGACTGGCCACCAACACAGCAACTGGCCACCAACACCCAGACCCTCCAGCTTAGATAATAGAACCTTATAGCATAAATTCACACGTCTCTTCATATTTTCGAAAATGTTGAGCAACATCTCTATAGAAATGATACCACATTGAGAGTAAGGCCCTTGAAGACATGTTATAGCCACTGTTTCCACATTCCAACATTCCTAAATTTTTGCAACTTTCCCGCATGCTGGGGAAATTCTCGGAAATGTCTCTGGGAATGGAGACCGTTTCCTAGGGCACGTTCCCAGTGGCACATTCCTAGTAGTACCTGAAGCACGTATTTAATAAAAATTATTCCTACTTGGTCTTAAAATGCAGTGACTATAATCTTTCGAGCAGGAGATTGTGTGGTTGCCTCTTTGGAAGGAGACAAAGGTAGTAAAGGCGTAAGGACTTGCATTTATACTAATATCCAAAGCCGCAAATTAAACCACCAGCTGTGCATTAATTTTTAACAAAAAAAAAAGAGTTCCAAAAAGGATAATCCTATGGCCAAGTAAAAAATAACATCACGAGAAAAAAAACGAACTAACCGCGGCGAATTGTTATAATTAATTAATGAACATTTCTAAAGGGTCCTTATAAGCTTTGATTAACCCTTAAATCATTTTTTACTGACTTAAAAGATCAAAAGAATGCTAAAGACGTTCACCGCCCTCCTTTTAGCAGTAAATTAATTAAAACAGCTCTGGGGGCTACAGGAAAAAAATCTTTAATAAACATAATTATTTTTGGACCTCGCAAAAATTGTTGGTTCAGGTTTTGCGCCGCCAAATATAAACGAAATCCAATAACTTAACTTTATTTAAAATAAATTGGCGTCACTCTATTCTAACCCAGTTTTCATTTAATCGCTGTTTATAAGCGCCTGGGGTATCGAATACACAAAGAAAAGTAGGGGAACGTCGCCGTTGGAATAAACAGAGCAAAAAGTAAAAAGAACATAATATTGTTGATAAACTAACCGCCTACTTAATCAAGAATAGCTCGGATTTTTACATTCTACAATCAATTATAGAAATTTTTCTTAAATCATGCCCTATACCTATCTTCAACCGTTTACGAAATGTTAACTTTTAAAACAAAATACACAAACGACAAAGTATGATATGAAACTATTTCATAAAACGTTAAAAATGTCCTCCAGCAACTGTTCTGCAGTAGATCAATCGATCTAAAAATTACTGTTGTACATTTTGTACTATTTGTGGAGCAATTTCTCGTATTACTCATCGAATGGAGTCCTTAATCGTATCTTTTGAGTTGCGTTTAGATCTCTGTGGTACTAAGGCAGAACCCGATGTCAAGAAAAATTCATTTTCCGTTTTTAAAGCCGATATATGCAGTTGGTGGTGACGAATATGATGGCAAAACCCGATATGGTTCTGTTACTCCTATACAATGTGGATTAATAAAATAAGATCCCGATATGTTTCATAAATGAAAATTGGTCGCTGGCAAAACCCAATATGCTAGACATATCGGGTTATGGTGTCGTCGCGCACCGCCAAACATTTGTTTGTATATCCCGGTATGTCTGACATATCAGTTTATGCCACAGTTTCAACTTGTCGGAATTGGTTTAACCAGTCCAGTCGTTCGAATGTTTTAGGACCTTCTTAGTCTTCTTCCACTGATTCATTCTGAATGTCACAGGTTTTATTTAAATCTGGAAACTAGCGCAAGGGTGCCTATCAGAATTATTATCGGACGACTCCTCTGAGGAAAATGAATGACGATATTTTGTTGTTAAAATTTAAAGTAAAGAATAAAAAAGTTGTTTGTTTTTTCTTATATTTGCCTCCGCAGATGTTAAGTGATGCCTAGTAATAAGTACCTAAAGTCTATTTTTATTCGAGATGGACACGATATAAACATTGCCAGCGCGTGATAGAAGGGATTGTCCAAATCTTATTGGTCGTTCCGATGGAGGATCAAACGATCGTGCCGCTTTTAACACCTGCATCTCCAGACAGTCTGGCTATTGTTTTTATACAGTATTGTAATAGGCCTCTTTGACGATTTGCGTGTTTTTAAAAGATTTTTAATAGGCATTAGAAAATATTACACCAGAAAAATGGCAAAAATGTATTGCACATGTCCGGGAAAATGTGGAAACTAAAATGTGGGAACTAGACAACATCATGGAGATCCAAGTGGAACGCCTTGTGATTCACGTTAGCAAGAATGAGGATACAACCTCAATTAGTAGTGATTCAGATCTATCTGAATAGTGCTTTTTTTATGTATTAAAAATACATTTTTTACTTTCACTACTTATGTGACCAATATAGGACACAGTTGCCCACAGGGTTTTTTTTTCACATGGTGAAAATATAAAATATGCTTAAAGAAAATAAGTGATTTTTAAACATATTGTGGAGAAAAATAGTACGATAAAATAAACTTTCAAAAAGCAGTAACGCCCTTTCCCTCCGCCTTATCACCTTTGCGAGCCATCCATCAGATACCAACATATCTTGCAAATATAAATTGCTCTTTGTGTTGCCAAATAGTTTATACTAATTTGTGATACTAAGTGAACAAAACAACATAAATTTATTTTTTATTTTAAAAAAATAGGAATTATGTTCTAAAAAAAATATGTGATCTGACCTATCCAAGTGTAGTACCATGATGCTACCGAATGTGGTACCATTTATGGAATTACTATTATAAAGGTCTTAAAACCCTAAGGTAGGAATGTAAAATTAATTTTGCTCCATCTCATACCGGTTTGGCATAAAAAGCTGTCAAATAGGTTAAAATAACGATTTTCAATTGTTTATAGCTCCTAAAGGTATAATTGAATGTTTTCAAGTGATATATTATTATACTCGTACTTTTATGTAGAAACAAAAAATGTTAAGATATATATACGGTACCCCATTTAAAAAAAAAACATTACTTTGGTCTGCCACGTTTTTCTAGGACACCCTGTACAACTAAAATATTATGGTCTTATAAATCCTTTAAAATCCTAAAACTCTTGTCTAAAACTTTTTTTTTGCTAAACATTATACTTTACGAAATCCACCGTTCTGGTTCTTTATACTCGCCCTGTATATCAATAGATCTGACCCTACCCACCAACCTACAAAATGTGTAATTGTTCATATAGCATTTTTCACACCAAAAATAATTTAAAAAAATATTGCAAAAATAAGATTTTAACGATTCTAAATGCGGCCCTTATAAATATAGCTATTAGGGAAATCACGTGCTCATGGCATGCTTTTGTTTTGGTCGTGTCCATCTCGAATAAAAATGGACTTTAGGTGTCTAGGGCCTTGTATTTACAATGGTATTACTTTTATTCACAAACAGTTTCTTACAGAAAATCAAAGGAATGAGGTAATAAGTCCAGTAAGCAAGACGGTAGAAAGTAGGCAAACACCGATATGGAATCGCAATACGCGACATGTCAATTTTATTGGTGAAACTAAAGAGGGAAAAACACGTCCAACTAATCTAAATGTCTTCGTTATCCGGAAAAATTTTACCTTGAAATGCCACAAGCGAAAAGGATGTTTATTGTAAAATATTTTAATGGACTTGCCAAGTTATTGTAAATGCAATCTTAATTTCGGCGATATCGCGAACTTTAAAATTCGTTTTCTGAAAAATCAAGTATTTTGACATATCGGTTTATGCCACAGTTTCAACTGGTCGGAATTGGTTTTACCACGCAACATGTCAATTTTATTGGTGAAACTAAAGAGGGAAAAACACGATATGTCCAACTAATCTAAATATCTTCGTTATCCGGGAAAATTGTGACTGGAAATGCTACAAGCGAAAAGGATGTTTATTGTAAAATATTTTACTGGACTTGCCAAGTTACTGTAAATGCAATCTTAATTTTGGCGATATCGCGAACTTTAAAATTCGTTTTCTGAAAAATCAAGTATTTTGACATATCGGTTTATGCCACAGTTTCAACTGGTCGGAATTGGTTTTACCACGCAACATGTCAATTTTATTGGTGAAACTAAAGAGGGAAAAACACGATATGTCCAACTAATCTAAATATCTTCGTTATCCGGGAAAATTGTGACTGGAAATGCTACAAGCGAAAAGGATGTTTATTGTAAAATATTTTACTGGACTTGCCAAGTTACTGTAAATGCAATCTTAATTTTGGCGATATCGCGAACTTTAAAATTCGTTTTCTGAAAAATCAAGTATTTTGACATATCGGTTTATGCCACAGTTTCAACTGGTCGGAATTGGTTTTACCACGCAACATGTCAATTTTATTGGTGAAACTAAAGAGGGAAAAACACGATATGTCCAACTAATCTAAATATCTTCGTTATCCGGGAAAATTGTGACTGGAAATGCTACAAGCGAAAAGGATGTTTATTGTAAAATATTTTACTGGACTTGCCAAGTTACTGTAAATGCAATCTTAATTTCGGCGATATCGCGAACTTTAAAATTCGTTTTCTGAAAAATCAAGTATTTTGACATATCGGTTTATGCCACAGTTTCAACTGGTCGGAATTGGTTTTACCACGCAACATGTCAATTTTATTGGTGAAACTAAAGAGGGAAAAACACGATATGTCCAACTAATCTAAATATCTTCGTTATCCGGGAAAATTGTGACTGGAAATGCTACAAGCGAAAAGGATGTTTATTGTAAAATATTTTACTGGACTTGCCAAGTTATTGTAAATGCAATCTTAATTTTGGCGATATCGCGAACTTTAAAATTCGTTTTCTGAAAAATCAAGTATTTTGACATATCGGTTTATGCCACAGTTTCAACTGGTCGGAATTGGTTTTACCACGCAACATGTCAATTTTATTGGTGAAACTAAAGAGGGAAAAACACGATATGTCCAACTAATCTAAATATCTTCGTTATCCGGGAAAATTGTGACTGGAAATGCTACAAGCGAAAAGGATGTTTATTGTAAAATATTTTACTGGACTTGCCAAGTTACTGTAAATGCAATCTTAATTTCGGCGATATCGCGAACTTTAAAATTCGTTTTCTGAAAAATCAAGTATTTTGACATATCGGTTTATGCCACAGTTTCAACTGGTCGGAATTGGTTTTACCACGCAACATGTCAATTTTATTGGTGAAACTAAAGAGGGAAAAACACGATATGTCCAACTAATCTAAATATCTTCGTTATCCGGGAAAATTGTGACTGGAAATGCTACAAGCGAAAAGGATGTTTATTGTAAAATATTTTACTGGACTTGCCAAGTTATTGTAAATGCAATCTTAATTTTGGCGATATCGCGAACTTTAAAATTCGTTTTCTGAAAAATCAAGTATTTTGACATATCGGTTTATGCCACAGTTTCAACTGGTCGGAATTGGTTTTACCACGCAACATGTCAATTTTATTGGTGAAACTAAAGAGGGAAAAACACGATATGTCCAACTAATCTAAATATCTTCGTTATCCGGGAAAATTGTGACTGGAAATGCTACAAGCGAAAAGGATGTTTATTGTAAAATATTTTACTGGACTTGCCAAGTTACTGTAAATGCAATCTTAATTTCGGCGATATCGCGAACTTTAAAATTCGTTTTCTGAAAAATCAAGTATTTTGACATATCGGTTTATGCCACAGTTTCAACTGGTCGGAATTGGTTTTACCACGCAACATGTCAATTTTATTGGTGAAACTAAAGAGGGAAAAACACGATATGTCCAACTAATCTAAATATCTTCGTTATCCGGGAAAATTGTGACTGGAAATGCTACAAGCGAAAAGGATGTTTATTGTAAAATATTTTACTGGACTTGCCAAGTTATTGTAAATGCAATCTTAATTTTGGCGATATCGCGAACTTTAAAATTCGTTTTCTGAAAAATCAAGTATTTTGACATATCGGTTTATGCCACAGTTTCAACTGGTCGGAATTGGTTTTACCACGCAACATGTCAATTTTATTGGTGAAACTAAAGAGGGAAAAACACGATATGTCCAACTAATCTAAATATCTTCGTTATCCGGGAAAATTGTGACTGGAAATGCTACAAGCGAAAAGGATGTTTATTGTAAAATATTTTACTGGACTTGCCAAGTTACTGTAAATGCAATCTTAATTTCGGCGATATCGCGAACTTTAAAATTCGTTTTCTGAAAAATCAAGTATTTTGACATATCGGGTTCTGCCTTAGTACCACAGATCTATAAACTAAATTTTTGACGTAGCATCCCAAAAGAGTGCAGTGGGTCTACCTATCCACCTCCCCGAAAAAATTGTATTTAGGAACTTTCTTACATAAGCAGCACAATGCGGGGGAGACCATAAGGTTAAACTTGATAAATCAGGATCAATTATCAAAATAGGAAATAGAAGAAATTTTAGATATCTTTCTCCAATGAGGTTATGAGCAAAAATCATATAAAATGTCACATTTTTTTTATTTGCGTCCCCAGTAGTCTAAATCAAATTCTAATTCTTTTTTGTCTATTTTTCAAAATATAAGTTTAATATCCAGTCCCGTAACGTAAAAATATTACATTTTAAAATCGTTTTGTCTGTAGAAATCCATTTTTTTTTTCAATTTTTTGTCCTAAAATATCATTTCGGGAACTGTCCCTCAGCTATGTTTTACAAGCGAATTAAATACCTACTAAGTACTTTTGGGGAAATTTTAACTAGGTCTGCGTTTTTTACTGGGAGAAAACCTTTACCGAAAAGAAAAAACTTTTTTTTATTTTACCTTTAAACAATTTTGGATGTAAGCTACTTCAATAAAACGTCCTCACTGATTTGCGTCATTCCGTGAACGCTGTCAGATTTTAGCGTCACCTTGTCAAAATTGTCGCTAGGGGGCTTTAGTATCGGTTCAGTTATCCAGCGGCAAGTTCTCATGCGGGAAAACGGTGTTTTATTTTGCAGTTTCTTGAAAAGTTAGTGATATTTAGTGATTGTTTTTATATTTGAGGTGAGTACCTTTTCTATCTATCAACTCGGGAACATCACAAATGAAGCGCGTCGACTTTTTGAGAGCGTTTTTATGATTATTTTCAAGTCTTACATGCGAAAATCTGTAACATAACCTAAAAATTTTACATTCGGTTGCTATAGGTAACGTGCAGAATCCGATATTATATTAATTTATCATTTCGGGAACGTCAGAACGGGAACAATACGTGTGTTCCCGAAATGATGAGGTGTTCTCGAAATGATACTATATCGTTTTCTAACTAAAGAAATTGTTTTTAAAATGTTTCTTTTAACAGTTTATAAAAAATGTTTGGAACCGACAGCAACTTCTTAATTTCCGACTCGCTTTTTACATAGTGATTTTTTCTTTTTAATAATTCGATTGTGAATTTTCTTTTTTTTTCGAGGGAATAATATGATTTTGTTTAAACTGTCTTATTTTTATTTGTTTTTTATGTAAATTAGATTTATGCTATTATAATTCAAATTAAAAGCATTGAAAAACAAATTATTATTTAGGTTTTAGTCATTTTGGGAACTACAATATCACTCAGGGAACCCTCATAATCATTTCGTGAACAAGTGCGTCATTTCGGACACGCTTATAAAAAATATTATTTTATACTGAAGAAAAATATAATATATATATCTAACTATGGATTTATATGTCATGTACCCATCTATTTCAAAATTTAAAAATATTTTATCAAATACATTTAAATTCCACCAATAAAATAGAATATAATGTACAAAAAAAGAGAAAAAAGGCATATTTTAAGGCAAAATCTTATTATAGGTAAAATTACTAATATTCTTTGGCTCGAAATTAGATACTACATTTTAAATGTCATCAGGTCATCACCTATTCCTATTATTTTATTCCATAAATTATACTCTTTGACACATATTATAAATTTTTTTTTAAGCGTTCTCGAAATGATATTACGATAGTGTTTTATTTCAAAAATTCATTAAAAAGTTACCTTTACATAAAAATTTTGCGCGGCCAATCAGGATTTCATTAATAAACACCTGAACGGCACCAAAAAAAATATTATGATTACAATATATAAACTTTTATTTTTTGAAACTACTTACACCAATGTGGCGAAATATATGATTTTTGCTCTTATCATCAAAGAAAAATGGTCTAATTGCCCTATTTTAATAATACCCGCTCAGACATTAACTTTCATTATACCTACTGGGTGTGTTTTTTTATGAACCAGTGAGAATTTTCATGTGCTTAGTACCTGTAGTTTTGTCTGTTAACCTGGCCATTTAAGTAAAGCATAGCTTCATTTGAAAAACATATTCTTTCGACAATTCCTGCAATAATCAGTTAGCTCAAATTATTTCACAAAATTGATCTTGCCTATCGGCCTCATGGTCCAATATATCTTGTACCGTGCGAGCCAAAATTATTTGCATCAAAGGGGGCCTTGCATCTAATGACGTAAAGCTTAGCCGTTTAATACCTGAATTAACAATCAATCAGTTATTCCGTCATCTTTGACAGTCGTTACAAGTAATTTGATTAATCACTAATTTTTCCAATTTCTTGAACAATTCACACAATGGGCTTTACGGAACAGCACAAAATATTCATGGTTGAAGCGTATTTTCGAAATGGGGTTAGAGTGAATGGTGAGTGTCAATACAATCCGGGTTTGTGCATGGACGATTTTCACGAAATTTTCCTAACGTTGCTTTTATTGCTGGGGATTTTTATCATTGCCTGAAAAGAACTGTGGCTGTGTTTAGGGAAACAGGTTCTATACAACATAAAAAAGAAGCAGGAAGACCATCTGTAAGAACAGAAGAACTTGTTGCAAACGTTCGTGAAATAATGCAAAATACGCAAACAAATTGCATAAGACGCCTGTCCCAAGAAGTGGGAATATCTTATGGAACATGCAGGACTATTCTTAAGAAGCAGCTAAATTTATTTTATCATAAAGTGCAAGTATTCCAAGAAATACAAGCCGCATATTTTGAAATACGCAGGAATTACTCTCAATGGTTTACCCAAAATTTATTGGAAAGAAAAATGATTTATTAGACCTGACATTTTTTCGGATGAAGCCTGGTTCCACCTCTCCGGTTATGTGAATTCTCAGAATACACGCATGTGGAGTAGGTAGTGAAAATCCCATCGAATTGAGAATACAAAGGAAGTAGGATTTTGCATAAACCGCCTTACAACACAACCGACGGAAGTCGGCCATTTTGAACCCCCATCTAATGTCTAAATATGACTCCATGTTTGTTTTGGTGGTTGACCGTGGTTGACACTAGTTGACAGGTCGAGCTGTGATTTCTGCTTTCTTTGCTGTTTTTGAGTTAATTTCCATTTTAATTAGTTAAGAACCATATTTAACGAATTCTAGTAAACTTATAATTACTTTAGTGCGACAGTGGAGTATACTTTTAGCGCTGGACAGTGATTAAAACGGATTAATTGTTTGCTATTATGGGTTAATGAAAAAGCTATAAATATGGTTAATTGTGCTGCTTGTGGGTGCTCCCAAACGCTAGGAAGTAAAAAACTGGGCATTACATTTCATCGGTAAGTTTATGTTTAGATATATAAACGTTTTTAATCTGTAGAGAAAAAAAAATATAAATATTTAATTTAATATCAAAATACACATAACCTCCGAACCTCGCATGTCATTCGCCATTCATGGGCGTTCGTCTTATAAAACCAGAAAAATATTATTTATTTATTAATCGACTGGGTTACCCCATTTCTACAGAAAAGCAAATTAAAAATACTTATTGGTTTTTAGTTTTCCACATAATTATCCAAGAAAAAAGGCATGGTTGAAAATTGTAAACCAAAGTGATTGGGATCCTATATGAAATAGAGTTCTTTGCTCCAAGCATTTCTCTGAAGATTGGGTTGACAGAACTTCAAGATTGAAAGTTAGATTGGTCCCAACTGCAGTAGTGCCTACTTTTGAAGTAGCCAGGTTAAAAAATGTAAGTTTTGAAACTATTGTATCAGGTCATTACATAATATTGGAAAATATGTAGGTAGGTAGAATTAAGAATATGAATACAAATAATTCTGCATTATTTATGCTTCTGAGGAAGCTGCTTTGTCACTTTTTCATAAATTATGTAGGTATCAATAAAAGTTTTTAGATGTTTTATTGGTTTAATCTATTTTTAAAATTTTAAAGCCATGGATAAAGAATGTAATAAAATATGGATGGTAGTATAGGTACGATAAACAAAGAAATTCATATTTAAAGATTGAAGACAATGATGTTTCTAGAATGATAGAAACGTTTTCCCAATATTCACCTGAGGACGACTGGAGATACCATTGATTAAAAAAAATAAATTCAAAGCAAGTCCCAAACCTTCTATCATTCAAAGAAATTCATATCAAAATATAAAAAAAAAATTACAAAGAGAGGTTGTATCACGTTATAGGTACTTTTGTGTCATTTGGTAAAGGTGCCAAACAGTGATAATAAAAAAACTTATATTTTTTTGGCAGGTACGTTCCTATGCAATATCTTATAAGGCACCATGTCAAAACCTGCCTGAAGATAATTATCCTACTGTGAATCTAAATGGAACACCTTCTGGTTACAACATATATTGGAAATGGCTCTTCCAAGACATTTTACTATCCAACAACACACCGAAAATTTTAGTATCTTCCTTTAATCATATATGACAATCATTAATGGTTACGGTTTCCGGATTCTCCAAAGTGTATCGGTTAGTCTTAAACAAGGTGATAACGGTCTTTGATTTATTTAATATCTGTTTGTCTTTAGAAAACCAATAATTATTTACTTCAATCATAATTGTTAAATATGTTGCTCAAGAAGCTCATGGTCTTTATATGCTAGGATTTATTATAAGAACTTGTAAATACTTTAAAAATGTTAACGCCATAATAACTTTATATTAATCCCTGGTAGTTACAAAACTTTAGTATGCATGAACTATTTGGGATCCTCAGTATGCCAATAAGATTGCTCTTTTAAAATATATTCAGCGTACATTTTTAAAATTTTTGTACTACAAGCCATTTTCAGTTTATCCGCCAATAGGTACAGATCAAGGGCTTTTGTGTAATTTGTTTAATTTCCCTTCTTTAAGACTATTGCATATAGATGCAAGAATTATTTTCTTATATGAAATAATTAGAGACAAAATAGATAATAAAGAGTTCTTAGGACTGCTTCTGTTTAGAATAGGCTTAGTCAATACTAGATCCGCACATGTATTTTATATTCCTACACCGATGACAAATCTATACAAAAACTCACCACTTATAAGACTGTGCTCTATTTTAATAAATATTGTGGAGACATTGACATAATATATAATTTAAACTATGGAAAATTAAAATTAAGGAATGAACTGCTTAGGCAAATGCTAATTGAATATTTATTATAGCTTAGGATAGCTTTTAGAAATAGGGTTTATGTATCTATAATTAACTTGGTAAGTTGTTGATACCTGAAATAAATAAAATGTTTGTATTATCTGCATAGTTTGTTATTTGACAATTTTCTTGTATACTAGAAGTCTCATTAATATTATTTAGGTACATATAATAAACAGGACTATATTATATTATATTTTATTATTTTCTTGTGATTTGGTTCATGAAGAAATAGTAAGGTTTTTTAAAATTTTATTTTTTAACGTAGACGTTTTGGCAATAATTTTGCCTTCATTAGTATTTATTATCTGAAACAATTTGTTTCCTGCAATTTTTTTTTAATGTATAATAAAAGGTGTTTTTTAGTTATTTAACCAGATATTTACATTAAGGACCCTTTCGCCTCCGTTACCTTATTTAAATAAATAATTAAAAGAAATAGTTGTATTGTTTAATTACACCAACCTTAACGTATCTTATAGGTATATATGAATCTAAATATTTTTTCTATTTTCTTCGTCAAATAAAATTTCATTAATCATTTTATTATTACCATTTTAGTGATACGCCACAGGTGGACCGGAAACGCGCATGCGTCAAATGTTGCCGCCATCGGCCCCCATCCCGGACAACTGTCAATCTACAATACCCTACTTCCTTTGTATTCTTTATTCGTAGGAAAATCCCCATTTTTTTGTACTTAGAGTCCACATTGCACCCTCAAAAAATTGGTGTCGGGTTAGCTGTTTCCCGAAAAACAATAGTTGGTCCTATTTTTTTCCATGACACAGTTACAGCATAGCGGTATAGAGACAATATTTTGAATCCAATTGTGGAGCAATTACTTGACGAAGAACTACGTTTTGGATATTTTCAACAGGACGATGCAACCGCCCATACAGCCGCCGAAACTATTAGCTACTTACGCAATTTTTTCGACGACAGTTTGATCAGTTTTCGATCAGACATTGAATTCCCACCTAGATCACCTTGTTTAACGGTTATGGATTACTTCGTTTTTCCTCATTTAAAGAACATTATTTTTAAAACACCAGTTGCAAATTTAGAACAATTACAAGAAAGTATTATCCAAGAATGTGGTAACATTTCTCCAGAAATGCTGGCCAACACTTTCGAAAATATGAAGAGACGTGTGAATTTATGCTTGGAGCAATTATGGTGGCCAATTTCAGCAATTTATGAAATTATTTTTCTTTTTCTTTCTGTATATTCTTACTTTGTAATTTTGTAAACAACAAAAATAAATTTGTATTGGTCTACTTATTTTATTACTCATTAGTTTGGCATATCATATCATAATATGAATTTGACAAAATTTTAACCTAGATTTGGTTAGATATATCATCCCCATATCCTTGTGAACTAAACCAAGCCCTAGGTTTTTTAATACAAGCCCTCTTTGATGCACGTAATTTTTGCTCGCATGGTATAAGAAAAGTATATAATTTTTCCCTTAGGCATAGGCATTAATACGATTTTTAAATCGTTCCATTTTTCCTTACTTCCCCTGATATTTTTCTCGATTATTATTGCTTTTAAAGAACGTGCCTTTCCACGAACACTTCTCTTTTATGTGAGTCTGTATTTTCGTTTAGGGCTCGATAACAACCTATTGCAAGCGAAAAGTAATATTTTTATTATATCTTTGTGTATGTTTTGTGGTTAGCAAAAATTGCTTTCCGATTCTTTTAATGTTTTCCAATTTCAAGCAGATTAAGGCTTTTGATATTATGGTAAATCAAATTGTAATATTCGACAGTAATGCATTTTATGTAGAAAAAATTTCATAAATAACATGTTTTATATCGTATGTTCCCTATTTATTCTTCCCATAAACAAGAATATACGTATAAGATAAATTTAACAATTATTATTTTGATCTTAAAATGTTATTTGTTTATGATTGAATTGCAGCAGAGAGCAGAGTAGTTGATGTAAGTGTATTGCAGTGCAGATTCAACGGCCACATGATCAAACATGTTTTCCAATTATTTGCTACAAGCATCTTCTTTCATTTAATGTAAAGTAAGTATATGTATTTCCGATTTGCAGAACGTAGGTTCAAATCTCAGATTTTAAAATTTCTTCCAGGATATTAGTGGGGTAGAGGACTTCAATGCAAACACTTTTTACTCATTCCAAACGTTTCGGTTTACTTTTCAACCTTTTTCAAGGGTATAGGATAATTATTGTAAAACGTGCTGAAATTTAATAAACAAACAAGGCGTTAATGCCATGCCATTAAATATTTGTCAAAGTATCATTTTAACTGACAACACAATTCATGATTAAATGGTATTTAACCACTGATACCCTAGAAAAAAAATTTAATTATTAAGGACCCTAAATTAACTTACATATTTATAAAATAATTACAGGAAATTGATGCTATAACAGTATCAGGGTAGGTTTACGATTGGTTTCACAAGAAAGTATACAGGGTGTCCCAAAAGTAAAGGAACACAGAGCAACAGCAGACTCCTTAAGTCGAAATAATGCGATTTATTTAAACTTGCCTTATTCCAAAATTGATAACAACCAAGATACAGGGTGTCAAAGTTTTAATTTTGTTTTAGTTTTTTTGAGATTATTTCTAAACGAAACGATATAGCGCCACAAAATTAAGGGTTTTGGGGTTTTTTTGAGGTGAGGAATTCAAAATTATCTATAGTTTTTGTGTAACCTGTAGAGGGCGCTGCCTACGACCCACTCTTTTTAGCTGGCATAACTTTGTTTGGGCTTCCTCTATCGATCCAACTATTAAAAAAATAAGTTACTTTACTTCTTTTACATCAAAAACGTATAATTCATTGAAGTCGCTAGGAGCAACCATTTTCGAGATAATCGCATTTTATAGGTCCAATGCAACCAGTACGTGGTCCAAAAACAACGGAAAATCAGGCAACGGTGAATTTCTAACTTAGAATTATTGTAAATCAGCTACATTTGCTAAGTCTCAAAGTTAATGTAAATACTTAAGGTTGACTATTTTTTTCTAATAAAAACGCTTTTTCGTACTTATACACGGATTTATTAATTTTATTCTAATCAAAATTTTTTATTAACTTTGACAGATGATACTTTGTGTAACAAATGTTACCTTAGAAACGTCGTTGTTTTTAATCAAGATCAGCTGTGATAAATAATACAAATACTAATACACAATTATTTTAAAGATTTTAGCATTCTTGCATTAAAAATATCGAATGCGATTATCTCGAAAATGGTTGCTCCTATAGCGACTTCAATAAGTTATACGTTTTTGATGTAAAAGAAGTAAAGTAACTTATTTTTTTTAATAGTCGGATCGATATAAGAAGCCCAAACAAAGTTATGCCAGCTAAAAGAAGTGGGCCATGCCGTAGGCAGCGCCCTCTACTGGTTACACAAAAACTATAAATAATTTTGAATTCCTCACCCTAAAAAAACCACAAAGCCCTTAATTTTGTGGCTCTATGTAGTTTCATTAAAAAATAATCGCAACAAAACGAAAACAAAATTAAAACTTTGACACACTGTATCTTGGTTGTTATCAATTATTTTGGGATAAGGCAAGTTTAAATAAATCACATTATTTCGCCTTAAGGAGTCTGCTGTTGCTCTGTGTCCCATTACTTTTGGGACACCCTGTATATAAAGCATATTTTAGGCCACGGGTTTCTAAAAATCCTGAAGAAATTGCTAGCATAGTAATTGCTCCACTGTATACAGAACGATGTACATAGACAACATAATTGGTTAAAAATTATTAAGTAGGTATTGTAAGAAATATTTGGCCGTCTACAGTCTATTCCCATTCCTGTATAGTCATGAGCGTGCGTCTAAGGAAACATTTTTAGGGTGGGTGGGTGGAAAATCAAATAATTTAAAAAGGAAAATTTAAGCCCTGAAAATTTGGTGAAACCATAAAAAATGTTTTAGATATCTGAGTAGTTAGATACTATAGTCAAAAACTTTCCCAAACGTTATAGATGTGGTGTTTTTTTCTTTAAATAAATATTAAGCTTTTCAAAAACACATTCCGTGCATTTAAATTTAAGGATAATCAATTGTATTTTATAAAGCATCATCTTTAGATACTCGTAAATGTAAAATATTCATTACTATCTTAATTTAAAAAAGACGCCGGAATGACATCGAAAATATTTACGAAATTAATTATTAAGCATACTTGTTTTTATTGCTATTACAATTTAATAGTGTATGATAGTCATGTCTTTGTTTCTACTAATAGTCATGTCTTTGTTTCTACTAATATTCTTGTTGTTATTGTATTTGTTATTAACAAATTTTAGAAAAGTTATGTTTATTACTACTTTAAATATTAAGAAAAGTATATCTGTGTTTGTGGATACACAGTGTGAGTTTGTAACTTGGAATTAATGTAGTTTTTTTTTGGAGAAATGCTTGGGCACCGATATTAACATTTTAAGATGGTTTTTTTTTTTATAAAAAAAATATTGATACAGTTTGTCCCAAATTGGAGATATGACATATCAATAATTTTTTTAAATGCAACCAGAATTTTTTATTAACTATTTTTAAAGTGCATTTTAAAATTTAATATACAGTGTGTCTACTGCTTAAGTTGGCTACATATGGGAAACTTTTTTATTATTAACTTTACGAAAAAAAGTTATTCTTCATAAAAAGTTCTGCATGGTCCAGAACCTAAAATGCAACCATCAGATGCTACATTTTTTCAGTCGTATACGAGGTTTGTTAAGAAATATAAAATTTGCCCAAGAGTAAAGTACCTTTATTTTTGACAATATCGAAAACAGTAATTATGAATAGTTGTTCGGAATGTAAAACTATATTTTGAATGCAATTATATCCTTTTACCTAAATTTTTTTTTATTTTTACAAGTTTTTATTTTAATGGTGTAGTATCTATTAATTAAATTTTTAGAAATACATTTTGTTTCGAAATTTATTATTTTCTGAAAGAAACAGAAAGGTTTTCATGATTTTCTTAATTAATAAAAAGATAAATGTTCGGTATCCGTAATTCGAGAAAAAATTGTAAAAAAAAAATTTTAAGTAGAAGGATGAAATTGCACGACTGAAATAATTTAATATTTGATGATTGCATTTTACGTTCTGGAACATGCAGAACTTTTTATGAGGAATATCTTTTTCTCGTAAAGTTAATAATTAAAAAGTTTCCCATATTTAGCCAACTTAAGTAGACACACTGTATATAATATGTAAGTACCAAATTTTAAATTTTTATTTATTATCATTTCTAATAAGATGTTAAACTAAAAAAATACAAAATCCTTCTATCCATCTTACTTTTTATCAATAAATGCTCAAAATGTTGTCCATTCGCTATTTAGCAATATCCTAAACGCAAGTACAACTCGATTATAACATATCTAATTGCTTCGAGAGAAATTAACCTACAAGCACGTCTTATTCGTGCTTTCAACTCGTCACTATTTGACAAGAAATAAAAATTTGATACTTACGTATAACTTTATATGCACTTTAAAAATAGTCAATAAAAAACTAGGGTACATATTTAAAAAAAATTATGGATATCGTCACATATTTTTTAATTTGAGATACATTTTATCGATATTAAAAAATAGCACAAATTAAAAGCTTTTTCCAAAAAAAATGTACTGGATTTACTGAATTTCTTCTAAGCTACAAACTTCACTGTATGTAGTTCATATCTATATTACAAACATGACTCTTAGGTTTTTACAAACAGTTTTAAATTCCTGCCTTGAACACTATATTATACAAGTATAAAGAACATACATTTATTTTAACAATACTTGAGAATTTAAGCAGACATTTGTGACTTTATAGTATTTATAAAACACAAAATATTGCGATACATCTCAACAGTCAAGATTAACGAAAGTATGATAATTAAATTCTTAATTAAACAGGTTTAGTTTAGTTAATTCGAACAGCTTTGATTTAATTGTCGTATGTTAATTACATGAATAATAAAGCAATTTGCCAAAAATAAGGCTATATTATGTTTTAACTTAACAGTAAAAAAAATAGTAGTACGAGCTAATAAGGCAGAATAGATACCATAAGTATGATCAAATTTATTAACTATTTTCCAAAACTTTAGCAAACATGGGTATATGGGCTTTATTTTAATAATTCAGAGAAGATTAACTACCTTTCAGCAAGTTTTAGTTGTTTATCAAATTGACTAATTTATCACATCGTTATCAGGACTTATTTACAGCAGCTACGAATAAACGAGGCGTTAGGTTTTGTTGAACGGGAGTGGTGTAAACTAGTCTTAATCTCATTTTCACATCAACATTCTTATTATTCTTTATTAAATATTTTGGTTATTTAATAATATTAATAATAAGTTTATTTAAAATTTAATAATACAATAAATATGTTTATTTTGTCTTCTATAAACATATTCTTCAATCCCTTAAAGCTGAGCTTGTTAGGGGCAAATCTTGTTTTTTGTTTTAGTATGTAAAATCCTAAATCATAAATATGCATTAAAACTCAAGTTCTAAAGTAAAAATTTTAATTTATAGTATAAACGCATTTTTTTTTTGAAGAAATATATTACCGATAAAATTAAAGTAAAAAATATTACTTATATAAATTATTCAGAACAATATTAATTAATTAGAGCATTTCTAAAAATATTTTCAAATTGCCTGTTTTTAATATCCATGTTTTTATTTCGACTCTAAATTTTTTTAATGAAAGCAGTTTTTAAATTTTTGTTGGTAAATAATGGTTTAAAAAAAACATAAATATTTGAAATTTTTTTATCCTATGGACTTATTTATTTTAGGTTTTATGGTTATATCATTTTTATGACGTGTATTATGATTATGGTTTTTAAATTGTATAAGGTTTTTATTTTTAAATATATATTAAGATAAAATATAAAATATATAAAATGCATTCATAAATTACCATTTTTAGAGCCTACTGTAAATTTATATAAACCAAATTATATATATAAATCAAAATTATTTGGTTATAGAAAATTTATATAAATTAAAAGTAGGTATATTAATTCACTCAATCAATAAAAAGATTAAAAATTCTGAAATAAAATTTATTGATAGCACAACATTTCATGAACACAATACAAGAAAAAATAAAAATTTAAAAACTGTAAAAATAAAAACTAATTTTGGAAAAAAATCAATTCTTCATGATGGTATAAAAATTTATAATAATATTCCAAAAAAAATTAAAAATACAATCGATATAAAAAGTTCAAATAATATTTATTTAAAAAACATTTATTAAAAATATAACATAGTACTGCTTTTTTTTTTGTTATATATGATACTTAGGTACTATAATAATTGTATAATTTTGACTCTTAATCTTAATTAATTAATTTTTTAATTAGAAATTTCCCTGTAATAAACTTTTGTAAAGTTGGTTGGGAAATTAAATAAATAAAATTAAAAAAAAAAGATGTTATAAATGTAAAGATGTCTTATGTTCAACTTTTTTGTTTCTGAATATAATTCTTTTGAAGGATAAAGATAATCTTTATTGATATACTTTTTAGAAACCTTTTTTTTAAATATTTCTAATTTTTTAACTAAAGTTCTATTTATTCCTCCCCAACCTAAAATTCCGTAATTTAAATTAGTTTTAACTAACGCGTAATAATATAATATTTCCATATGTCTTACATTTAAAAAATGTTTAATGTTTTTAAAAATCGGTAGTAAACTTCTTAATTTTTTAATTAAGTATTCTAAGTGAAAATTCCAATTTAATTTACTGTCAAAAATTATTCTTTAATATTTTATTTTATTAGCTTTAAAAATTTGGATGTCTTTATTTATTTGAATACTATTCATATTTCGTGGTAGGTTATTTAGGTTTAAAGTAAAAGGAATATAATTTGTTTTAATAAAATTAATTGTTAACAAATTGTTATCAAACCAATTTCTTGTAATTTTAAAATATTTTTTAAATTTATTATTTAAGTGGTGACGCAGCCTGCAGTGTAGAAGCTCCCTAATAAAAATTATTGTTGTCATAGTTATGTTAGACAGATTATTGATTGTTGTAAAATATTTGACAATATAAAAAAAATTTAAAATGCTCTAATAAAAGTGTATAAATAATTAACACAGAAAAAGCAGTTTACTTTAACACAAGAACATACCATTGCGGTTCATTGGTCCTTCGATTACGGATTTGAACTTAAAAAATATAAAATGTTTTAGATTTTGCGAGATTGCAGTGTACGCCGAACAGGTTGAGGAAAATACATGACATAGCTAGTGAATGACGAGCTCAATGATGGAATATTGCAGTATTCGTACCATTTGGATGGAAAGCATCTTCATAGAGCTGTAGGATCACAGGTCGTATTCCTTTCTACCCATATTCCCATATTTTATTCCTATATTAGGTAGATCTATCTGCACAGTAACTATTTGTTTCTTGATCGTAATATTTTATATACATAAATTAATAATAAAATGCCGCGTGATACGGCTAAAGAGAAACAAGTAAGGTTACATAAAAAAAAGAGAGATAACCTAATAAATCAATTAAAACGGTTTGATTCTTTTATAAATAATTTTACGGATGACTATACCCAATTAAAAATTAGATTAGATCAAAATAATAAACTTTTTAAAGATTATGATGAGGTACAATTGCAAATAGAAGTTCTGGAAGAGCATGAGGAAGACCTCAATATGCAGGAACGCACTGAGTTTGAGGAGTTATACTATAAAGTAATGTCTAATGCTAATAAACATTTAGAACAGTGCACTCCTCAAACCATAGTGTCTTCTCCTTTAAATACATCACGTTCAGTTCCAGCTGTAAAATTTCCTAGCATAGAGTTACCTACTTTTGCTGGTGCTTATGACCAGTATATGACATTTTATGACTCATTTAAAGCGCTGGTACATGATAATCTTATTTTGAATGACATTGAGCGTTTTCATTACCTTCGTAGTTCATTAAGGGGTGAGGCAGCTCAAGTTATATCATGTTTAGAAATTACTGCCACAAATTATAATGCTGCGTGGAAGTTATTACAACAAAGGTTTGATAATAAACGTCTCATTATTCATAAGCATACGAAAGCTCTTTTTGACCTTCCTTCTGTAGGTAAAGAGTCCTATATCAGTTTAAGGCAGTTTTTGGATAATCTCAATAATCATTTAAGAGCTTTAGAATCTTTAAAACAGCCTGTAGACCAATGGGATACTTTACTAATTTTTTTGGTTTGTTCTAAATTGGATAATCATACAAATCGAGAATGGGAATCTCTAGCTGATACATTAAATAATCCTACAATGAAAAATTTTACCGATTTTTTAAATAAAAAGTGCAACTTATTGCAAACTATAGATTATAAAAAAAATGATTCAAGAGATGACTCGAGATATGATAGATCAAAGTCAAGTAATAAATACAAGGACGATAAAAAATGTCAACTCTCAAGTCAATCCTATTTAAATACTAAGTCATGTCCCATTTGTAACCAGTCTCATACTATAATTACTTGTGATAAATTTTTGAACTTGTCTCCTAAACTAAGATATATTGAGATTAAAAAACATAAGTTATGTACCAATTGTCTTAGTATTGACCATCCTTATCATTCATGTAATATTACAAAAAACTGTCCTCTTTGTAATAAAAAACATCATGTTTTACTACATTTTAATAAGGATTCAGGAAACACAAAGATACATGATAATGGTTATAATAGGACTTCTAACCCTGATATACAGGGTGATACAAACGTAAATAAATCTGTCTCCGTTCACACTACTTATAGGGATAATCAGATTTTGTTGTCGACAGCTGTTATTTTTATTTCTGATATTTTTGGGAAACAACATAAGTGTAAAGTACTTCTTGACTCAGGTTCGCAAAGCAACTTTATTACGAAGGAGATGTGCGATAGGCTTAAACTGAATAAACAAGAAATAAATGTTCCAGTTTCAGGTTTGAGCCATTCTTGCACAAATGTTTCTCACAGAATTGAGACATCTATTTACTCTAGATTTAACAGTTTTAAAACAGATCTTTCTTTTCTGGTAGTTGAGCAAATCACAGATAGTTTACCATTAAATTATGTCAGTTTTGATAACATTCAGTTACCCAGTAATATAAACTTAGCTGACCCTTCATGTAACGTACCCTCGAAAATTGATGCTCTTTTGGGAGCTTCTGTATTTTGGCAATTATTATGCATTGGTCAAATTAAGCTAAATAATACTCAATTAATTGTTCAAAAAACCAAGCTAGGTTGGGTAGTTTCCGGTCAAGTTTTTTCGGGTTATTGTCAATCAAACGAAACTATTTGTCATTTTTCCTCAAATATTGACATACAAAAACAACTTGAAAATTTTTGGCAAATTGAACATTGTCAACCCAATTCTATATCTAATCCAAAATGGTCTTTAGAACAAAGGACTTGTGAAGATAATTTTGTATCTACTCACGTGCGTGAACAAAATGGTAGGTTTTCTGTTAAATTGCCTCTAAAGCATGATATATCTGAATTAGGGTCATCTAAGCAAATGGCAATTAAAAGATTCCATGCTGTGGAAAGGAAGCTACAGAAAAATCCAGAATTAAATCAGGAATATATTAAATTTATGAGTGAATACGAGTCCTTAGGACACATGTCTCATTTTAATCCTGACACCAAACCAGATAGTGTAAACTATATACCACATCACTGTGTTATAAAAGAATCTTCCACAACCACAAAGGTTAGAGTGGTATTTGATGCTTCTGCCAAAACTGATTCTGGCGTATCATTGAATGACATACTTATGACCGGTCCAACTATCCAGCAAGATTTATTTTCCATAATGCTACGCTTTCGAAAACATTATTATGCAATAACTGCTGACTGTAAAAAGATGTATAGACAAGTAAATATACAAGAGGATCAAAGATTTCTACAGGGCATAGTATGGAGACCTGACCCAACTGAGTCTTTAAAGTCATACATTCTTAATACAGTGACTTATGGCACTTCCAGTGCACCTTTTTTGGCAGTGCGATGTTTACACCAGATTGCTAAAGATGCCCAGAATTTAAACCCTTTTATAGGTAATATAATAAAAAATGACTTTTACATTGATGATTTGATTTCTGGCGCTGATACGGTGGAAAATGCACAAAAAATTAAAAGGGAAGTTACTGAACTGTTGAGCAAAGGACAGTTTGAGCTACATAAATGGAGATCCAATAACTTATCGCTGGTTCATGACGAATCGCAAGACAACATACCTTTAAACTTTTCTGAAAATAACGAATCCAAAACTTTGGGAGTTATGTGGAATAGTGAACATGATGAACTTCAATATATGTTTGAAACAGCATTTTTTAAGCACCAGTATATAACTAAAAGAACTATTTTAGCTTACATTTCTAAGTTTTTTGATCCTTTGGGTTTAATTGGACCTTTAATTATTCGGGCCAAAATTATGTTGCAACACCTTTGGCTATTGTCACTCGATTGGGATGAGAGTGTTCCAATGCATATATACTCATATTGGAAACAGTATCAGAGTGAATTACAAGCATTGGAAATTATTTCTGTACCTCGAAATGTGATATGCTACAAACCAGCTAAAGTTGAACTTCATTCATTTTGTGATGCTTCTGAGGCTGCCTATGGTGCTTGCATTTATATAAGGTCATTAGGTGAAAATGGGCAATGGTCTCTGAATTTGTTGTGTGCTAAATCAAGAGTAGCACCCTTGAAAAATGTTACACTTCCACGATTAGAACTTTGTGGAGCCTTGCTAGCAGCGCGATTAAGCAAGATTTCTATTAAAGCTTTGGATATGCAGATTGATCAGCTATTCTTCTGGTGTGACTCCAGTATAGCTTTGACGTGGATTTTGGATGAACCATGCAAATGGAAAACATTTGTTGGAAATCGAGTGGCTGAGATACAAGATCTTACCAAGAAGGATGATTGGAGACACGTACGATCTGAAGATAATCCCGCAGACATCATATCCCGAGGAATCAGTCCTACTGAATTAATGAGCTCTAAACTTTGGTGGCAGGGCCCAAATTGGTTGAAATATACAATTAACCAGTGGCCTACTAGTTTGCCAATGAAAATATCAGAACCACTTGAGAAAAAGGTAAGCACCAGAGTGTTGGTAAGTTTTGAACCAGATTTGACCTTATTTCTGAAATATTCGTCTTTATTTAGATTACAACGCGTTATAGCCTATGTTTTGCGTTTCAAAAATAATTCTTTAAGACAATCGCTCCAGAAAGGTCCTTTAGCTGTCAAGGAACTTGAAAATGCTTTAAAATGTTTAGTAAGATTGGCTCAAACCCAAACCTTTGCAGATGAAATTAAAAATTTGGGAAACCAAAAATGTGTCAGTAGTAAAAGTAACATTTTAAATCTAAATCCGTTCTTGGATACTGAACAGTTGTTAAGGGTAGGTGGTAGACTGAAACGCTCAGATTTCGATTATGATCAAAAGTTTCCTCTAATTTTACCCAAAGGTCATCCTTTAACAACACTAATACTTACTCATGAGCATCGAAAAATGCTTCACGCGGGCTCTCAAGCTTTATTGGCTAATATACGCACGCGGTTTTGGCCAGTCTCTGGGCGTAATGAAGTACGTAAAGTGCTTAAAGGCTGTGTTGTTTGCTTTAGAGCCAAACCTATTACTATTGAAACTTTATTAGGTCAACTACCTGAATACAGAGTAACCCCTTCTCGACCATTTTTTAACTGTGGTATTGATTATGCTGGTCCATTTCACATAAAGATAGGTTTACCCAGAAGTAGGAAAACTACAAAGGTATATTTATGTATCTTTGTATGCTTGGCTACTAGGGCTTTACACCTGGAACTTGTGATCGACCTTACAACTAACGCTTTTCTTAATGCATTTAAGCGATTTATCTCGCGCAGAGGTAAATGTGCGCATATTTTTTCTGATAACGCCACAACGTTTGTAGGCGCCAATCATGAATTGACTAATTTTTTTAATCAAATAAGGAATCAAAACGTATTTTGTGATTTTTTTTCTTCGGAGCATATCACATGGCATTTCATCCCACCCCGATCACCACATTTCGGCGGTGTATGGGAATCAGCTGTACGCGCTATTAAATATCATTTACGACGCGTTGTTGGAAATGCTTCATTAACTTATGAGGAGTTTAATACGGTTGTGGTGCAGGTAGAAGCTTGCCTAAATTCCCGTCCCATTTCTCCCTTATCTTCTGATCCTGAAGACCTAAATCCTCTTACTCCTGGCCACTTCTTAATTGGCAGCTCCCTTATAGCCATACCTGAGCCTGATTTAAAGGAACTGAATACTGGACATTTAAACAGATATCAACGGCTTACACAATTAATGCAGCATTTTTGGGCAAGATGGTGCAAGGACTATATCACCGAACTACAAGTGCGATCTCGTAAATATACATCAAGAGCTGACAACCTTATTCCTGGAGCTATGGTGTTATTAGTCGAAGATAACATGCCACCTTTGTCATGGTCCATGGGAAGGGTACAAGAAGTCCATCCAGGACAAGATGGAGTAGTGCGCGTAGCCACGGTGAAAACGTCTAAGGGTATTTTTAAACGAGCAGTGCGCAAGTTATGTGCTTTACCAATATCAGACTAAGTTGTATGAATTTTCTGCTAATTATTGAAAGACAGTATGCTTCCAAGGTGGGCGGAATGACGCAGCCTGCAGTGTAGAAGCTCCCTAATAAAAATTATTGTTGTCATAGTTATGTTAGACAGATTATTGATTGTTGTAAAATATTTGACAATATAAAAAAAATTTAAAATGCTCTAATAAAAGTGTATAAATAATTAACACAGAAAAAGCAGTTTACTTTAACACAAGAACATACCATTGCGGTTCAAGTGGTCCCAATTTGTATCGGTATAAAAAATCGTCGTATCATTTGCAAAACTATGAATTTGTCCATCGCAATTTACAATAAATAAATAATTTACTTGCAGTTAGCACTGAAGATAGCCGCAAGGTCGTAAGCGTTCTGCTAATTATTTTCAATAAGGTTGAATTTAAAAATTTAGTTTCCACTTTATTCGATCACAAGACATGTCTATATAATGAGCACTTACTTGAAAATCCTGGCACTAAAGCAGTTAGTTTACAGACCTCCCAACAAACGTAGTCCAAAAAAGGTGACTTTTACCTAAAATTGTTACTGTAAAGCCCGACAGGCCGCTTTACATAGTCAGAAGTAAGTAATTTAAACTACGTAATCACCTAGTGGAAAATAAAACCAAAGTAATAAACTTGTAAAAAAACCAGAGGAGAATCGGGCTTTATAGACAAGGCCAAGTAGTCCTCCTCGTGGTAGTAAAGAGGTGTTTTTTACCTGTATTTAACCTTTGTGGGCCTATGTTCGGCCTGTTATGGGCCATGAAGTTTAATTTAGTTTAAACCATAATCACAATTTTAGACAACGATGAAAATAATATGTTTTTATTTTTATCAAAGCGCAGGAGGCAGGAGTTTTCTTAAATCAGAACATGTCTGTCATGTCTGACGCTACTGATTTTTAAAAAGGAGTGGTAGTATGCAGATACTTATAAAATCACTATTTCATCGATGTGAGGTGAAAAATTTGGTGCGCGTAAAAAAATTTCATATAGATTTCAATTTTACCTTGAAAAACTAACCGCGCCCCTGACAAAAAGATATTTAATTAAAAAAAAAACAAGGTAAATTAAAATTGAAATTAGAAAAAAATTGTTGTGCTTGGACGAATAAGTTAGCTTGTTTATGTGCTCGGTTTTTGTAATATATTTGTTTTTGTTTTAGTGTTACAAGTAATTTAACAAAATTAATTTAAGATATTACACCATATTAAAAAATAAGGCGTCAGTAAACTATTATCCTAAAAGTCATGATTTCCAAAAGAACAGGACTGTTTGGCTACAAAGAAATTATTTTAGTCAATACTATAACCTATTTTATACTTTAAAGCCTTCTGGGCTTTAAGTACAAAATGGAAGAGTAATATAGAGTATACGTCACCTCAGAAATTGTTTACATTATAACCTGACCATGAAGACATAATAAAAAACAGAACGAAGCACTTTATTCTTCATTTATGGACTTAAAAGATTTTTGGGCTTTAAGGCCAATGGTATATTCACTACCAAATTTTAAATTCATTCCTAGTCCTAGGTTTTATTGGGCTCACATGAGAAAAAAGTGATATTACTGTGACTAATTGTCTTTCACACACTGAGAAAAAAGCCTTCTATTCCTTATAAGAATTCACATATACTCTTTATGAAACTGTTTAATACTATATGTTACAGGAACGTGCTTTCCTACTGTAAAACAACGAAAATTGCTAGACCGTTGTGTACTGATAATATCACGGTAATTTAGCCAATAGGAAATGGAAGTTAACGCTACCATAAAATGGATTATAGCCATTATCGCTCTGAATACTCACAGTAATTATCAAGTTCTATTGGGAGTGTTATCTGGTTTTATATACTGTATTAGTTCCGATTTGTAGTGGTAATGAATCGTGACATTAATCATAATAATATTTGCTGGCTGAGATTAATAAAGCATATTCTTACCACTAAAAATTAGTAGTACTGTATTTCTTAAAAATTTAAATAGCTTCTAGGGTGATATTCTTCTTGTCGTTTAACATTGCATAATATGATTTTCTCCACGACCATTACTGAATGCAATAATTCCAAAATCATTTTTGATAATAGAATGTAAAAATTCTCGCTTTTCAGTTGGAATATTTATTCTGAAACACTTGCTTCTTATGCGTTTTGCGTGTATTTTTAATCCATAACAAGATAGGGAATGAATATTCTGTAATTGATATAAACGACATAGGTTGCCATGAATTTCGAAACTGTCAGTGTCAGATAAAAATGGCCGCGTTGTAATAATTATTTTCAGACAAATTTTAGTGCAAGTCAAAAAATGAGTGAAAAATCGGATGAATCAGATATGGAACTGGATGGTCGTGGAGAAAATATAGTCTGCTACTCGGTTAGAATGAAAATTCGATACTCGTGGTTCCTCACTCTCGCTACGCTCGCGTTCGGAATCTTCCACTCGGATCGAATTTTCATTCCAACCTCGTTACAGAATCTACTAATCTATCGTGCAACATGGTTTACTGAGATGGTAAAATTCGTACATAGAATAAAAACTCCAATACTAATGATGGGTTGTGCGAAATAAGAACCTTCTATTGCTTTATCTGATGTGCAAAGTTTAAAAAAGCTTAAATACAAAGTCAAAATAAATTAACTGAAACAGGTATTGGTACGATTAATAAAATTCAAATTCAGACAGGACAGCTAGAAAACTCCGAACAACGATGTGACCTGCGCAAATACGTTACACCTATAATACTATATACTATTTCAAGTTCAAATTTCTCATCAATTTTACAAAGAGAAATATCTCAACGTACTGTTTTAGGTTACCCCAGCATTAATTTTAATAATATAAGTAACTGTACTGTTAATATTTATAATAAATAGGTAAAACTATAGTCTGTGTTTATATAGCTATTATTTGTAAATAATTACTTATTATTAGCTGTTTCATTTGCCCCTTTCAAAAATTGACACTTGACAAAAAATATTAAATTATACCTAGTCTGTGGTTACGTTTTAATTGTAAATAATTACCTGCGTTACTTTTAAGCACGTTGCTCCTGGTAACGTGCTTAAAAGTTTTTTAAGCACGCTGCGCTTAAAAGGAGGTTATTAAAAAACCATAATGACAATCGAAAAGGGGTTATTATAAAACGTCAGTAGAAAAAATATATTTACGAAACGTGTATATAAATCCCTCCAAATTAAGGTTTTTACCACCTTTCTAATTGATAATAAATTCCAAAGGCATTTTAAAATATTATTCACTAAAATCTAAGTAACGATGAGTACTAAGTATTTATTATAGAATTAAAATGACGTTATAGGTTTGACTGACGTGTACTATTTACTAGTAGTACAATAATTGTTTGTCTTGTGACTTTATTGTAGGGACTTTTTGGCATGGGATATTTTTGTAATAGGATGTTTTTGTAGCGAGTTATTTTTGCCATGGGATTTTTTTGTTTGGGGTATTTTGGATCGGCTAAAACTGAGTGAAAAATTTTTTTCTGGGATTTTCTGACCGGACACCGTTTGATACACTATCAATTTATTTAATATGAGTTAATAAAAAATAAACCATCAATACAAACTATGCCTTAACAAACCTATCATTTTCCTCAGTGCAGGTTAAAATGTTGTGCCTGAGAAATCCCTCGGATTTTTTTTTTGAAAAAGCAACCATACCTATACCAATACTCCATAGTGCTGGGATATATTTACTGTAGTATGAATACAGTCACTTATTCCTTACGGATAAAAAGACCTGGTGATGATCGCGTTAGTTCACAGGAGCTTTTTCCCAACAAAAATTTTCGAATTGGACTGATTGGTATACTTACCGAGCCAGCTCAAAGATTCATCCGTTTCCAATCTCTCGCGAAAAGCGTCTACTTCTCTACGTAATTCTTCTACCGCCGGTGGTAGAGGAAGCTCTGCGCGCATTTGCCGCTCTACAGCAGATACACGAGCTTCTAGTGCCTTAAGATCAGCGCATGTAGATTCTTGAAGCATCGCTAGACCGTTTGCTGCAACCACCTGAAATTTATATACTCATATAAGTCGTTAGTTATACAGGGTGATTCAAAAGTACTTTGACAAACTTCGGGAGGTAATTGCTGGCAATATTTTAACATGAAAAGTTCTTATAAACAGTGGTCCTTGGCGACTTCGTTACGGAGATACAGGGTCTTGAAATGTTAAAAGAAATAGTAATAATTTTTAAATAACTCCTTAACGAGTTATTTTTTTTTTATGAAATTTTGTGAACTAAATAAGCATTTAAGGACACTTATTTTCAAAGTACAACACGTTCGTAAATTTAACCAGTGGCGTCGGTACAAAATGTTACTATCATATTTTTTGTGAAAACTATGCTACACCACTGACTTATTTTATTTTAACTTTTTTTTTATAAATCCCCCCTTTATTTAGAACAAAAAAGATCACGTGTGTTTTTTTGATACGAGGGACGGTTTAAGCGTAAATGATTATTTTATTTGAATATACACAAATATTAAAAAATGTTTTTTAAACTGATCAACCACTCAAATAGTTATTACAGTATTTTAACGAATATCTACATAAATACTTACTAATAAACAAATATGTATATGCCTAAGGAAGGTATCTAAGGATGCCTATTTTCTAAGTATAACACGTTTTCAGTGGCATACATATTTATTTATTAGTATGTTATTTTTTAATATTTTGTATTTTGACAAGGCGGCTTTGGAAATGCTTTTTTTGTCGATAAATTAAAATATATTTGACAGTTAATAAGTTTTATTTCTTCAGTTTTGTTATTTTTAATGGTAACTAACTGTCAAATATATTTTAATTTATCGACAAAAAAAGCATTTCCAAAGCCGCCTTGTCAAAATACAAAATATTAAAAAATAACATACTAATCAATAAATATGTATGCCACTGAAAACGTGTTATACTTAGAAAATAGGCATCCTCAGATACCTTCCTTAGGCATATACATATTTGTTTATTAGTAAGTATGTATGTAGGTATTCGTTAAAATACTGTAATAAATATTTGAGTGGTTGATCAGTTTAAAACACATTTTTTAATATTTGTGTATATTCAAATAAAATAATAATTTACGCTTAAACCGTCCCTCGTATCAAAAAAACACACGTGATCTTTTTTGTTCTAAATAAAGGGGGGATTTATAAAAAAAAAGTTAAAATAAAATAAGTCAGTGGTGTAGCATAGTTTTCACAAAAAATATGATAGTAACATTTTGTACCGACGCCACTGGTTAAATTTACGAACGTGTTGTACTTTGAAAATAAGTGTCCTTAAATGCTTATTTATTTCACAAAATTTCATAAAAAAAAAATAACTCGTTAAGGAGTTATTTAAAAATTATTACTATTTCTTTTAACATTTCAACACCCTGTATCTCCGTAACGAAGTCGCCAAGGACCACTGTTTATAAGAACTTTTTATGTTAAAATATTACCAGCAATTACCTCCCGAAGTTTGTCAAAGTAATTTTGAATCACCCTGTATTATTACATAACTAGTTTCGGCTAAAAAATCTAGTTTCGGTGACAGTTTCGGTCTCGGCCAAAACCGGCCGAACCTTCGGCCATGCCGAAACTCAATCTTCGTGAATTGTCGCGCATGGTTCGGCTAACTTTGGGCGGGTTCGTAGGCAGTGTTGTTCTATATAAATATTAGATTTTTTCTCCGTTGACCTTTTTTTTTAGTGGGAAGAGTTCAATCCGTTCCCAAGATCGATCTTGTCCTATACCGGGTGTTTCTCAAAAGACGTTCACCCCTATAACTTTTTTATATTTATAGTTAGATATTAAAATGAATTTTTGAGATTATGCGTAAGAGATGAGTCTGCATTTATTGGCATAATTTTTAATTTGTTAGCACTTCCGGTTTGACCGGCATTTTTTCCCAACAATTTGATACCATACACTTTTATATGCTATTTCGAAATTGACACTGAAAAATTTGCCTTAAATCCCAATCGCAAATTTAAAAGCGTTATGCATTATTGCCGCCCTAGCTTTTCTAAAGAAATATAAAATCGGCTTTGAAGAACAATGGAATGGTTTTAAGAAGCAATATGGTTTTAATTTAAAGTTGTAATGTCATTAGTTTATAAAACATACAATACATACAATCTTGCGACTTTCGAAAAATTTTTTTGGTCATTTCAAAAATTAGGAGCATATCAATTTGTTCATTTCTAGTAAAACTAACCATTTTATCGGATTTACGATGTAAGTTTAATAAACGAATGACATTACAATTTTAATTAAAAACCATATTGGTTTTTAGACCCGCCTTTATATTTCTTTAGAAAAGACGGGGGCAATAATACATAACGCTTTTAAATTTTTTCGTGTCAATTTAAAAATAGCATAAGAGTGTATGGTATCAAATTGTTGAAAAAAAAATACTCGTTTTAAATATCCTAGTGAACCACCCTCGTTCCATTTGGAAAAATAGAGTAAACGTCAAGAAAACAAAATTTCATTTTTTAAACGCTTGTGAAACTTAGAAAGTCAATTATTTTGACATAATTTTAATTTTTATATATTACTTGACTATAAAGTAACAGATTTAATTTGTAGCACTCTAGATTGAAAATAATAATAAACATAAAAATGTTATAACACGTCATCAAAACATGACAAGTAAGGTGTCATTTTACTCAGAATGTTATGCTGAATCCCAATAAGTAAAAATATGCAAGATGTCCCATTTAAAATATCAAAGTCAATTTCACTTCCGGTCAAAGCGGAAGTGCTAACAAATTGAAAAAGATGCCAATAAATGCAGACTCATCTCTTATGCATAATCTCCAAATTTCATTTTAATATCTGTAAAAACAGTCATAGGCGTGAACGTCTATTGATAAACACCCGGTTTAAAATAAATTAAATTTCAGTAATACAATCAACTTTCGGGTTCGGTTTCGGCCGAAACTGAGACTAAAGCCGACGATTCGGTTTCGGTTTCGGCTGAAAATCTTGTTTCGGTCGGGCACTACATAAAAACAATAAATAGTAAATACTCTTAGGTTGGGTTGCATCACCTAAACAGAAAACGTCGATCCTGATATCAATGATATTTGCAGCAATGAATTACTCACAATCAAAGTTAAGTATTTGGTTGGTAAATCTAGACTTAAGCTAATCGGATTACATTGGCAATTAAAGAGAAGATTAAAAAACGAGCAGCCACAAAGAATAATGTTGCAAGAGCTAAAAAGTCACGCTAAATGCCATAGTATGCATACCAACAACACGAAGTTGGTTCGGTCCTTCCTTATAGAAAACGTCAATTTATATATGCAACGTCCATCCTACGAAAAGACACCGACACAAGTACCGACAATAAATAATAAATTAATTGTTTAAAATGCGTGGAAATGGATCATCAGTAACATATTACGTATTTACGTAAATAGAAAATAAATAAAAATTTCCTTTTCAAAGCTTACGACGTCAGATAGCAGTAACAACTATATATAGCGCCATATTGTGGTTTTGAGTTGAACGTAAATACCGTCATCATAAATCTTAAAACCGAAGTAGCACGTATAGGTTACGTTAGCCCCCAAATAAATCACGATCCTGACACTTCAATGTGGCTCCTTTTAAGGGTTTTACATCAAGGGACCGTTTTCGGGAAGTATTAAAAATTTAAACTGAAATAAAATGAAGATAGAAATCAATCTGACTAAAAAGATTGGGTATAAGAGTAATGTATCCTTTTCGGTCATGCGATTTTCTTTAATCAAGGAATAAAAAGAAGCCAAGTTGATTACTATTTTAATTTAGGAAGCATTTAATAAGGCATATCGTTTAAGGCAGTTTGTTAATTTAATTTACAATTTTTATTCTTCTGCAATAGTATGATTCTAAGTAGATACCTAGATATAAAGATTTTATTAAATATAGTCCAAAGAACAACCTTCACTTTTCTTCGAAGTACCCCACGTAGTGGAGTTTGTGATGCGAATAATTGTTGGCTTTGTATTGCTCATCGGGTTATGACCCGACAAAACAAATTATACTAATATGTACCTAGTGCAAAATGTAAGTACATAGTTTGCCGCTATAGGATTTGTAAAAGCAGACAAAGACATATATCCACCCACGGCTTTGATGGACCCCGGGATCGGGAGGTTGAGGGGCTGAAAGACGCCTAAAGGGTTTGTCATACTGATAATTTAGTAACAAACAAATCGATTTTAACGTCTGGGTTCATTAACGAAAAACATCTTGTTGTAAAGAATATAATATGATAATATTAAACTTCTGTCCATGCGTTACATTGCACAGTTCCGGAAATAATTGATTGCATTATTAATACGAATGTTTTTAAAAGTATCAGAACAAATTTTTTTTTTCAGTTATTTCTTGTCCGTTTCATATACTCTAACTCATGCAATTTTTGCTGTAACGGTTGCTATGGAAACTTAGAAACTCTTAGTATTAAATATAGTATCCATGCTACTACCTTAGCAACAAGTATTCTGGATCTACGAGAGGACCAAGAAACTAAATGGCGATAAAGGAAATGTTTACAGAATTTGCAGAAAATGTAAGCTTTTTCAGAAAACAGTGTTTTAATCTATTCAAATGTGTTGTATGACGATTCCTGATAAGAGGTTATTTATACAGTTAGAAATATAAACAATATCTTTGTTTCCTATACCTATACTTAAGTACTGTTTTTGTCGATTCTATTGTTCGTTTTTTAAAATTTAAGTAATTAATAACATCCTTATAAAAATTAATTGTGTAGTTTAATTGCAAATAAAATAAGTCGACTACGCTTGATACAAAACTAAAATTATGTAAAATTTGCAACCGCCACAGCAGAAAAACCTTAATAACAATTTGTCCAGAATTTACCAATACCTGTACAAGTCTTATGTTGGGGTGCATAAAGATTTTTAATAATAATTAACTAATCAGCAACATTGACGGTGACATACATGACATTCAAAGCGCCCCGGTTAGCATAATTTTTGACTTGCTAATAAGGCGCTTTGATGGTGAGTAAATAATGCTTGCCAACGTCACTTATGTCATCGTTAAAGTTGCTGGTTAGTTAATTATTATTAAAAAGCTTTGTACCGTGCTAGCAAATAATATTTGCATCAAAGAGGGCTTGGAATAAAAAACGTAGGGCTTGGTTTAGATCACAATGATATTGGGACAATATATCTAACCAAACCTAGGTTAAAATTTTGTCAAATTCATAATATGGCATGACATGATATGCCAAACTAGTGAGTAATAAAATAAGTAGACAAATACAAATTTATTTTTGTTGTTTACAAAATTAACTAAGTAAGAATATACAGAAAGAAAAAGAAAAATAATTATATAAATTGCTGAAATCGGCCACAAGTATAAATTCACACGTCTCTTCATATTTTGAAAAGTGTTGACCAGCATCTCTATGGAGAAATGTTACCACATTCTTGGATAATCCTTTCTTGTAATTGTTCTAAATTTGCAACTGGTGTTTTAAAAATAGTGTTCTTTAAATGAGGAAAAACGAAGTAATCCATAACCGTTAAACAAGGTAATCTAGGTGGAAATTCAATGTCTGATCGAAAAATTGATCAATCTGTCGTCAAAAAAATTGCGTAAGTAGTTAATAGTTTTGGCGGCTGTATGGGCGGTTGCACCGTCCTTTTAAAAATATCCAAAACGTAGTTCGTCGTCAAGTACCTAATTGCTCCACAAATGGATTCAAAATATTGTCTCTATACCACTGTGCTGTAACTGTGTCATGGAAAAAAATAGGACCAACAATTATTCTTCGGGAAACAGCTAACAATGCAGACACCAATTTTTTGAGGGTGCAATGTGTGTTCTGAGAATTTACATAACCGGAGAGGTGGATTCAGGCTTCATCCGAAAAAAATGTCAGGTCTAATAAATCATTTCTTTCCAATAAATTTTGGGTAAACCATTGAGAGTAATTCCTGCGTCTTTCAAAATCTGCGGCTTGTATTTCTTCAAATACTTGCACTTTATAAGGAAATAAATTTAGCTGTTTCTTAAGAATAGTCCTGCATGTTCCATAAGATCTTCCCACTTCTTGGGACATGCATCTTATACAATTTGTTGGCGTATTTTGCATTATTTCACGAACGTTTGCAACAAGTTCTTCTGTTCTTACAGATGGTCTTCCTGCTCCTTTTTTGTGTTGTATAGAACCTGTTTCCGTAAATGCAGCCACGATTCTTTTCAAGCAATGATAAAAATCCCCAGCAATAAAAGCAACGTTAGGAAAATGTTCGTGAAAATCGTCCACGCACAAACCCGGATTCTATGGCCACTCACCATTTACGCTAACCCTGTTTCGGAAATACGCTTCGACCATGAATGTTTTGTGCTGTTCCGTAAAGCCCATTGTGTGAATTGTTCAAGAAATTGAAAAAATTAACGATGAGTCAAATTACTTGTAACGACTCTCAAAGATGACGGAATAACTGATTGATTGTTAATTCAGGTAGTTACTGACACCCAATAGGTATTAAGTTTTACGGCTAAGCATTACGTCCTTAGATGCAAGGCCCTCTTTGATGCAAATAATTTTTGCTCGCACAGTACAACCCAACAATAATGAATCAACTGTACAAGTTTATGTCTAAGGCCTCGTCCAGATCTACAAACATTTACCCGCAAACAAAACATATTCCAATGTTTGCGACATGTTTTTTTGTATTATAAACAAGCATTTCAGTCGCGTCCAGACCAGAAAACAAAAAACATGTCGAAGAGGTGAAGCAATGGCAATAATTTGCCGTGGATATTTAACTTTTACTTCAAAGAGAAGAGAGGAAATACGTTGGAGGGTACGCGAATTTCTTTAAAGCAGAGGAGAACATTCTTTGACCTTGTTGAAACACCTAAAGTTAAATGATGGATCTGGATTTCAAAATTTAGTTACAATGACACCTCCGGTCTTTGAAATATTAATTCAAATTTATTTGATAAGAAACCAAATTAGGACCAGCCATACCGATGTCGATGCCAGTACGATTAGCAATAACTCTTAGATATTATATATTTAAATTTTCTATTAACACGATGGTAGTATGGTCACTGAAACAAAGAAACATTTGCCCGAAATGCTTCTACAGCTGCTTGTTTATGTGTTAAAAAATACGTGTTTTCCATCATCGACGGAAAACAACGAACACTGGTGCATTTGTTTAAATGATTTTAAACAAATGTTTAAATGAGAAGAGTTTTTGTTTCGTTTCGTCAGAACCATCCCCAGACACGTGAGGATAAGATCTGACCGAAAATGTTTAAATGTTTGCGGGCAAATGTGTGTAGGTCTGGACGAGGCTTCTTAAATACTAAAAAAAAATTATGAATTTATACCTGCAATGAGTAAGGTGTATCCCTGGTGTTGGGAAGCAAGTCTGAACTAATATTTAGGAGCTGACCAGCAGCGTTGTACAATTTCAGAATATCACTTGGACTAGCTTCAGCGGCAGCTCGAAAAATAGCTGAAACAAAATGAATTTTTATTTGTCAATACAGACATTAAAAACTTCCATTTCTAAAAGTTATGACGACTAGATATCATTGTTCAGAGGACTAATATCGGACTCATGCAAATCGTGGGTCGAGTATTATACTGTTCTAACAGCACTTTTGGCGCGAAATAGTTTTTTAAGCTAGTACACAAAATTTCTGTTCTGTGTGTATAAAAAAACTATATAATTTAACACACAAACCTAAATAAAACCAGTATTAAATTGTTCTATCACTCATATTTAAAAACCGTTTAGTATTATAATTCAAAATTCCTTTATTCATGTTAATACATAATAATGTTTACACTCGTCAAAAATATACATAGGTAAATCTAATACAAAAAAAAAACACAGGTGAAAATACATTAAAATTTAAAAATTCTGTATATGAATAAAAAGTATTATCAGTCAAGATCTCCTTCATTTTGCTGTAGAATTGCTTATAAGGCAAGTTCTTTATGCTCTCCGGCAAAACATTAAAAAATTTAATTGCCCAATAGCCCGGGCCGTCCTGACACCTTCCTAGGCGCCACCATAAGGGTACTAAATTATTTTTGTTGCGTGTATTATAGTTATGTACGTCTGTGTGTGATTTAAAATCATCTGCCTTTTTTATAAAAAGTAAATTCTGTAAAATATAGAGGGCTGGCAATGTTAAAATTTTAAGAGCAACAAACGCCCCTCTACAATCGTCTCTGTAGCCGAGATTGGATATTACTCTTACTATTCTCCTTTGGATGGCAAACAGTCTATAAACCTCCGCAGAGTGCCCCCAAGCCAAAATAGCATATGAGACATGGGACTGAAATAATGCAAAATATGCTGTTCTCAATATAGCTGGAGAAACACAACTCGAGAGTCCTCTTATTACAAATACAGCTTTTGTTAGCTTTTTAGCCACCTGACTAATATGACTACCCCATTGTAGTTTTGCGTCAAGAGTGACCCCCAGAAATTTTGCCTCCGAAACATTATTACCAGAACTATCACTTAAGTCTCTCAGAGTGAATACCATCTGCTTGGTTTTATCCTCATTGAGAAGAAGCCTATTTGCCTGGAACCATTCACTCGACAATTCCAGAGATTCCCTGGACCCCATAAAAACATCTTCCAATGAGTCGCCAGCAGAAGAGAGAGTTGTGTCGTCCGCAAAAAGAGTGTGTCCTGCCCTAGGATCAGTTGCCGGCAGGTCATTGATGTAGATTAAAAACAAGACTGGTCCAAGAATTGAACCCTCTGGAACACCTATATTTACTACTCTTTCCGCCGACGCCACACCATCACACCTCACGCTCTGGCATCTATCTGTAAGATAGGAACCTATTAAATCGATACTACTGGCATCAAAGTTATAAAATTTGAGTTTCTTTAATAAAATGTTGTGGTCTACGCAATCAAATGCTTTACTTAGGTCGCAAAAAGTTACTGACATATATTGTTTATTATGAAATGCTTCTATAATGCGTGACGTCAGATCCAGAACAGCTATAGTTGTATTTTTTCTCTGCCGAAATCCAAACTGACCGGAAGAGAAAAGACCATTCCCTTCAAAGAAAGACACTAGTTGCAATGCTATAATGTTCTAACAGGCTAACCAATGAGAGAAGAGAATTTTGGGCTGTTAGAACAATATAATTTTAATTTTTTCAGTTTTATATGCCGGTAGTAGCAATAAATGTCGACGACGTAGAGTCCTTATTAACGCCCTCCTCGGTTTGAAAAGCGCAGGGTATTTTCAAACTGGATATCCTAACATTAAAAGTGAATAAAGTAAATAAAATAAATGTGTGTAAGTAAAGTATTCGTCAGAGGATCAATAAATTTTATTTTCATTAAACCATCATTCAAAATTTTCATCTATCTAAAAATGTATGTAAAATGAAACGAAAAGTATACTTTGTTATTTAAAATGTATTGTCACAAAGTAACGGACGAGTACAATCAATTCTTTTTTATCTAAAAATGTATTTATTTATTATTAAATCAGGTTTACTCAACTTTTCAAACGAATAAATATTAAATTATTGCTAAACGTGTATATTATTTACAAATTATATTGCTTTTATATTTTCGTTGATTTAGGAGTTGTTCGGGTTTGTATTGTATTTTAATTATAAATTGATTTGATGATAATAAACGATGTGGTAAACATTTAAAAAAAAACTTTTGTCTCAACACGTGGACGTGAAAAACCATTTGAACTTTATCTTCTAAAAATAGGAGTTATTTGTTAATTAATTCCATTGTATTTAAATTAACCACTTGTGGGGTTACTGGGCTTTAACCCTCAGTCAGTACCCCTGGATAGTATTTTGTAAGTACTTACTTACTTTTCATTCAAAAATGTTCAAAAAATTTTCTACTTCTTCACTCTTTGATTTTAATTTTAATTTTTATTTTTATACAGATTGTGATATCTTCGTAATACTATGATTGGTTTTATCCTTATAATGTCTTACAGACATAAGTACTTAAAAAAATATTTTATTAAAATTTTAAATAACCCTCGATACCTTCTTCTTAGAACGGTTTTTGCTTCTTCACCAGTTTATTTGGTTGGGTTAGACCCCTTTTACTGACTTTTTCACATACTCAGTTTGTTTTAACTTTTCACAATTTTCTTTATAATATGTTACTTCTACAAATAAATTTTTAATTCCATAAAAGCTCCATTAAGGTTCTACACCATTTTCTCTTCTGCTAAAACCATCAGCATTAAATAAATTTTCTGTCTCCTGATGATGAAAGTCTCTACGTTCGAAACATGTAAAGACCCATAAAGAATTTTTAATTCTATTAAATTTTGTGGAGGAAGACTTAAGTTTTTTCTTTCTTTCCCATTAAAAAAAAAGGTCAGCAACCGACACTAATTTCTACAAAGCGCAAATATACCTATATACAGGGTGTTCGAAAAATAGACGGAGATATTTTAGAGGGTGATTCCTTGTTAAAAAATATGAAAAAAGTTTCTATAAACATGGGTCCGGAAATGCAGGGTTTTCAAGATACAGGATGTTAAAAAAATAGAAATAAAAAATGAAATTATTAATTAAATTAAAAATACTTACTCGATGCTGTTGAAATTTGGCAATAATATTTGTTGTATTAAGAGGCTAATTTAGCCCTAAATAGATTAAAATTATTGAGTCCAGTGGCGTCCCGGGGGGCACCTTAGCGAATATTATTATCAAAAAAATGTACGCCACTGTCTTTTTTGGAGCTTTAATATTTTTTGTTTAAATAAGCATCTAAAGATACAACTTCTTTGCCTCTTGTATTTTTTTCCTATCTCACTTCATTTTCGAGAAAAAAAATAAAAACCGTTCTATTGTATGTCATTGGACAAAATTGGTTTATTAATTTCTACTAAAATAAATCACAAGTGCATTGGACCACAAATAATAAAAAACATTTCTAGGAAATAATGTTATTGCAACTTTTCCAATACCATAACATAAACTACAACAAATGTTGGAAATGTCCACCATCCATTTCAGTACACCTTCCACTCGACGCATCATTGAACGACGAACTCGAGCTAAAATTCGAGGTCTATCTTTTATTCCTTCGCAAGCATTTACGATTTTATTTTTTAGTTCTTCTATTGTTTCTCTGGGAGTAGTGTAAACCATCGTCTTAAGGTGTCCCCATAAATAAAAATCTAATGGATTTAAGTCAGGGGAGCGAGGTGGCCAGTTAATTGGTCCACCTCTTCCAATCCAATTTTCACCAAAGGTGTTACTCAGATAAGTTCTGACAGGTCTACTAAAATGAGGAGGAGCTCCATCGTGCATAAAAGTTATTTGGTTACGTATATTTAGAGGAACTTCTTCTAGCAGTACGGGCAATTCTTGTAGAAGAAACTCTAAGTAAGATTCGCCGTTTAATCTTAAGGGTAAAAAGAAAGGACCAATTAAATTGTTACCAACAATATCCATCCACACATTTAAAGAAAATTGTTCCTGGTGGCGACACTGCACGAAAGCATGGGGATTTTGGTCACTCCATACTTGAGTGTTATAAATACCATCCCGCCGAAATCCTGCTTCGTCTGTAAAAAGTATGGTTTTATTAAAATTCCTATTATATTAACCCCTTGATAGTACCATTGGCAAAACTGTAAACGAGGAAGAAAATCTCTTGGTAGTAATGCTTGCACACGTTGGACATGATAGGGATACAAGAGTTGCTCGGAGAGAACTTGCCACACAGTGCTGTTGGAATGATTACGCCCTAATCTAGTTGCTATAGTCCTAGTACTGATACCAGGATTTTGTTCCATGGCACGTAAAACTGCCTCGTCAAACTCGAGCGTTCTTATGGACCTCGGCCGGCCTCTATCATTGGTGGGAACGGCAAAACTTCCTAAATAACATTATTGTCAAAAACATCACAAAAAAGAAATAAGAAAATTTACCTCTTTCCCGTAATCTACGGTCTACGCTTTCAAAGGTTTTACTATCTGGAAGTTGCCGATTGGGAAACGTTTCTGCATACAGGCGCCTCGCTGCATAACAGTAACTATAGGCACGTGCATACATTACATGCATGTCTGCCATTTCCTCAAAAGTGTAATTTTCCATCACAAAAACCGAGACAAAAACTTTTTAGAACAATTTCGCCAAAAAAAGTTTATAATTCTTTTCTAAAAGAACTAACGCGCAAATGTCAATCCTTCATGCAGAAATGATTATTTGTTTTCCAATGCACTTGTGATTTATTTTAGTAGAAATTAATACCAATTTTGTCCGATGACATACAATAAAACGGTTTTTATTTTTTTTCTCGAAAATGAAGTGAGATAGGAAAAAAATACAGGAGGTAAAGAAGTTGTATCTTCAGATGCTTAATTAAACAAAAAATATTAAAGCTACAAAAAATACAGTGGCGTACATTTTTTTGATAATAATATTCGCTAAGGTGCCCCCTGGGACGCCACTGGACTCAATAATTTTAATCTATTTAGGGCTAAATTAGCCTCTTAATACAACAAATATCATTGCCAAATTTCAACAGCATCGAGTAAGTATTTTTAATTTAATTAATAATTTGATTTTTTATTTCTATTTTTTTAACATCCTGTATCTTGAAAACCCTGCATTTCCGGACCCATGTTTATAGAAACTTTTTTTCATATTTTTTAACAAGGAATCACCCTTTAAAATATCTCCGTCTATTTTTCGAACACCCTGTATACAGGGTGTCCGGAAATGATAAGCAAAAATTTAGGGGATAATTCTAGACCGAAAATAAATGCCATCTCTTCTTATAACATTTTTTCGAAAATTGATTATTAATGGAGTTACAGGGTCTTAAAGTTAAATTTTATTTGCAGTTATAAAATACATAAGTTACTAGAAGAATAACTTTAACATTCAAATCAAAGGTTCAAACTGACGTCCTTCCTCTTTAATGCATAAATTAATTCTTCTTAAAAAGTTAAATTAATTAAATGTAAAAATAATTAATTAAAATTATTTCGTATTCATCACATGCAAGCAATGTTATTTTAGCGTTTTTCTCGAAAACGATTAGATTTATCAAAACAAAAGTAGTGTACCTTTTTTATGTCAAGAGCTTAGGAGAATAAAAATATTCAGTCAGAATGCGCATACAGTATAGGACAAAAAAGTTGTGACCATACAAATTAAAGTAGAGGCTCCTATGTGGCGCCCTCTACAAAATGCGAAAAAACGGTGGGCAAATTTATATTCTTTATCTCGAAAAAGCCCCATATAGGTACGAGATTTCGTCAAAATATTATGAGCGTGGCAAAAGCTATTGCAAAAAAACTGCAAATAAAATTTAACTATAACACCCTGTAACTCCCTTAATATTTAAATTTTCGAAAAAATGTTATAGAAAGAGATAGCATTTATTTTCGATCCAGAATTGAAGACACAAGTGAATGAAGGGCCTATGTAACACTTTTTTCAAAAATGACATTTTTCCATAAATGAAGGGCGTATGTACCTAAAATTCGTTAAAAACGCCTTCCGTTACGATATATCAATAAATAAAGAAGTTGTCAGTGGATAAAGGACCCAAGTATAAGGGAACAATACTTTATTTATACGGATAAAGGACCTATGTACTAAAAACATATGTACATAAGCCCCTCTTCCATTCGAGATGGACGAAACGATTCTTTAGATCTTTAGAAGAATGTCCGCCAAGTGTTTCTGACTTTATCATTCAAAATGACTGTAGAGTTTACACTCCTCCCGGGACTACCTCAAGAAGTAAGAGTTTTTCGAACTATACTTGCTTTAAGTATAGATATTTAAAATCAAAGTGTCATTGTTTGAACTTTTAACACAGCAAAATGATCTATACTTTTTTAATTACAAATAATGTATTTTGTTATAGTGAATAAAATGTACTTTTTTTCTGATTTTTATAAAAAATAAGTACTAGTAATAATTTATGTTTTTACCGTTTAAATATTCAGTTAAATAAAAGTTTATAAATTAATTTTGGTTTTTCTATGTCGCTCCTCAAACAACTGCCAAACAATAAACTTTAAACTGAAATATCTCGAAAAAATGATTTTGCTTCATAGGCCCTTCATCCACTTGTTTCTTCAATTATACCCTAAATTTTGTGCTCATCATTTTCGGACACCCTGTATATACCTACTTGGTGTACAAATTAAATGTTTAATTGGTGTCAACTTATTTATTATTGCTTCATTTAAAAAAATACTTTAACAACAATCAGTATTTTCAATCACGCGGATAGAACTATTGTGTTTACGCCAATAAGAAAATACCAAGCCTTTTTTACTTTTAATTGCAGACGCTTGCATTTTTGTTTCTCTTTTATTTTATTCTAAAGAAAGGTAAATACACAAAACAAGGCTTTATTTTAAAAGTATACAATCAAAAAGTCACAAACATTAAAAATAGCGTTATCCGGTTCTAAAAAACTCTCGGTATTAATATTACAGGTAAACTTAACCGTTAACCACTATCACACGGAGTCAGACAAACTCCCTGATGTATGTTTCCCGCTGTTACTCCCACTAAATTTTTTTCACTGCTGTCGCTTCATGTATCATTGTGCCGAGAAAATTCTGCGACAAGCATTATTCTGGCTTTCATAATTATTATAGAAAGTTCACGTCGTTACCATGGGAATAGAAATTTTTAACATAAAATGGAAGGTGTATGATCTTACCTGTTCAGTTTTCATGAAACAAAGTTACAATGAAAGATAGAGGAGTTTTAGACTAGGAATGTCTTTATTTGTAAGCATAGTAACTTTAATTATATTTATAGATACAAAATCAAAATTGCCAATCATGCCAACAGCTTCTGCCAAAGTAAATTAGTTTGTTGTTTAAAAAACATGGAAAATAATAGTTTTACAAGGAGTGAAAAAGTTGATATGTTATTATTGTCAGGTTCATTTCGCATTTTCCGAACTAGCTTTGGGTAATATTGTCGAGTTGGATGACGCCGATTACAATATCTTTGTGCGTAGCATCGGTTGAATTCTTTTTAGATTCTCCAAACACTAATAACATACCTATCAACTTTTTCACTCCTAATTATTTTCCATGTTTTTTTAAACAACAAACTAATTTACTTTGGCAGAAGCTGTTGGCATATCAATTTTCTTAAAGGCATGATTTTGTTTTATCAGTTTTGCTGGTCACAGGCTAATGATAGGTACATTTAAATCTAAATTTATTCTGAAAGGATGCTTTATTTTAGGAAAGTTCCAAGTTAACTTTTTAAACGTTTTTAATGGCAGCTTTTCTAAAACCTATTGGTGTATGGTATCAAAATAATCGTAATAAAATCTTCTTTTTTCTTAAGCCGACGAACCACCATGTTGCCGTTTAAAAAAATGAGTTATACAACTTTAAAGATTACATTTTACATAGCACCTAGCATTGGACCAAAAAGAGTAAAATTGTATTTTTCCCAAGATTAAAGAACTTAATTAAGTGATTTTAAGGTATTCATAGCCCTCTAGATAAAACAATAAATTAGGAAAAAAAATTTTTTTTTGGTGACAAAAAGTGACAAGTGACACATCGTTGTATTTAGAATGTCATATGGAGTCAAAAAAAAGGAAAAATATACAAGGTGTCCCATTTAAAAATCGAAAGTTTATGTCACTTCTGGTTAAACCGGAAGTTCCATAATGTTAAGTCACCTGTTAAAAAATGCAGTTTTATGTAGTTTACAAATCCCCCAAATTTTATTCCATTATCTTAAAAAACAAAAAAGTTAGAGGAGCGAACCACCTTCCGGGGACACCCGGTATTTCTATTTATGTTATATTTCACAAATAGTTGCAGGCGTTCGGCTGTCACTCAATATCAGCATTACAGTTTAATTAAACTGGTATAAATTTACACTTGGTCGCTAAAAGTTTAAACGTTGTTTGCCTTGCCTAACATGTTTTCAATTTAGGCCCTTCTTTGTTTAACTAAATGGGCCAATATACTAGCACAACTTATAGTATACTTTGAAAACGAAAAGGTAATCGGAAAATCTGCTACATGAGAAAAAGAGTGTAAGTTTTTCAATATTTTTAAATTGAAGGAAATAGTTTATCGTCTGTGAAGTACTAATACCTCGTAAGCCCAAAAATGAAATTGTTCATGAGAAGCAAAAAACATTTTCTTAATAAAGTGTCATAAGTACTAAGAGAATCTTATTCTTTAGGAAAACAATTCTAAAAGTAAATGTTTACACAAAATTACGGTTTTGTACTGATTTTTGTGTTTTTTTTATTTTCGGTGTGGCATACGAGGTATTGGAATAAAAATTTGGTTTTTCGAGTGGGCTACGCACTTTTTTAAGGCAACTGAAGTGGCATACGCGGCATTGTAATAAATATAATAAGGGTTATTTGTGGGACCCGATATATTATAAATGATGCTGATAGTGGGTTAAGAGATACTGCACGAAAACATATGGGCATTTACAATACAAGGTATTAGAAATCCCAAATATTTAGCGAAGTAATTTTTTGTGGTATAAAATATATTGGCGACCTTGTAGAATTTGGTTTACGCTACCCAACGCTACCAAAAACGCAAATTTGATTTTTAGTTGGTTACGAGGTATTAGTACTTACTTCACATATTATGCGGTTTCGGAGAAATTCGTTGTCAGCGGAGGGTAAAAATTGGTTTTATTGCAGTGATAAACTCTTAACTTTTAACACCGTAACAAAATGAAAGCAAAAGCCTTAAAATACCTAATGAAAGCATACTATTACGCAGATCGAATATTTTAGTAACGACTTAATGAAACAGCTTTAACGTAATTTAAAATAAACAACTATACAAGAGAATATCCAAATAAATATAATTAAATGGTAAAGTGCCATTTAATTAAATATACTTTTAATTAATTAGATTAAACGACTTACAACGATCATCAAAATGGGCATATTAAGAAAGTAAATTAGACTAGTTAGAAATAATTGTGTTTGAGCGAGCTTAAGTTAAACATGTTGACATGAAAATTGCTTCTTAAACTTTTAAATAAACTTTAAGGGTATATTAACCTCGTTCATTCGTAAATATATTAAATATGAAACTTGAGTACCTACACAGAAAATAAGTTTACTGCTATAATGTAAATAATTCGGAAAATTTATTGGAAAAGCCGCCAGAAAATTTCCTATTAAAAATATTATAATCTTAAAAAATGTTTTTAGTAATAGTATATTATTCGACAAGCATATTATAATAACAAAAATAATAATAATAATAATATTAATAATAATAATAATAATAATAATAATAATAATAATAATAATAATAATAATAATAATAATAACAAATAATATTTAAATAAAAATTTAAAAATAATTCATCAAGCAATATCACTAAAGTATAAATTGCATAACGACAACCAACCTTACTACACCTACACTCCCTCGTCAATTACAGAAAATGAAAACTACAAACTATACTGGGACCTGGCGATTCACACGGATAAAGCAGTTATGCACAACAGACCAGATATAACTGTCCAGGATAAAACAAAAAAGATTATCTACCTAATAGACATAGCAGTACCGGCTGACCATAACGTTGCTAAAAGATATTCCGAAAAGAAACAGAAGTACCAAGAACTAGCAATAGAAATGGAAAGAATATGGAAACAACAACAAATATATATATTCTCCCGTTTATTATCTCAGCAACAGGGATCACACCGAACTTATTCATAAAACATCTTGGTCAACTGGATCTCAAAGAATCCATACACGCGCAAGCTCAAAAAGCCACTATACTTTACACTTGCAATATCACAAGATCTTTCCTAAACCATAAGTGACCTTCTGATGGACTTGGCATGCGCCCGTCTATTGGAAGTATATACCAGATTAACAGTCTGTGAAAATTTTAGATAATAATAATAATAATATTAATAATAATACTAATAATAATACACACATTGTTTTTTTTTTGGTGGATATTTAGTGTGCCCCTCCTGCAAGAAGATGTGGATTAATGTCACTGGATAAGTGTGTAAGTAACTGTATTTTTTATTATTTAGATATAATACAAATGATAAAATATATTATGCTATTTTTAAACTTTTAATAACAATTACATTAAACTTCTATAAATATTTCAAAAACGTGTCCCACAATTTTAAGTTAATATTAATTATTATTCATCATTAAACTTTATCGAAATAATTTTATTTTTAAAAATAAATTAAATTCCAAACACCATTACTGCCTTATTCGTATCTGTATTGTCTGCAGAAGTTAAATCTTTAGTGAGATAGGTTTAATCCAGGTGAAGCGGTATTTTGCTGTCAATTATATCAAACTAGAATAAGCAAAGCTAAACCCAATTAAATCAGAAAAGCGATAAAGGAGTAACTACATTTAAAGGGATTGATTTGAATAAATTTGTTATATGTAGCTGGGTGATTCTACAGGTTAAAACTAATATTGACATTTTTGGCGAAGTTAATAAGCAAGGTAATTTTATATCTAAAGGGTTTTCCAATAAGAACGATATGATTTCAAAATGAAATAAAATTAAAATAATTTCAGATACAACAAAACGTTTTATATTATCTTAAAGTATAGTCGATAACATTTATGTTTTGAATAACACATCGTTTAAATGTCCTCCGCGACTTCGTGTACACGAGCGAATTCGACGAACCCAATTTTCGATGACTTTATGCAATAAATCGGGCGTGATCTGAAGAATGCAGGGTTCAATGTTCAACCTTAATGCATCAAGTGTTTGTGGTCTGTTATCATAAACCTTAGATTTCAAATAGCCCCACAAGAAGTAATTTAAAGGAGTTAAATCACAGCTTCTTGGAGGCCACTGAACAGTAGCATTCCTTGAAATTATCCTTTCGTCAAACTTTTCTTGCAGTATATCGATAGTTTCATGAGCAGTGTGACATGTGGCACCGTCTTGCTGGAACCACATATCCTCCAAATCAAGTGCATCTAAATTTGGCCACAAAAAATTTCCTAACATCTGTCAATATCGTTCACCATTCACTGTAACTGCATCTTCTGCCTCATTTTGAAAAAAAAAATGGTCCGATGATGCCACCATACCATAAACCACACCATACAGTTACCTTTAGCGAATACAAAGGCTTCTCATGAATCTGTTGTGGATTGTTTTTACACCAAAAACGGCAATTTTGCTTGTTAACGTATCCACTTAACCAAAACTGAGCTTCATCTGAAAAGATCATTTTTTTGGCAAAATTAGGATCACTTTCAAGTTAATCTAAACTCCAAGCAGAAAATTCTCTGCGCCGACGATGGTCCAGTGGCTTAAGTTCTTGGGTCAAAACAATGTTATACGGGTGTAAATTCAAGTCTTCTTTCAAAATACGCCAAGTTGTCGTTTTTTTAATACTTAACTCTTGAGCACGACGAGGAATTGATAAATTTGGATCCACTGCAACACTAGCTCTTACAGCAGCAATATTCTCAACAGTTCTTGCGTTCCGATACCTTCTTGGTGTTTTTACATCGTGAAGAGTAAAATTATTTTCAAATTTCTCAACGATGCGACGAATGGCAAGCAAAGGAGGACGATTATTTACACCAAAGTTTTCGCGAAGTGCGCGATAAGTGTTCACAAAAGATCGTCTATTTTCGTAAAATTTTTGGATAATAACTAAACGTTCTTGAAGCGCGTGTTTAGCCATAATAAATTGTTATAGTTTACTGACAATAACTGACAACTGGTGACAGGTATAACTTTATTACCATGGTTACCATATCGTTTCAAAATCATATCGTTCTTATTGGAAAACCCTTTACTAACATCTTAACCTATTATTTTAAGTTTTCTCGCTTTTCGAGTTTACTGTGGCGACCAATTTTAATAGAGTTACTGCCAGAAAGTGTACGGCATATAATATGGGAAAAATTGCTATTTTTAAATTTAATAAATATATTTTATTTCGGAAAAGTTCTGCTTATCTTCAAACCAAATTAATATCCCTTTAAATCAAGTAATAGATTTATGGTATAGGTACGACGAAGAATTAAAAATTTGAAATTGCTTTAAGAGTAAAATACCCCCGTTTTTTACTTTGAAAAAAACGGTTAATACTGTTATTAAAGGACGAATCTACGCAAAAAAAACTTTAAACAGGAAATTTTTCGTTTTTTTTTTGTGAGGATTACGATTAAAATCCAAAGAAAGAAAACATTTGGTCGTTTAAGGACAAACTATCACTAGCGGGGCATTTAAAATTGTTTTTAAGTAATATTTCTGTTCTATAATACGACACATATGTTTTTGTAATATCTGTCAAAACAAAAAATATATGCGAAAAATAAAATGTGGTTTTCAGTAAAAGTGCCCGCTGGTGACATAGTAGAGCAACATTTTTGTAAGAGAATGATAGAGACCACCAAGTTAAGCCTCTAAGCCAATTTGAATGGTAAACAAATAATTGTATACCTATTACAAATAAGAAAAAAAAAATTTTGATGGGATATAACTCGGAAAATATTGAAATTTAGATTTTTATTACATGACTTACTACCTTTATTTTACCACATGTCGTAGAGTTAACTTTTTCTTAAAACAAAGCGTTTCGATAGAAGACAACGACATTTGACATTAACAGCTGATCTGGTTTCGTCGTTAAAGTTCCCAGATCAGCAGTGGGCCGTAGCAAGCTCACGCGTCAGGTTGTCATATTATTTTTTCCGATTTTGGTATTTTCTGAGTGTTTCCGTGGCTGTTTTTTGTGTAGTGTGTGTTTTAAACATTTTACTTTTGAATTCTATATATTTTAGGGACAGATTTTCTTGGTGTTTATTATTTAAGTTTAAAAGTGAGTACAATCACCATTTTGGTTTAGTCATCTATTATCAAATCAATAAAGTGCATAGTAAAACCATTTACTTATCGTTATATACAGGATGTCTTGTAACTAAGGGGCAGATATATACAGCAACAGGAGAGTAGACTTAAAAATATGTCATTTATGCTTAAGAACGCACGGTTAATTTTCAATAAATATGTTTCGTTAAGAAAGGTGTTTATTTAAATATGTTTCTTGCCATCTAGTATTTAAACGCAATTATCTCAAAAATTAACTGAAATATCGAGATTAATGAAGTACAATTTTTTCACGTATAAAAGATTCCTATTTCATAATTTGAGGTGAAGCGGTCAGAAAAGTGAGAGACAAAAAATATATCAAACTCATATTATGTAGCTAGCGTTCTCTAGGATATATCTTAAAACTCATTATGGAATTCTTCTTCTTGCCTTCAATAACATAACTACACCCAATTTGATTCATATCCGCTTAACATCAAATCATCGTAAATTTTACAAAGTAAATATTTACTTGGATGTCTTTAAAGGTATAAGAAATGAATTACATATTTTCAACTCCACTATATCCTGTTGCTGTATAGTCCCTTAGTTACGGGACACCTTATATACGAGTATATACATCCATATATAAAATTCCCACAAAAGTAACAATACAAAAAGGGATCCCAGTATGGTGTTTTAATTAGCCGTGCACCACAAAGCTTATACATCGCAAACTTTTTCCTTGTACAATAAATACATAAATACCTATTTTTGCTTTTTATAAATAAATACTAAAAGAAATTAATGTTCTTTTTTTCCTTTAGTTTTATAATGTTTTCACATACTTATTTTAGTAGTAGTAGTAGTAATTGAGGGGAGGTTCCGAAAACCTGGCAAGTAGACTAACAGCGATCCTTTTTGCCTACCCCAGAGTCTTCCCCCAATCACACTAACCGCCTTGGCTCCCGCCAAAGCGTCCCGACCTCTTTATGAAGTTAAGTATGTCGCTCCAGGCTAGGGCCGTGATTTTTTCCTTTTGGAGAGCCGCCGATCCCAGGACCTGATGTCTGAGTCTTCCCAGGACCTCACAGGTGCCCAGAGAATGCAGCGGGGTTTCTTCCTCCTCCAGACATCCGGCACAGATTGGGTCGTCTTCGACACCAATCAGTGCTAGGTACTTCCTCAGCTTGCAGTGTCCTGTCAGTATCCCAATCAAGGGATTTAGGACACATCGTCTTCTGTTTAAAATCTATTCTAGCTTAGCCTTGCTCGGCTAAGCTATAAAGTCCTTAGCTTGTCTGCACTCTTGGATCGTCCGCCATTACTCCTTAGAGCGGCGTTCAGCCCACTCATTTAGTGCAGATCCTACCTGCTTTTTAGTTATTCCTATAGCCGGCTCTGCTCCTAGGAATGGAGTCTCAGCTACACGCCTGGCAAGATCATCCGCCATCTCGTTACCCTGAACCCCTTGGTGTCCGGGGACCCAGACCAAGTTTACCTCTTTCCTCCTCGAGAGTCTCTCCAAGGCATCGACGCATTCGCTGACGAGATTGGTTGTGACTCTTGGTTTACAGATGGCTTTTAGGGCAGCTTGGCTGTCAGAGCATACATATATCGCACGCTCCTTGCAGTCCCTGACCTCTGCCATGCTGACCGTCATTAAGATGGCAAACACTTATTTTATAAATAATAAAATTAGTATCTACGCTATATCTTTACAAAATAGTAAGACCCTCTTACAAAATTTAACAGATGGCAAAGGCGAAGGTAAAAGAACTTAGTCCCGTTCTGTTTCTATAGCCAACCGCTTAACGTAAAAGATACCAGACTTCAACAGGGTACCATTATTGACAGGTGATGCGGCGAGTTCTTAGATTAATTTGACTTTTAGAATAACCTCTCCGCGTTTCCCAATACATTTTCCGAATACTCCGGATAAGCCTATCGTATAAAAATATTAGACGATTTTCAAATTCCAGTACCAGTCGTCCAAGTTTCTTCGATTTGGTCAGACGACAATTGATACTCGAGCGAGTTTCACGGAAAGTACTGATTAATCGATTGCCAGACCTTTCAGGCTCCTTTTATACTGGGATTCGGGAATCTCGGTTTCACATTTAACGTAGCGCTTAAGCAAAGCGTTTAGATGGGCCTCTTCTCGGAAACAGAATCGCGATTCTAAATTTCGGAATCGCACTAATTTCAGCCGCTCGGCTACGGCATTCGAATCGGCGACAGGTCTAGCATTGGTTTATATGTAAGCATTTTCACTGCGATTCTCGTTTAGTAGCCTCTTGCCAGCTTCGTATTAAGGGTCGTTTCTGTTAGGTTTACGAATAAAGAATTCAATATGGATGTTTTAAAAACTCTTTTCGACACTGACAAGTTCATATCGTCAATACAGGCACGTCCAAGTTTATGGAATACTTCGGCAGAAGAGTATTCGAATAAAACAATAAAACAGGCACGGCTAAAGAAATTTTGTCTTTTAATATATTGTGTAGCTCGTCAAAAGACCGAATTGACATTCTGAAACAGTTAAAACATTTCACAGAATGTTCTCTTTAATTTTTATACAGTAAAACGTATCCTCTTGCTGTATTACGTTCGCTGATTATTGGATGAACCCACATTCTACGTTTCCTAAGTTTTTTCTTTTTTTTTACACACGATCTGATAATAATAAAGCAACAGTGCTTCTTCTACTGCATTCATTTTAACACTAAAGAGAAGCGTGCGGCCCTGGAATTAATCGCCTCTCCGCAAAATTGCCGAAACCGCGCAAGATTAGAAAAGTATGCAGTCCGAATTTCGTTAGAATTCACGTGAGATTCTGAATCCCAGATACTGAATCTCGCATTCAGAATCCCAGTATAAAAGGAGCCTTAGGGATCGAATACTACCCCATTTTTGTAATCGAGTAATCCCATCATTAGTGACAAATCAGGGGAGTGAAATTTATAACATTTCAACCTGATTACCTTGATTTTAAATTTTTTATTGTGAAAATATTCACTGTTTTATTTTAAATTGCAATTGAAAAACCGTGATGCCGTGGAATCACCCATCAGCTACACAAGTTCAATTCGCTTTTCGCAATTCGATCGATTTATAAAAAGTTTTACATTTTCCCTCGGATTTTTCAAGTATTTCCGTTTGTTTTTCAGCTTCTTTAATAGGGTTTTTTTAATGGTAAAAGCTTTTCAGGAATCGCGTTATTCTCGAACATCTTTAAGTATTTTTGCATGTAAAAACGGAAGATATATAACCTGAAAAAGATAATTTAAAACTTCTTTAAAATTTCTGTAAAACAGAAATGTTGATATGCTGAGGGTAAAAAGTGGATGAACCCTAAGCATTTGTTGAGTACGTCGCGTCGTCGACCATGCGAATTAAAAAACTTTAAAGGGGTATATTTTGTAACATATGTTATTTAAAAAATTTAAATAAGTAGAGCAAGGAATAGATTTGTTGGAAAAAAATTAATTTGTTAGACCAACTTTTAGTTCTTTTACTCTCATCTTTAGCCCTACATGGGCCGGAATTTTACCGGACAAGGCAGATAATAATTTTAAACCAATTTTCCCAAATTCGAGTATTTTTTTTTCTTAATGTGTGCCAATATAAACCGACCTGTATAAATACAAACACAATACCTATACCGTGCGAGCAAAAATTATTTGCATCAAAGAGAGCTTGGATTAATAAACGTAGGGCTTGGTTTAGATCACAATGATATGGGGACGATATATCTAACCAAATCTAGGTTAACATTTTGTCAAATTCATATTATGACATGATATGCCAAACTAATGAGTAATAAAATAAGTAGACAAATATAAATTTATTTTTGTTGTTTACAAAATTAACAAAGTAAGAATATACAGAAAGAAAAAGAAAAATAATTATATAAATTGCTGAAATTGGCCCATCATGCTCCAAGCATAAATTCACACATCTTTTCATATTTTCGAAAGTATTGACCAGCATCTCTGGAGAAATGTTACCACATTCTTGGATAATCCTTTCTTGTATAGTGTTCTTTAAATGAGGAAAAACAATTTTTTTGGTAACGTATTTCACGCACGTTTGCAACAAGTTCTTCTGTTCTTACACATGGTCTTCCTGCTCCTTTTTTGTGTTGTATAGAACCTGTTTTCCTAAACACAGCCACTGTTCTTTTCAGGCAATGATAAAAATCCCCAGCAATAAAAGCAACATTAATAAAATGTTCGTGAAAATCGTCCATGCACAAACCCGGATTGTATTACCACTCACCATTTACTCTAACCCCGTTTCAAAAATACGCTTCAACCATGAGTGTTTTGTGCTGTTCCGTAAAGCCCATTCTGTGAATTGTTCAAGAAATTGGAAAAATTAGCGATGAATCAATTTACTTGTAACGACTGTCAAAGATGACGGAATAACTAATTGAGGTAGTTACTGACACCCAACAGGTATTAAGCTACACGGCTAAGCATTACGTCCTTAGATGCAAGGCCCTCTTTGATGCAAATAATTTTTGCTCGCACGGTACATACTTTTACCCTTATATTATGTCTTTTTAAATATGTGTGTTTGTGCAAAAAATTAAATAAACTTTTACGTCCCAAAAAAAGAACACACAAATATTATTAAAACTGAAACTATAAGTAATCTCTAGTTTTTTAATTATAAAAAATTTCCTATAGTGTTTAAAAAATACCCGTCTATTAAAGCTATGCGTTAATCAAATTTTTACGCTTGGGTAAAATTTTTGCATTTAATTAATTTTAAATTTAATCATAATTACTGAGAAAAGGCAGGACCTGAAACATTATAGTCAGGAAACGATTTTAACAAATTAGACTATAAAAAGGTAACTATATCACAAGCAATTTACTTCTTGCAAAAATGCAAATTCTTTGTTATAGTCGTATTCGTTTTCTGTAGTATATTATTTTTATTTTGAGTAAGCGACGCTTTATTTTACGACCACAAAATATACTTACTAGTTTCTGTAAGCTTAGCTATTATGAAATTGATTGCTTTAATAACTCATTTCTGCGATTGGGGGCTGTTAGTCTTATTTTTTTGATCCAACAATTCAAAAGTAATTGATCGCAATTACCCCTCTCTATTAGGTAATTGCGCTTAAGGTCAATATACAGGGTGATTCATTAAGGGTGGCGACCGGCCATATCTCGGAAACTACTAGGCATAGAAACTTGGAGAAAAAAAAAGTATGATTAAAGCGGTCATGAAAAAATTCTGGAAATTACTTTTAAGTTCCTCATTTCGCCGCAAGGGGGCACAATTAAATTTTTTTTTTTTTAATTCTAAATTTCTCCGAAATTTCCCATATTAAGGTATAACTCTCATTACATCATCGAAAAGCTTAGACAATTCTGCATCATTTTAGTTTAAGACTCATTGGCGTACCGACCTTGATAAGAGTGGGGGAAGCTATTGAATGTGTAAACATTAAAATTGCTGTAACTTCTAAACGACTTATCCGATTTTACTAAATTTGAGCTTGTTTGGAAGGGAAAGGTAAGTATCCTCAAACGCCGTATCCAACAGTATACGATAGTGTTTAATAAAATTGCTAGAGGGCGCAATTTGTAATAATAACGGTTTTTTCGATTTTATCCCGGAAATTCAAATCATACGGTATAACTATGACATAATCGAAAAGTAGATGAAATTTGCAAGAAAAGATGTGACGACCGCAGTTCGATATCTTTGTTCGTTTCAGAGTTATTGCAAAAACAATAATTTTTAATACAAATTGCGCCTCTAGAAATTTTATTAGAAACTATCTTGTACCATTAGATACGACAATTGAAGGTTCTTCCAAACAAGCTTAATTTTAGTAAAATTGGATAAGTCGTTTAGAAGTTACAGCGATTTTAATGTTTACACTTTCAATAGCTTCTCCCACTCTTATCAAGTGAAACTGTAAACATTAAAATCGCGGTAACTTCTAAACGACTTAACCGATTTTACTAAATTTAAGCTTGTTTGGAAGAGAATGGTAAGTACCTTCAATTGTACAAAATAATTTCTAATAAAATTGCTAGAGGGCGCAATTTGTATTAAAAATTATTGTTTTGGCAATAACTCTGAAACGAACAAAGATATCGAACTGCGGTCTTCACATCTTTTCTTGCAAATTTCATCTACTTTTTGATTATGATGTCATAGTTATACCGTATGATTTGAATTTCCGGGATAAAATCGAAAAACTGTTATTATTACAAATTGCACCCTCTAGCAATTTTATTAAACACTATCATGTACTATTGGATACGGGGATTGAAGGTACTTACCTTTCCCTTCCAAACAAGCTTAAATTTAGTAAAATCGGATAAGTCGTTTACAAGTTACAGCGATTTTAATGTTTGCACATTCAATAGCTTTCCCCACTCTTATCAAGGCCGGTACGCCAATGAGCCTTAAACCAAAATGATGCAGAATGGTCTAAGCTTTTCGATGATGTAATCAGAGTTATAACTTAATATGGGAAATTTTGGAGAAATTTAGAATTAAAAAAAAAATAATTTAATTGTGCCCCCTTGCGGCGAAATGAGGAACTTAAAAGTGATTTCCAGAATTTTCTCATGACCGCTTTAATCATAATTTTTTTTTCTCCAAGTTTCTATGCCCTGTATATCTAATCTATTGATCAGAATCAAAATAACGAAAAGACTAAAAACAGGGACAAAATGGAACTATAACCTCCAAAACCATAAAGTAAATAAAACAAACAACTGCTCTGATTTTGGTGATACTGCAATTTCCCAGGTTCACTTGGGATCACTTTGGCGGTAGTGGGGGAACAGTGATCATTTGCCAGTCGAACACAGGTCAGATCAGTTAGAATCAGTTAGCTCGATCCGGATCGGTCTAAACCAGCGAATCGAACAGCCCTCTTATAACAGCAAATTTACCGAAAATATGCCAATTTTGATCCTTAGGGCATACCGAATTGTTTTTGTTCAAATCATTTTACTATATCTTTTAAAACAAAATGGTAGGCGAACATCGACATTTGCTTTGTATAAACATTGGTTACATCGTTTGGGCTGAACAAATTTTAACAAAGAACCCCGCACTTCTCTTATGGAAAATGGCCATTGGCTAAATTTTCTAAATTTTTAGTATGTTGTAGAGAATGCCATTCTGATCACAAGTGTTCATGGCCACAACAATATCTGCCGATCAGTTTTTGAAATACAGGGTGTGTCCAAGTTGCATAATATGAATTCTCAATACATTATATTTTCCTAGTTTAAAATATTAATTCGTTTTGTTTTCCTAAATTTTTTATGGCCCTGTCGTAGATAGTATAGAATATAAAATAGTTTAAGTTTTTTTATTATATACCGGGTGAGTGACGAAAATTATTTAATATTTTTTGTTAAATCATTGTATTTTCGGCATTAAATTAAATGTTAACAAAGTAATACTGTAGATGACATTAGCTTGGAGCAAGCTATCAGAATTTATATTATTTATATTTATACAGGGTAACTCAAAAAAGTTAATAGTTTTTTTTATTAGTTTGGAAAGAAATTTTGTAGAAATTTTTTTATGAACTACTTGTCGTTTATCGTATGCTTCCTAATATATACATAATTATCAAGATTATACAGGGTATTTCCGATGATAAGCGATAGAAAAATAACATAAAAACGCATGTATTTATAAATCACCCGGTATATTAAAAATGAATCGGTTAAATTTCGTTATTTTTTAATATTTTTTGCTTGAAGTGTCTTACTTACATGTTTGCTATTGATTTCCCTATTCCTATGATCCGTTCTGGAGATATACAGCGTCGAACAGACTCAAAATTCAAAAAATAAGAATTTTTTTAAATTTCAATAAAATTTGTTTTGTAAGTTCATTTTATGGTTAAAATAAATATATTTAATGCTATACAGGGTGTTTCGAATAGTTAGGGTATTCTTACATTGTATTTATTGCAAATAAGAAATATGTATAAAAACTACGAACAATTGGTTATATTTATCCAAATTATTTTATCCAAAAATAATAAGTAGCCCCTAATTATTCGAAACACCCTGTATAGCATTAAATATATTTATTTTTAACCATAAAATTAACTTATATAACAAATTTTGTTAAAATTTGTTTATGAACTACTTGTCGTTTATCGTATGCTTCCTAATATATATAATCATCAAGGTTATACAGGGTGTTTCCGATAATAAGCGATAGAAAAAAAACATAAAAACGCATGTATTTATAAATCACACGGTATATTAAAAATGGATCGGTTAAGTTTCGTTATTTTTTAATATTTTTTGCTTGAAGTGTCTTACTTACATGTTTGCTATTGATTTCCCTTTTCCTATGACCAGTTCTGGAGATATACAGCGTTGAACAGACTCAAAACTCAAAAAATAAGCAAGTAAAATAACAATTTTTTTTTAATTTTAACAAAATTTGTTTTATAAGTTCATTTTATGGTTAAAAATAAATATATTTAATGCTATACAGGTTGTTTCGAATAATTAGGGTATTCTTACACTGTATTGCAAATAAGAAATATATATATAAAAACTATGAACAATTTATTATATTTATCCAAATCATTTTATCCAAAAATAATAAGTAGGCCCCTAATTATTCGAAACACCCTGTATAGCATTAAATATATTTATTTTTAACCATAAAATGAACCTATATAACAAATTTTGTTGCAATTAAAAAAAAATTGTTATTTTACCTGCTTATTTTTTGAGTTTTGAGTCTGTTCGACGCTGTATATCTCCAGAACTGGTCATAGGAAAAGGGAAATCAATAGCAAACATGTAAGTAAGACACTTCAAGCAAAAAATATTAAAAAATAACGAAACTTAACCGATCCATTTTTAATATACCGGGTGATTTATAAATACAAGCGTTTTTATGTTATTTTTCTATCGCTTATTATCGGAAACACCCTGTATAACCTTGATAATTATATATATTAGAAAGCATACGATAAACGACAAGTAGTTCATAAAAAATTTTTTACAAAATTTCTTTCCAAGCTAATAAAAAAAATATTAACTTTTTTGAGTTACCCTGTATAATATAAATTCTGATAGCTTGCTCCAAGCTAATGTCATCTACAGTATTACTTTGTTAACATTTAATTTTATGCCGAAAATACAATGATTTAACAAAAAATATTAAATAATTTTCGTCACTCACCCGGTATATAATAAAAAAATTTAAACTATTCTTATAATATTTTATCCAATGTACGACAGGGCCATCAAAAATTTAGAAAAACAAAACGAATTCATATTATAAACTAGGAAAATATAATGTATTGAGAATTCATATTTTGCAAATTAGACACCCTGTATCTCAAAAACTGGTCGGCAGATATTGTTGTGGCCATGAACACTTTTGATCAGAATGGCATTCTCTACAACATACTAAAAATTTAGAAAATTTAACCGAGGGCCATTTCCCATAAGAGAAGTGCGGGGTTCTTTGGTCTGATTCGAAAGAGCTTTTCTTCCTCTATCCATTGAGATTTAGTTGATTTTTACGTAGGGCTTACTTTTCACGCTAGAGGGAGTTTTCTGAAATATGAACAAATAAAGTGTTTTTTTAAAAAAAATTAAATAGAATGATACAATTTATTTTTTAAAATAAAACAGAAAATTTAAAGCTTTTAATTCTTTATTTTTTTCTGAAAATAATAGTATCATTCTGATTTTTTTTTAAAGCCCTTTATTTGTTCATATTTCAATACAATTCTCTAGCTTGAAGAGTAAGCCTCATTTTAGAATCAACCGAAGCTCAATGGATGGAGGAAGAAAAACTCAATCGAAAAAGACCAAATTTTATACAAAGCAAATTTCAATATTCGCCCACCATTTTGTTTTAGAAGATATGGTCAAATAGTTATAACAATAAAGATTCGGCATGCCCTAAATATTTAACTATACATATTATCGGTACCTCTAAATTCGGCAACATAACGAGAACTCTAGAGGACATCTCTCGAACATGAAAATAATGTCCAGTGATTTCTCTTGGCAGTATTTACTAACAATGTTTTTTCATACAGTTGTAAGGTTAACGGTCTCTATGATACGGCCGAGGGGTGTTCCTTTTTGGCCATCCGGTATAGAAAAAGTGCGTTTTGACTTAGTATTTTCTTAAAATATTTTCCATATAAGAAAGTGCTGATCGCAGGCAAAATAAGCCACAAAAAGGTTAAATTTCTCTTGGGACTCCAACCGGTCTTCTTTGACATAAAAAGGGAACGTGGATACCTGTGGTATTTGAAAATCATTTTATTATTTACTTTAGGCCTAGGCTGACCTTATATTTATTTCACTTACGTGTCTAGAATTTTGAACGAATAAACGAAAAGATCGACATTATTTATATACCGTTTGACAACGAAATCGTTTTACAAGGAGCCATATAATTGTGGGTCCCTTACTTTTTAACCTATTTATTAGTGATATTTATAAATGTTTTAAATTTTCCTACTATCTTTTATTTGCCGATGACCTCAAATGGTTTTCTCGTATCAGCTCTCCTCAAGATTATGAATTATTGCAATCGGATTTGATCAACCTGATGAACTGGTGTAAATTGAATGGAATGGAACTTAATGCTTCAAAATGTCACTTGATGCTGTTCTGTAGGTCTTGCACTCCACCTACATACCAATATGTCATTGGGCAGGATTCACTGAAACTTGTGGATAGTGTGGTTGATTTGGGGATAGTATTGGATCGGTCTCTTGGTTTCGTGCCACATATTATAAATATTAAGAGGGAGGAAGGCACTAAAAATGTTAGGGTTCATAAAGAGATCTACGAGAGATTTTATGAGTCCACAATCCTTAAAGTCTCTGTACTGTTCTTTGGTGAGACCGAATCTGGAGTATGCATCCTCAGTATGGAGTCCATTTTATGCAACACATGTAAATAGTTTGGAAACTGTCCAGCACAAGTTTCTTAAATATTCAGCATTTAGAGTCCCAGATGGTTATGCAATGTCTTATCCTGAACTCGAGTATGTTTTGGGGCTGGTTTCACTTGAGGTTCGCCGTAAGAGGCATGATTTAAAATGATTATACAATATCTCTGTTGGTGAAGATTCCACTTTTTGTTCCACCCAGAACCACACGTTTTAATTTTACTTCCTATCAGCCATTTAATCGCACAAATTATGCTTCAAACTCTTTTCTGCAGAGGTTTATCAGTTACGCTTATTTTTTTCTACACTGTGATATTTTTTATTGGTGTTAATACTATTGTTAATTTTGAGTTTGTTAATTTTATTGTATTTACCTATGTTAAAATATGCATTATTGCCAATAATTATTGTAATTTTAAAAAATGTACTAAGCTCGTTAATAAATAAATCAATAAATAATTTTAAACTTAATGCTTGTTCTTTGGCACAATACCGTGACATTTTTGATATAATGTTAATTTAAAATGTCACTATCAAAAATGACAATATAGCTATTTGTTTCACTGGGCAGAAAAGCACAAGATTTAATGCCGCGGCTGGTGTTTCATAGACGAGGCGCAGCCGAGGCTAGGAAACCAGCCAAGGCATTAAATCTGCTTTTCTGCCTAGTAAAACATATAATTTTTTCTCCAAATTTGTTCCAATTTCACGCAAAATCGTATTTTTTATATTTATGTATGTTATTTATAACATTTATTGAATTGTTGTGTTTACTTGTCATTTTAAATTTTAATTTTTAATGACACCTTTTGAGCCTGTCAGGTGTCATTAAAAGACCGCTTTTAATGTCATTTGGAGAAAAAAACTTTTTTGACTGCTTAAAGTATGCTACATTCATTATTGACGCAAATTTACTATCTCACCTAGTTCCCGAATGTTATACAGATAAGCACTAGTCGTGACGTAACGGTCAGCGGTCACTGGACAGATTTTACGTCTGACGTTATACTAGAATACAACGCTCGTCGAAAAACGCAGCCCGCAGCCCGCAGCCCGCAGTATTCAGGGTGGAATTTTTAACTGGAATAAATTTAGCTCTAGATAGCCTCTATATTTGTTAAAAAAATACAGAACAACTGTTGCGTTTATTTTTAGTTTAGCATACTTTTTTCGTGTCTTCATAAAATTAACCCCTTTTTTGGGAGTAAAAACCGCCCCCAACTTTTTTTTTCAAATGTCAATATATGCATTGTAATACCTCGTTGGAAAGGGCATAAAAAAGAGAATACGATCCACTATTTACTTTTGCGTTTCGGTAATGCAGGCTCAAATTGTTTTATTGTATAAATAGTTGGAAAAGTTGCCCATTTTGTTCTTGACAAACCCCTAATCTAAAGTATTCAATTCAAATTCATTCTTAACATTATGTACCATATCCGGGGTTATTCGTGTTGCCGAAGGTCCTTTAAATTTTGTGGTTTTGTTACGTAAACTTTGGTTTTGGTTTACCGTAAAGGTATTTTATTTTTAGAATAACCCACCTTAATACTTAGTATACAACTATTATTTTTATTAAATTATAGTTTTATACATTTCAAAAAAGTTTTTAAAATGCCTTACATGCCCTGAGGAAGCATTAATACAAATTCGAAACGTTGACTGAGTGAGAAATCCTATGGATTATTTTGTTTTAAGCACTGACAAAATAATATAGGTATAGTAATAAATACTGTAATTAGAATTTTTATTTTAACTAATGAAATTATTTATTTTTATTAAAGTAAGCCAGTTATGGCCACTATGGGGTGTTTTATCAGCATAGAAAATTATTAATTGGGTTATAAAATTCCCGTCCGTTTAGAAATATTTTATAACTCATAATAAAACGTATCTTTAATATTATGTCGGCATAACACCTATACACAATTTATTACGGAACCGGCTGTAACTTAAATACGCTTTTGAGGTTAATCGTTTCTCTTTATTGCAAATGTTTTAGTTAAAAGTAATTTGAGGCAATGACGCAGCCAGGGTAAGTAAAAACACAAGGGGCGGGTATTAATATAATTTCTTCATGGTAGGCAGTAAAGTTTAAAAAAGCGTCGCAAGTAGTAAAGGGGCTATTTAAATTCAAAATATAGAGTTGTTTGATGTAGATTGTAGCATGCAGATTTTCGAACGCATTCGATGCCTAATGACGTATTTAAATACTAAAAAAGATCGAATCTTGCGGGTTGCGCATATCGGCGAGCGAGATTCTGCGAGGATATTATTACATTTTGTATATGTCGTAGGCTGATAGTGAAATCCGTCATTTCATGAAACGCCTAGTCATATCATGAAGCGTGGCTAAAAGGTATATAGCAACTGGTTTGTTCGTTGTTCCCCAGAGCATTTTTTTAAATTTTTTCAACTAATATTATTTTATAAAAATAAAATTTAAATTAAATTAAAAAAAAATTGAAAAAAATGCTCTGGGGAACAACGAACAAACCAGTTGCAAATATACCTTTTAGCGTGCAGCATGATATGACTAGGCTTTTCATGAAATGACGGATTTCACTATCAGCCTACGACATATACAATAACTAAACTAAAAATTCGTTTGGATGCATATTTTTTTGTGTAAGTAAAATAAAAATGAATTTTGCTGAAAATTATATAAATTTATTTTCAACCAATTCGAAGGCTCCTTTTTGTTTAGGTTGCTTATAGTAACGGGAGGTTATCGCAATAATTTTGTTCGGGATTGCCGAGTTCAGTCCGGTTTACCTGCATTAATGCGTTGGCCCAAAATTTAGATAGGTGAGTTCAGTCCCAGTGCAATTAGGGTGGGTCAGAAGGAGGAGATAACTAGAGGAACAAATTCCGTCTAAAAGGTATATCGGCAACCGGTTTGTTCGTTGTTACCCAGAGCATTTTTTTTTATTCAATTTTTTCAACTAATATTATTTTATAAAATTTATATTAAAAAAAATTCCGTCTAAAAGGTATATCGGCAACCGGTTTGTTCGTTGTTAGCCAGAGCATTTTTTTAAAATTTAATTCAAAGAGCCGGACTGAATTGGGCTATGCCCACAAATGCCCATTTTGTTAGTTCCTATTAACTTAATGAAATTATTAAGTGATACATTTTCTGTCAAGAATGAAGTGCTTTATATCTATTGGCAAAAGTTACTCAGAATAAAATCAAAATACATTTTGTAGTTAACTTATAATTTTTATTGATACTAACCAATTTGCTTTACATATAGAACACTAAGACTAAAAAAGACACACCAAAATTTAACTAAACTCAACGGAAATAATAATATGTTTTTGTAAGTTTCATTTGAAACTATGTAGACATGTAATTTCAGATGTTAGGGTTGAGAACGAATTAATGTTTTTAATATTCCTGAAATTTTAGTAATAAACCTTAGTTACTAACAAGTAAAATAAACTTCTATTGTAAAAATACAGTGCGTCATATTAAACTAAACTCATCCGAAATATGTTTTTTAAAGTTTTATTTGAATTTAAAACTATAAAGACATTGAATTTCAGATAACAAATTTGTTTTTTAATGTTTCTCAGATTTTAGTAATAAAAATGAGTTACTAACGGCTAAAATAAACTTTATTTCTAAAACTCTAATTAGTTACAATTAACTAAAGCCGCCGGAAATATGTTTTTGTAGCATTTCAGCAAAAAAATAACAATAAGAAAAAACTCCAATTTATGAAGTTTTCTTACCGAATTTCCCACGCAGCAGAATTAATTCCCGATCATTTTTTCTCGGTTTCACTCATGTTTTTGTTGATAAAAATTTTCCCTCGTCTTCGACTTGGGATAATTTTCTATCAACAAATACATTCGTGACCTTAAAAATAATTATCGGTAACAATTCTCCTGCCAGGCAGTTTATAAGTGAAAATTCCACACCAGTTTTAACCAATCAAGATGGGTTTTTTCGACAGGTCACAATGGCAACACATGTATTTTATCGAAATTTCTTTCGCTGTGGGTAACTAACAGCAAATTATAATGAAAATGTTTTGACATAGTTATAGAATAATCTTGTTTGACTTAGATTTAATTTTTTTTTTTATATAAACGTGTTTACACTTTGCAAAAACGCAGAACAGAGTTAAGTCTTAATTTTTTATAAACTAAAATTTTTATACATTTCCCTAAAATAATTAAAATGTTTTTGTCACCTTCTTTCTTCTTAAAGGCGAAAAAGCTGGACTTGGAATCGAACATATCGCTTTATTAATTAAATATCTATGTGTGATAAAATATAAATTATATTTAGACACCATTTCATTTACCAATTTCCCATTTATTAGTTTCAATTTTGAATAATTTAGAGGCAAATATCCCTGAATAATTCGAAACAAATTTTCTTTTTTCAAATGATTACTGCAATCTTCTATTAGTTTGGCCCAGCATGCCACAATTATTGATCGTAACGCCGCGCCGGACAATTTTTTGCATTAGTTACATACAGCATGATTTTGAAAACCATTCATTTTAAAAATAAAAAGTACTTATTGCCTGGTTTTGAATGCAAAATATTCTATACTATTTACTACAAAGCACGAATTTTTACTGACCGTTTGTACTGTCAAAATATAATAAACATAGTCCCCTATGACTGATACATAAATTGCTGACATTGGCCACCGCCATGCTCCAAGCATAAATTCACATGTCTCAAAATTTGTAACTTGTGTTTTAAAAATAGTGTTCTTTAAATGAGGAAAAACAAAGTAATCCATAACCGTTAAACAAGGTAATCTAGGTGGGAATGCAATGTCTGATCGAAAACTGATCAATCTGTCGTCGAAAAAATTGCGTAGTAGTAGTAGTAGTAAAAAGATTTATTTAGCACGTGGCTACATGATACATTTTAACAAGTTTATAACCTTTTTTTTATTTATTTTTTGAAACAAGGCTTTTTTGTCAGTGTAATAAGGTGTTTATAAACGCAAAGTCCTTTGAAATGTTCTGTGGGCGTTATTGGCAATCTGTAATGAAATAGATTTATCTTTTAATAATGATGATAAATCTATATTTTATATATGACATATTTGACATATTTCAAATATGATTTTACAGTACGATCAGAGACGGATTAAACATCAATTCCTGAATTAATATAGTACGATCTTTTACATTGTGTTCATTCATGCGTTGATGTTTAGCAAAGATACATTTATTTATTTAAATTTATATAACATAGTATTAGGTTAAACAATATAAAACATAAAATGAAAACATAAATTTGCTTCTTATATTATATTAAAAAAAACACTAGTAAAAGGTAAATTTAAACAGGAAAAAAATATTTTAAAATGAAATAGTAATTTACGTAACAAGACCGGAAAGTAGTGTTTTTCAGGTCGAGACAAGCATTTCTAGGGCGAGCCGTAGGCGAGTCCTGGAAGCTTGGAGAGACATGCACAACACTAATTTTCGATTGCGTGACGTACAATATTTTTTTTAAGAGCGACACTTTCGTCGCTCTAAATTATTTTTTTTATATTATTTTTAAATGCGTCGTATGACTTCTTGTAACGGGGTTTTGATTTTACTAGCAATATATCGTAAGTCGCTTTCCTTGCTGCTTCCAAAATTTCTTCTGAAATCTCATTTTCCGTGTCGAATAATTCAAAATCTGAATTCATATTGTTAAATTTGCGCACTCGCGAAACAAGTTTGACATAAAGAACGAATTAAAAATCAACGAACTGTCACTCGACAATACATCGAAATGTTGTTGTCATAGTAACGAAATTAAGGTAGCTTGTAATGCTTGTATTATCAAAGAGCGATTGTAAAAACGGGACCGGAAAAATCTGTTCCGGTCACAAACATCAATTTTCCGGTCTCGATCGACAAAACGTTATTTTCTGGACGAAAAATTGTCCAGAAAGTGTATATTTTCTGGTCGGTTTTAAAAAAAGAATCATTTCAAAACGAATCTTTTTAAATAAATGGATCAAATTAAATGATTCACCAAAAAGAATCGAACTTCCCACCTCTAGCTAGTATAAAATAAAGCAACAAAAGGTCTGCCATAATAAATTATAATCCATTAAAACGGCGTTAGTCTATTTTTTACATACACACGAGTAAAATGACTGACATACATTAAGCCCAGTCACTTTCATGGGTATTAATATTATTTTAGGTTGAGTTTAACCGCGCGTCAACATCATTTAGTTTATTTAATCAAGCATATATTTTAATTTCATAGCTGTCCAACCTTTTTCGGAAATTCCCGGGTAACGATAAAAATCTGTCTAAATCGTTTCGACTCGTCAATTTTAGGCTATTAATTTCTAATAATCAGAAACACACAACACAAAGAGGAAAACGACTGTATTAAAAAATCGGTATATTTAGTCTGAAGCAAATGTTAAAATGTCCTTTGAAATAAACCAGAACATATATTTTACAACTTTGTATTTATTCTTTGATGTCAAGGATTTTTTTCTCATAGACACACAGACACACCCACAAAAATATATAATATATGGGGAAAAAAAACTCCCCATATCTACACAGCTCTGCTACTGCTACTACTGCCGTAAAATATATAATATAGACAATTCATCAAAAGCCATTTGTTGACAAATTTTTCAAAAATAAGTTAGAAGGAGATTGAAAAAATGGCAACACTGTTAGCAGTAAAAACTCACTTTTATACAGTGTCACCAGTAAACTCCGCATCATATGGGATTTTTTTTATTATTAGCTTTATTCGAAATTTGACTTTGGCATTAAGTTCTGCTTCGATCGAGATGAAAATTAAGCAAAAAAATAGTAGTCACGTGATTCGCATTATCTGTCAAATTTTAATTTTTTCAAACACATATTTTAAAAGTGCTGAAAAGTTCTGAAAATATCGAAAAAGTTATTGGAAAAAGTTTTTTTAAATGCAGTTTCTAGCCCACATGCAAAATTTGAGCTGGATAAGATAATTTTGATTTTTTACCTATATTTTGTAAATTGCACCACTTTTGCAAAATAATACTCAACGCAACCTACATTAAACTTCTTAGTTTTGACAATGCTTTCTTTCAGATACATTTTCTTTAAAGTAGTGCCATATTAAATGTGTGTTTTTCTACAAAATCAAAATCGGGCTATTAAAATTTGGTCGCATGTGATGCAAAGTTCATTTGTTTTTGACCCTGTATAAGGTAACTTCATAAAATAAGTATTTTTGAAAACGTAGTTTGTGTCTGAAAGTAAAAAAATAAAAAATAAAATAAAGGGGTTTAAATTAAATCGTTGAAAATAGATAAACTTTACATTAAGTTAAACTAAAATTTATTTTCCACTTAATGAACACTTTACTGATGACACTGTGTTCTTTTTTGTCTTAATATTAAGGTGTAGATATTACTTTCAGACTTATCCAGCTGAAATTTTGCATGTGGGCTAGAAACTGCATTTAAAAAAAGTTTTTCTAATAACTTTTTTCGATATTTTTAGAAATAACCCCACTTTTGAATTATTTTTTGAAAAAAATTAAAATTTGACAGATAATGCGAATCACGTGACTACTATTTTTTGCTTAATTTTCATCTCGATCGAAGCAGAACTTGATGCCAAAATCAAATTTTTAATAAAGCTATTAATAAAAAAAATCCCATATGATGCGGACTTTACTGGTGACATGTATATACAGTGAGGACCTAAAGTCCGTCCCCCCCCCCCCTCTAACTTCTAAACCGTTCGGTATATTTTAATAAAATTTTGAACGATAATATTTGAGCAAGTCTTGCACTTTTTGACATACCAATGACAGCTTTAAATGTCAAGATGACAGCTGGGTCCGCTTTTGGAATATTTTTTTAAATGGAACACCCTGTATATTTTTACATTTTTAAATTCCACATAAAATTATAATTATTTTTTATTAAGTGCATTATTAGTCTATACTTCATAGTTTCCTAGATATTGACTCTCGAAAAGTGACATTTTTAAACTTTGACAGCTTATAACCTTCTAACAGTACGTCTTAGAGCAAAACGGCTTACATGTCCCTATCTTCAATTTTTATTATCTTCCCAAAAAAATCAACTTCCGGTTAAACCGGATGTAACTCGAAAGCAGGAAATATAGTTGTTCCGATTTAACTGGAAGTTGATTTTTTTGGGAAGATAATAAAAATTGAAGATACGGACACGTAAGCCGTTTTGCTCTAAGACGTACTGTTAGAAGGTTATAAGCTGTCAAAGTTCAAAAATGTCACTTTTCGAGAATCAATATCTCGGAAACTATGAAGTATAGACTAATAATGCATTTAATAAAAAATAATTATAATTTTATGTGGAATTTAAAAATGTAAAAATATACAGGGTGTTCCATTTAAAAAAATATTCCAAAAGCGGACCCAGCTGTCATCTTGACATTTAAAGCTGTCATTGGTATGTCAAAAAGTGCAAGACTTGCTCAAATATTATCGTTCAAAATTTCATTAAAATATACCGAACGGTTTAGAAGTTAGAGGGGGGGGGGGGACGGACTTTAGGTCCTTACTGTATATGTTTACAGTGCATTGGCATGTGGTTTTTTACGATCAAAAACAATCCATATATTCGCAATATTTGAACAATCTACACCAGTGGTCGCCAACCTTTTCAATGTGTTGAACTACTTTGATAATTTTGGAATAAACAGTGAGCTACTTAGTCGTAAGCAACGTAAGCCAACCTGAATGAAATATTGCAACGTTATATTCGACATATTATACGATGATCCAAAACGAGTGACGAGCGGATGTATCTCCAAAACCATACATGTTACGACTTTGGGGTAAAAAATTCATTATGAAATATGAGCAAAAAAAATCACCGGAAATTATATTAAGTTGGAATTGTATTCAAATAATTCGAATATTCGAGTATTCTAAATTCGAATTTTTTGTTAGTTAAAAAATTCGACTATTCAAATATTCGACTATTCGAAATTCGAATATTTGACTATTCGAATATTCGACTATTTCAATATTCGACCATTCAAATATTCGACTTTTCGAAATTCGAATATTTGACTATTCGAATATTCGACTATTATAATTTTATTTTCGTTGTGTAAAATGTTTATTTTTTTTTGTGTTCAATAAATAATCATTCTGTTTAAGAGTTTTTTATTTATTACAGAGTTCCCAAGTTCTCATTTATCAAAATAATATAACAGAATTATTTAATTGTCATCTTACTTTATTCGACAAAATGCACATTATTATTATTCGATAATTTAGATATTAAAAATGACTAATACTTAAAAATGTTTCTTTATTATGTTTAAGCAGTTAAACCACTTCTACCGTGATTAACCGACTGTATTTCGATATTTAAATAGACGACTATTCGAATATTTGACTATTCGACTATTCAAGTATCTATTCGAATTATTCGACTATAACATACCCAACGACTATTCGAATACTTATATTTTAAAAATTCCGAGTCCTAGTGTGTAGTCGCTATGCTATAATACAAAGTTCTTAATTTCTACTAATAACTCCAATACAATGCATGTCAGAAATTATGTTTTTATATGCTCTGTAATATCCTCTATAAATTTTGTAATAAAAATTTTTTGCAGTTACTATAGTGGAGAATGGTAATGACTAAAAGTATTTCGGTACTTTATTTTTTTTTAAGTCAAAAATAGAATTACACTTTTCCACTATTTTTGTGATAACTTCTAAGATAAAAGGAGAAACGACTTGCGGTTTTTGCAATTTTCTTTACTAACTAAAATAGAGTTAAAATGGTTTGATGATTGCATTTAAATTTATTAAGAAATCGAAGCTAGAAATATATTTTTTTAAAAGTGCCCGCTATTATCAACCTCACGCTTTAATTTTAATAATATTTACATCAACGTTTAATCAGGATAAAACGTTCTTTAAAATAAGCCATAGATTGTTAAATTCGGTTAACGCAGACCAAAGATACAGCCACAACCACTTTGAAAGAAGCCGTGAAACAGAAACATCGACAACATTGCTTGAAGATCCATGTGTCACGTGACTTTTTTGAGGTTAGCCATGGTTTAGTATGTAATTTACGCGCGAACTAGGTGTAGGTGTCGTATTCATTTGTATTTTTATCCGGTTGTCGATTGATATCTAATAGAAAATTTAAGTGACATGATTGATAAGAACCTCTATAAAATACTGATAACAATTTTTTGATGCGGGTTTGCTCTAATAGCATTAATAAAGTGAAAAATCCAACAGCCTGGCCGGCCTGGTGGTTTGTTTACGGGTCTTATAAATGGCGGCAGAATTTATTTTGTTCTAATTTAAAAGTTGTGTTTTTTGTATTCTAGTTAGCTCTTTGAGATAAACTGGATTGTTTTGTGGCTACAGTTAATTTAATAAATATTGAAGGGTTTATTTAACTTGAGGGTATATGTGAATTAGTTTAAAAATATCACTAGTAGAGATAGTTTATAAGTAGGTAGGATACCTTTAGATACCTAGGTACTTAGGTAAGTACTATTTTTTCTATTAGTTTGTTTATTTATCAACATGCCAAGTGCTGTATTCCTGGGTGTAACTCTAACTATAAAAGTGTTTTAAAAGCAGGCGAAGAGAGTGTAATATATTTTTATAGTTTAGATTTGACCAATAATTGTATAAATATTGTTAATCAGGTTTCAGTGAACATTAATATGAAGGTAAAGGTTTTTTTAAAAGATAAGGAATTGGCTTACAATGATTTAAAATGGATTTTACCCTTTGAAATGAAACTAAGCAGGTGGTCTCAGCTTGAAAACTTATTGTCTCGGTACCAATTCGTAGATTGTGAAAGTAACGAAGTTACCTAGGTGGTAGGTGACTTTCTTAAGACAAGCGTAGATTTTTTAAACAAAGCCTTAAGCTTACTAAATTTTGAGACTTTAGAAGTCCATGGACAATCCTGTAATTTAAACGCAGAAGATAATAATTTGTATAATAGAATATTACTTTTGATAGATCAAATAAATCTACTTGTAGTGAAACAAACACAGCTTCTCAACGCAATAATACTATTATTCAGTAATTAGGTAAGTTGTTCTTGTTATCCAAAACTATTTATTATTTTTTTGTACATTTTTCATTATTAATATAGTGGAAATAGAGCGAAAAAAACACAGAAAATATCAGAAAGAATAAAAACTCGCCCGCTGCCGCGCGTCATAATAATAGCTTGTGGATCCGCAACTCCCAGATCATGCGGCGTTGCCCGATGTCAGTTTATGACTTCTTTTCAAAGTGGTTGTGATACAGCCTTTTAAGTACTTTTAGTCGTTATCCTTCTCCACGTTTTAACCATGGTAACTACAAAAAAATTGTTATCACAAAATTTATAGGGGATATTACGGCATATAAAAACTTAATATCTGACCTGCATTGTATTGCAGTTATTAGTAGAAATTATTTCCAGTTCTTTACCGCAAAGTCGTAGCATGTATGGTTTCGGAGATACAGCTCACCCGTATACTAATAAAAATAAATCAAAACATACTACATAACTATAGCCAGATCTACCAGTCGTGGGTGTTTGAAAAATAAACAAAATTTTTATGTAGCTACAAGGGCATGTCACATACGATTTAATAAAAGTAACAATAAATTAACGCACTATTTTAAAGAAAAACATGTTTAATGAGAAGGCTGACACTCTGACTATAATTTGGACACATTGTCCATGAAGAATAAACAATTTCATTAAAAATTCAAATGAATAGTTATCTCCTTCCATTTTAATTATTTTCAGGTCACTTTCTCTAATAAACTTTTAAAACGGGCAAATTTTTTTATTATTAATGTACCAAATGTCAAATTTTCATAATGACATGTTTCATCTTTGTATTTCATGGCTATCTAAGATAAATATGCCCAAATAATCCGATTTTTACAGAAACTTGGTTTTATTTCGAAAACCTAACCATTTACGTATAGGAACATAATATATCATTTGGAAGGGACTTTAATTTTCTTTCAAGATATTTAATAATATAAAGGGTGTTCCATTTAAAAAAATTCACTTTTCACCATTTTTATATCAAGCGGTAAAATGATGAATTTTAAAAGACCCTGTATAACATAGAACAAATTCCCTTACACCTAACTAATACACAAGACATTGATAAACTACATCCTAAATTTCAGCTTTCTACGAGTCAAAATACCGCAGTAATAAACATTTTATTGGAGCTATGTTTTAAACAAAAAATATGTAAATTAATTAATTTTTCGAAAACCGCTAAAGACAGGTATAGAAAAGTATTATACAAAAATAATCAGAAAGTACTAGCGTAGCGGAAAAGGCAATAATATATAGGGTGTCTCATTTAAAATATCAAAGCTGATACTACTTTTTTGTATAAGCGGCAACGTTGCATTGTTGAAAATATTTTAAATCGATAGAGCAATGACAGTTACCCATGTTGCCAAATTTTTAGAAAATTCCTATGTCCCGTTTTCCGTAAACGTCTAAGGTACCATCGACCGTGACACACCCTGTATATTAATGGACGCAGTGTATTTTTTACCTCTCTACCATTAAAAACCTTAACGACAAAAAAATCATCTCATTTATGTTTTAATTAAATATAATGCGAATTTTGCCTGTTTTTTGTCAACAGGGAATTGGCCAGAACAAAAAAAGGAACATCGCTAATACGCTTAAGCTATTATTTTCCTTGGTTGCGTTTTTTCATAATATGTCCCGACGGTATAAAAAGTCGGGGAAAAATTTGTTTTTTTTACAGGTATTTCAATCATTTGCTGTAAATTCGAAATTATCCAGAATGCAAAGCCAACGGTGAATATTTTAGAAACCGGCAAAACGCAAAAAAATTATGTGACAATATATATAAGAGAAAGTTTTTCCACAAAATGTGTTTAAGAGTATGAGATTGTCATTTTCATGAACAAAAATGCTTACTAAAATTACAAAAATTGATAACATTTTTTCTAAAAAGAAATATAATAATATTGGGGTACCACAAGGTAGCGTTTTAGGTCCATTATTATTTATTCTTTATATAGATGATATGCCATTTGAAACACAACTGTGTTCAAACCTTTGCTGATGATATTTTATTAATTTGAAACACAACTGTGTTCAAATCTTTGCTGATGATACTTTATTACATATAAAGGTTAAAAATAGTCTTGATTGTACAGAAATTTTAAATTTTGAATTAAAATTTATATCAAACTGGTTAAAGATAAACAAATTAAAATTTAATGTTTCTAAAACAATTATTATGGTTATTAAAAATAACGTGAATAATTAATACAGTTATATATAAATATTTTTTTTGATGATGAAAAATTAGAAATTATACATTCTTTTAAATATTTGGGAGTAATTTTACATTCTAAATTAAAATTTGAATTGCATTTTGAAAATCTTATCTTATCTTATCTTATCTAAAATTGGAAAAAAAATTAATTATTTAACTAACTACTACAACTACTACTTCTAGGAAAGTATATTTCCGTGAACTCAGTAGCGAGAACCTGATGGTGTATTAGGCAAATACATTTTTAATAGTCAGGTTTCATTTACACCGGGATAAAAACGCCTTGGCCAATAACAGCCCTTCCTCCTTGCTCCTTCTAGTATTATTGGCCAAAGAATGTTAGCCCTGGCGCGCGCTGTAGATGAAACCTGAATGTATGGACGATATTACGCGATCTTTCTAAAACTGGTAATAATAGACGGACTTCAGTAAGGCGTTTGACAAAATTTGTCATTCCATACGGATTGATGTCGGTGCATGGGGGTTTGCTGAAATGGATTTGGTCCTATCTCAGTGATAGATGACAGATGGTTTCCATTGGTGGTTTTTACTATAAGCCTTTTAACGTGTCGTTTGGTGTGCCTCAGGGCAGTCACATCGGTCCCTTGATTTTTATTATATACATTAACAACATTCAACAATGCTTTAAATTTTCTAATTTTTTTATGTACGCAGATAACCTAACCTTAACTCTACCGGGGTATTGCAATCGGTTGCAGAACGATCTTAATGCCCTGGTATGATTCTGTGGAAGTCAGAGTTTATTTCCTAATCTAGACAAGTGTGTATCGATAACGTTTACCAGAAACAAAAATGTACATAATTTCCGATATACTAGTAATAATAGTGATATTAAATCGGCTAATGAATACGTGATTTAGGTCTTATAATGGACAGTAAGTTCATTTATAGCTCTCACATTGAACAGGTTGCCAATAAGTGTACCTAATCGATTTTTAGGATTTATTATAAGAAATAGTTTAAATTTTAATAATCCTGAAATAGTTCTAAATTTGTATTACGCTATAGTCAATAGCAGTGGCGGCTCGTGCTCTATTTATGCGGGTAAGCGACGAGTACGATAGGGGCGTAAAGCCCACTGCAGGCGAATGCCCCGCAGACGAAAAATTTTTTGGACCACGCCCAAATTTGGTCAATAATTTAATGTTAATATTATTACTTTATCACTTATAAAAGAAAAAAAATTACCGCAATAATAAATATAATTTTTTTGAACCATTTATTATTATTAGGTATTGAAGCAATGAATAATTTAAAAAAACCCAAAAGCCACCTTAAAGCTTTTAAAATGTACGTATAATTTTTCTATTATCTATAATCGTAATCGCCTATATACCTAGGAAGGTACGGTGCGACCGCGACTGAAATAACCTGGAAGTACTACAACCAAACGGAGTTACCTGATATAGTACCTAATTTTAAGTTAAGTTCTGAGATAAAAGGTCACTAACAATATCTTTACTCTTGGTAATACTTACAATTTGAGCTGCATTTGAAACGTTTCCTTCATTTTTTTTAATACTTACGATACCAGTTTACCTTTACTTTATTGAGCCCTAATCACGAAATTTACGTACGAAAAAGTAAAATTAGCGAAAAACACTAACCGATTTACCCACTCTGTCATTCGCATTCCTAATAACTTACCAACATCGCGGCAAATTTCCGCAGTTGCATTTTACGTTGAAAATTGTAAATATAATTTTAAGAAAATAAATAAAAACCAGAAAACCACTTCACATTAAAACAATCAATAATATACACTACGTATTAAATTATATTTAAATTAATATTTGCTCTTATTCCAAAGTCCAAGTTTTTTAACTTGATTCACTTGATTGAATTAAAACCAATAATCAATATAAATTTTTCACGAAGAAAAACCGCGCAAATCGGCAACGTGAGGCAAATACCGAACTGCCGCACGGTAAAATTGAAACATGGCGTTGAACTGCTTTGAATATACTTCATACGTATGTTTGGTTGCCTATTTTGCTTCCTTTTTTCGGCCGCTAGTCGATCGGCCGGTAGATCTGTGAGAAGACCTGCTACTATTACTTTCGGCCGTAGACATTGTTTAATATAGAGGTGACCGACCGGAAAAAGAGTTAATAAATTTTTAAATTGAAGCAAACAGTTAAATTAATTGAACCATTTAGTTTAAATAAATAGTTAAAATACAGAATTTTTAAAGTATGGAAATGGGAATGTCTATTTTCTTAATTCTGCTGGGTCGGCACTGCCGACCCTGCCGACCCTGCCGCCCCTGACGAGCCGCCACTGGTCAATAGCAATTATAAACCTATTATGAAAAAATATTCCATAATGACACTTACTGAAAGACGGATAGTTTCCGATCTTATTATTATTTACAAATTGGTGAACTGTCATGTTGATTCACCAACAGTTAGATCAAAGTTGAGCTTTAATGTACCGATTTGGGACTTAAGGTGACAAAATACATTTAATATTCCACTTAAAATCTTAGAAATACTAATTCTGGAAAGAATTCTCCTCACTGTAGAGCAATATGGTGTCTTTAGGCATGGAAATGTTCGATATGTCTATATAAAATCACTGCTGTGATTTGTTTACAATTTTTATGTTAACTAAATTAATGAAGTTACTTAATTTAAATATATAAATATATACAGGGTGTTCCTTAATGACGTGCTAATATTTTAGTGTGTGATTCCTCAAGTCATTTTATGAAGAAAAGTTCATATAAACATATGTCCTAAACGGCTTAAATTTTTTGCTACAGGGTGTTGAATTTTTTCTTTTTTAATGCGTTTTTTGTAATATCTCCGAAAGTACTTTAGATTATATTATTAATTTTGGCATGTGCTAATAGGACATAAAACCACATGTTTTAGTTATAAAAGTTATTTTTTTGTCCCACCAGTGGCGTCCCTGCAAACATGTCCTCTGATATTTTTTAGAAAAAAAGTAGTACACCACTGACATTTTTCCATGTAAATATTATTTCTGATTAGCCCGGTCAATTCTATATAAAAATGGTCTCCTTAGTTGTTCTCCTCAGGCACACCGTTCTTAATTAAAATAATTAAATTAAATTAGCTCAACTATTTATTATTATTATTAACAATGATAATGCAAAATTTTGTTCTATAAAAATTGTTAGAAATGACCACCTTCACTTAATAGGCATGCGTTCGCCCGTCTTTGCATCGAATAGAGCACTCGTTCAGATATTCTAGGCGAATTCCGTATTGTTTCACAAAAGGCAATTATTCGCTCTGTTAAATTTTCTAAAGTGTTAATGGGAGTTTTAAACACTAGAGTTTTAAGATGACGCACAAGAAAAAATCCAAGCTATTGAGATCAGGGGATCTTGCTGGCCATTGTTAAGCTCCTCCGCTAACGATTCGGATAAACCGCATATAAATGGTCGCGAACGACATTGAAATGAGCAGGAGCTCCATCATGCACGTAACCACATTTGATTCCTTAGCGCATATGGTACATCTTCAAGTAACACAGGTAGTTCTTCTAGGAGGAAATGCAGATAAGACTGCCGTTAAGGCGTAAATTATGTTTTTAAGAACGTCACCGTTCCAGGATAACTAGATTTATGTGATCAAAATTTATTCGTCAATACTGCTAAATGAAGCTAATTTAATTTAATTATTTTATTTAAGAACAGTATGCCTGAGGAGAAAAACGCAAGAGACCATTTTTATGTAGAATTGATCAGGCTTATCAGAAATAATATCCACATGTACCACTTTTTTTCTAAAAAAAATCAGACGACATGTTTGCACGGACGCCACTGGTGGGACAAAAAAATAACTTTAATAAATGAAACATGTGGTTTTATGTCCTATTAGCACATGCCAAAATTGAAAATATTATCTGAAGTACTTTCGGAGATATTACAAAAACGCATTAAAAAAGAAAAAATTCAACACCCTGTAGCAAAAAATTTAAGCCGTTTACGACATATGTTTCTATGAACTTTTTTTCATAATCACACCCTAAAATATTAGCACGTCATTAAGGAACACCCTGTATAGTGTGTCTACTGATGGAGTTCACTATACTTGTAAATAATCTTATTTTCACTTTTTCGAAAAAAGTAATTCTTTATCATTTCTTCTGCTTGTTATAAAATACAACTCGCGTTGAGAAAATCCATTTTATTGTACAGGGTGCGTAAAAAATAGTAAAAAGTTTAACGAAATTAATAATGTTCAAACTAAATTAAATTGAATCGATTTTTTTAAGTGTGCTTGTTGCTGTCATATAATGTGTAACTGACATTTCAATCAAATTCTTTGTCAACATTTGTAAACTGTTATCTTCAAAAAAATGCTAACCTTACTGGAACAAGTTTTATGGCATTGGAGAGGTGAGCTATAAATATGCAATTGAAATTTTCCATCGAAATTTTCCCGGTGTACACGTTTCTTTAAATGGCTTAAAGAAATTGGTACGTAAATTTAATGTTAATGGTGATGTTAAAGATGTGAAAAAAACCAAAAAGACTTATGATGAAAATGATGCTGCTACCATTTTGGTGTTAGATTCGATTCGTAATAATCCTCGACTTCCTTTGAGAGCAAGATCGAATCAGGTGGGTGGTATTTCTAAAAGTCACGTACAAAATATTCTGTCCACAAATAAATTTCATGCATTAAAACCAACTTTTATTCATAAACTTCAAGAAGGCGATGAATTATACCGACTAGAATTTTCTTTACTAATAGGTGAACGCATATTGGGAGCAGTAATTTTCACCATCATATCGTATTCAGTGACGAATTTACCTTTACAACAAATGAAATAATCTCTAGTCAAAATTGTCGATTTTGGGCTAAAGAGAATCCCCACATTAGAATTGGTAGAAATAGCCAGAAATTTAAGAAAGTAAACGTATGGTGCGCGTTGACGTTCAATAAAATAATTGGTCCATATTTCCTGGAAGGAAGGCTAAACGCAAATTATTATTTACAAATTCTTAGTGAATACTTTTTATCTCAATTGGATGAAGAAGTTTTGGAATTTAGAAGAAATATGATATTTTAGCAGGATGGTTGCCCAGCACATACTGCAATGATTATTAAAAACTGGCTTAATGAACAATTTCCCGAAAAATGAATAGGTCGCAATGGACCGATACACTGGCCAGCACGTTCCCCGGACCTCACTGCAATGGATTACTTTCTGTGGGGATATCTTAAACCAAGAGTGTATGTCATTGACTTGGAAGATAATATTAAAATCCTAAAAATAGAATCACTGATGCCATTGCTACTGTGACACCAGATATGATTCAAAATGTATATAATGAATTTCGAAACAGGATGGAGAAATGTGTTAACGTAGGAGGGTTCCATGTTGAGTATCGAATTTTCCCAACGCGAATTTTATTTTTATAACAAGCAAAATAAATTATGAAAAAAGAGTTTTTTCGAAAGAATCAAAATAAGATTTTTTACTTTTGTAAAACTACATTTTACCATTTTTTACGCACCCTGTACAAGAAAATCGAATTTTCTCAACGCGAATTCTATTTTTATAATAATAATTACTTTTTTTCGAAAAAGTGATAATAAGAATATTTACAAGTATAGTGAACTCCACCCGTGGACATACAGCTCGACACACCAGTCTATGTCTACGACGTATCGGTAAGGGGAAGTACAATCCTTTAAAACATGGCTCAGTCATGGACGTGCGGCAGCGATTTATTTAAATTTAACAAAAATAGGGAATTATTCTAGAATAATTGCATTTTATATTTAAAAATAATTATTTTAATAAAAAAAACAGCTCCTGCTCCATGAATGATTGATGGTTTTTCGGTTTTGATCGTTTTGCGAAAAAAAAATCAAAAAAATCTAAATCTAATTTTCGCTTTATTGGCAATTTAAAAGTATTATTTTGTGATTCCTCCTTACATATGTTGTAAACATTAGCAATCACTTCACGGGTTTGACTGTGAAGGGTTTTACCACGAATATATTGATTCATGATCACTTATTCACAACCCTTAAAAAGTTTATATTCACACTTCCAAAGTTTAAAATTCCGAGATATCACACTACAAAACACGACACGATGCTGACGTATTTATAAAAATAAAACAATAACTCTCGCCCGTTGTATTGCTACGCCACTGACTAAGTAAATTCATTACCAAGCATCAATCACATTTCTTCAAAGGTCGGCCATTACTTTTTGCGGGTGTCAGATGACACCCGCAACCAATTAAAATAGTTATAGCCACCTGCTCCCTTTGAACTTACGCTATGTTGTCATATTTTTACGCTAGGAGTAGTTTAATGAACAAACTCTCTATTTTGCAATTCAATATCAAAATTAATAGGATAAAAAGAAATTTTAAATAATGTTGAAATTGTAATAAAATCTAAAATATTAGTTTCTTAAATATATTACTATTTATTTTCAAGGAGAAAAGTTAATTTATTAATTATTGTACTGTTGACCCGGTAAGAGATATTAAATTAGAATTAAAAAAGTTATACGTGACAACATCGTATTCCGCATATCATTTTTTGCTCGCATTCTTGTCATAGACACAGATCCGTGTGTCGACCTTGTACTGTATATAATATTAATTCTAACTATCTAATACCACAACGTAGATGCTATATTGGGCTTAGTGTCTGTTGTATCCCTATTTGTAAATAAATAAATAACTAAATAAATAATAATGGCTCCACTATTAATTTTACATAAAAAATTTATTGGACTTTTTTGAAGGCCGTTCTATGATGGACTTGTACACCAAACGTTCATAACATGTTCTTCCGGTCAAAAATAAAGAACAATTCAAATTCAATTAAATCAATTGATTAATAGGGGGAATTTTTTTATCTAAAAGTTATAAATATGAGAGATGCAGCAGGTATAAATGTTAAAGTAATTTAAAGATACAATAATTGTCGTACTTCAAGCAACTTTCCAAATTTATGAACATCAATTATTATTGCAATTTGCAATAATACTGTATCATTGCTCATAATTATTTAAACCAAACTTACCTAAATATTAGGTCTTTATTGACTTTAATCATGCTAGAACAATGTCAACTTTTAATTAATATGTTAAGTAAATAACCCTTATCAAACCCTTCACCACCGTTAGACGTCCAATTCTAAATTATCTCAATCACACGAGTAAATTGCTTTTTAATGAGATATTTCAACAAAAAAAAAATAGTTTCTGAGTTCAAGTTTCTGGTAATATAAATGGAAAAGTTACTACATTGAAATTGGGTTTTAGATGATTGATAAGCGGTTGGCCATACTGATGTCAAGACACTTTCTTTTGAGGATAAATTAAATAAAAAATTTGCTGTTTCAAAAAGCTATTTTTTTTAAATTTTACTTTACTCGCAACCAACTTTACAAGTTTATTACAGGGGTAAATAAGTATAAAAAAATAACTAACAATTATTACTATAACTTAGTAGGTATATACAGTGTGGTTGTTTAAGTGTGCAACAAATGGGCATTTTTTTTATTACCGATTTCTCAGAAAATTTTATTTTTGATAAAAGTTGGTGCATGTTCGATAATCATATTAGATGCACTTGGAATGGTTGCAAGTCAAACGGCGTACAGGGTAGGCCTACAGTATTACTACAGGTTTACAGAATCAAAGGCTTTACACAAGTCTAGGGATAAGGTACCGCATTTTTTTTTGGTATCTAGATTTAATTGAATGTTAGTAATAACATCCATAGCTGCAACTTCAGTATCTCTAGATTTGCGAAACCCATACTGATTAAAATTAAAATGCTATTAACATACACTGAGAAAAAGGATTAATTTCCAATACCCAGATATATTTCATCCAACTAAATAATCGAGTTGGTAACGAGCAACTAAATCACCGAATTCAAAGAATTACATAATTTAATTGGAATTTCAATAAAGGTTTAATTGATCCACAACTATACCAAAAATGTTTAATAGAAATTAAATTGCGTAAATTATAATTTATTTGATTTTTGGATAGTGCATATTTAGCAAAATTAAAATTTTGTTGTCACAATGACAATTTAATTCATGTAATGAATAATAATTCTTTGTGGTAATTCTATTTTATTTTGAACAGATTTTAATATTCTTGTGACAACTATACTATAGTTTGCAAAAACTAACTCAATTTTGCTCAAAAGTAATGCGTTATTCCAAAAATAATATCATTTTATTGGCGCAATTATATCAGATTGTAAGAAATAGAAAAATATGTTTTAGAAATAATGTATTATTGTGCTTAAATAAGTTAATTTAATTGTAACAATTATTTATAGATTTATTTTAAACCCTCAAGATATTTTTTAAAACTAATTTATAATTGTAACAATATGTTGATTTTATTTAGTTATGCAATAGTTCATGCGTTTGAGAATAATATTATTTTATTGGCGCAATTATATCAGATTGTAAGAAATAAAACAATATGTTTTAGAAATAATCTCTATTTTTGACAAACCGCGTATACGCCTGGAAAAATTTAATATTTGATAGTTGCATTTTAGGTTTTAGACCAAGCGGAACTTTTTATGAAGAATAAGTAACTGTTTGTCGCAAAATTAATAATAAAAAAGTTTCCCATATGGGTCCAACTTTTTGCCGGACACTGTATAAGGAATAAACATTTCGGACAGCGGTTTTCACCAGTAACTGTAATATTTTGATGCTCTTCTTCCTGGAAAAAAATAAAAATACCATTTCAAATTTTCGAGAAAATCATAAAAATCTGCGACCTTGTCATAAAGCGCCACCTACTGACACGAAAAATAACTGAACTCAAAATGTTATTATTCTAGTAGAGCGCCTATAAAAGTGCTTAAAAATTAAAAAAAGTTATTTGAAATCGGTTATTCCAAAAAAAAGTTATTGACTTTTTTTCAAACCAACGTTTACCCCTTCCCCACCCTTTATTTGACAAGGTAGGGAAAAAACGTAAATACAAAAAAGTTGTGATATTTTCAGTAGGTTACAAAAGAAAAATTTCAATATAGGTTCACTTGAAACAATTTTGATTAAAACAATATTTTCTGCTCCGAGGTTGGATTTACGCCCTCTAGCGGTGGACTTTGCTGATTTACCAATAATTTTTTTCTCAGGGTCGTCCGATTAACGGATCCTGAGATACCTATAGCCGGCGTCCCTTATTAATGAGCCACCCTGTATATTCTATACGGAAAATTATATTTATTTTTTAATAAAAATGCATTTTATTATAGTATATTTACTTAATAGTTTCCGAGATATTGACCCGTTTTCTATAATCTTCTAACGTTCCATTTACCGTGAAACACCCTGTATAATGCACTTACTTAAATTACTATGTGCATATTTATTTTATTTTTACCATTTTCTGATTAATTGGTTAAAAAATTAAATTTTAAATAATCGTCAAGTTTAAAACAATTATTATCATATTTATTTTGGCAGCCATATTTTATATACAATTATTTAAGACAGGATTTCTCAAACTACTTAGGTACCTACTTATTGAAAATAATTTGGTTTAAATAAATTCCATTGAATATTTATAAATGCATTAATATTAAACTTTATTTGTAGAAAAATTGGTACGGTTATACAGCGTGCGCATTGGAAAATTTAGTCAAATTGTTGGATTTTCGTAGCGCAATTCGCAACACATACATTTAATAATGTACGCCATCTTCCCGGCGCGGCGCGGCAATTCTAGAACCATATACCTACCTAGTAGATAACAACTAAAATATTAGATAATAAAATAGGTATAATAATTGATGACTTACCGACAAACACAGGTACTAACATGGGTAACCCCCAGGCTTTTAATATTTCCTCCATTTCATCCATAACTATATTATTATAATTGGACCACTTGAAGACAAGCAAAAGAAAATACCGACACCCGAAACCAACCCGGGCGCTTCGAATTAAATGCTTCGCGTGGCGGTCGTCTTCACGTTGAGACTCGAGCCGTAATTCTGGGAATCACCAACTAACTTGCCTACAGTAAAATTTAGTTCGCGGAACTCTGGCAAAATAAATTTATTTTGGAATATCTGTTTTATTTGCAGTATTAAATTATAATTTCTAGATTTCTTATAGCATACTATGCTAACAAATATCTAAATTCCTTAAATAAAATATTTATTAACAAAATTGGGAGTAAACAATATTAGTAAACTGTAATTGATTGCATTAAACTTTTGTTAATTTAACTATATATATTCCAATTCGATTTTTTAGTTGCCCGAATTAATCAAAAATATTTTACAAAATTATGTCAAGAGTAATTTAGTGTAGTGAACTATAATCTTATTTATCCAATTAAAAAACCAATACTAGAAATGTTAAAAATCGCTTAATTGCCACCAGAAAGAATTTTTTCTCAGTGTAACAACTGGTGATTCAAAAGGGAACTCCTCGAGAAATAATTACAGGTACCAATATTGGTACCTGTAGGTTCAAGCCTTATTTAATACCATAGAATATATACTATTCGACATGGACTAGTGATATTACCTAGAAAAGTGCTATTTTTTAAGTAATTGTGTTTCGAAAATAAAAACAGGTATAAAAACGGGTAGTTTAGACCACAGTTACTAGGGTGATTACTAAGGTAACACAACAATTGGGCTAAGAAGCTAATTTGTGTTGTATAGGGTGACAAGAAAAGTTGTGTATGACAGTATCAGTATGAGATGGTTTATGAAAAACGGAGAAAACGTGTCTATCATTTTCTCTCTTAATGTTTAAATCAAGAAAATTGATAGAATTGTCACTATCGTGTTCTATTGTAAACTTGATATTTTGTGTGTACACAAATCAATCTTCTTGATAACATGAAGAGATAAAATGGTAGACACGTTTTCTCCTTTTCCATAAACCATCTCATACTGATACTGTCATACACATCTCTTCTTGCCACCCTATACAACACAAATTAGCTTCTTTTTACAGTATGATCCATAGACTAGTAACTCTTCCTTCAAATATAATCAATTTTTAAAAATAAATAAACATTATTGAACAAATTGCAGTAATAACGGATATAACTCAAATCTAATTGACCAAATCCTAAAAAAGAAAACTTACAAAAGGCTATTGACTTTTTTCCTAGAAGCAAAAACTCTGACCAATTTAAACTTGTCACTTTCTTTGGACAACCTAGCAAAGTAATTGGCAATTTTCTTAACAAACTTGATATAAATGTGTGTAACAAAACTAATAACTCGTTAAGTAAATTTATCAAAAACAATAAAACTAAAAGCGATAAAAACAAAAATTCAGGCGTCTATAAATTAAAATGCAAAGATTGTCCTAAAACATACATTGGCCAAACGGGTAGACATTTTGACAAAATAAAACAGGAACATTATAACAGTTTTCTAAAAAATAAAACAGACTCAAACTATGCTAACTATTTACTTGATTATCAAAATAATTTCGATCCTTCTTTTAAAATCTTACATACAGAAAACAAAGGCTTAAAACTAAATTTGTTAGAATCTATAGAAATAAATAAACTTAAAAATACGGACCTATTACTTAATGATCAATTAGATTTAAATAATCTTTGTTAAATTTATTCTGTTGACCATATACCTACTTAAGATTTTGTAAATTATCCATATTGTACCTAATTTAATTTAATTTTTAAACCCTCTGTTGGATTTTTCCGCTATTGTAACCCTTCCACTGTTCTATTTACATCTTCAATAATTAAAATTGTATTGCACCCCAATTTTTATTTTTTACCTTTTTATTAAATCATCGTCATCTGACGAAGCTACAGTGTTAACGAAACATGTAATTTTTCTAGTAAATATAGTGAAAATTTACAATTTCAACTTTGTTTTACTGTATCCCATAATACTATAAAACTGTGGTTTGTTTATTTTGTTTTAAAATAATATAAAATAATTGATCACATATTTTATGTCTGACTAATTAAGTATTAAAAAGAAAATAAAAGTAAACAACATACACCAAAGAACTTTAAGGATACAAGGAGCAGACTTTTTATAAGCTATATTTTAAATTAAATATGTAAAAATTTCCCATTAAATTACCGGATGTTTCTTGTTTTCTCTCCCGTAATGATCATGTCAAGTAAAAAAGGGCATTCCTAATGCGTTCATAGTAATATTTTCTTTGATCTAACTTTTAAAAATTGTGCGAACGTGCTCAAAATCCTAAATAAGTACACGTTTTTATGTATTTTACTCTTATTCCGTCATCTTTGACAGTCGTTACAAGTAATTTGTTTCATAGCTAATTTTTCCAATTTCTTGACCAATTCACACAATGGGCTTTACGGAACAGCACAAAATATTTATGTTTGAAGCGTATTTTCGAAACGGGGTTAGAGTAAATGGTTTGTGGCAATACAATCCGGGTTTGTCCATAAACGATTTTCACGAACATTTTCCTAACGTTGCTTTTATTGCTGGGGATCTTTATCTTTACCTGAAAAGAACCGTGGTTGTGTTTAGGGACACAGGTTCTATACAACACAAAAAAGGAGCAGGAAGACCATCTATAAGAACAGAAGAACTTGTTGCAAACGTTCATGAAATAATGCAAAATACGCCAACAAATTGTATAAGACGCCTGTTCCAAGAAGTTTATGGAACATGCAGGACTAATCTTAAGAAGCAGCTAAATTTATTTCCTTATAAAGTGCAAGTATTATAATTTTGTAAACAACAAAAATACATTTGTATTTGTCTACTTATTTTATTACTTATTAGTTTGGCATATCATGTCATAATATGAATTTGACAAAATTTTAACCTAGATTTTGTTAGATATATCGTCCCCATATTATTGAGATCTAAACCAAGCCCTACGTTTTTTAATCCAAGCCCTCTTTGATGCAAATAATTTTTGCTCGCACGGTATAAAGTTTCAATATAGGACTGGGTAGTAATAATTACTTAATGAAAAGTTAAGTGAAATTTTCTTGTGTAGTATTGTGAATGCGGAAAAAGTTTAAGTCGTAGATTGGATTTAAAACGATTTGTTTATTTTTATTATGGTTGTACATTTTGTAGCGGTCTTGGATGTTTGAGGTGGGTGTAATTTTAATTTTGTATTAACATTAACTGGACACATAACACGTGTTAATTTGAAATTTCTAATATGAAGCTAGTAAAGGCAGCTCATAACAAAAAAGCATATATGATTGAATTTTAATTGCCCAATTTTGATTTTTTAAAAAAACACACATTTAATATGGCGCTACTTTAAAGAAAATGAATCTGAAATAAAGCATTGTCAAAACTAAGAAGTTTTATGTAGGTTGCGTTGAGTCTTATTTTGCAAAAGTGGTGCAATTTACAAAATATGGGTAAAAAATCAAAATTATCTTATGCAGCTGAAATTTTGCATGTTGGCTAGAAACTGCGTTTTAAAAAAACTATTTTTAATAACTTTTTTCGATATTTTCAGAAATAACCTCACTTTTAAATTATTTTTTGGAAAAAATTTAAATTTGACAGATAATGCGAATCACGTGACTACTATTTTTTTGCTTAATTTTCATCTCGATCGAAGCAGAACTTGATGCCAAAGTCAAATTTTGAATAAAGCTATTAATAAAAAAAAATCCCATATGATGCGGACTTTACTGGTGACACTGTAGAACGTGATGAGATAAATATTAAAAAAAATTACCCTGGATAAATATTAAAAAAGTTCTTACATATTTTTTCTTTTTACAATTTTATTATAACGATACAATCAATATTCCGCCCTTTTTCTATATTTTGTAAGCCTTTGGCATAACAAACCGCGATTGATATACAAATCGGAAAAATAATTAAAAATTATTCGCAAAACGGACGTAGGTATCGGTTTTATTTATTGTTTATTTTTGAATAATGTCTTTGCAGAAAGATACTTGATAGCGCGTGTAAAGGTTTATTATTTTATTTAGAATCCTATAATATTATGCAATGTTGACATTTCTGACTTGGCTGATTTTTGGCAAGAAGGCCATGATAAACCAACTAATACAGGCGCGTGCCATCGTCAGTTGCAATTAATACTTTGTTTACAGCGTTGCCACAGGTGGCTCGTTCGAGCCAGATTTGGCTCTTTTGGACTCAAAGCTACTCGTTGGCTCCTCTTTATTAAAACTGACTCTTTATTAGAATTCGGTTAATTTTTTTGTTGATTTCGAGGTCGATCTGTTGAGTTTGACTATTTTGAGTATTGCTGAAGTGAAATTGAACTGAGTGAACGCAGAATGTCGCAGTACGGATCGTTGTTGGGATGGAGTATCATAACGTAACGGTTACGAAACATATTCACGAACACACTCCGCCGAGCAACCGGATCAGGTCAGCTAGAGAGCGAACGCACCCCAACCGCTGTGAGCTGTCAGCAGTGTCACTTGTCTTGTCAGCGTCATCTGTTTGACATTTTATGATGATGTATGTTTTGTTTTCACTCAAATTTTCGAGAACCGGTATTAATTTAAAATTCAACTTAAAGACGAAAACAATGAATTCTGTTGAATATTTACTTGAAATACAAGCTAGTCATATGAGTACTTAAAAATATAATATTTCCAATTCCAAAAATCACTAATAAATATTTTTTGTTTGAAAAAGCTCGTTCCGGTATGAATTTGGCTCGTTTTCTTCACATCATCTGACTCGAAAAAAAAATGCTTGTGGCAACACTGTTTGTTTACCATGGCCTTCTTGCCAAAAATCAGTAAGTCAGCTTGATATTTGGGGGATTTTGCGAAAAACCGTAAATAAGTGTATCCTAGTTAGGTATAAGGATACCCTATGTAAAGAGATAAGAAAAGTTCTCACCTACTATTAAATGGACCAGCAACGTAGCATCGTATTTAAAAAAATTAAGTTTTTAAAAATTTTGGATTAGGATCAAAAATTGTTACTTTTCCACTACCCTGTATCTAAAATTCCATTTTCCGACAATTCATTATCGTGAACCATAAGATTTAATTCCACAACCGGAATTTCGGGTTTTTCTCTTTTATCCTTGAAAATATATTCAATTTTAGGCAATACCCCTGATCATGGTAAAAATTTGAGAAAAACTATTTTTTTCTTAGAAACGGATACAAAAAATGTTACCAAAAGTTATTGGAAAAGAGTAACGGAACACTAAAAAATATATATTATATTTCAGAAGTAGCACATGATCGTTGTAATTTCATTTTAAAACCCCATTATCCAAATTTGCGGGGTTCAAATCGCATTACTTTCCGAAATATTCTGATGGACGGTCAGCGTGAGAGTATATTATTAGTACTTAATGAATACGATATAAGTAATTAAAAAAAATCAATTCTATTTTTGTTTGTCCAATTTAGTTTAAAAGAACTTTAAATACTTTTGAGATGCTCGTACTCACCATAATTTCTTAAATTATTATAAAAAATTATTATCATATTTTCAATATCACATTCCAAGACATATAATACTCTGACTTACATTTCGTCTAAAAATAACTTTTATATTATTATTTATATAATTTACAATTTTATTATCAAGCTACTATTATTAAGCCGCTCTACTTTATAAGGGTCTGGCAGTTTGAAATCAGAAAGATAATTAAAAATATTTCGCTACACCCACACTTTTGTTTTATTTATCTTTTATTTTGGAATAACGTTGTTCCAGGAAGCCATCTGGTGGCTCGTGGGCTCCTTATTATTTCACTGCCTATCCAGCTGATACATCTTTATAATTTTGTTGTATATTATTTTTAAGGTACTTGTAATTTGTTAATAAGCAGTGGAAAGGTTTGAAAATATACCGTCAAAAAATTAACAAAAACCATATGACTGTGGATTGTGAAAATATAAATGTATAAAAAATATTTTGCCATTTCTAAAACAATTTGATATAATAGTTTCTCTGTTTTATACCGTGCGAGCAAAAATTATCTGCATCAAAGAGGGCTTGGATTAAAAAACGTGGGGCTTGGTTTAGATCACAATGATAATATGGGGACGATATTTCTAACCAAATCTAGGTTAAAATTTTGTCAAATTCATATTATGACATGATATGCCAAACTAATGAGTAATAAAATAAGTATATTGTATTGCCACTCATCATTACCCCGTTTCGAAAATACGCTTCAACCATGAATGTTTTGTGCTGTTCCGTAAAGCCCATTGTGTGAATTGTTCAAGAAATTGGAAAAATTAGCGATGAATTAAATTACTTGTAACGACTGTCAAAGATGACGGAATAACTGATTGATTGTTAATTCAGGTAGTTACTGACACCCAACAGGTATTAAGTTCTACGGCTAAGCATTACGTCCTTAGATGCAAGGCCCTCTTTGATGCTAAGAATTTTTGCTCGCACGATATAATGACTTGAATTGCAAAGTATTTGTATACCATGAACGCAATGAAATACTCTTATTCCAGTAGAGGTTTCTAACCCTAGCAATTCGCAAAAAAACAATTTTTTAATTTATGACCCAAATTTATTTTAAACGACATAATTTAATAAACGTAATTAAGCCTTTTAAGACATATACGTTATTTGTGTATAAGTAGTGTATAATTGTTGTATTTTCAATATAATAGATTATGACTTACATTTCGTCCAAAAACAGCTGATTTTCTCAATTTATAAATTAAAGCAGCGGGTACCATACATACTACCCAATAGTACCTTTAATAGGTAAAGTCTGTTCAATGGCCGCTGACCGTTACGTCACAACTAGTGCTTATCTTTCTAACCTTTGTAAACTAGGTGAGATAGTAAATTTGCGTCAATAATGATTGTCGTATAATTTTACATCAAAAAAGTTTTATTGTCATTTTTTATAGTGACATTTTTAATCAACAATATTTCAAAAATGTCACGGTATTGAGAAAAAGAACAAGCATTAAATTCTAAAATTATTTGATTATTTTCAAAGAGAAAGTGATGCCGGAAATACTCTTTTACCCTTTAACTCAGTTGACGAGGTAAGTAGATATAATAAAGCAGGAATTGTGAAAACATAAATAATAAACCTGAAAAATATATGGCAATTTTTTTATAAATATATATCTGTTTTAGAGAGTCTCTGATGCTTTGGGAGTGTCGTGTTCAACACGAATTAAAGCAAAGGGGATAAGAAGGATGTAGATTTTAAGAATCGCAATAATGTAGCTATTATGTCATCCCGTGGTCGACAACTTCACGAAATTCATGAACATACCATAAGAGAGCGATATTATGGGATGTATAGAGCAGGTAAACACGTTACCATTTGCTTAATACAACTAAGCCTTAAAATCATTGATGGTATTGAAATATCCGCTGGTTCATTAACGGACTGTTTTAAAAAATTAAAATTTAAATGGGTTAAATTTCGTCTCGACTCGGGATAACTTTCTATCAACAAAACCATTCGTGACCTTAAAAAAAATTACGGGTAACAATTCTGCTGCTAGGGAGATTATAAGTGATAATTTAATTTAAATAAGCTATTTACTGTATTTGTACAAATTGGAGAACCACAAAAATTGATATAATGTTATTAACAAAGAATGTGTTGGATGTGTGAAATAAAAAAATCTCTACTAAATCAACGTTGGGAAATAATCTCTTGCTATTTACAATTTACAAATTCATGTCTCTGACAAATCAAATGTTAGTTAAAATAATTAAAAAGTCCTCTTTATTCCCTACCCACGCTTCGGATTAATTATTTTTATTTTGGAATAACGCTGTTTAAGAAAGACATCTGATAGCTTGTGGGCGCTTTATTATTTATCTGCCATCCCCCGTGATACTACGTTTTCTTGCGGCATTGAAAAGGGTCTAGGTATTTGTATATACCTGGTGTATAACTTAAAAGGGACGCCGGCTGTATCTTGGAAACCGTTTACCGTGCGGTTTGAGAGAAAAATATATATATTTTTTTTTATTAACAAATTCCCAACGAACTTTAAAAGTTTATTACAGGAATTATAAATTATAAACAATAAAAAACTTAAAAATTAACAATTTTTATAAGAAATACTATAAATTATTTAACGAAATTACTAAAAACGTCAAATATACCATCCATTAAAAAAAATAAAAAATAACGTCAACACTTGACAGTTGGTGACATTACTGACATATGGTATAATAGTCAAATAGTAAAATTTTAGTCCTATAGATTGCCCAAAACCCGGATTCGCCTGCAATTAAGCCGTTCCGGAACATTTGTCCAACCCTGTATATCTTGCTACGTGTAGAAGACATAAAGGGTATTATCCACGGCATATTGAAGACGAAGTATGAAAACATCCTACAAAAGTTTTGCGAATTTACTCAATGTTATTGCGAAAGATAGGATGATAATTACTGCAGATGAAGATGGTAAACAATTACATAATAATCTTGCTACGCGTAGAAGACATATAAAGGGAATTATCCACGATATATTGTAGACGAAGTATGGAAACATCATATAACCGTTTTGAGAATCTACTCAATGTTATTGCGAAAGATAGGATGATGATTACTGCAGATGAATATGGTAAACAATTACATGTTTTGCTACGTGTAGAAGACACACAGCAAATTGAAGACGAAATATGAAAACAGCATACAACCGTTTTGCAAATCTACTCAATGTTATTGCGAAATATAGGATAATGATTACTGCAGATGAAGATGGTAAACAATTACGTATCTTGCCACGTGTAGAAGACATAAAGGGAATTATACACGGCCTATTGAAGACGAAGTATGAAAACATCATACAACCGTTTTGCGAATCTACTCAATGTTATTGCAAAAGATAGGACGATGATTACTGCAGATGAAGATGGTAAACAATTACATATCTTGCTACGTGTAGAAGACATAAGGGAAATTATACCCGGCATATTGTAAATAAAGTATGAAAACATCATTCAACCGTTTTGCGATTCTACTCAATGTTATTGCGAAAGATAGGATGATGATTACTGCAGATGAAGATGGTAAACAATTACATATCTTGCTACGTGTAGAAGACATAAAGGGAATTATACAGGGCATATTGTAGATGAAGTATGAAAACATCATACAACCGTTTTGCAAATCTACTCAATGTTATTGCGAAAGATAGGATGATGATTACTGCAGATAAAGATGGTAAACAATTACATATCTTGCTACGTGTAAAAACATAAAGGGAATTATACACGCCATATTATAGACGAAGTATGAAAACATTATACAACCGTTTTGCGAATCTACTCAATGTTATTGAGAAAGAGAGGATTATGACAATATTACTACAGATAAAGATGATAAATATTTACCATACTTTCTACTGTAGAAGACAATAAGGGAATTATACACGGCATATTGTAGATAAAGTCTGAAAACATCATACAATTGTTTTGCGAGTCTTACATAAATATAAATAGTATCACATAAATACCATAGACTTCAAGAACTAAGAGATGAGGACATGATTCGAGGGGAGGGGGAACTTTTGTTTTTCCGAAACGGTCCTATTATTAAAAACAACGATATACTTTTATAGTAGGTACTTACAAGCTATGGTAACCAAGAGATGTATACATTTCACTTATATTAGATTCAAGTCTTGCGTTTCGTTCTGGTAATACCTTACAATAATTAAATAATAAAAATTCAAAGGCATTCCATGTGGCACAATACGCCTTTTTTTACAAATATAAAACTCCACTTAAAATTAAAAAAAAATATTTTATTGTATTTTTTTCTTGTCGCAAATTAACTTATAAGCTCTAAACCGGTTTCAAGTGCTTCTCCATCTCATCTTCATAATTTCCGTTGTAATAAATTTTCAACACAGAGAGTTAGGGGCAAGAATCCCATTTTCATAGTGCTTTAATAAATGCGTATTTTGTGGTTTCATATTTACAAAAAAATCTCTGTGTGACATTTTAAATCCTAGCATTAAGTATATTTGAATTTTAAAAGTAAGAAGAGATTAGCGAATGAATGAATGAAAAATGTGCTCGGGGCCCGTCGGCAACGACTAAAGGGCTTTATTTAATATTCTCCTGCTCGGTGTTATTAAAAACAGCCGTGTCTGATTTATAGTCGTAATAATTTTATTCTATTGTTTCGGGGCCTCATATTATTGAATGTTTGCAGCAATGTTCAGTGAATTTCTTTATTAAAAAATGTTGGAATTTTTTTTATTAGTGACTTAGATTAAAAGGTTCTATATAAACCGCCTTAAGCGACCCTGATATGTGGTCCAAAGGAAAATCTCCGTCGCTAGACAATGGCCTAGTTTGGTACACTGATGGATCGAAAAGGGCCAACGGAGTAGGTGCAGGTATATTTGGGGAAAGGCCCAGAATGGAAATCAGCATCCCCCTGGGAAACTACGCCATAGTATACCAAGCAGAAGTTCATGCGATACAAGCATGCGTACAAAAGAATCTTGAAAAGGGCTACTACGACCAAAAGATACATATCCTGTCGGACAGCCAAGCTGCTCTGAAGGCTTTGAACTCCTTCCGATTTCATCAAAAATCACAATGGAGTGCCTTAACGACCTAAAAGACCTGGCAGCCAGAAACAACAAGGTTGAACTCCTATGGGTTCCTGGTCACTCAGGGATAAAAGGCAACGAAAAAGCAGATGAACTGGTAAGAACAACATTAGACAGATGGGCGCAAAAACAACATCTATCTCGATGAAACGGTATACCTGGTCAGGCACACGCACGGGCCGTTATGGCCCTCGAAGAAGCTATCAGCTGGAATGCTGCTCTTGACGCTCACCCAGTTAAAATAAGTGACCGGCCTACTAACAGGCCATTGTCACTTAAGAAAACATCTTCAACGAATGGGAGTCGTTGAATGTAGACTTTGCGGTGAAGAGGACGAAACCGCCTCCCATATCATATACAGCTGCGAAGCGCTAAACCGTAAAAGATTCAAAATCGTCGGAAATATTCGATGTGGCGATAACCTCCCGCATGACAAACTTGGAAGAAAACTACTGGACCTCGTAGCAGGAACAAACATTTTCTACCAAGACTGGGGCGCACAATAAGCCAGAAGGCTGCAGTGTAAGAAGCTTGGGCCACAAGTCGAACCCGACCCCCGCCTTTAACCAACCAACCAACCGTCTTAAGCTGGACACGCATTAAATCGACTCGACACAGTCGGCTCGGTACGTTTTGTTCAGAACGTCGACTGTTAACGAACACTGAATCACTATTGAGGTGTATAGACATAGTATTGTATTATGACAAGATCGTAAACAATATAAAATGTGTAGTTCATTTGATTTTTGTATCGCACATTGTTTAATTGCGGTACTATAATTAGGTTGCCAAACCTTGCGCTCATGGAGAACTAATACAACTTTTTGTATTTAAAAACAGATGGTATGTTGGCAATACGCCACGAACGTAAATTATAGTATAATAACGCAGCATTGAACGAGAAACATGCGCAGGGGCACAGCTTGATTGGCTCGTACCATGGAACTAAAAATACAAAGGAAGGAAGATTATGTATAAACCGCCTAACAAAATTTGCGACGGAAGTCGGCCATATTGAGCCCCCACGATATGACTCCATGTTTGTTTGGGTGGTTGACAGGCCGAGCTGTGATTTCTGCTTTCCTTGCTGTTTTTGAGTTAATTTGCATTTTAATTAGTTAAGAACCATATTTCTCTGAAGATTGCTTTGACAGAACTTCAAGATTAAAAGTTAGATTGGTCCCAACTGCAGTGCCTACTTTTGAAGTAGCCAGATTAAAAAATGTAAGGTTTGAAACTATTCTATCGGGTCATTACATAATATATTGGAAAATTTGTAGGTAGGTAAGAATATGAAAACAAATATTTATGCATTATTTATGCTTCTGAGGAAGCTGCTTTGTCACTTTTTCATAAATTATGTATTGATAAAAGTTTTTAGATGTTTTATTGGTTTAACCCTTTCGCTGCGGCTATCTCTACGAGCAGCTCCATACCTGGTTGCGGCTATATTTAAAAAATTTTATTTTTATTTTTTTTGCTTGAAACTTTTCGGAAAGTAATTATAATAACTACTTCTACAAAATTAATAATAATAAATTAAAACTGATTTATAGGGTTCAAATAAATAATTTTTTAAATAATAAAAAATATATAAAAATAATACAAAAAAAAAATAAAAATATTATTATACAAAAAACGCATATGCACTGTGTTTCCAAGAAACTAAAATAAATTATATTACATTTAACAAAAAAACAAAAAAAAAATAAAAATACAAACAAAAATTTAAAAAAAAATCCTCGAAAAAATCTTAAAATTTTTATTAGTTTTATTTATAAAAGAACTATCCATTTTTGTATATCTTTATAAACTTTAAAACAAAACAACAACCTATGACTTACTATGAATACCTACGTAAATACACTAACGGTGCAAATCAGGGCGCTACGTGTCCATTTTGCCCTTTCACGTGGCCCGCCAGCGGCAGCGGCGAAGGAAAATTCCTGGGAAACAATTGCGAGACCGAATAAATACAAATAACCTTTAATACGCCATTCGGCGTAAACAGCAGTTCACGGTAAACGCAGAAAAACCAAAGGCGTCGATAGCACTGAGGGCACGAAATCTTGGAGACGCCAATTGGCGTCAATAGCAGCAAAAGGGTTAATCTATTTTTAAAATTTTAAACCCACGAATAAAGAATGTAATAAAATATGAGAGAAACAAAGAAATTCATATTTAAAGGTTGAAGACAATGATGTTTCTAGAATGATAGATTTAGAAATTTTGTTTATGAAGGAGTAAGCTTTTCTTAAAATTTTATTTTTTAACATAGACTTTCGGCAATAATTTTGCCTTAATCAGTATTTATTATCTGAAACAATTTGTTTTCTGCAAATTTTGTTTTTAATGTATAATAACAGGTATGTTTTAGTTATTTAATCAGATATTTACATCAAGGACCCTTTCACCTCCGTTACCTTATTTAAATAAATAATTAAAAGAAATATGTGTATTGTTTTATTACACTAACCTGAACGTATCTTATATATAAATATAAATCTAATTATATTTTTATTTTCTTCGTCGAATAAAATTTCATTAATCATTTTATTATTAACATTTTAATAATACGCCACAGGTGTACCGGAAACAGTCGTGTGCGCACGCGTCAAATGCTGCCCCCATCCCGGACAACTGTCAATCTTCAATACCTTCCTTCCTTTGTATTTTTAGTTCCATGGCTCGTACCTACAATATTTAAGAGGCGAACCTCTTGTATGTTGTCAAGGTTATTCATAGCGTTTTCCACTGGTAAGTTTAGTTCATGTCAAATGTATTTTTATCTTTTAATAATGAATAACGCCATAAGTTTTAATGTATCGCACGTTAAGTTCAATGTTTCAATTCTAAATAAAATTAACGCTGTATTTTTGCAAGCTAATAAATCATTAAGACCCCTGTACAAGTTTAAAATATGGTGAATGCTTTGGTAAAAGAACTTAGCCCAGCCCTATCGCCAATGAGCCTAATGAATAAAAATATAGCAATTGCTTTTTCTTATAAAATCGAAGTAATTTCTTAAAAGCCAATGAATAAAAACTAAAGTACCTAATTGCTTTTGCATCCAGCGATCGCTTAAAAGTGCAGAAATTGCTTCTAGTCAATGCTTTTTCTTAAAAAATAGAAGCAATTGCTATCGTTTGCTTAAAATGAGATGAATAAATTAAGGAATTGCTTTTCTAGTATAGGAATTGCTTTCAACTTTTTAAGGTAGGTCGACCTCTGCATCATTTGCTTGGTAGCAGTCAACTTTAGTTCTCCGCGGCATACACGTGTGTTGCTCTTAATTTGTGGCTTCAATTATGGCTGAATACGTAAAAATTGCAGATATGATGATTTCAGAAAGTTATATCGATTTGACTGCGAAAATATTGAGTGGTTGGCAAATTATTTTTTGACTGATACCTACTGGTAAAAGGCGAGGGGATGCACTGTCGCCTTTAAAAAAGATTAAAGTCTTTCTGCGGAAATTGTCGGATCCGCGCTTTCAAAATTCTGTAGGTGAAGAACTCGGTGTTCACCAAATAACTATGTGTAAGACATACACTTCTGTAATGGATGCAGTTTTGAAGAAGGCCAATATTTTTATTAAATTTCCTACAAGTGCTAAAGCTGTTGCGGTCAGAGAGATTTATTTATGTTCCTTCAATTTGTGAACGAATATCAATTGCTTGTCTTTAATTTCTTCATCACTACTATCACTTTCCTAATTTTCACTGAAATCTGCCATATCACAAATATAAGTTTCCTATTTTCCACAAAAACAGATTGTACTTAATAAATAGACCAACGTTGTTGTATTTACGTCAACTCTTTTGCAAATTAGGCACCAAACTGAACTTGAAATCTATAATCTGAACAAGTGGATAAGACACGTCTTGTGTTGAAGAAGCATTTGCTACAGAGGTGTAAGAAAAGCAGCAATTGCTTCAAAATTTTATTCATATCTAGATCTAGCAATTGCTTTTACTTATAGGATTTGCTAGTCAAGCAATAATTGTTTTTACTAAAAAGTAATTGCTTCAAGTATTTACTTAATTTTTATTCATTAGGCTTATTATCTTAAGGTTTTATTCTCAACGTTATTTAATCCATTACCAACCTATAACCTATTTCGCGTTGCTTTTTTTAGTTTCTTATTAGATTAACTAACATTTAAATAAAATCAATATCGTCGGTACAATATTTGGGTGATATCTGACATGTAACAAAAATATCTATTTATTTTATTGCTAATTTTGGGATAATTGTATAGTGAAAGAACAATGACATAATAATGTGAAAAAAAAATCTTACCCGATATTTTTCGCTATACAATTCCACTAAAGTATTTAATGAAATTCCTTGATATTTATTTAATATGTTAATTATTACCTATAAAATATGAAGACGATAATGATTTTATTTAAATTTTGCGTAAAAGCTAGAAAAATTGAATAAATATACGCGAAATAGGTTATAGGTTGGCAAGCATGTTGATACTCCCACCTTAACGTAAAATAGACCAGACTTGAACAAGTTGCCATAAATGACAGGTGACCTAGGCATGATGCGGCGAGTTCTTAGAGAAATTTAACTTTGGTACAGGTATTTAATTTAGTACTGGCAAAATACCGAAAACATTCTATTAAAACACTTAAAAGAAATTCCGTCTTAACTGCGTATTTAGTTATATTTGTTTTGTTCTCATATTAAATACAACAACTCGCAAACAAAGCTAAAGTTTTGCTGTTAATAAAAGTTCCGTGGACTTTATAACAAAGAAGTTGCCTTTGGGAAAACTGACACGAACAAAGAGTCCACGACGAACGGAATTTTGTTTGGCGATATCAGGAGACTTGTGTAAAATGATTGTAAGCTAGAAGTTTTTCGAATAGGGAACTTTTATTTTATGAATGGATGGTTTTTTTCTGAAAGGCAATATTTACAATACCAGTGGGTGTGTACTAATTTGGGCACAGATTATTTGCGTATAGCAATGTATTCTATGCTTTCAAGTAAAATTATTCATATTTGTATTGTGTATAAATTGATTTTCATTTTTCATTATGTAAGTTCTGTTCTACTTCTAATTTTCGCTAACTCCTGTATAAAGTGCAGTACGTACGATCTTGCGTTTAATGGTTAATTTAAATTGGTTGTTGGTGGCTTCCTCATCGAATACCCGGTAAAAGTTATAGACAATTTACCTTTGTGGATTGTGGGTGTTTAATATTTACGGATTTCTAGTTTTTGTGTAGTTTAGTGAATTGTGTCTAATTGTGAGAAAATTAATTCAGTCAAAGTTGCTGGTTGGTTAATTTTTTGGTTAAAATATGTACACCCCGACATTAAGCTTTTAATAAAGCCAGTATTCCACGGGTCAAGTTCTCGGGCAAACACTTTTCAAATTCTTGAACAAGAAATTTTGCTTGAAAATGTTTTACACGTACCCAAGTTTTTACGAATATACCAACTAATATTTGACTTGAGGTTAGGCACGCGATAACACCGTAGATTGGTTATTTTGCTGGTGTTGTTTGTTTTTATATTCGATTTTATAAGACACTGGTTTAATTCACTTGCTCTTGTTCTCTTCCTTTTCGACGTAATACACAACGACGAATCATTTTTAAACAAATTTTAAAAACAAAACCTTGAAACCAATTTTCTATCCTTAAAATCTGATAGGTTTGCTACTACTAAAAATGGCAGAAATCACTACCTTTTTTCCCAACTTGATCAAGAATTGAGAAAAAAGTCCAATTTTTTTGGCAATAATTTAAATTTTAAAGCCCGGACCTGTCTATTTTCCCATTTGTCAAACGATAATTTTGCAGTGCGCAGGTCTAATAGTGTCGAGCTTTGTTTACATGCGCGAGGCCATAAATCTGCCACTTTCGTGATTATGGTTTGCTTATCTAAAGGTAAATTGTCTATGGTAAACGTTAACGATTCTCCCCGCCTATATCTATTCATCTTTTAGCAATAAAAAAAAACCTACACTTCCGCAACTGAAAGCCACGCGTTCTTTGCTATCAGTGAGTAAAACTGTGTGACAAAGTGTCAAAGAAACCTCTATTGAATATTATACGCAATAAAAAGCGAAAAAACGTTGGTCAAACGTAAATTAACTACCTGAATTTAAAGCCATCCAGGGCTGCCAGATTAAATAATAAACAGAGTTATTTTACAATTAAGTTCAAATATTGCAATCGATGTATTGTTTAATTTAAGAAGAAAATATACAAAATACGTTTATAACATACAGCGAAAATACTTAACTGGAGAAGTATACCTAAATTAAATATTAACAAATGAAGTATCACAATTAGAGCAGAGTGTTACGGCAACAATGTATGTGCCCGTCCACATTTTTTCTTCTGTTCACTATTCACGCCGCGGACTATGTATTGCATACCTTAATGGTTGTAAATAAAATTATTTACTGTTTAACTATGGGAATTCCGGCTTGGAATTTTACAGTGGGTCCTGAAGGTGGCTCAAATCTTTCCCTACTTTTTGGGCTCATTGACTCGAATATAAATTATAACGAAAAGCTGGCAAATGATTCGGTTTCTTATAATAATAAAGCGATTATTTTTTTCTTTAAAGCATTGGCTTTTTCTAATTTCATTTTTGCTAATAAGCAATTACTAGAAGCAATTGCTTAATTTATATTCATAAGGCCCAATGATTCGATGACACTCTTTTTAATGGCGTGTTTTAGTAGATATAACACGTGACTTAATCTCAATTAAAACATTTTTGCTATAAAACGCTCCTCTGTTATACAGTGTGTATCAGCCAAATGGAATAAATTCGATAATAAATACATGGGGGCGTGTCCGAAAAAACGCTCGGATACGTCGATTGGTATTTCTAGTTGCGCATTTTTTTCAATAAATACTTTTATACAGGGTGTGTCATGTAACAGTGGCTAATACCAACTTTCTTGTTTTAAATGCAACACCCTGTATATTATTCAATTTTTGCACTCTTCAAAAAATTTTAGATGTACTACTATACCTATAAATAAATAAATAAATTTATTAAACAAATTGAATAAACAATCACCATTACATCAATAAGATTGAAACGTACATGCATTATCTTATAATCACTTTAAGTTATGTTTGTACTTAGATGCTGTGATGCATGTGTATGTACAGATAAAAGTAAATGTATATAAGATTTTTTTTTATATAAAAATATCAATCTTTTAATCTAGGCTGCCAGTTGCAAAGTGATATCCTAGAGAAAATACCCTTAAAAAGTAAATAAAACAAAAGAAACAAACAAAGTCCAAAAAAAAAAAGCCAATCCATAAAAGGACATTAAATTGTCATACATTTCATTCTAATAACTAAGGTACTCATTGTTTAAAAGAGATTCTGAAATTTTGACCAGTTAGAGAAAATATATGTTCTACATTTAAGTTTACATAACTTTACATTAGTAATATTTTTTATATCAGTTGGTATGATAATAAAAACCTTTGGAGCAAGGTAGTTTGTGCTTCTTAAATTTAGATTTTTGTTACTGTTTGGAATTATCAGATGTTTATTGGCTTTATTTCTAGTTGCATAAAGGTGGTTTACATAATTCCTTACTTTAGGTTTTTTATAAATATATGTGCACATATCCAATACATATAGAGAGCAAATATTCAGAATTTCTTCAGATAATAGAAGTTGAGTAGAGAATAGTTTATTCTTTCTAAAGATTACTTTTAGTATATAGTTTTGAACCACATTCAATTGTTTTAAAGTATTTTTATACAAGCCACCCCATACGACAAGACCATACCGTAACAGTGACTCTACTCGACTCTACATACTATCTTCAACTGTTTCAAAAATATTAAGTGTTTTCAGATTTATTGCAAAAATTAACAACACACTTAAAAACTAATACATAATACTGTTTATTTCTTAATAATGTAAAAAACAAAAAAAACATTAATGTAGGATGTGAGAGATGTTAAAAATGCTCGCCGCGAATGTCTTGGCAACATCTTAATCTTAAATGGAAATTACTTTTAATATTTCTGAACATCTCAGGCGTGACCGATCTAATCGCAAGCATTATTCGTCTTCTTAAGTCAGCTAAGGCGAGAGGTTTAGTTTTGTATACAATATTTTTGACATAACCCCATAAAAATAACTCTAATCAGGAGATCGTGCTCCATTGCTGAAACCATATTATATTCGCTGGAAGTTGTGGGTTTGCTGGATCAGGATATAAGTTTGTCAAAGTTGGCAAGACATTATTTTGGAGCAGTGCTAAATAATTATCGCCATTTAAATTGCCATTATTGAAAAAGGTACCTATAATATGATCTCCAACTATTCCTGCCCAAATATTAACCTTTCCAGGATATTTTGTATGTTCTTCTCTAATCCAGTGAGGATTTTCCCTAGACCAATAACGGCAATTCTAACGATTCACATGACCGTGAAGTGTAAAGGTGCACTTATCAGAAAACAAAAAATGTTTTAATTGGATCACATTGTTATCTAACATTGCCATCATTTGTTCACAAAAATACGTTTTCCAATCAAAAACGTCTTCCATGAGCTCATGAGTAGGTATAATTTTATAGGGATACATTTTATTTTTTTGTAATGTTCGAATAATCGATGAATGGCTAACATCGAACATTGGTGCTATTTTTCGACTGGAAGTATGTGGGGTTTTCTCAAATTAAAGCTTACTATCTAATTTGTTATCATCACTTAGTGCATTGGCAGCTACTTTTTTATCTGCCATCCAAGCTGGCGAAACTACTTTTCTATTTTACTAATTTTCCCTTGAGTTATAGGCGGCAAATTTGGAAATTTTTCATGAATTAAGCGAGCAATTTCCATTTGTGTCGCGTGTTTTATCTCCATAACCAATTATCTGTAGAATTGTTATTTTGTGCATTTCTGTTTAATAAACCATTTTTCTGATATGCAGTTAACGAAATTCAAACGACTATAACACTCACAACTACTGTCATGCAGACAGACAACAATTTGCTAAGGTCAGAAGTTTTAAATAAAAACAAAACTATTTGTACTTACTTTTTTTTTAATTTCATATCTATCAGTAAAAAGAAACGCTGAAATACAATAAATCTGAAAACACTTTTTTCCGAAACAATTGAAGGTAGGTATAGGATATTGTACTTGAAATATGTCTAAAATTTTCTGAATATTCCAAAAATTGAATAATATGCAATAAAATGGTGTTGCATTTAAAATAAAAAAGTTAGTATTGGCGACTGTTACATGACACCCTGTATAAAAAAAATTATTAAAAAAAATGCGCAACTAGATATACCAATCGAAGTGTTCGAGCGTTTTTTCGGACACGCCCCCATGTATTTATTATCGAATTTATTCCATTTGGCTGATATACACTGTATATAAAACTTAAGTATATTTAGTAGAAGCACGTGTAGATTTTAAAATCGGTAAATGCCATTATAACGTGGCAGCCGAACTTAGAATTACCTTAATATTGTAGGAAGCAATAGGTGGTATTGCGAATATTGCTTCTCGACCTGCCACAGAAAAATGGTATATATGGGCCTTATTTTCTGCCGAGACTTAAGTAGTGTGCAAACCCCGGTTCGCGAGCTCCCTGTTGACCTTGACCGCACAAGTGTGCAGGTGTTCATTTGAACACCTGTGTCCTTCAAGGTCAAATGAACACATGCGCCCTTCAAGGTCAAATGAACACCTGCACACTTGTGCGGTCAAGGTCAACAGGGAGTTCGCGAACCAGGGTTTGCACTCTACTGACTTATTACCCGCACTTACCTTAAGTAACAATAAGCATACGAATAAGTCGTTTATAATAATGTGTATTTTTCAGCACCTTAATCACAAGGCCAAGTATCTGGCAATGTTGTTATAAAAATGATTAATGATTATTTCGCATAATTTTATAACAAAACACCTGCATGGCTAAAATTACGTTATAGAAGGTACCCTCTTTTTTTCCTTGTAGGGGTTGGGACCCTCGGGAGACAGACGCAACGTTTTTGACTTGTGAATTAGCTTAACAAAAAATAAAGCTTGCTGCAAAATCTCTAGGCTCCCCCATCTATCTGTCAGTTTACTAAGGTGGGTGGAATTTGTCTTTTTCAGATATCAGTTTGCCCACTCACGCGGTTAATTTTCCAGCAATTTTTAATGGTCCTAAATAAATCACACAAAAAGAAATAAAATATCCCAAGGCTCTGGAACAAATTTTATGGCCAACGATGAATCTTTCCGAAGTAAATTAGTCAGTAGGCCCGAGGAAAATTAAAAAAATAATTGCCACTGTTCTGACACTAATTTAATTTAGTATGCCATAGTCGGCCATTAAAAATAGTATTGAAAATTACATAAATTTATTTTCAACCAAATAGAAGGCTGCTTTTTGTTTACGTTGCTTATAGCAACGGGAGATTATCGCGATAATTTTGTTGGTTCCTATTAACTTAATAAAATTAATAAGTAATAATTTTTCTGTCACGAATGAAGTGCTTTGTATCTATTGGCAAAAGTCACTCGTAATAAAATCAAAATACATTTTGTTGCTATCTTATAATTTTTATTGATACTAACCAATTTGCTTTACATATCGAACACCGGAGCTAAAAGAGACACATTAAAAATTTAACTAAACTTATCGGAAATATGTTTTTTTAAGTTTTATTTGAACTATGTCATACATGTAATATCAGCTCTTATGGTTGAAAACGAATTAATGTTTTTAATGTTCCTGAAATTTTAGTAATAAACCTTAGTTACTAACAAGTAAAATTAACTTTTGTTGTAAAAATACAGTGCGTCATATTAAACTAAACTCATCGGACATATATTTTTTTAAGTTTCCTTTGAAAGTATGTAGACATGTCATTATAATATCAAATGTTATGGTTGAGAACGAATTAATGTTTTTAATGGTTTCTGAAATTTAAATAATAACCCTTAGTTACTAACAAGTAAAATCAACTTCTATTGGAAAAATATAGTCATATTAAACTAAACTCATCGGAAATATGTTTTTTAAAATTTTATTTGAATTTAAAAATATAAAGAACTTCATTTCTAAAACTCTAACTAGTTACAATAAACTAAAGCCGCCGGAAATATGTTTTTGTAGCATTTTAGCAAAAAAATTACAATAAGAAAAAACTCCAATTTATGAAATTTTCTTACCGAATCTCCCACGCAGCAGAATTAATTTCCGATAATTTTTTTCTCGGTTCCACTCATGTTGACCTTGAAAAAAATTACAGGTAATAATTATTCTGCTGCTAGGTAGATTATAAGTGATAACAATCGCTCGGTGGCCAAAATCTTGTACGTTAAGATTTATACCTAAAATATACTTTTATGAAAATTAAAAGATTTAGAGTTATTTGAAAATTGCGTGAAATTCAATTATTGAGTTTAATATTATAAAATAGTAAAATAGTTAAATTTTTAACTGCGGCAAGGCCAACATGTAAGTGTTTTTAACAAGTAGTTTAATAACATAGAAGATATATACACTGTGTCCGGAAAAAGGAGGTCAATCCGTTAACCATATATTACCTGAGCAAAAATAATATGACTTTTATAATGCCGGATTTTTGGGCCTTTAAGACCCAATCGAAGGTAAAAAATGATATGCTTTGGCGTTTATTACTGACTTTCCTGAGATCTAACTATCAAGTCGATTTACAAGGCAAATATCTACTATTTTCGACCATCTTCTGGGCCTCTTATATTTTCCGACTTTGAAGACGTAATAATAAGTTCGAATCACTTTCTTTTGACCAAACAGTTAATCTCTTTGGCCGTTTCGTCCAAAAAGCCGATTCGGAAGTAAAAAATACTTTATGTATCATAAATTATTATTTTAAGAGCATATTTTTATGTTTTCGGCTTTATCAAAAAATTAAAAACGTTAAATTTTTAATATCCAGTTCGGTACTTAGTTCAGGGATTTTTTAAATCTGAAAATTATAATAATTATATTTACATTTTGGTTATACACAAGGTATTTATTAGGAGTTTTCGGGGCTTGCAGATATACTGTTAGGGGTTGTTTATTGTCACTTAATAATACGTTATTATTAGCTGCTTAACAAACTGTATTTATATCGATTTTTAATACATAATTCTGACATAACATCCTCGTTGGAGAGCAGAAATTTAAGTTTAAAAGACTCAATTAGTATTGTTGAAACTTTTTCCGCTAAATGTAACAACATTCCCGATAAACTAGGTCTAGATCAAGTAAGCAACAAATTGGATCTAACTGTAAAAAAGAATGAAGGATTTAAATACTACTAATAAATAATACTAAAAGCATTTATAAGGCTAATCCATCTAACGAAGTTGCATCTTGGCCTTATATTTTGCTATCTAAGTTGCAGTATTGTCCAATTACCTACATCAGTAGATGTTAAAAGAAACTTCTCTTTGTATAAATATATTTTTAGTAATAGAAGATTCTTTTTAGTTGAAAATTTTGAAAAATATTAAGTAATAAAAGCCTTTTATACAATTTTAGGTTAAAAAATTGTTTACTGTTTTTTTTTTACCACATTTTACTTAAATTCAGAAATATTGCATACCAGTATGCATATTTGGTAAAAAAATGCAAATAACTGCATATTTTAAGGGCAAACAATGCATATATGCGCATATTTTGGCTGAATTTAAGTGCATATAATCCGCCCTTTACTAATAAGTAATAACTATCTGCGAGTTTTCAAAACATTAATCGATAATTCTATAGATAATTTATTATCTGACATAAGTTGCAGCAGCAAATTTCTTTGAACAGATCGTACATTACATCAATATAAAAATTGTGTAGGTACTATATGAAATGGAAGGATCCTATTTGATAAGCAGTTACCCTTACTTGAATCTAAATTTTTTACATCACTGTCGTAATCTTCTAAAGATCTTAACTTTAAATTAATTGATTTTCGTGCTTCTAATTTACCTTCGAAAATTATTGTATATAGAGTAAGTCGGGAGGAATGGGCCAAACTCTAAGGGTATAACCTATGCATCAAAATAATAAGAAAAAACTCAAATGTTGTTATCCAATATTCATTTGTTTTTAAATTACAGCGTTAAATAAAATAATAATATTGTTAAACCAAAATATGCAACATGTTTTAAATAAATCATTGGTTTAGTAAATTTTTAAAATACCGCCATAGATTTCTAAACATTTCCTGCTTCGTTTACGAAGGGCGCGCGTGGCTATTTTAATTGATTCGTGCCTTTCTTTAAGTGCATCATTTCTAATGCGTCTAATTAATGCATCCCTAGTAACTACTTTTACTTTGTATACCTCATTTTTTAACCAATCCCATAAATAATATAAAGATTCCTTTAAACATCACAATTCAAATGTATTATCAACATGTCGGAGCGCCTGCCCATTTCGATCGTCGGGTCAAGCAATATTTGGACCATAAGCTTCCAGAGGTTTGGATTGGTCGCGGTGGTCCTATTAGTTAGCCTCCCAGATCGCCAGACCTCACACCGTTGGACTATAATTTATGGGGTTGGTTAAAAAGTTAGGTATACAAATTAAAAGTAGATACTAGGGATGCATTAATTAGACGCATTAGAAATGCTGCACTCAATATTAAAGAAAGGCACGAATCAATTAAAAGAGCCACGCGCATCCTTCGTAAACGAAGCAAGAAATGTTTGGAAATCTATGGCGGAATTTTTGAAAATTGACTAAACCAATGATTTATTTAAAACAATGTTAATGTTGCATATTTTGGTTTAACAATATTATTATTTTATTTAACGCTGTAATTTGAAAACAAATGAATATTGGATAACAACATTTGAGTTTTTTCTTATTATTTTGATGCATAGATTACACCCTTAGAGTTTGGCCCATTCCTCCCGACTTACCATGTATAAGACACAAATAAAACAGTACAATTTGGAAAAATATTAAATTTTAACTTTTTTTTTCTAACTTTCAGGAGGTAGAGGGCAAATACCCTTCATAGACCCCATCAAATTCCGGCGCCCATGCTGTTGCACGTTACTTTGGTCCTCGACCAAATAACCTTTTTTACGATTCAGAATATCACAATAGACCTTAAAAGTCTTTTACGCGTACCTTTTTACAAACCGTTTTTATATGGAAATTGAAAATATAGCCGGTTGATAGATGGTAAATATATACGCCTCATTGAAACGTGCAGATTTAGATTTAGAAAGCTGAAAAATTGCTTGGAAACCAGAAAATAGCAAGGAATAGCATAGAATATTTTCATTCCTTGCTATTTTCTGGTTTCCAAGCAATTTTTCAGCTTTCTAAATCTAAATCTGCACGTTTCAATGAGGCGTATATATTTACCATCTATCAACCGGCTATATTTTCAATTTCCATATAAAAACGGTTAATATTCTATGCTGAGGACTAAAGTAAATTAGATTATTGGACCCTCAAGCATGAAACTGTCACTTTGCCCTATTGGTACATGGCACATACTTAGTGGCAATCCAATAATAAAATGGCAGAGAATAGTTAACAATATTTGTCACGGAAAGAAAACTATCGTAGTATCCAGTGGCGTTCTTTTACTTAATTTAAATTTTACCGCCATACTACCTACCTGTCATTCAATTCATCTCTCATTCACTTTTTTCCCCACACGTGGACGTGAGCAACCTTTTTGGCCTTTAACTTTAAAAATGTGCAACTTATCAATTAATTTTATTGGTTATAAATTAACCGCTTACGGGGGGGTTACTGAGCTTTAATTCTCAGTACCCCAAAAAAAAACACTTTTTGGAATGTAATTTCGTAGTACAGTGACGGAAATAAATTTCGTACACTGAGGTTAAGATTTTATGATATTTTTGAATATTTTGGTAAACTGAGCTTTTTACAATTATCTCACTACAAAGCCTCAGAACTAAATGCGACAATAGAGGATCATTGAATAGAAGGGCTGGAAGTGGCAGAAGAAAAATTTCAAATGAAAATTAAGTTAATAATATACAATACATGACTTCGAATTAAATATAAAACAGATTTTAATATTATTGGTCGTTACTTGGCGAAAATCCATAATAATATTGTTTTATTACTGTAAGTAAAACAATATTATAAAACAGATTATTCAAATATTAAAAAAAAAAACATTGGTTTAATATTTTAAAGCGGCACCATTTTTTCCCCTAATAAGTTTAAACGTCTGGGCATTGATGCCACCAGCATTTGAGCGTGATGAAGATTGTAGGTATTCCAGGTTTCTTCAATTTTATTCCACAACTCATCACTGTTTTGAGGATGAAAATCATTGTTCTTGGTAATTTCTTTCACGATATAACACCAAACGTTTTCGATTGGATTGATATCAGGGCTTCTTGAGGGCCAAGGTAATAATGAAATGTTATTTTCCCGTATCCAGTCCGAAACTCTCCTTGCTGTATGGACGGGGCAGTTGTCATGCTGGTATATTAAATTTTCTTGTTGACATATATTGTTTACCGATGGCAACATAACATTTTGAAGAATGTGTATATAAGCTTGAGTATTAAATCCTCCTCGAATTCGGTGGCATATTCCTAGCCCTCTGCAAGTCATATACCCCCATACATTAACTGAAAATCTTCCACTTGTTTTAACATGTTGGGTATATTTTTTTTCGTACCGTGTATTTGGCGGCCTATACACTTTTAACTGCCCGTTATAATCTGTCAGATCATTATCTTGATTTTCGTTTGAAATTTTTTTTTTGCGACTTCCAGCCCTTCTTTCCAATGATCCTGTATTTTCCCATTTAGTTTTGAGGCTTTGTATAGTGCTTCTTGGTTTCCCAAATTGCTCAGCTATTCTTTGTAGAGAAACACCGTCTTATTATTCTAGCCTTCTCAAGTTCATTCATGTTCACAAAATTTGTTAAAATGAAATCATATAATAGTTGATGCGGTAACGCATGTAAAAGTGGACTGTATTTCAAAATGTGTTAGTTTTAAGAGAAAACAAGAGAATACGCACAAAATAAACGTGTTGAGACTCTTACCTTGGACTGAGAAGCCGTGGCGGCATAGAGGGCCCTCTTACTTCTTTTTGTGGTTCTCTTAATTTATGTGCACTAACACTATTGTATGGTTAAAACTCGAAGAAAATGTTCAATTAACGCATTTTACAATAAAAAACGGATCGGCGAAGCAACCTTAGTACCGAGTTGCCCTTCTTGCGATTCTGACCTTGTCTCTAGTGACTCGACGTCTCACTTCGCATCAGCGACTCTGCGCTCCTCCTAGAGTCCAAAACGAGAACTTGTGCGTTCGCGACAAAAGTTATAAATTGATTTATTAAAAAATAAAAACTAATTAGTTAAAAAAGGAAAAAACGTTACCATACCAATATTAGCCCAAATTAAAATTAACTAATTTAGTTTAAGAACAATTATACAAACCATAAAAGAAAAGACTTTTCTTAACAAACCGCCCACCAAAACGAATGTTTTAGACGTACAGGTAAAAACCCGAAAGCACAAATAAAACATATTACAAAAAAGAAAAAAAAATATATATATAAATTGAATAAGATTAATTGCCTGGTAGAGGGCATATCCTTACTACCGGTCGCTGAAAAGATCCGCGCGCAGTTTTTAGGGTTACGACGCGTACCACTCCATCCTTTCCTGGATGTAAGTCTGTGACTCGACCAAGCTCCCAATAAAGTGGAGGTTTTTGGTCGTGCTTTATTAAAACCAAAACACCCTTGGCAATCTCTGGCGCATGATGAACCCACTTGTGTCGTTCTTGTAGCGAATGAATATATTCATTGGACCAACGTTTCCAGAAATCGCTCTGTAAGCGCTGAATTAATTGCCAACGGCTTAGACGGCTGATTTTTAAATCAGATAAGTCAGGTTCGGGTATACTACTATTTAAAGGTTCAAGGGTAAGAAAATGACCTGGTGTTAAGGGTTGCAAATCATTAGGATCGGCGCTAATTGGGCTAAGAGGCCGTGAATTAAGTAAAGATTCGATTTGCGTTAAAAGAGTGTAAAACTCTTCATAAGTTAAATTTTGGGTACCAATAACCCGGTAAAGGTGAGTTTTCATTGATTTAACGCCTGCTTCGGCAAGGCCGTTAAAATGTGGGGTACTAGGCGGATTGAAATTCCATTGGATTAGGAGTTCTTGAGCTGCAATTTGCGCGTACTCTAGAATTATATTTGATGCGCCCTTGAAATTGGTGCCTTGATCACTTGAAATATGTATGCATCTGCCACGACGGGCGACAAAACGTCTAAAGGCAGCCAAAAAGGCTTCAGATGTTAAATCTGAAGTTGCTTCCAAATGCACAGCTTTGGTCGCAGTGCAGACAAAGACACAAGCATAACCTTTAAATACCTTGGCACCTCGATGTCTGGACATTAATAAAGAAAATGGGCCAGCAAAATCTATACATACTGAAGAAAAAGGCTTGAGTTGAGATATACGGAGCTTTGGAAGGTCTCCCATATAAGGGTTATAAGATTTAGGTTTGCAGCGAAAACACTGAATACAATTAGAAAGACATTTATAAATCGCACTTCGAGGAGATAAAATCCAGAATTGCTGGAGTATTAAATAATGTAGGGTCTTTAAACCTGGATGAAAGTTCGTTTTATGAACCCATTCTATTACTAGTTCTGTTAATCTATGAGATTTAGGCAAGAGAATGGGGTGTTTAATGTCATAATTAAAATTGGAGTTTTTTAACCTACCGCCCACCCTAAGCATACCATCTGAATCAACAAAAGGAGCAAGTTTTCGGAATGGTTTCGGTAGTAAACTGTTATTTTTAATTTTGTCAAAAATATCAGAAAAGCATGTAGTCTGCACATTTTTAATAATAAGACAAAATGCCTTGTCAATTTCAAACGGTGTCAATTGATTTAACTGATTTTGTGAAACAGATCTGTCTTGGAAACGTGAGTTTGTAATAAATCGAGTAATATAAGCAACAATTCGCTTAATTTTTAAAAGTGAAGAAAATTTGGTTAATAATTCGTCAATCAAATCATCTTTAATTGAAACCGTAAGCAGCGTTTGCTTTTCCTCCTGAGAAACCTCAGGAATTTTACTGGAATCAAAGGTGGGTTGTGTATGCCACAAGTCGCGCCTTTGTGAAAGAAACTTGGGACCTGACCACCATATATCTTGTAGAAGTAGTTGTGAAGGCAGTAGGCCGCGTGAAGCACAGTCGGCTGGATTTTCCTGAGAGGGAACATAGTGCCAAGATGACATTTGAATGATATCTTGGATGTGGCTTACTCTGTTGGCAATAAACGTCTTCCATTTATGCGGAGAAGAGGATAGCCAAGCTAAGGTAACCATAGAGTCTGACCAAGCATATATATCATTAAAAATAATGAGTTCTGAATAACTCTTCTTTACAAAAGAAATCAAATCGGCAAGCAGAACAGCTGCGCAAAGCTCTAAACGAGGTATTGAAACTGTTTTCAGAGGGGCAACTTTACATTTTGCGCTAACTAAGTATGTCAGAATATTACCAGAACTTTGTTCTATACGAAAATATATAACACTAGAAAATCCTACTTGAGATGCATCGCAAAATCCGTGGAGCTCTATGCGAGAAATTTGATTAGAGACGACTAGGCGAGGTATTTTAATTTGAGTAAGTAGGGGTAGTTCAGATTTAAAAACATGCCACGCCTCAAGAATATCATTAGATGGAGTTTCGTCCCAGGCAACATTGGATGACCAAAGACATTGAAGAATATATTTTGCCCGTAACAGGACTGGAGAAATAAAACCAACAGGATCAAATATCCTACTTATTTCTGAGAGAATATTTCGTTTAGTACAAGACCGTTCGATTGGACAGAAATAATACGAGAATATGTCATTACTTGGATCCCATTTTAGTCCAAGTACCTTTATGAAAGATGGTTCTTCTTTGTCGAAGCTACAAGATAGTTGAATATCCGAAGAAGGAATATTTTGTAATAGTACAGGATGGTTACTTGCCCACTTTCTAAGCTCAAAACCACCAGCTTTCATTATGCTAATAAGTTCGGATTGAAGCGCTAAAGTGGAGTCCAAGTCTGACCCGCCAGTGACAACATCGTCTACATATATGTCGCGTCTTATGACTTGGGCCGCGCGAGGAAATGACATTTCCTCCTTATTAGCTAGTTCTTGTAAGGTCCTTATGGCCAAAAAAGGGGATGATGAAATGCCATAGGTGACAGTAAGTAAATGATATTCATCTAAAGGATCATTAGGTGAAAAACGCCACAATATTCTCTGATAATCTTGAAACTGTGGCAGAATACGAATTTGACGATACATTTGTTTTATATCACAAATGAAAACATATGGAAAGAAGCGAAAAGTCAAGAGAATTGATGAAATGTCTCGTTGGAGCTTGGGCCCAACAAGAAGCGAGTCATTTAAAGAACTACCTCGAGTGCCGCGCGCAGACGCGTCAAATACCACTCGAAGTTTAGAACCGGAAATTTCATTTTTGAGTATACTGTGATGAGGAATATAAAAGGCAGTAGTAGATTTGTAATCTGACCTTGGAACTAAGGACATATGGTGACTATCTAAATAGTCTTGCATAAAATCTGAGTATTTATTAGACAAATCAGGATTTTTTAATAAACGAGTTTCAAGCAAACAAAATCGACGATAAGCTTGAGCATATGTGTCACCAAAACAAGGTTTCACATTTTTGAAAGGTAGAGGCACTAAAAAACGACCAGTGGGGTCTCTTGTAGTAAGGGAATTAAAAATTTCCTCACATTTCTTCTCCTCAGGAGATAAAAAAGAAGGTTTAGAAATTTCTTCAACATTCCAGAATTTCTGGAGTGTGAAGTCAAGTTGATTTTCAACAGATGCATGGCAACTTACTAGCGAACAAAATGGATCAGATACAGATGGCTCAATAATTGTTTTGCCTTGAAGAATATAACCAAAAACTGTCTCTAAAGCCACGGGTTGACCCGGTTTTCCGAAAATACGTCCAGAGCCCAAAAATAGTGGGACAAGTTCTGCCCCAAAAAGAATATCAATGGGTCCAGGAATGTTAAAATTACAATCTGCTAATTTTAAATGCTTAATGTGCGACCAATCAGTAAAATTAATTTTTACTTTAGGCTGATCCGAACATATTTTTGGTAAAATAATAGCATCGAATGAAAATAAAGATTCAGATTGATGTCCGGGTTTAATATGGCATTGAGTTATACCATTACTAGGACAAGCGGACATACCATTTATTCCTTCAATCGGACTATAATGTTTTTGACGACTTAGGCCAAGTCGATTGACACATTTTTCAGAGATAAAGTTTGCCATACTGGCAGTGTCAAAGAGAGCCCGAATTTTTTGAAAATTACCGCGAATATCTTTAATTTCTATTTCCGCTGTAGAAAGAAGAACAGTGCTTTGTCGAACTGCTAAGGTACTAGTCATGACACTAGTAAGGGTAGTATCTGATCGTTGGTTTTCCAACAGAGGGCGTGTCTGGGCTGTAGAGGTTGAAGCCACAGCACTTAAAGGATTATTTGAAGAAGCATTATCAGTTTTTTCAAAATGCAATAAAGTATGATGTGGAGCCATGCATATTCGGCACCGGAAAGTAGATCCGCATTTTCGAAGCGGGTGAGGTGAAATTAAACAATTAACACAAAGGTTGTGTTGCTTAACGAAAGAATATCTTTCACTTGGGGTTTTTGATATAAATGAAGGGCATCGATATAAGGCATGAGACGATGGACAAGAAGGACATTTTGACGCATTAATAGGGGTTGTAGTATTTAAAAGAGTTGTTTGTCTTCGGTTCTTAAAGTTTGAATTATTAACACCAGAATTAAAATGAGAAGGGTTTATTCTTGGCTGTTTGTTTTGATTAATGTTAATGTTTGTATTATATGCATTAGTATTACATGAATTAAATTGAACTGACTCTAAAGCCTTGCAATTATTTTCTAAAAAGGTTTTTAATTGTAAATATGACGGTATCTCGGTTAAACTGTGCTCAACTTCGAAATCAGTTCGTGTTTTTGAATCAATTTTTTGAAGTAACATATTAAATAATAAGAAATCCCACTGATCTACAGGAAAATTTAAGGCTCTTAGGGCAGCTAAATTTTCAGAAAAAATGTTTAGAATATGTCTAAGTTCTTTAGCAGACGATTTTTGCATATAAGGCGCTGAGATAAGCTCATTATAATAATGAGTTGCCAGAAGTCTTTTATTTTGATATCTTTTTTCTAACAGTTCATAAGCAATAACATAATTATTTTCAGTAAGCGGAATTCCTTTTACTAGTGCTAGGGGTTCCTTATCTAAGGAAGTAATGAGATATTGAAATTTTTCTACCTGAGATAAATCATTATTAAAATGAATTAAACTATTATATAAATCATAAAAACTGGGCCATAAAGCAAAATTGCCGTCAAATTTTGGCAAACTTATTATAGGCAACTTTGTCCCTGGCTTATGAGAGACTGATGAAGCAATAGAATTATTTAATACTGACTGATTTGGATCATTAATAGAAACCTCATGTTTGATTGCCTTTGAACCGTAGTAATATTTATCTGCAGCGATGCGTACTGCATCATGTGTTTTAAAATCATCTTCAGAAATTAAAGAAATAATTTGATTATGTGATGTCTGAAATTCCTCATAAAATCTATCCATACCTTCAATTCTAGCCAAAAATGTAGGTTTTACTGAGCTGTCAGAAGCGATTTGAAGTCCCAATTCATAGGTTTCTTTCAGACGGTTATACGCTGTCGTGCGTTTTAAAGTTTGTTTTGTAATTTTTTCTACACTTGCCATGGTGTCACAGTTTTAATAATAACACAACCAAACGAAAAAAAAATAGTACTTTAGACCGAAATAATAATCACTGTATTGAAAGAACCCCGGAAAACTGGTTAAATTTTAACATTTGTTTAACACCCGAAAATGCAACAATAAAAACTGGTTTGTTTATTTTAAAAATTGATCGAGCGCCTGTAATTTTTAAAAATCAATACTTTTGGTACGACCAAATGCACGTCTAAAACTCGCGCATTAGTTTAAAGCGATAAATACCTGCGCGACTTTATCCACGGTATTAAGCATAAAAATGTTAAAGCAAAAAATTTTAAAAATGGCTATTAGGAAGCGAAATGAATAAAATATTTTAAATATTTTAAGAAATGATTTTTTGAAGCTGATTTATATCCGGCGAAGAGGGGCCAAAAATGATGCGGTAACGCATGTAAAAGTGGACTGTATTTCAAAATGTGTTAGTTTTAAGAGAAAACAAGAGAATACGCACAAAATAAACGTGTTGAGACTCTTACCTTGGACTGAGAAGCCGTGGCGGCATAGAGGGCCCTCTTACTTCTTTTTGTGGTTCTCTTAATTTATGTGCACTAACACTATTGTATGGTTAAAACTCGAAGAAAATGTTCAATTAACGCATTTTACAATAAAAAACGGATCGGCGAAGCAACCTTAGTACCGAGTTGCCCTTCTTGCGATTCTGACCTTGTCTCTAGTGACTCGACGTCTCACTTCGCATCAGCGACTCTGCGCTCCTCCTAGAGTCCAAAACGAGAACTTGTGCGTTCGCGACAAAAGTTATAAATTGATTTATTAAAAAATAAAAACTAATTAGTTAAAAAAGGAAAAAACGTTACCATACCAATATTAGCCCAAATTAAAATTAACTAATTTAGTTTAAGAACAATTATACAAACCATAAAAGAAAAGACTTTTCTTAACAATAGTCAAATCCTATGACACCGATAACAATTTGTCAAAAAGTGAAGTGCATTTCCAGGTGATTCAGGTATACAAAAGCAGACATCACATCAGGAAAAAATAAGGGCACAAAATGTTATTTCCGTCACTGTACTTACTTCTTACTCAAAAAATATTTCAAAAACTTTTTTACTCATTCCAGTGGCGTGCGATAGAATATTGACGTGGGGAAGCGCTCCAGATAATAATACTTTTGTGCGGATATTAGTATAGATTTTTGTTTGTTTAGGTCAGCAAAAACCTCTGGAGTTTCATGTATTTTTTCACTCGCATTAAAACCTACACAGGGACAACAAAATAGTTTCACCACTGGGTGACATCCAGTTATAGTCACATATAATCTCCCTAGCAGCAGAATTATCGGAAATTAATTCTGCTACGTGAGAGATTCGGTAAGAAAATTTCATAAATTGGAGTTTTTTCTCATTGTAATTTTTTTGTTATATTGCTACAAAAACATATTTCCGGCGGCTTTAGTTAATTGTAACTAATTAAAATTTTAGAAATGAAGTTAATTTTAGCAGTTATTAACTCATTTTTATTACTAAAATGTGAGAAACATTAAATAACCAATTTGTTATCTGAAATCCAATGTCTTTATAGTTTTAAATTCAAATATAACTTTAAAAAACATATTTTCGATGAGTTTAGTTTAACATCACGCACTGTATTTTTACAATAGAAGTTGATTTTACTTGTTAGTAACTAAGGTTTATTACTAAAATTTCAGGAACATTAAAAACATTAATTCGTTTTTAACCATAACATCTGATATTACATGTCTACATAGTTTCAAATGAAACTTAAAAAAAACACATTTTCGATGAGTTTACTTAAATATGACGCACTATTTTTTTACAATAGAAATTAATTTTACTTGTTAGTAACTAAGGTTTATTGGTAACATTTTAGGAACATTAAAAACATTAAAAACATTAATTCGTTTTCAACCATAACATCTGATATTACATGTCTACATAGTTTCAAATGAAACTTAAAAAAACACATTTCCGATGAGTTTAGTTAAGTATGACGCACTATATTTTTACAATAGAAGTTGATTTTACTTGTTAGTAACTAAGGTTTATTGGTAAAATTTCAGGAACATTAAAAACATTAATTCGTTTGCAACCATAACATCTGATATTACATGTCTACATAGTTTCAAATGAAACTTAAAAAAACACATTTCCGATGAGTTAAGTTAAATATGACGCACTATATTTTTACAATAGAAGTTGATTTTACTTGTTTGTAACTAAGGTTTATTGGTAAAATTTTAGGAACATTAAAAACATTAATTCGTTTTCAACCATAACATCTGATATTACATGTCTACATAGTTTCAAATGAAACTTAAAAAAACACATTTCCGATGAGTTTACTTAAATATGACGCACTATATTTTTACAAAAGAAATTGATTTTACTTGTTAGTAACTAAGGTTTATTGGTAAAATTTCAGGAACATTAAAAACATTAATTCGTTTTCAACCATAACATCTGATATTACATGTCTACATAGTTTCAAATGAAACTTAAAAAAACATATTTCCGATGAGTTTACTTAAATATGACGCACTATTTTTTTACAATAGAAATTGATTTTACTTGTTAGTAACTAAGGTTTATTGGTAACATTTCAGGAACATTAAAAACATTAAAAACATTAATTCGTTTTCAACCATAACATCTGATATTACATGTCTACATAGTTTCAAATGAAACTTAAAAAAACACATTTCCGATGAGTTTAGTTAAGTATGACGCACTATATTTTTACAATAGAAGTTGAGTTTACTTGTTAGTAACTAAGGTTTATTGGTAAAATTTCAGGAACATTAAAAACATTAATTCGTTTGCAACCATAACATCTGATATTACATGTCTACATAGTTTCAAATGAAACTTAAAAAAACACATTTCCGATGAGTTAAGTTAAATATGACGCACTATATTTTAACAATAGAAGTTGATTTTACTTGTTAGTAACTAAGGTTTATTGGTAAAATTTCAGGAACATTAAAAACATTAATTCGTTTTCAACCATAACATCTGAAATTACATGTCTACACAGTTTCAAGTGAATGTTAAAAAAACATATTTCCGATGAGTTTAGTTAAATTTTTGATGTGCCTCTTTTAGCCCCGGTGTTCGATATGTAAAGCAAATTGGTTAGTATTAATAAAAATTATAAGTTAGTAACAAAATGTACTTTTATTTTATTCTGAGTGACTTTTGCCAATATATATAAAGAACTTCATTTTTGACAGAAAATCACTTATTAATTTCATAAAGTTAATAGGAACTAACAAAATTATCGCGATAATCTCCCGTTGCTATAAGCGACGTAAACAAAAAGAAGCCTTCTAATTGGTTGAAAATAAGTGTATATAATTTTCATAACAATTTGTTTTTTCGTCTCCCTTTTATCCCTGAGTCACCAGGAACCCACAGCAGTTCGACCTTCGACGTTGTCAAATTTTATAACGTTTTTTTTTGAAGTTATTGTCACATGTTAAAAAGTAGTTCCTAAAAGGTGAATAAGAACAAGTTATCAAAACCTTTTTTTACATTTTTTAATAGTTGTTTATTTGTATAAAATATTTTTATACAGTGTGACCAGTAAAGTCCGCATCATATGGGATTTGTTTTTATTAATAGCTTTATTCGAAATTTGACTTTGGCATCAAGCTTCGATCGAGATGAAAATTAAGCAAAAAATAGTAGTCACGTGATTCGCATTATCTGTCAAATTTTAATGTTTCAAAAAATAATTCAAAAGTGGGGTGGGGTTATTTCTAAAAATATCGAAAAAAGTTATTAGAAAAAGTTTTTTTAAATGCAGTTTCTAGCCCACATGCAAAATTTTAGCTGCATAAGATAATATTGATTTTTTTACCCACCACTAAAATTTATTTTCCACTTAATGAACACTTTACTGATGACACTGTGTTCTTTTTTGTCTTAATATTAAGATGTATTACTTTCAGACCCAAACTACTTTTTTAAAAATACTTATTTTATGAAGTAACCTTACACAGGGTCAAAAACAAATAAACTAATAAACATTGCATCACATGCGACCAAATTTTAATAGCCCAATTTTAATTTTGTAGAAAAACACACATTTAATATGGCGCTACTTTAAAGAAAATGTATCTGAAATAAAGCATTGTCAAAACTAAGAAGTTTTATGTAGGTTGCGTTGAGACTTATTTTACAAAATATGGGTAAAAATCAAAATTATCTTGTGCAGCTCAAATTTTGCATAGGGGCTGAAAACTGCATTTAAAAAAACTTTTTCTAATAACTTTTTTCGATTTTAGAAATAACCCTACTTTTGAATTATTTTTTGGAAAAAATTAAAATTTGGCAGATAATGCGAATCACGTAACTACTATTTTTTTGCTTAATTTTCATCTCGATCGAAGCAGAATTTGATGCCAAAGTCAAATTTCGAATAAAGGTATTAATAAAAAAAATCTCATATGATGCGGAGTTTACTGATGTAGTTTTAAGATTTGTAAGGAGTAATTAATTCTTTATGGCAAATAAATTGGATGAAATAACGAAAAGACAGAAATTATTTTATGCATGAATACACAACGCAACAAAGTTACCAGCGTTTCAATGTTTCTGTTAATAGAGATTCAACAGGTGAATTTCAATTAAATTTGTGTGAACATTGTATACTGCTAAAGTTTAAATTTTATTGTCGATTTATATTTAAAGGATGGATAATTTAAATGCCAAAATTTCTAGTAATAATTTGTTTTGCATTTGAAAAGGAACAATGGGATTTTAAAAAAATTGAATAGGCTTTAGAGCAAACCATTTTTCAGATTATTTCTAATACTAGTTGAGAAAAAGCTGGAAGTTTTTAGTAGTAATCGCTTATATATAGTTTCAACTGTTTTTGTTCTAGTGTAAGTATTTAATAATTATTTATTTACAACCATACATGTAATGTTGACATTACAACATTTTTAAAAGTTTGGAAGTGTCACATTACCTACGTCTACTTCCCTCTTCCACTTCCCTCACCCATTTCCGTCACTCATTTCTACTGCAACCAGTACATGTTTGAATGACGCAACCAGAATATTTTTGTTTGGCGTCAAAACAATTAATGTCATATTTTGACATTTTAAAAAAAATCAAATATTATTATCTAATTTTCAATTAACTTGTTGTAAATAAAATAGTATACAAACCTCTGAGGAAAGTTTTCATTGCTGTCACGAGATTAAAGTTAACCTCGACGCTTCGCGTCTCGCATAACTAACTAATCTCTCGACAGTAATAAAACACTTTCCTCTTCGGTATGTAATATACTAATACAAACCTTAGAGGAAAGTGTTTCATTACTGTCACGACTCTCGACAGTAATGAAACACTTTCCTCTTCGGTATGTAATATACTATTTCTTTACTTTCCTAAAAACTTATACAAGCTTATATCCTATAAATTTTATCATATTATTTCAGTTTTTAAAAAAGCAAGCACTAAATTTTACAACTACTACTTTAAGCTAAGTCGAATTTAACAGAATTAATCGAATTTTATTCTACACATGGTGTCCCATCACTAAGGAGACAACAACAGAAAATAAAGTCAAATTAAACTAAGAACTCTCACCTGTCATTAATGGCACCCTGTTGAAGTCTGGTATATTTTAAGTTAAATGGTTGGCTACAGAAACAGGACAGGACTAAGTTATTTCATCTTCGCCTTCGCCATCAGTTAAATTTTGTAAGGGAGTCTTAATATTTTGTAAAGATATAGCGCAGATACTAATTTTATTATTTATAAAATAAAATTTTGACAGACCCGTACCTACCAAAATTAGTATGTGAAAAAATTATAAAACTAAAAAATACATTTTTTGCGAGGTGTAAGCTTTGTGGTGCACGTCTAATTAAAACACCATATTGGGAACCCTTTTGGTATTGTTTTTTTTGTGGGAATTTTATATGCATGGTGCTCCAAGGAAAAGTTAACACCTCGATTTTCCTGCTTTAAAATGAAAATGTGGAAAATCGCTCGGACCTGTCGATCTTTATTTCGAGGGGGACATCTTTTGCGTATATTGTCCATCTTGTTACTTCAAGCCCCTAGAAGGGAGAAGATCTAAATCTTAAATGGATACCACTATTTTATATAATTTTTTTGGATTCTGCATAAAATTCTGAACATTTTTTAATAAAAGCATTATTAGTCCATACTTAACAGTTTCCAAGATATTGACTCTTGAAAAATAACATTTCCGATCTTTGACAGCGTCTAGCTTTCTAACTGTACGTCTTAGAGCAAAACGGCTTACATGTCCCTATCTTCGATTTTTATTATCTTTCCAATAGTGTCAACTTTCGGCGAACAAACCGGATGTAAGAAATATAGTACTTCCGGTTTAACCCCTCGAAGTAAAAACGACGGGTCCGAGCGATTTTAAACATTTTCATTTTAAAGCAGGAAAATCGAGGTGTTAAGTTTTCGTTGGACCACCCTGTATATGGATAAATATCCCGTAACTAAGGGAGCTATACAGCAACGGGAAATGGTGGACTTATAAATATGTCATTTAATTTCATTTCTTATACGGTTAAAGAGATACAGAGTGATTAAATATTTACTTTTTAAAATTGGCGATGATTTGATGTTCAGCAGATATGAATCGAATTGGGTGTGGTTATGTTTGCGAGGGCAAGAAGGAGGACTCCATAATGCGTTTTAAGATACCTCCTAGAGAACGCCAGCTACACAATATGGGTTTGATAAATTCTCGCATATAGTTTTTGTCTCTCAGATTTCTGACCGCTTTACCTCAAATTATGAAAAAGGAATCTTTTATACGTAAAAAAATTTCACTTTATTAATCTTCGATATTACAATTAGCTTTTGAGATAATTGCGTTTAAATGCTAGATGGCAAGAAACACTTAAATAAACACCTTTATTAATGAAATATATTTATTGAAAACTAAACGTGCGTTTAAATGACATTTTTTCAAGTCTACTATCTCCTGTTGCTGTATTTGCCTATTAGTTATGAGACATCCTGTATATTACGATAAGTAAATCGTTTAACTAGACACTTTATTGATTTGATAATAGATGAGTTAACCAAAATAGTGTTTGTACTGACTATAAAACTTATAGTGTTTTCTATTATCTTGCCCTCAGATCGCTCCGAGAGCGATCTATGACGTCAACGATCTGCCCCAGAGCACTCTGAATTCGGCCAAGAGTGACCGCCCCGAGATCAAAATGGAACACGCGCCAAGTTACATTTTCAACATAACCTCAATGTTGTGTTTTACGCACAAAATATAATTTTCAGAAGAATCTGAAGAGCTCAGAAATACTTGTAGCAGCCGACGTTTTCTATTTCTAATCATTCTTACCCGAACAAAGTACAAACCACAAAAGTACAAACAGTAAACAGTAGGGTTATGTGGCCTTTCTTGTTTACCTCTCGCTTGCTCCGAGAAATTTCACAAACTGAGAGCGCTCGCGGAGCACCCCGTTTCAGATAATAGAACAGGTACTCCGAGAGCGAGCAGTAAATGGAACACGCAAATCTCTTCTCAACTTCAGATTGCTCTGAGAGCAATAATAGAAAACACTATTAAATAATAAACACCAAGAAAATCTGTCTCTGAACTATATAAAATTCAAAAGTAAAATGTTTAAAACACACACTACACAAAAAGCAGCCACAGAAACACTTAAAAAACACCAAAGTCGGAAGAAAATAATTTGACACAACCTGAGGCGTGTGCTTGCTACGGCCCACTGCTGATCTGGAAACTTTAACGACGAAACCAGATCAGCTGTTAATGTCAAATGTCGTTGTCTTCTGTCGAACCGCTTTGTTTTAAGAAAAAGTTAACTCTAGTTGACTTGAAAATAGCTTAATTGCTCGATATGATGATATAATAAAATTTCCAATAAATTATGTTTTGTTAGTTTATTTAAATGCTTTTTGCTACAAAAGACAGATAAAACATATTATACAAAATAATAATTACTAAATCATGCATGCCATGGAGAAATGCCCATTTAAAAACGTTCAATTATTTTTGTATATAATAGAAAAAGTTAACAAATTTTTCTTTGCCATATTATTATATTATTTTATAAACATGCATATCGTTATTGTTTTGATTTCTGTTTTCAATATAATTATTAATATTCATATATCAAGATGGCCGCGAACGCGTCTCTTGCAGCCCCTTTGTGTAAAATTATTCATTTGCCTTAAATATTTATTTGAGTGAAATAAATACAATTTAAAGCAAATAAATATTTATTTGCTTTAAATAAATAAATATTTCGGGGAAACAATTATTTATTTATAACTATTTTTGATTGTTTGTGATAAATTTAATTTATTTCCCTCAAACAAGATGTTATGTTACAGGAACATTTAGTTATTGCAGTAAATATGGATGTTTAAGGAGAATAAGGCTCTCGTAGGCGCAGACCGAGTTTAATAACTGTCATGTTAATTACAGTTTTGTTTTCTTTTCTTATATAGTTATGTTATTTTTCGTAACAATAAACAGAACATATATAAAAACTGTGGTATGATTTATTTCTTTTTGCAGCTCCTCTTCTAAATAGTTTGGGAGATTATACCCTATTTTAATTATTTAATTTAAATACCTTATTGTTTATTACAAATATAGTTTTTACCAAAAAATATTTAATAATAATTATATTATATATTATTATGTTCAATAGTAAATAATTATTTATTTATAGGAAACAATAAGTTATTTAAATTAAATGCCAAAAAGCACACATCCTAATTTCGAAATTATTTGAACAGAATAAATATTTATTTAATAGAAATAAATATAAAGTATAATAAACAATTCGTGATTTGGAATAAATAAATGTGTTGCCGATTTAAATAAATTATTATTTGGACAGAATAAATATGTATTTAATAGAAATAAATATAAAGGATAATAAACAATTCGTGATTTGGATTAAATAAATGTGTTGCCGATTTAAATAAATGATTATTGAATATTTATTTGAATATCATATATTTCCCTCTCAAAAGTCAAATAATTTTGGACAAAATTTCAAATAATTATTTGTTCAGGCCATAGGGAACAAATATTTGTTTTGGCGAACTCCATTTTTGTTTAGATCAAATAAATTCTTTTTTCAGTGTACCTATATTAGGATTTAATCGCAAATATCTCAAAAACGCATTGAAATATCAAGATTAATGATATAACTTTTTTACGTATAAGAGGCTCGTTTTTGCTAATTTGACGTGGAATGGTCAAAAGTGTGAGAGATAAAAATTAATGCAAGAATTATTTAAAAAACTCATATGGTGTAACCAGTATCTTAAGAGTCATTATGAAATTGTCTTTCTTGCTCTCAAAAACATAACTACACCAAATTTGATTCATACCCGCTTTACTATTTTCAAATCATCGAAAATATACATTATACCCTTAAAAATATTATTTTAAATATAGAACTATGTTGTAAATCAAACAGACCTGGCAAGAATAGAAATAGACAGACCTTTGCTTATTTACCAACATTTTTCCGAACACACGGATTTATATGTTGCACTGCATATTATATCAAGGAAGCCTTATATTTTATTTAAATAGATTTCTGTAATATTTAAGATACAAAGCGGGAACTATTTTGCGGAAAAGCAGGTTACAATTCTTTTACATTGAACAGGATAAATATTTTTATCTTGCAAATATGTCATACATGTTTATGACTAGATATTTACTAAACAATTATAACATACAGGGTGTCTCACGGTCGATGGTACCTTAGACGTTTTTGACGAACCAGTAAAGGAATCGTTCTGAAAATTTGGTCGCGTACATTAACGGACATGCTCTACCAACCTAAAATATGTTTAACAATACAGTGTTGCCGCTTCCGCACAAAAATAATACAGTGCGACCTCGATAATTCGAACCTTCAGTAAACCGGATTCTTCGGTAATTCGGCCAAGACTTATATAATTCGGACCTTCAGTAAACCGGATTCTTCGGTAATTCGGCCAAGACTTATATATGTCGTAGGCTGATAGTGAAATCCGTCATTTCATGAAAAGCCTAGTCACTTCATGAAGCGTCGGCAGATTGTGTAAAAACATGAAATTACACGATCTGCCGCGTCACTTCATGAAGAGACCTTGACGTTTCGGCGTATTATGTATAACACAATCTGTCTAATTTTAAATATCGTCACTTCATAAAATGCCAGAAAAACAAGGCATATTGTGTAATTCCGTCTAAAACAGTGGTTCTTAACCTTTTAGTGATGAGGGACCATTTGAGTAAATTTTTGTCTTGTTATGGACCACAAACGGTCTGGCGGTAATACAAGTTATTCCAACATCACATAGAAATGTCTTGATGGTTATTTTTAATTATTAAAAGCGCCAAGAATCCCTGCCACATAAGTATATGGTTGCAAATAAAGTTAGGTAACGTAAAGCAGTTCCTCGAATTTTAGGGAATTGTTTTTTGGGCCCAAAAATCTTTAAGTTTAATTCCTGCTTCGAATGTATTCTTGCAGTTACTATCGTGTTGTATTTCAATTATTTCTTCTTGAATTGCATCAGGCACCTCAGAAATATTGACAATGAAATTATTGCGGATCAGTTCTCGAATACCTTTGTCCTCGCAGTCAGGAAAATAGCAATTAAATTCATTTTTTAAGTTTTACAAATGGAGTGTAATGTGTTTTTCATTTCTCCTGTGATCTCAACTCATTAATAATTGGATTCAGCGTATCAAACGCTGAAGAGTTCTCTCTTTCGACTTTGCTGATCCATAGGTCGATTTTAGCGGTAAACGCACTGATTTTATCTTCAAATGCAAATATATTGCTCGTGCATTCCAACTTCATATTTCCTGACCTTTGCAGCTGAAGGTTCAATTTATATAGTTGTGCAAAAAAATACACTAAATAAGCGAAATGTATTTGAAATTTGTACTGACAGAACTGATCCAGAAACTCTTTGTTCTCCTTATTAGTTAAGAATAATTTTACTTCCTCTCTCAGTTCATACAACCTTGACAGCATGTTTCCTTTGGAAAGCAGCGTTTCGTGTTCAGAGTTCATATTAAAGCCTAATTTTTTGAAGAGACGTGTATACAGTGCACTCCTTTTATAAAGTTGACTACTTTTATAGCTGACGTTATGTATAGTGGGAATCGTGGTTAATATGGTCGTCGTTTTAATAATTTTAGAATGACTTTGCGGACCACTTCAGATACTTTCAGGGACCACCAGTGGTCCACGGACCACCGGTTAAGAACCACTGGTCTAAAAGGTATATTGGCAACTGGTTTGTTCGGGTTTGTCAGAGCATTTTTTTTATTTTTATAATATAATATTAGTTAAAAAAATTTAATTAAAAAAAAAATGCTCTGGGGAACAACGAACAAACCAGTTGCCAATATACCTTTTAGACAGAATTACACAATCTGCCGACTGACATGATATCGTTAGGTACTACATGAAGTGACGATATTTAAAATTAGGCAGATTCTGTTATACATAATACGCCGAAACGTCAAGGTCTCTTCATGAAGTGACGCGGCAGATCGTGTAATTTCATGTTTTTACACAATCTGCCGACGCTTCATGAAGTGACTAGGCTTTTCATGAAATGACGGATTTCACTATCAGCCTACGACAATACATAGACTGTACTAAACTATTCAGCTTCAGTAATCCGAATTATTTACTAATTCGGATCACCGCGCTTTTAATTAGTCCGGATTATCGAGGTCTCAATGTAGTAACTTGGATTTTTTAAATGCAACACCACATATTTTATTTTATTTTCGAAACCCCCATTACTTTCCTTACAATTTTTATTAACTCTACTCTATACTTATCTTTTACCGTTTCTAAGATATAAATTAATTTCCGTTTTTTTTTGTCCGAAAACGTCACTTTTAAAAATGCTGATAATTTTTAACTCTAAAACACTGAAACCCTGAAATTTGGTAAATAGTTAACTAATACCATATGGCTCTTTGCCCTAGTCCCAAATCTTAGTTGCAATATACAGGGTGGTTGAAAAATACACTTATTCTGGTAACTTGAAAAAGTTACCATAAGACCTTTTTTTCAAATGTAACACCCTGTATATTATTACGGATTTGAAAAGCTGCCAAAATTTCACTTAATTCTTGTATATCATACCTGTACCTAACTAACTAGTTTGACCATTTTTTTGACGTATTAAGCATAATTTGTTAAATTTTCTATACAATTCAATTTTTATTCGGTTATTAGTTAGTTAGCCATGACAAAAACTGATGTTTACGTATATTACTATGGTTATCGTTTTGACATTTCAATAAGTGGCGATTTTGATCGCAGAATTCAGTTTTGCGAAATCATTATGGATAAATTGAATCAAAATGTCAACTTTGTCAACCACGTTTTATTTCGTAAATCGACACAACTGTAGATATTGGTCAGAACAAAATCCACATTGGATGGAACAAGTTCATACCCAACGACCACAAAAAACCATTGTTTGGTGTGGCATTATTGGTGGAAACGTCATAGGACCCAATTTTATACATGGAAATTTGAACTCTGAACGATATTTATTACTTTTACAAGAGAATATTGTTCCACAGCTCAGACAATTATTCCCGAACCATAATAATCCCAATTTACCGGCTGAACAAATATGGTTTCAACAAGATGGGGCTCCACCACATTTTGGACGGATGGTGAGGGACTATCTAGAGTAGAGGAAACTTTTCCTGGTAAATAGATTCGGCACAGAGGTGCAATTGAATGGCCTGCTAGGTCTCCTGATATGACCCCTCTAGACTTTTTCCTGTGGGACCATATTAAAAATTTAGTGTACAAAAATAGGCCACAAAATATCGAAGATTTGCAACAAAGAATAATGCATGAAATTTCCAGTATTGTATTATGTTCACCGAATTCATTACCGCCAGGAGGTAAACAGTGGACACTTCGAGCACCTTATAAAATACGATTTCAAATGGTTGTTTACTTAGTTTGTCTTTTTTATTACATATCGCGCTACACCGCGATATGTTATACGGCGCTTCGGTGAAAATAATGTATGTATGTTGTCGGCGTCATCGTCGTCGTCGTCGTCGTCGTCACTTTCGACATTTTCACATTTGCGATTTTTTTTCTCGGAAACGGTTAGAGTGGGACGATTAAAACTTTTTGGGTTTACAGATGAATAGTGGGGGTACGTTGTGTAAAAATTTGGAATATACAGGATGTGCCGGAAAAAAGTTATTAAACGTCAAAGTCGAAAAAAGTCGGGTTTCACGCGGCCCACACCGTAGTCCCAGGAATGAACTTGATCGATTGAAACTTTTTGGACGTGTAGAGGACCGCGAGTTACAGAAGCCTATTGTTTGTGAGCACGATCGAGAGATTGAAAGTAATTTTTTTGATTTTTTCAAAGTCAAAATTTGGTCGAAAATGGTACCTCTTGGATCGCTAATAAGTCGAATTGGGTGCATCCAATCGACATGCGGTTTGGACAATCGGTTAGGCCATCTCAAAATCTACCTTTTTCCAATATATCGTTCTATACCTAACTGGAATGGAAATTGCCGAAAATTGTAAGAAAGTGGAAATCATAAAGTTAGGCATGATTTTTTCACGGTTTTTATTTTTTTTTCGTACTGAAAACGACTTTTGATCGAAACGTTGTAAACTTTAGCGGATAGAGCTCGTCAAATTGTATTTAAGAGATATTTTTTCGTTTCTTTATCTTTAATACGGAAAAAACGGCAGCATTTTTTTTACTATATCGACTGTAGCTTATTCAATTTTTAACAAAACCGTTTTATTTTTTTCTCAAAAAATGCGCTGATTACTTCGCAACACCTCTACATATTCAAAATCATTAAAATATATTCGCAAAACTGAGAAAAGTCGCTTTTTTGGGTGCGGAGACAGGCAATCTTTACAAATTCTAACACCATTCACTTTTGACTAAGAGTGCCTTGATATTGATATATCTAAATTAATTATTAATTCTAAAAATCCGGCTGTCAAAAATGGCGAAAAATGAGTGTTTTCAGCGTGACTTGCTAGAATAATAAGAACATTTCCAGATTTTAAATCGGGTGGAATATCTACCTTGAACCTTCTTCTAATTTTACTGACCAAAATATTTGCCCAAAATGTTTCAGAAATGGTTGTAATCTCGAGTTTAAAGATGGCGTTTCGACATTGATAATCCGTCGCCACGTGGTAGAAGGTTATTCGACATTTCGATATTCGCGAATTTTTTTTTCGGAAACGGTTAGAGCAAAACGATTCAAACTTTCTAGACGTAGAGAGGAATAGTCGGGGCACGTTCTGGGAACAATTTCAAATATACAGGGTGTACCGGAAAAAAGTTATTAAAGTCAAAGTTAAAAAATATGTTTTTTTTTCGTTGTAGGGCGATACAGGTGGCAAAAATCATTTTAATCGATTTAAATTTTTTCGACATGTAGACGACGTTGGGCTACAAAACACTGTTGTTTGCGAACGCGATCGAAAGTTGGGAAGTAATTTTTTTGATTTTTTTAAAATCAATGTAGGGTCATATTGGATCGTTAATAAATCGAATTGGGTGCGTCCGATATACTTTTGGTTTGGATATTCGTTTAGGTCATCTCAAATACTACTTTTTTCAAATATATTGTTCTATACCTAAACAGCATAGAAATGGTAGCAAATTATAAAAAATGAGAATTACTATTTAAGTATATATAATTTGACAGCTGTCGTATAGAACTTTGTTATTTTGGTACTGAAAATTTTTTAAATTTAGTTTTATTACAGCTTTAACCCTCGCTACGAAAAAAGTTAAAATAAATTGACACTTACCTGTCAAAATCTGACAGGTATCGTATAAAACTTTGTTATCTAGGTACTGAATTTTTTTTAAATTTGGGATTCTTAGAGCTATAACCGTCGCTACGAAAAAGCTAAAAAAAATTGACACTTACCTGTCAAAATCTGACAGCTGTCGTACAGAACTTTGTTATTTAGGTACTGAATTTTTTTTAAATTTCGAATTCTTACAGCTATAATCCTAGATACAAGAAAAGCTTAAAAAAAACTTGCAATTTACCTGTCAAAATGACAGCTGTCGTATATAACTTTGTTATTTAGGAACTGAAAAATTTTTCATTTTGGATTCTTACAGCTATAAATCTCGCTACGAAAAATCTAAAAAAAAAATTTAAACTTACCTGTCAAAATTTGACAGCTGTCGTATAGAACTTTGTTATTTAACTAATTAATTTTTTTTTAAATTTTGGATTCTTACAGCTTTAATCCTAGATACAAGAAAAGCTTAAAAAAAAATGACATTTACCTGTCAAAATGACAGCTGTCGTATAGAACTTTGTTATTTAGGATCTGAAAAATTTTTCACTTTATGATTTTTACAGCGATAACCCTCGCTACGAAAAATCTAAAAAAAAAATTTTAACTTACCTGTCAAAATTTGACAGCTGTATAGAACTTTGTTATTTAACTAATAAATTTTTTTTAAATTTTGGATTCTTACAGCTTTAATCCTAAATACAAGAAAAGCTTTAACAAAATTGACATTTACCTGTCAAAATGACAGCTGTCGTATAAAACTTTGTTATTTAGGATCTGAAAAATTTTTCACTTTAGGATTTTTACAGCGATAACCCTCGCTACGAAAAGGATAAAAAAAAACTGACACCTACCTGTCAAAATTTGGCAGCTATCGTATAAAACATTCTTATTTAGATACCTGCAAATTTTTTAATTTCGAATTCTTACAGCTATAACCCTCGCTACGAAAAAGCTAAAAAAAATTACACTTACCTGTCAAAGTGACAGCGTATAATTAAACGAACGAAGTAGAACAGTAATATATAATATTTCTACAAATTTATTAGCTGATAATTGATAGCTTCCATGTAAGAATAATTTTTTGCTTGTTTTAATCGATTGAATACTTACATATTTTTATAGAGCAAATATTGAAAGTATATCCCACATTGCACAAAGGTGTGCGAGTTTAAAGAGCACCTATACGGCGCCGTCTCAGAAAACTACCTACCTATACGAGAAAACGGAAATTTTGCACCATTGTGTAGTTTTAGTCAGTTGTTATAATGACAATTTGGCGATATGTTTTCCCTTCACGTTCCGCAGGAAGGTGAGGCAAAAAAAGCAATAGTAAATAGAAAAAAAGAAAAGAAAAGTATTTTTTTATTGTAAATTTTTGTAAATCTTTTTAGTACTAATATTAGATGCACTCTCGGCTGACGATTAGCGATATGTACCCAGTCTAGTTATTGTTATTAGATTTATTTGAAAACGATATTCGAAACTAGATATCTCGAAAACGGTTAAGATTGGGTATGTGCTGTGCTTAACATTTTTTTTTAGAATCTTGTAAATAATTGAAATATTGGATAATATACAGGGGGTTCCATTTAAAATAAATTAACTTTGTTCTTCCATGGCTTTTTGACTGATCCTGTATACTTAGTTTATATGCAGTGTCATAGATTTCTAAAAACCCTAAAAGTTTTGTATTTAACATTCTTCGCTAGCTATCTTACTTTAGCAAATAATCGATCGTTTCCATACATAAAAGCGACCCTGTATTAATATAAGTTGAGTTGTTTCATTTATTTTACAAAACATCAGTTTCCTCATTACCAGATGGAAAGCAAGCACTTTACGACTTTTCTAAATTTCTGTAGCAAAAGAAAATAAATTGCGAAAAGGAGAAGAGCCTGTCGGGTATAATCTATTATGCAATAGCTACACGGGTTATAAAATGTAGGGAAATAAAATGACGTAGGTTAGCGCCGTAACGTACGGACGGAAATATTATTTTTCCAACGGTATCTCGGGCGCCACCCCTCGGATTAATGTGGTAAGGGGCCCACGTGCACCGGGAGCTTGTTACAATGTAAAAAATTAAACCAGGGGTCAACTACGCAATAAGTTGTTCCTTTTGAGCTTTAGAGCATTAAAAAAAAATACAGTTACTCTAATAACGATGTGAAAGAGAAAGAGAGAAGGGAATTATGCGTCTATAGCTGTGACGATATGTGTTTAACACATTCGCTGCCATGGCGGACACCGGTGTCTGATCAGCTATGATTTTACCACGCCACGTCAGACACCCGTGTCCGCTACAGTTATTCAACGACACTGCCCAGCGGACACACTTTTCTATAAAAGTTTTCATATGAGGTGTCTGTATTGGCGCTGCGGCATAGTCCACTTATCTTGGTTTTTTGATTGGACACTGTAAATGGATTTTATAACACGTGTCTGCTATTGTGTCCGCTATGGCGAGCAGACTTAATTTTTTAAATTAATTTCCATACACGCCAGGGCAGACACCCAATATTTCAATAAAAATGTAAAGCGCGTTTTGTATTTATTTATTTTCTTTTAAGAAAGGTAATCAAAATTGTAACATATTATATCAGGTGTTGTATTATAATAAACAGATATAAAGAAATCACTCCCTGGTTGGTCACAAAATACATAATTCTTCCGGTTCTGTTATTCATTTTTGCACAAAAATAGAATGTAATAAAATAAATCACGTAAATCGGCCTAAATTTGCAACGGAGAACTAACAGTAGACACAACGTTATCTTACTTCCAACTGAAGTCACCTTACACTCCTTACAGTAGGGCTATAGCTCTATACGATGGGCGGATTTGATGTGTCCGCTATCTACGTCGTGTCCGCTAAGGTGTCCGCTGTGGCGTAACCATGTAAGAAAAATGTCTTCTCAGACTGTCTTCTGTGGCGCGTTATGGAAAAATGGTTTCACCACGCCACGTCAGACACCGGTGTCTGTTTAGGTTTTATTTAAAAAAAACACGCAAAAAACACAGCAAAAAAAAACTGCTATACCCAATAGTCTTAGAATTGCCGTATCTTATATGATTCAACCTTGGCCTGGGAGGCCATTTTTACAAATTTGGCTTGGCAGCGAATGTGTTAAGGAAAAGAAATAGTACCGGTTATTTTAACATTATTGGTCTTAATAATAGTGCGCGTAGTTTCAGATTGGGAAAAACGGTCGCGGTAGCGGTAAACGGTTGCGTACGGAAGCGATTTGCAAGAGCGATTGCGGTTATTTGAACGGTATCGGTCAGAGGAAAGGTATAATTTATCCAAACTTTGATGACATAAAAAAAGCGTTTAACAGGATTCAAAGAGACCGACCTCACAACCAGGGTTGTCAGATCTATTTTTTCTAAATTCTTTAATTTCTTTTTATTAAAAATGTTCTTTTTATATCAGTATTCAATTGTTAGTCAGTAACTCTCCTTGAAAGCTAGTTTACAAATATACTTTAAACTAAAAAGTTTTGAGTGTGAAAAAAGAAGTACATTAATACTATTATAGGTTTTTTAGTCCTTGAGAAATATTATTTAGAAAAAAAGAATTAAAATAAAAAGGGGTTTCATTGTTAAAAAACAACTAATTAACAAACAATTGTTTCTCGTATACTTATATTAATAAACCCGAAAATTTGGTAGAACTGGCAATCGTGCATAATTTATGCACGTCTCGAACACTGTCGCCCAATCTGTGAATGATACTAAGACAAACGCAATTGGAAATTTATATGTTCTGGATAAGAAAGGCGGAATATTTTCAGCGAATCACGATATTTCTTATCTACCTGCTAAAAGATAATAATTGAGCCATCATCACTGTCATGTCAGTTATTAATAGTTTCTTAAGGAAAGGGACAGTGGAGTAGGTGGTTTAACATATTTGCTAATTTACGTATTTAATTTTTGTTTATAACTGTGTGGCATTGGACATATACGTTTTTACTTGGTACATTTTATTATCAGCAATGGCTTTTTAGCGATCATTTTTAACAGCAGATTAAGGTGAATTATAATGGTGCCAACATGCTCGTTGCTAACGTTGCTTTTATTGCTGGAGATTTTTATTATTGCCTGAAAAGAACCGTGGCTGTGTTTAGGGAAACAGGTTCTATACAACACAAAAAAGGAGCAGGAAGACAATTTGTAAGAACAGAAGAACTTGTTGCAAAAGTTCGTAAAATAATGCAATGCCTGTCCCAAGAAGTGGGAAGATCTTATGGGACATGCAGGAATATTCTTCAGAAGCAGCTAAATTTATTTTCAAGTGCAAGTATTCCAAGAAATACAAGCCGCACATTTTGAAAGAGGCAGGAATTACTCTCAATGGTTTACCCAAAATTTATTGGAAAGAAATGATTTATTAGACCTGACATTTTTCTCGGATGAAGCCTGGTTCCACCTCTCCGGTTATGTTATTTTTCGACCACAGATTGATCAGTTTTCGATCGGACATTGAATTCCCTCTTAGATCACCTTGTTTAACGGTTATGGATTACTTCGTTTTTCCCCATTTAAAAAACACTATTTTTTAAACACTAGTTGCAAATTTAGAACAATTACAAGAAAGGATTATCCAAGAATATGGTAACATTTCTCCAGAGATGCTGGTCAACACTTTCGAAAATATGAAGAGACGTGTGAATTTATGCTTGGAGCATGGCGGTGGCCAATTTCAGCAATTTATGTAATAATTTTTCTTTTTCTTTCTGTATTTTCTTACTTTGTTAATTTTGTAAACAACAAAAATAATTTGTATTTGTCTACTTATTTTATTACTTATTAGTTTGGCATATCATGTCATTTGACAAAATTTTAACCTAGAATCGGTTAGATATATCGTCCCCATATCATTGTGATCTAAACCAAGCCCTACTTTTTTTAATTCAAGCCCTTTTTGATGCAAATAATTTTTGCTCGCACGGTACATAATAATAATAATAATAATAATAATAATAATAATAATAATAATAATAATAATAATAATAATAATAATAATAATAATAATAATAATAATAATAATAATAATAATAATAATAATAATAATAATAATAATAATAATAATAATAATAATAATAATAATAATAATAATAATAATAATAATAATAATAATAATAATAATAATAATAATAATAATAATAATAATAATAATAATAATAATAAGATTACATGATCTTTATTTTTACTGTATATTTTGTACTCAGGCAATTTTTATTTGCATAGTCATTTGATCCGGCCTTTAATATTAAAATTTTTAGGTTTATTATTCTGCGAAAGCAAAAATTAAAAAGCATTTTGTTGTTTCATTTAAATTGGTAGCTAGTAAATTTAATTATTTCATTAAACCTTACACAGTAAAATTAACCATATTGGCAAATCAAAAGCCCGAATGGGAACTATTTTGTAATTTTAGCCTATTTTAATAATAGGTTTCTGATGGAAAATTCTCATAACAATTTTGAAAAATACAAATTTTTCTCGGAAACTTTCATGCCAACGGTACGTGCAGTATCAATTTAAAGAAATCACTATAAAAAAACTCAAGGGTAATCCGTTAACCTACATACCTTATTATAATAGTTGATTCTGTAACGAGGTTGGAATGAAAATTCGATCCGAGGAATGAATATTCCGAACCCGAGCGTAGCGAGCGTGAGGAACCACGAGTATTGAATTTTCATTCTAACCTAGTAGCAGACTATATTTTCTCCACGACCATCCAGTTCCATATCTGATTCATCCGAGTTTTCACTCGTTTTTTGACTTGCACTAAAATTTGTCTGAAAATAATTATTACAACGCGGCCATTTTTATCTGACACTGACAGTTTCGAAATTCATGGCAACCTATGTCGTTTATATCAATTACAGAATATTCATTCCGTATCTTGTTATGGAATGAAAATACACGCAAAACGCATAAGAAGCAAGTGTTTCAGAATAAATATTCCAACTGAAGAGCGAGAATTTTTACATTCTATTATCAAAAATGATTTTGGAATTATTGCATTCAGTAATGGTCGTGGAGAAAGAATATTACGTATTTACGAGTTTATTCATTTGGTTCTTATTAGCACTGTATCACTTATATTTAGTATGATTTCTAGGTTTCGGGAACTACGGTACAAGTAGCAACCTTTTTTTTGAGCTAATGATGTGAAGGATCCATCAAATTATATGACGCTTTTGTTGGCGTATTCTTTGTATACCTTTTTTTTTTCAATAAAAAATATAGATAATATATTTTCTGCCTTTTTAATTAGTTTTTTTTCGCGGCAAAGAATACGACGTACGTCGTACAGCGGTCGGTTCAGCCGTATTAGTATAGTCATAGGTTATACATATTATATGAGACCATTATGCCATTAAATCACTACTATAGGGTTTGCTAGATTTATTCTAGTGTAGTCATAGACATTTACCTTTAGATAAGCAAACAATAATCACGAAAGTGGCAAATTTATGGCCACGTGCATGTAAACAAAGCTACACCGGATTAGGCATTCGCACTGCAACATTATCATTTGACAAATGGGAATATAGACAGGTCCGGGCTTTAAAATTTAAGATCTTGTTCAAGAAATTGTAAAAGTTGACCTTCAAACCAGCAAAGTAACTAATGTTATCGCGTACCTGACCTCAAGTCAAATATTAGTTGGTATATATTGATTTTTACAATTTGGCAAAAACTTGGGTACGTGTAAAACATTTTCAAGCACAATTTCTTGTTCAAGATTTAAAAAAAGGTTTTTGCCCGAGAACTTGACTCTTGGAATACTTTCACCCTTGGATTAATATAGACATACCTAGGTATTTACTTTTTTCTTTTATATAATATAATAAGTATAGTGAAAAGTGTCTTTTAAACTTTTTGAAGCAATATATTGCCTGAAAAATAGACGGACTTAATTAGATTGCAAGGCTGCAAATAAAATATATCAAAACATGCATCGGGATAAAATGTGTTGGTGTGCGTTTCTCTTTATTTTTATACCTTGTTTACGTAGCCTATAGGCCTAGTTAGATGTGTTTAAATTGATAATAATTAATTAAAGTTATATATCAAAAGACATCATTACTCCATACACTTACTGAAAATACGAAATACCCATATACCCATATTTGGGCATAATAAAATCATTCAACGGTTTTTACTAATCATTGTTTAAATTCCAATCATAGTATCCGAGTCACTAAAAGCGCAAACACAATTCACTAAACTACACAAAAACTAGAAATCCGTAAATATTAAACACCCACAATCCACAATAGCAAAGAAAACAACAAGGAATCCACAGCGAAAACTTAAAACACAACAACAAAAATGGCGCCGTGTCGGTTCTGGAGTAAATTTTGAGCATGCCGCTAAAGAAGGACAGGCCGATAACAAGAGGTTTGTGCGCATGTCCAATTTTGCTGGGAGGGAAGGCATCTGACCGACGAGCCGTGCGCTCAGACGTATTTTTTCACCCATAAAACTTAACTTTTGTTTGCGCACGAGATAAGCTGTACACGGTGATCATTTATAATGTCCCCCCTTCTTAACTTTTTTGTTTTTTGCATTAGATAAAAATGTTAAATATAAAAGTTGTACAGAATCATGTAAGCTATTTGCAGAATAATATAAATATATACAGGGTATTGCAGAAATGAGTCATAGGTTACATTTTTTTTTAAAATGGTACACCCTATATATTTTTAGCTTTTTAAAATCTCCTAAAACCTCTAATAATTTTTCTTATAACATCTCCCTATACCTAAATATAATAGTTTTCGAAATAATCGCATTTTACCTAAGCGGCTACATTCAAATATAAATATTCTAGATTTCAGTTAAAGTTCTTAGGTGGCCGTGAATTAGGCGGTCGCGGAGAAACCAAAACTATGTTTATTAGTGACAGTTTAAGTAAATGACATAAGTGACATATTAAGTAAATATAACATTTTTTTGATAAAGATGCCTTATGCCTTAAGAAATATAGTACTTCCGGTTTAACCCCTCGAAGTAAAAACGACGGGTCCGAGCGATTTTAAACATTTTCATTTTAAAGCAGGAAAATCGAGGTGTTAAGTTTTCGTTGGACCACCCTGTATATGGATAAATATAGGGTGTCCCGTAACTAAGGGAGCTATACAGCAACGGGAAATGGTGGACTTATAAATATGTCATTTAATTTCATTTCTTATACGGTTAAAGAGATACAGGGTGATCCAATTAAATATTTACTTTTTAAAATTGGCGATGATTTGATGTTCAGCAGATATGAATCGAATTGGGTGTGGTTATGTTTGCGAGGGCAAGAAGGAGGACTCCATAATGCGTTTTAAGATACCTCCTACAGAACGCCAGCTACACAATATGAGTTTGATAAATTCTCGCATATAGTTTTTGTCTCTCAGATTTCTGACCGCTTTACCTCAAATTATGAAAAAGGAATCTTTTATACGTAAAAAAATTGCACTTCATTAATCTTCGATATTACAATTAGCTTTTGAGATAATTGCGTTAAAATGCTAGATGGCAAGAAACACTTAAATAAACACCTTTATTAATGAAATATATTTATTGAAAACTAAACGTGCGTTTAAATGACATTTTTTCAAGTCTACTATCTCCTGTTGCTGTATTTGCCTATTAGTTATGAGACATCCTGTATATTACGATAAGTAAATCGTTTAACTAGACACTTTATTGATTTGATAATAGATGAGTTAACCAAAATAGTGTTTGTACTGACTATAAAACTTATAGTGTTTTCTATTATCTTGCCCTCAGATCGCTCCGAGAGCGATCTATGACGTCAACGATCTGCCCCAGAGCACTCTGAATTCGGCCAAGAGTGACCGCCCCGAGATCAAAATGGAACACGCGCCAAGTTACATTTTCAACATAACCTCAATGTTGTGTTTTACGCACAAAATATAATTTTCAGAAGAATCTGAAGAGCTCAGAAATACTTGTAGCAGCCGACGTTTTCTATTTCTAATCATTCTTACCCGAACAAAGTACAAACCACAAAAGTACAAACAGTAAACAGTAGGGTTATGTGGCCTTTCTTGTTTACCTCTCGCTTGCTCCGAGAAATTTCACAGATCAACTGAGGCGTTTAGAGCAAAAGTGGCCCAAAGCAAAAATATTTATTATGGAGAAATTCGCAAAAGAAAATAACGCAAATTTTTGAAGATTAATTACGAAATTATTGGAGGCGATTTTAAAAGTTCCTAAGTTTATTGTAATTCAGGTAAATGGTGGGATATTATACATAGTTTTTGGATAATTTTTTTTAATAAATAAGAATTTGCATGTGGCTTGGGCTACTTTTGTATAACCTTTTTTTTTAGTGACTTGGGAGTAAAAAGGGATTATTAAAGCAAAATTATTTATTTTTAGGTAAACGATAAGACATTTTTAAACGAAACTCAACTTAAACTCTTTTTAATCATTTTCTTCCTCCCCGTAATCTTTAAAAACATTTGGGTCTTCTTCAACACGTGCATAGTGGACCAGTTGACGATAAAATTCATGGTTTACTGGTGGAATATAGTCAAGCAAAGATAACAAGGCTTGTTATTTCTTTTCTTGTATGGGCTTAGGTCCCTCAAACAGAGGAAGAAGTCTGGCCATTTCATGGAAAGTTTGCTTGCCCCGTTTTTTACATTATCTTCGTTAAAGAAAACATTTTCGTTATTGGAATATTTATATTGGATAATTTCAGGTTATCCTTTTTCATACCGAAGTCACTCTATTCGTAACCATTGCACTTTTTCATCAGCTTCCGTTTTTTTACGATTTGTTAATGCCTTTTCTAGTTCTTTTGTTGAGCGAAGGTCGCTGGATGTCATAACTATTACTTTGAACGGATTTTTTTTTCTTGGTTTCAAGAACCACTTGCACCCAATCATTGGGAACAAAAATATTTTTGTAGTGTTTTTTGTTTTTTTCAACTAGACCAAAGTCTTGATCGTTTGGAAGGTAGGAGTGACCAGATACTAAAAATTTAAGGTCAATGGTATTAACTGCGTAGTCGCTGGATAATACAATGTATATACAAAGGGCAGCCATTTTAAAATTCCTATTTTGACCACCGCACTGATCGCTGTACATTATTAACTGTCTTGTGGTAACAAAGTTCTTAATGTAGTGTGCAATACAAGAACCAATTTCCTGAGGACCCCGGGATGCAATACTCTCGTCCCACATGTACATGTGTAGTATGTGTAGACATATTTCTTCGCATTTTATTTAAAACAAAAATTCCCTTTTACGGACAAAAAGTACGCTATCAAAATAACAACCAACACGCGGTCAAATATCAACGTCACTGAATGCAAAAGCGGCCCACAATGGGTTAGGCCAGTCTTGCTTGAGCAAATCTGAAACTGTTGTGTGCGCAAAAGTGAATTTATGTGACATCTCGCGGTGAATGGTCGAAATAGGCTTGGGCCGGTATTGCATGATAAAAGTTTGGTTTATTTGTAGGCCATTTTTGCTTTTACCTCAATTTTTAAAACAATGTGGCTTGGGCCACTTTTGCTCTAAACGCCTCAACTGAGAGCGCTCGCGGAGCACCCCGTTTCAGATAATAGAACAGGTACTCCGAGAGCGAGCAGTAAATGGAACACGCAAATCTCTTCTCAACTTCAGATTGCTCTGAGAGCAATAATAGAAAACACTATTAAATAATAAACACCAAGAAAATCTGTCTCTGAACTATATAAAATTCAAAAGTAAAATGTTTAAAACACACACTACACAAAAAGCAGCCACAGAAACACTTAAAAAACACCAAAGTCGGAAGAAAATAATTTGACACAACCTGAGGCGTGAGCTTGCTATGGCCCACTGCTGATCTGGAAACTTTAACGACGAAACCAGATCAGCTGTTAATGTCAAATGTCGTTGTCTTCTGTCGAACCGCTTTGTTTTAAGAAAAAGTTAACTCTAGTTGACTTGAAAATAGCTTAATTGCTTGATATGATGATATAATAAAATTTCCAATAAATTATGTTTTGTTAGTTTATTTAAATGCTTTTTGCTACACTGAAAAAAAAGTCTGTTTCATCCCAAATAAATGATGTATTTGCTTTATTTTTGTTAGTAACAAATAATCTTTATTTAGCTCAAACAAATATTGTTTGCAACAAATAAATTGAATTATTTGACTTTTATTTCATATTTGTTTTGTTTTTGTTTATTTATGTGAAATAAAATTTATTAGCGCCAAACAAAAAATTGTTTGCTACTCCTCTGCCTTTAAACGTCTACATTTCAAACAAAATATTATTTGCTGCAAATAACTTTTTATTTCGCTACTGCTTTTTGAGATCTAGGCAGGTACCAGGTAGAGACTGGAGAGTTTAGTCGTTTAGTGAGCGTCTTTCGACAAGATGATATATAATTTTGTGTGGCAATGGACGTTCGCGATTGGCTAGTTGGCCATAACATGGGACATCTGTGGCCCTCCTTCGAAGGTAAGATTTTAATTTTAATGTTTATTACTTACAAAAGACAGATAAAACATATTATACAAAATAATAATTACTAAATCATGCATGCCATGGAGAAATGCCCATTTAAAAACGTTCAATTATTTTTGTATATAATAGAAAAAGTTAACAAATTTGTCTTTGCCATATTATTATATTATTTTATAAACATGCATATCGTTATTGTTTTGATTTCTGTTTTCAATATAATTATTAATATTCATATATCAAGATGGCCGCGAACGCGTCTCTTGCAGCCCCTTTGTGTAAAATTATTCATTTGCCTTAAATATTTATTTGAGTGAAATAAATACAATTTAAAGCAAATAAATATTTATTTGCTTTAAATAAATAAATATTTCGGGGAAACAATTATTTATTTATAACTATTTTTGATTGTTTGTGATAAATTTAATTTATTTCCCTCAAACAAGATGTTATGTTACAGGAACATTTAGTTATTGCAGTAAATATGGATGTTTAAGGAGAATAAGGCTCTCGTAGGCGCAGACCGAGTTTAATAACTGTCATGTTAATTACAGTTTTGTTTTCTTTTCTTATATAGTTATGTTATTTTTCGTAACAATAAACAGAACATATATAAAAACTGTGGTATGATTTATTTCTTTTTGCAGCTCCTCTTCTAAATAGTTTGGGAGATTATACCCTATTTTAATTATTTAATTTAAATACCTTATTGTTTATTACAAATATAGTTTTTACCAAAAAATATTTAATAATAATTATATTATATATTATTATGTTCAATAGTAAATAATTATTTATTTATAGGAAACAATAAGTTATTTAAATTAAATGCCAAAAAGCACACATCCTAATTTCGAAATTATTTGAACAGAATAAATATTTATTTAATAGAAATAAATATAAAGTATAATAAACAATTCGTGATTTGGAATAAATAAATGTGTTGCCGATTTAAATAAATTATTATTTGGACAGAATAAATATGTATTTAATAGAAATAAATATAAAGGATAATAAACAATTCGTGATTTGGATTAAATAAATGTGTTGCCGATTTAAATAAATGATTATTGAATATTTATTTGAATATCATATATTTCCCTCTCAAAAGTCAAATAATTTTGGACAAAATTTCAAATAATTATTTGTTCAGGCCATAGGGAACAAATATTTGTTTCGGCGAACTCCATTTTTGTTTAGATCAAATAAATTCTTTTTTCAGTGTACCTATATTAGGATTTAATCGCAAATATCTCAAAAACGCATTGATCAAGATTAATGATATAACTTTTTTACGTATAAGAGGCTCGTTTTTGCTAATTTGACGTGGAATGGTCAAAAGTGTGAGAGATAAAAATTAATGCAAGAATTATTTAAAAAACTCATATGGTGTAACCAGTATCTTAAGAGTCATTATGAAATTGTCTTTCTTGCTCTCAAAAACATAACTACACCAAATTTGATTCATACCCACTTTACTATTTTCAAATCATCCAAAATATACATTATACCCTTAAAAATATTATTTTAAATAACTATGTCGTAAATCAAACAGACCTGGCAAGAATAGAAATAGACAGACCTTTGCTTATTTACCAACATTTTTCCGAACACACGGATTTATATGTTGCACTGCATATTATATCAAGGAAGCCTTATATTTTATTTAAATAGATTTCTTTAATATTTAAGATACAAAGCGGGAACTATTTTGCGGAAAAGCAGGTTACAATTCTTTTACATTGAACAGGATAAATATTTTTATCTTGCAAATATGTCATACATGTTTATGACTAGATATTTACTAAACAATTATAACATACAGGGTGTCTCACGGTCGATGGTACCTTAGACGTTTCTGACGAACCAGTAAAGGAATCGTTCTGAAAATTTGGTCGCGTACATTAACGGACATGCTCTACCAACCTTAAATATTTTTAACAATACAGTGTTGCCACTTCCACACAAAAATAATACAGTGTGACCTCGATAATTCGGACCTTCAGTAAACCGGATTCTTCGGTAATTCGGCCAAGACTTATATAATTCGGACCTTCAGTAAACCGGATTCTTCGGTAATTCGGCCAAGACTTATATATGTCGTAGGCTGATAGTGAAATCCGTCATTTCATGAAAAGCCTAGTCACTTCATGAAGCGTCGGCAGATTGTGTAAAAACATGAAATTACACGATCTGCCGCGTCACTTCATGAAGAGACCTTGACGTTTCGGCGTATTATGTATAACACAATCTGTCTAATTTTAAATATCGTCACTTCATAAAATGCCAGAAAAACAAGGCATATTGTGTAATTCCGTCTAAAAGGTATATTGGCAACTGGTTTGTCAGAGCATTTTTTTTATTTTTATAATATAATATTAGTTGAAAAAATTTAATTAAAAAAAAAATGCTCTGGGGAACAACGAACAAACCAGTTGCCCATATACCTTTTAGACGGAATTACACAATCTGCCGACTGACATGATATCGTTAGGTACTACATGAAGTGACGATATTTAAAATTAGGCAGATTCTGTTATACATAATACGCCGAAACGTCAAGGTCTCTTCATGAAGTGACGCGGCAGATCGTGTAATTTCATGTTTTTACACAATCTGCCGACGCTTCATGAAGTGACTAGGCTTTTCATGAAATGACGGATTTCACTATCAGCCTACGACAATACATAGACTGTACTAAACTATTCAGCTTCAGTAATCCGAATTATTTACTAATTCGGATCACCGCGGTTTTAATTAGTCCGGATTATCGAGGTCTCAATGTAGTAACTTGGATTTTTTAAATGCAACACCATATATTTTATTTTATTTTCGAAACCCCCATTACTTTCCTTAAAATTTTTATTAACTCTACTTTATACTTATCTTTTACCGTTTCTAAGATATAAATTAATTTCAGTTTTTTTTTGTCCGAAAACGTCACTTTTAAAAATGCTGATAATTTTTAACTCTAAAACACTGAAACCCTGAAATTTGGTACATAGTTAACTAATACCATAGGGCTCTTTGCCCTAGTCCCAAATCTTAGTTGCAATATACAGGGTGGTTGAAAAATACACTTATTCTGGTAACTTGAAAAAGTTACCATAAGACCTTTTTTTCAAATGTAACACCCTGTATATTATTACGGATTTGAAAAGCTGCCAAAATTTCACTTAATTCTTGTATATCATACCTGTACCTAACTAACTAGTTTGACCATTTTTTTGACGTATTAAGCATAATTTGTTAAATTTTCTATACAATTCAATTTTTATTCGGTTATTAGTTAGTTAGCCATGACAAAAACTGATGTTTACGTATATTACTATGGTTATCGTTTTGACATTTCAATAAGTGGCGATTTTGATCGCAGAATTCAGTTTTGCGAAATCATTATGGATAAATTGAATCAAAATGTCAACTTTGTCAACCACGTTTTATTTCGTAAATCGACACAACTGTAGATATTGGTCAGAACAAAATCCACATTGGATGGAACAAGTTCATACCCAACGACCACAAAAAACCAATGTTTGGTGTGGCATTATTGGTGGAAACGTCATAGGACCCAATTTTATACATGGAAATTTGAACTCTGAACGATATTTATTACTTTTACAAGAGAATATTGTTCCACAGCTCAGACAATTATTCCCGAACCATAATAATCCCAATTTACCGGCTGAACAAATATGGTTTCAACAAGATGGGGCTCCACCACATTTTGGACGGATGGTGAGGGACTATCTAGAGTAGAGGAAACTTTTCCTGGTAAATAGATTCGGCACAGAGGTGCAATTGAATGGCCTGCTAGGTCTCCTGATATGACCCCTCTAGACTTTTTCCTGTGGGACCATATTAAAAATTTAGTGTACAAAAATAGGCCACAAAATATCGAAGATTTGCAACAAAGAATAATGCATGAAATTTCCAGTATTGTATTATGTTCACCGAATTCATTACCGCCAGGAGGTAAACAGTGGACACTTCGAGCACCTTATAAAATACGATTTCAAATGGTTGTTTACTTAGTTTGTCTTTTTTATTACATATCGCGCTACACCGCGATATGTTATACGGCGCTTCGGTGAAAATAATGTATGTATGTTGTCGGCGTCATCGTCGTCGTCGTCGTCGTCGTCACTTTCGACATTTTCACATTTGCGATTTTTTTTCTCGGAAACGGTTAGAGTGGGACGATTAAAACTTTTTGGGTTTACAGATGAATAGTGGGGGTACGTTGTGTAAAAATTTGGAATATACAGGATGTGCCGGAAAAAAGTTATTAAACGTCAAAGTCGAAAAAAGTCGGGTTTCACGCGGCCCACACCGTAGTCCCAGGAATGAACTTGATCGATTGAAACTTTTTGGACGTGTAGAGGACCGCGAGTTACAGAAGCCTATTGTTTGTGAGCACGATCGAGAGATTGAAAGTAATTTTTTTGATTTTTTCAAAGTCAAAATTTGGTCGAAAATGGTACCTCTTGGATCGCTAATAAGTCGAATTGGGTGCATCCAATCGACATGCGGTTTGGACAATCGGTTAGGCCATCTCAAAATCTACCTTTTTCCAATATATCGTTCTATACCTAACTGGAATGGAAATTGCCGAAAATTGTAAGAAAGTGGAAATCATAAAGTTAGGCATGATTTTTTCACGGTTTTTATTTTTTTTTCGTACTGAAAACGACTTTTGATCGAAACGTTGTAAACTTTAGCGGATAGAGCTCGTCAAATTGTATTTAAGAGATATTTTTTCGTTTCTTTATCTTTAATACGGAAAAAACGGCAGCATTTTTTTTACTATATCGACTGTAGCTTATTCAATTTTTAACAAAACCGTTTTATTTTTTTCTCAAAAAATGCGCTGATTACTTCGCAACACCTCTACATATTCAAAATCATTAAAATATATTCGCAAAACTGAGAAAAGTCGCTTTTTTGGGTGCGGAGACAGGCAATCTTTACAAATTCTAACACCATTCACTTTTGACTAAGAGTGCCTTGATATTGATATATCTAAATTAATTATTAATTCTAAAAATCCGGCTGTCAAAAATGGCGAAAAATGAGTGTTTTCAGCGTGACTTGCTAGAATAATAAGAACATTTCCAGATTTTAAATCGGGTGGAATATCTACCTTGAACCTTCTTCTAATTTTACTGACCAAAATATTTGCCCAAAATGTTTCAGAAATGGTTGTAATCTCGAGTTTAAAGATGGCGTTTCGACATTGATAATCCGTCGCCACGTGGTAGAAGGTTATTCGACATTTCGATATTCGCGAATTTTTTTTTCGGAAACGGTTAGAGCAAAACGATTCAAACTTTCTAGACGTAGAGAGGAATAGTCGGGGCACGTTCTGGGAACAATTTCAAATATACAGGGTGTACCGGAAAAAAGTTATTAAAGTCAAAGTTAAAAAATATGTTTTTTTTCGTTGTAGGGCGATACAGGTGGCAAAAATCATTTTAATCGATTTAAATTTTTTCGACATGTAGACGACGTTGGGCTACAAAACACTGTTGTTTGCGAACGCGATCGAAAGTTGGGAAGTAATTTTTTTGATTTTTTTAAAATCAATGTAGGGTCATATTGGATCGTTAATAAATCGAATTGGGTGCGTCCGATATACTTTTGGTTTGGATATTCGTTTAGGTCATCTCAAATACTACTTTTTTCAAATATATTGTTCTATACCTAAACAGCATAGAAATGGTAGCAAATTATAAAAAATGAGAATTACTATTTAAGTATATATAATTTGACAGCTGTCGTATAGAACTTTGTTATTTTGGTACTGAAAATTTTTTAAATTTAGTTTTATTACAGCTTTAACCCTCGCTACGAAAAAAGTTAAAATAAATTGACACTTACCTGTCAAAATCTGACAGGTATCGTATAAAACTTTGTTATCTAGGTACTGAATTTTTTTTAAATTTGGGATTCTTAGAGCTATAACCGTCGCTACGAAAAAGCTAAAAAAAATTGACACTTACCTGTCAAAATCTGACAGCTGTCGTACAGAACTTTGTTATTTAGGTACTGAATTTTTTTTAAATTTCGAATTCTTACAGCTATAATCCTAGATACAAGAAAAGCTTAAAAAAAACTTGCAATTTACCTGTCAAAATGACAGCTGTCGTATATAACTTTGTTATTTAGGAACTGAAAAATTTTTCATTTTGGATTCTTACAGCTATAAATCTCGCTACGAAAAATCTAAAAAAAAAATTTAAACTTACCTGTCAAAATTTGACAGCTGTCGTATAGAACTTTGTTATTTAACTAATTAATTTTTTTTTAAATTTTGGATTCTTACAGCTTTAATCCTAGATACAAGAAAAGCTTAAAAAAAAATGACATTTACCTGTCAAAATGACAGCTGTCGTATAGAACTTTGTTATTTAGGATCTGAAAAATTTTTCACTTTATGATTTTTACAGCGATAACCCTCGCTACGAAAAATCTAAAAAAAAAATTTTAACTTACCTGTCAAAATTTGACAGCTGTATAGAACTTTGTTATTTAACTAATAAATTTTTTTTAAATTTTGGATTCTTACAGCTTTAATCCTAAATACAAGAAAAGCTTTAACAAAATTGACATTTACCTGTCAAAATGACAGCTGTCGTATAAAACTTTGTTATTTAGGATCTGAAAAATTTTTCACTTTAGGATTTTTACAGCGATAACCCTCGCTACGAAAAGGATAAAAAAAAACTGACACCTACCTGTCAAAATTTGGCAGCTATCGTATAAAACATTCTTATTTAGATACCTGCAAATTTTTTAATTTCGAATTCTTACAGCTATAACCCTCGCTACGAAAAAGCTAAAAAAAATTACACTTACCTGTCAAAGTGACAGCGTATAATTAAACGAACGAAGTAGAACAGTAATATATAATATTTCTACAAATTTATTAGCTGATAATTGATAGCTTCCATGTAAGAATAATTTTTTGCTTGTTTTAATCGATTGAATACTTACATATTTTTATAGAGCAAATATTGAAAGTATATCCCACATTGCACAAAGGTGTGCGAGTTTAAAGAGCACCTATACGGCGCCGTCTCAGAAAACTACCTACCTATACGAGAAAACGGAAATTTTGCACCATTGTGTAGTTTTAGTCAGTTGTTATAATGACAATTTGGCGATATGTTTTCCCTTCACGTTCCGCAGGAAGGTGAGGCAAAAAAAGCAATAGTAAATAGAAAAAAAGAAAAGAAAAGTATTTTTTTATTGTAAATTTTTGTAAATCTTTTTAGTACTAATATTAGATGCACTCTCGGCTGACGATTAGCGATATGTACCCAGTCTAGTTATTGTTATTAGATTTATTTGAAAACGATATTCGAAACTAGATATCTCGAAAACGGTTAAGATTGGGTATGTGCTGTGCTTAACATTTTTTTTTAGAATCTTGTAAATAATTGAAATATTGGATAATATACAGGGGGTTCCATTTAAAATAAATTAACTTTGTTCTTCCATGGCTTTTTGACTGATCCTGTATACTTAGTTTATATGCAGTGTCATAGATTTCTAAAAACCCTAAAAGTTTTGTATTTAACATTCTTCGCTAGCTATCTTACTTTAGCAAATAATCGATCGTTTCCATACATAAAAGCGACCCTGTATTAATATAAGTTGAGTTGTTTCATTTATTTTACAAAACATCAGTTTCCTCATTACCAGATGGAAAGCAAGCACTTTACGACTTTTCTAAATTTCTGTAGCAAAAGAAAATAAATTGCGAAAAGGAGAAGAGCCTGTCGGGTATAATCTATTATGCAATAGCTACACGGGTTATAAAATGTAGGGAAATAAAATGACGTAGGTTAGCGCCGTAACGTACGGACGGAAATATTATTTTTCCAACGGTATCTCGGGCGCCACCCCTCGGATTAATGTGGTAAGGGGCCCACGTGCACCGGGAGCTTGTTACAATGTAAAAAATTAAACCAGGGGTCAACTACGCAATAAGTTGTTCCTTTTGAGCTTTAGAGCATTAAAAAAAAATACAGTTACTCTAATAACGATGTGAAAGAGAAAGAGAGAAGGGAATTATGCGTCTATAGCTGTGACGATATGTGTTTAACACATTCGCTGCCATGGCGGACACCGGTGTCTGATCAGCTATGATTTTACCACGCCACGTCAGACACCCGTGTCCGCTACAGTTATTCAACGACACTGCCCAGCGGACACACTTTTCTATAAAAGTTTTCATATGAGGTGTCTGTATTGGCGCTGCGGCATAGTCCACTTATCTTGGTTTTTTGATTGGACACTGTAAATGGATTTTATAACACGTGTCTGCTATTGTGTCCGCTATGGCGAGCAGACTTAATTTTTTAAATTAATTTCCATACACGCCAGGGCAGACACCCAATATTTCAATAAAAATGTAAAGCGCGTTTTGTATTTATTTATTTTCTTTTAAGAAAGGTAATCAAAATTGTAACATATTATATCAGGTGTTGTATTATAATAAACAGATATAAAGAAATCACTCCCTGGTTGGTCACAAAATACATAATTCTTCCGGTTCTGTTATTCATTTTTGCACAAAAATAGAATGTAATAAAATAAATCACGTAAATCGGCCTAAATTTGCAACGGAGAACTAACAGTAGACACAACGTTATCTTACTTCCAACTGAAGTCACCTTACACTCCTTACAGTAGGGCTATAGCTCTATACGATGGGCGGATTTGATGTGTCCGCTATCTACGTCGTGTCCGCTAAGGTGTCCGCTGTGGCGTAACCATGTAAGAAAAATGTCTTCTCAGACTGTCTTCTGTGGCGCGTTATGGAAAAATGGTTTCACCACGCCACGTCAGACACCGGTGTCTGTTTAGGTTTTATTTAAAAAAAACACGCAAAAAACACAGCAAAAAAAAACTGCTATACCCAATAGTCTTAGAATTGCCGTATCTTATATGATTCAACCTTGGCCTGGGAGGCCATTTTTACAAATTTGGCTTGGCAGCGAATGTGTTAAGGAAAAGAAATAGTACCGGTTATTTTAACATTATTGGTCTTAATAATAGTGCGCGTAGTTTCAGATTGGGAAAAACGGTCGCGGTAGCGGTAAACGGTTGCGTACGGAAGCGATTTGCAAGAGCGATTGCGGTTATTTGAACGGTATCGGTCAGAGGAAAGGTATAATTTATCCAAACTTTGATGACATAAAAAAAGCGTTTAACAGGATTCAAAGAGACCGACCTCACAACCAGGGTTGTCAGATCTATTTTTTCTAAATTCTTTAATTTCTTTTTATTAAAAATGTTCTTTTTATATCAGTATTCAATTGTTAGTCAGTAACTCTCCTTGAAAGCTAGTTTACAAATATACTTTAAACTAAAAAGTTTTGAGTGTGAAAAAAGAAGTACATTAATACTATTATAGGTTTTTTAGTCCTTGAGAAATATTATTTAGAAAAAAAGAATTAAAATAAAAAGGGGTTTCATTGTTAAAAAACAACTAATTAACAAACAATTGTTTCTCGTATACTTATATTAATAAACCCGAAAATTTGGTAGAACTGGCAATCGTGCATAATTTATGCACGTCTCGAACACTGTCGCCCAATCTGTGAATGATACTAAGACAAACGCAATTGGAAATTTATATGTTCTGGATAAGAAAGGCGGAATATTTTCAGCGAATCACGATATTTCTTATCTACCTGCTAAAAGATAATAATTGAGCCATCATCACTGTCATGTCAGTTATTAATAGTTTCTTAAGGAAAGGGACAGTGGAGTAGGTGGTTTAACATATTTGCTAATTTACGTATTTAATTTTTGTTTATAACTGTGTGGCATTGGACATATACGTTTTTACTTGGTACATTTTATTATCAGCAATGGCTTTTTAGCGATCATTTTTAACAGCAGATTAAGGTGAATTATAATGGTGCCAACATGCTCGTTGCTAACGTTGCTTTTATTGCTGGAGATTTTTATTATTGCCTGAAAAGAACCGTGGCTGTGTTTAGGGAAACAGGTTCTATACAACACAAAAAAGGAGCAGGAAGACAATTTGTAAGAACAGAAGAACTTGTTGCAAAAGTTCGTAAAATAATGCAATGCCTGTCCCAAGAAGTGGGAAGATCTTATGGGACATGCAGGAATATTCTTCAGAAGCAGCTAAATTTATTTTCAAGTGCAAGTATTCCAAGAAATACAAGCCGCACATTTTGAAAGAGGCAGGAATTACTCTCAATGGTTTACCCAAAATTTATTGGAAAGAAATGATTTATTAGACCTGACATTTTTCTCGGATGAAGCCTGGTTCCACCTCTCCGGTTATGTTATTTTTCGACCACAGATTGATCAGTTTTCGATCGGACATTGAATTCCCTCTTAGATCACCTTGTTTAACGGTTATGGATTACTTCGTTTTTCCCCATTTAAAAAACACTATTTTTTAAACACTAGTTGCAAATTTAGAACAATTACAAGAAAGGATTATCCAAGAATATGGTAACATTTCTCCAGAGATGCTGGTCAACACTTTCGAAAATATGAAGAGACGTGTGAATTTATGCTTGGAGCATGGCGGTGGCCAATTTCAGCAATTTATGTAATAATTTTTCTTTTTCTTTCTGTATTTTCTTACTTTGTTAATTTTGTAAACAACAAAAATAATTTGTATTTGTCTACTTATTTTATTACTTATTAGTTTGGCATATCATGTCATTTGACAAAATTTTAACCTAGAATCGGTTAGATATATCGTCCCCATATCATTGTGATCTAAACCAAGCCCTACTTTTTTTAATTCAAGCCCTTTTTGATGCAAATAATTTTTGCTCGCACGGTACATAATAATAATAATAATAATAATAATAATAATAATAATAATAATAATAATAATAATAATAATAATAATAATAATAATAATAATAATAATAATAATAATAATAATAATAATAATAATAATAATAATAATAATAATAATAATAATAATAATAATAATAATAATAATAATAATAATAATAATAATAATAATAATAATAATAATAATAATAATAATAATAATAATAATAATAATAATAATAATAATAATAATAATAATAATAATAATAATAATAATAATAATAATAATAATAATAATAATAATAATAATAATAATAATAATAATAATAATAATAATAATAATAATAATAATAATAATAATAATAATAATAATAATAATAATAATAATAATAATAATAATAATAATAATAATAATAATAATAATAATAATAATAATAATAATAATAATAATAATAATAATAATAATAATAATAATAATAATAATAATAATAATAATAATAATAATAATAATAATAATAATAATAATAATAATAATAATAATAATAATAATAATAATAATAATAATAATAATAATAATAATAATAATAATAATAATAATAATAATAATAATAATAAGATTACATGATCTTTATTTTTACTGTATATTTTGTACTCAGGCAATTTTTATTTGCATAGTCATTTGATCCGGCCTTTAATATTAAAATTTTTAGGTTTATTATTCTGCGAAAGCAAAAATTAAAAAGCATTTTGTTGTTTCATTTAAATTGGTAGCTAGTAAATTTAATTATTTCATTAAACCTTACACAGTAAAATTAACCATATTGGCAAATCAAAAGCCCGAATGGGAACTATTTTGTAATTTTAGCCTATTTTAATAATAGGTTTCTGATGGAAAATTCTCATAACAATTTTGAAAAATACAAATTTTTCTCGGAAACTTTCATGCCAACGGTACGTGCAGTATCAATTTAAAGAAATCACTATAAAAAAACTCAAGGGTAATCCGTTAACCTACATACCTTATTATAATAGTTGATTCTGTAACGAGGTTGGAATGAAAATTCGATCCGAGGAATGAATATTCCGAACCCGAGCGTAGCGAGCGTGAGGAACCACGAGTATTGAATTTTCATTCTAACCTAGTAGCAGACTATATTTTCTCCACGACCATCCAGTTCCATATCTGATTCATCCGAGTTTTCACTCGTTTTTTGACTTGCACTAAAATTTGTCTGAAAATAATTATTACAACGCTGCCATTTTTATCTGACACTGACAGTTTCGAAATTCATGGCAACCTATGTCGTTTATATCAATTACAGAATATTCATTCCGTATCTTGTTATGGAATGAAAATACACGCAAAACGCATAAGAAGCAAGTGTTTCAGAATAAATATTCCAACTGAAGAGCGAGAATTTTTACATTCTATTATCAAAAATGATTTTGGAATTATTGCATTCAGTAATGGTCGTGGAGAAAGAATATTACGTATTTACGAGTTTATTCATTTGGTTCTTATTAGCACTGTATCACTTATATTTAGTATGATTTCTAGGTTTCGGGAACTACGGTACAAGTAGCAACCTTTTTTTTGAGCTAATGATGTGAAGGATCCATCAAATTATATGACGCTTTTGTTGGCGTATTCTTTGTATACCTTTTTTTTTTCAATAAAAAATATAGATAATATATTTTCTGCCTTTTTAATTAGTTTTTTTTCGCGGCAAAGAATACGACGTACGTCGTACAGCGGTCGGTTCAGCCGTATTAGTATAGTCATAGGTTATACATATTATATGAGACCATTATGCCATTAAATCACTACTATAGGGTTTGCTAGATTTATTCTAGTGTAGTCATAGACATTTACCTTTAGATAAGCAAACAATAATCACGAAAGTGGCAAATTTATGGCCACGTGCATGTAAACAAAGCTACACCGGATTAGGCATTCGCACTGCAACATTATCATTTGACAAATGGGAATATAGACAGGTCCGGGCTTTAAAATTTAAGATCTTGTTCAAGAAATTGTAAAAGTTGACCTTCAAACCAGCAAAGTAACTAATGTTATCGCGTACCTGACCTCAAGTCAAATATTAGTTGGTATATATTGATTTTTACAATTTGGCAAAAACTTGGGTACGTGTAAAACATTTTCAAGCACAATTTCTTGTTCAAGATTTAAAAAAAGGTTTTTGCCCGAGAACTTGACTCTTGGAATACTTTCACCCTTGGATTAATATAGACATACCTAGGTATTTACTTTTTTCTTTTATATAATATAATAAGTATAGTGAAAAGTGTCTTTTAAACTTTTTGAAGCAATATATTGCCTGAAAAATAGACGGACTTAATTAGATTGCAAGGCTGCAAATAAAATATATCAAAACATGCATCGGGATAAAATGTGTTGGTGTGCGTTTCTCTTTATTTTTATACCTTGTTTACGTAGCCTATAGGCCTAGTTAGATGTGTTTAAATTGATAATAATTAATTAAAGTTATATATCAAAAGACATCATTACTCCATACACTTACTGAAAATACGAAATACCCATATACCCATATTTGGGCATAATAAAATCATTCAACGGTTTTTACTAATCATTGTTTAAATTCCAATCATAGTATCCGAGTCACTAAAAGCGCAAACACAATTCACTAAACTACACAAAAACTAGAAATCCGTAAATATTAAACACCCACAATCCACAATAGCAAAGAAAACAACAAGGAATCCACAGCGAAAACTTAAAACACAACAACAAAAATGGCGCCGTGTCGGTTCTGGAGTAAATTTTGAGCATGCCGCTAAAGAAGGACAGGCCGATAACAAGAGGTTTGTGCGCATGTCCAATTTTGCTGGGAGGGAAGGCATCTGACCGACGAGCCGTGCGCTCAGACGTATTTTTTCACCCATAAAACTTAACTTTTGTTTGCGCACGAGATAAGCTGTACACGGTGATCATTTATAATGTCCCCCCTTCTTAACTTTTTTGTTTTTTGCATTAGATAAAAATGTTAAATATAAAAGTTGTACAGAATCATGTAAGCTATTTGCAGAATAATATAAATATATACAGGGTATTGCAGAAATGAGTCATAGGTTACATTTTTTTTTAAAATGGTACACCCTATATATTTTTAGCTTTTTAAAATCTCCTAAAACCTCTAATAATTTTTCTTATAACATCTCCCTATACCTAAATATAATAGTTTTCGAAATAATCGCATTTTACCTAAGCGGCTACATTCAAATATAAATATTCTAGATTTCAGTTAAAGTTCTTAGGTGGCCGTGAATTAGGCGGTCGCGGAGAAACCAAAACTATGTTTATTAGTGACAGTTACTGACATATTAAGTATATATAACATTTTTTTTGATAAAGATGCCTTATTCAGAAAGGGAAAAACAAGTAATTTTGCAAACATTTATTAAAGCAAACAATAGCGTTAAATTGGCTCAACGGGAACTGCGTAGAATTAATCCCCGGATGCACGTTCCAGACAAAAAAAACATTCCATCGAATCTATGAAAAGTTTCAACAAACATCTAGCCTAGCGAGAAAAAAGAGAACAATGAAAATAGACGAAAATAGTGATTTAAATATACTACTAAAAGTTGAAGAAACTCCAAACATTTCTTTAAGAACAGCATCGAAATGTTTAAAGGAAGAGCTTGATGATTTAAAAAATACCTCTTATGGAAGGGTTCAAAACACTCTTAAAAAATATGGATATAAAGCTTTCAAAATTAGGCCTGTAACAAAATTAACGCAGCGACAGCGAGAAAAAAAGGGTTGAATTTTGCCAAACTATGATGGAAAAAATTAATGTAAATCCCAGTTATTTCGAAAATGTATTTAGGACCGACGAGTCATTATTTTCACTAGTGGCATGATAAACAGAAAAAATAGCAGACAATGGGCCACAGTAAATCCCCACTGCTACAGGGAATTTAAATTTCAAGGATGTCAAACTATTAATGTGTGGTGTGCTGTTTTAAACAACAAAATAATAGGTCCCCATTTTTTTAACGGTACTTTAAATGGAGAAGGTTATTTGAATTTTCTCCAACACGAGCTAGAGGACTATTTTGATGTGCTTCCGTTGGAACAAGAACGAAACATCGTCTTCCAACAAGATGGCGCTACACCTTACAGTGTAGTAGCTATTACAAATTACCTTAATTAAAGGTTCAATGAATGGATTAGACGGAATGCACCAATACAATGGCCACCTAACAGCCCTGACTTGACGCCGATGGATGCATTTTTATGGGGAACACTAGAGGATCGAGTGAATCCAAATAACATTGAAAGCACTGAACATTTAAAAGAACTTATTTGAGCAGAAATTCGAATTCTGAATGAAGATTATTCTCAATCTATCACCGCCGCATTATGAAGGTTACGAAAAACGTATATCAAATGTATTCAAGTAAACGGTGACCCAGTTGAGCAAATTGATTTGTAATTACCAAAAGTTCTTCTTTATTGTTAAGACATTAAATTTAAAAATTATTTTTAGTTTTGTATTTCATATTTCATATACTTTTAGTAGTATATTTAAATCACTATTTTCGTCTCATTGTTCTCTTTTATCTCGCTAGGCTAGATGTTTGTTGAAACTTTTTATAGATTCGATGGAGTGTTTTTTTGTCTGAAACGTGGACCCGGCAAATAATTCTATGCAGTTCCCGTTCAGCCAATTTACCGCTATTGTGTGCTTTTATAAATGTTTGCAAAATTACTTGTTTTTCCCTTTCTGAATAAGGCATCTTTATCAAAAAAATGTTATATTTACTTAATATGTCAGTAACTGTCACTAATAAGCATAGTTTTTGTTTTTCCGCGACCGCCTAATTCACGGCAACCTAAGAACTTTACTGAAATCTAGAATTTATATTTGAATGTAGCCGCTTAGGTAAAATGCGATTATTTCGAAAACTATTATATTTAGGTATAGGACATTTTATAAGAAAAATATTCAGAAGTTTTAGGAGATTCTAAAAAGCTAAAAATATATAGGGTGTACCATTTAAAAAAAAAATTTAACCTGTGGCCCATTTCGGCAATATCCTGTATATATTTATATTATTCTGCAAATAGCTTACATGATTCTGTACAACTTTTATATTTGACATTTTTATCTAATGCAAAAAACAAAAAAGTTAAGAGGGGGGGACATTATAAATGATCACCGTGTACGTATATAAAAAATATAATAGGGGGAGTGTTATTATTATTAAGTTTTTGAAGGTGTTTTCAATCCTCACATCCAAGACTTCGACGATCCTGACGCCCTTAGCTGTAGTAAGGATATCCTGAACTAGTCCGGAACATATTCCCAGGCCAAGAGTGCATGGGACATGATTGAATGACACAATATCGTGGGTGGTAGGCTTAAGTAAATTATAATATTTTTAGGTTTCTAAAAGTTTATTTAGAATCGTAATTTCAACCCAAGTCACCGACGATATACCTAATATAACGGTATAATAGAGCCAATTCGAAATCAATTAAAAACTTAAATATATAAGTACCTACTGGACGTTGATATCCTATACCGCTACTAGTGTAAATATTGTAGCTAACTAGAAATTGTAACGAAAAATTCAACCCATCTTTGGCTTAACTATAGTATCCATAATTAATGATAAATATTGCGAAAGCCAGCATTTAACGAACACTCTCATAGGAAAGATTTCTCCGCCCGTAAAAGGTTAATAAATACTGGAAGAGGTTTTTTCATTTCTTACTTCAGAAATTTTTGGCCTTGTGTCAATCAACTACTTCAGCCTTGTTACATAAATTCAATGGCTCATCATAAATGATGAATGGATTGCTAATTCAGCCCTATAGAAAAAAGTTAATGACATACTTGTGTACATTTTTTATTATGTTATTGATTGTCCGGATGTACAGGGTAAAACAAAAAATTTAAAATACAGCCGATAAAAATCACTTATTTAACAAATTAAATGTTCCAGTACGCTATCTTCATCTGAAAATAATATGACAACAGACACAGAAGAAATAAAAATAAATTTGCACAATTTTTACAATAACCCGGTAATGTATGAGGTTAACATTTTTACCCCCGTTTGACGCAATGGACCGGACTTGAAAGTTATTTATGTATTACCTTCTAAAACAATTGATGCAATAGTCTCATCGGTTCTACCGCTTACTATTGCCAAACAATGATAAGAAATAATAATAATAATTTATTTTGAAAATTCTGTTTTATAAATATTATATTTTAAGGTACCTAATAATAAACATGAGTTTTTATATGGTTTATATATCTCTGGCCACCGTGAATAAGCAAATAAGTCACCAAATTTAAAAAAATGAGATATTTACATATTATGATTGTAGAACAAACCATTACCTTTTATGCAAATAAGTCGAATATCACTCATCTTACTTATTCTGTGAACATGCGATTTTTCGAATATAACAAAAATTTATGCTTTAAATATTATAAATTAAGTTATTCTACTTCTTGCTAATATTAGTTTTTAGTAATAAGCAGATAAGTAAACTATCTCTGTTGCTCTTGTTGTTCACGGCGGTGGTGTTACAATTATGTTCAAATAACATATGTTAGTCGTATAGATTGCCCAAAACCCGGATCCGATATCAGTTTTCGTTCACCTGTAATTAAGCCGTTCCGGAACATTTGCCCAACCCTGTATAATCACAAGCATGCATTATATGGAAGTGGTAATTAGATTACGCAATTTTGTTTTTTAAGTAGGTACCCAGGGCCGTAACCCATTAGGCAAGTTAGGCAATGCCTAACTAATAAACCTTAGTAGTGTGTTTTATAGAAAAAAATTCTCACCTTTAACTTGATCACCTGGAGTGTTGGGCCTGAACAGCGCCGATTCCACGCGCTGCCCCACGCTAAAGTACACCGTTATATGGTGGTGGTCCATGGGCATCGCAAGATCTCCAGGCCGCTCATCGCGCGAGGGGCCCCACTGGAGCGCCGCTACTCACGCCGGTCCTGGACCTTCGTCTGATAAAAAAGGTTTTTGATACACATCGTTCGGTTGCTGCCATTGTTGATTCTGAAACAAAAAAGTGTTTGGATATCAGAGTTGAAAGGCAATAAAATTAACTGGGTACGAATTATGTTTTGCAAGGAGGTGCTTTGATCCTATAAAGCAACCAGGAACTCCTGAGGGTTCTGGTCACTCAAGGATAAAAAGACCATGAAAAAGCAGATGCTTTGCTCAATATTTTAAGGGGCCTGAAACCACCCTTGGAATATCAAAACAGGCAGCTAAAACATTGGACAGAAGGACGCAAAAACAAAATCTATCACAATAAAACGGTACAACTGGTTAAACCCACACAAGGGCCGGCACTGGTCAACCCTCGAAGAAACTAACGTGCGAGCAAAAATTATTTGCATCAAAGAGGGCTTAGATTAAAAAACGTGGAGCTTGGTTTAGATCACAATTATATGGGGACGATATATCTAACCAAATCTAGGTTAAAATTTTAACAAATACAAATTTATTTTTGTTGTTTACAAAATTAACAAAGTAAGAATATACAGAAAGCTAAAAAACATGATCACATAAATTGCTGAAATTGGCCAACAAGCATAAATTCACACGCCTCTTCATATTTTCGAAAGTATTGACCAGCATCTCTGGAGAAATGTTACCACATTCTTGGATAATCTTTTCTTGTAATTATTGTTCTAAATTTGCAACTGGTGTTTTAAAAATAGTGTTCTTTAAATGAGGAAAAACGAAGTAATCTATAACTGTTAAACAAGGTGATCTAGGTGGGAATTTAATGTCTGATCAAAAACTGATCAATCTGTCGTCGAAAAAATTGCGTAAGTAGTTAATAGTTTCGGCGGCTGTAAAGGCGGTTGCACCGTCCTGTTGAAAATATCCAAATCGTAGTTCGTCGTCAAGTAATTGCTTCATAAATGGATTCAAAATATTGTCTCCATACCGCTGTGCTGTAACTGTGTCATGGAAAAAATAGGACCAACAATTCTCCTTCGGGAAACAGCTAACCAGACACCAAATTTTTGAGGGTGCAGTGTGGACCCTCCATTGAGAGTAATCCCTGCGTCTTTCAAAATCTGCGGCTTGTATGTCTTGGAATACTTGCACTTTATAAGGAAATAAATTTAGCTGCTTCTTAAGAATAGTCCTGCATGTTCCATGAGATCTTCCCACTTCTTGGGACAGGCGTCTTATACAATTTGTTGGCTTATTTTGCATTATTTCACGAACATTTGCAACAAGTTCTTCTGTTCTCTTCCTGCTCCTTTTTGGTGTTGTGTGTTGTATAGAACCTGTTTCCCTAAACACAGCCACGGTTCTTTTCAGACAATGATAAAAATCCCCAGCAATAAAAACAACGTTAGGAAAATGTTCGTGAAAATCGTCCATGCACAAACCCGGATTGTATCGCCACTTACCATTTACTCCAACCCCGTTTCGAAAATACGCTTTAACCATGAATGTTTTGTGGTGTTCCGTTAAGCCCATTGTGTGAATTGTTCAAGAAATTGGAAAAATTAGCGATGAATCAAATAACTTGTAACGACTGTCAAAGATGACCGAATAACTGATTGATTGTTAATTTAGGTAGTTACTGACACCCAACAGGTATTAAGCTCTGCGGCTAAGCATTACGTCCTTAGATGCAAGGCCCTCTTTGACACAAATAATTTTTGCTCGCACGGTATCAACTGGAATGCTACTTCTAACGCGTACCCAGTTAAATCACGAGACGATAATTCGCCCACGCCAAACCGATGTTGCCATTTAAACTTTTAAACGCCATTATTAATTTAAAGAGTTAGGTTATGTTTTCTTTTGTTTTGTACGTTGAACACGAGCGTCTCGCCGCGTGTCAAGTCTGATTTAGGCTATGTTAAATATGGAGTGCCACAGGGATCCGTCCTTGGGCCCCTCCTGTTTATAATTTATATTAATGATCTGTGTTATTACATGCAACGGATTTGCAATTTGACCATATTTGCAGACGACATACTTTTATTACTTCTGCTTCTAGTCTAGAGAATTTGATTATGGCGTCTCAACTGCTGCTGAAGGATGCATAAAGCTGGCTTTCTGGCAATCTCTTGCAGCTTAACACGAGTAAGACTTAGGAACTGGTTGTCTCGAGTAATCGACTATTGAACAAAAACAATAAATGTAGATTACTGGGTATCACTCTGGATGGTTCCTTATCCTGGGAGGCCCACGTAACTGAACTGGGACGAAAATTGTCGAGTACGATATTTCTTCTTAGAAATTTGCGTAAATGTTTGACTTTGGACGTTTTGAAATCGCTGTACTTCGGCCTTTTTCATTATCATATTGCGTATGGGGCAATATTGTGGGGAAACAGTGCAAATGCACAACAAATCTTTTGACTCCAAAAGAGAGCTGTAAGACTTTTGGCTAACGCAGGATATAGGGACCATTGTCAGCCTCTGTCCAAAAAATTTGGCATAATGCCGCTGCCCTGTGTATATATTGTTCAAACTGTGCTGGAGCTGCATTCCCGCAGAGATAAACTCACTAGGCATTCAGATATTCACAGATACAACACTCGCGGCTCAGACAGGATAGTGGCTCAGCGATTCAGACTTACTAAATCTAAAAACAATTCACTTAATTGCAATTTATATAATAGGATCCCGGGACGGTATCGCGCCCTCGATGATGTTCTGTTCAAAAAGTATGTTAAAGTGTATTTACTAAACCATTGCTTTTATACCTTAAATGAGTACCTGTTGGCCTCCTGGTAATCACTACCCGGATGATGTGCATTGGTTGTGAGGTTTGCCAGTTGTGTGTCTTAATTTCAAATTTTATTTTAATGTTTGTGCATTGTTTGCTTTACACACTAATTTATTGTTATTTATATACATTTGTACATGTTAAATTATATTTACCTATATATTATTATTTATGACGTGCTATAAACTATTTATGTAAGTAGCAAATAAAACTTTGACTTTGACTTTGACTATAAGCATGATAGCAAAATACATCGAACATCGAACTCAACGTGATAATTTAAAAGTTATAGCGTTATTCATTGGTAAAACAGAGAAATACGTTTTACACGTACTAAACTTACCAATGGAAAACGCTATGAACAACCCTGACAACATGCAAGAGTTTCGCCGCCCAAATATTGTAGATACGAGCCATCAAGCGGCAAGCGGCGCGCCTGCGCATGTTTCGCGTTCAATGCTGCCTTGCCATATTATATTTACGTTTGCTTTATAGTACAAAGCCGCCAAAATGGCATGTTTTGTTAAATACAAACAGCTGGATTAGTTCTCAATGAGCGCAAGGTTTGGCAACCTAGTGAGTTGAAATAGATAAACTAATAATATTACATTTATAATACAAAAGGCGATAAATGAAATGTATATTCTAAACTGGTTTATTATACTCACCATTCAACTTAAATTAAAAAACACCAAGAAAAATCTGACGCGTGAGCTTGCTCCGGCTCACTGCTAAACTGGACACTTTTAGGAAAAAACCAGCATCAGCTGTTAATGTCACATGTGGGTGTCAACTATCAAAATACTTTGTTTTTAGGAAAACCTAACTCTACAACTAATAACATCTAAAAAAAGTCAACTAGTTATATTGGTGGACTTTGAAAAACCGCACTGTTTCAATTAGGACGTTTTAAAGATTGACCCCCTGGGGTTCCTTTTTATTCGACATTTTGATATTCTGGTACATAATAAATATTAACTATTTAATGGTATCAAAAAAATGGTACAATAATAATAATAATAGTAATAATAATAATAATAATAATAATAATAATAATAATAATAATAATAATAATAATAATAATAATAATAATAATAATAATAATAATAATAATAATAATAATAATAATAATAATAATAATAATAATAATAATAATAATAATAATAATAATAATTATAATAATAATAATAATAATAATAATAATAATAATAATAATAATAATAATAAAAAGTGAAATAAAAATATTTAAAATTACACAGGTAAGTATTTTAATTTTTTATTAGCTTTTTCGCCTTTTTGGAACAAGGGCTTATTAAAATAAAACAAAATATGCACAAAGCTTTTTTCGTGCGAAATTAGAGGCTTTGTTTAGTAATTAATGCAAATATACTAACTTTCCTTTGTTGTTTTCATGCCATTTAAAACGTTGGCGCCTGCTAATCGTAAAACGTGAATAAACTGCGAAATTCAAACAAACATTTTTAGTATTGTGGTATACATAATATACACTATACAGGGTGACGCACCGAAAACTTTCCACCCAGGTTTATTTCTTGTTAATAAATAAATCAAAATTCGCTCGAACACGGGAACCTTAGTTCTCAGGGGGACATATTTTTTTGCTATTTTCACCCCCCCCTGCTGGAATCCCTTAAAATCTTAAATGGAAAGGGGGGTCGAGTAATACCTTATTTTAAAGGGAATTGAATTGCCTTCCAAACGCGACCTTGCTCGTTTAAATCGAGTGCATGATTCCTGAGAAATAGGACTAAAAAGAAAAGAAAATTTAAAAGTAATAAAATTTATTACCGCTTGTATCAATCAAGTAAATGTTAAAAATGTCTACCTCCAACCTCCATGCATGTAAAGGCTCTGTTCAAAATGTTCGCGAACATTATGGAGCATATGGGGTGGCTTTCACCCTTAAAATCTTAAATGAAAAAAAAAATTACCTGGAAATTTAACAGGTAAAATTTACCTGAACCTGTTGGAAACGACCACTATTAACCCTGCTTTAACGAATGCCATAGAAGAAAATGACCGTTATCGGCCAAAAAATATTTACTTTCAGCAAGACGGAGCACCCCCGCATTATGGGTTCCCTGTTAGATAGTTTCTGGATGAAAATTTTCCAGGAAAATGGATTGGAAGAAGAGGTCCTATTGAATGGCCTGCAAGATCTCCTGATTTGACGCCACTGGACTTTTTTTTCAGGGGGACATTTAAAGTCTAAAATTTATGCAACCCAACCAAATTCTTTGGAAGACTTGCGACAACGAATAGTGTACGAGTGCCGACAAATAACTCCCGCAATGCTCCATAATGTTCGCGAACATTTTGAAGAGTGCCTTTACAATTGCATGGAGGTTGGAGGTGGACATTTTCAACATTTACTTGATTGATACAAGCAGTAATACATTTTATTACTTTTAAATTTTCTTTTCTTTTTAGCCCTATTTTTCAGGAACTATTCACTCGATTTAAACGAGCAAGGTCGCGTTTGAAATACAATTCAATTCCCTTTAAAATAAGGTATGACTCGGCCCCCACTTTCTATTTAAGATTTTAAGGGTGGAAGCCACCCCGTCGTAGGGATTCCAGCAGGGGCGGAGGGGGTGAAAATGGCAAAAAAAATGTCCCCCTGAGAACTAAGGTTCCCGTGTTCGAGCGAAATTTGATTTATTTATTAACAAGAAAAAAAACCTGGGTGAAAAGTTTTCGGTGCGCCACCCTGTACAATATACACATCCGGAAAAGCAAAGCTTATCTTGGTTGGGTAGTTTCCGTTTATGGATGGGCCATCGGCAGTTTCATAAAGCCGCAAATGCTACACCTTTGGGGAACAATATCTTGAGTAAAAGTCATAAACATTTACCTTTAGATACGTACAGCTTATCTCGTGCGCAAACAAAAGTTAAGTTTTATGGGTGAAAAATGCACAGCTCATCAGTCACACGCCTTGTCGCCCTACAGGTATGGGCATGCGTACCACCCTCTTGTTATTAGGGTTTCCTTGTTTAGTGACATCCTGAAAATACACTCCAGAACCGGCTCGGCGCCATTTTTGTTGTTGTGTTGTACGTTTTCTCTGTATGTATGAAATAAGCAATGTTTATCAGCAACGTTTTTGGGGTACGTGTCAATTCCTCCGGTAGCGTTTGTAAACGAATTTTAATTATTCTACCATTTGGATTTATCGTTTTTACTAAACTGCCCCAAGGGGGTAAATTATTCCCTGCTATATAGGGGAGAGTGGGGCAAGTTGACGACCTTAAGGGAAATATGGTATAAATATTGTAAAATAATCCTATTTATTTTATTTATAGGAATATAGACACATTAATATATATAATAACAAACATGTATTTTAAAACTTAAATTACAATGCGTATAAAAAATAGCAGAACAGAACAAAAAAAATCAACATTTTTTACAACTTGCCCCATAGTGGGGTAACATGACGAAGTAATGGGGGCAAAATGACTAATGCATACAAAAGTCACAAATAAATTCACTTTCTCCATCAAATTGGCTACATAACATGCCACCAGTGTTTACATTTGCTACACGTTATTCAGTCGTCAAAAGGGGGGTCTTCATATGGCTCCATACAACCAGAGCAGAAAATGTCTTCACCTCGGTCTTTACTCTTAGGCTCTGGCTCTACCTTTTTTAATGATTTCTCACTATCCATAAAAACCGAACGCTTAACTTGTTTCTTGCCTTTAAGATTTCTTACTAATATTTGTGTGTTGTTTTTTTGTTCTAGCTCGTCTTTATTAGGAGTAGATGTTAAAATTGTCGCCTTCTGACGACGTCTTTGGCCCTGGTTCACTGAACGTTGGTAGGTTGGAAGTGTGGCCTAATATCAGTTAGAGACTTAGAATAACCTGCTTCAAAAATTTCGGTATCTTGTGTTTTTGTGTAAAAAATTTTGAACTAGAACTTTTTCCTTTTTTTTACTGGCCAGATGGAACAGCTATGGCATCTTGTACAATAGTTTCTTCTACAATTATTGATGTTCTTTCTTTCTTTGATTGGTGTCCACTGTGTCCAGCCTCGTCTTCTCAAAACAGGTGGCCTAATATTAGTCAGAGACTTAGAATAACCTGCTTCAAAAATTTCGTTATCTTGTGTTGTTTGTGCAAAAAATTTTGAACTAGAATTTTTTTCTTTTTTTGACTGGCCAGATGGAACAGCTATGGCATCTTGTACGATAGTTTCTTCTACAATGAAACTACTGAAAAGAACAAAACATGGTAAATGTTACATTACATTATGAAGGGCAAGGTGACGAATTCGTCATCTTGGCCGCGCCAACTTGCCCCAACCTAACCTTAACGTTATTTTAGAAAAAAACAAGAAAAAAACAGACACATATTGTTTTGTTTATTGAACGTTTTACACCTTAGGGTCTATAAATACGTTATAAGTAGTTTTGTAGATAAACCTTATTTCATTTACGAAAATAATATAGCCACAACAGCGTAATTTATCGACATGCTCTAACACGCGTAGAAACAACACTGACGGATTCAGCTTGGCATCATTACAATGTTGCCGGGTTATAGTCCGTTTGCACCTATGGTTAAAATTTAAAATATTATACTTTAGAAGATAATCGGATTTCGTCATCTTACCCCGTACGTCAACTTGCCCCACTCTCCCCTACGAATTTCCAAAAGACCGGAGGAAAAAAGTTACAGGATAAAAACTTGGAAAAGTAGCGTTTCTAACCGAATTTTATTTTTTTTATTGGCGAAGACTGAACTTTCACCCCTATGGTTTAGTTTCCTGAAGACGATAAATCCAAATGGTAGAATTTTAATCTGCGCTACTAAAAAAATTAAAATTCGTTTACAAAGGCTACAGGCGGAATTGACACGTACCCCAAAAAAAAATCGTCGCTGCATAAACGGTGCTGATGAACGTTGCTAACGCCACGCATATGATTTCTTGTTGTTTTCTTTGCTATTGTGGATTGGGGGTGTTTAATATTTATGGATTTCTGGTTTTTGTGTAGTTTAGTGAATTGTATTTGCGTCTTTAGTGGCTCGGATACAATGACTAGTAAAGACCATTGTATGATTTTATTATATATGCCCAAATAGGGGTAAAATATCGAGTATTTCGTATTTTCAGTAAGTATAAAACAGTGATAGTTCTTCATATCTAATTTTATTTAATTATGATCAATTTGAATCTAACTAGGCCTAGGCACATAAACAAGATGTTAAAGCCCGGACCTGTCTATTTTCCCATTCGTTAAACGATAATTTTGCAGTGCGCATGTCTAATAGTTCCCAGTTTTGTTTACATGCGCGAGGCCATAAAACTGCCACATTCGTGATTATTGTTTGTTTATCTAAAGGTAAATTAATGTCTATGGTAAAATGAGCCATATAATATATTTTCTTCATTATCCGCAAGAGACGTAATAGGGGAGGTTGGGGTTAACTGGTCCGCTTTTTTTAATTCGCTTGCTCACAGGACCAGAATAAATTTGTAGTGCTGCTTTGTATAAAAAACCATAGTTTATTAATTAACTTAGCTTATGTATACCAACTAGTCAACGAAAAAGTAACTTTAGGATATTATATTATAGATTTTTAAAAATATGTAAAAGGACCACTTAACCCCAGTATAGTGGGTTAAGTGGTCCATATAATGGGGTTAAGTGGTTCAGTACTATAAACTAAAAAATATGAAAAAAAAAACATTATTTCATAGCAAAACATAAAAAAGAAACTATACGAAACTGAAAGATACGATAAATATAGATAAATAAGTCTGCAGAAAAAAACTAGTGAACACTAAAATCAGTCAGATCTATTGAGAACCAGATCATGTTCTCATAGCGAGCTCTCGTACCATGCACCGGAGTTGGTAACATAGCCACGACTTCATTTAAGAGAATAAATGTTTCAGGTTCTTCTGTAGCAGTAAACTTCGTAGTTGATACCACACGTTTATAAAACTGTACTTCATAACCACTGCCATGACCCAAATAGCATTTAGACGTCTAACCAACGTCGCTATAGACAACCCGACGTCGGTAACTGACGTCGAAACGACTACGTGTGGACCCGTTTTTGCACTAAAATGGAGCAGACAAATTTGAGTTGTTTAGACGTCGGTAACTTTACTATTGAAGTATACTCTTTTAACCAAATTTTACGCTATTTAACGTTAACTTTTGATAACCAAAAATGTGTACTAAAAGTTTTATTTGGTCATGTGGAAGTACCTATATGTTGCTCCCGTATAATGTGGTGTAAACAAAATATAACCTAATTTGTTGTTGATCTGTAGAAAGAACAAGACCAGAAATTAAAATATCAAACAGTTTTCTTATTGTTAAACGATGTTTGTTATAGACGTAAATAAAATGAGATTATAGGGTTTCTCGAGAATAAAAGTTGCTTGCGAAGGGTACTTTACTGATAAATGTGACCAAAATAGATCGAAAAATATGTGTTCGCCTCAAAATAAACAAATATTTAATAATTTTTAATATATATGTTTTTATGAATGACCAGAAAAAAAATCATATATTGGCTTGATTTCCAACTCCATCTAAATAAAGCTATAAGGAAATTAAATTTTATTCATATAGTTGCCATTTGAAATGGTATTTATTTTCGAAATTTCAAAAATAAACGTACTGTGTTTCAATGGCCGACGGGACGCTACAACGCTCATCAGCATAAAAATGGCGGAGTTAGCTAATGTACCTAAATTTACTCAAATACCACCAAAGGTTACTTTATATCCAAAACTTTATCCAAACTTAACTTAAACTACCACCCGCAAACGACACACCAACGTCGGATGATTAGAATTCCAAACCACAACCAGGTTTTAACCTTAAGACATTTGAACTACTTAAATTGACGACCAAAGGACGTTAAAAGTAAACGTCAATTTCTGTAGATAAAAATTAACAAACAGAAATGTCATATGTCATTATTTTTTAATCGTATATTTAACCCCAATAAAAGGTTTTTCAATTTTTCATCTCTCATCCAAGCTTATCCTGTAATATTTTATTAATTTTCGTTGGTAAACAACTAAAAAAATGGATCACTTTAAATTATAGTAGGTATATATTAAAGACCTTAATGAGGTTGAGCCGGCCCCACATAAATATAATAATAATAAATTTCTTTATTTCTGATTAAATAAACTATACAATTCACATAAAAGGAAATGGCGTCAGCAAAGGGTGAGCATTAACTCTCCATGTAGTCCTTTAAACAGTATGGTTCCATCTGTACTAAATGTTCCTTTAACTTTCTTTTAAATACCTTCACACCGAACACATCGAACACCCACATAATAGGGTCCACTTTCAAAAATAGACAGATGATGTGCTGGATAATTTACATCCACAGAACGAGTACTATACTTATGATTCCTCTCAGCATAAAGACCCTGTCTATTCTTAAAAAAGAACATAATGGTATCAAAAATGTATAAACCATAAATTGTCAATAAAAAATTATTTCTAAAAACATTCCAACAAGTCTCTCTAAATGACATTTTATACATTATTCTTAGTAAACGTTTCTGTATAATAAAAATATCCTGTATCTTTGATTTTCCACCTCAAAAAATTATCCCATACCTTGCCGTAGCCTCAAAGTTTGCAAAATACAGGGTCCGCAGGGCTGCTGTTGAAACATACTTCGAAATCACTCTGATACCATAGCATATACTGTTAAGTTTTTTACCAAGTGATTCTATTTACTCGGTCCAGTCTAAAAATTCATCTATATAAATTCCCAGAAATTTTGTTTGGGACTCAAGCTTAAAATCTTTGTTATTGATTTGAATATTTTCTGGTTTTTCCATTCTATTTAATTTTGTTCTAAATAATAAGATATTTGTTTTGTTCTCATTGACTATATAACAGTCTATTTTTTTCAAACCAAGAGCAAATTTGCAAAAATATATCTGCAGTCTCGTTAGTGAGTTCAGTTGGGTCATTAATTTTTAATAAGAGATTGGTATCATCAGCATAGGATGTAAGAATAGCATTTGAGTTCCTTATTTCCAAATTTAGGTCATTAGTAAAAAAAAAAAAAACTGGTCCCAAAATGCTGCCCTGGGGGATTCCTACATTATTATTCACACTTTCAGACTTATAGCTTACCTTATCTTTATTAACTACTACCTTATGTATTCTATTATTCAAGTATGACTTAAACCATTTTAACGCATTACCCCTTATTCCATACAAATCAAGTTTGTTTAACAAAATTTCTCGATCAAGACAGTCGTATGCTTTTGAGAGATCCAGAAATACTCCAACAACCACTCCACCCTCCTCCAGTTGCTCAAGAATGCCATGAGTGAATTGAAATGTTGCTGTCTGAGTTGACCTGCCCCTCGTGTAGCCATGCTGGTTACCCGAGAGCAAACTGCACTGTCCCATGAAAGACACAAGGCGGCTGCATGCAACCAACTCAAACAGTTTTGAAAAACCTGGAAGAAGGCTGATCGGCCTGTAGTTATCGAATTCCTCTGGATCTCCCTTTTTCAATAGAGAGGTTTTAAAACTGCTGTTTTAAGTTGTTCCGGGAAATGGGAGGTAAGTAGCATAGTTTGGTTTCCCCAACGTCAGAAAGAAATTAGACTTTTACAAGTACTATTAAAAGTTCACCCAATAAAGAAACATGGAAACGATACAAAAACTGCAAAGTTAAAGCTCAGGGTTTTGCGGCTTTTGAATTTGCAACAGCTGCTGCTGACTAACTGGAGAATAACATGAGCTTGTAATCCTATCAATTTAGCTTTTTTTCTATAAAAAGTATTAGTATGGCGGTAGGCTCTTTTTCCTTTATTTAAGGACATGCTCATATTGCTTGCAGGTCTACTTGCTTGCAATAAAAGAACTGATTTTCTAAAAAATAATCCAACATAAACAAATAAGTAAGGTTATTTTCACAGAACCCAAACAAGAGGTTATTTCCGACAAATTTCGTCTTTTTATTTTAACTGGCTGCGACTGACGAAAAAAGAAGTGATGTTTTTTGTATCAAGTTTGGTAGGTGGACGGGGCGACGTTGAAACGTGGTTCGCAAATTCCATAAAACTACACTTTTTCAAATAAAAAAAGTGTTTGACGTTACTCGGACGTCAAATTCTTTACCATAAAATAACTATACACGCTTCGACCACTATGCGACGTCGGCTTAGAGGACGTCATATCTTAACGTTCGTTTTACGTTAACTTTAGGTCCATAACTGTTCATTAAGAAATAAGTCAAGCAGTGACTTGAAACATTACCAAAAATTACGTCCTTATAGGTACAAATTTAGTCGTAAGTCAGAAAAATGCTAATTGGGGACGCCTTATCACTTGAGCCACATAATTTCTACAGCTGTTAGCAGTTTTTCCATTAACTTTAGCAACGATAAACTGCCCTTTCTGAATATGTTCAAAGTCGTAGTTTTCTTCTTCAAGAGATTCCAAATCGGTGGAATCGTCATATGTCACACTTTCCGAATCACTGCTACTGTCTTCCAATATTTTACGTTTGACTGCTGCAACACTGCCTTTATTTCTTTTCTGCGCACTACTTTTCTTCTCTAATCTTTTCCGAGCTGCATCTTCCAATTCTTCTTTTACTGGTGTATGTGTCAATACCATGGACTTTCCCTTTTTACGCCCTCGAGTGGTTTTTCGTGGACCAGCTTTTGGAAAAGGCCACAGTTGTTCCGGTGTTTTAAGTGGAATTGAAGGACTATCTGAGTTAACCACAGCTATGTTCGAGACACTTGCAATGGGAAATTCCGATGCGTTTGATGCTCTAGCAGGTGTTGTGGGTGAATGTGGGGGTGTGGAAGCTATATTGTTGCATGACTGGACTGGTTCAATAATGGGTCTATCGGTTACAAAAGAAGACAAAAAATCTTGGTCTGAAAAAATGTTAGGGTTAAACGGTTCGATGCCACTAATTTGGAAACCTTTTATTATATTTGCTGGAGTGAAGGCTAAGGGAAATGATTTTCCAACATTTTCGGCAATGTCATAAATGGTAATTCGCGGGACACTGTTTTTCTGACCAGAAAAATTACTCATAAAATCAGAGCAGGCACGATTATATCTAGCTTTAAGCGGGCCGAACACCGTCAAGTCAAGCGGCTGCAGCTTATGGCTGCAGTGGGGTGGAAATGTGATTAGAACAATTCCATTGCTTTTTGCATAATTTAAGGCCTCAATGTTGGCATGGCTTTCATGACCATCTAAAATTATCAGTTTGGGTTTTTCTTTACTAGGTCTCTCATGAAGCACAAAATGTTTCAAAACATCAACAAATATTGTTCCGTTCGTCCAGCCTGAATCACTTACACCACCGCTGCTGCCTGGTGGTGAACCTTTTAGGAAATGGTTCTGAAAATTTTTACGGGGAAAAATAAAGTAAGGTGGTACAGACTTTCCAGTCGCTCCTACGATGCAGACAAGAGTCACAAGCTGCCCCCGCTCAGCACTGGTAACTTGGCCGATTTGTTTTCTTCCAGTTTCCGCCAACACCTTTGGGGGTTTGTGCACTGTAGTTAGCCCCGTCTCATCAAGATTATAGATGTCTTGGGGGCCAAACCGGAACTTTCGCTTTACTTCAGCCAAGTTTTTAAAAAACGCATCTACATTAGTATTATTAAAGCTCGTGGCTCTACTTAATGATGTTTGTTCAGGTGTACGAAGTGAGAGTTTATGGCGTTTTCTAAATTCAACAAGCCAGTCTTCACCTGCCATTTTATTATGCTCCCAACTAGGCAAGACTTTCTTGTTATTGGCTGCTGCAAACTCGTAAGCAAGTCTTCTTGTGGACAGCTTGGTCAAACCATAGTGAATATTTGAAGACATTTTAATGTAATTGACGAGTGAAAGTTCTTCCTCTATATTAAATATTTTTAAGTGCTCGTTAGATGGTCTAAAATTAACCTGCATAGGATCGCCTGCCTGTCTACATTTTTCCAAATATCGTTTCAACGTAGATCTCGGAATTCCGCTGTTTCTTGCTGCTTCTCTAGTAGATATTCCACCTTCAATTACAGCAATAACCGCAGTCTGTAGTTCTTCTTTAGAGTACTGCCGATTATCGGTTGTTCGAGCTCGTTTTCTAGGCATTTTTCTGAAAACAAGACATTAAAGTGGTTTTGGGGTTAACTGGTCCTGGTCCTGTTAACCCCGGCCAGTTAACCCCTAGATACACTTTTGTTTTTATTCAAAATTATAACTAATTTTTTTAGGGTTAGATAACGTGTCTCATGCAAAACGAGTACCTAAAATGTTATTGAAGTCACCAGAAAAATAATAAGGGGTAATAAATAGGCCTTAAAATATCTACCTAAAATAAAAATTACCAATTTATTCTTACTTTTCTGTTAAAAATACACGATTTGTTTACTCTCACTCAAACAGATTTGACGCGGGACACCATATTGAATAAAACAGTAGTGCCAACCTTGAGGACCAACATATGTCACTTGGCGCGCAATTTGAAACTTTTTAGACTCTGATTTTCGACAGGACCAGATAACCCCGTGGACCAGTTAACCCCAACCTCCCCTAATATTTCGTATTTTAAAATTGGCTGTTACTTTAAAACAGGTACAAATAAAGTAGGTCAGAAATAAGTTTTCCGCCTGAGAAAATTCATAAATTTTCTTCAACTGTGGAGTGATGGTTTCCTACAGTTTTGCCAAGAAGCCTGGTGCTAATTCCATAATTTCTTTCGACATGAAGTAAAAGTTCGAAATCTGTTATTTTAATAATTAATGTTACTAGACATTTTACTTTTTATTAGTTTTAACACGTTTTAACGTATATTCAAGAAAAATAACAATTCGAAATTTTAAGAGTAAAGGTACTGTAATAATGAATAAATGGAATTTTGATATTATCATAATTATTATTACTGGTGAGTAGAGTGAGGTATGTATGAGGCGAGGGGCAAACCACCCCCATTATATGTACACCAAAATTCCCCTTTTGTCATAAATACCCCTTAAATATCCATAAATACCCCTTAAATACCCATAAATTCCCCATAAATACCCATAAATACCCCTTAAATACCCTTAAATACCCCTTAAATGACCATAATTTCCCATTAAATTCCCTACATTGTACACCAAAATTCCTATTTGCCTCCGATAGGTATAGAGCTTTGGAAACAAAAAGGTACAAACGTCGGTGCAAACCCTGTCATTGAATAGTTGGACCCTGAGGAACTGAAACGAGCAAAAAAGTGGTCTTAGAAAAAATTGACAAATTTGTCAAATTTTACAGCTGTCAATGTAAAATTTTTTTTTAATATTTTTTTCCGAGAAACGCCATATGGCTTCTCGGAAAGATAAATGAGAAAAAAAAAATTTCGTGAAAATCGTATGTACCGTTCGAGAGATCTCTTTCGCAATACGATTTGTCAAAATTTTCTTTTCGCTCTAGCTTCCGTATAGTTTATCCGATTTTGACGAAATTTGGTATGGTGGCTACGGTAGTGGTATATACTACAAAACGTATATCTCAGATCTGACAAGCGGTATATAGAAAACCTGTCAAAATGTCAAATTTTGAAATTTTCAATATCTGTCAAAAAAAAATAGCAGGTCGTATAATATAGTGACCCAATAAGGAATTCGGGAAAAATACGCAAAAAATTCTCCTGTTAAAATTTGACAGCTGTCAATGTCAAAAAATTACAAAAAAGGCGAAATTAAAAAAACTTGCTATTGGGGGGTATGGATACCTATAGGTACCTATAAAAAAGATGTAGGTTAGTTATTTACATTGGGGAAAAAAAGGAAAATATAGGTAGAACTGTGAATCTTCTTGATTAAGCATCTAACTTCTAAATACACCCCTTAAATTACGCTACTTCAAATATTTAGATATTCCACCCTATAGAACGTACTAAAATCAGTATTACCCCTCGGTACCACGTCTTAGGGTATAAACAGTTTATTCTATCCAACCAATCAGAAGTCATTTCTATCTAAAACTCTGCCTTAGATCATAAAACAGGGTCGTCCCAATATATGATTGTAGACATTACCGCTAGGTGACTCTAGTTATACCCTCTCGATATTTAATTAAAACTTTTTCCCTCTTTATGGACATTTCAACTTAAAAATCATATCTATAGATAAACAATACATATACTTATAAAATAACCGTAAAAACGGTCTTACAAATAACATTCCTAAATAACCTTAAATTTAAAGTACAGCAATCAGATTTACTTAAAAAATACCTTTTAAGCTGATGCAGGGAAAAGAAAGAATAAATCTGATCCGACTTTCACATACATAGAATGGTCAAAATACAAATCCAGGTTCTACCTATATTCTATTCATTCTAATTTTGCAGTATTTTAATGAACACTGATCACATCAGAAGCATTTTTGTAGGTGCTTACTTTTAAAAAAATATTATCACTTTTAGATTACTTATAATTCACCTCGTAATTCACACTATCGCCGTTTAAGAAGAGCCGAGATCGTATCTCTATGATAATGAAAGTTGTAATGAGCCCACAAAACATCCCCATTAGAACACAAAGTAAAATGACGACAGCCGAGCCGATAGAGGCATACGCTAGATGCGGTCTGACGCTAGATGGCGATAAGATGCACTACCTAGTTTCTGCCCAATCAAAATAGATGGCGCCACACGTTAATGGATTAATCTAAATTCTATCGGCTATCCCTCGGGCTATCCAATCGTATGTTCTATACGTTCTTGAAAATTCGCAGGCGCGACACCATTTGGCGCATGCGCAGAACTCGTTATATAATAATAAATTCCTCTTAAATGGCCAAAAATACCCCTTAAATACCCATAAATACCCCATAAATACCCATAAATTCCCATAAATACCCATAAATACCCTTAAATACCCATAAATACCCCTTAAATGACCATACATACCTTAATTTCCCATTAAATTCCCTACATTGTACACCAAAATTCCTAGGTGAAATCCCTCTCGGTATGAGGTATGTAACAGTGTTTAATTTTTAAGAATTTTACGAAAAGTTTTATTAAATAACTTTTAATTGGCTTGTTGGAAAATAATAAAATTTGGTGTGCGAGTCAACCATACAATGACCTTCAAAACGTCTAATACAATTTTGATGTAAAATTAATAGGGGTGTCAATGGATGTCTAGGTTTACTTAGTTTATGATACTACTAAAGATTTTTTTCTGTGTGTAAACGACAAGGTGTTTATCTTTCGTTTTGTATGGCATTCACATTCTTAGCCAATTCGTAACGTAATTATTCCAGTTTACCTTTGACGCTAATAAAAGTAAATTTGAAGCTCGTAGGGTACCTAAACCTATTTATTATGTAGATTCTGAAAGGTCTTTTACGGCAGGGACTTTTCAAGTTTAATATTATTTTGGGGAATGTGTTGGTAACATACCGGTGTTTAAGCAGGATGTTCAGATGTATAAAGTAAAAATTTTGAATACTCTCGCGCAAGATGAGCAAAGTCACGTGACACCCTATCAATTTTGGTCTATCAAATTTTTATAAGTTGGCATAAATTCCAGGACTGGACTTGAAAATTATACATGTGATACCTTCTAAAACAATTGATGCAATTGTCTCATCGGTTCTACCGCTTTAATATTGCCAAATAATAATAATAAATTGTTTGTTTTATAAATATTATAATTTAAGGTAGGTAATAATAAACATGATTTTTATATGGTTTAAAGATAAAGTATCGAGATAGTTTTAAAAACCATATAATTTTATAACGATCCAAACCTTGAAAATACTAAATTAACTGAAACGCAACTTTAAATAGGATTCTGTCGTCATTCAGATTTACAACAGAATTTTTTTTTGTTTTATTTGTTCAGATTATACCTATAGGTAAAATACAATACCTACAGTTCAAAAATGCAAAAATTATACATTAGTAACCTAACCTTTACGAACAAACATTTTAAGAACAAAAATTTCACAAACTAACTTTTCGACAAAAACGGCGTTCAGATGAAATGAAACTTATAAGGCACACATTAATAATTATGATCCCTAATGAAAAATAATTAAAAAAATTTAACCTGTAAATTTTTTATCAAATGAATAATAATGGTAGGTACTTACCGGCCACACAAAAGTAATGAAAATTCAATGAAAGTAAAAATAAAAGGCACCACCATAACTACAAAATATTTTGAAAACGTAAATAAATCTAACAAAAAGCACAAAAACGCAATTCATAAATCTGTGTTTGGGCTAATTACGGTCCGCTACTAATCTGGGGATATTATTATTTCCCACTATCAGCTGATCGATGACAAATTTCTGCTGTCATCTGTTTTAAAACTAGAGAATTCGTGCTGTTTTCTATAGTAAAAAAATCAATTCCTCTTGCAAGATAGATTCCAAGTCACGTGACATTCTGTCAATTCTGGTCTATTGCATTTTTATAAGTTGGTATGAATTCCAGGACCGGACTTGAAAATTATACATGTAATACATTCTAAAACAATTGATACAAGAATCTCATCGGTTCTACCGACTACTATTGCCAAACAATGATAATAATAATACTAACTAACATAAAGTTAAAAACTTCAATTCAGCCAGGGATTTCATTTTTCTGTCAATGTCTATTTTATCAATTTTTGACTTACGTAAGGTACGTACATCAAAAAATTATATTTCTACAATTGGCTCATTAAGATGCAATTTATTGATACGGTCACCTTTCTAAATCTGTATGAAGGTTAATATAATGTTAAACTTAATTTCATTGCCATACATACAACAATAATAGTAATGATGATAATAATTTGACTTACGTTGGGTATACGTATACACCCAAAAAAGATTATTATACAGTATGTCTCCGTAAGTTGGAACCATATGGAAAACTTTTTTATTATTAATTTTACGAAAAAAAATTATTCTTCATAAAAAGTTCTGCATAGTCTATAACCTAAAATGCAACTATTGGATATTAATTCTTTTAGGCGTATGCGAGGTTTGTCAAAAAATATGAATTTTGCCCAAAAGCAAAGTACCTTTATTTTTGACAATATCAAAAATTGTTATTAAAAAAAGTTGATCAGAACTAAAAACCACGTTTAAATATGTAATTTCACCCATTAACTATGAAAAAATGATTTTTTATTTTTTGAAACGTATGTGTAGGTACAATAACAATGCAAATTTTACTGTACAGGGTGTCCAGTTTTCGACACTTTTGACGGGTATCTCAGTTATTAGTACAGATAGAATTATGCGGTTTTCGCAAACCTGTGTCACTTTTTTGTGAAACAAACGATGCTATTAACAAATTTATCATGGCCATCTGGGTTTTTGAGATACAGGGCGAAATTGAAAACGGTGCATTTTCAGACACCCCTTGTATTTTAGTTATCTTATACCTTATCGAAATATAAGGACGGGGTATTATACAGTTTTTTACGTAGAATCCAGTGGCGTAGTTTTTATTTTTCCAGGTGTCCCCATTTTTGAGAAATATACCAAAGTTATGTTTTTTTAAATGGAACGCCCTGTATATTTTTTCATATTTGCATTCTGCTTACTGAGAGCTTTCCAAAAATATGAAATAGTTGGCACTTTGTTTTAACAGGAAGGTTAAAATTCATATTTTTTAAAAAATTGGGAGCAGGCCTTGGATTTTATTTCACTAGAACAACTAAATTGTGGATAAAAATGCTTACTTTTTATTTATAAATATTGTTGAAAATGGTTGCCATTCTCCCTAATACAACGCTGGCACATTTCGGTAATTCGTCTCAAGGCGTTTAAAATTATTATAGAGTGGTTTGGAGAAATTGAAATGCTAAATGGAGCCTGTCGAAGTTTCTCTACAGTTCTGTGCCATTGTATATCTGCTTGCTCTGCAAAAAACCCCAAAGAAATAAGTCCAACACCGATAGATCGGGCGACCGTGGTGGCCATCTTACAGCTCCATTTGTTCCTATCCATTTTTGTTGAAAATTATTTTCTAGAAACTGTCTTACTACGTGAGAGTTACGACTCGGCGCACCGTCTTGCTGGAAATGTATAGCATTTAGCTCGGCAAGGGGAACGATTTCTAATAACTCGGGTATAACCTCTTCCAAGATTTCCAGATATCTATTTGCCGTAAGGCCTCCCTTATAAATACGGTAATTTATTTGATTACCTAATATGAAGCAAGAAACACCAAATCCAAAGCGCCCTTGCTGCTCCCTTTTTTAAAAAAACATATGACATAGACCAATGGCTTGTATTATGCCGGTTAAAAATTCCAGCACTAGAAATATGGCTCTCATCGGACCAGATTACTAATCTTCCAAAATTGGCATTGGCCCGGATTTGTTCTGTATACCAGTATACCAACGACAGAAGATTAATCGTCGATCTGCATCTCCAGGATGTAAATTTTGCACAATTTTAAATTTGTATGGATGGTATTTATATTTTCTTAAAATTTGTTGTGAACGACTTTTCTTTATGCCAATTTCCTTTTCTATATTTCTGCATGAAGTTGAAGGAGTAACGGTTGCATAAGCCAAAACATTTACCTCATCTTTTTCGCTATTTTCCTTATTGTATGTTTTAGGTCGAGGCTGTGTAAAGGTTCCAAGTTCAATTAAATTTTTCTTTAGTAGGGAAAATCTATCTATATATAAATGACTGCCTTCTTTCAGGATATCTATAAAATGAAGATAATATAAGACGCTAATTAAACAAACACTCCGTATTTTTTAAAATTTTTTATTTTACGTCGGCCTATTTCCGCCACGAGGCCAATCACTGACGCCAGGGAATTTGTCACACACTATCTGGTAATTTGCCGAATCCCTCTTTGTCGAGGGTAGGATTCTTTAACGTGCCAACATCCATGACACGGGACCCACAGTTTAACGTATCTTCCGAAAGACGGGTGCACCTCTTAAAACCAAACTCCAAATTTTAACATCGACGTTGCCGGCCCCGGGGATCGAACCCGGGACCTTCGATCCGTGAGGCCGCTGCACTGACCACTATACCACAACGCCGATAACACTCCGTACCTATATGACTTTAAAAATGGTCGTTGTAGAAAATAATAATATGTCTACCTATTGAAATATAAATCGGCAGCTTCATAGGAGCAGCATATCGTATTTTTCATAATTTTCATACTTTTGGGCCATCGTTATAATTGAACAATATCATAAATAAATTATTAGTAACTTTTCAACCTTAAATACCTAAATACAATTCTGACTAGAGCTAAACGCCATTATGAAAATTTTGTTTTATAGCCTGGATAAGTCAAGGCCTACTAGATGTGTTTGTTTATTCCGATAATATACCTACGTAACAATAAGAGAAAATGACTTTTTATTATTGTAAGTATTAAAAAACTTAAAAGTTTGAAATGAAAATATAAAGTAATATTGATGGTGTAGTCAGTGTATCGTCAATTTACTTTTATTAAAATAAAATATACGGCCTACTGTCAACTTAAAGCTTGTTATTTAAAAAATATGAATTTTAACCTTCCTGTTAAAACAAAGTGCCAACTATTATATATTTTTGGAAAGCTCTCAGTAAGCAGAATGCAAATATGAAAAAATATACAGGGTGTTCCATTTAAAAAAACATAACTTTGGTATATTTCTCAAAAATGGGGACACCTGGAAAAATACTAACTCCGCCACTGGATTCTACGTAAAAAACTGTATAACACCCCGTTCTTATATTTTCGATAAGGTATAAGATAACTAAAAAACAAGGGGTGTCTAAAAATGCACCGTTTTCAATTTCGCCCTGTATCTCAAAAACCAAGATGGCCATGATAAATCCGTTAAGGGCATCGTTTGTTTCACAAAAAAGTGACATAGGTTTGCGAAAACCGCATCATTCTATCTGTACTAATTACTGAGATGCCCGTCAAAAGTGTCGAAAACTGGACACCCTGTACATACAATAGTTACATGTAATCTAGGATGTATATTTTTTTATTTGCAATATAAATGCATATGTATTTATTACGGACTTGTTTAAATTGCAACATTGTTAGATAAAATTAAGAAACGAAAAGGTTTTCATGTTTTTTATAATTACAAGAGATAAAATGTTCATTCATAATTAATAAAAAATGCAGAAAAATTATTAAAAAACAATAAAACCAATTTTTCCATCGTAAATGGGTGTAATTACACATTTGAACGTGGTTTTTAGTTTTGATCAACTTTTTTTAATAACAATTTTTGATATTGTCAAAAATAAAGGTACTTTGCTTTTGGGCAAAATTCATATTTTTTGACAAACCTCGCATACGCCTAAAAGATTTAGACCATGCAGAACTTTTTATTAAGAATAACTTTTTTTCGTAAAATTAATAATAAAAAAGTTTTCCATATGGTTCCAACTTACGGAGACATACTGTATATTTGTTCCCTATTTCCTATTCCTATTATTTATGTACGGTTACCTTTCCAAACTAGTATAATAAGCTAACATACTTAATGTTAAATACTTTATTTCAACCGGTATTTTAATTTTAATGATAAAATACACCCATTTTATCACTTCTACGGTTGCTGTGTATCCTATTACTCAAACACAAAAATAATGCATGCAGGGTTACTTTACCTTCTAATATTTGAATTATAGGTTAAACTGGACCTAAAATAACATTTCATTTTAAATAGCAGATCGATTTTCTTTTTTATTGCTGTTTTTACCGTGCGAGCAAAAATTATTTGCATCAATGAGGGCTTGGATTAAAAAACGTAGGGCTTGGTTTAGATCACAATGATATGGGGACGATATATCTAACCAAATCTAGGTTAAAATTTTGTCAAACTCATATTATGACGTGATATGCCAAACTAATGAGTAATAAAATAAGTAGACAAATACAAACTTATTTTTGTTGTTTACAAAATTAACAAAGTATAAATAAAAAATAAAAAATTATTACATAAATTGCTGAAATTGGCCACCGCCATGCTCCAAGCATAAATTCACACGTCTCTTTATATCTTCGAAAGTGCTGAGAAATGTTACCACATTCTTGGATAATCCTTTCTTGTAATTGTCTATAAATTTGCAACCGGTGTTTTAAAAATAGTGTTCTTTAAATGAGGAAAAACGAAGTAATCCATAACCGTTAACCAAGGTGATCTAGGTGGGAATTCATTGTCCGATCGAAAACTGATCAATCTGTCATCGAAAAAATTGTGTAAGTAGTTAATAGTTTCGGCGGCTGTATGGGCGGTTGCACCGTCCTGTTGAAAATATCCAAAACGTAGTTCGTCGTCAAGTTATTGCTCCACAAATGGATTCAAAATATTGTCTCTATACCGCTGTGCTGTAACTGTATCATGGAAAAAAATAGGACCAACAACTATTCTTCTTCGGGAAACAGCTAACCAGACACCAATTTTTTGAAGGTGCAATGTGGACAAAAAAATTGGGATTTTCACTACTCCACATGCGTGTATTCTGAGAATTCATATAATCGGAGAGGTGGAACCAGGCTTCATCCAACAAAAATGTCAGGTCTAATAAATCATTTATTTCCAATAAATTTTGGATAAACCGTTAAGAGTAGGTTAGGTTAGGTTAGGTAAGAGTGGCAGACCCTTGGTTCTGACCAAACGGTCTCACGTAGTCCTGATTAGGTCCGTTGTGATACCACACGTGTTCCGTAGAACCCACCTTCATCAGATCACTGATGGTTTATGCGACGTAACCGCGGAAGGATTTTAACAACTCATTCAAACCAGCCACTACTGTTCAGAAATCTGCTCAGCCGTCCAAGTTGTAAGTTGTTTAGTTCCTCCAGGCTATCGAAAGATGATTCACCCAGAGTAGTGAACCTCCTTCTTGCGAGGCCAGGGCATTCACACAGAAAATGTTGAATACTTTCTTCCTCTTCCTCATCTCTGCAGCTTCTGCAGAAGTCGTTAGTAGGTATTTGCATAAGTTCGGCATGTCTACCGAAGAGGCAATGTCCGGTAACAACCGCAGTAATATTTCTCACGTCTTTTCGACTGTGTCTCAATAGCTCTGCGGTTCTCTTTTTATCGAATGTGGGCCACAGTTGCCTGGATGTACTACAGGTTGTCAACCCTGTCCATCTGTTCTGTGCAAGCTGCTTGGCCGTGTAGTCAATCTCCTCTTTGACCAATCCCAGTGGTTTGTTCACTGTATTGTCTGCTAGATCAGCTGGCATGCCTGCGCCCTCTCTTGCGAGCGCATCGGCAGCCTCGTTGCCATCTATTTTGGAGTGTCCAGGAACCCAGCACAGAATAACCCGATGTTGGTTGCCAAGTGTGCATAGATTGTTGCGGCATCGCTTTACGAGCTTTGATTTGACGCTGCTGGAACAGATTGCCTTAATCGCCGCCTGACTATCACTGAAGATGGTGATTGACGAGGCTACTCCCAAGCCAAGGTGTTCCTGCAGGATATTGACCGCCTTCTCTACTGCCAGTACTTCCGCCTGAAAAATACTACAATAGTTGGGGAGTCTATACGATTTCTGTATTTGTAAGCTTTCGGAAAAGACCCCGGCTCCCACACCAACGTCCATCTTTGAACCGTCTGTGAAGATTGCGTGATCTGTTTTCGTTATATTCTGATTGCCTTCCCACTCTTCCCTACTCGGAATGAGTATAGAATACCTTCTATCGAAGCATGTTATTGGGACAGAGTAATCAGTCGGGTCTCGTAGATTATTCCCCGGGTGAATCTTTAGTATACTGCTGTGCCCGTAGTTAGTTTCCTTCCAGAATTTCGACTCTTTTAGTCGCAGGGCACTTTTTGCAGCTATACTTTTTCCATAGATATCCAAGGGGGGTATATATAATATGACCTCTAGCGCCGCTGTCGGGGTTGACTTAAGGGCTCCGGTTATTCCTAAACAAGCTGCCCTTTGTATCTTTGTTATTGACTTAGTGTGCACTGCTTTTTCCAAAGCGGTCCACCAAACCAGGACCCCGTATATTAATATAGGTCTTATAATAGCTGTATAGATCCAGTGTACTATGTGGGGTTTTAGTCCCCATTTTTTTCCAATTGCTTTTTTGCAGGCATATAATGCTACCGACGCTTTCCTAACTCGTTCTTGCAAGTTTATGCCCCAGTTTAGCTTGGAGTCAAGTACCAATCCTAAATACTTTGCTTTTTCCTTAAGCACTAAAGCATTATTGTCGAGTACTGGGAGTCTAAAGTTCTCGATCACCCTTCTGCGTGTGAATAGAACTACCTCCGTTTTTTCGGGGTTGATTTTTAACCCGCATTTCATGGCCCACTGTTGTAGTATTCGTAGCGCCATTCCTGTTAGGTCGCTGATTGTGTTTACAAATTTACCTGACACTAGTATAACTATATCGTCAGCGTATGCAATCACTTTTATTCCAGCCTTCTCCAACGCTATGAGAACTTTATTTAAAACTCTCAGCCAGAGTGTTGGTGACAGAACCCCGCCTTGCGGAGTTCCTCTTCCAGCAAATCTGACCATCTCGCTACTTCCCAAACTGGAGCAGATTTGACGGCCTTTCAACATCCTCCTAATCCAACGGCAGATGTAGTTATCGACCCCTGTTTCTATTAGAGCGTCGCACACTGCCTCGGTCGTGACGTTATTAAAGGCTCCTTCAATATCCAAGGTAGGTAGGAAATAAATTTAGCTGCTTCTTAAGAATAGTCGTGCATGTTCCATATGATCTTCCCACTTCTTGGGACAGGCGTCTTATACAATTTGTTGGCGTATTTTGCATTATTTCACGAACGTTTGCAACAAGTTCTTCTATTCTTACAGATGGTCTTTCTGCTCCTTTTTTGTGTGGTATAGAACATGTTTCCCTAAACACAGCCACTTTTCAGACAATGATAAAAATCCCTAGCAATAAAAGCAACGTTAGGAAAATGTTCGTGAAAATCGTTCATGCACAAACCCGGATTGTATTGCCACTCACCATTTACTCTAACCCCGTTTCGAAAATACGCTTCAACCATAAACGTTTTGTGCTTTTCCGTAAAGCCCATTGTGTGAATTGTTCAAGAAATTGGAAAAATTAGCGATGAATCAAATTACTTGTAACGACTGTCAAAGATGACGGAATAACTGATTGATTATTAATTCAGGTAGTTACTGACACCCAACAGGTATTAAGCTCTACGGCTAAGCATTACGTACTTAGATGCAAGGCCCTCTTTGATGCAAATAATTATTGGTCGCACGGTAGTAGCGTAGGTATGATTTTTTTGACTTAGGTTGATACCTACCTACACTCGTAGCACCAGGCCATGGTCTTAAAATATTTTAAAAAAATCATATTATAATAACATTTAAAACTGAGCTGTTTTAATTTAAAGAAATTATTTACATTCCTTTTTTAAAGTTTTCCTGGTTTTCATCGGTGACTATTGTTAAACTATTTTAGTTAATTTCATTAAAGCGATATAATTTTAGACAGATAGCAAAAGAAATTTAAGGAAGTTACCACAGTTAATGGTTTAAGTCTTGGAACCATTACGCAAGTAGGTAGGTACCTATATCCATACTAAACACTGTGATAAAGGAAATATCTATGCTATTTAAAATAAAAACACTTGTTGAATAAGGTCCAGTTTAACCTTTAATTCAAATATAAGAAGGTAAAGTAGTACTGCATGCATTATTTTTGTGTTTGAGTAAAAGGGTACATAGCAACCGTAGAAACAAAAAAGTGAAAAAATGGGTGTTTCTTTAACATTATAATTAAAATACCGGTTGAAATAAAGTATTGAACATTATGTTAGCCTATATATACTAGTTTAGAAAGGTAACTACAGGGTGTCCGGGAAATGTGGGAAATCTCCCGGGTATAAAAAAAACACGTCAAAGGAATACTACAAGTTCATATAAACTTCTTTCGTATCAGCCTCCTCTTCGGAGATATGGGCTCCCAAAAACCTCCTATGGAATTAAGTTTTTGACACATAATTATTAAACCAACAGGTAAATTTCAATTTTTTTTTCATATGATGTATACCAGGTAAGACTATTAAACCAACAGGTATATTTCAATTTTTTTTTCATATGATGTATACCAGGTTCAAATTACTATCCCAGAAAGTGTTGCGAATTACTCACAGCTGCAGGGACGGACTAGCTGTGACACTAATGTCCCCATTTTTTTACGCCCTGTATGATAAAAACTTTGGACAACGTTTTTTACATACCTTTAACTATTAACTCAAAACTAAGTACTCTTCATTCATGTCGCTAATCCTAACCGTTTTCGGAAAAACGTCATTTTATTGCGATCATGTATTAATATTAAGCAGTTAAAAGTGAACATTTATAATTTATAGGAACAAAGATGTATCTTTTATTGAAATACGCTAAATATACATGATGTAAATATGTTAAAAATTACGTTTTTCCGAAAACGGTTAGGATTAGCGACATGAATGGGTCTGTAAGTACCTTACGTACCTACGTCAAATTATTATTATTATTATTATTACTGTTATTATTGCTTGTATGGCAATAAAATAAATTTTAACATTATGTTAGCATATTATACAGGTTTAGAAAGGTAACCGTATCAATAAATTCCATGCATAACGAACACATTTTATAAACATCATTTTTGGGTGTACGTACCGAACGTAAGTAAAAAACTGTTTAAGTAGGGGTTCCATTGACAGGAACATTAAATCCCTGGATCTATTAAAGTTTTAACAGTATGTTAGCATATATTTTAGGGTTAGAAAAGTGACCGTATCAATGTAAGCAGACCAAATCCAAGATAGAAGGAATTTTTTCTGGGTCTGTGTAGCAATAAGCCAAAAACTGATAATATGGGGATTTCCTTGATAGTTAATTTAATATCTGACTGAATTCAACTTATTAGAATAATATGTTAAACTTTAGGTATAGTATTTTTTTTACCTATAGGTTGGTATAATTTACCTGAACGAAAAAAACAAAAAAATGGATGTGAGCATTTAAAACTTCGTTTCAGTTAATTAGTATTTTCGAGGTTTGGCAATTATAATATAATAATAATATAGTTTTTAACTCTATTTTGACAATTTATCATTAAACCATATAAAAACTCATGTTTATTATTACCCTTAAAATACATATATTTTATGAAAAAAAAATTATTATTATTATTATTATTATCCTTGTTTCGCAATTGTAAGTGGTAGAACCGATGAGACTATTGCATCAATCATTTTAGAAGGTATCACATGTATAGTTCTCAAGTCCTGGAATTTCTACCAAATTATAAAAATTCAATAGACCAGAATTAACAGAGTGTCACGTGACTGGGACTCCATCTGGAGAGAAGAATTGAATTTTTTTCCATGCGTGACTATAGCAATCAACAAATGTTGCAACTAGTGTGCGACCGAAACAAGATTTTTAGCCGAACCGAAACCGAATCTTCGTCCTTGGTCCCAGTTTCGGCCTACACCGAAACCGATAAGATTTTATTATATCTAATTTATTTTATATAGCTTGGGAACGGATTGAACTCTTCCCACCGTATAAAAAAGGTCGACGAAAAATTATAGGATGAGATCCCCAAAGGGTTAGCCGAACGGTGCGCGACAATCCACGAACCTTGAGTCTGCCAGTCTAGTCACTGAAACTAGATTTTTTGACCGAAACTAACCGAAACCGAAACCGAATCTTCGGTCGGTAGTTGTAACTATGTAATTTACATATAATTATTTCCATTAAATATGATTTTAGTTTCGCAAATATTTTGATAATAACAGCCAATTTATTTAATACCGATTTGCTGATCAGTATTAAACGAATTAATAAAATAATTTTTAACGTAAGGGTTTTTGGGTTCTTATATTCTAATTAAAACCTTTTAAATTATTATCCCATGTTGTATTAAATATAATATGGGACAATAACGATTAAATAAATTATTTGTATTTAATTTAACGTTTTTATACCTATAACAAAGTAAACAACTCCAATTTCCATATTAAACTAAATAAAATATTTTATTCACAACAACGAATTAATATTAAACTCAAACAGAAAATTTCATCATGTACCTATATAATGTAAAGGATGTCGATATTCGATATCACCAAAAAATTAATTTGATTTGTTGGATAATGACCGTTATAATTCCTGCATTTAGAATTAAAACGGCAAATTTATGTATTAATTATATAATATGTACCTAAAAATAATTTATTATTTTAAGAGCATATTTTTATGTTTTTGGCTTTTTTTTATTTTATTTAAAACGTTAAAGGTTTAATATCTAGTTCGGTACTTATTTCAGGGATTTTCCAATCTGAAGATTATAATAATTATATTTACATTTTGGTTATACACAAGGTATTTATTGGGGGTTTCCGGGGTTTGTAGGTATATTGTTAGGGGTTGTTTATTGCCATTTAATAATTCGTTATTATTACCTGCTTAACAAACCGTATTTATATCGATTTGTAATACATACTTTTGTTTTAGTTTGTCGAAAGGTTTTAGTATTTTCAGTGTGAAAAGTAATTTCAAATTTGTGTTCAGAATGTCTAAAGTGGAGAAAACGTCTTCGTGGATTAAAAATTTCCCAGAGTTACAGTTTAGTGGAGAAAAAGTCATAATTACATAAATTATTGTTTGTGAGAATAAGTTCCAAATCGATTAACATTTAAAAACACCGCAGCATAAGTAAAAATTACAAAAAATGAAATCTAAGCCACTTCAGCTGAGTGTAACAAACGTATATCAAAATGTTGGAGAAAAATCGAAATCTGAAAAGGACATTTTTCAAGAAGACTTATGCAAGGCTTTGGTCGCAGCAGTCCCTATCGAGCTTTTTAATTTAAGAACTTAGAACCCAATGTGTTTCTTTACCTCATTTTACTATAATAAATTAAGAAATATTGCATACCAGTATGCATATTGGGTAAAGCAAATAACTGCATATTTTAAAGGCAAACAAGGCGCATATTTGGTTGAATTTAAGTGCATATAATCCGCCCTTTAATTATGTATGTTTTTCTACACCGTTTTTTGCTATTTTAATGACATATTATACCCGAGCAAAGCGGCAAAGCAGGAATATTATTTTTTTTAAAAGAATATTTATTAAATTATATTGCAGAAAGTTGTAAAACGTATTTATGCTAAATAGACCAGGGTCGATAATTTTTGAAACCAAAAAAATAATAGTAGGATGAAATCCACTGGAAAAGAAAGAGAATATAACAAAAATGAAAGGAAAAATAATTTACGGGTGATTCGAGGTCGGGAAGTGGAAGGGGGTGAGTTTTTAAGGGTAGAAAACGATTTATCTCGATTTCCGGCAAAACTACAAGTCCAACGGAAAAACGTTAAATGGCAAAGTTGTAGGTAATAAAAAGATCTACAACTTTTATATTTACACTTTTTTCACATAACCTCAAAATTTATATGAAAAATTCAAATAACCAAGTTTTTGGTTTTTTATTTTTATCTTTCACAAGAAAAAAATTTTTTTTTTACGAAATTTGGTGAAAACTTACCTTTTTATGTCCCAATCACATTGTAATTTTTTAAATTTAAAATATTTATTTTTTCACCTTATTTTGACTTAATATCGAAAAAGCACCCTAATTTTCAATCGAAAATTCTCACGTCAAAATATATGCTTTTTTAAAAAAGTCGATGGGCTTTTTGTTCGTTGAAATCTCTACTTTCTGATGGTGTAAAAAATATATACATTACTATGGTAAATGTTCTCAAAAAATGCAAAGAAACGAAAAAAGCTCGAATCCGAATTTTTTTTTTTAATTGTTATGTACAATTTTCAGGTATTTATTAAAATTTATACTTTAATTACCCGAAAAACGTAAGATTCCATGTTACGTTGAGAAAGAAAAAAATTACAAATTCATAAAACATAAAGATCGCAAAAAATATGCGAAAATAGTTGTTCTAAATATAATTTAATTTAAAGGGGATTTCACAACATTTACCATAGTAATGTATATTTTTTTACACCATCAGAAAGTAGAGATTTCAACGAACAAAAAGCCCACCGACTTTTTTTAAAAAAGCAGATATTTTGACGTGAGAATTTTCGATTTTAAGTAAAAATAAGGTGAAAAAATAAATATTTTAAATCAAAAAAATTACAGTGTGTTTGGGACATAAAAAAGTACGTTTTCACCAAATTTCGTAAAAAAAAAATTTCTTGTAAAAGATAAAAATAAAAAACCAAAAACTTGGTTATTTGAATTTTTCACATACATTTTGAGGTTATGTGAAAAAGGTGTAAATACAAAAGTTGTAGATCTTTTTATTACCTACAACTTTGCCATTTAACGTTTTTCCATGGGACTTGTAGTTTTGCCGGAAATCGGGATAAATCGTTTTCTACCCTTAAAAACTCACCCCTTTCCACTTCCCGACCTCGGATCGCCCGTAAATTATTTTTCCTTTCATTTTTGTTATATTCTCTTCCTTTTCCAATGGGTTTCATCCTACTATTTTTTTTCACTTTTTACCATTTTCTTGGTCTGAAAACAGTTATATCGATATAAAGTGTCACACAAATAAGATAAACTTCGTAAAGAAGCTGAAAAATGTAGAATAAAAAGAAAAAGAAAATAATATTTAGAGAATTTATTTAAAACTAGTGGATACCCGCGTATTCAGTGTGCAATATACAGGGTGTCTCAGATAAGAATACACTCTACAGGGATCTCGTAAACCATAGGAGATACAGAGATGGTTAAATTAGAGAAAAGTTGCGCATAACTGAATCTTGTAACGTCATGTTTTCAAATTTAAAAAATTCCGAATGCTTCCGAAGATATTTGGATAAAACCGAATATTCGCGATTTCGTTTTAATTGATTTATGATTCTATTTAAAGAGACATTTCCAAATAAATTTAACATTCTTATTGCCACTTTTTCTCCCCTACAAGATGCTTTAATTACATTTTCGATCCGACATTTCGTTTAGTCACAACCATCATCAACTTTGTTATTTTAAATAGTCGGAAAATTTAATTGTATGCTTAATAATTTCTACGTTTTATTCTAAATCTAACGGTGTATCACACTTATTATTTATTAGACGTTTCGATATAGAAAAACACATCATCAATGAAAATAGGCACAATAAACATTTAAACAATTGGGAATAACGTCAATCAATTTCATAGTCACCCATATGATGCCGAATTTAAATGGTACGTTATGTTAGAATATTATTATGCATTTTTTAAAAATAAAAAATAATTGTATTTAATAATTAAAATGAATTATTACTTGTTGCATTTTTCAGATAAGTTTTATTAGATATTATGTTTTGTTATAAGTTTATTTTAAAAAAATGTTTTAAAATCTAACTAGTGTTTAAATACAACAATAAAAACAAAAATATTTTCGATAATGTGCCTATTTTCATTGATGATGTGTTTTTCTATATCGAGACGTCTAATAAATAATAAGTATGATACACCGTTAGATTTAGAATAAAACGTAGAATTTATTAAGCATAAAATAAAATTTTCCGACTATTTTAAAGAACAAAGTTGATGATGGTTGTGACTAAACAAAACGTCGGATCAAAAACGTATCTAAACCATCTTGTAGGGGAGAACAAGTAGCAATAAGAATGTTAAATTTATTTTGAAATGTCTCTTTAAATAGAATCATAAATCAATTAAAACGAAATCGCGAATATTCGGTTTTATCCAAATATCTTCGGAAGCATTCGGAATTTTTTAAATTTAAAAACATGACGTTCCAGGATTCAGTTATCCGCAACTTTTCCCTAATTTAACCATCTCTGTATCTCTTATGGTTTACGAGATCCCTGTAGAGTGCATTTTTATCTGGGACACCCTGTATTGTTCAATATAAACTTTTATACCCCCATTTCACCCCATTAGAGGCCGATTTCCAATGAAACAAGAAATAAGTGTTTTATTATTTGTGTTGTTTTATTACTTAAGTTTCAAGATATTCGGACCAAAGATATTTTGTCCAAGTCCAAGTGTGACCAGTAAAAACCGCATCATATGGGATTTTTCTTATTAATAGCTTTATTCGAAATTTAACTTTGGCATCAAGTTCTGCTTTGATCGAGATGAAAATTAAGCAAAAAAATACTAGTCACATGATTCGCATTATCTGTCAAATTTTAATTTTTTCCAGAAAATAATTCAAAAGTGGGGTTATTCCTAAAAGTATCGAAAAAAGTTGTTAAAAAAAGTTTTTTAAATGCAGTTTCTAGCCCACATGCAAAATTTCAGCTGCATAAAATAATTTTGATTTTTTACCCATATTTTGTAAATTGCACCACTTTTGCAAAATAAGACTCAACGCAACCTACATAAAACTTCTTAGTTTTGACAATGCTATTAAAATTTCGTCGCATGTGATGTAAAGTTTATTTGTTTTTGACCCTGTATAAGGTAACTTTATAAAATAAGTAGTCATGAAAACGTAGTTTGTTTCTGAAAGTAATACACTTTAATATTAAGACAAAGAAGAACACAGTGTCATCAGTGAAGTGTTCATTAAGTGGAAAATAAATTTTAGTGGTGGGTAAAAAATCAAAATTATCTTATGCATCTGGGCTAGAAACTGCATTTAAAAAAAACTTTTTATTATAACTTTTTTCAATATTTTCAGAAATACCCTAATTTTAAATTATTTTTTGAAAAAAATTAAAATTTGACAGATAATGCGAATCACGGGACTACTACTTTTTTGCTTAATTTTCATCTCGATCAAAGCAGAACTTGATGCCAAAGTCAAATTTAGAATAAAGTTATTAATAAAAAAAAAATCCCATATGATGCAGACTTTACTACTCACACTGTATAAAGTTGTATATCCCTTTTTTCACCCTCTGGGAAAATATTTTCGTCAATGCCTAAACGCATGTTTATTTGTTCCAATTGAGGAATTTGTCTAAAACTTTTTAATTATGCATTTTTCTCTAGCAGTTGCGTTGGAAACTTATCCCCTCCATTTCTAGCCCCTAGGGGCAAGATATCCTAAAACATAATAACACGTACTGGCTAATTTTAACCGAGTAAGCATAGTAAATTATATATACTCAAAATTTGTCGGCACTTTGATAAGTAGTGTTAAAACAAAAAGTAATGGTGTTTGTCTTTATGTCCATAAAAAAACTTTCTAGAATCATATATTTTTACAAAAAAATACCACCAGTGTCACATTTATTTAAATATATTTTTAATTTTATAGATTCTCTCTATACTACTTAATTCAGTTCTAAAATGACTGAATAGTCAGACGGACACCAATTCAAGTCGTGTGGCCTGAAGCTTTAAACGCCTATGGCGCGGAAACAGCAGGAACACGGGGAGTTTAGTCGGTAGGCAGCCCCATCAGGGTTAAAAAAAAAAACAATTCAAGATCCGTGGTTTGTGGTATAATAAAAGACAAACGTTATCGTATCTAGTTTGCTTTTCTTTTTATAGACAAACAAGGATAAGACAGGTACTTATAGGCAATGCTTGCTGCTGTAAAATTTGGTGATTTTACAGGAGGGCTGATTACTTGGTTGATGCGATACGATTTAACGAATCAGTTATGGCCAAAGACAGTTGTATTCATTAAAAAAGCGTACAAGAATTAGAATGAGAGGTAAGTTTTGTCATATTTGCCTAAAACCGGCTTGTCTAAATGGTTGTTTATCGGAGGTCAATAGGTTATCAAAAATGCAAAGCATTGGCGTCGGTGTAATTAATTTTGAAACCGCTAAACCGCATGGTGGTAACGTTTGATAAATTTTGACAGAAAAACATAAAACATAAAAATGCCTCGTCAGTTGTCTGAAGTTGTTCAAATTGTATCAAGAATCGACGAAGGATGGTCAATCCGTGCTGTAGCGTAGTTGTATAATAGAAATAAAAAAACTATATTGAAAATTAAGCAACGCTGGGAACAAGAAGAATCGCTAAAGAGGAAAATTGGTTCAGGTCGTCCCAAACGTTCCAACCTTGAACAGGATGCTGCTTTTTTGGGATATTTAAGAAATAACCCATTTGCAACTGTAAGGGATGCTGTTATTGATACAGCATTTCCTGCCTCCCAACCTACTGCCAGCAGGAGAGTCAAGGAATCTGAACTAAAATGTCGCCCAGCTGCGAGAAAAATGTTTCTTACCGAAGGACAGTGACAATAATTAAGGATTATGTTTGCTTTAAATTATACATATATACCGCAAGCCTCAATACTGGAACAGTGCCATTTTTACTAATAAAAAGACGTTCCAGTCGACTTATAACCGACAAATTCGTGTGTGCCGTCCTAACACCAGGCTTGAAGAGCGATATACTAACCCCCTCACTTCTAGACATGGGCGTTTCCCTGTAAATGTATGGGACTGGATAAGTGTTCCTGGACCTGGTGTTTCCTTGCCAATAGAGGGAGGATTTAATGCCGGAAATTATTTTAACATTATAGAAAACATATTGTTACTGTCTAGGTCTGCTGAGCAAATATATCCCAATAATATACTTTCATATTTCAACAAGATAATTGTCCAGTCAACACTGCCAATGCTGTGCATTTTTAATAACCTTTAACATGCAATAAGCCGGTTTTACGCAAATATGGTTAAGGTTTCCTCTTATTCTAATTCGTGTACGCTTTTTTTATGAAAACAACTGAACCTTCACTTTTTAAAACTGATTGGTTGAATCTTACCGCAACACACAACTAATCAGCCCTCCCGAAAAATCACCAAATTTTACGACAACAAGCATTGCCAAATTACTAGTAACTCCAATAAACGCTATAAAAAATACAATTTTTCAGTGGCAATATTTTTTTTAAAATGAGTTAAGTAAGTAGATAGTAACTTGCCCCGTGTTACCCTACCTAAGCCTGACACAGGAAGTTTTTTAAAAAAATTTCTTTGTCAAATTCAGCACTTCAAATTTTCACTTGTAATATCACTAGAAGTCAAATTATTGTTGAGCACACCAAAATTTTCTTAAAATATTCGTGTGCGAGAAAGAATTTTAAGGTATAATTTGATTTCGAATGGTATTTGGTAAGAAAATTTCACAACAAAATGAGTTTATAATAGATATTTGTTATTAGTTAGTTATACGTCAATAAATATTTTTATTTATCAATTTTAGTAACATGAAAACACCAATTCTAGGTTTCATATAACTCATATTGTTTCGTAATATTGGGTTTAGTTTACTAAAGTTGGTAGAAAATTATTTTTTTATAAATAAATCTACCATAAATTTATGCATTACGTTACGTAATAATAAAAGAATCCTGGTTAAACTTTTTTCTACCAATTTTAGTAACACAAAAACAACACCATCAGATTTAATATATCTTAATTTCTTATCTAATATTTAGTTTAGTTCACTAAACTTGGTAGAATATTATATATTAGAAATAAATCTTTCCTTGCTATATTTACCAAAACAAACCGAGCGATTTTGAAGCATGACAAAACATCGCCTACTTATTATTGTTTTATCTAAAAGGCCATGCTAATTTTGAGGATATAAAATGTCAACAATTAAAAGTCGTTCGTAAGATCTGCATCTTGTTCGTCGAAGTATTTAATTTAATATTCTAAAATGAATCGTTTTGAAAAATAGAAAATTTGCATTTTGTGCAAAAAAATATCCGACGGTAAAAACCCATCACCGTACTATGTTTTTTTGGAAGATCTCATTGCCGAATGCTGTAGTGAATTGATCATCCAGCAATATATTTTAGAAAAATCAACAAAATACAGATTATTACGTGGACAAGAAGTTAACAAAATTGTGTCCAAATATTACCTATATTATTAAAACACAGACATTTATTCAATAGAATTTGTCCATCGGATTATTCGCCATTGAAAAGGGAAGAGGTAGAAAGAGAATTTAAGGTACATTTACAGTTTGTAACAAAAAATTATGTATCTAAAAAATAAATTATTTTGTATTGTTTAGGCGTTTTTATTCCTTTAAGGTTGAATTCTCAACGTCATTCAATCTATTGCCAACCTATAACCTATTTCGCGTTGATTTTTTGAGTTTATTATTTTTATAACTAACATTTAAAGAAAATCAATATCGTCGGTACATTATTTAGGTAGTATCTGATATATTACAAAAATATCAATTTATTTCATTGCTAATTTTGGGAGAATTGTATAATGAAAGAACAATGAGTGACAATGACATAATAATGTTAAAAAAAATCTTACACGATATTTTTCGCTATACAATTCTCCTAAAATAAGTTATGAAATTCCTTGATATTTATTAAATATGTCAATTATTACCTATAAAATATCAAATCGATAGTGATTTTCTTTAAATTTTGTATAAAAGCTAGAAAACATAAATAAATCTACTCGAAATAGGTTATAGGTTGGCAAGCATGTTGATACTCCCACCTTAATATTAACTAACATTAATTAAAGAAATTTAGAATTATAGAAAATTTGACAAAACGTACTGGTTAATCATTGACAGTTGACATTTTATAAAGTTCCGTGTTGTCACTTTACATTATGTCAAAAAATTTCTACTGTAATACCCTCCAGGGTACACCAGGAAGGGAAAATTTCCGAAAAAATACAAACTTTGCCATGGCAACGTTATGAAATGATTGTATTTCATTGGATGAATATTGATGGCGTGAAATTTTCATGAAAATAACCAGTAATTTCCTAAGTTAAACAGATGCAACCTTTTAGAAGTTTTAATGGAGATTAAATGTTTAATTTTTATAACTAAATACGTTTCTGTTTCTGGTTAAATTAAAATTATTATATATTTTCAAACAAAGTTTTAAATGCGAGTTGAAGTGACATATTTCTACCTTGGGATATATTTCTTACTTGCTTGCTTAATTTAGCGATTTATGCTACACGTCTTAGCACTTAAAGATCCTTTCTTGGCTCCTAAACATTCCAAATCGATTTTGTAAAAAAGGAAAGTAGTAGAGATCGAGGTTGCCTATTCCAATAATTATAAGATCGCTGTAAATATAAAAATCGTAAACCGTAGGGCAAGGGCATTAATTCTAAAGTTTGTTCAATGACCGCTGACCGTTACGTTACGACTAGTGCTTATCTTTGTAACATTCGTGAACTATTTGAGATAGTAAATTTGCGTCAATAATGCCGGAAAGACTCTTTTACACTTTAACAGAGGTAAGTAGATGTTATAAAGCAGGAATTGTGAAAACTAAATAATAAACATGAAAAATATATGGCAATGTTTTTATAAATATCTATCGGTTTTAGAGGTTTCTGATGCTTCGGGAGTTTCCGAATTTAGGCAAAGAAAATAGAGAAGAATGTAGATTTTAAGAATCGCAGTAATGTAGCTATTTTGTCATCCCTTGGTGGAGAACTTCACGAAATTCATGGTCATATCGCGTATTTATGGGATGTATAGAGCAGGTAAACACAGTACCATTCGCTCAATACAACTAAACCTTAAAATCATTGATGGCGTAAATGTACTGTCTCAAACAGGCGGTTTTTAATACAGCAACCCCATATAGCCCAAAAACGAGTAGAATTTTTAAGAGAATTTAAGAAACCTGGATATACAGTAAAGGGGCTTTTAGGCGAAGTTAGCAAGATGACACTCTTCATACAGTTGGATGGATTTGTAAACAATGCAAGTTTGATATTCAAGTCTGACCTGAAATCTGGTGATGACCATGATTCGATGAATAGTGAATACTTTGAGAAACGGTTTAAAAAAATAATTGTTACCAAACTTGGAAGAACCGTCGCTTATTATCATGGATAACGCCACCTATCCGATATCGTTATGGCAGGACACGCAATTCCACTGACTTCGTCTATTAATTTGCTGGGTGTCAACCTGGGAGAAAATATGTCTTGGCATAATCACGTTGTGGCAATCGCCAGGGCAGCTTCTCAGAAGCTCGGTATACTTTTCCGTACCAAAAAGTTGTATACACCTCAACAACTTTTGACACTCTATAAAGCCCAGATTCGACCATCACTGGAATACTGCTCTCATATCTGGAGTTCTGCACTAAAGCATACCCTTCGGTTGTTGGATTCCATCCAAAGGAGAGCCGTTCGTCTAATCGGCGACCACGAGCTGACTAAGAACCTCGACAGCTTAGAACATCGAAGACAGGTTGGTGATTTGACTCTCTTCTACAGATATTTCCATGGCAAGTGTTCTACAGATATTGCCCGCTCGATTCCACCTAGAGTAATGCATAGCAGAAAAACACGACGAACCACTGCCGCCCATCCCTATGTGTTTCAACTTAGTACACCCCGAACATCATTGTTTCAGAACTCTTTCATTTGGAGGACGTCATCTTTGTGGAACGGCCTTTCTGAGACCGTGTTTCCAACCGAATATAATCTCCAACGATTCAAGAAAAACGTGAATCGCTTTCTTCGCACACGCACCGCTCCCAGAGCGCCTTAAAGGATTTTTCCTATAGTGTGCTTGTGCCGATCATAAAAAAAAAAAAAAAAATACTATCATTCTGGGCTAATTGAAAAAAGTCCAAATACAAAGTGGTCAAAAAGATTACTCATTGCATGGTTAGAAGAAATTCCGGTTTCACGATTTGTAATGATCAGATCTGGATAATAAAGAAGTAGTATATCCCACCCAAACGTTACAAGTTATCTGGAAAGCGCATTTTTTTTTTTTTATTAGGACGAACTAGCATTGCAACATGGACATTAAGTTTTAAGACTTCTTCCATATCATTCCATATAATTCTATTAAATTGGTTTGGTCGGAATGTAGTAAGCGCTATTATGATGCAAACATAAGATCTATGTATCCTGTAACAAATAACGTAGTTTTGGGTCTGTGGAATAAAGCCATAGAAAATGTAACAGTGGGAAAATGCAAAAATTATTTAACACAGACTAATAAAATTATAAATGATGTGTGGGAACGGAAAATAATTGTCGATGCTTCAGGTACTCCCACTTATTACGAATCTGATAATGATGATGATCCTTGCGGGGATGATTTATTTTAATTATTAAAAAACTGTATTTTTTTGTATTGGGATTTTTTATTATATTTTCTTATTTATGATTTTATAAATAAGATGAAAATAATTATTTGAAACAAAATTTATAGACTGATGCACTAGAGATCCACCAGACAAAAAAATATATGGGAAAGAAAGAAAAACTCAAAGTCTTCCTCCACAAAGTTTAATAGAATAAAAATTATCAGTAAGAATATCTACATGTTTCGAACGTAGAAACGTTCATCATCAGGAGACAGAAAATATATTTGGTGCTGATGGTTTTAGCAGAAGAGAAAAAGGTGTAGAACCTTAATGGAGCTTTTATGTAATTAAAAATTTAATGTGTATAATAGACATAATATAAAGAAATTGATGATAGTTAAAACATACTGAGTATGTGAGAAGTCAGTAAATGGGGTTTAAACCAACCAAATAAGAAAAACCTTTCTGAAAAGGTGTCGAAAATTGTTTAAATTTAAAAAAAAAATACATTTTTAAGACGGTATGTGTCTATAAGACATTGTGGGGAAAAAATTAAAAGTAATTAAGGTGATCTGTAAAGAAAATAAATTGATATTAAAATCAAAAATTAAAATTGAAGTGAAAGAATTTTTAAATATTATTTTTTTATAAAAGTAAGTAGGTACTTACGAATAAACAAAGAGAATTGCCTAGTGGGGTACTGAGGTTTAAGGCTCAGTAATCCCGAAGGAGTTTAATTTAAAACCATTAAAGTTTATTAAAAACTTGTACTTACATTTTTTTTTAAATTAGAGAAAAAGCAATTGTAGTTGTACGCGTAAATTGGGCGGATATAGAGTTAACATGAGATATAAGTATGTTTTATAACCTTAAAAAAAGTAAAAATATTTATTTGTTATTAAAATTGTTGAATGTAATGCTTTGAAAAATTTTCGAGACACCTAACGTTTAAAGTTCTTGTGTTTTGGTAGGTAGTACATCATGTGAATTTTAAGGCAAGAAACATAAAATTACGGCGTTTTTTTCGCCGTGGGCTACTCATGTTTCTAAAAAATAAAAATAGGTACAACAATATTAAAACCGCAGTCATATTAAATTGAGTATAAATATTTGTTATTGGCATAACAAATTGATTTTTCTGTACTTACATCGATCAAAAAAACACGACCCACAGTTGGTTTTATCTACTTTTACCAACGGCCGTGGCTAAAGTAACAGAGGTGTTACTTTTATATTTTTCGTAAAGTAACATCAATGACGTCACTTACTACGTCATTACATTTTCTATTTCTAGGTTCTGTGATTCGAAAAAGGTCAACGAAACTAACCTCTAAATTTTCCACAAAATAAAGACTATTGTGAAATTTTCTTGTAATGATTAATAATTGATCTTGGGTTTACAGTTTACATAGATTTACAGTTGTCCTTTTTTGTTTTTTAGATATAAAAAGTAGAGTAACGGGTTTAAAACAAAGGCTTTAAAAACACGATTCGAAATTGTTTGATGTTTGTATTGGACTTGCCATGTTTATTTGCTTCCTTGTTATCAGGTTTTGAAAGTGAAACCTGTAGTTTAAGACGATACGACAAATTTAAAGGATTGATGGCCGTAGCCGGACTGATGTAAATTCTAATTAGAAACAAGACCAATGCAAGAATTGGGATCATTCGTTCTGGACTAGTGGTGGCGAGAATAGAAGGCAGGGGCCCATCCCATGACGATATTTTTTTTAGACTCACCTTTTTTTAAGAAGTTGTTTAGACCTTGCACTGCATAATCTGGCGGTGAGCCCCAGATGATCAATCTGAATGATAGTGACAGTTTGCATTATAGTGAGTTTTTGTTGAGGAACGGAGGACTACGTTTTGATTAAAACTAATTTATTCTAATTTTAAAATTTATTTCATAATTATTAGAGGCTCTACATTTTTATATCACATAAGGGAAAACTGATTAAAAATATTCCTGATTCAAACTTTCAATGTATTAATGAAAACATTACAATGGAGATTAACAATATTTTTTCTTATACCTGATGTATATTTATTTAATTTTTTTAATCAACGGGTTACACCCAGTACAAATATAATTTACAATTATGATATGGATATACTTACTAATATTGAAAGTTACAATTAAAAAAATCATCATACACTACAACCAACTTTTAAATGCATTTAAAGACGAAGCAAACACATAGACTTTTACACTCTGTTTGTATTTGCCAATATCCTATCGATTGCAGAATATTTATCATATAGTTTTGATGTTTCTCGACAAAGAATGTATTTACTTATCTATAAATAGGCCTAGCAGGAACATGAAAGTTTACAAGAGACAATATTACCATTGATTAGTTTTAAAATAAAAACTTAATACAACATAGTTAATTATACATCTTGTTCTCAAAAAAGGACCCATGGGAACTTTTAGTATATAGTTACAACTAGCTCTAATATATATATTAAACATGCATTGCATATACTTAATTAAGACCATGAGTTTCATGTAGAGGTAAATTTAAACAGCAAGGATTCTTGACTGTGTCTGGAATTTATATACAGGAGTGGGTATTGTTCTTTTTTAGAAATAAAAACATGTTTGAAAATAGGGAGGCACAAAATAAATCAAATCAATTAGATTTAAATAGATCTCCATTGTTAAATCTTTTCTAGTAAGGATAAGGTCAGTAAAAACCCATTTTAAGGTAGGTTATTATTGGGTATTAGATAGTATGTATAAATAGTTAATCCTTTGTTATATTTTTACACCTGAAGAAGCTGCTGTGCAGCGAAATATGTAAAAATTCATTTACAGTGTTTTAAATATAGTGTAAATTTTAGTAAAATAATACTTTTTTTACTTCCATTCTCCTAAATTATAAAAAAAATACCCTACTCGAACACTAAATTATATCTGTCCCAGGCATAGATTGACTTTATATGAAAAGGGAGCCTATTATCAACGTATTAAAATATATAATGCTCTACCAAACCATATAAAACAAATTAATAATCTAAAGAAACTGGAAAGGTCTATCTTTAGGCTTATTCTAGATGTAGAACCATATACAGTTGATGAATTTTATAGACATTTGAATTGAGGAATAATACCTTTTTTTGTGGCACTATTTTATTGTATGCTATGCATACTTTCAAAATAAAGAGCTTATTATTAATTAAAAATGTACCAATATAAAATATTAATTTGATTTAGAAATTTTATGGGATATTATACATATAAACACATTATATTGCTAGACGAATCTTATTCATTTTCAGGAAAATATGAAATATCTTTACACTAAAAGGTAGGGCTGATTATTTATTCGATGTTTGAAAAGAAAATGTCACTTCATAGATTTTGTTTTCAGGCGACTTATACCTAGAGAAATACAAAATTAAAAACAATTTCTACAAAACCAACTTTTTGTTTTGGGTTCTCTGCATAAACCTACACAAGAAAAATGAAACCAACATAAACAACAGTCACACATTATGTTGGGATCACTTGCAAGTGTTTTTTTGCAGTAGGAGCAATTCCATACATAATTTTCTTTTGACTGTTTTATGTTCTGCAAAGCTTGTTCTGTCATATAATCCCCAAAAATTTCTAAATCTATCTCATCAGACATGACAGGATGTCCAATTTCATCTTTAAAATCATTTTCTGTTATTGTTTGGGACTTATTAAGGATGTGAGGAATTAATTCTTGTTCTATTAAATTTTCTAATACATATTCCAATTTTGCAGTGTATGGTTTTTCTTCAAATCGTATAGGAACTTTCCTCATTTTTTTCTTTTTTAGACCAACTACTGTTGTGTCGGCTCCAGAAGGTCGGCCACGCTTTTTAAACTTGGCTGGTATTTTTATATCACGCAAGACATTAATTTTTGCTGGATTTAATACCTTATTACCACCTTTCGCCCCAACATAATATTCAACACTTTTCTGTATGTCTTTACTAGTATTCACTTTTAAATCATTTGTACCTAAATTATCCACAATTTGATGAACAAGAATCACTTCTGGTTCAGAATCAGAGTCAATTTTTTGTAAGGCAGTATAATTATCACTGTTTTCAAGTGACACTATTGTTTCTATTTTTTCATTACCAATACTAATTTTGTTTATGTCCGGATCTTCAACATTTTTCATATCATATGTTTTTGTATCAATGTTGGTAGTAAAATCTACAGTTCTTTTTGAAATAGCAACATTTCTATTATGTAATCTTTTTTGTTCTTGATCTGTAGTTGGATTGTAAAATTTATTGTCTCCTAACCCCAGTTGACACGTTTTTTTAATTTGATAATTTTTTTCTACTACATTTACTGGTTCTTCATTCTCTAACGTTTCATCAGTTTCAGTAATATCATTAATGTTCCTATTTCCGTTCTCAAGAATTTCGTCTGCAGAAATTTGCTGCACTGCAACTTCATCTCCATTTCTCCATAAACACTCAATTTTTTTTAATATATCAAACCTATATAAAAATTGACTTGTAGAAGATTGAATTAGATCCGAAACTATTTTATTACATAAGTCTGTTGCTTTTGACCTTTTTTGTGACCCAGACAATACTTTTCTCCTAGATGATGGCTTATTAGAATAAACGGCTGTCACTGAGAGATCTTTGTTCAGATTTAAAAAATATCTATTATTGCGAAAATAATAATCTTTTGTCCATCTTTTATGACATAATTCGGGACAGAACAAGCTCTTATTTAAAAGTTTTTTTACAGCAAAAATGTGCTTACATGGAAGAAACATTGACGAAAAATGTGCACACGTACAGTTATTTTCACTTACAGTTATCACTTCATTATTGTACCTTGCCTCAAATACATTATTTTGTTGTTTTAGAGAAATATGTCTAGAACTTGTTAAATTTTTTAAAATGTAGTCATATGCATATTTAGTTAAAAGTTTACTATACTGATCTTCAATACTTCCTGGTTTAAAGATGGAAACATTTGCTTTTAAAAAATCATTAGCTAACCTATTGTTTCTTTCGTTGTGAAAAGAATTCAGCCAATTGAAAAACGATTTTATGAAACTGGAAAAAGAACTGTTTTTCGAAACCACTTGTTTTATTTTATTATTTATGGATTCTAGTCTGTTGTTAGTTCGATTATTCAAGTTACCGTTTTTCATATTACATACGGTCCACTCATCTTTTATTTGGTGCCAATTTTTATTAAAATAAGTTAACACTGTTGAGGGTACTTGTTGAGAAAATAAATCATATAATTGTTCATAATCTTCATTTGTTGATGAGTAAACTAACTTTGTTAACAGTTCCAAGGACGTTGTTCTTTCTGATTGAGTAATATTAAGCTTTTGGCATGATACTTCTCTATTAAATGTCTTTAAGGTGTGAAATAAACAAATATATGATTCTACATGGGGAAAAACTTCTTTGATAGCATTTCTTTGTAATAGGTCTTTATCAGTCATAAAACATTTAATACTATCAGTGCTGCTATTTTGAGTTTTAAATGTGTTTAATAACCAATATATAGAATCTCTATCTTCTGACGCTAAGAGTCCAACACCTGCGATTTCACTATTACCACCTGCATCTTCAACCAAAAATATATACACTGCTAGGTCATTGTTTAAAAGCTTGTAAGTTCCATCAAGTGCCACAAATTCTGGCCAAGCATTTAGGACTTGCCGCATTTCTATTGTGGAGAAAAAAAGGGCTTTAAAATAATTCTCCTCGTGCAGAATATGGACATCAGCACCTTTAAAAAGAAATTAATAATATAACAAACAGTTTATACCATCAGAAAAAACTTTATTTAGGATCATCTCCAAGAAAGTTAAAAGTCTTAAAGACCATTATAATTAATTGCACCCCTGTAAAATGAATATGTGGGTGTATATAGAAATTAGAAAAATAATCATAGGTAGAAATAAACTTCAATCCTTTATTATTAAAAATAATACTTACAATATGAATTTTTTAGCAAGCCAACACAAAATTCCAAATCATTACGTTCACCAGCTTTTAAGTTTGTTTCAATATTAGCCAAATCTTTTAAGGTTGTTTTTTTCCCTTTACTAATAAGATCACTTTGTATTAATTTTTTATTGCCTCCTAGTCTAATATAATTTTTTACAATTGCCTCATCATCAGGTGTTAATCGTTTGACCTGTGGTAGGTGATCAAATAATATCTAAAAGAGAGACAAAGTAAGTTTTTTATAAAACACAATACATCAATAAAAATATTTTACTACTCACATACTGTTATAAGAAACTTTAAACCTACCTCAGAATTGGGGTGATTTAAGTGGTTCTCTGAAATACTGACTACTTCTAAATGGTTTCCATCTTTAGTAGCCCGCAATCGGATAAAGGCTGGACAATCTTTCTTAAAAGTCCTAAAAATTTAATATATCTTATATACCTAGCTACCACTGAAATTAAATCAGTTCGGTATGACTACATAAATGTACAGAAAAAATTAGATGATAAGCATATGGAAGCATGTTTATTGTTGACATAACTAAAGCAAAACCACACCACCACACCAAACATAATACTGTCAAACTCAGAGCTGTACAATCAAAATGTTGGTTGTCTCAATGACTCAATGTCAACATACTATAGTCACAGCAATTAATACATGACCATTACCAAATAAACTTAATCCAAGCACCAAAAATATACCTTTAGACTGGTAGGTACTCACTTTTTAAAGCTGAATTAAGTAAATACAAATCAAGTATATCACCTCCTTTCAAGACCTGTGATCTGTAATAAGTAATTTAGTTCGGTTGCCAATTTTTGTAGCGTTGAAGTAGTAAAGATATTTGTTGTATCTGTTGAGTGCATAAATAAAAGGCAATATATAATATTTGCAGAGATTGTAAGATGAATACAGTCAACTTACTTTGTGCTCCTTTGGCCAGTTCCTCTTGATTTAAATTTTAAACCACCATGAATACAACTAAACTGTATTTCATAATATTTTAGACTGTCATTACAGGTACGTGTAATTCCAAGCCGTTTTGCTGCAATCAAAGTTCTCGAGTTTCGAATCCAAAATTTTCGTTTTACCAAAGTTTCATAGTTTTTTAAGTTTCTTTGGACTTCTGTAAAACTTGAAAATTTCTTACCGAGACTCATGTAGTCTTCAATTTTACTAGTTTCCATGATGTTAGCTAAAATAATTATATTTTTTAACATGAACCACAGATGAATGAGAACAAAAACACAGAACAAGAAACACTAAATTAGTTCTGATTTGTGCACTACGTACCGTAAGTTCTTAAATTTCCGTGTGGAAGACAAGTGGCACTTGATGCGTCTTTTCCCATCCAAGTTTCATACCCCTGGAGGCCAAGCTCGGTATTCTTACTTAACCTCACTTACTTAACTTTACAGTTATGACGTCATTGATGTTACTTTAAGGAAAATATAAAAGTAACACCTCTGTTACTTTAGCCACGGCCTTTACCAACAAGAACCAACCAATTTAAAAACAAATCAAAATTTGAGGTTAGGGTGGTTAGCGGACAGTGCGGACACCTACACAGAGGAAATACTGGTCCGACCCTGTGGCTACTCTGCGACACAGAGTAGGCGTAGGCCGTGTTGTGCAACGTTGTCATATGTACTTCCGATTAAATCTAATGTTACCTAACAGTCTGTTAAAAAGCAGTCAAAATACCCATTTTTCTTATTCTGCTGTTATCACGTTGTTAAATAATAATCGACTGTTACATATTTCTTGATTTAACAGAGCTTGAAAATACCGGACTTTAGTAGATTTAGGGTAACCGGTAGAAATGTATCATCATTAATTTCTGTTAAAAACGATTACTGATCGGGACAAAATGTAAACAATTTCGTCTCCTTACATTTCTGTGATTACAAAACTGACTTGTCCTTGCGAGGAAAGTGGAAACAATTTTAGTTGCACAATAGTAAAACTAATTAGATATTTTTTAATTTTTCTGTTGCTTTGACCACTCTAGAGTTTCTTAACGTAATCAATACGGTTTCTTTCAGGATTTCCTATAGTAACGTCCGTAAATGCAAAAAATTGTCCTTTTCCTGTTTCCTTTTCCTGTCCAACTTTGAAGTCTTTGTAACTTTAATGGGGTTCTATTAAAAGAAAGTAAATCGTAAAGAAAATTCAGTGGTCCTTACATAAAAGAAAATTGAAGCCAGAAGGGCGTTAACAGAATCTAAAAACGACGTGTCAGATTTAAAATATACCAGTTGACAATTTAAGGGCTCTATGTCGCCTAGTCAATTTAAAAAAAACTAATAGAAATAAATGAAAGTTAAAAAATAGAAAAGTAAAATAAATAAACCTTTAACTCTATTCTATAAAACATAACTCGAAAATTAAAATTTTAAAATATCTATTTGTATCACCAACAGAATTAGTTGATTTAAGGTATTACAGAAAATGCATAGGTACCTTCAACTTTGCAGATCCGCCATTTTTACCGTAGTTAAACCGTTTTACTACTCTTGGTTTATTGATATCAACTGTCAAATATGTGAAATATGCCCAAATCCATGGCAACAATGGTTCTAACTTATATTACGCTATCATAATATATAAGAAGATACATTTACCTAAATGAACATTATTTTTTCTTTATGGGGTAATTATTTATGGGGGTGCACGTGCTTTTGTGCTCCTGTTGAGAAACCGCCACTATAATATTCCCGATGATGTAAAGCATCTCAGCAGTGGCGTAGCCAGAGTTGCTTCGTGGGGGGGGGGATATAAAAACATCAAAGTTAGTATATACTCTTCTGTAGACTGGTGAAAGGTAACCCAAAGTTACATCTCGCAGAAATCAAATGCAATATATTATCTTAATACATGTATCTATTTACCACAACAACTGATCAACATGAAGATTATTATTGCTCACGCTCTCAGAGGTTTTTATATCTCGAGAAGTCCCAGAATACTCTTCGTTTTTTTCTGTATTGCTGTCGGTCTCCCAATCTCTTTCTTTTTGCTTAAAAAAGCCAGTCAATTTTACTACTGCATTGTAAAAATGTTTCTTTTCACGCAATATTTTAATTGATATTATAATTAAGCTTACTAGGCCCTGCATAACCTGCGCATTAACAACTACTAAAAGCCTGATCAGACGATTCTAGTTACTACGACACGTAAGCCTTGTTGCCAATGTTGCCACTAAAACGCATTTGTAACAGGTCATGTAACATTACGCAATAAATTTTTTTGTGCATGGTTATGGGGGGGATATATCCCCTATATCCCCCCCCGTGGCTACGCCACTGCATCTCAGAACACTGTTTTGTAGTCGTTGCAACTTGCGCATTTGCTTATCAGATACGCTGTACCATTTATAATGTTGCTGTCAACCATTAAAAGATAGAGTATAAACATCATATCTGGACAATTTCGTATAAAACAATAATTATTGTAATCAAAGAATTTAATCGTCCCTTCTGAACTGGCTTTCTCAACGTGAAATATTTATGAATAAAATACCTGTTGCTTTTCCGCCCTTTTCACGTGGAAAATCCATATTTATAAACTAAGTGAGTGCCCCCATTAGCGTTAATGATTATGATTGTAAATTTGGAGCTGGTAGAAAAACATCTAAACTTCCATTATGGAAATTCAGCAGGTTCTTTGACACCAATTACTTTCTTTAAAGCTTGTTAGTTTACTAACATATACAGGGTTGGGCAAATGTTCCGGAACGGCCTAATTACAGGCGAACGGAAAGTGATGTCGAATCCGGGTTTTGGGCAATCTATAGGACTAAAATAATTTTACTATTTGACTATTATACCATATATGTCAGTAATGTCACCAACTGTCAAGTGTTGACGTTATTTTATTTTATTTTTAAATGGAACACCCTTTATATTATCAGATTCCAAATCTTCAATATATTTAAAACATTCGTATAGCATACCATATGACTAAATTCAACTGTTTCGGAAATACGGGCAAATGAATCTAGAAATCTAAAATACTATTTTTAAGATCCTCCAAAGACTTTGGTTGTGTACGATACACGACAGTCTTTAAATGACCCCAGATGTAGAAATCTAGAGGTGTTAACTCTGGAGATCTAGGAGGCCAGTCAATGGACCCTCTCCTACCTATCCACCTTCCAGGAAAAGTTTGATCCAATTAGTTTCTGACATGTATACCAAAATGCTATCTTGCTGAAACCAAATGTCATTCACTAGTATTTGATCGTTATCCCGATCATAATATAAAGTTATCAAATTTGGTATAATTCTATTCCGAAGCAGATCTAAGTAGTAATTAGCTGTCAAATTTCCATCAAGAAAGAAAGGCCCAATATTATGGTTTCCAATTATACCTGCCCACACATTTAATTTTTGGGGATATTGCATACGGTGCTCAATCATCCAATGGGGATTATATGGTCTGACCAGTATCGACAGTCGTGCCTATTGACGAAACCATTAAGACAGAATGTAGCCTCGTCAGAAAATAAAATAGGGCTTACAAAGTTAAGTTGTAGGTCTATGTTGTCCATTATTTCTTGACAAAATTGTATACGCCTATCAGGATCGTCCTTTGATAGCTCTTGAAGCAAGCTTACTTTAAATGGAAACATTTTATTTTTTTTGAGGATTCTTCTAATAGATTTTTCGTTGTTATCTTGTACAAGAGCAAGTTTCGGAACTGAGGTCTGTGGTTCTTCTTGCAAGGAGGAAAAACCATCTAGGGATTTCTCGTCATTTGTAGCAGTTTTCGGACGACCTGTTTTTGGCAAGTTTTTCCGTACCCGTATGCTCAAAGTTGTATTAACAGTTGATTTAGAAATGGGATCTCGAACAGGAAAACTTTGATTAAAAAGGTCGGTTACTTCTTGAAATACATCAAATATTCCTCGGCCCGTAACATACACTGTTTATATATTTTCACTTATAAAATAATATCAATCGTTAAGCAAATTCACAAAGCGATAGACCTAAAATATATTTAAAGAAATGTTGATAAAACCGACGATTCCAATAAATCTGGCAACTCAGCTATATTTACACAGTATCGGGCTTGTCCATATCGTGCGTTAAGTTATCGCGGTTACTACTCTGTTTTTTTTTATTACATATAATATTTATTAATATGGCACATCGATCGTTGATACGAACACACCAATAAATCTTGAGTCGCCTGTCTACCTGTGACGGAGTAACATGATTTTATATTTTATTTTATGGTGATTTATATCTAATAAAATAAATTTACAATAAACGTATATAGTACAGGAAATGAAGCATTTTGGCTCGCAATTTTTTCGTCCAGCATGAATTTACTTGAAATTTTAACAGAAGGTAGGTAATAGCCCAAGGATCAAAATCTATATCGAACCGAAGGACGCCAAAGCCCTGGGGGTGGTTGCCACCCCATCTCGGGAATTTTTTATTACATTTCAACCACAACCACAGGAATCGATCGAGAAAGTGATTCTAAGCAAAAAATGTTCTATACATTTTCTTTGTAAAACTAATATTTTTTAAGTTATTCGCGATTGAAAGTAACAATTTTTAGACGAAAAAATCGACGTTTTTAATGGGATTTTCGCGAATAATTCGAAAATTATGCATTTTATCAAAAAAACTGTAGAGAGCAAAATTGTAGCTTTTAAAAAAACAAACAAAAATTTTTTTTTTTAATTTTTCTACGACCAATGCAAACTGAGATATGGCGTGTTAATGGTTAGCTTTTTTCGTCAAATGCAAAATTTGATAAATTCAAAGTCAAATAACGGAAAAAGGCTGCATTTTTCGAGGAAAACTCATGGAATCTTTTTTAAAGTACGTAATTAGACCTTTCTTTTTAAAATAAAAAAAGTCGCTAGCATGAAAATTGAGCGAGTTATGTTAAAAATAAGGTCAGTGCCTAATTTTTTCTACAAAAAAATCAATGAAAACAACCCCCTAATTACCCCCCTAATTAAAATTGATATTCACCCTTCTGCAATTCTCTTTATAAATGTATTCTTAATACGTCCAAAAAGTTTGACCAATTTAAAACGTCTAATTTTTGAAAAATTGGAGCTTAAGAGAAAAACGAGTTTTTACAATTTCGAATTTTTCACCATTTTTCTCAAAATAACTCCGAAAATACTGGAGATACGAAAAAAATTATAGAGTACTAAATTGTAGCTTTTTTAATGACTAAAGTTTTTCTGTATGTAAATTTTCTGTACAGTGAATATTTGGTGAGATATAACCGTTTAAATAATCTATTTACGAACGAGCACCACCTTTTTCGAGCCCTTTAAACTCACCCCATTTAAAAACCAAGGGATCTTAAGAGATTTAATTCATAGAGCCTTGTAGCGCTTGAAAAACCCTACAAAACCGTTTGTGAAAAAACTTTCTGGCATTAAAAATGAAGGAGATACGTTTAAAAAACCAATCAATTTTTTTCCGAAAAAATCTCTTCGGAGCATAATAAGCTATATAACCGGTATATTTGGCAGTAGTCGTAGACGTGGCCATTTTTTTTAGAATTATTCAATTGTCTTTATTATAATTATGATATAAATCGGTTAGTGCATAAAAAATTCATTATATTTTTTTATATTTTTTTGAAAAAAAAAATTTTTTTGCATTAAGCTGTAACAAGGGTTGATTTTTTAAGGGTTAAAAAATTATGAAATTGTATTTCAGAGTATATGATAATCATTATTTTACTAATCCAAACCAAATTTCTCCCTATCTTAAGGTTTACAATGTTATTTTATAATTTTTTACAATTAGGGGTTGTTTTCACCCCTAAGAAACAATCAGCGCTCATCGGCATGATATAAAATATAAAGCAGAGGGTGAGTTTAGCCTAATCTCAAATTTTTATGCAAATCGATTCAAGGTGAAATCATTTTTTTAGAATTAATAATTTTTTTTTACATTAAGCTCTAACAAGGGTTGCTTTTTAAGGGTTGAAACATGATGAAACTGTATTCCAAAGCACGAAACAATCATTATTTAACTAATCGAAACCAAATCATTTCCATATTCAGGTTTAAAATGTTATTTTATAATTTTTGACAATTAGGGGTAGTTTTCACCCCTAAAAAACGTTCAGCGCCCTTCGGTGCGATATAGATTTTGATCTGTGGGCTATTCCCTAACTTCTGTTAAAATTTCAAGTAAATCCATGCTGGATGAAAAAATTAAGAGGTTTTACCTTTTTTTGAGCTTCATTTCCTGTACTAATATACAAAGGGAAGAACTCGTTTAACATTTAAAGCGTATGTGGGGAAGAAGCCAAGAGTTATCAATTTAAATTGCCACTTAAACGGCCGTTTGGACGGACTGATTTTTACACAGAAGTAAACAGAGTCCAAATTCGGTTAAAAGAATTCACAAGAAAGATGAGGAAAGAAGAGAAGATTACCCGGAGCACAGAAAATATAGCTACGCAAAGCTATATTTTCTGTGCCCGGAGCAATTATTGTGACTATATTAAAAATTTTTATTTAGAAGTGAGAAGTGTTCCTGCGAAGAGGAAGCTAATGCAAAAGTTGCGAGTAACCATGGACTTCCCCGGACAATAGTGACAGTGATTCGGATATTGGACATTAAAATGCATATCTGCATTTTAAGCACATTTTGTCAATTTTATAATAAAATACATATTTTTCTTAAATTATTATTTTAACAGCATATTTTTAGGTTTTCGGCTTTATCAACAAATTTAAAACGTTAAAGGTTTAATGTCCGGTTCGGTACTTATTTCAGGGATTTTCCAATCTGAAGATTATAATAATTATTTACATTTTGGTTATACACAAGGTATTTATTGGGGGTTTCCGGGGTTTGCAGGTATAGTGTTAGGGGTTATTTATTGTCACGTAATAATGCGTTATTATTACCTGCTTAACAACCTGTATTTATATCGATTTATAATACATACTTATGTTTTAGTTTGCCGAGAGATTTCTTTTTCCGCTAAATGTAACAACATTCCCAGTAAAGTAGGAGGTCAAGTAAAGAACTGTAAAGAAGGATGAAGGATTTAAATACTTTACTGCACTCTGCAGTAAAAAGCATTTATGAGGGTAAACCATCCAACGAAGTTGTATCTTGGCCTTATATTTTGCTATCTAAGTTGCAGTATTGTCCGATTACATCAGTAGTTGTGGAAAGAAGCTTCTCATTGTATAAACGTACTTTTATTAATAGAAGACAATCCTTTTTAGCAGAAAATTTTGAAAAATATTTAGTAATAAATGCCTTTTATACAATTTTAGGTCAAAAATTTTCTTTGTTTTTTTGCATTTTTTAAAAAATAATAGTATATTATTTAACCAGCGGTAATGTAGGTCATAACTCACGCAGATGAAGTTTGCAGCATGAGCCGCAGGCGAGTGCTGTAGTTCATCAAGTGAGTTATGACCATTACCGCAAGTTGAATACTATACTTTATCTACGACTATAACAATAAATACGAAGATAGAAGTACAGAGAAAGAACTTCACATTATGTAATTGACTTATTGACTAGATGATAAAAACGATTGAATTATTGTGAGATCTACTACCTTTGTCATCACTGTCGCCAGATATTTCTCATCAGGAGCTTCGTTTATGAAATTAGTAAGTTGTTCTGGCATAAACGTTTTTGCCTTTTTAGCTACATTACTGATTAACGTTTAAGAAACGTACATAATTTTAAATAATTCTCTATACTTATTGATTCCATTATTTATGTTGAGTGCGTGCTTCTTAGCATGGAGTAGAAAGTCCATAGAGACGATGCTTTATATTTAGTCTTAAGTTTGTTAAAATATGCCAAGAGTATACGACATTTTTTGTAAACGATGACTTAATGTTCTTGCTGCTACACCAATCTTGAAAATTATTGTATACTTATATTTGTTTTTGGATTTTTTAGGCAATAAATTCTGTTAGGTTACATTAGCTAATTGTCTTATTTCTGGAGGTGTACTTACTAGTTTCTTCAGTATCTGAATTAATCTTTTTCAGCACAAAGTTTACAATAACATATCGCGGAAAGCGATATGTTAATAATTAGGTATTAACTTTATTTGAAAACGTCAAAATTATTCAAGTGACAGTACTCTCAATGACAATAATGGACTCTTCCCTTTCGGCCAATCGGTTTACAGAAGTAGGTACATAGCCACCTTGATGGTTCGTAAATCATTCCAATAATATTTTCTGATTTATTATTATAGTGAGTTATAGTAGTGAGTTATTATAACTCACGTTGTTTGTTTATAGATAATATTAATTGCTCAAAAGCAGTTGAATAATTAATATATAGTTTAATAGAAGTAGATAAACATATTTTTTAGAACCCCTTGTGTTTCTTTACCTCATTTTACTATAATAAATTAAAAAATATTGCATACCACAATGCATATTTGGTAAAAAAAATGCATATAACTGCATATTTTAAAGGCAAACAAGGCATATATTATTATATGCGCATCTTTGTGCTGAATTTAAGTGCATATTATAGTCCGCCCTTTAAATTTATATTTAAAATACAAATAAGTGCGACTCCTGGTAAAACACATTATACATATTTAGAAAGTAATTAATTAAAGGTCTCTATAGGATTCAATGATATGAAAATGGGAATTCGATTATACACAAATGTTTCCCGTTGATCTACGTATTATAGTTACATCAAGGGTATATTTGTTCTATCATGTTCAAAATATATTTGATCTATTAATAGTACAAATTGTTGATATAAACATTGTAGAAGGGTATCTATTTGTGGCACCTTTGTCATAAAATTAGCTAAATATTTGACCATTATTATTATTATTATTATTAAATTAGGGGCAGGTCAAGAATAAGTAGCAAGTAAGGAGGCTAAAAGATAATATGTTTTTGTTTGCATATGGGAAGAAAAAAGACAAGAAAAGTTACGGCAAGATGAAGAAATAAAATAATAAAGCTACTTTTAAACAAAAAAATATAGTATCAACAAACGTTTTGATAATGCCTTAAAATTGTTACTTTAAGGCATTACCGCTGAGAGTGAAAAGTCAAATTTTAAAAGCAAACGTCGAAAATTAATTTTTATTATATTTTTTAACATAATTACCGATTCAGGTTCCGTGGTTCCTTGTGAAATATTTTTTAAATACAGGGTGTTTCACGGTAGTTGGAATGTTAGACGTCTATGAAAGAAGGGTGGTAGGTACGTTTTTTTTGGAAAATTTGGATGCTCCGACAAACGACCATGTTCTATTGTTTTAAAATATTTTTAGCAATGCGGCGTTGCCACTTCTACATAGAACAGATGGTAACATCATTATTTTAAATAAAACACCCTATACATTTTTAAATTTTCAGATTCTTCATGATTGTATTTCTGAGCACATTTTCTAAATAATACCCTATATTTATCCGTAGCAGTTTTTTATGTATTAATTTATTTTAATTTTTTTAACGAAAACATGACTTTTATTAAATCTGTTTTCTCCAAACTCTAAAACATTACTAAGTTGAAATATTGAGCACGGTTAAAAAATGCCTTTAAACATTGGTCGTATCTTAGTTCCAGAGTGGTCCAGAAATATATTTTTGTAGGTTACTTGAAAATCAATTTTTTTAATTGAATTTTTTTATTTATTTGAAAAGCCGATAAAAGTAGCTTATTAATAATGTATAACTTGCTTATACCGTGCGAGCAAAAATTATTTGCATCAAAGAGGGCCTTACATCTAATGACGTAATGCTTAGCCGTAGAGCTTAATACCTGTTGGGTGTAACTACCTGAATTAACAATCAATCAGTTATTCCGTCATCTTTGACAGTCGTTACAAGTAATTTGATTCATCGCTAATTTTTCCAATTTCTTGAACAATTCACACAATGGACTTTACGGAACAGCACAAAACATTCATGGTTGAAACGTATTTTCGAAACGGGGTTAGAGTAAATGGTGAGTGGCAATAAAATCCCGGTTTGTGCATGGACGATTTTCACGAACATTTTCCTAACGTTGCTTTTATTGCTGGGGATTTTTATCATTGCCTGAAAAGAACCGTGGTTGTGTTTAGGAAAACAGGTTCTATACAACACAAAAAAGGAGCAGGAAGACCATCTGTAAGAACAGAAGAACTTGTTGCAAACGTTCGTAAAATAATGCAAAATACGCCAACAAATTGTATAAGACGCCTGTCCCAAGAAGTGGGAAGATCTTATGGAACATGCAGGACTATTCTTAAGAAGCAGCTAAATTTAATTCCTTATAAAGTGCAAGTACTTATTCCAATAAAAACAAGCCGCAAATTTTAAAAGACGCAGTAATGACTCCCAATGGTTTACCCAAAATTTATTGGAAAGAAATGATTTATTAGACCTGACATTTTTTTCGGATAAAGCCTGGTTCCACATCTCCGGTTATGTGAGTTTCAAGCCCTCTTTGATGCAAAAAGTTTTTGCTCGCACGGTATTTATAATAAGAGAGTACGAAAAGCATATTAAGTATTAAAGGGGAGCAAATGCAGGCCCTTAGTCCTTATATTTACTTTCTTTTAACCAGTTTTAAATGGTAAATAAAAAAAGAATAACCCTACAAATAATGAAATGCTGGTATGTGAGACATAAAATATATCATGCCTGTTGTGTCAACAGATAAGGTAGAATCTAAAGGCAAAATAAGAGCCTTGTCACACTTGAAGCGTAATCGGTACAAAATCCGACAACCTGTTACTAATAGGGTCTCTTTGACACCGCCGGCCGAAATAACTATAAGGATTTTAAAAATAGGTTATAAAACCCTGCAAACAATACCATGCCCAAACTGAGCGGATGCTCAGGATAGCGAAAAAGGTCCGGAAGCATCCAGGGCGACGACACCGGAAAATGATATATAAGGTCAGTGGCGCATCCAGAACTTCATTAGGGAGGGGGGGAGGGGAGGCACATGACCTAAATGCGAGCCTAAATGGTTTTTAGAAGTGAATACATTAATATAAAAAAAAATGTTACACTAAAACAAGTGCATATACAGGGTGTTAATTAATGTCATGCAGATATTTCAGGAGGTGATAGTACTCGTCAAAATAAGAAAAAAATGCAAATATATGCATGGTCTAAAACGCGTTATTTTCGTTATACAGGGTGGCAAAGTTTCAATTTTTTTCTCGTATTTTGCGTTTTCTCTCTTATATTCTGCAATAATTGTTTCAAATTTGGAACATCAACCCTTTTTTAAAATCTCTACAATAAAGTATCAAAATTGTCGGTCTCGGTATACAGGGTGTTACATTTTCTTGAATCGGCTACAATTGTATCTTTCAGAATTTTGTTCTTTGGCTCCCTGTATGAATTCCGGTATGAAATTTGAACTCTCTGTTCCTTTGTTTAGCGTTCTAATTTCTTGCACTATTCTCGTATCTGTGCGAAATAATGTAGAGTAAAAGACCATTTTTCCTACCAGCAAGGCTAAACGGACAATATTATCGTCAATTTCTTGAGGAGGAACTCCCAGGGCTTCTAGAAGAGGTACCAAATCTTGTCAGAAACCAAATGTGGTTTATGCACGATGGTGCACCACCGCACTTCAGCATAGAGGTGAGAAACTTTCTCAATCAAATTTTTAACAACCGTTGGATAGGTCGAGGAGGACCTCAGTCATGGCCCCCTAGATCCCGAGACCTGAATAGCCTGAATTTCTTTTTCTGGGAACACCTGAAAGCATTAGTGTATCAGACCCCAGTCCAGACAGAAGAGGATTTAAGAAACAGAATAATAGCTTCATGCGACATCATTCGCAATACTCCTGGAATATTTGGCAGAGTCCGTCAGTCCATGCATGAGGTGAAGACTTGATTCGTGCATTTTAGCAAGAGGCGGACATTTTCAACATTTTTTATAATTTTGATTTATTTTTATTTGGTTAACTAATAAATTGTTTTGTTACACAGCTTTTTACTGCGTTATTTCGCCTACACTTAATTTCCATCGATGGCTACTTTTGCAAATAAATCAAAAACGGTTACAGATACGAGAATAGTTCAAGAGATCAGAACGCTAAACAAAGGAACAGAGAGTTTAAATTTCATACCGAAATTTATACAGGGAGCCAAAAAAAAAAGTTCTGAAAGATAAAATTGTAGCCGATTTAAGAAAATGTAACACCCTGTATACTGAGACCGACAATTTTGATATTTTATTGTAGAGCTTTTAAAAAGGGGTTGATGTTCCAAATTTGAAACAATTATCGCAGAATATAAGAGAGAAAACGGAAAATACAAGAAAAAAAATTGAAACTTTGCCACCCTGTATAACGAAAATAACGCGTTTTAGACCATGCATATATTTGCATTTTTTTCTTATTTTGACGAGTACTATCATCCCCTAAAATATCTGCATGACATTAATTAACACCCTGTATATTTATTAGGCAAGAGAGAAATAAAACTCTGTCTCAAAGTAGCTTATTTTAAATTGTGCACCCTCTATAATATTTTTTTTTATTTCCAATAAGTTTTATTAAAAGTTTTTGTATCGTACTTTAACCGTTTAAGTAAATAGTTGTTCTCAAATTTTGACTATCTACAGGTTGTCGCCTAAAATGGAAAATATTTTCGAAGATAACAGAGGGAAACTCGAATCGAAATTCCGGTTGCGAAATTACATATACCGTGCGAGCAAAAATTATTTGCATCAAAGAGAGCTTTGATTAAAAAACGTAGTGCTTGGTTTAGATCACAATGATATGGGAACGATAATCTAACCAAATCTAGGTTAAAATTTTGTCAAATTCATATTATGACATGATATGCCAAACTAATGAGTAATAAAATAAGTAGACAAATACAAATTTATTTTTGATATTTACAAAATTAACAAAGTAAGAATATACAGAAAGAATGTAACGGTTCAATTTAGCCACTGAGTATCTATGTAATTCTTCCCTTATATTTCGTTACCTCGACCTAATAATTAACTTTTGCTTTGCTCTCTTGAATTTATTTCTTACCTTTGTTCGGAACCTTAAAGTTCGATTAGATTTTATTCCATTACTTGATGTAAACAGACAAGAAAAGCAAAATCTAAGGTCGAACTGATGATACACAATTATGAAAACGAAATTAAAAGAGGCCTAGAAGGACACGAAATGACTCTGTTAAACAAGAAGTCTATCAGGAAAATCAGGCGAAAGTCTAGCCAGAAAATGAAATATAATGGAATAAAATCTAATCGAACTTTAAGGTTCCGAACAAAGGTAAGAAATAAATTCAAGAGAGCAAAGCAAAAGTTAATTATTAGGTCGAGGTAACAAAATATAAGGGAAGAATTACATAGATACTCAGCGGCTAAATTGAACCGTTACAAGAAAAAGAAAAATAATTACATAAATTGCTGCAATTGGCCACCGCCATGCTCCAAGCATAAATTCACACGTCTCTTCATATTTTCGAAAGTGTTGACCAGCTTGTATTTCTTAGAATACTTGCACTTTATATTACAAGTAAATAAATTTAGCTGCTTCTTAAGAATAGTCCTGCATGTTCCATGAGATCTTCCCACTTCTTGGGACAGGCGCCTTATACAATTTGTTGGCTTATTTTGCATTATTTCACGAACATTTGCAACAAGTTCTTCTTTTCTTACAGATAGTCTTCCTGCTCCTTTTTGGTGTTGTGTGTTGTATTGAACCTGTTTCCCTAAACACAGCCGCGGTTCTTTTCAGGGAATGATAAAAATCCCCAGCAATAAAAGCAACGTTAGGAAAATGTTCGTGAAAATCGTCCATGCACAAACCCGGATTGTATTGCCACTCACCATTTACTCTAACCCCGTATCGAAAATACGCTTCAACCATGAATGTTTTGTGCTGTTCCGTAAAGCCCATTGTGTGAATTGTTCAAGAAATTGGAAAAATTAGAGATGAATCAAATTACTTGTAACGACTGTCAAAGATGACGGAATAACTGATTGATTGTTAATTCAGGTGGTTACTGACACTTAACAGGTATTAAGCTCTACGGCTAAGCATTACGTCCTTAGATGCAAGGCCCTCTTTGATGCAAATAATTTTTGCTCGCACGGTATTATTGTGCTCGATAATGAATTGTCAGAAAATGGAATTTTAGATACAGGGAAGTGGAAAAGTAATAATTTTTTATCTTTATCAACGAATTTAAAAAATCGTTATTTTTTAATACGATGCTACGTTGCTATTTCATTAAATCTATTGGCTAGATAGAGCATTTCTTATCTGTCCACCAAAGATGTCACAATACCGGGTGTCCACGGAAGGTGGCTCGCCCCTCTAACTTTTTTGTTTTTCAAGATAATGAAATACAATTCGGGGGATTTGTATACGAAATAAAACTACATTTTTTGACAGGTGACTCAACATTATGGAACTTCCGGTTTAACCGGTATGGAACTTCCGGTTTAACCGGAAGTTACATAAACTTTCGATTTTTAAATGAGACACCTGGTATATTTTTCCTTTTTTTGACTCCATATGACATTCTAAATACAACGATGTGTCACTTGTCACTTTTTGTCAGCAAGAAAATATTTTTTTTCCAAATTTCTTGTTTTATCCAGAGGGCTATGAATACCTTAAAATCACTTATTTCAGTTCTTTAATTTTGGGAAAAATACGATTTTATTATTTTTGGTCCAATGCTATGTGCTATGTAAAATTTAATGTTTAAAGTTGTATAACTCATTTTTCTTAAATGGCAACATGGTGGCTCGTCGGATTAAGAAAAAAGAGGATTTTATTACGATTATTTTGATACCATACACTATTAGGTTTTAGAAAAGCTGTCAATATAAAACTTTAAAAAGTTAACTTAGAACTTTCTTAAAATGAAGCATCTTTTGAGAATAAAAAATTTAGATTTAAATGCATCAAGTAGCCTGTGACAAGCAATACTGATAAAACAAAATCATGCCTTTAAGAAAATTGACATGCCCATAGCTTCTGCCAAAGTAAATTAGTTTGTTGTTTAAAAAACACGGAAAATATTAGTTTTGCGTTCAGTTGGCACGCGATCTTATCCTAAGATAATCTATCTAACAAAGGTTTCCAGATATTTCTTATGTCTAATGATGGTTTACTAAAGCAGCCTGGGTTCTGGTGAATAGCAGCAGCTTCCTTAAACTTTCTTTCCCTCCAGCATGGTTCCTTATGTAGGATTTCAGCTTCTGACCACAGGAGATGGTGACCATGTTTCCAGGCATGGTCAGCTGCACTGACTTTTCGGTCTCTCCTTTTAACGTATTGTTTTTGTGTTCTTTAATCATTGTCTCGAGTGGTCTTAATTTTTTATATTCTGTGCTATCACTCATATTTTTAACTTATGTTGGCATCACGTTACTCTAAACACGGTTTCGAATGTTGATGTAAAAATTATATAATAATCATATGAAAGTTTTGTGGTAATTGATGGTCAATGTATTTGGAAAACCTTTTAAAATATTTTAAGATACGCCTCTGATAAACGTTTAATATAAATGTTATTTTAAATATTTAAACTTAGGGTGGCTACACGTTCTGATTTGAAAACTTTGTGTAAAAATTATACATTATTAACGTTATATTTGCAAAACGTCTTGGTCTATTTATAATTTATTATTTTGTTAAAGTTAGCACTTTTTTAACGTTGACTATTATTCTTGTTGCACGTTGCAAAAATTTCTAAATACTTGTTACACAATATTAAATTAACTCAATAAAAACTCGTTCAAATTTCCCGCCTATGCGCCACTGGTGGCCAGCAGGCACACTAACACCCCCCCCCCCCCTCTTTCTCACTCTCACTCCTTTCTCTCTCTATTGTGTTGCGATTTTTTAACATGGAGTTAACATTTCTAACCTTATAAATTTTCTTTGCTACCTCAGTACCTAGTTTATAAATCTTGAGTGGTCTATTACCTTGTAATATACAGCGTGTCCAGAGAAGTTCTAGACATATGGGAATTTTTTTTATTGTTCATTTTACGAAAAAAAGTTGTTCTTTATTAAAAGTACTGCTTGATGCGCAAATAATATTGACATATCAAAACTTAAGATATCATGTACAGGGCGGCAAAAAAATATAGAAACACAGAATTACGTTAAGAGGGAAGAACCCTCGATTTTTATTTTAGAACAAATTATTATAAGAAAACTTTACTAAGGACTACAAAACGCGGTCAGATACAATTTCTCGTTGAAATATTTTAATTTACAGGGTACCATCAAAAACAGGTTGAGTATTCATTAGCTCTTGTTGGAAACCAATTACATAAAAAAATAATGCGAGATTATTTCATGTTCTAAAATCAACTTATCTACCTATCAGGAATATTAAAAACATTTAATTTCCTTAGAGCAAAATTAAATTGTGAATATGAATAATAAACAATATTTTAGCAATTACATGATAAAAGTGATCTAAAAAAAAGTATTTTAAAGTGATAAATTATGTTTCCCCATGTCCTCCTCCTTTTTCTATGCAAACTATAGTACGCCTTGTAATTTCTCCTACAGTCGCCCGTATCATATTGGGACTGATTTCTTGAACACATTTTGTTATTACTGCTTCAAGATGATCAATATCTTAAAAAAGGTCTATGCTCATACGCCATTTCTTTTAATCGGCCCCATAAAAAGAAGTCCAGGGATCTGATGTCAGGCGACCTGGCTGGCCAAGGAATATTTGAACGTCTGCCTATCCAACGTTGCGGATATCATTTAAATACTCAGTTACTGTGTTGGTACTATGGCATGGGGCTCCATCATGTTGATACCAAATTATACGTCTTATAGTTAGTGGCAGTTCGTCAAGAAATTGAGACAACTGGTTCCTTAAGAAGTCCAGGTAAATGGAAGCATTTATATTTTGTCGGAAAAAGTATGGTCCAACGATCCGATCATCAAAAATGCCACACTAAACATTGGTTTTAAATAAATATTGACTACGGCATTCGAATAACAAATTTGGACTAAATTGTCGGTGGTGGAGAATTTTGGGAGCTTACCACGCCGTTAGAAGTAAACATAGCTTCGTCTGTAAATAATATTTTTCTTGCAAAAAAAGGATCATCTTCACACTCGGCTAGGAACGACGCGCAAAATAGGAAACGGGATTTAAAATATCTGGCAAGAAGCGTGTGAATGCACTTCGGTTTATATGGATAAAATTTATTTATTTTTAAAATATTACCAGCAGTAGACTTTTTGACGTCAACTGAAATAGTTTGTGACAATTTTCTTAAAGAAATTTTCGGGTTTTCGATAACCGCTTGAATTACATTGAATTGGTTTTCTTCTGTTGTGGACCATTTGTTGTCCTGTTTCTTAAATACATTTTCAACGGAACCTGTAGCTTTATATTTATTCATTACATTTGCTATTATAGTGGCGCTACATACCTACCATTTTGTCAGGGTGTCTATTATTAAATATGTGCGGGGCTTTCCTAATAGGTTTATAGTGATCTCCGACGATAAGTACAATTTCTATTTTATCCTGCAGCGTTAACTTTACAAACATGACGAAACTAACGAAAATATCTTGTTAATAACTCGAAAAATATTAAATGATTTTTGACTAACATGTCAATATTTGTTACTATAGTATTGCACATAGTTGTTGCGAAATTGTTGCAGGTAAAAATTAAAGAAATAAAATAAAAAAATATTTTGCAAAGGCTTTTTGATGGTACCCTGTAAATTAAAATATTTCAACAAAAAATTGTATCTGACCGCGTTTTGAAGTCCTTAATAGAATTTTCTTATAACAATTTGCTCTAAAATAAAAATTAAGGGTACTTCCCTCTTAACGTAATTCTGTGTTTTTATATTTTTTTGCCGCCCTGTACATGATATATTAGGATATGATAATATGTCAATAATATTTGCGCATCAAGCAGAACTTTTTGTAAAGAATAACTTTTTTTCGTAAAATCAACAACAAAGAAAATTCCCATATGTCTAGAACTTCTTTGGACACGCTGTATATTTGTGGGCATTTGCCTTCAACCATCCTAAATCTACTGCTTTAGAATATCATAATATTAAATAAATTATAAAAGTAGCAAAATAAGGCTTTTTTCTCAATAAAAATTATTGCACGCTTGAACAGGCTTAAGAAATGGCTTTCTACAAAAACGGTTATATATATTCAAGGCTCTGTTGTTTGTTATATTACAAAATAATATATAATTTAAGTAGGACATTTCAGCGATGCGGTCCGTTAACAGGATTAAAGCATTGGCACCTCTAGGGTTGTTTCGCCACCATTTTGTTAATCTAGGTTTTAATTGACAAAGGTTCAGGTTGGGATGATGACAAAGACAAGCCCATGCTAATATAATAGCAAAAGTAGGGAGGGACGCTCAAGAGAATATTAAGAAACAAATATGTTAATTTTTATTAAAAGGAGAGTCGGTTGTACGCCGTATTTTAACAAATGAAACATTCTCTTTGGTGTTAAGCGTAATTTAATTAATATCGCCTAGCGCTTTCGGCCCATTATGAGGCCATCATCAGGGCTTAGGTTCTAAAACAAAAACACAAACAAGAGTTGCTATTGATATCCATAGACATTCAATTATCTATCCAGATTTATGTCTGAATTTAAGACTTAATGAAACTAACAACCGAAATCCAATTTTTAAGACTCTTTCAGCGATAAGAATTTATTATTTACCTTAACCTACGCTTGTGGACTTTTGACTCCTCCCATTTTATTACCAATAGGACGGTTTTGCAGAATTCAGATATCATGATTTAAAAATCCTGTTTAAATTATATTCTTTTAAACAATTGACGGAGTTACCTACCTTTTTATACAATTTTATTTATTATGACTTATTTAAAGTTTTTATACCACCTTTCTGTTTTCTGTTCTCGTCATTTTGTGTATAATAACTACGTTTTTATCTGAGATGTCCCTCACCACTTTGTGTCCATGTGTCAAATATCAGCCAGGTGTTGTTTATATTTTGAAACCTTTACCAAGAAAATGTGTTTAAAAATTTTCAATTATCTTTTTAGTAGGTGTTTCTTGTATCCTGGACATAATTTGACGAGTAAGTATTCTCACGTAGTTTGTTCCTGCTGTTTTTTACTCGTTTGTGTTTTTCTTTTAGAACCTAAGCCCTGATGATGGCCTCATAATGGGCCGAAAGCGCTAGGCGATATTAATTAAATTACGCTTAATACAAAAGAGAATGTTTCATATGTTAATTTTGAAACAAAAATTTTCACGGCCCTTTATTAGCTCTTAATTTAAATTGTATCAAATAAAACAAATACCTACTCAATACCTATAATGAAATAAATTTAAAAACACATAATTAGCTCTATAAAGATAATTTTAACAGAGGAAATACCTAAACAAACCCCAGTAGATTATACAGGGTGTCCGGAAAAAGGAGGTCAATACTTACATTATATTTATTGAGCAAAAATAATATGACTTTTATAATGCCATTTTTAATTTTTGACACTTATACTCGATATACAGGGCGTCAAAATTTAAAATTAAAAACTGATTTTTTTTTTAATAATTCGAGTATTTAATAAGATCTAATTTCCAAATTTGGTATATTGCTTCACTATAAAGAGTTAAGTACATATTTTGAGAATAGCAAAACAAAAAACAAGTGTCAAAGATTCAAAATAGGGGCAGTCCAGTACTCGCTGACCCCCCTATTTTTTAATATATGCGCCAGTGACTTCCAAACTATTTTTTTTTCAGGTACCGTCAAACGGGGCTAAGTGGATCAAAATTATCGATTTTTTTGCAATAACTTCGTAACCGCTTTGAATTTTTGGTTGAAACTTCATATTTAGATTCTCTCGCTCTTTAGGCTTCGAAAACCATCGTGACATTATGTAAAATTAGCTTAATAATATTCTTTTTTCATACATTTATAGTGATCCACTTTCCCCTGAATTCTGGGGTAAAGTGGATCACTCCATTCAAATCACTTAAAATCCATTTTACACTTGTTTAGGGCAAAGTGGATCACAATTTATCTTTAAAAAAAAAGCGGATCGCACTTTACTCCGACCGATCCACTTAGCCCCGTTTGACGGTAATCATTAGTTTTTGATTATTTTTTGACTCCCATAGAATTTCGATAAAATGATGCGTTTTAGAGATAATTTGAAAATTATGCGTCCTTAACAAATGCCAACACGGCTTACGGTAATCTCATAATCAGAAATAGGGGGGATCAGCGATTACTGGACTCCCCCTATTTTTACGATTTGGTAGCTGAAAGAGCGCTCGTACAAAGAGGTGACTTGACTAGGTAGAGTTATTACACACTTACATCTAAGTTAAAAATTATGGACGTTATATCTGAATTTAATTTTTTCATATAAACAATCAGGACATTTTTTACAAATTATTTTATTGAATAATATCAAACTATGTAACATGCGTCTCCTCGACTAACGCCTAATAATTTGACGCCCTATGAAGAACATTGAATCATTCATTAATTTGTCAATAGCCTCTAGTATTTTATCCGGATGAAATGAGAGATATACCTGTGTATCGTCAGCGTAAAAGTGTACAGTGGAGCACCTCAAATATGTTGTTGTGTTGTATAAAGGGGAAAAAATAGTGATTCAAGAATTGAACATTAGGGTACGCCACACGTCGCAAATACAAAATTTGATATCCTACCTTACCTACCTTTACTATCTTGCCTTGATGAGGAACAGTGAATCGATTAAACCCTAGACAGTGAAATATGTCAAACAGAAGATCATAATTTAGAGTAATTTAGACGGTCAAAGGCCTTCAAATAATCCACGAGTCAATTCGCCGTGGGCTGAGGCCTCCTAAATATCGTCCGTTACTTTTAAGAGCGCTGTTACACAGCTATAACCCTTGCGAAAACCAGATTGTACAGCTGGCAATATTTTATGGTGGACAAGGTATTTCCTTACTTGATATAATATATTATGATAAAATATTTTTTTTTATTTGTCCTGATCAGGTGTCATGGTGTCAAATGCCAAAGAGCCCGTCAAATTATACACGTCACTATTTAATTTCTACCCTCAGGGTGGATTTAAATAAAATAAAATTTGTTACAACCTTTCTCTATATTAAATAGTATTACTTAGTTGCAACAATATGCCTCTAGGGGTCCCTCAAAACGACCTGGTTACCTATATGGTTTTGAAAAAAAGATGTTCGTTCGTATTCGTATGTAATCGAGTGGGGTGTTAATAAAATAAAATTGGGAAAGGCCCTACCAAAAGCGTTATTGTAAAAATCGCTAAAATTTTGTTAAATTGGTACGGAATCTTATTGTCCTTCACTGTGTGTGTATATTTGATCAGTTTTTATCGATATACACTCCTCAAAAAAAATTAAAGGAACACTTTTGGATAACCCTGTAACTTTTTGGCTTGCTGTTATTAACAAATGATAATTATATTTTCATAATTCATTTTCTTTTGGTTTTGGTGATTTGTTAAAAAATAAACGAGTTTATGCTCATTTATTCGAGATAAGTTTAATGTTCCACAGCGAGTACAAAAAATAAAGTGATTATGAAAATATTCACATTTAGGTTTTATGTTGCGGCAGACTTAAGCCGGCATTACACGGCGTGTGGAGTGACACGTTTGGCGTGTGGAGTGCAGAGTGACGCGCATACGCGCTGATGCGCGTCTGGACGAACGCGGCCTCACGGCCTGTAGATCGACATGTTTCGTGCCGCCTAGTGAAACTGCGCGAATTGCGAGTTGAGGTCTTCTCCAACAATTCTTCGGATCTTTTCATTTGAAAATGTTGAGGCGTCGAGAACGGATTGCGAGTTGCGCAGCAGCTTGTTATATTTTATTAAGTGAAAATGATGTTTTGAAAAAAAGAGAAAAAAATTAATGCTTCTTTTTTCTTTTTTAGTTCATTCAGTGTGCAATTAAAACTTAATTTTTGTTGGATTCGCATCCACGAATCATGTACACCTTTTCTGTCTTTATGACCTAAATGCTTCGGATTCCAAATGGCCGGTTCTTGTTCATATAGTACTAGAAATTAAGAAATAAAGTCGTTTGACCACGACATGTTGATGGTTCCAGTAATGAATAACTACTAAATCTCCGAGAACATCCCGCACGCTCCACGCGCCGTGTGACTGCAAAAACCTTAGTCACTCCATTCTCGCTCGGCGTGTTTCCTTTGAAGTATGCAAAATTTACCGCTCATCGACGGGAACAGACAGGCGGCGGGAAGTTTGTCGCGCCTCGCCGCGCCGAACCGTTCTCATGGCGTGTGGTGCTTCAATTTACACGCCGGATGTCACTCCACCCGCCGTGTAATGCCGGCTTTAGAGAGCTTCACAGGGCAACGGCATGACAGTTTGTAGTTGTTGAATTCATTATTTGTCAAAATAAGATATCTTAGCGAGATAGAAGTCGCTAGTGTTATAGCTTTAATTGAAAATGGTGTAAAAATTCGACAAGGAACAAGAAATATTAATCGCAGTTCGTCAGTCATCAAGCGTGTGTATGATCGCTATAGAGAGACTGGACGATATAAAAGACGAACCGGACAAGGTCGAAAGCAAAAAACTACACAAATTCAGGACCGATATTTAGTAGTTTCTTCTTTGGGAAAACGAATAGCGAAAGCAAAAGTCCTTCAAAGTACACTTTGGATGGCTCATCAGGTAACCATTTCTGACCAGACTGTTAGAAACAGGTTACGGGAAGCAGATTTAAAACCAAGAAAACCGGTACGAAAACCTGCTTTAACTCGACATCATAAAACTATATATATGCGATTAAACTTTGCTTGTGATCATTTGGGATGACAACTTCGACCAGATTTCGTCTCACTTAACAACAAACGATAATCCGCTGCTACTGTAAAAGAAGTATCCAGATTTTGAATATGGTTGGAGGAAAAAACCGATCTTGTAGTGATACCAGGAAGTCTTACAGCTGCAAGATATATTGATATCATTCTGTCGGATCACGTTATTTCTGCAGCATATGATATAAGCCCTGATTTTCTTTTCATGCAGGATAATGCAAGACCTTATACTGCTACGATTACTATAGATTTTCTTAACGAGCATAAAATTCGTAAAATGGATTGGCCAGCGATAAACCCTGACCTTAATCCAATTGAACACTTATGGGATATATTGGACAGACGTATTCGACGTCGTCCAAATCCACCTCAAACCCTTCAGGAAATAGCAGAAGCCCTAGTCGAAGAGTGGGACAGTATACCACAGGAAGACATTCGAAGGCTCGTGAGAAGTAATTCGTGCTGCTGGAGGGCACACGCTATAATAAAACACATTGGTTTTCGGATAGCGGAACATTGCCATAATAAAAAAAATTTCTTTTCATTTTGTTATTCGCACTTTTTTTTTAAATTGTTAATCTTATTTTGCGAAAAAGTTCAATTAATCTATTTATTAGAAGAAAATATGAGTCTTTCAGAATATACATTTAATGTTCATCTGTATATAACTATCACTTAATAAGTTACAGGGTTACCTACCAAATGTGTTTCTTTACTTTTTTTGGTCGGTGCATTTAATATCTAAAATGCGACTAATTAAAAAAAAAAACACTACAAATTGTAGTTTGGACGATTGGACCTGCCCTGACTTCAGCTATAATATGTCATCACCAAGTTTACGAAATCTTATTGAGAGAACAAGAACCGAGTGCCAGAGAAGATAAGAGGATTATTTCCAGCAAATATTTAATTATTCATGTTTATTATGCAGGCCCTATTCGCCCTTTAATAATGGACCACCACTTTGAGAAACGAGCACCTTGTTAAAGTCCGATTTTAAATTTTAACTTCTTGAAACCCAAGATAAACTAACGCTCTACACGGTAATTTATTTTACTTTTAAAAAAAGAAAAACACCGATTTATTGACTTTGTTTAATTATGGCGGTTTTAAGAGAAGGCAATTACTTATTTTGATTATACATATTTGGTTATACTGCAGAGACAATTTATTTATCACAGTTTTTGGTATGTCATCGGTACCTAGCTAAAAGACAAACTATTACCTATGGCATTTTTCCTGAAGTACTCTTCCCCGAGGAGCGACACAGAAAGTGCATTGCATATCAGTGTGAGTTTGTAACTTGGAATAAATTCAGGAAATTCAGTATTGTTTTTTTTTGGCAAAATGCTTGGATACGGGTATTAACACACAAGTTTTTTTTTATAAAAAAATATTGATACAGTGTGTCCCAGGTTAGAGATATGACGATATCGATAAATTTTAAACGGTAACCCTAGGTTTTTATTGGCTATTTTAAAAGTGAATACTAAGTTATCCATTAGTACCAAATTTCAAATTTTTATTCCTTGTCATTTATAGTACGTAGTATAGTACGTTACACATATAATTAATTGTTGTTTAGAGTCGAACTATTTTCCCGATCAATGGAAGGTCTCTATAGGCAAACCTTTACCTAAAGTTAAAAACCCCTCAACTTTTAATGATATTAGAATAATTAGTATATTACCGATTCTTTCAAAACAAAAGTTTTTGAGAAGGTCCTGTATAGTCAATTATTTCAATACCGCATTCAAAACTCTATTATACCGGACAGTCAGTGTGGTTTTAGGAAAGATTTTAGTACATCCGTAGCGTTGGTTGAGGTTACTGATGATATAATGACGGCTATTGATAAGAAATTAAATAGTATTCTGATTCTTTTAGATTTTTCAAAAGCTTTTGATACCCTTAATCATGAACTTTTATTTGCTAAACTAAAATATTATGGCTTCTTACATCCTTCTCTAAATCTTATCAAATCATATTTTACTAACCGTTGTCAAAAAGTCTCCTATAACAATAACTTATCAGACAAAGTTAAAATTCTTTCAGGCGTACCACAAGGATCTATCCTTGGACCGCTTCTTTTTATAATTTACACATCTGATATTTTAAAATCTTTAAAGCATTGCAAAGTTCAGGCTTACGTAGATGACACACAGATCTACTTTCACTTTAATCTTGATGATTATCTAACCACGTCAAATTTAATTAACGAAGATTTAAATACACTTAAACAGCTTTCTTTACAACATAACCTACAATTAAATCCTTTAAAGTCGTTCTTAATGCCTTTTGGTAACAAAAATAATGTAGCTTTCTTAAATGAAAATATTAATATAACTCTTGATGGTATTAAGCTTCCCAGTGTTAAGTCGATAAAAAATTTGGGCATAATTATTGATACAGAACTAAGATTCAAGGAGCATATTAAAAACTGATTACAGAAGTCCTATCTGACTTTAAAAATATTGTATAGTAACCATCATTTTCTCAATTATAGTTTGCGTAAAATGCTCTGCGAGTCTCTTGTTTTATCTAGGTTTAACTATTGCGATTTTATATATGGACTGTGTTTAGATATTTTGGAATACAGAAAGTTCAGAATACATGTTCACGTCTTATTTTTGGTATGAGAAAATTCGATCATGTTTTACACACCTTTAAAGACGTTGGGTGGCTTAAAATGCACAATCGCAGAACTCTACACTTGGGAAATTTTTTTCATCAAATCTTGAACAACCCTGCTTTACCTCTATCTATAAAAAATAAGTTCAAATTTCGGGATAACATACATTCACGTTATATAAGATTTTCAAATAAAATTACTCTTCCTCATCACCAGAGTGCCATGTTTCAGAGATCGTTTACTTACAACTGTATTAAGTTATATAACAATTTACCTGACGAGCTTATTTTACTTAACTACAATAAGTTTAAATTACTCTACAAAAAATATTTACTTAATCTCCAGAATACTTAAATGATTTATCCAGGATTGTTCTTTATTCTAAATGTTTTTACCACAGCACTGATTTTTTGTTTGGGTGTAGTGATTTAGTTTTGTATTTTTTAATATATTTTGGTGTATTTGGGTGTGGTAACGCTTAGTGTTGACTATATTTGTATTTTTATTTATTTAATCTTTTAAGCTGATCAGGGTTCAGTAGAGTAGCCTCTATGGCTAGACTGCGCCTCGCATCTGCTTTACCAAATATTCTATGGACTATTTTGTAAATTATCTATTGTTTGTTGTAATAAAAGGCATTTATTATTATTATTATTATTATTATTATTATTATTATTATTATTATTATTATTATTATTATTATTATTATTATTATTATTATTATTATTATTATTATTATTATTATTATTATTATTATTATTATTATTATTATTATTATTATTATTATTATTATTATTATTATTATTATTATTATTATTATTATTATTATTATTATTATTATTATTATTATTATTATTATTATTATTATTATTATTATTATTATTATTATTATTGAATTGAGGAATGATCGCACTATATTGCACGTTTTAAGGATGACAGACTTTTGTATGTTTGTATGGATATTTGGGTCGAGACCGAGTTCCTCAAGATGTGTCTTAAAGATGTATGGGGTGATGCCTGTGGTTGAAATGGTGAATGGTATGATCGTTACTTTTTTCTGTTTCCAAAGTCTCTGAACTTCCATGGCTAATTCCGAATACTTTGCTATCTTCTCTCTATACTTTGTTTGAATGTTGGGGTCGTTAGGTATGGATATATCTATAAGATAGGTGATTTGTTCTTTTTTGTTTTGGAAAACGATGTCTGGTCTATTACATCTTATTGTCTTGTCTATATGGATTTCTACGTCCCAGTACAGTTTGTATTCGCTGGTATCTATGATGGTGGTTGGAGAGTATTTGTAGTATGGTATTTCCTCTGTTATTAGTTTGTAGGTCTTTGCGAGTGCCTGGTGAATGATTTTTCCTGCCATGTTGTGTCTTTCGGTATACTGTGTGCCTGCTAAGATTTTGCATCCACCAGTGATATGGTCTATGGTTTCTGTATATTGGTGGCATTTTCTACATGTATCAGTATGTAAGTTTGGATCTTTAATTATGTATTTCTGATAATTCCGAGTGGTTATGACCTGATCTTGTATTGCGAGAAGAAATCCTTCTGTCTCAGGGAAAAGTCTTCCATCTTTAAGCCATTTATAGGAAAGTTCTTTTGATATGTGATCGTGCTCTATGTTGTATCTATGTTTTCCATGTAGCTGCTTTGTTGTCCATAAATTAAGACTTTCTTCTATATTTTTTGTTGGATTATATGTGTCCGTAGGATGATTGGTCGTGGATAGATCAAGGGGTGTATAATTTTTGTCAGCTTTACAGACTGATTGGTGAAGGGATGTTTGTTTACCAAGGAAGAATTTCCGAAGGTGTTGGATTTGTTTTGTGTGTAAAGCTTGAATATCTATCATACCCCTTCCTCCTTCTTTTCTGTTGATTGTGACTCTTTCTTTACATGAGTTGGGATGGTGTTTTCTATGTCTGGTAAGCTCTGATCTAGTGAGGGTATGGATACTTTCCAGATCTGTTTGGGTCCATTTGATTATACCAAAGGAGTAGGTAAGTATTGGGATGGCAAATGTGTTGATGGCTTTGAAGAGGTTACGGGAATAGAGTGAAGTTCTTAATATGGCTACTAATCTTTGTTTGTATTGTTTCTTCAATTGTGTTTTTATATCTGTGTGGTTTATTTTAGTGCTTTGTTGGAATCCTAGGTATTTGTATGTTTCGTTTTCTGTCATGTTGTCTAAAATTTCATTGTTTATGGATTCTTTGTATTCGCTTTCTTTCCATTTACCTTTTTCGATATGTAGTGCTTTGCACTTACTTATTCCGAATTCCATTTGTATGTCTGTTGTAAATGTTTCTGTGATCTTGAGCAGCCCTTTTAGTTGTGTTGGTGTTGGCGAGTAGATTTTTATATCGTCCATATACAGTAGGTGGTTGATTTTATGTTGTACTGTTTTTTGATATTTTATGTTAAAGCCGTATTGGGAGTCATTTAGTGCATTTGAGAGTGGATTTAGGCACATACAGAACCATAAAGCACTTAGCGAATCACCCTGGAAGATGCCTCGTCGGATGTATAGTTCATCTGTCTGTACGGTTTCTGATTCTGAGGTTATGGTAATTTTTGTTCTCCAGGTTTTCATTATTTCCGTCAAGAATTGTTTGATTTTTGTGTCTATTTTGTAGATGTCTAAGATTTTTGTTAACCAGCTATGTGGTACAGAGTCGAAAGCCTTTTTATAATCTATGTAGCAGGTGTGTAGATTTCTGCGTTCCTTTTTTTTATTATTATTATTATTATTATTATTATTATTATTATTATTATTATTATTATTATTATTATTATTATTATTATTATTATTATTATTATTATTATTATTATTATTATTATTATTATTATTATTGTTATTATTATTATTATTATAAGATATAAATAAACAAAAATTAATTGTTTCCCTACAAATTCCCAATAACACACACATAAAACCAAATAGTGTACTAAATACATCAACAAAACAACGAAATATTTTTTGTATACCTACCTAAATATTTTTAATAAATTTCCGCAAACGCACTTTTTGTCCGCCTTGACTTTTTGTATTATTAAATCGGCAAACGGCCGCCATAACTTCTTAATTTCCAATTTTTGTTCTAAATTTATTGTAGAAAATGGATTGTCCATTAAAAACTGATCATATTAATAACTTTAAAAATGTAAAAATTTTAAAAGAAATAAGAAATTACTTTGTTTACGAAAGCGAACAAACAACACGCTTTTTTCAACGAACGAACCAACAACTAAACCGCGTCACCACGTACCGCGTGAGATAAGGTATGGTTGCCGGCGTGCAAGCGCGTGCAGCAATTGACAAATATTTCCATTGATTGGGGCCTTTGCCGCCTTTGCCGAAAAAAGTTAGGTACCTCCCTACTAAGACCGTTGTCACAGAATATAAATATATAGGTATATAATATAGCTATATATTCTGTTCCGTTATCTATGATTTTTACTGTGATAACTAAAGGGCGGAATATATGCAAAATGTATATATAAACTCCTGGACAAAATTAACGCGACATCATCATCGCTGTTTATGATAAAAAATGTATTTTCGATTTATACCGGGTGTAACAAAAAAGTTGCGTTTTTTTTCGAAAATTCGTATCACCCTGTGGAGTATACTAGCAACCAAAACGTATTGCAGCTTAAATTAGACTGTAGGTTCATCTTTCCCCAACATTTTATTTGTTGGTTTACTTCATTATCTCTATTATTAGAGGAGATACACCGTTTTATAGCGTAACATGTTTTTATAGACTTTATTATTCAACACATGCATGGTTAAATGTTTTCAGATTTTTGTGTAAAGGTTTTTATGAATGGATTTAATGATCTTAGGGAGCAACTGAAACCCATATTTTAATTTACCGATGTTTCGGAAAATATACCCTTTTCCTTCCTCAGGGCTCTGAAATAATAACAGCTTAGGTACAGGAATCGATAAACATAATATAGTTGATTTGTTTGGAAGACTTACAAATCTCATTTTCCTTAACATACAGAAAGTCCATTTTTAATAATTAAAGTAAAAAAATAAAATAGATATTATATTAAATATTAAAGAGGTTGTTGTAACACCGTCACAAACAGGTGTCACTTTAATCCCATGGGGATTAAAGAAAAAAACCTTTAAAAATAACACGGAAACTGCAAAGAAAGACAAAAACAAGGTATATACGGAAATTTGCGTATCCTTTTTTTTCTTAAAAATTATACAAATATAACTACGTATACTATAAATAACAATCAAAATACATCAAAAATCAAAACATACTAAAAAAGTTTTCTCATTAAAAAGAAAAAGCAACAAGGTCCAAGGGTGAGCAAAAGAAAACTTTTGTTTTTAAATACCTATTATTTTTCAAATTGCATAGTATTTGAAATAACTTTTTAAACTTTATTATAGTTTTCTGGCTTTCTCATAATACAGGGTGAGTTTTTAAGATTGTCCGAGGTTCTATCCGAGAAGGCTGTGAAATAAACTGTCACTTTTCGCGCTTGTAGTGTCAGAATTATTCAGTATACTCTGGCAAATCATTATGGAAAGAATAACACCAGAGCAACGCTTGCAAATTGTCCAAATTTATTATCAAAACCAGTGTTCTGTGCGCCAAACTTATCGAGCACTTAGTGAATTCTATGGTGCCCATAATCGCCCAACCGAACGATGTATTCGCCGAATTATAGACAAATTTCGAACGCAATTTACATTACTCGATATTAAAACAAAAACCAGATAAAAATCTGTGCGTTCCCAAGAAAACATGGCCGCTGTAGCTGTCAGTGTTGATGAAGACCCAAATTTGTCAATTCGTAGACGTTCGCAAGAAGTTGGGCTTTGTTATTCGACGACGTGGAAAATTTTGACTAGATCTTGGTCAGCTTACCCAAGAACTTAAGCCGCAAGATCATCGTTTGCGTCGTACGTTTGCTGAATGGTCTCTTAGTCAATTGCAACTTGATCCAGAATTTAACCGCAAAATTTTGTTTAGCGACGAAGCTCATTATTGGTTAAACGGTTACGTCAATAAACAGAATTGCCGCATTTGGAGTGAAAATAATCCCAAAATGATTCAACAATTGCCGTTGCATCCAGAGAAATGCTTGTTATGGTATGGATTATACGCCGGTGGCATTATTGGGCCGTATTTTTTTTTAAATGAAGCTGGAAACCGCGTGACAGATAATGGGGATCGTTACAGAGCGATGATTAATGACTATTTAATTCCAAATTTGAATGGTATTGATTTGGAGGGGATGTGGTTCCAACAGGACGGAGCCACATGTCATACAGCCAACGCAACACTGGATTTATTGAGGGAAGAATTAGGTAAGAAAATTATTTCGAGGAATGGACCTGTCAACTGGCCCCCAAGGTCGTGTGATTTAACGCCATTAGATTATTTTCTGTGGGGTTACGTTAAATCATTGGTCTATGCCGATAAACCGGCCAATATTGACGCATTAGAACACAACATAACGCGGACAATTGCAGACTAAGTCCCCAATTGCTTGAAAAAGTGGTCGGAAATTGGATTGACAGAATGCGCTTTGTTAGAAGAAGCCGCGGCGGACGTTCGACCGACATTACTTTCAAACATTAATGCCATTAAATGTTATTTCACATAAAATAAATAGTTTAGAAATATCTAATATGGTTGTTGTTTAATTTAAATTTAAAGTTCAGACACTCTTAAAAAATCACCCTTTATATTCCGAATTAACTATATTTTGGTATAAAACATAATATAATCTCTGTGTAGAGATATGTGTAGTAGTGTAGTTACTCTGCAACCAGTTCTCGAATAAATTGCAGCGAGACGATAATAAACAGTATTTACCATATAGGTAAACCAAAATCCCGCAAGTCGATTTTTTTAAATGCGAAATTCTCCTAACCCATACAAACAATTTGGTAAACTCCATCGACTTGAAAGAAACATAAAGGTCTTTGGTAAATACGTTTCATATTTAGCGGTAAATATAATTTTTTATAGTGAATCGAATATCATGTTTCAGAAGTAAGCGAATGCCTAAGATATTGGAGTTTGAAAATTCTTTTAGGGAACTTTTGCTGGCTTGGATAAATTGGCCAATAATTAGGCATCTTATACAACCATAATAAACTTTTTATTTATTTATTTATTTATTTATTTATTTTACACCATTTCACAGTTACAATGAACCAATTGACAAATGGGTATATAGGCTATTTAAAATAAAATAGGTAATAATATAATAATAATTCAACAATTTTGTGATAACAAGAAATTTAGACTTAAATTATTATATTGAAATGGAATAATTATGCCTAAAAAGACACTAATACGCTAATTTAGATTTATACTGGATAAACCCCATCTAAAAATGTCAAATCTATTTTGGTGCAGATTGTATGTGTTGCACAATCGATAAACAGGGGAGTATTAACAGATATTGGTACGCGCGGTTGGTACATAAAAGGTATGGGAATGACGTGTTCTACTCCGCATTCAACTCTATTATGCAAGATATTATGAAGAAATTTAAGTTGAGAAACTGTACGTCGATCTTCTAAGGAACAAAACGAGTGCCTTTGCAATAGAGCTTCTTCTAGAATACCGATTTCAGGATACTGACCATCAATTTTAAAACTTAGATATTTTAGAAAACGTCGTTGGACCCTTTTAATGCGATTAAGGTGCACTTGATAATATGGAGACCATACAACCGAAGCGTAGGTACTCCAATTTAGATCTTACAAATGCGTAAAAAAGTATTTTTAGTGTATGACAATTTAAAAAATCACGAGAATGTCTTATTATAAAACCTAGGGATCTATGACAGGAGGCAACAAGGTCATTTATGTGGGGAACAAAATATAGTTTACTGTCAAATAATACACCCAAATCGCGAAAAGTCTCAGCTCTGTCCACTGTAATGTTATTAATTTTGTAATCATACACAATTAGTGATGCCGCCGAGACGAGAAATTCTCGTGTCTCGTCTCGACGAGACGAGAGTGAAATTTTTTTCTCGAGAGAAGTCACGAGACGAGACGAGAGAAGACCGTTTCTCGTCGAGAAATTTCTCGTTTTTTCTCGAATTTTCTCGTTTGTTAGAACACTGAATTTTAGGTATCTCCTAATATATAGACAGAAAAATAATGTGTTTAACGTTCTCACTCTATCGTATTGTGAAGGCATTTACCTTAAAACAGATATTTAAGAGAACAGAATCAAATTATCTAGCCTCTTTCTTCTGTCTACGGTTAGTAGTTGACATTTTTAAATAATTAACCAAATCTGAAAGAAAGCATTTTCGATTGAAAACACAATATCGAAAAGGACCTCAGTCAAATTTCATATGTAAAAGAAGGACACAATAATTAATTATTTAATGTTACCGCGATTTAGTCCGAATATTTCATAAACTATCAGATATTGATATGTCAAATAGAGCATTTTCGGAAATACTTCTTTAAGTTCTTTCTCTTCCACTTTCTATTAATGTAATAAAAATATTAAGGTTTTTCCCCGGATGACATTCTGGGCTGATCCCTTTATTTAGTTGAATATTTTCCAAACTATTGCAGTTAATTATGCCCCGAATTATGCCAAAAAATAAATAATAAAAGAAGGGTAGTTCCATTATGAATCAATTATTATTATTATAAATCGTTCTCTATTCTATATCTTTTACCAATCCGTATATTTTGGACTGAAAATACCTCGGTGCCAAGCCTATTACATTACGTGAATTATGTCTTATGGCCGCTTGCAATATTTTGTTGATCTAAGAAAAATAGTTTCTAAGTCACATACTAACAAACCGACTTATATTAAACCCTTCTGCGAGACGACCAGATACTTTTAAATGTTTATTCCCTTTAAGATTCGTATAAAATAGTATATTAACGTACAGGGTGGCCCATTAATAAAGGACGCCGGCTATATCTCGGAAACCATTAACCGTACAGCTTTCGGAAAAAAAAATTTATGAGTAAAGCGGTCATGAGAAAATTCTGGAAATTACTTCCAAGTTCCTCATTTCGCCGCAAGGGGCACAATTGAAAATTAGTTTTTTAAATATTAAATTTCTCCGAAAATTCCCATATTAAGGTATAACTCTGATTATATCATTGGAAAGCTTAGACAATTCTGCATCATTTTGGTTCAAGGCTCGTTGGCGTGCCGACCTTGATAAGAGTGGGGGAAGCTATTGAATGTGTAAACATTAAAATCGCCGTAACTTCCAAACGACTTCTCCGATTTTACTAAATTTAAGCTTATTTGGAAGGGAAAGGTAAGTAGCTTCAATCGTCGTATCCAATGGTACACGATAGTTTCTAATAAAATTGCTAGAGGGCGCAATTCGTAATAATAACAGTTTTTTTGATTTTATCCCGAAAATTCAAATCATACGGTATACCTATGACATCATAATCGGAAAGTAGATGGAATTTACAAGAAAAGATGTGAAAACCGCAGTTCGATATCTTTGTTCGTTTCAGAGTTATTGCCAGAAAAATAATTTTTAATACAAATTGCGCCCTCTAGCAATTTTATTAGAAACTATTGTGTACCATTGGATACGACAATTGAAGGTACTTCCAAACAAGCTTTAATTTAGTAAAATCGGATAAGTCGTTTAGAAGTTACAGCGATTTTAATGTTTACACTTTCAATAGCTTCTCCCACTCTTATTAAGTGAAAGTGTAAACATTAAAATCGCTGTAATTTCTAAACAACTTATCCGATTTTACTAAATTTAAGCTTTTTTGGAAGGAAAAGGTAAGTACCTTTAGTTGTCATATCCAATGGTACACAATAGTTTCTAATAAAATTGCTAGAGGGCGCAATTTAAATTAAAAGTTATTGTTTTAGCAATAATTCTGAAACGAACACAATATCGAACTGCGGTCTTTACATTTTTTCTTGCAAATTTAATCTACTTTCCGAATATGATGTCATAGGTATACCGTGTGATTTGAATTTTCTGGATAAAATCAAAAAAACTGTTATTATTACAAATTGCGCCCTCTAGCAATTTTATTAAACACTATCATGTACTGCTGGATACGACGATTGAAGGTACTTACCTTTCTCTTCCAAACAAGCTTAAATTTAGTAAAATCGGATAAGTCGTTTAGAAGTTACAGCGATTTTAATGTTTACACATTCAATAGCTTCCCCCACTCTTATCAAGGTCGGTACGCTAACAAGCCTTAAACCAAAATGATGCAGGATTGTCTAAGCTTTCCAATGATATAATCAGAGTTATACCTTAATATGGGAATTTTCGGAGAAATTTAAAATTTAAAAAACTAATTTTCAATTGTGCCCCCTTGCGGCAAAATGAGGAACTTGATAGTAATTTTCAGAATTTTCTCATGACCGCTTTATTCATAAATTTTTTTTTCCGAAAGCTGTACGATTAATGGTTTTCGAGATAAAGCCGGCCTCCCTTATTAATGGGCCACCCTGTACACGTTTTATAAAGCATCATTTTATAGCACGCATCCATGTTAAAAAACGAGCCGCTCGGCGAGTTTTATAGCGGGACAAGTGCTTAAAACTGCTTTATATAACACGTACGTTATAGTATTTTTTCTAACTTGTAGTTTTTTCAATAAACACACATATTTAAAAAGAAAATAAATCCCTCAAATTTTGTAAATTTTTATGTCTAAATTTTATGTTGGTAATACTATTTTTTTTATCATAGTAGCCTCTGGGCAACAAAAATTATTTTGCGAACTGTCATTTTTTGATTTATTGACCTATTTTCACCACGAGGTTCTAAAGTTATTTTAGCGATATGAGATATGAAATTGGACGGAATACGTTGTGTGATCCTTGTACATTCGGTACATATACAGAACGTTCGGAAATTCGGGCAATTTTGCTACTTTTTTCGAATTTTAAAAGACGTGATTTTATGTCAGGGCATTGCAATTTAGTATAGGGAAGATGGAAAATTCAAATAAAGTTGTAGTTAAAATCGACATTGGAAGGTTAGTAGATTGAATTTTGGATAGGATTTGGCAGAAAATGATAGCTTGAAGCATCTAAGGCAAAATAGTTCTGCGTCAATAAAGTTATTATTTAATATGTGTTTTTTAATGAACTAAAACAATACATACAGATTTGTAGATCTAGGCAACCAAACATACATACGTGGGTTCGTGTAGTATTTTGCATATTTAGACTAAAAAATATTAGTTATCTAGAATGCTATGCTAAACGGTGAAAAAAAACATGTCTGGTAGGGCCAACCTTTAAATAATAAAATTCGGAGTCCGAAATAGATCTATTTTGAACGCGCTAGCGAGTTCGAAATAGATCTGTACAAATAGATTTGTACAACTTAATCAAGCTTTCGAGCAATCAGATTTTATAAAAAGTTTTGACGATCTCAGTAATTATTCACAAAAAATTCATACTTCTGAATTTTGGAAAGTAAACATTGTAAATGACTCACAAATACATTTTTATAGTTCAGATTTGACCAATGAATCTATAAATATTGTTAATCAGGTTTCAGTGGACATTGATATGAAGGGAAAGGTTTTTTTTTTAAAGGTAAAACCTTAAGCTTACTAAACTTTAAGACTTCAGAAGATGATAGTCAATCCTGCAATTTAAACGCAGAAGATAATAATTTGTATAATAGAATATTAACTTTTGATCGATCAAATAAATCTACTCGTAGTGAAACAAAAACAGCTTCTTAACGCAATATAACTATTATTTAGTATTTAGGTACGTTGTTCTTGTTATCCAAAACTATTTATTACTTTTTTGTACATTTTTCAATATCAATATAGTGGCAACAGAGCCAAAAAAAAACAAAAAATATTATCAGAAAGAATAAAAAACTCGCCCGTTGCCGCGCGTCATAATAATAGCTTGTGGATCCGCAACTCCCAGCTGATGCGGCGTTGCCCGATGTCACTTCATGGCTTATTTTTAAAGTGTTGTGCCGTGTGCTCACAAGGTACCGCAAAAATGTTTTTAGCCATAATAAATATTTGCCAAGTGCTGCCTTCAAAACGGTCCAGAACCTGGCAATAACTGACGTACGCTTCTTGGCCTTACTAGAAACAGCAAACAGAATTGGATATAATGTTATTATTTAACGAAATCATAACGTCTTGTAACTGCTGAGGGTTAAGTGGGTAATTCAATTACAATACATTGGCCCTGGTACCTAGATAATATCATAATTGGATTTTCCAAATTTGCCCTTTAGCAGGTTAAAGTCGGAGAGCTGCTTAGGTTCGTGATATAATCTATTTGTTATAGTAGATTTTATGTAGAAATCGATTTCTGGGCCATCAATTATACCGGGTGATGCAAAAACATGGAAAATCCCATGAAAATTTGCCTACAGTCAAATATTAGCTACCCTATTAATGTTACATCAAAACTGATTTAGACTTTTTTGGAGCATTTTATTATCTTATAATAAGCCAATTAAATGTTATTTAGAAAAATATCTTCGTAAAATTAGAAAAAAATTTAATACCGTTCTGATACATAGGAAACACCATCAGTAATAATTATGAAAATGTCAAAATGTTACTGTACGGTTTATTTTTTATTAGTTTCAGCATGTCTACAGTATCCAAGAAAAAATAACGATTGTACTTATTTAACAAAAGCAAATATTTAAAACGAAATAACAAGTAATTTATTAAATCAAAATCAGTAAAGCAATCCTCAGTTTACTGCGAAGCAATATCCTTAACGGTCATAAAATTCAGTTTTTTCAAATTTTGACAACACACATTTTCATAAATTACACTTTTTATGTGACACCACAGGAAAGAGGCGTTTGGTGAAAGCTCAAGAGACCTAGGTGACCATTTTATGGTGTAATTCAATCCTATTGTGCCTCCATCAAAAACCTTTTGGGCATATAAAGGTATGCCCTTATTTTCCGTGCATTGTGCGCATGATAACCGTTCGTAGGTATTTTGAACCAAAATCTTCTTCCTTGGGAGCAACGTCTAATGCAGGTCCCATTTAATTTTGTAAAAGTTCCAAAAAAATTTTCTTCCCCCAAAAGTCCAATATGCCCGTCAAAGCATTTACCTTCTGAGGGTATTGAGTTCTTGTTTGTAAAAATCTAAATATCTAAAATTTTGATCATTTGGCTTTTGTTTAATTGGTTGGTAAAACAAACATTGCGTGAAAATTCCCTATCGTTATTTACCCTTCCATAACTTCAAAGCAAAAGTTTACTTTTCGTATTTCACACAAATAAATAATAATAATAATATATTTCCATTACTTTCTTCTACATTATCTCCTTGTGCTGCACCATCGAGTAGCTAGAGTTAATTTTTTTTTTAAACAAAGCGGATCGACAGAAGACAACGACATTCGACAGGAACAGCTCACTTGGTTTCGCCGTTAAAGTGCCTAGATCAGCAGTGGGCCGTAACAAGCTCACGCGTCAGGTTGCGTCATATTATTTTCTTCCGATTTTGATGTTTAAGAGTTTCTGTGGCTGTTTTTGTGTGTTTTAAACATTTTACTTTTGGATTTCATATATTTTAGAGACAGATTTTATTATTGAAGTTTAATGGTGAATGAACAAACCCGAACAAACACCATTTTGGTTACCTAATCTATTATCAATAATATTTTTGAGTTTAGATGATTACGGATCATGATTGTTGTATGCTCAAGGGTCCAGTTGATATTGTCAAAAGAAATAAGATAATTTACACCAATTATTTTAATTTATTACTAAAAAGTGTCTATAATCGGGATCAATGACCTTCACCGGCATTTTTTTATAGAAGATGTCCTTGCATGAATATACACATTTCATTCATATAATTTGCTATTAGTCCCTATTATTAGTTTATCCATCTATTTTAGTTACTGAAACCGTAATTCTTGCATCTTTAAAAGGAATATTAAAATAAAAACATAAAGGGGGTCTGGCAGTCTTGCGCTTTTACCACAAAACATTAAAAATGCATTTTTATATAACTAGCGTTCTCTAGGGGGTATCTTAAAACTTCTCTAAGACTAAAGACTCCCTTACAAAATTAAAAAGATGGCGAATGCGAAGGTAAAATAACTTAGTCCGGTTCTGCTTCCGTAACCAACCGCTTAACGTAAAATATACCGGACTTCAATAGGGTTCCATAAATGACAAGTGATGCGGCGAGTTCTTAGATTCATTTGACTTTACATAATTTTTTTGCTCTAAGCAGTTGTATTTATTAATTACAGTACCTTTAATCTCAAAATAACTTTTGGACTGAGGTACAGGGTCTTCCAAGGAGGACTGAACAGGGGCTCATTTTTGAGCTTCCTTGTATTTAAAGAAAAATCCAGAATAGCCAATCGATGTACTTTTTCCTGCAGAATTCAAAAATGAAACAAAAAATTTATTTGAACCAAAAACAAAAGAGTTACGCTATGGATAAGGTGTTTTTTAAATGGAACATAGCTTTTTTTATACGATTTTTGAAACGAGTGATTTTTTTTTTGTCCGTTCTGATTAAAATATTTAATATTGTGACAGCTATTTTTATTAAATTTTAATGTTTTATCCAGTATAATTTAACTTTAACCTGTTTGAAACATACACTAGGTAATAAAGGTATAATCACCTTTGAATCCTTCAAAGTCATTTCGGCAATATTATAGTAAATTTGTCAAATTTTTTGACTTTGAAGGATTCAAAGGTGATTATACCTTTATTACCTAGTGTATGTTTCAAACAGGTTAAAGTTAAATTATACTGGATAAAACATTAAAATTTAATAAAAATAGCTGTCACAATATTAAATATTTTAATCAGAACGGACAAAAAAAAAATCACTCGTTCCAAAAATCGTATAAAAAAAGCTATGTTCCATTTAAAAAACACCTTATCCATAGCGTAACTCTTTTGTTTCTGGTTCAAATAAATTTTTGGTTTCATTTTTGAATTCTGCAGGAAAAAGTACATCGATTGGCTATTTTGGATTTTTCTTTAAATACAAGGAAGCTCAAAAATGAGCCCCTGTTCAGTTCTCGTCAGAAGACCCTGTACCTAAGTTAGGTTAGATCGTCATATTTAAACCTCGTAAATTTGTGGTAGCCTTTTTTCCGCACCTTTTAGTGAGTATATCTTTTTAAAAAGCTTATTTGTAACTATTTTATAAAATTTTGAAGAAGTATAGTCCATACTCAAAGTGGAGTTAAATGATATAAAAAAAAGGAAAGCACAAAGTCTTTCTCCACAATTTTTATTAGAATAAATAGGCGAACCTAGAATAATTAATAATAATTCAAATCGACATGTTTCGAGTGTAGAAACACTCATCATTAGGAAAACAAAGTGAAAGTTTCAATGCTGATGTTGTTAGCAATAGGGAAAATAATAGTGGGATTGAGCCGAAATGGAGCTTTTAATGGTGTACAAGAGGTGTAAAATTGAATAGTCAAAAGACCGACAATCAAGACTTCCTGAGTTTTCACTACTTAATAATGATTTTCACAGAGAGAAGTTTTTTAAAACTCCCTAATTTTTCTTTTGTTCTCCTCATTTTTCTGCCTAGGATATTACCCTTGCACTAACCCTTGACTTTTCAGTATGCTGAAGTCTTGATTATCGGTCTTTTGACTATTCAATTTTACACCTCTTGTACACCATTAAAAGCTTCATTACGGCTCAATCCCACTAATATTTTCTCTATTGCTAACAACATCAGCATTGTACCTTTCACTTTGTTTTCCTGATGATGAGTGTTTCTACACTCGGAACATGTCGATTTGAATTATTATGAATTATTCTAGGTTCGCCTATTTATTCTAATAAAAATTGTGGAAAAAGACTTTGTCCTTTTCTTTTTTCTATATTTTATAAAACTTTGTTAAAATATGATTATACCTAGTCTTTATAGGCTAACCTCACAAGAGCTAAATACCAAAGGTTCTACTACACATTTATTAAAATAATTACAGAATAATTAGTAGGAAATAATAATACAAATAGAACAAATAATTGTTACCTTCCCAAATTTTAACTTGTTTAATTCCTACATCCAGTTATCCCGAAGAACTGCCGATAATAATAGTTAAGGGAACTAGACACTAACCGAATTATTTCTTAAATTGCTTCAGGTGTCTCAGGGTCGTTAAAAATAATAAATCCCGTTATACTCGAGCTTATTGATTAGCATGTATTTTTAAATGTTTTGACTTATTTTAACTTTGACAGTGACCATTGACATTTTATTCAGATAACATTATTAAGAATTTGACAGGCCAGAAGAAAAAGTTACCATTTTTGCCTACTTGTTTAGCCCGTATTCCACGGTCAAAGTTCTTGGTCAAGAAATTGTAATCTCTTCAATTTATTTTCACATGTAAACAGCTAAAATTTGCACCAAGTTCTTACCACCATAGGGAACTTTCCAATTTTTTTCTTCAATAATATGATTTAGTTAGGCATAAAAAAAATATTCCCCAATTATTACTTCTTAAAAATCAGTAATAACTTGGTAAAAATTCTTTAAAGTTTCGCTCGTGTCAAAAGCATTTTAAACGAGCTTTTAAGCGCGCCAAGTCCGATGACGTCAGGAAGTATGACTTTTCCGTCATCCGTCATCCTGACCGGTGGCCGAGCTACCGAGTTTGCATTTGGCCGTGTGTTATTGTTATTGTATTTGTTTTAAGGTGGAATTTTCAACGTCGTTCAATTTATTGCCAACCTATAACCTATTTCGTGGATGTCATCATGACACTTCGTGACGTCACGACCCGTTTTTACCCGCTTGGGATAATTTGAATTTTGGGGCAGTTTTAAATCTTTCTCGGTCTTTTGGGACGAAATATGTTGTTTTTTTTTGCTGCCATATGTTTTATGACAATATATACTTATGATTTATAGAATTTTTTCACCATTTAAAATTTTTGTCAAGTTCCCTATTGTCAAAAATGGGAACTTGTTATAATTTTTTGATCAAGTTGGGGGAAAAGTTAGATAGTAATTTCTGGTATTTTAAGTGGATGCCACCCTATCAGATTTTGAGGTTAGAAAATCGTTTTTACTATTTCGTTTTTCAAATTTGTTTAAAAATGATTCTAACTAACCTCAAGTCAAATATTAGTTGGTAAACATTGTATTGATTTTAACAGTTTTCCGAAAAACTTGGGTATAGGTATAGTGTATACGATCTTAGTTAAGACAAAAAAACTAAAAAAAAAAATTGATGACAGACTTGTCAAATCCACGTGGACTATCTTCGAACATCTGTATAGGAAGCGATCAATACAAATTTTGTTATATTTGTATTGTACCGTGGGAGCAAAAATTATTTGCATCAAAGAGGGCTTGGATAAAAAAAAAACGTAGGGCTTGGTTTAGATCACAATGATATGGGGACGATATACCTATCTAACGAAATCTAGGTTAAAATTTTGTTAAATTCATATTATGACATGATATGCCAAACTAATGAGTAATAAAATAAGTAGACAAATACAAATTTATTTTTGTTGTTTACAAAATTAACAAAGTAAGAATATACAGAAAGAAAAAGAAAAATAATTACATAAATTGCTGAAATTGGCTACCGCCATACTCCAAGTATAAATTCACAAGCCTCTTCATATTTTCGAAAGTGTTGACCAGCATCTCTGAAGAAATGTTACCACATTCTTGGATAATTCTTTCTTGTAATTGTTCTAAATTTGCAACTGGTGTTTTAAAAATAGTATTCTTTTTCGTCTTTCAAAATCTGCGGCTTGTATTTCTTGGAATACTTGCATTTTTTAAGGAAATAAATTTAGCTGCTTCTTAAGAATAGTCTTGCATGTTCCATAAGTTCTTCCCATTTCTTGGGATAGGCGTTTTATACAATTTGTTGGCATATTTTGCATTATTTCACGAACGATTGCAACCAGTGCTTCTGTTCTTACAGATGGTCTTCCTGCTTCTTTTTTGTGTTGTATATAGAACCTGTTTCCCTAAACACAGCCACGGTTCTTTTCAGGCAGTGATAAAAATCCCCAGCAATAAAAGCAACGTTAGGAAAATGTTAGTGAAAATCGTCCATGCACAAACCCGGATTGTATTGCCACTCACCATTTACTCTTCAACCATGAATGTTTTGTGCTGTTCCGTAAAGCCCATTGTATGAATTGTTCAAGAAATTGGAAAAATTAGCGATGAATCAAATTACTTGTAACGACTGTCAAAGAGATGACGGAATAACTGATTGATTGTTAACTCAGGTAGTTACTGACACCCAACAGGTATTAAGCTCTACGGCTAAGCATTACGCCCTTAGATGCCCCTCTTTGATGCAAATAATTTTTGCTCGCACGGTAGTTTCAGTGTGTGATGCAGTAAGTTGATAGTACCCACAATATTTACGTTGTCTCAACTAACTTCATATGAAGTATACTTACGTGCTAAACACTTTCAAGCACGATTTCTTGTTCAAGAATTTGAAAAGTTTTGGGGCAAGAACTTGGAATACGAGCTTTTTAAAAGTAGCATAGTAGAATTTTAGATGTATTGTCATAAGTAAGGGGCGGATTATATGCACTTAAATTCAGCCAAAATATGCGAATGTATATATGCCTTGTTTGCCTTTAAAATATGCAGCTATTTGCAATTTTTTTACCAAATATGCATACTGGTATGCAATATTTCTGAATTTATTTTAGTAAACTGAGGTAAAGAAATACATTGGGTTCTAAAAATACGTTTATTTAAAAAAAAATGCAAGAAAAAAACAAAGAAAAATAAAAGTAAACATTTTTTTAACCTAAAATTGTATAAAAGGCATATATTACTAAATATTTTCAACTAAAAGGATTGTCTTTTATTAGTAAAAATATGTTTATACAAAGAGAGGCTTCTTTTAACATCTACTGATGTAATGGGACAATACTGCAACTTAGGTATAAATAGCAAAATATAAAGCCAAGAATGGTTTACCCTCATAAATACTTTTTACCGCAGTTAAGTATTTAAATCCTTTGTTACATTTAGCGGAAAAAGTTTCAACAATACTCATCGAGTTAAACTTAAATTTCTAAAGAAGTATGTATTACAAATCGATATAAAAACAGTTTGTTAAGCAGGTAATAATAACGCATTATTAAGTGACAATAAACAAACCCTAACAATATAAATGCAATCCCCGGAAACCCCCAATAAATACCTTGTGTATACCCAAAATGTAAATATAATAATTATTATAATCTTCAGATTGGAAAATCCCTGAAATAAGTACCGAACGGGACATTAAACCTTTAACGTTTTAAATTTTTTGATAAAGCCGAAAACATAAAAATATGCTTTTAAAATAATAATTTATGAAAAATATGCATTTTATTATAAAATTGACCAAATATGCCGCCCTTTAAGTAATGTTTGTTTATATACAAGGTGTCCTAAAAGGTATGGTCAATAATTTGGGATGGAGTATATTGGTTAACAATAAAGTAAGAACTTTATATAAAATTGTGTCCTATGTCCACTTACAACGTAGGTACAGGTACTTTGAAGATGTTTTTTTTCTAAATATCTGCGAAACCTTTGTAAATACAAATTTAAAACTTAGATATTTTGGTAAATTTTGTACGAATAGAACTGTGGTCTTAAAACTATCGATGTTTAAGAAATATGGAAAGAAATAGGAAATAGTGGGGTAAAAATAGACATAACTTTTTTTACGCTAACACATTTACACATTTTGTTATGTCTAATTAGAGAAACGTGACATATTTTACAAAAAAAGGTACTATTGGTAAGACATGATTAGATGCACCATTTTCTAGTAAATTTATTAAAAAATTACCTTAAATTTGAAAAAATCGGTATCTTCTATAATTTACGAATCCAAAAATTGTAGTCAATTTCATGTATTTACTAATTTTCTGATATTTTCAAACAAACTTTAAATTTTCCTTTGTGAATGTTTTATAGTACTATTTTGTGCCATTGTAGCATAGAAAAAAAACACATATTTAAATTAAGCAGGCGTTTGTCATGATACCTATGCCCTGTATATTTTGGCATTTTTCGATTCTATGTAAAACTTTAAGTATCTTTGTCCTATACCCATCTCCAATCGTTTCTAATATAACTTTTATGAAAGATGTGTCAGGTTACTGTACGAATCTTAACATGTCGAACCATTAATTAAGCTTGAATTTAAACTTGAAAAATCACCAAAAAAAAATTACTAGATACGTTCAAAAGGACTTTTCTGATAAATACGGGTGGCTAACCCTATGTGCCATGCTTGGAATATCCCTGAGGGACAGGATTCGGAACGATGAGATCCGGAGAAGGACTAGGGTAGGTAACGAGTGTGTTGAGGATCGTGGCAAGAATGAAGTGGCAATGGGCGGACCATATAGCGAGACAAGACCAACATCACAGGACCTTGGTGTGGCGCCCGAAAGAGACCAAACGAAGTGTGGGCAGACCACAGAGGCGATGGCGGGACGATATCCGGAATATCGCAGGAAGAAACTGGCTTTAGATTGCTAGAGACAGAAGGGCATGGAAAGATTTAGAAGAGGCCTACATCCAGGAGTGGATCAATACAGGCTGAAGAAGAAGAACTCTATGCCGCATATGGGTACTTTTTTTGGATTTGTTTACTTTTTAATGCGAGCGAACAAATCCATGATTTTTCTGATCTAAACAAACGGAAACCACACTACATCGCATCCTCACATAAATGGGTATCCACGCCACTGATGAATTATATGAAGCAAATGAAACTATTTATAAAATTTAGTACGTGTTCTCCTAATATTAGTATTTAAATTACGTCCTAAAATTAAAGCACTCACCCAGTAGGCATTTACGACAAAAATCAAAAAAGTTACCTTGTCGGACTTCAATTATTGTCTTTATTTTGTTACTTAACACAACGTTTCGGTTAGTTAGTATCTCTAAACGTTTTCAAGTGTATACTAAATTATAATTCTAGTGCTACTGTCTTAAATACAATCCATGTGCAATAAAGCTTGATGACTCCGCCAACGTGCTTATTGGAGTGAGCTGTTGGTTTTGGACAAGAAGATGCTTCCAGATATTGGGGATATCTATACTGGGTCTACTAAATATATGGGTATTTTGATTTATGAAAGCTGCTTCCTTGAATTTTCGTTTTCTCCAATGCTGTTCCGCGTGCCCAAAACCTTGACTTCTAACCACTGTATATTATGTTGGTTGGTCCATACATATTCCGCTATACCTGATTTCGAAGTTTCGCCTCTTTGAGTAAGTATGTTTCAGATGTTCTTTAACTCGTACGGGAAGAGGTGTTTTTATTACTCCAATGTACGATTCGCCACACTCGCAAGGGATTTGATTGATAACATTTTTTGTGTTTTCATTACGGGGGGGGGGGGGGGGGGGGGGGTTACTTTTGTAAGAAAGCTTCTAAACGTATTTCTAGATTTGAAGGCTGTTTTGATATTATAGTTTTTGGTTATCCTTCTAATCAGAAATCCCCTTGACATAAGGTATTGTAAGAAATGCTTGCTTCTCTTTTGTTTCTGTATTAGTTTTTCTTCGCGATTTTTAAGGTTTGAGATGGTATTAGTTACAAAGCTTTCAGGGTAACCATTCCGTTTTAAATCTTTTTTGATGTTTGAAATTTCAATATTAAGGTCTTCCGGATTGTTGCAAACGTTAGATGCTCTGTGATAAAAAGTTTGAATTATACCCTGTTTTATGGAGTTTGAATGATTCTATCCGTGATTAAGGTATTGTTCCGTGTGAGTGGGTTTCCTGTACACTGAAGTTTTTTCAGCACTTTGTTTGACGAGAACATCGAGAAAAGGTAGAGTGGAATGCTTTTCTGTTTCCACGGTAAATTTAATGGATAGTCTTATACTATTAATATGTTCCAAAAACCGTGTCAGCTCTTCGTTGCTGTCTGTCCAGATAATAAAGTTATCATCAACATATCTAAGCCATAGTTTAGATTTAACCTTGGCAGTGTCAATAACGTGTGACTCAAACCATTCCATATACAGGTTAGCCACCACCGAAGAAAATGGTTAGAGATACTAACTAACCGAAACATTGTGTTAAGTAACAAAATAAAGAGAATGGTCCGACAAGGTAACGTTTTTGATATTACTTCATTGTCTACCACCGTCAAATACACGACAAAAATGTTATAATAAAAATCCTACCTTAGGTATCCCTCCTGTTATCTGTTCAATGGATCAATGACCTGAAACAAAAATTTAATAAGTCTAATTTATCCAAACTCAGTTTGATGACATAAAAAAGTGTTTAACAGGCTTCAAAGAGACCTACCTCAACCAGAGTTTTCATATCTAATTTTAAAAATTTTTTAAGTTCTTTTTATTAAAAATGTTCTTTTTATATCAGTATTCAATTGTTAGTCAGTAAATCTCTTTGAAAGCTAGTTTACAAATATTCTTTAACCTAAGAAGTTTTGAGTGTGAAAGGATTAATTTTAATATAGGTTTTTTAGTCCTCAAGAAATTATTTAGAAAAAAAAAATAAAATAAACGGTTTTGATTGATTGAAAACAACTAATTAACAAACAATTGTTTCTCGTATACTTATACCTTATTAGTATACTTATACCATTATATTAACAAACCCGAAAATTTGGTAGAACTGGCAATCGTGCATAATTTATGCACGTCTCGAACACTGTCTCCCAATCTGTGAATGATACTAAGACAAACGCCATTGGAAATTTATATGTTCTAGACAAGGCGGAATATTTTCAGCGAATCACGATATTTCTTATCTACCTGCTAAAAGATAATTGAGCCATCATCACTGTCAGGTCAGGTATTAATAGTTTATTAAGGAAAAGGACAGTGGAGTAGGTGGTTTAACATATTTGCTATAATTTACGTATTTAATTTTGGTTTATTACTGTGTGGTTTTGGACAGATACGATTTTACTTGATACATTTTATTATCAGCAATGGCTCTTTGCGATCATTTTAAACAGCAGATCAATCAAATCTCAACGTATTATTTTAATTTTAAGCGCAGCTGTCCTTGATAATATTCGGCAGGTAATTAACGACATGAGTAGCGATGTATGGAAAAATTGCGAAGCTCAAGTTACTGTAGAAATGGAATATCCCTGTTTTAGCACCAATAGTGATCCAATCTGAAAAAGATTCTACTTCTGAAAATTATGATGATTTCATCAATTCAATTGTTACTGCATTTTAAATCAATAATGTTCGTTTACAATGTGTTACCTATTAAAATTGTTTTATTTATATTGTATTATTATTTTAAAAATTTAAAACAATATTATACCCTATGCATTTTAATTATTTGGAGATACGACGCCTATGATTAGGAGTTTAATGCTTTTTTATGTTAAAGTTGCTTTATTTATATTATTATCATTTAAAAAAATTAAAACAATACCCTACGCATTTTAATTATTTGGTTGGCGACGCCTATAGTTAGGAGTTTTATTATTTTTTTATGTCATTAAATTAACCTGAGAAACCCTATACCTAGATAAATATTTTAAACCGTTTAGAGTTCATAATAGTTTTTTTCCTTTGCCCAGTAAACCAAAGCTGGCGGTAAAAGTTCGGCCGCCTTCCGGCACTGACGGGAAATCGACGGCTCTTGTTGCCGATTACTGGCCGCTTCTGGCTATCGCGTTACCTTCCATGTGTCGAACTACCACGGCTAATAGTCTGCCACCCGATGGTGGTAGTAGCCACCCCGGTGAAGCTTAAATGGACGATTTCGCAACACAGTAGAAAGAGAAAGAAGAGAGAGAGAGGGGTGTTAGTGTGCCTGCCGGCCATCAGGGCAAATTAGCGCTGTTGTCGCCAGCTGGCCGTGTAACCGGGTTCTGTCGCATATTTTTGACGTATAGAAGAGAAGGACATTTATATTCTAACCTACTATAACGCTTCCCAAACTGCGCCAGGTGCTAATTGGAACAAACCAGCCAGCCCGCCATCCATCCATGTCACAACTGTCAATTTTTCTTGTCCACGTTTTTTTCTGAGGAAATTAATTAATTTTTTATCATTTTAATATACAATTCTATTAGTTTCTATTCTAAAAAACTTCGCCGATGTGTGTAATCTTTCAGTTATTATTCCAGCCTACTATGCAGGTAATTATTTTTTATTATTTATCAAATTGATTTTACACTTCCTTACCTATTTTTTATATAGGAATATAGGAAATGTAAGTTTACAATAAATAAATTAACATGAAATGTTTCACATACATAATAGGTGTTGGTTAACAAGCCAATCTTAACAAAATATCACTGGGCAACCTGCAGATAACTGCAACACATTGTGCCCGAGGTAATACCTAACAATTTATCAGTTACGAACAGATAAATTTAGTCTCTTGAAATGATAATTTTAACATTTTTGTTTTACTGAGTGGATTAAAAATTATAACATAATGGCACAAAGATAATGGTTTGAGCTAACTCGATAAGTAGATACTTGGCCATCGGCCATATTTTACAGAGAAATTTAATGTCTACCCGATACTGTTTCTTTTGTTTCAGAGAACGCTGTAAGAATCACCTGATAGTTTATGGATCTTTTAGTACGTGTCTCAATGCATCCTAGTGCTTGTGTTTATACAGTATTTGTGATAATATTATATGAATTGAGTCAATTCCAGATGAGTGAGACCTGTGAGACGTAACCTAAGGACATTAGTTTATTCTAAACAGTTATTTTTTGTTATGGTTGTCAATGCAGTTTTTATTTATAAATAAACGTAGAAAACATTATTTACGATAAAGTGCTTCCATCGTTATTTTCTAAATCTTGGTTAATATAAAAATAATGTGCATTATTTATTCCATAAAAAAGAACTTTTGTGCGTATTTTTATTGATTTAATTTGTGATTTAATATTTATATTGAATCACAAATTAAATCAATAAGAACTCGTTCAAAAGTTAATAATTAAATTGAAAAGTCCTAAAACCGCTGTTCAAATTTCCCGCCATTGCGCCTCTGATGGCCGGCGGGCACACTAACACCCCTCTCTCTCTCTCTTCTTTCTCCCTCTACTGTGTTGCGATTTTTTAACAAGGAGCTAACATTTCTAACCCTATAAATTTTCTTTGGTAGTAGCGCAGCACATGAGAAACGGACCTTATCTTTCGAATCGGACACGGTTAGAAGATATCTCGCCGGTTGTGACGAAAGAGTCGACGTGCCGTGTACCACCCGCGCATGGGTAGCTGACTACTACGTTCCTCGTTTTACTTGTTTGGCCACGGCTAATCGCAAGCCAGCCACGTATTTTTGAAATTCGCGCCGTTCTGCTTCTGCGAAATAACTGACACTTGACAGGTGAATGACGGTAGACAGAACATTAAAATTATTTTTCCACGAGCACGAGGCGTTCCTTTATTATTATAAAAGCTACATTTCTCAAGAAGATTCAGTGCCTGTAGGCAGAATACAGGATTCATCATTAGACGAACTGGTATACCGACGAACTTACTGATTTCCAAGATAAAAAGACACCCCTCAGACAGATGATTCAGTACCAGAGAACAAAACTATAAGTGAGTTTAAGTTTCATACCTATATAATTTATTTGTAAATTTTTTTATACCTCTGTTACTCTCATAATATGTTAAGTTGAAAGTGTTAAAACAAAGAAAATAGTGCATGCTTGGCTATTCTTTGTATGCAGTATTTTATAGTATATAAACTTAACCAAACCTTTTTTTTAGGTGCTGTACGAAGAAATCCAATAACGTCCAATGCAACAAATTCAGATATTGTTCTGACCATTAGAAACTGGATAAAAATGCTTCCGACAGGGAAGGCGGGCGGATGAGCCGCAAAAAAAAGAATAAAAAGTTAATGAATCAGAATAACGTCTTATATTTGCAGGGTTTGTTAAACAATAAAACTGTTGTTTTCTACTTTACGGTGAGTTTTAATGGTAAGACTTCCCTCTAACCATGCGCGGTCCCTCGCTGGTATTTAAATGATTTGCCAGCGACCGTCCGCGGTCTCATTGAGATGCCGCGCGCTAACATCTGTTCAGCCCGCGGCTCAGTGGTAAAAAGTAGCGTCTGTACCGCACAACCAGGTTCGTTATGTAGCTATTAAGCCGCCCGGTGGCCGAGCGGTCATGCCCTACCTCCACGCCGCCGATATTGTAGCTGGCGGCCCGACACCGACGTTTCGGCAATGCGCCTTCTGTCCACCTCCAGAGCTTTCATGTCGTGTTTACTAGGTGCTGTCACCAACCTTAAATTGGTAACATGACATGTGATTAATTTTAATTAGAAAATATCAAAAGACGCTTGGCATTGTGTTTATCATTTAATAATTGATTGTAGGTTACCTATAATTTCTGGGGAAATTAATTCCCACCCTACGCCGCTGGTGTTGACTAATCGTTCCGAATACTTGAGCCGTTCCAATTCCGCACGGAGTCGGAAATTTAACTCTCGTCTGTCTTTGTTTCACACGTACGAATGTTTAATGCAAACAACAGGCTATTCATGAATAAATATGGCTTAGTCTATTCTACCGTGCGAGCAAAAATTATTTGCATCAAAGAGGGCTTGGAATAAAATAAAATAAGTAGACGAATACAAATTTATTTTTGTTGTTTACGAAATTAACAAAGTAAGAATATACAGAAAGAAAAAGAAAAATAATTACATAAATTGCTTAAATTGGCCACCAAGCATAAATTCACACGTCTCTTCATATTTTGGAAAGTGTTGACCAGCATCTCTGGAGAAATGTTACCACATTTTTGGATAATCCTTTCTTGTAAGTGTTCTAAATTTGCAACTGGTGTTTTAAAAATAGTGTGCTTTAAATGAGAAAAAACGAAGTAATCCATAACCGTTAAACAAGGTGATCTAGGTGGGAATTCAATGTCTGATCGAAAACTGATCAATCTGTCGTCGAAAAAATTGCGTAAGTAGTTAATAGTTTCGGCGGCTGTATGGGCGGTTGCACCGCCCTGTTGAAAATATCCAAAACGTAGTTCGTCGTCAAGTAATTGCTCCACAAATGGATTCAAGATATTGTCTCTATTCCGTTGTGCTGTAACTGTGTCATGGAAGAAAATAGGACCAACAATTCTTCTTCGGGAAACAGCTAATCAGACACCAATTTTTTAAGGGTGCAATGTTGACTCTACAAAAAAATGGGGATTTTCACTACTCCACATGCGTGTATTCTGAGAATTCACATAACCGGAGAGGCGGAACCAGGCTGCATCCGAAAACGTCTAATAAATCATTTCTTTCCAATAAATGTTGGGTAAACCATTGAGAGTAATTCCTGCGTCTTTCAAAATCTGCGGCTTGTATTTTTTGGAATACTTGGACTTTATAAGGAAATAAATTTAGCTGCTTCTTAAGAATAGTCCTGCATGTTCCATAAGATGTTCCCACTTCTTGGGACAGGCGTCTTATACAATTTGTTGGCATATTTTGCATTATTTCACGAACGTTTGCAACCAGTTCTTCTGTTCTTACAGATGGTCTTCCTGCTCCTTTTTTGTTGTATAGAACCTGTTTCCCTAAACACAGCCACGGTTCTTTCAGGCAATGATAAAAATCCCCAGCAATAAAACCAACGTTAGGAAAATGTTCGTGAAAATCGTCCATGCACAAACCCGGATTGTATTGCCACTCACAATTTACTCTAACCCCGTTTCGAAAATACGCTTCAACCATAAATGTTTTGTGCTGTTCCGTAAAGCCCATTGTGTGAATTGTTCAAGAAATTGGAAAAATTAGCGATGAATCAAATTACTTGTAAGACTGTCAAAGATGACGGAATAACTGATTGATTGTTAATTCAGGTAGTTACTGACACCCAACAGGTATTAAGCTATACGGCTAAGCATTACGTCCTTAGATGCAAGGCCCTCTCTGTTGCAAATACTTTTTGCTTGCACGGTATAGGAAGTCTATGACGCCGATTCATTCGCTCCTAAACAAAACTGACATTGTATGCCGCGTTTTCAATTTTAAAGCGACATCTACTTAACTAGAATACTGAAGCCGACAAGTAGTTACAAATTTGCGTTAATTTACTTTGCGATGCAAGTCAAAGTTTTAACTACACCGCATAATGGATAAACCAGCTTCGTGGTAAAATAATTAAATTGTTAAAAGTTAAGTTGTTTCCAAACTAATATAACTTCAATGTTACCTATTCAAATAGACACAAAAAGGGTTGTTGGGATCGTAACTGGGAAGTAATAAAAAATAATATTGTTACACCAAATAATTTAGGACCAGTTGTTTAAGCCGCCCACCAGTCTGTTAACAATTAAAAATGGTTTTCATGGGACACGAATCACTGACCGACAAGATTTTTCTAACACAGGTCAGCTCTTTATTGTTATAATCAAAATACCCTTCTAATAATAGAAAAAATATTGGGAAAGCCCCAATACATACCATTTTTCAATAGCTTAATAAGACCATTTTACATTAGCAGGTAGTCAATTTAATTTGGGGCGGTAAAAATGGATGCATTTTATAACAGAAAAATTACCTGAACTGTAGGAATTTTAGTAGGACTTCAGGGAGGATTTACAAAATATTGCTGTTTTCTTTGTTTGTGGGACAGTCGTGCAGTAGATCAGCATTATGTAATAAAAGATTGGCCACAAAGAAGTGAATTTCAGCCGGGATCTCAAAATGTTAAGTTTGCACTTCTTGTAGACCCCAAAAAGTCCTTCTGCCTCCTCTTCACATTAAACTTGAGCTGATGAAAAACTTTGTGAAAGTTATGAATAAAGACGGTGATGGATTCAAATACCTAAGACAAGTCTTTCCCCAGTTAAGTGATGCCAAATTAAAGGAAGGTATTTTTATTGGGCCACAAATCAGAAAATTGCTGGACGATGTCAACTTTACAGAGAAGCTTACCAGGCAGGAAATCAGAGCATGGAACTCATTTGTTAGTATAGTAAGGGGATTTTTGGGCAACAATATGGATGCAAACTATCAACAGTTAGTTGATGAACTTTTAGATTCCTACAAATCGCTTGGTGCCCGAATGTCATTAAAAATTCACTTCCTCCATTCCCATCTGTCATTTTTTCCTGAAAATTTGGGAGCTGTCAGTGACGAGCAGGGTAAAAGGTTCCACCAGGATATCAGGACAATGGAAATTCGCTATCAAGAACGATGGGATCCAGCCATGATGGGTGATTCCTGTTGGTTTTTGAAAAGAGAAGATATGACCCCTCATAAAAGAAAAAAATAAAATTTAGTTAGTGTGTTCAGTTAATATTTGTAATGTTTGTGTTTTTTCTAGATGTAAGGTATGTTTAGTAGGTGTAAAAATTTAAATATAGTCGATATACACAGTTAGAAAATTCTTAAATTATTTTTTCAATAGATATTAAATATTGTAACATTAAATGTGGTTCTATAAATGTAACAAGAAAACGTTACGTGTTACAACTTTTTTTTCTCATTTTCGTATTTGGATAGGTCCATTCTACCACAAGATGCTATTTAGCTTTGTGTTACAACAAAAAAAATTTTTTTTGTCGGCCAGTGTTATTTTACCGAATATAAGAGTAAGCTGGGGGGTCGAGACCAATTTGATACCTGTAGTAGTAGATGGCACATATCATTCATAAACACTATTACAATGTGTTGACAACATCGTTTGCAGGAGAGAGATGGTGAAGAGCTGGGTGGGGGCAAGTAGTGGGGATTATGCTGGAGTGGCCGGAGTTGCCTTTGAATTAGACCTTGCTACTATAGAAGAAACCTAACCTATAAATATCCCAACGTTCTATTTACTTACCCATGAAAAGTAACTGCAGAATTATTATTATCCGAATTCTCGCAGACCAGTACTTGCAACTTATATTAATTAGCCTTCAGAAAATATCACAAAACACTAAAAACACAGCAATTATTATACAAAATAAATTGGATAACATTTTAAACCGCTGTCAAAGATGAAAAAGGGGATTTTCGATATACAGTGTGTCCGCTTGAGTTCTGTACATATGGAAAACTTTTTTAATATTAATTTTACGAAAAAAAGTTACTCTTTATAAAAAGTTCTGCTTACTGAAAAAATAATATTAGACTATTTAAACTTGAGATAGTATGTACAGGATGATCAAAAAGTATCAAATCAAAATTGACCTACGAGAAAAGTACCCTTAATTTTAGAGCAAAATGGAATAAGAAAATGTTGATTGGCATTAACAACTATATCTGTTTCTACTCTTAGTAGACACAACAATTAAAATTATTTCAATTTTATCTTGCATACTCAATTTCAACGGCATATTTATCTAATTATTCTACCGATGTTTCAGACTCTTCTGACAGTTGAAATTCAAATTCAGGTGGGAAATGGTGGCAAGATAATGCACATGCCATTAAGAATTAAGATTTAAATTTTTAATTTAATTTTCAATAATAGTCTACTGAGAGTAGACAGATATAATTTTTAATGCCAATCAACATTTTCTTAATCCATTTTGCTCTAAAATTAAAATTAAGGGTACTTTTCTCGTAGGTCAATTTTGATTTGATACTTTTTGATCATCCTGTACATACTATCTCAAGTTTGAATAGTCTAATAGTATTCTTTCAGAAAGCAGAACTTTTTATAAAGAGTAACTTTTTTTCGTAAAATTAATATTAAAAAAGTTTTCCATATGTACAGAACTCAAGCGGACACACTGTATATACAGGGTGGCCCTTTAGTGTGGCAAAGTACAATAGCTCCGTTACTATTTCAAATACATTAAAAATAATAATACAAAAGTTGAAGGGCAGTAAGTGACTTATAACGTAAAATTATTTTTAACTCTATAGGGTGGCTCAAAAAAGCGGAACAATAAAAAATGTACTTTTTTCAAATGGAACACCCTGTATATTTTTTAATTTTTAAATTCCACATAAAATTATAATTATTTTTTATTAAATACATTATTAGTCTATACTTTATAGTTTCTGAGATATTGACTCTCGAAAAGTGACATTTTTGAACTTTGACAGCTTCTAACTTTCTAACAGTACGTCTTAGAGCAAAACGGCTTTCCTGCCCCTATCTTCAATTTTTATTATCTTCCCAAAAAAATCAACTTCCGGTTAAACCGGAACAACTATATTTCCTGCTTTCGAGTAACATCCGGTTTAACCGGAAGTTATTTTTTTTGGGAATATAATAAAAATTAAATATAGGGACATGTAAGCCGTTTGGCTCTAAGACGTGCTGTTAGAAAGTTAGAAGCTGTCAAAGTTCAAAAATGTTACTTTTCAAGAGTCAATATCTCGGAAACTATAAAGTATACTCTAATAATGTATTTAATAAAAAATAATTATAATTTTATGTGGAATTTAAAAATGTTAAAATATACAGGGTGTTCCATTTGAAAAAAGTACATTTTTTATTGTTCCGCTTTTTTGAGCCACCCTATAGAGTTAAAAATAATTTTACGTTATAAGTCACTTACTGCCCTTCAACTTTTGTATTAATATTTTTAATGTATTTGAAATAGTAACGGAGCTATTGGACTTTGCCACACTAAAGGGCCACCCTGTATGTCGTAGGCTGATAGTGAAATCCGTCATTTCATGAAGCGCCGGCAGATTGTGTAATTCCGTCTAAAAGGTATATTGATAACTGGTTTGTTCGTTGTTCCTCAGAGCATTTTTTTTTTAATTAAATTTTTTCAACTAATATTATTTTATAAAAATTTAAAAAAATGCTCTGACAAACCCGAACAAACCAGTTACCAATATACCTATTACACAATCTGTCGGCGCTTCATGAAAGGACGGATTTCACTATCAGCCTACGACATATACATCGATGCATCGAAAACATCGATATTTTCAATGCGATGTATCATTTTAAAGCGATGCATCGAGGCCATTTGAAATCTGTCGATGCATCAATGTATTTTAATCGATGTATTGGGCTTTAATTTAATTAGTAAAATAATTTTATTATTTTACCCTCGCCTCTCAATCTTGATTATACCTTTTACCTTTGGTTTCAGTTAAGGTGTGAGCTTAGAATAATTAGATTTGTGATTTGTTTTGTAATTCAAATTCTACTAAAATTTTTTTTTTGATGCATTTCTTTGGACATCCCTAAATAGAAATGAACGAAACAAAGTCATCATAGCCTCATCTTTGGGGGCGGATCTCTTACTGCTGCGTTGCTAATACTGCATACTTTTTATAGGGTTTTGAGCAAAGATTTAAATTTTCCACATCATGATAATACCTTTAACAGAGTAAGTTTGGCAAATAATGTGGAGGGATGGAATACGATTTTGACAATAGGTTCCATTGTTATTGTTTTATCTATAGGTTTCAGATCATTGGTCGATACTGGGAACTTTCCTAAGTCAACGTATGTAGGCACTTTTGAAAATACTAATAAATTAGGCGACTTCTTCAAACGCTAATATTAAAATATTATTATCTTAGATACTATATAAAAGTTCGATATTTGATTGGGATCTATATAGCGCAATGTGTGTATTCTACGTTATGATGCTGGCGACAAAGACAGGACTGGGCTAAATTCTTTTATCATCGCATTTCCGTTTTTTAAACTTGTACGTGGGTTTGAATGGGTTATTAGCACAATGACTTGTAAAAATACAGCGTTAATTTTAGTTACAATTGAAACATCGAACTCAACATGCGATAGATTAAAAGTTATGGCCGAGGGGTATCTCACTGTGGCAGTAGGTGTACAAATGTTAAGGCAGGACTTAGCAAGACCGTGGCAAGACTGACAGGACTGTGGCAGGACTGTAGAAGGACCTGACAGGATCGAAGCAGGACAGGCAGTACCTTTCAGATCCAATCAGATTTCTCCAATAACTTTAGGAATAGGGATAAATAGCGGGAAGCAAAAAATGTTTATGTTTGCTTTTATTTATTAATTGAAAGTGAAATGGAAGTGCTCGTAACAGACGTCGCAGTTTTTAAAGTTTTCGGCGCGCGTCGCCGCATAATATTCCTGTTTGCAAATATTTCTGTTTGTAAACACTGGTGAATCACAACAGTCGATTAGTCGAGTTTGCAGTCTCATTTATTATGTTCATGCAAGTTATTGATAAAATATACTGTTTATTTCCGAGTTTATTTCTTTGTTAAGAAAGAATATAAATATTTAGAAGTTGTGTAAAGTTGCCACAGTGGATCTTTTCCCGTGCGTCATCAATCAACGATCAGGACTCAACGTGGTTAATAACTCTGCATCATTATTTATTACAGTAACAAGTTTGAATAAAAGCATAAAAGAACGTCTCCAAGATTCCGCAATAATATAACGTGCTAGACAAGAATAAAACTATAAACGTCAATTAATTACTTTTTTTATTTGTTTAGTTGACTACCGTTGTATTTTAGAATGTCATTGTCAACCTTATTTTGATCTGCCAATCTAATTCGTATTTTGTAAATTTGTGTGCCTTAAAACTATTCCTTTTTCTAAAAATAGTTCTTTTTAGAGCTAATATACCCACCATCTGTTTTGGCGGTAAGTATTTATGGATTTTTATAATACCCAATTTATTTATTTTAAATATTCTAACCGTGAAAGTTCTTTAAAAAGTTTACAGCAGTGGCTAAACCCTTTAATAAAAGAATGTCAAAAATTTGACTTTTGCGATTTTAATAGTCAATAAAACACCAAACTTATCTAGATGTTAAGCTTTAAAAATAGTACAATTAAATGTAATAACATTATTTTGTTTGTCAATTTCTTTTAGATAATAGAGAATGCCGGGCAAAACTTAAAATAAATAATAATTTTTCGGGATATTATGTAGTTACGTCAAACGGTAGGCAGGCACGTCCATTTTATGAACTTAGACTTAGTTTTGACTTTTTTCGTCTCGTAATTTTGATTTGATTTATACGATTTTGATTACGTAAAAGTGATGACGCACGGGAAAAGAACCACTGTGGCGACTTTATCTGTGGTAGGACAGTAACAGGACTGTGGCAGGACAAGCAGGACCCTGGCAGGACAAGGGCGAAAACGACAAGTCCTGCCAAATTTGGCAGTAGGTGTACAAATTTTGACTAGTGAGACACCCCTCGGTTATGGCGTTATTTATTGGAAAACATAGAAATACATTTGATAAGCACTATTACCAATGGAAAACGTTATGAACAACCCTAATGGCAACATACAATAGTTTCGCCCCCAAATATTGTAGAATCGATGCTGCGTTGTTTAATAATAATAATAATAATAATTTACGTTCGTGGCATAGTACAAAGCCGCCAAAATGCCATATGTTGTTAAATACAAACAGCTAGACTAGTTTTTAGTGACAATTCGAACAATAATTAAAATGGATTAATTAATAATATTAAATTTATAATAGCAAATATGATGATAAGTGAAATATTTGTTATTGGAAATAGAAGAGCTCATTTCAAAACTGGTTTATTCCACTCACCGTTTAACTTAAATAATAAACCACAAGAAAATTTAGTCTCTGAAACTTGACGCATGAACTTGCTACGGCTTACTACTGAACTGGGAACTTTTAGGAAGAAACCAACTAACAAAATAAATGTGAGTGTCAACTGTTAAAACGCTTTGTTTTTAGAAAAGGTTGACTCTATATCGCTTTAGGTACTTTTACAATAAAATCAACATAACCTAATATTGGATAGATATTTAAAGTACTTAGGTGATACCTATTAAGATACTTGCATAAAAATAATTGCTTCATATGTAAATGGTCATGCAATGCAATTAATTGTCTCGTTATAACTTACACCTAATGTAAACATGATTTAAAAGATTTGATATGGTTGCTAATTTAAACCGGATACGAGTTTCCTTATGTTTTATTAGGGAACATATCAATTATTTGAATTTATTAGTAGTGTAGTAATGGGATTTCTTATAAAGTTTTATGTGGGCGTGTGAGGACGTGATTTTATGCCGGAATTAGTTTATAAAATTTTATGTTTTACTAGTACAAAAGTAACTCGTGTTTGTATAATAAGTATTAAAACGTGTAAAAATATTTAGTAAATGTTAATTAAATTTATTATTAACTATAAATGTTTGGACATACAGTGATGTGCTCTTCACATCATCCCCTCTTCACATCATCCCATGTCATGATGGTTAATGACATGTCATGGGGAGTTCTGAGGTGTGTCTTATGCTTAAATAAAACCCAAAAGAGTTGATTCTTTGGAGTCTTCGGCGGCAGCATATTATTCTAGAGTCAAAATTCGTGTATATTTTCACATGGTTTCATTGTGGAACTGAGGAACCTGATGGATCTTTGCATTTGACGTCTTGTCGACTTGTTATGATTATAGGGGTCATACCAAAATGTTTTCCAAATTTGGTCGTTTTGAAAGTTAGTAATTTAATTTGGCAATGCCGAGTGCGTGACCCGGTGCCACCTGGCAGGTGCTGCCCCAAATATTGAAAAAAAGGAACTGGAACCCGGGGAAGAGGGGGGAGTGGGTTGAACTGTAAACAGCTTTTAGTGCATGTATAATAAATTGATTACAATAAAAACAAATATATAGTAACAAATTACCTTGATTTTCGCAGACGAAAAATAGTGAATATGGAAATATATCCTAATGCGGAGGTTTTTTTGAAGAGGATAGTTTAGATTGGAAAAAAATTGTAAATTTTTAAGAACGGTTTAGACTAGTGATGTTACAACCTTCCCCAGTGTGACTATTATGTTTAATTATTGTTAAATGGTCAAGTATTGTATTTTTATTCTGTAACTGTAATGTTGATATTTGTACTATGTACACTTGAAAATCTAATTATTCCTAACGTATGTAATATTGTGTTGCTTCCTTTCATGCCTTGAAAGACACTGTTTATTGTTGAATTGTTTATTATATTCACAACACTGGTAGTTTTATTATACCGGGTGTCCACGGAAGGTGGCTCGCCCCTCTAACTTTTTTGTTTTCTAAGGTAATGAAATAAAATTCGAGGGATTTGTATACGACATAAAACTGCATTTTTTGACAGGTGACTCAACATTATGGAACTTCCGGTTTAACCGGAAGTGACATAAACTTTCGATTTTTAAATGGGACACCTGGTATATTTTTACTTTTTTTGACTCCATATGACATTCTAAATACAACGATGTGTCACTTGTCACTTTTTGTCACCAAAAAAATATTTTTTTTCCAAATGTATTGTTTTTTCTAGAGGGCTATGAATACCTTAAAATCACTTATTTCAGTTCTTTAACCTTGGGAAAAATACAATTTTACTATTTTTGGTCCAATGCTATGTGCTATGGAAAATTTAATCTTTAAAGTTGTATAACTCATTTTTTTTTAAATGGCAACATGGTGGCTCATCAGGTTAAGAAAAAAGAGGATTTTATTGCGATTATTTTGATACCACACACTATTAGGTTTTAGAAAAGCTGCCATTAAAAAACTTTAAAAAGTTAACTTAGAACTTTCCTAAAATGAAGCATCTTTTGAGAATAAATTTAGATTTAAATACATCAAGTAGCCTGCATGTGACCAGCAAAACTGATAAAACAAAATCACGCCTTGAAAAAAATTGACATGCCGACAGCTTCTGCCAAAGTAAATTAGGTTGTTGTTTAAAAAGCATGGAAAAGAATAGTTTTACAAGGAGTGAAAAAGTTGATATATTATTAGTGTTTGGAGAATGTAGAAATATATCAAACGATGCTGCACGACTTTACGCACAAAGATATTTTAATCGGCGTCATCCAACCCGGCATTATTTGGTACCCAAAAATGGTTCCGAAAATGCGAAATGAGCCTGACAATAATAACATATCAACTTTTTTACTCTTTGTAAAACTATTATTTTCCATGTTTTTTAAACAACAAACTAATTTACTTTGGCAGAAGCTGTTGGCATTTCAATTTTCTTCAAGGTATGATTTTGTTTTATCAGTTTTGCTGGTCACAGGCTATACTTGATGCATTTAAATCTAAATTTATTCTCAAAAGATGTTTCATTTTAGGAAAGTTCCTTAACTTTTTAAAGTTTTTTAATGGCAGCTTTTCTAAAACCTAATAGTGTATGGTATCAAAATAATCGTAATAAAATCCTCTTTTTTCTTAACCCGACGAGCCACCATGTTGCCATTTAAAAAAAATAAGTTATACAACTTTAAAGATTAAATTTTACATCGCACATAGCATTGGACCAAAAATAGTGAAATTGTATTTTTCCCAAGATTAAAGAACTGAAATAAGTGATTTTAAGGTATTTATAGCCCTCTAGATAGAACAATAAATTTGGAAAAAAAATATTTTCTTGGAGACAAAAAGTGACAAGTGACACATCGTTGTATTTAGAATGTCATATTGAGTCAAAAAAAGTAAAAATATACCAGGTGTCCCATTAAAAAATCGAAAGTTTATGTCACTTCCGGTTAAACCGGAAGTTCCATAATGTTGAGTCACCTGTCAAAAAATGCAGTTTATGTCTTATACAAATCCCCCGAATTTTATTTCATTATCTTGAAAAACAAAAAAGTTAGAGGGGCGAGCCACCTTCCGTGGACACCCGGTATATAAGCATTTATTAATAAATAGCATTTTATGTTCCCAATTTACAACAACCGGCTTTAAATCGCCTAACCTCAAAATTACTTTCTTTAAGACGGCGGCCTATGATTGGCCGGTTTAAAAGTCCATAGTCAGACTCTAGACGCTTGTGGTTTAAAGACTTGGTGCCGTTGTGCGCTGCACTAAAGCTTATTGCACACCGAACGGCACCGTTTACGCGATTTACCGCGTTCGCGTTATCCTTGCAAACATGCACGGTTTTCGTCAGTCTGATCACCCCGGTGAAGCTTAAATGGACGATTTCGCAACACAGTAGAAAGAGAAAGAAGAGAGAGAGAGGGGTGTTAGTGTGCCTGCCGGCCATCAGGGCAAATTAGCGCTGTTGTCGCCAGCTGGCCGTGTAACCGGGTTCTGTCGCATATTTTTGACGTATAGAAGAGAAGGACAGTTATATTCTAACCTACTATAACGCTTCCCAAACTGCGCCAGGTGCTAATTGGAACAAACCCGCCAGCCCGCCATCCATCCATGTCACAACTGTCAATTTTTCTTGTCCACGTTTTTTTCTGAGGAAATTAATTAATTTTTTATTATCATTTTAATATACAATTCTATTAGTTTCTATTCTAGAAAACTTCGCCGATGTGTGTAATCTTTCAGTTATTATTCCAGCCTACTATGCAGGTAATTATTTTTTATTGTTTATCAAATTGATTTAACACTTCCTTACCTATTTTTTATATAGGAATATAGGAAATGTAAGTTTACAATAAATAAATTAACATGAAATGTTTCACATACATAATAGGTGTTGGTTAACAAGCCAATCTTAACAAAATATCACTGGGCAACCTGCAGATAACTGCAACACATTGTGCCCGAGGTAATACCTAACAATCTATCAGTTACGAACAGATAAGTTTAGTCTCTTGAAATGATAATTTTAACATTTTTGTTTTACTGAGTGGATTAAAAATTATAACATAATGGCACAAAGATAATGGTTTGAGCTAACTCGATAAGTAGATACTTGGCCATCGGCCATATTTTACAGAGAAATTTAATGTCTACCCGATACTGTTTCTTTTGTTTCAGAGAACGCTGTAAGAATCACCTGATAGTTTATGGATCTTTTAGTACGTGTCTCAATGCATCCTAGTGCTTGTGTTTATACAGTATTTGTGATAATATTATATGAATTGAGTCAATTCCAGATGAGTGAGACCTGTGAGACGTAACCTAAGGACATTAGTTTATTCTAAACAGTTATTTTTTGTTATGGTTGTCAATGCAGTTTTTATTTATAAATAAACGTAGAAAACATTATTTACGATAAAGTGCTTCCATCTTTATTTTCTAAATCTTGGTTAATATAAAAATAATGTGCATTATTTATTCCATAAAAAAAAACTTTTGTGCGTCTTTTTATTGATTTAATTTGTGATTTAATAATATTTATATTGAATCACAAATTAAATCAATAAAAACTCGTTCAAAAGTTAATAATTAAATTGAAAAGTCCTAAAACCGCTGTTCAAATTTCCCGCCATTGCGCCTCTGATGGCCGGCGGGCACACTAACACCCCTCTCTCTCTCTTCTTTCTCCCTCTACTGTGTTGCGATTTTTTAACAAGGAGCTAACATTTCTAACCCTATAAATTTTCTTTGAGTCTGATTCTGTTTTGATTCGAGTATGGATCATAGACGTGCTGTGGAGATTTTAAAGTCTTACAGGCCTATCAAAAAACGAAGAAAGGCACGAAACAGAATTTTGTGGGTTCATCCCATCAATATGGGAAAGAAACAATTTGGTGCATTCTTTGTACTATTTGGTCAGTTGAGGGAAGACGAAAAAATTTTTTTTAAATTATTTTAGGATGTTCATATCCAGCTTTGATGACCTACACGAACGATAAAAAATTCGCTTCAACGTCAAGACACTTAATATATGAGAGAGTGCATACAGCCTATGGAAATGTTGGCTGTTACAAAATCAGGATTGACCTCCCAACATATTTCATTCCAGGCACTTCTTGTGCAGTTTCTGTCCTTATATATAGAACTTGTTTTGTCCCAAATACCCGGCCTTGCTTCCACCAAAGATATAAGCATATCCATATCTATATCTACTGCCATTGCGAAAAATATGATTATGATAAAATATACTAAATAAAATAATGTTCCCGCCAATGAACCAAGAAAATGTCGTAAGCGCGGTACATGTGCAAGCATCAATTAAATCTTAAACTCTACTGGGCATGTCTCGTGAATTGTACTGGGTGGCCGTGTAACTGTGCAATGGGCCCAACTTGCCCATATGGACGGCGAGTCCTTGCTACCTGCCTGCTAACTGAATAACCAAAATCGGTTAAACCAAAAAAAAAAGTTTTACGCAATGAATGACGAAATCCGCAAATAAGATAGTGTTCCTGGTCAGGTTATGATCACTCCTCGTACCCAAAGTAAATTGTAGATTTTATGCTAAAAAAGAAAGAAAAACCCTTTTGTTAGTCTTTTTAAGCCGTCTCTATTTTGTAAAGTTGTTTTGAGGTAATATTGAGTCAGGACATGACAGGAATAATAAAAAAAGGTATATACGCGGCTGATTTCCAGAATATTAGGATTCAACCCACGCACAAATAAAAATAAATAAGTCTTGTAACTGATCCCTTGGGTTGTGGCATTCGAAAGCAAAAGGTTTTTTATGTAAACAACATTATTATTGAATGATGTATTGAGATAATATATAATATGCAGCCCCCCAAAAATAATCTCTGGAGTAAATTTAGTCGATTTAAATGTATCGGACAAGTTAAATCTGACTATATATTACTAGACATATTTTAAAACATAAATGATAAAATATTTTCTGTTTTCCTGCCAAAAAAACATTTGATTTAAGAATTTAAGAATTTGATTACCATATATATTTGTTATTATATTATTATGCAATGGTAATACAAAGAAAAATAATAATATTAGATTGTGATTGATGATTTCAAATTTCCTGATATAAGAGTCTACCTCTATCATCGCTTGTACTCGCGACATATATTTTATAACATTTACTCCAAACTCTCTAAACCTATCGAATATATTTCAATGAATACAGGTTATCCCAAAAAAGTGTGAGGTCATTATAATATCATATTCGAACTAGTTTATTTGTTACTGGTTTTAAATAGTTTACGGTTTCCGTTTGTACAAACCCCTCTAATATGGTTTGCAGTATTGTCTGTATGTCGTCGTAATGCTGTTTATAAACTCAGTTTGCCAAAAATAGATTTTTTTTTGTATTCTCAATAATATAATGATTATATTATATATGTGTTCCTCTTGATTGTATTACATAATAAAAAGATAATATAAAGTACCAACGCTTAAATAATTGAATTGATTCTGCCTTTACTTGGTGGAACTCCATTTTAATATACAAAGAAAACACTATATTGTGTTAAATTCCACTATATTCAAAAAACAAACAAAAACATTTGTCGACTCGACATGTTTCGCTACACTGTAGCTTTATCAAGAGTTGTTAAAGCTACAGTGTAGCGAAACATGTCGAGTCGACAAATGTTTTTGTTTGTTTTTTGAATATAGCTTAAATAATTAATAATTGTTATGTTAATAACTTAACAATTTTAAACTTTTTGTTACTAAAGTAGGATAGGCTCTTGCCCATTTAATAAATTTTAATGACAATAATTTTTTTTAAACCCACCTTCAATATTTGAGGTGTATAGATTTAAGGTGTACAATCTCCATGTTTCCTAAGTTATCAGTACACGAAAAAAAATTATAATTTATTGAATACAAATAATTACGATAGTTTTTCTTTTTTATTGTATTTATGGCACATGTAAGACATCACAGACTAAAAAACTAATTATTTTCCTTAATTCTTTTAAAAAATATTAAAGTTATTTGGAAAAAGGAGATGGAGATTGTACGTTTTGGAAATAACAATTGGAGTTTGTCCATTTTGAAAATATAGCAAATATGGGGTTAGCCCACTGTGAAAATAATTTAAGGATAGTTTATCACAAAATTTTTAATCTTAAAAACAATAAATACGTAAAAGAAACAACGTTAAGGTTTCAAATCTTCACAAAATTGGTTTATTTTTATTTGTTTCTTTTACGTATTTATTTAATATGGATCTTCATCAAGTAACGATCGACTCAATTACACATTTAAAAACAATACATTAAAATACAAAAAAAATAGTAAACAACAAACAACCACTGTTTAGTGCTTCACGCATCACATGCATCTAACTTAAAAAGTAAACTAGGAATGGCTTTGGCGCGAATTATTATCAACAAGTCTGTGCAGGATTTTGCACGCTTTGAAATAATTCGAAACTAACAGCAAAACCCATTGGAGATTGTACACTTTGAATTTTAAAATTGAACAGGAGATTGTACGGTTCGAAACAAATTTTAATGGCGCTTGTACATTTTGAATAATATTTGTTTTTTAATTCTGCATCGAATGACATTAAAATTTACAAAGGCTCCAATTTAAAATAAGAAAATTAGATTGCTTTAAAGTTTACAAAGGTTCACACAATTAGCCTTAGTTAACGACACTATCAGACCTTATTTAGTAAGGGCTGTGTATAATTTTAATAAAAAGTCACTATTTTTTATAATTTTTAAAACCAGTGGTGCAAAACTGATTTTTATTTAGTTTTTATTTTTTTTGGTCTATATCATTGAATTGATTTCAATTTAATTTTGGGGAAGTGTAGGTAGCCGTAAGGGGCATCCAAATAAGTAGCAAAATATATCATGATGACATCACACTTTTGGATACCCTTCATATTCACGAAATGCGCCCTAAAATACAGGTTAAATTTTTTCAAAATATCCAAATCATACCTTAATGTGTAATAACTAAACTATAGAAGACGGGACGGGAGGTGCAGGACCCTGTGTAAGATATTAAACGAACACGTATCAATCATAAGTTCGGAAAGTGACGTTAATTACCAACAGATCACATACAACGAACTTCTGGTAAGACAATATTAAGCAAACAACTTAATATTGTCTAACCATGGCTTTAATTTGACAGGATATATTAATAAATAGATACATTCTAAAAATAGCAATTATTATATTAGTTGTATTTAAAAAGCTGAGATATATAGTCAAATTTATCTAATAACATGCCGTATCGTGGCTAAGTCACCTGTCATTTATGGCACCCGGTTGAAGTCTGGTATATTTTACGTTAGGATGTTGGCGACAGAGACAGGACTGTGCTAAGTTATTTTACAATAGCATTCAACGTATTTTAAACTTGTACGGGGGTTTTAATGGTTTATTAGCATAATGGCTTGCAAAAATACAGCGTTAATTTTATTTACAATTAAAACATCGAACTTAACGTGCGATAATTTAAAAGTTATGGCGTTATTTATTGGCAAAACACAGAAATACATTTTTGACAGGCACTAAACTTACCAATGGAAAACGCTATGAGCAATCCTGACATCATACACATACAAAACGTCGCGAATTTTATCGTTTTCCGACAGATGACACCAGGAATTTGTCATCAATTAGCTGATATTGGGACATAATAATATCCCCAGATTAGTGGTGGACCGTATTGCGCCCGAACACCGAGTTATGAAATGCGTTTTTGTGCCTTTAATTTTTAATTTAATTAAATTTTAATTACTTTTGTCTGGCCAGCTAGTAAGTACCTACAATTAATATTTATTTGACCAAAAGTTAAAATTGTTTTATGATTTTTTTAGACGTTGAATCATTATGGATCATAATTATTATTGTGTGCCTTGAAAGTTAGTTTTCATTCATGTATTTTATTACCTACCTTAAAATAAATATTTATAAAAATTTTCAAAATAAATTTTGATTTATATTATACAATATAATATATTATTATTATTATTATTATTATTATTATTATTATTATTATTATTATTATTATTATTATTATTATTATTATTATTATTATTATTATTATTATTATTATTATTATTATTATTATTATTATTATTATTATTATTATCTTTCTTTTCTCACATAATTGTGGTTTTATTTTGGACTGACGGGCTATGCCAAGTCAGTGCATATTCTATTATTACTATTCCGAATTGAGAAATGATCTAACAATATGGCATGTTTTTAGAATGACTGTTTTCTGAAAGTTTCGATGTATGTTTGTGTTGATACCTAGTTGTTTCAGGTGTGATTTGAATGTTCCTGGTGTGAGGCCTGTCACTGACATAATAAGAGGGATAATAGTGACTTTTTCTTGCTTCCAAAGACTTTTTATTTCCATTGCCAGGTCTGTGTATTTGGAGATTTTCTCATTGTATTTCGTTTGGATGTTTGTATCACTAGGAATGGCTATGTCAATTAGGTATGTGGTTTTTTTCTTTTTTTAACTGAAGAGTGATATCTGGTCTATTTGCGGATATTGTTTTGTCTGTTTGAATATTTATATCCCAGTACAGTTTGAAATCTTTGTTTTCGAGTATGGATGTTGGTGTGTATTTGTAGTATGGTTCTGAGTTTTCTACGAGTTTACACGCTATGGCCAGTGCTTGGTGAACTACTTTTGCTGCTGCGTTGTGTCTTGCTGTGTATTCTTGTCCAGCAAGAATTTTACATTCACTTGTAATATGGTCAATTGTTTCCTTCTGGAGGTGGCGTTTTCTGCATGTGTCGTCTGTTATAGCCGGGTCTTTGATTATATGTTTTTGATAATTCCTTGTTGCTATAACTTTATCTTGAATAGCGAGTAAGAACCCTTCTGTTTCGGGAAAGAGCTGACCATCTTTTAACCATGTATATGATGATTTTTTGTTGATGTAATCCTGTTTCACGTGGTATCTATGCTGTCCATGGAGGATTTTCTCTGACTTGGTATTGATTTTATCTTGTTGTAATTGTGTATCATTGTATGTGTTTGCTGGATGGTTTGTTTGGAAAAGGTTGAGGGGCGTATAGTTTTTATCTGCATTGCTTATCGCTGTGTGGAGACTGGTATGTTTAGTATGAAAGAATTTTCTGAGTTTTTGGATTTGCCTTGTGTGCAGGGATGTTACGTCTATAATTCCTCTTCCTCCTACATTTCTTTTGATTGTTAGCCTTTCTTTACATGAATTAGCTTTCTGTGTTTAGTAAGTTCAGAGCGTATGAGGATGTTAATATTTTCTAAGTCTGTTTGGGACCACTTGATAATACCGAATGAATATGTGAGAGTAGGTATGGCATACGTATTTATGGCCTTAGTAAGGTTCTTGGAATTTAACTTGGTTTTTATCAGTTTGGTAAGTCTATTTTTGAATTCACTTATAAGCTCTGTTTTGATGTGGGTATGGTTTAGTTTTGTGCCTTGATGGAATCCTAAGTATTTGTATGTTTCGTCTCTGAGCATGTTGTCTAGTGTTTTATTATTGACTAATTGAACCTCATGATGTTCTTTCCACTGGCCTTTGTTTATGTGGAGTACTCTGCATTTACTCATTTCAAACTCCATGCAGACGTCTGAGGTGAATTTTTCCGTGATTTGGAGAAGGCCCTTCAACTGGGTTTCCGTGTCTGCGTAGAGTTTAATGTCGTCCATATATAATAAGTGGTTTATTTGTTGTTGGTTTTCTTCATTGTGCCTGAGATAAAAGCCATGCTTTGTACTATTAAGTATGTTTGAGAGTGGGTTGAGACAGAGACAGAACCACAGGGCGCTAAGTGAGTCCCCCTGGAAAATACCACGCCTGATATGGAGTTCGTCTGTTTGGATATACTCGGTTTTTGTGTTTAATCGGATATTCGTTCTCCAGGACCAGGTTTTCATGGTTTGTATAAGGAATTCTCTGATATTCTAGTTGATTTTGTCGATTTTAAGGACCTTTATTAACCAGCTATAAGGTACGGAGTCAAAGGCCTTTTTATAAGCTATATACCCGATGTGAAGGTTTCTGTGTTCTTTTCCAGTTTGTCCCGTGATGACATCATCTATAACCAGTTGTTCCTTACAGCTTCTTCTTATATAAGGTTGGTAGGCAGGTGATAGGTCGATAGTTTGAGGGGTTTTTAGTGTCAGAGCTTTTGGGTTTTATGTAGGTTATTCCTTGAGTCAGGAACCTGGGAAGCGCCTGAGGTTGCTGCATAATTTTATTAATTTTACGTGTAAGTGCTTCGTGTGTAGTAGTAAACTGTTTATACCAGAAGTTTTGAATGTTATCTATGCCAGGACACTTCCAGTTTTGCGTGTATTTGATTGTGTCTGTGATTTCTTCTGTTTTAAGTATGATATCTTCTTGTTCTGTTATGTGTTTATTATTATTATTATTATTATTATTATTATTATTATTATTATTATTATTATTATTATTATTATTATTATTATTATTATTATTATTATTATTATTATTATTATTATTATTAATATTATTATTATTATTATTATTATTATTATTATTATTATTATTATTATTATTATTATTATTATTATTATTCATTCACTAAAATCACACTAAAATATTAGCGGTATCACCATAGGTTTCATCGGTCGATGTCCGACAAGATGATCCTATTTCAGGCCAATAACCCTTCTCACAATGCTGCATGTGTCCAGTAACACTGATTTTTGGATTGGTTTGTATAAATCCCATTCAATATCAAGTACTGATAGGCTGTCTTTTAGCTTTTTGGGTATTTCACCTAAGGTTCCTATTACAATGGGTACGATAGTGACGGAATCCATATGCCACATCTCCGTTATTTCATCACGAAGCGGTAAGTACTTGTTGATTTTCTCTGTGTATGTTTTCGTGATATTTGTAGCTAGGGGTACGGCAAAATCCACAATAAACGTCTTTTTTTCCTTTTTAAATGTGAGTACCAGGTCAGGTATGTTATTAGGGATTGTTCTATCTGTTTGTATTTTCCTGTTCCAGTAGATGCGCACGTCGTCGTTTTCACAGACGGCTGGAGGCTCATATGCATAATATGGGGCAGCTTCTGTGATTCCCATATGTTTTTCACACAGCTTCTTGTGAATTATTTTGCCTACTCTGTTGTGGCGATCCAAGTAGGCTTTCGGGGCAAGCATTGTACAACCAGCAGTAACGTGATCCAGATTTTCTTCTGCTGAATTGCAAATTCGGCATTTGGCATTCTCCAGGTTTTCCTTAAGAATGCGTTTTTTGTAGGATTTTGTGGATATCACCTGATCTTGGATCGCGTTAATGAATCCCTCCGTTTCGTTGAAGATGTTGCCTTGTGAAAGGTATGATAGTGATGCAGCTGTGTCTATTGCCTCATCTTCGATTTTTGCCAGATACTTGCCATGTAGAGCTTTACTTCTCCATTGTTCAAGCAGCTGTTCATTTGGGACATTTTCAAGGTCGAGCTTTTTCTCCGAGAGACGTAGTGGGGTTGCTTTTTTGTCTGTTTTCACCACCGCTTTGTGCAATGTACTTTGCTCGGATTTTTTGTAAAAGTACTGTCTTAAATTACGAAGTTGCTGATGATGTCTATCTTTTATATCTGGTATTCCTCTACCTCCTAGTTTTCGTGGCAAGTGGAATCTTTCGGTAGAGGATCTGGGATGGTGGGATCGATACTTGCAGAATTCTTTTCTTGTTTTTATATTCAATTCTTCGAGCTCCGTGTCAGTCCATTTGATCACACCAAAGCTGTAGCTGACGGCGGATACGGCGAAGGTGTTTACCGCCTTAGCGACGTTTCGGGCTGATAGTTTTGATCTTAGAATTAATCGTATTCGTCTCAAGTAAGTATCTGTAAGTTTTTGTTTCGCTGGCTTATGGTCTATATCTCTGGACTGTAAGTATCCTAGATATTTGTATTTTTCCGATTCTTCCATCCCTTCCACAAAACCCTGCTCCTCGTTTACTTCAAAGCCTCCATGCGGTGTCCATCTCCCTCTCTCCATGCTGCTTATTTTACACTTGTCAAGGCCAAATTTCATATGGATATCCGAACTGAATTTTCCCACGCAGGTGAGTAGCCTTTCAAGTTTTTGCTTTGTGGGCGCGAACAGTTTCAGGTCATCCATATACCATAGGTGGCTGATATATGTACCCGTTTGACTGATGTTGTAGCCTTTGTTGTCTTTATTAAGCAGCTGAGTGAGTGGTCGCAAAGCAAGACAGAACCACAGAGGACTCAATGAGTCTCCCTGAAATATTCCTCTTCTGATATCTATCATCCCAGCATCAACTGTACTTTCGGGAGAAGTAAGTAGCAGCCTAGTCTTCCACTTTGTCATGGCATGTGCTAAGAAGATGCTAACGTGTTTATCGATTTTGTACAGGTCTAAAACTTCAAGTAGCCAGGAGTGCGGTATGCTATCAAACGCTTTCTGATAGTCTATATAAGCAGTGTGAAGTGAGCCATATGTGTTTTTTGCGCTGTACATATTATTATTATTATTATTATTATTATTATTATTATTATTATTATTATTATTATTATTATTATTATTATTATTATTATTATTATTATTATTATTATTATTATTATTATTATTATTATTATTATTATTATTATTATTATTATTATTATTATTATTATTATTATTATTATTATTATTATTATTATTATTATTATTATTATTATTATTATTATTATTATTATTATTATTATTATTATTATTATTATTTGGCAACAGTAAGCGGTAAAACCGATGAGACTATTGCATCAATGGTTTTAGAAAGTATCACATGTATAATTTTTAAGTTTGATCCTGGAATTCATACCAACTTATAATAATGTAACCAAGTGTTAATGAATGTTCATAAATTATCGAAAATATTCATAAGGCTGAAGTAAATTTATCTAATTAATAAATGATGATAATTCTATTAATAGTGGAAATGCAGCAGTGTACATGACTTGTAATAACGGTACTATCAACTAATATTTTTTAAATGATTTTCATAGTTTTTTATAATTTTCATTTTCTTTGGACTTTTCTAGAGTTTATTTTTCAAGTTCACTTCGTTTAATCAATACAGTTTCAGAAAATTTCTTTAAAAAGATAAAAATCTTTATTATTAACCTAGGTAAATAATGATGAATCATTAGGTTAATAATGAACGATTTCTCATTAGACAAATGAGGTAAATAATAGGGGTTTCTCATGTTAGTAATAAAAAAATATCTTACTTCTTTTTTTTTAAATTTTAATAAAGCAATTCTCCTATCCTTAGTAATTTGTGTAACTAAATTAGTGCATTCCATAAAAAATACACTAAAAAGTTAATTTAACCAATCAATTTGGTGGAAAACCTTCCAACCTGCTATTGAGGTTAAGGGAGGTTCTGAAGTAAGTATCAATGACATTAGTTAAATATAGCGTAAAAGAGAGTATCTATATTTATTATTTTGCAGCGAGAAACAATAAATTTTCTCTGCTACTAAGCAGTTTCGTGCAAAGGTAGACTATAGAGAAAAACAAAGTTTGCTGCTGTTAATCAATGTCACTGTGTTTTTCCCTAAGCAATAAATTTTGTACGCATCTAAAATACTTAAGTTACTAACTTCACGCACCAGTATACCGTGTGATAAGGCACTAGACCAGCCATGGGAAATCCCATGTAAATTTTGCTACCCCCAAGTATTGGCTCCTCTATTAATTTTCCATCAAAAATTGTATTGAAGCTTCATCTACTTTAAAATCGTAAATGGCACACCTCTCTGGAAAGCTTAGCAAAAATGCTTTTTATAGGGATACCAAAATTAATGAGATTTAAGTACGAAAAGTTAGCAGAATTTTAAGAAACTATTTTAAAACTAGCTTTTTCAAAATTTGGTAGGAAAAATTAATAAATTAACGGAAATAGTGAAAAATAATTCCAAGCCTAAATTAAAAATCTATTGTAATACTAAGTATAACGCAAATAAGTGTTTTTTCTTACTATTTTTTTGTAAAATGTTGAATAAAATTTGCATATTTTCAATCATGTGCTGCTTTTGTCATCACTTGTGTCCTGTATTTTTTCTTCGAATTTAATTTAATCCGGAAATGGTGTATTCTGCATATGGAGGACTTGAGGTAGGAGGCCAATCGCAATGCATTGGATTCGGTCCCAAATAAGCATTGGTAATTCAGCTTTACGAGTCGCCGTAAGATGGCGCTCGTGTTCGAAGTGGGCTATCAAATAAATTGTTCCTTATGGACGCGATAACTATTTTTATTTAAATTAGTTCTTTAAAGAACAAATAACAAAAAATAAGGACTTTATATGAATTTACACTTACTTTGTTATACTTATTAGTAAACTCGGCCTGTATAAAGTTCCAACCATGCTTGGTTTTTAAAATACAGGGTATTAAACATTCTAGCTATACCTTTGGAGCTGAAAAGAGACTTATTTGGCTGGGTTTCCTCTCTAAAAAATATTCCTGTCTTACACCCCGACACAAAGCAACCTCAACTTTTATAAATTGTACCATTATTCATTATAAATATGGAAATCAATTACAATACAACGTTATTTGTCTCGTCTTGTCTTCAAAAGTCTTTAAACGTTATTTGTTATTTCGAAAATAAAATGTCAATTTGTCAAAAGTAAAAGTAAAAAACGAAGAAGAAGAACACGACACCAGCCCACTTGCGACGCGAGAGCATCTATCGGCCAATAGCGAACTAACCAAAAAACCGGGATAGAATTTGAAAATGCTGCCATTGTCGATCGGCCTCCTACCCTCTAGTTCTCCATAATTCTGCATGAACGAGTAGAAATAATTTTTTCTTTATGGTGCTCAGGTTAGAAAAATCCTTTAGATGGAAAATAGTTTCATTTTATATGAAACTGACTGAAGTAATTGAAAATTACTTTTTTCTACGATCGTTCAAAAAATGTCACTTTGTGTATGAATTTCTAATGACAAAAGTAGGTCTTTATTGCATACTATTCAATAAGGTACTTTTTACCCTAGTGCAATAAAGTAACTTACTTAGGAAACGAACAATTGTTTGAATAAATAATTATGACTTCTTTGGACGATAGCCAACAGATTTTCTTTTTAGAAAGGCTATCAATTTAGCATAATCGTTAATTTTAATGTTATTTTTAATAGCATTGAATACCAAGACCATAATGTGGATGATTTTACTGTTTTTGATTTTTCATAAAAATAAGCAAGAAGTATGTTTTCGCTAATATTACTTCCTTTACTTCCTTTTTCTTCATCCATTCTTGAAATCTCGCATATACAATTTCATATTGTTTTCTTGATTTTTTCGGCACTAAATCTAACGTAGCCGCATTTGCCGCCTCCGCCACCGGAGGAGTGTAAGAAAATTCCATTTCAGAAATAGCATCGTAATGGTTAGACATAGTTTTGATTAATTTTTTTAAATTGAAAAGTTAAAACGAGAATCACAAAACAATATGGCGGAATGACAGACGTGTTCCTTCCAAACAATTGAAGTCAAAGGTATCTAAGATCCATTGTCAAAGTTGAATTACAACTTCTATGCTGTGTGCAATAAACATACACTTTTTGCACTAGTTGCATAAATAACTATTATAAGGTGAATGCAATAATTAGAATAGTTGCAAACCCTAGCGGTATGCAATAATGCATTTTCGGTTAGCAATCTCGTAAACCGAACTACAATTAGGCATTTTCTAGTCAATTATATTTTTTTCTAATAGTCGAGTCTTAAAAACAATTGGCCCAATAAAAATTCTAGAGTAATTTGTTTTTGTCGGCCGGCTAAGCTGATAAAATTAATTAGATAAAAGCATCGGGGCAAATTGATTAAACGGAAAGAAAACTGACTATTTGTGTTCAATTCTATTAAGTGTACGCGATAGAACAGTACTTTAACCGGCTAGACCTTTTTTATTTACTTTTAGATCTCACAATAAATAGGAGGGTTAAATTAAAAGTATGCACTTCTACAAAAATATATTAAACTTAGCTGTTTTGGTTTGAAGGAAATAATTAATTAAAGGAAGTCTTCAGTGGCGTAGTCACAGGGGGGGCGAAGGGAGCAGTTGCCCCCCTCCCCTGCTTCTCTTGGCCTGGCGCCCTTTTACTACCTTAACCCATTAGCGCCGGAATTATTTTTTGTTAATTTTTTTAAGGATTTTTTGGAGTTTTGAAGAAAACAGGTAATCTGAGCTAAAATATGAAGTTTTTTTTAATTTTAGTTCTTGGGGGTTAAAGAAAATCACTGCTACCATATGGTATCCTTAGGCGTTAGGGAGCATTTTTATTTAAATTGTCAGAAAAACATACAATTCTATTATAATCTAAAATATGTAACAATTAGAATTATTTTGGTGTGATAGGAAGCAAAGCAGTTGATACCTGGACCAAAGTCACATTTTTGGCACATTGTTCTTTCAAAAGATTTGCATCCTACCCCAGCACATCTTTATCTGTTACACGCCACAAAATGGTCAATTCTATCAAATTTTATATCAGAAAGTACATTTCATGAGACTGATTCGTCCAGGAACCTTGGCAGGTGTTTTATATTTTGATAGATACACTTGCACTATATCTCTTCTAAAATTCAATCCTGATATCTTTCCATTTTTACAGCTTAGATACCAGGCATTGTGCAGTGCTACGTCAATAAGCCATGTAAAAATAGGCCAGTACCACTTCTTGCTACGTATTCCAACGCGATAAGTGGCAATTCGCTGATCCATAAGATCAGTTCCCCCCATGTTTTGGTTATAAGCAGCCACACAATGCGGACGAGGAATCATCACATGTTTTTTTTTTCTTTTTGACAGTACCTACCTATTTACCATTCCGCCTGGCTGAACACCGGCACTTGTTGATGCTATAGATACAACAGAATTGTTCATCCACCTTACTAAGAGAACACCGTCATTTATTTCAATGATATGTTCAGAATCTCCACGCTTCTTTTTTAAACTCTACGTTACGTACTCTAAACGTTTTTTGTTAGTTGTTTTACCATTGAGGTTGTGGATCATTCCTCCTTCTTCGTCCGCAGAATCCTCGTCTGTGTCGACGTTAGGATCTGGGGGCTCCACATAGGTATATTTCGTTTACATTCTGCATCAAGTCGTCATCTTCCGATAATATATCCAAACCTTGAGAAAGCGAAAACCCTTTTCTTAAATGTAAAAGATCCTAAAATTATCAAATAAAGTGACACGACAATATTTAGTCTTATAATGCGTACGGATACCATATGGTATCAATGACCTTTGCCCCGAAATAGTACGTTCTGATTAGGCTACAATATTTTTTTTTTATTCGCGGTGGTATTATATAATTAATAGTCTATTAAATAATGCATCACACACTACTCTAAATATTACAGAAGTATGTAAAAAGTACTTACTCCCATCGCGGCTCCGTAAAATTGTATACAGCACAAAGCCACCTGATATAAAAACTCGAAAATCACCAGAAAACCGTCAAAAAATGCTATCTCCAACTGAAATACAAAGCTGACTGTCTACTTTACACAAAAACAAACATGCGCGATCATTTTACTTTACCCTTGATTACCAGGCGCTGGTAGAAGGGAGGAAGTTTTGCGATACCTTATGGTATCCGAGGCGCACAGACTACAAAAAACAAAAAGTTTGTAAATGCAGGTTTATAATAAAAAAAAGTTTTTATTTTTTCATACTTATTCTGTCGTCTCTGCGGCATACGCCACAGACATGTACTGGTTTACATTTTGTCTCGATCAGAAACCGTTTTGAACAGAAATCAATGGTAACAAATTTCAGCCGATTGCTCTAAATCTACCGCCTGGCCTGTGTTTGCAAACGAAGGTTATACTAATTATATTTGCGTTTGTGATGTGTACCTATGAAGTAAAAATAATATACGAAATAAATATATGTGTGCTTTTTACATTTTCTACTAGTCAATTTATTTATAGTTTCCGAATAATCTCAAATTATAATATTTTAGGAAAATCACTATGGAAAGGCTGTACGGACGTTTTTACTACGCGTGACGTCGAATTTTTAATATTCATTAATTATCTAATGTTACAGTGTTGGAGTGCTGTGTTTGTGATTAATTGTTTTTTCGATTAATTTTTTATACTTATTCGAAATAGAACTATTTAGCCCTATTTATTATTATTTACAATGGTTCGCCAGTTCGTGATGTGCAAGAGATTCGACTATTCTAACCTTGGATTAATATTTGGCCGGGAACAGTGAAGTTATTCAGGTTAGCGTTTTTTAGTTTAATAGCAATGATGTAGATAGTTCTGAATTTACTTACTTTACTTTAGCTAAAATTAAAAACACTTTTTGGTTCTTGGAAAAATCTTATTGTTACTCATCGATAATTCCAATAAAAGGCTTTAATGGTGCTTAATAAGATGCCATAATTTGTCATTAACTTTTTACCGAATGTGTGATAAAAAAGAGCAATATAACAAAATATGTATTTAAAAATATAGGCGTACCAAAAGGACTTCACTCCCCCCGCCCCCAAATCCTGATTACGCCACTGAAAGTCTTCAGGCAAATCGACTTAAACAAAAAGAATCCGCTCTACCTTTAATTAATTATTTAAATTTTATAAAATATACCGTGCGAGCAAAAATTATTTGCATCAAAGAGGGCCTTGCATCTATGGACGTAATGCTTAGCCGTAGAGCTTAATACCTGTTGGGTGTCAGTAACTACCTGAATTAACAATCAATCAGTTATTCCGTCATCTTTGACAGTCGTTACAAGTAATTTGATTCATCGCTAATTTTTCCAATTTCTTGAACAATTCACGCAATGGGCTTTACGGAACAGCACAAAACATTCATGGTTGAAGCGTATTTTTGAAACGGGGTTAGAGTAAATGGTGAGTGGTAATACAATCCGGGTTTGTGCATGGACGATTTTCACGAACGTTTTCCTAACGTTGCTTTTATTGCTGGGGATTTTTATCATTGCCTGAAGAGAACCGTGGCTGTGTTTAGGGGAACAGGTTCTATACAACACAAAAAAGGAGCAGGAAGACCATCTGTAAGAACAGAAGAACGTGTTGCAAACGTTCGTGAAATAATGCAAAATACGCCAACAAATTGCATAAGTCGCCTGTCCCAAAAAGTGGGAAGATCTTATGGAACATGCAGGACTATTCTTAAGAAGCAGCTAAATTTATTTCCTTATAAAGTGCAAGTATTCCAAGAAATACAAGCCGCAGATTCTGAAAGACGCAGGAATTACTCTCAATGGTTTACCCAAAATTTATTAAAAATAAATGATTTATTAGACCTGACTGATTTTTTCGGATGAAGCCTGGTTCCACCCCTATGTGAATTCTCAGAATACAGGCATGTGGAGAAGTGAAAATCCCCATTTTTTTGTAGAGTCCACATTGCATCCTCAAAAAACTGGTGTCTGGTTAGCTGTTTCCCGAAGAAGAATTTTTCGTCCTATTTTATTCCATGACACAGTGACAGCACAGCGGTATAGAGACAATATTTTGAATCCATTTGTGGAGCAATTACTTGACGACGAACTACGTTTTGGATATTTTCAACAGGACGGTGCAACCGCCAATACAGCCGCCGAAATTATTAACTACTTACGCAATTTTTTCGACGACAGATTGATCAGTTTTTGATCAGACATTGAATTCCCACCTAGATCACCTTGTTTAACGTTTATGGATTACTTCGTTTTTCCTCATTTAAAGCACACTATTTTTAAAACACCAGTTGCAAATTTAGAACAGTTACAAGAAAGGATTATTCAAGAATGTGGTAACATTTCTCCAGCCTGGTTCGACCTCTCCGGTTATGTGAATTATCAGAATACACGCATGTGGTTTAGTGAAAATCCCCATTTTTTTGTAGAGTATACATTGCACCCTTAAAAAATTGTTGTCTGGTTAGCTGTTTCCCGAAGAAGAATTGTTGGTCCTATTTTTTTCCATGACATAGTTACAGCACAGCGGTATAGAGACAATACTTATTTTGATGAGAGATGCTGGTCTACACTTTCGAAAATATGAAGAGACGTGTGAATTTATGCTTGGAGCATGGCGGTGGCCAATTTCAGCGATTTATTTAATTATTTTTCTTTTTCTTTTTGTATATCCTTACTTTGTTAATTTTGTAAAAAAAAAATAAATTTGTATTTGTCTAGTTATTTTATTACTCATTAGTTTGGCATATCATGTCATAATATGAATTTGACAAAATTTTAACCTAGATTTGGTTAGATATATCGTCCCCATTAGTTAAACTGATAATTATTTTTTTTTATTTCTTTTTACCATTTAATCGCAAAATAGACCAGTCAGAGTAAAAATTAGGATATACACAAAGATCTACACTAGCAACGTCATGTACTTATAAAAACTGACTATTAACGAACTGTGTGACCGACATGCCAGTTTTAACTTTTATTTTTATGTAAATATTTTTTTAAGAAATTGGTCCAAATATAAAAGAATTGAGAGTCATAATTTCTGAAATTGAAAAAAATATTAATCGATAAGTATTGAAACACAATAATTATTCACTAATATTATAAAACTTGAGTTAAGACGAGAAATGCACTTAAATTGTTTTATTAATAAAATAATTTATATTAAAAAACCAGATTATTTACAAGAAAAAATTTAATTTAAATAATTTGGAAATACCAATATTTACATCATATTATTATAGAAAAATATAAAACTTTTTTTTAATATAATAGTTGAATAATATAAAACAATATAGAATATGATATAAAAAAAACTAGGCAAAATTGGTTTTTAAAGGTCACTTAAAAAAAAACATTATTTTAGGGTCGAATTGGAAGACGAATTAATTGTTAATTAAAATCCTACCTTTTCGTGCCACCTAGTATGTTACTGTCACCAATAGTTATTTCGGCCCCTTCGGTGCCATACCAATAGGCTCTTTCGGGCCCCGGAGCCTTTAGGCCCCCCCGCAACTGCGGGGGATCGCGGTAGTAGCGCTACGCCACTGACCATTTTGTTATTACGAATAGGCTTCAACTGTAGCCACGTTTAACTGATTCCATAGGAATTATACAAAATTGTAATAAAGCATTCAAATTTATTAAATAATATAGTGCAAACCTTGAAAACAATTCGGGCGAATAAAACTTCGCCAGAAACTCTTTTTGTCTTCCGCCTAAATGGGTAATTAATTAGATGGAGCCTTGAAATAAATCGATTAAACGGGAAGGGTCTCTTAAAAGCTAGGTATCTTGTGTTCAATTTTATTGAGGACGCGATAGAGCAGAAATAAAACTTGGAAGACCCTTTTTATTTCGCAATCTCACCATGAAAAAAAGGGCCCAAATTAAAAGCATACATGTCTTTTCTAAAATAGTGTTACACTTATTTGTCCAAACAGGATAATTAATTAGAGAAAGCCCAGAGAAAAATCGATTAGACAGAAAAGAATCCTCTACAAGCGAACTACGAAGCAATTAATTTTATTGTTAACCTAGGAAACCTGTATATTAAAAGGAGAGTCGGTTGTACGCCGTATTTTATCAAATAAAACATTATTTTTGTATTCAGCGTAATATATTCACTATTGCCTAGCGCTTTCGGCCCATTATAAGGCCATCATCAGGGCTTAGGTTCTAAAAGAAAACACAAACAAAAGTAAAAAACAGCAGGAACAAACTACGTGAGAATACTTACTCGTCAAATTATGTCCAGGAGACAAGAAACATATTAAAAAGATATTTTGAAAATTTCTGAACAAATTTTCCTGGTACAGGTTTCAAATTATAATCAACACCTGATTGACATTTCATTTGACACATGGACACAAAGTGGCCAGGGACATCTCAGATTAAAACGTAGTTAATATACACAAAATTACGAAAATAGAAAACAGAAAGGTGGTATAAAAACTTTAAATGAGTCATAATAAATAAAATTGTATAAAAAGGTAGGTATCTCCGTCAATTGTTTAAAAGAAAATAATTTAAACAAGATTTTTAAATTATGATATCTGTTTTCTGCAAAACCGTCCTATTGTTATTAAAATGGGAGGAGTCAAAAGTCCACAAGCGTAGGTTAAGGTAAACAATAAATTCTTATCGCTGAAAGAGTCTAAAAATTGGATTTCGGTTGTTAGTTTCGTTGAGTCTTAAATTTAAACATGAATCTGGATAGTTAATTGAATGTCTATGGATTTCAAGGTCCTCGAGATAGTCCAACTCTCTGAAGTTTTTATGATCAAATTGATGTAAAATTTTGCTGTTAGAAGTTGGTGAGAAACTGTGATTATTAAATTTTAAGTGCTGTCCAAATACAGATGTACCTGGTCGGTTGACATGTTCTTTTATTCTTGTTCCGAGTTTTCTTAAGGTTTTTCCAATGTATAGAGCTGGGCAACTACCACATGATAATTTGTAAACTCCGCTTTTGTCAAGATGTGAAACGTTTTCTTTATTTCTGACTAAATGAGACTGAACATTGTTTTTTGTTTTAAAGGAGATTGTTGTATCTTTTACGTTTTTATTAAGTATTTTGACTATCTGAGTAGAAATTGGACCTTTGTAAGATAAAGAAATATTTTTTATGTAAGTTATTTTGCTGAGGGTTTAATGCAGTTTGTTGATCTTTTTTTAATTGTATTTTATTCTTAGTCCTATCAACAATTTCATGTGAATAGCCGTTGTTGATTGCTATTTGTTTAATGGTATTCAATTCTTCGTCACGGTCATTCTGTGACATAGGGACGTTAAGAGATCTGTTGATATAGCAGTTAAGGGCAGCCATTTTGTGATTGAGGGGGTGGTTTGAGTTAGAAGGAATCATGTGATCAGTTTGTGTATCTTTTCTGTATATTTTAAAATGTAGTTTGCTGTTTAATTTGTGAATATTTAAGTCTAAGAAGTTGATACTATTATTTTCTATTCAACTGTAAATTGAATGTGATTATGTAATGTGTTGCGAAAATTGAGGATTTGATCAACATTGGATTTGTTACCGGGGACTATAATAAAACAGTCGTCGACATAACGATGCCAAGTAATTAGTTTTTGGTCTTTAATTAATTTAGATATATGTACAACTTCCAGTTTATTAAGGAAAAAATCTGCTAATAATGGAGACAGAGGGTTGCCCATTGCTAGACCTGAAGGTTGTGAATAGAATTGGCCCTTAAAAACGAAGAAGTCTTGTGATAAACAGAAATTCAACATTCTCAAAATATTGGTTCTATCATCACGAGAAACGTTGTTTAATGATAATAACTCGGAAATTAAAGGGATAGTCTCAGATTTAGGGATTGATGTGAAAGGGTTTGTCACATCGAATGAAACTAAGAGGGAGCCCTCTGGAACTGTTAAATTTTCTAGCTTATTGATCAGTTGATGGGAATTTTTATCTGTATATTGAGGACAACCAATTGTTATTAAGTTAGTTAATAAATTATTTAGGAAACTAGATATATTGGCAGTAGGGGTATTGATGAAGCTGACAACTGGTCGGATGGGGATGCCTATCTTGTGTATTTTTGGAAGCCCATATATAATCTGGGCATAGAAGGATTGCTAGGAACTAGTGATCTGGGGTTCTTTTTGTATTTGCAGAATAAGTCCTGGCACATATCAATATAAGTTTTTGTACTTTTAATAAATTTGGGTAATGGGTTGTTGTCTAAAATTTTGAAGTTGTTATTGGTAAGAAATTCTTCAACCTTGTTGATGTAATCAATCTCATACATGACAACTACACAGTTACCCTTATCAGCTTTGGAAATCGTTAGTCCTTCAGAGTTGAACTTATCTTTTAAACCCTTGATAGTTTTATTGTAAGTATTTGGTATTCTAGATTAATTATGCAAGTGTTTTTCTAAAAGAAGAAAACATTGTGTTTTAAGTATGGTTTTCGTTTCATAGTTATTATGTGCTATTCTATCAATCACAGAATCAATCTCAGTGGAATACTTCTCCAGAGAACTCTTATCAAGAGTTTCAGGCAAAGAGAACTTTAAGCAATGATTCAGGAGATTAGGAAACCTGTATTTATTCATTTTTATTCTGTGGTATATTGTACTTGTTCGTGAAAGTAAGTTAGGAAAAATTTAATTCAAACAAATATGTTTTTTAAAACCTTTAAAATACATGTTGAACATCTAATTACGTTATTTTTAGAACATTTTGTATATTATGTATATTATGGCACATTGCCTGTGATCTCGCACGTGACACCCACAGACGTGTAATATACAGTGCTGCCCAGAAGTCCGGAATAAAAATAATAGCCCTAACCTGTAACGTTTGGGGGAAAACGCTCGAGCACGGCAATTTAGTTTTATATATTATGCTTCCATTTTGACGTTATTCATTTTTTTAATAGACATTTGTCAAAGATATGACGACATCGATCTTGTTTTTTAAATAGAAACATACAGCTTGTGATACATCATTTGAAAGCTAATAAACAGATTTAATTATCGTTTCTGGAGTCAAGAAAATCCACGATGGATATTTGAAGCGTATACTCAGCGGCCCCAGAAAGTAAATGTATGTGCAGGTATCATTCATAACCGAATTCTGGGGCCATTCTTTTTTGAAGGAAACCTCACAGCTGACCGGTACCTGGATTTCTTAACCTTCGATAGATGCTCTAGTTGTAATTTTTCCCAATGAAGTAGATCCAGATATACGTAATGAAACAATTTGGTTTCAGCAAGATGGTGCTCCCCGCATTTTGGTGTTAATGTGAGAAGATATTTAGATGAGATATTTCCAGGTCGCTAGATTGGACGACGTGGTACAATTAAAAGGCCACCGAGGTCCCCAGACTTAACGCCTCTAGACTATTTATTTTCTTTGGGGATATTTAAAAGAGAAAGATTACCAAAATAGGCCAAAAAAAAATATTGAAGATTTGAAATACAAAATTAGATTGGAGACATAACATATCGGCTGAAGCCATTCGGAATTCTGTCGACGGATTTTATCATCGTCTGGGAGTATGCCAAGTAGAGGGTGGAGGACATTTCCTGCATTTGCCACGTTAAACCACCTTTTTGTTTTGCTTTGATAGGTACATTTTTATTTTTTATTTGAAAGGTAAAAAAAACATCAATGATTTATCATTTCCGTTTATTTAAATAGAGATTTTTTAAAAACTTTTAACAGTCGCTATTTTGAAATAGCTTGACAGAATCGCGCCAAATTTATAAAATATCTACTGTGCGAGATATTAGCTTTGAAATGGTGTATCACAAGCTGTATGTTTCCATTAAAAAAAAAGATCGATGTAGTCATATCTTTGACAAATGTTTATAAAAAGACGAATAACGTCAAAATGTGGGCATATCTAAAACTAAATTGACGTGTCCAAGCATTTTCCCCAAAAGTTACATGTTAAGACTATATTAATTTCATTCCGGACTTCTGGGCAATATAAGGAGACCCCAATGTTTACATTTTGTCCCGATCAGAAATCGTTTTAACGGTGACAAATTTCTGCTGATTACCCTAGATCTACCACCTGTGTTAATAAACAATGGTTATAGTTATTAATGATACTAGTTCGATAAATAAATAAATAAATAAATAAATAAATAAATAAATAAATAAATAAATAAATTTTTTATTTCAAGAGACCAAAATTTACATTGGTACAGAAAAAGTCAAAAACGACACACAGAGAACTGTGGAAAAGCGACTATTACTTATAAGTACAAAATATATATACCTACTAAATTACAGTTAGGATGACAAATCACAATCCATAAATTCACGAATATTGTAAAAAACATGAGAAACCAATATACTACAAACAGTTTTTTTAAAAATGGCTTTGCTTGGTATATTTTTGATCTCCCTAGGTAACTTATTATACAGCCTGGTTCCCATGTAAAATGGACTTCTTTCAAATAATGTCATGTTGTGCGCCGGTACAACAAAGTTCATATTGTTACGCGTTTCATAATTATGAACGTTTTCCATGGATAAGAAACTATGTAGGTTGTTTTTTACGTACATAAGAACTTCTAAAATGTATAAACTCGGCAAAGTGAGCAATTTAAGTGATCTAAATAGCCCTCGACATGAATGACGACAAGACACTCCCATCATACTTCTAACAGCCTTCTTCTGGATTAAAAACACTCTATTTAAATTTGATGGAGAGGAACCCCAGAATAAAATTCCACTTTTTACTCGAGAAACAAATTGGGCATAGTAATAAGATAAGAGAATATTCCTACTGACCACACCACGTAGGCGATAGAGAGCATAACATATCGGAGAAATGCTAGAATTAAGTTCAGTGCAGTGAAAGCTCCAAGATAGGGCATTATCAATATGTATACCCAGTACTTTTGTTTGGGCAACCTGTGCAATCGATCCACCATTCGCCCTGACAAGCAGGCTCTCATTAAAAGTTGACCTACCCGGAGTGAAGTTGATAAACACTGTTTTAGTTGTATTCAAACATAACCCATTGCTGGCAAACCATGCGTTAAATCTTGCAAGCATATCACGCAATAATGCAATCGAACTCTCGGCGGCACTGTTACAACTCAAATAGGAATTATCATCAGCAAACATAACAAGTTCTTTTTCATTATGAACCACGTCTGGAAGATCATTCGCAAAAATTAGAAATAGTAAGGGGCCCAGAATGGATCCCTGAGGAACACCAATGCTTATATTACGTTTATCAGATCGAATACTTTGAAGATCCACAACCTGATCACGCCCAATCAAATATGACTGCAGCCATTCACCAACCATACCTCTCATGCCGTATTCATGTAATTTCGCCGCTAGTAAGACGTGGTCAACAAGGTCGAAGGCCTTACTGAGGTCCATAAAAAGACCGAAGCATTTCTTATTACTATCAAGTGCACTATAAAGCTCGCCAATAAAGCTTAAGATCGCCGAATTTACACTCTTTCCTTTACGAAAACCATGTTGACAATTTGTAATAATATTAAAAGTTGATAGGAACATCGAGGTTTGGTTAAAAACAATTCGTTCCAGAATTTTTGATACTGAGCTTAATAAAGAGATCGGGCGATAATTGTCTAACCTATCTTTCTCTCCTTTTTTATGAAGCGGAATAACCCGAGCAGTCTTAAAGATATCAGGAAAAATTGCCTTCTCCAATGACATATTTATTAGGTACGTCAGTGGACTCAATATACAGTCACTAATAGATTTCAACACATTCACTGAAATATTATCAATGCCAACTGAATTTGATTTTTTTAATGCCTTTATAACGTCATTTACATCACATTCCAAAACAGGTCTGAAAAACATTGTGCCAACTTTTTTGCGATATTTGAAAGTATATTCACTCTTTTTTCGTTTCATATCATCAGTAATTAAATTTTGCGGGGCCTCCACAAAATACTTATTAAAAGCATTAGCCATGTCATTCAGATTACTTATCCGGTCGCCATTCACGTAAATACTTTCAATATTATTTCTAGTCTCTCCTCGAGCCAAAGTATTTTTGATTATACCCCATACAGTCCTGCCCTTATTTGCCGAATTTATGTACAATCTATTATTGTGTAACCTTTTAGCAGCCTGAATAGTTTTTTTATATACCTTTTTATAATTCTTATAGTAGTTGACCAAGACAGGACTATCAGTCTGCGCTACCAACGTATGTAGTTGTTTTATATTTCGAGCTGATACGCGAATACCAGAAGTTAACCATGGTTTTTTGTTATTATTTAAAAATACTTTCTTTAGAGGAAATGCAATATTAATATACATTAGAATAAGTTGAACGAATTCCTGAAAAGCACTATTCACGTCGGCAGCTTCAAAAACAGACAGCCATGTCTCCTTCTGTAAGTAATATCTTAATGTATCATAATTTTCAGTCGTAAATAATCTTTTATAAATGAATACTTTCTCATTTTTTGGCATGGGTACTTTTTTTAAACTTAAAATCTGCGCTGAATGATCCGACAATCCATTAAATTCCACGTTACAATCTAATTCATAAACACCCAGTAAATTTGAACACATATAATCAATTGCACTTGAAGAACCAGCCACACACCTTGTCGGCACGCAAACATGAAAGGCAAGTCCGTACATACTTAATAGATCATGTAGCTCATTTTTTTCTACTGTATTTTTTAGATAATCAATATTAAGATCACCGCATAGGATTACTCTTTCATTCTTGTTTATGTTTACATTTGACTCTAAAAATTTCGTTAACTCATAAATAAATAAGTTTATATCAGCTAAGGGCGATCGATAAATACAAAAAATCTTTATTGTTTTCTTATTTTCAAGCACCAATTTTACACCACAAATCTCAAAAAGTTTCTCAGTACAAACAATATTATTTAACTTAATTTCTGTTACGGATTCAAAAAATGTATTGCTGGAAAATATTGCAACGCCACCATTCTTAAAATTTGTTCTGCAAAACTTACTGATTAATATATACTTGTTAAGACTTACCATATTAAATTGACTATCATTTAACCAATGCTCAGTAATACATACGATATCGGCATTGCATTGTATATGAACATTATAATGAAACGTGTGCAACGTTAAACCACGAGGCGTTAGCCGAGTGGTTTAATTGCACAAGTTTCATTAACAAAGTTCATACCGAACGTGTATCATTCAAAATTTAATCTACGACAGTGCAAATAGATTTTATTCGTCTAAATTTCATTGATATCAGATAACTATAATTTTCGTAATTTTTAAAATTTTCAGGTGTCCATATTAGTCGATATCATTTAACCGCATTTTTGATTGTTTCAATTTCGATTTTGTCAACGTCATTATTGCCGTCTAATTTTCTATTGTATGCAAAGTGTTGGCCAAAAATAATTTAAATATGGGAGGTTCTGAATCCGAAAGTGTCCCTTCGGATGTCGAAGATATCGCGCAAAGCGTAATAGATTACCTACTTCCCGAAAAGTCAAGGCAGGTGTAGGAACAGACCTATCTAAACATCTAACATTTGGATGTTATTATTATATATAATTCATAATGGCACTGAGTGCTATTATAAAGGTCATAATGGCATCTAAATAATAATGATAAATACGTCATAATGGCACTGTCGTAGATTAATTATATTAGATGCATTTGTCATGTCATTGTGTCACCTATTAAGTAAAAATATTATACAAAGTTTTCTAATGATATTAAATTATAATATTTTAAGGAAATTACTATGACAACGCTGTACCAAGGTTTATACTACGCCTGACTCTGAGTTTTTAATATTTATTTATTATCTAACGTTACAGTGTTGATGAGCTGTGTTTGTGATTAAAGAGAAATCTACGATAAATATATCCTCATTGTATTTTGGAAAAACGCCATTTAAGAATTTTTCCAGAAGCAGGTTCTTACTTTTTGAACAATAACTTAAAGGTAGCTCTACTATATAGCTGCTTCATTTATGTCCAAATTTGGATCGCATGGCTTAAAATGACAAGGAGAGGTAAAAAAATTAAACCTTCCTCAAAAATTCAGGACTAGCACAAAATGTACACCTTAATAAATAAACAAATAAATCATTATAATGGACAGGAAGAAAAAACCTAAAGTCTTCCTCTACAAAATTTAATAGAATAAAAATTCCCTAGGGGCTCTACATGCTTCGAACGTAGAAACGTTCATCATCAGGAGACAGAAAATTTATTTAGTGCTGATGTTTTTAGCAGAAGAGAAAATGGTGTAGTAGAACCTTAATGGAGCTTTTATGGAATTAAAAATTGATGTGTAGAAGAGACATAATATGAAGAAAATTGATAAGGTTAAACCATACTGAATATGTTAAAAAAGTTATTAAAGGGGGTCTAAACCAACCAAATAAACTGGGGAAGAAGAAAAAACCTTCGTGAAAAGAAAGTGTCGAAGATTATTTAAAATTTTTTATAAAACTTTTCAAGTTAATGTTAGTAGGACCTTATAAGGATAAAATTGTAATATATTAGAGGCGTTGTTGATTTAACGCGGTAAAGTGCAACAGAGGAATGATAGGTCGAAGAAACGCTGTCCTAGAGAAAGAATTGGACGAGCAAATAAAAACTTTTGACCTATGATTCCTCTGGTTGTTTTTTAACTATTTATAAATCTCAAATAATTTGAATGTTTGTTTTCAATACAACGATGCTGCCAACTCATATTAGTGACTGGCAACCTATTAAAACAAAAAAGACTGCAATCAAGCGGCCATACTATAGTGTGCCATGTATACGGCCTATTAGACGTTCTAGATATTTTTAAGTTCTCTGACAAAGAATAAAAATGGAGGGGTGTTTACTGTTTATACAGGGAGGTGGTATGGCAATTGGCTCCCTATACGCACGCAACTGCAAAAATGTGTAGGTTTGGTTCTACTGACAAAATAACTTTAAATTAATAATAAATAGCCAGCGAAGAGCCTCTAGGCGAGTTAAAACTGAACTTACCAAATATACTATATTCAAGTTATAATTTTAATTAAATCTTAAATATATGTCGTCACGAATAAATGTTATTCCCAGCGCTTTGTAATCCTTGCAAATAACTTTCCTTTGTATTAAAATATTCCTTGGGGGATATAATATAACCAAATAGTTTAGCTACGAAAATCATTGGTGACCAAATTTAATTTCCCACTATATAAATAAAGACAAAGATAACCATTACTGAGAGACGCGATGAGCCATTTATACCCTGTCCATTTTATCTTCAGAAATATGACAGAAACATTTTATACCGGGCGCATTTTACGCGTAGCTTTTTTTTGAAAAAGTGAGGTTAGAATTAGATTTCAAAAAGTGAGAAACCTGTCGGATAATAAACTTTAGGTTTTTTCTTCCTGTCCATTATAACGATTTATTTGTTTATTTATTAAGGTGTACATTTTGTGCTAGTCCTGAATTTTTGAGGAAGGTTTAATTTTTTTACCTCTCCTTGTCATTTTAAGCCATGCGATCCAAATTTGGACATAAATGAAGCAGCTATATAGTAGAGCTACCTTTAAGTTATTGTTCAAAAAGTAAGAACCTGCTTCTGGAAAAATTCTTAAATGGCGTTTTTCCAAATTACAATGAGGATATATTTATCGTATATTTCGCAGAGAAATCTATTATATGGAAGTCTTTATCTCTTTGATCTCACTACTCTATCATTAAAGCCATGTTGACATTAAATAATAATATAGGTAGTAGCAAATATTAGAAAACTTGTCGCTTTTTTGAAGCGAAACGCTATCAACCTAAAAAGTCTATGATTTTACGAGGAACAAAATTGAACATTTCCTGAAAAATTCCTCATACTGTAAGTAGGTACCTCATAATAAAAGTAGCAAATATATTAGGTTATTAATTTGTTGCTTGTTGTGCCGTTTGACAATTGACAACATTGAAAATTTGGATACTACATTAGGGATGAACATTCCAGACACAAAACTAAGCTTCCGCTAACTTTCTGCGTAGACAAGCACATAATTATTATTTTTTCTCCAGACGCCTAATTCTTTTTGTGAATAATTTAAAATTTACGACGCGACGTTTATCCCTAATGGCTAACGATGCAAAAATTTCTTATCCCTGCGAAAACTCCCTAGCGCCTTGCCATGCCGATAAAATTCTATATGCCTGGGTCTAGCCAGTAAGCCTATTGGCCAGGCTGTCGCATAAAATATAGAGAGAGATAAATATATCGCCCTCTCTAACTGCCTTATGAGGGTTTTGTACCTTTGCCAGATTCCAAATCACGCTGCTATTGGCTTATTTTTACGTGCTTTATTTTGTCTAGTCGACTAGTACCAACGTACGATTTTCCTTGTCGAAATATTACCTTTAATATACAGGGTGTCCGGAAAATACGTGTACAACGTTTGACGACATACTCCTGACGTCAAAATAGGTCGATCTAAGCCGACTTAGTTATATCCAAAATTGTCTCGTTTAGCCGGTAGAGGGCGTCAAAAATTTGTAAAAATATTGGTTTTTCCTAAATTACGTGAAAACATGCTAATCGATTTTAATGATTTTTAGTATGTAGACTAATACTATAAAATTACGTTTTCTAGTAAATAAGTGGAAGTGTTATAAAAGTGATATAATACGTCAACATTTCTCATCATTTTTTATATGAAAGGCGTTATGACAACCCAGATATTTTTGTAGAGTGACTGGATGTATTTGGAAGCTATTTTACCTCTTCAATATTTTTCGTAGAATGAGCTGATTTGCCAGAAAAAAATATTTACAATATTTAGTATTATTAGTAATAATATTAAAATCAAATTACCTGTAACAATAATTTTTTAAGTGACCTTGTTGCTATGGCATTTAATAATTTGACAATTATCGACAAATTGTCACCAGTCTATGAAATTTACTCAAGTATACGATCAACATTCTTGAATTACAAGTTCATTTTACCATTAAAAATGGAAAATTATACGAACTCTGAGAAGGTTGACATGCTCCTGGTATACGGGTTTTGTCAAGGAAATGGGCGTCATAGTGTTAGGGTTTACATGGAGAGGTTTCCTGACCGTCGAATACCAAACATTTGCCAATATCGAGCGTAATCTTCGGGAAACGAGCAGCTTTGAGAAAAACTTTAAAGGCAGGGGTCGTATGCGAACAACTGGAACCGTGGAAACAGAAGAGATGATTCTGGAAAGAGTTGAAGAAGAACCAAGTATCAGTACCCGTCGCTTAGAACGTGAGTTACATGTTCCTAAAACGATTGTTAATGAGGTTTTAAAAGAAGAATTGTTACATCCTTATCACGTGCAAAAAGTCCAGGCACTTTTACCGACTGATCCCCCCATGCGGCTTACATTTTGTTAAATTATTAGAAACAAAAGAATCCGTGATCCAAATTTTTGTAAAACAATTATGTTTACTGACGAGGCGTGCTTTACAAGATCTGGAGTAACCAATCTGCACAACGAACATATTTATGCATTAAAGTTGCACATCATCAGCATCAATTTAAATTAAATATTTGGGCAGGTATTATTGATCGCTACCTTATTGGTCCCATTGTTATTCCAGACAGGTTAGATGGAAATATTTATTTAAATTTTTTGCAAGACACATTACCAATTCTTCTGGACAATTTGCTTCTTTTACTTCGGAGGGAAATGTGGTATATGCATAATGGTGCCCCGCCCCATCATCAATATTCTAACCGATGGATTGGAAGGGGCAATGATGCACCAGTAAAATGGCCACCACGTTCTCCTGAGTTAAATATGCGTTACTTCATTTTGTGGGGCGCTATTAAAACAGAAGTTTACAATACTCCGGTAAACACACGCGATGATTTATTGCAGCGGATTTTAAATGCAGGCAACCATTTTAATAACCCCGAGACATTAGATAGGGTCCAATATCATTTTTTAAGGAGTGTTCATAAGTGTATTCAGCAAAATGACGGTCATTTTACACATTTGCTTAAGTAATGTTTTTGTTTTATTTAGTTTCTTACAATCCATACTTTTGTACTTTGTTTTATTTTTATTGTTAATAATTGATGTATGCAGGTAATTGTAAATATTTTGTTCTGGCAAAACAGCTCATTCAACGAAAAATATTAAAGAGGTAAAATAGCTTCCAAATACATTCAGTCACTCTACAAAAATATCTGGGAGGTCATAACGCCGTTCATATAAAAAATGAGGATAAATGTTGACGTATTATATCACTTTAATAACACTTTCACTTATTTACAGCCGGTGACTATACCACTAGAAAACGTCATTTTATAGTATTAGTCTATATACTAAAAATCATTAAAATCGATTAGCAAGTTTTCACATAATTTAGGAAAAACCAATATTTTTACAAATTTTTGACGCCCTCTACCGGCTAAACGAGACAATTTTGGATTTAACTAAGTTGGCTTAGATCGACCTATTTTGACGTCAGGAGTCTGTTGTCAAACGTTGTACACGTATTTTCCGGACACCCTGTATAATTCATAATTTAGTTATTGTTTTTAGTAGGTTGGATTCTAGGTTAGGTCGGTGTGTTATTCCGGGTTAAGTTGATGAACTTGCTTTAATCCTTTATCGCGTTGCAAAACGAATAAAATCAGTTTAAAAGACCTTCGCGATCTTCAGCGCTTTCCTTAAAAAAAAATGCATGCAAAGAATTGGGTCCTTCCTCCCTTGCTCGATTTGTTTATAACAAAGACTCAAAATAAACAGAAATCGCGGCTTCGAAATTTAATAGGAATGTTTGTTCGCCACTAATCCTTGAAGCTTCCAGATTTGAAGCTTTACAATGGTCACTGCTTCCGTCGGTCTTTGGTCACTTTACTGGCAGACTCTGGTGTGAACCTGAGAACTATCAAAAGACATGGTAGATGGAAGCCCTCAATAGTGGCAGAAGAATATAATAAAAACTGACTAAAAAATAAAAAGAGAATTGCCAACGATAACGATGTCATTCAGTGCTGTTTCCATTCTGTTCACAAGCATACAAAAGGACAATAAAACCCTGAATAGTGAAACTGCAGAAGGAATTCAAATTTCTGGAATGTTAATTAAAAAAAGTTAAATAGACCCTTATATTTAATTTTAACAGTACTGTTAAAAGTAATCCACTTTTAACTCTAGTATTATAAAATTACATTTTAGACACTAATGACAGCAAGCGTTAACTACCTAGTCTACTTTTAATAATGTTTGTAGATAAATACTTTTATGGCAATTTTATCAAAATAATGAACCGTTTTAAATTACAGTTCATAGGTTTTTATTTCCCTTCATGCTGTTTCATATGGCAATTCATTTAAAATTTGTCAAACAATATTGTTTTTAAATTTTGATGCTGCAATATAACTCCATCTAGGTAAATTGAAAAAGCTCGTCAGCTATAATTGAATAAATTGGTATTAAATAAATATACAAATAAAAATATTAATTTTTTTAGGATACTTTTTAAATTCATTAAATCTCTAAATTAAAAATGGCAAAAATATGCATAGTTAAAAGATGTTGGCTGTCTCCAAGCTAAATTGAAGCTAACGACATTATGACCATAAGCTAGTTAATACGCTAAATGGTTTGGAGCAAAGCAATATTTAATTTAGGGACACAGGGGCGGATGGGACACCTCGGACCGGCGCGGGAAGTCAATTGAAACGGCGCCGCGTCGTGTCGATCCAATAAAAAAATTAAAAGATATAAATATGTATATTTTCATCAACTAACAACATATTTTTTATAATAACTCATAAATAAAAAAACAAACGTCATTTTTTAACACGCTTTTATTAGCTTCACCTCTATGTTTGTTTGTCCGTAACCGACTTATTTGAACCCGATTTTGACCCACTTTAAACGGTCAGATTTAATTTAAATTTTGTATACTTATCAAGAACCGATGACAATACAATATTCTATACGCAAAAAATTCTCCTGTCAAATTTAGACAGCTGTCAGGTATAAAACAAAGATGTGATTTTGACGAAACAAATTATGGGGTCGTATAGTATTCGATGCGGAGACTTCGGGAAAAATAAGAAGAAAATTCTCTTGTCAAAATTTGACACTTGTCAATATGTCACAATTATTACAATAACCGATAGTAATGAAACAAACGTGGGGTCGTATAGATATTGTCGCTAAGAATAAAGAAAAAATATAAAAAAAATTCTACCCGTCAAAATAAAATTTTGACAAATTTTTTTATTTTGAAATTTTTTGTCGTTTTTTTATTTCTTGCGAATTACTCCGTTATTGTAAGTTTGAGAAAAAAATGTTATATAACTATATTTATGGACCGTTTAAAGACACGTCTTTTTTAATTTAAAATTTTTCGTCTGAGTATTATCAGTTTCGAGATATGAGGCAAAATATAGAAAGCATATTTTGGCCGATATCTCGAAAACCGTAAGCGATACGAAAAAATAATAACAAGCTGAGATGTAGATTTCTTGAAGATACAACTTTTTAGTTATATAGACTTTTTCCCTAAAGTTTATACTTTCTGAGAAAAATGGCAATTTATGAATATTACGAAATATTCCTGAATGTATGGAAATTGTCGTAAAATTAAAATTTTTAAAAAATTTGCAAATGTCGTTCTTTTCTTATAATTCGGCATAGACTATCGGGTTTGTTCGGGTTTCTATGTATGTTTGTTTGTAACCAACTTCTTTGAACCCGATTTTGACCCACTTTAAACGGTCAGATTTAATTTAAATTTTGTAGACTTATCAAGAACCGCGACAATTCATTAATTTACTAATCTAGCTTAATCTACTCAAAAAAAAATTTTCTTAACAATAATTCAAACTAAAAAATGAAAAATAAATATAGTTTAAAAAACACGCTTTAAATTAATCAAACTAAAAAGTGGAAAATAAATATACCTATACCTTTCGATATGGTTAAAGATACAATAATATGGGGTAATCGCAAAAGAGTATGGCCGCGCCTAGTGCAAAGAGTATCAATTACGTATTAATTTTTAAAGTTCCTCCTTTTGATATTTTTAATTAATTCCTTTTTAATTGGAATCCTTTCAGAAAATATCTATATTTTTATTTCTTATAAACTTTAGAATATCTTCTTTCTTAGTGCTCATGTAAGGTATTTTATTTAATATTCTCGAATGATATGCATGACGCATTGTCCATAACAATTACCGAATTCGGAGGATTGTTAACTAAAAGCTGTTCAGCAAACCATTTTTCAAACAAACCCGCGGTCATAATATTTTCATGATAACCGGCGAAAGATTGAGTAATATTTTTTGCCGACAAGAGCAACGCATTAGATACAAAGCCATTTTTACCTCCGGCATGAAGAATAATAACACGTTTTCCCCTCGAACACGGTGTATTTAAAGTACAATTTTTTGAACTGTCTACCCAACCATACTTCACAACATCATGCTTCTCGAACCATGTTTCGTCTAAATAAATTATATTTTTATCTGATTCCCAGTACACTTTTATTTAGTGCAAATACTCCTGTCGTAGTTCCACAATACGCCGAGATTTCAATATAACCATTCGATTGTCTAATTTTTTATGTTTAAAGCCACAACTCAATAAAATATATTAAGTAAAAAAAAACGTTACGCACAGTACACAGTTATAAACCAAAATTAAATACGTAAATTACAGCAAATATGTTAAACTACCTACTCCACTGTCCTAAACTATTAAATATCTTTTAGCAATACATAGAAATATCTTCATTCGCAAAAAATATTCCGCCTTTCTTGTCTAGGACATATAAATTTGCAATTACGTTTGTCTTAGTATTATTCACAGACTGTCCGAGACAGCGCCATTGGCGCTTGTCTTTATGGCAACGTGGATAAATTATGTGCGCTTGCCAGTTTTTCCAAATTTTCTGGTTTGTAAATATAATATATAAGTATATACCTAGGTGAAAGAAGGGTTTTTTAATTAGTTGTTTTTTATCACTGAAAACACTTTTTATTTTATAATAATAATAAGTTTATTTAAAAATTTAATAATATAATAAATATGTTTATGTTGTCTTCGATAAACTTATTCTTCAATCCCCTGAAGCTAAGCTTGTTTGATTTCAGTTATAATGTTTCTTAAGGACTAAAGAATGTATTATTATAACAATGAATGGCTTGTTATTTTTTTCTGTCACACTCAAAACTGCTCGGTTTAAAGTCTATTTGCAAACTAGCTTTCAAAGAGAGTTACTGACTAACAATTGAATACTGATAATATAAAAGAAACATTTTTAATAACAAAACTTAAAGAATTGAAGAAGAAAAATCTGACGACCCTGGTTGTGAGGTCGGTCTCTTTGAAGCCCGTTAGTCGCTTTTTTATCAAACTGAGTTTGGAAAAATTATACTAGTTCCTGATCTCATGTTTTCACACTTTCTGTTTTCACGGAGTCTTTTAAATTTTTTCTAGGAAAGGGTTGTGACCCTCTGGGAAGAATTTTATTATTAAGATATATTTTCAATATGTTCTAATTCGGGATATTAGTGCTGAATACGTTAAAGTCGCTTATAGAGAAAAAACTTATTGCGATGAGCGGTGGCTGTTTTCCTGCTGAGCTCTGGTCCTTGGTGAAATGTTTTGTTAATCATTGTCGATGTTGACACATTGCTGCTACTGCCATTATTGTTTTAGACATCAGATACAACAAAGTTTTGAATTTTAGTGAAATAATAGTTATTAGTATCGTCTCAAGACGAGTTAACAAATTCTCGTCTTAAGGTTTATGACTGGCGAGTCTCCATGTTTCCTTTGGATGTTTATTGGAAGGTTGCTGATATGTTGCATCATTTATTTTGCTCCTGTTCTGACCAGGAAGTGTAGCACCTGCCGCGATTTTTACCATGTTGCCTGGATTTTCTTCGTCCTGAAATTCTGCATAGCATTACAGAACGGTTCATGCCTACTGCAAACTTTGTTTTTTCTTCTGGTTTGTATGTTGGCAACGACAATGGGTTTGGCGGTGTTAATACTAAGAGTTGTACTTGTTGAGTAGCATTTACACCAGTTACACCACTATCTGGTAACAATAGGTGCCCACAGACGAAGCGACAATTTGCGCGACCTGGTATGCGACAGATAGGGTCTGTCTAATTTTGCATATTTGGAATGCACGTCAGTGCTAAACCACGGACCCGGTCGGTGAAGTATGTCGTCGGTGAAGGATCAAGTCGCTGCAAGATAAATTCGTACTTACAACTAACGTAAAGTGCCAGTCGTTGAGCGCGTCGTTTTATCTTTTTTAAATTTTGTTGTGTAATGGAGTGGAAAAAAGAAATAGTAAAGCTTCAATTTCCTACAAAGCGGCACCGCAAAAGAGCGGCCGTAATTTGACGGCGAGCCTCGCCGCAAAAAAACGTGTATGTACTTGCAAATCGAAGTGTGTTCCCGCAGAGCGCTTTGGTGCAAAAAATACGGCACCGTATTTTCTAAAGCGGCCGCTCTGTACGTTGGGATAGTACAAGCACGATTTTTGACGGTGCGCCAGTGTAGTGATTGTATCGTTTTAATAATAATATTTAGAAATGGCTGCAGAAATTAGTTGGTCTAGCGAGCAAGATGAAATTTTAATCGACTTTTTTTGAACTCATGAGGCAATTTTTAATGTAAAATTATTAGACAACGATTCTTCGTCCTCAAGAACTATTAGAATAGCCAAACTTAGGTCGTCCAATTTGTAAACACCACACACAATTTTTTAAATTGAACTGTCAACTGGCTCTAGCCGTCGTATTTTATCGAACCGTATTTAATGTTACTTTCCAATAATATTCACCCTCCAAAGCGACCGTACAAAAACGACCGTACACGGTACCGCTTTGTAGAAAACCGAAGCTTAACCGAGTATTATATAGAGAACGACCATATTTGTGGAAAATTAAAGATCCAAATTATGTAAATAAGGATTTAAAAAGAGAAGCATATTATGAAGAGTTAATAAAATTTTTAAAAAGCAAAAATAATAATGATGTTACTATAAAATATGTTAAAACTAAAATACAAAATATCAGAAATGCTTTTCGGAGAGAATTGATAATTTCCTCATTCTGAAAGCCATTTCTTGACCCATTTTTTCTTTTCTTTTTTCCATTATCTTTTTGGCTAAATTTTAAAATATATAAACCCATGGGAGCAATTTTTTTGTTCATTTTGTACTACACAGATTTCACCGACTAAAGAGGTATTTTAGACCAGCTTAAAATACGAAGTCGCACTACCCAGTAGTTCGAAATTTAAAATATCTGTCAACTAATTGACGGACAGCGTAGGTGCAGGAACCGATCGTTTGACAAATCGCGGACTAAGTATGTTCGTGTGTGGACACGACAAATCAGATCGCTCACAGACCAAGTCGGCGGAGTTGGTATGGCAGATCTGGTCGGTCGACAGAGTCGGCCATCGTCGACCGACTAGGTCGCTTCGTCTGTGGGCACCTATTGGTTGTTGATTTTCCCATGGACGGAGAATTAAATAACTCTAATATCTCTAATAAAACAGTCGAAATAAGCTACTGGCTGTTTTTACGTATTCTTTTCTATTTAAGTTTTCGAAACAACGATAAGGGGATAACGTACTAGCCTCATGTCTCATGTTTTTAAACTTCCTGCTATTGCTGAGTCTTTTTAATTCGAAGAAAGGTTTGTTACACTTTAAAAAGGTGTTTATTATTGGGATAATTGGATATATGGACTTTTCGATATCTTTGTAAAACCATTGCATTTTAAGACACCTTTATATTATTACTAGCAGGTCATATTTTAATTGAAAAACCAGTAAAATGTGCCCTTTATTGATTCCTTTAGTTGAAAAAAATTTAAATATTGAACAAAAAAATTAGTGAAAAACCAGGCCCAACAAGAATCTTTAAAAACTAAAAAATTCCTATTAAAATCGTTTTCTGATCATATTCTTTAAAAAAAAATAATAAATTTTCGTATACTCTGCCTATAATGGCTAATTATTAACTTAAATTACAGCAAGAAATAATTTTTTTTTTATTTGTTTCAAAATGATAGTTTTTATTAAAATTTAAAATTCACTATTGTATTTTGATACCGTATTTTATAAATGTTATTGTGGGGGGATATATCCCCTTATCCCCCTGTAGCTATGCCAGTGCTACTGTACCAATATAGCGATATAATCTAACATACATACCTTACATTATTTTTGAATCAAAGTAAATGTAGTTTATAATTGAATTTTCTAGCTACAAAACATCAAATATTGGTTTTATTAGACCAACTATCATTTAATCAGAAATTGAATATCCGCTTATCCTATTTACGCAAGATACGTCTTTACAAATGGTCAAATTGGAATTTGGGTTTTGATAAATTTTGCAGTAGGTAGGTATACCTGTCCTATTAATTAAATTAATGTATTTTACAGACGAACAGCTAAAACAACACTGCAATTTAAACAAATATTATTCAGGATCTAATGAATGTCTATATGATTATAAGACAGCTAGATGCAGAAGTCGCTATGATACTTTCCAAATCTTCTCCAAACTCTGAAGATGAAGATGAACTATTATTTAGTTTCCACATTTTCTGGTTATGATTAGCTAAGCACCCCACAGCTTGTTTTTATAAAATGAATGATATGACTTCACGCGAAATAATAATGTAATTTTGCTTGAAACTAATGCATTCAATTTCTGGCGTGATAGGATGTGTGTACCTACTCACGTGAGGTGATAGTAATGTGTTTTCACCTTAAGAGTCCCACAGCTGTATCGTATCGAGGTCGTCTTATAACTGCATTGTTTCAGCCATTAAGTATTGTATCTGCAATACTACATATTATTGTGGCCTGGACAAACAATCTAAATAAGTCCGCCAAACCTTTTGCCAAATAAAATTTTAGGTTTTAAAAACGTCTCGGATAATAAAAGTTTTCATTGTTAGACACTGTTTGTCCTGTGTTTTATAGTGGCGCTTTACGGTTGTACACAGAAAAAAGTAAAAGATTGAATTAACGCAAATAGGTTTGATTTAACCCAATAATCAGTTTAAATAGCAACAACGCAATGATCTGGTTAAATCAACTCTATGAAATGATTAACTTGGTATGATCAAATCAATCGAATGATTGGTTGATTTAAACCACACTAAAGGTATAATATAGCAAATAATATGATTGAAGTAACAATATTATTGGGTTATTTTTACCATATCCTTGTAACCTTGTATCATTTTAAAAATTTGATATTGTTGTTACAACCCATTAGAAGGGTTAAATTTACCATATCATTGGTTTAAATTAAAAATATGAATAGGTTAAATTTGTGATATCCGAGGTGTAATAAAAGATATATACCCGCTTTATATAGTAGTAGTTTATTATACAACGTAATGTACTGGTCAAGTTTAAACACAATCTCTTTACTTATACCTAAAAGATTACAAGGGAAACAGAACGGTGCGGATCCTTGATGGACCAGTCTGGTACAGACTGCCGGTCCGGTCGTGTTCCCACTGTTCCCAGCTGTGCCTCTTATGGTCGTCCATGCCTGCGCTTGCGCGTATGTCCCACTCTAGATACCCTCACCCCAGAGTGTTTGGAGATACCTGCCTGAGGGAGAAACCAAATTAGTGTTATGTACTTGCCATAAAACCCTTACATACTTTTCTGTAAACCAATAATAAAATAACATTATTGTTTTCCTGTTTAATATGATCGGTACATATAGATCTAAAGAGCTGACAGAAAAATATATAGTTCGATCTTTAATATTCGAATACAACAAAATATGAGTTATTGTTCCACTCATAAATAAATAAATAAATAAATAAAGTTGGTGGGACTTGACAGTCCCGTCCCGTTGGTATACACAAAGGGTTAAAACAATTAAGTTATATAGGTTAAGGTAAGCACCTATTAAGAATATTTTTTTGCTTGTAGGTACCCAAGGAAAATATTATTAGGTAAGGTAATTATTAAAAAGAGAAAACATGGATTTTTTATACCGACTAATTTTAGGTCGTATTCTATATATAGACCATAAATCTCATGTCTCTTTTGGCAAATTTTTACTAAAATTTACATATTTATCTTACCTAAAATTATTATCAATTGTAGGCAGGTACCACAATACACTTAAGTATACTTACCTAATAAAATAACAATTTTAATGTAGTATTTTTATAGTGCCTACATACAATTAGTTTAGGAATAATAAAACAGGTGACACTAAATATAGTATATTATATTATATAATATAATATATTATTATCCTTACCCAAAAATGTTTCCACTAGGTGTGGAAGCCCGCAACAGCTTTTTCAATTCCATTGCACAATTTTCCTACACTTACAAAGAAAGAAAAACACGAGGAAAACCATAAATGAACTCCAGACTCCAGTGCCGCCACAAAACAGATAAGGTTATGTTGTTACTGTTGTTATGCGAATGCCGCGAATGACGAGACACTTGCTGCTTTATTAGCGTCCCTAAACTGAGCTGCCATTGGTCAATTGGCGATGGCCTGACTATCTTTCAAATTTACTAAAATTAACACTTTCACATGCTAGAATCTAACCAATAGTAGGGTTAAATAGAATTTCAAACCGAAGGTTATTAAATAGGTAATATTAACAAAATTAAATGGTTGATTGAACCATACAGTATTGTTTAACACAATATAATGTTTAAAATCAACATTTTGATTAGATTGAATTAACACAGAAAAGGTATAATTAAGTATTAATATTTTTACCATTTAAATGAGCTTGTTTTTACCCAAGGAAGGTGATTCTAACAATTTAAATTGGTTAATTTAACATTTTACATTCAACCCAATCAAGTAGTAGAAATAATCGAGTAAAATTGTTTAAAAATACCCAAATTGTTTTAATTTAACCTTTTTAAAAGTAATCCAATGGACTTGCTAGATTCAACATTTTACTTTTTTCTGTGTATGTAAAACAGTTTTTTACGGGTTTTGTTTATTTTAAGCTTACAAAATAGCGAAAAACATAAAATACTTTTAGTACTAGACGTCGACGTCATCCCGTCGTTATTTTCTTGGAGTGAAAAAGCTCTTTAGTTGGGTTAGTTGCAAATTTATTTTGCCTCTGAAAGCTTGGGTAGGTATATAAGTTATCTACACAATATTAGCGCTATGTTTTCGCACAATTTTATAATTGTAAAGATTCTTTTAAGGCGATAAATGGCTATACCGACTGTTCGCGGAAAGGGTTTACAATAGCTCAAATGGATGAAAAATTTCATTTTTCGGGAAAAAGTAATTTTTGATAAAAAGTTTTGCTTGTAAAAAAAATGCAATTCACGAAGAGAAAATTTTGATTTTTTATACAGGGTTTGTTCGGGTTTGTTCGAGTTTGTTCGAGATAAAATGCCGCATTTTTTTTTGGTATCTAGATTTAATTGAATGTTAGTAATAACATCCATAGCTGCAACTTCAGTATCTCTAGATTTGCGAAACCCGTACTGATTTTCGAAAAGTAAATTTTGTCTTTCTAAAAAATTCGTTAATTTTATATTTATAATTTTTTCCAAAATTTTTGATAGAACAGGCAAAACGGATATTGGACGGTAAATATTAGGATTATTAGTTTTATCGTTTTTAAAAACTGGCGTCACTTGAGCAAATTTCATTTTTTCAGGAAATGTTGATTTTTGTAAAGATAATTGTACCAGGTATTTTAAAATAGGAATTATTTCAATTTTAACTGCCCTTACTATTTTTACTGAAATATTGTCATAACCAGTAGCTTTATGTATATTTAAATTTTCAATTATATTCTTAATTTCATCCTCGTCAATATCGTTTTCATCTAAAAACATGGATTTTGAATTTACCTCTTCTTCCATTCTTTCTTTTAATGAGATCTTCTTAGCTAATTTTGGACCAATACTTGTAAAATGGGTATTCATTTCTTCACAAATTATTTGTTGGTTTCTGATTTCTTTGTTATTGACCACAAGATGTTCTATAGAAGTTTTTTTTTTAATTTCGACGTAATTAAAAAGTTTATATTTTCCCATATTTGTTTTGCATCACTACTTTTAAATTTTTCTTTATAGTATTCCTGCTTATCTAACCTCATTTGTTGTTCACTAATTTGTTATAAAAATTGAATGTTTCTGTATAGTTCACGTTTTCAGGATACTTTTTCTTCTTTTTAAAAAAATTATCCCTGGTCTTCATTAGTCTTGATAGTTTTTCTGAAAACCATGGTTTGGAATTTGTTTTCATTTTAACATGAATTTGATACATACATGTTTCAAAAACATGAACAATCGAATTGTAATATTCATTAACATTTTGAAATTTGTATTTATTTTCATTTAAGGTGGTTAATTTACTTTTTAATTTTTCTAAATGAAATCTTTTGATGGAAATATTTTCATATCTTGACTCTCTTATATTTGATTTAATAAAAAAAGTCTATAACTTGAATTTTGTGATCACTGTCCAAAAAATGTATTGCAATTGCTTCTTTTTCATTTGTAGTAACGTGGTCTATAAGAGTACTACTAGCTCCTGCAGCTCTAGTTGAAATACTTTTGTTACACAATTTTAAATTATTTGAAGAATAAATTTCCATTAGTGATTTTGCATCATTGTTGTCTTCAAAAATATTAATATTTACATCTCCAATAAAAATGCATCTTAGTTTTGATTTTGCTAAATTTTCAAGTTGTTCATCCAAAAAGTTCATAAATTCTTTATTGTTTACAGAAGGAGGCTTATAAGATGCACATAACATTAAATTATATGTTGCTATCTGGATAGCAATATATGATAACTCATTTTCGGTTTTGTTTATAATTTCAAAATTAATATTATTTTTTACGAAAATTCCCAATCCTCCACCGGATTTTTCTCTTGAGGCATAAATTGAATTAAAATCTTTAAAATTGTGATATTTTTGTTCTTCCTTTTTTACCCATGTTTCAGTAATAACAATAATATCAGCATTTTTTTTTTAAATTAGTATCTGCAATTCATCCATTTTATTTTTAACTAAACGGGCATTGATATAAAGAATTCTTAGTGTATCATTCTTTTTACTTAAATTTTGATTCATTACTGAAGGTAATGGTGTGATTAAATTTCTCTATCACAAAGTTGTAAGAACTTTCGCCCGCACCGTAACATTGAACTAAATAAACCCTTTGTTTTAAGGTCAACATTTTCAAAATACATCAAATTCTATTTGACAACTTAAAATTATAGCCCCATGCTATACGTAATATATAAAGCAAAGTAATAAAAAGGTAAAAAAAATCCTTGTTTTACAAAAGATGGTAGAAATGCCTTTAAAATTTTAAAATAAGATACACACCACCCATTATGAAAATTGAGTCTAATAAAATTTTATATTAATATTTTTATTGAGCAGCAAAATTTCCATTTAGGTACCTCTAAAAATTAAAAAAACCGAAGATTTATTTTAAATCTCGGATTTAAATTACAAACGTTATTCTAACATGGGTTTTCTAATTGGCATTTTGGTCAAAAATGAAAAATAAAGGTAGTTTACTTTTGGAGAAAAATCATGATTTTGAAGTTTTTGCGAACCCTTTATAAAAAATCAAGATTTTCTCTTCGTGAATTGCATTTTTTTTACAAGCAAAACTTTTTATCAAGAATGACTTTTTCCCGAAAAATGAAATTTTTCATCCATTTGTGCTATGGTAAACCCTATCCGCGGATAGATCTGTATACACTGACTTTTAAAACTTTTTATATTAAACCACTAATAATTGTCAAGGCAAATAATAAAATAAATTTTCCTACTATTTAAAAAAACAAAGTTGATGGTGATTGTGAGAACACGAAACGTCGGACTGAAAATCTAATTACACCAACTTATAAAGGAGAAAACATGGCAATAAAAATGTACCTAACCTTTATTTTGACATATTATCTCTTCCAATAGAGTCAGAAAAAATTAAAAACAAAATCGTGATAATTCGGTTTTGTCCAAATATCCTCGGAAGGATTCGGAATTTTTTTAATTTGAAAACACAACGTTGCAGAATTTAGTACGGCGCCACTTTTTTAAAATTTAACCGTCTCTGTATATTCTACGGTTTACGAGATCCCTGTAGAGTGCTTTCTTTTTTCGGGGACACTCTGTATACAGTGTGTATAGCTTTATTCAATTTGAGTTTAGCATCAAGTTCTGCTTCGATTGAGATGAAAATTAAGCAAAAAAATAGTAGTCACGTGGTTCGCATTATCAGTAAAATTTTAATTTTCTCCAAAAAATAATTCAAAAGTGGGGTTATTTCTGAAAATATCAAAAAAAGTTATTCGAATTTTTTTTTTTTAAATGCAGTTTCTAGCCTACATGCAAAATGTTAGCTGCATAAGATACATTTGATTTATTACCCACCACTAAAATTTATTTTCCACCTAATGAACACTTTACTGATGACACTGTGTTCTTGTTTGTCTTAATATTAAGGTGTATTACTTTCAGACACAAACTACGTTTTCAAAAATACTTATTTTATGAAAAAAACAAATAAACTTTGCATCACATGCGACCAAATTTTGATAGCCCAATTTTGATTTTATAGAAAAACACACATCTAATATGGCGCTTCTTTAAAGAAAATGTATCTGAAATAAAGCATTGTCAAAACTAAGAAGTTTTATGTAGGTTGCGTTGAGTCTTATTTTGCAAAAGTGGTGCAATTTACAAAATATGGGTAAAAAATCAAAATATCTTATGCAGCTAAAATTTTGCTGTGGGCTAGAAATTGCATTTAAAAAAACTTTTTTCGATATTTTCAGAAATAACCCCACTTTTGAATTATTTTTTGGAAAAAATTTAAATTTGACATATACCTACCTACTGCGAATCACGTGACTACTATTTTTTTGCTTAATTTTCATCTCGATCAAAGCAGAACTTGATGCCAAAGTCAAATTTCGAATAAAGTTATTAATAAAAAAAATTCCATTTGATGCAGATTTTACTGGTCACACTGTATATAAATAGATTATTTTCTCTGCCGACTTTTTTTTTTGGGGTGGGAAGAGTTCAATCCGTTTCCAAGATCGATCTCGTCCTATATAAAATAAATTAAATTTCAGCATGCAATAAAGTTTTTAACACGTATAAATAAGTTTCGGTTTCGGCTGAAAATCATGTTTCGGTCGGAGCTTAAAACCTTCTATATGCGCCGTGTGGTTAATTCCCATTAGTTAACAAATTTAGTCAATTTAAGCTCAAATAAAACCCCAACGAAGTGTGTCATTGGAGTCTTCGGCAACAACGTATTATTCTAAAGAAAAATATTGTGTATAATGTCACGTGGCTTCATCGTGGACCTCGCGAGGAACCTGGTGAAACTTTGCATATAACGTCTTGTCGGCTTGTTACGATAAAGAGAATGATGGATGTCCATCTTCTCTGTCGTCATTGATTGCGCAACGCGATGCATAAATATAAATATTTATACCGTGCGAGCAAAAATTATTTGCATCAAAGAGGGCTTGGATTAAAAAACCTAGGGCTTGGTTTAGATCACAATGATATGGGGACGATATATCTAAATAAATCTAGGTTAAAATTTTGTCAAATTCATATTATGACATGATATGCCAAACTAATGAGTAAATAAATAATTAGACAAAAACAAATTTATTTTTGTTGTTTACAAAATTAACAAAGTAAGAATATACAGAAAGAAAAAGAAAAATAATTACATAAATTGCTGAAATTGGCCACCGTCATGCTCCAAGCATAAATTCACACGTCTCTTCATATTTTCGAAAGTGTTGACCAGCATCTCTCATTAAAATATTGTCTCTATACCGCTTTGCTGTAACTGTGTCATGGAAAAAAATATGACCATCAATTCTTCTTCGGGAAACAGCTAACCAGACACCAATTTTTTAGGGTGCAATGTGGACTCTACAATAAAATGGGGATTTTCACTACTCCACATGCATGCATTCTGATAATTCACATAACCGGAGAGGTGGAACTGGCTCGGTTCGAAAAAAAGTCAGGTCTAATAAATCATTTCTTTCCAATACATTTTTGGTAAGCCATTAAGAGTAATTCCTGCGTCTTTCAAAATCTGCGGCTTGTATATTTCTTGGAATACTTGCACTTTATAAGGAAATAATTTTAGCTGCTTCTTAAGAATAATCCTGCATGTTCCATAAGATCTTCCCACTTCTTGGGACAGGCGTCTTATACAATTTGTTGGCGTATTTTGCATTATTTCACATACAGATGGTCCTCCTGCTCCTTTTTTGTGTTGTATAGAACCTGTTTCCCTAAACACAGCCACGGTTCTTTTCAGGCAATGATAAAACTCCCTAGCAATAAAAGCAACGTTAGAAAAATGTTCGTGAAAATCATCCATCCACAAACCCGGATTGTATTGCCACTCACCATTTACTCTAACCCCGTTTCGACAATACGCTTCAACCATGAATGTTTTGTGCTGTTCCGTAAAGCCCATTGTGTGAATTGTTCCAGAAATTGGAAAAATTAGCGATGAATCAAATTACTTGTAACGACTATCAAACATGACGGAATAACTGATTAATTGTTAATTCAGGTAGTTACTGACACTCAACAGGTATTAAGCTCTACGGCTAAGCACGTCCTTAGATGCAAGGCCCTCTTTGATGCAAATAATTTTTGCTCGCACGGTAGTTTTTTACCATCAATATTTGCTACTTTTTATTAATTTCTCTTTTAAATTTGATTTTAAACAAAATTTTATGCCATTCAGAATAAATTTAGTTTTATAAATAAAATCAATTGTCGTCTGTTTAAAGCAATACCCTCTTCAGCTTGTTTAACAGCATAAATAATAGGGAGATAATCGCTTATCTGCCTCCGACGTGCCCATATAACATGCTAATGGTGATAACAAGGGAGTTTAGCTTCATTAAATTCGTTTAGGTAAATTTGGAAATTGATAGTTAAGTACCGAAAATAATTCGACTATAGCGATGATGGTTGGTTGAAGGCTGGGGTCGGGCGAGTGGCCCAATATTTCTTGCACTGCAGCCTTCTGACGTATTGTGCGCCCCAGTGTTGTTAGAAAAGTTCCTTCTATAAGGTAGAGTTAACTTTTTGCGTTTCGACAGAACATAACGACATTTGACATTAACAGCTGATCTGGTTTCGTCGTTAAAGTTCCCAAATCAGCAGTGGGCCGTAGCAAGCTCACACGTCAGGTTGTGTTTTAAACATTTTACTTTTGGGTTTCTGGAAATCGTATTAAACTAAGAAACCCTTTTTTCGTAAACTTCATTATACTTCAATAGCTTAAAATACAATGAACAAAACTCATTGTTACAAATAAATTATATCTATAATAATATGTACTACACTCTCTCCTTCTGTCCCCCAGCGGCAGCTCGGTAATGAGGGGAGAAAGCACAAATTTTATCTAAAATTGCCCAATTATTGACAATATCTTTTAGGACACGCTGTATACTGACAAGATTCTTAAAATTTTTCTGATTAATTATGTATAATTTGGTCCCTTAACTCAGCATAAATAACTGCTCTAATATTATACAATTAATAAAATACATATTAATTAGTTTTTCGAAAATCGGTCCCTTAATGGGCGAAAAGGTTATAAAACTTTCTATTGAAAAACTATATTTTTGTCATAATATTTATACAAACGTTCAAACAGAATAAAACGTTCTTTAAAATAAGTCATAGGTTGTTAAATTCGGTTAACGCAGACAGAAGTTACAGCCTTTTAAGTACTTTTAGTCGTTACCCTTCTCCACGCTGTTACCATGGTCACTACAAAAATTGTAATTGACATTACAAAATTTATAAAGGATATTACAGAGCATATAAACACTTAATTTTTGACCTACATTATATTGCAGTTATTAGTAGAAATCAAGGTAGAAATTAAGGACTTTGTATCATAGCATAGCGACTACGCACCCTAGCGGTAAAATTGGGAACTTAAAAATTATTTCCAGTGTTTTTTTGCTCATAGTTCATAATTAATTGTTTACCCCAAAGTCGTAGCATGTATGGTTTTGGAGATACAGCCGCCCTCCACCCTTCGTGGATCACCCTGTATATATTTTTAACCCATTTTTTGTGGGTTGGGCCCACTAGATGCCGGCTAAGCTGTTTGATGTCGGCAACCTTTTATAATTAAATATTGATGGTTCCTTCTATATCCGTGAATACTTTGAATCAGGACAGCACAAACTGCTATACTATATACTATTATTTTAGCGAATTTAACAGGAATCCCTTTTTTTGTCTTACATCTAAGCAATTCAGGTCCGCCACTGGAAAAGCACTTAAAAAAATTATTATATTTCTTCATCCTAATAAAAATTATAAAATGGTTATATGTATAAAAAAAATTCTTAATATTTTTTCCACATACTTTTTCAATTTTCTCGGCCTAATAAGCTTAAAAATAGGTTTCGAAAAATAAAAAGATACCGTCTCTTTTTAATTAATAAACGAAGCTGAATTACGTAGCAATAAAGTTAATAAATTTATTGGCTTTCGAAGAGGGTTAATAAAGAGTTAATAAGGGGTAAATATGTACCACAATTTATTGCCTCAAAGTAATAAATTATGTACCTTCAGTAAGAAATTGGTGTGGTGAAGTGTCGTTTTAGACGAGTAAAAAAATGCAAAAACGTTGACTACGTGAAACCTTGTGGTTTAACGTGTTTACGTGTTAGGAAAAAAATATGATTAGTTTTCTCATTTAGTTTTTGCTTCACGTCCCCTTTCACAGGGCCGGCTCGGACACATTTGCCGCCCGGGTGGCGATTTTACAAAATATAAACTATTACAGCACAATACATGCCCCCAATTACGAAATAACAAAATATAATCGGCCTCAGCACAATCCTGCAAAATCTAATCGTTTGCAGCACAACGTGGCTGATCCAGATAAATAAATCTTGATGAAATTGAGGTTAGATCCGTCACGTCGGTCAGCAGAAATATTTTGCTTAACCATCCGCACGAGTCCCACCGCCTGACGAGTCCTTTTTTACAAATTCCGTCGAGAAGGTAAGGTAAATTGGCAACCGGTTTGTTCGTTGTTACCCAGAGCATTTTTTTTTGCACAAATATTATTTTATAAAAATAACATTTAAAAAAAAATGCTCTGGGTAACAACGAACAAACCGGTTGCCAATATAGATATATTGGCAACCGGTTTGACCTATATTGGCAACCGGTTTGTTCGTTGTTACCCAGAGCATTTTTTTTGCACAAATATTATTTTATAAAAATAAAATTAAAAAAAAAATGCTCTGGGTAACAACGAACAAACCGGTTGCCAATATACCTTTTCGACGGAATTTGTCTAGCAAGGACTCGTCAGGCGGTGGGACTCTTGCGGATGGTTAAGAAAAATATTTCTGCCGTCGGTCGTGCTACAACAAACACTTCGAGCTACAAACGATTAGATTTTACAGAAATGTGCTGAGCGGGATTATATTTTGCAATGATTCACGGGGCGAACGTGTCTGGTGCTCTAATAGTTTATATTTAGTAAAATCGCGCTGAGGCCGATTATATTTTGTAATTTCGTAATTGGGGCCGTGTCTTGTGCTGGAATAGTATAGGGGAGAGTCCCCTAGTACCGGACATCTCCCAATACCGGACATAGTCAGTTTCTTTACTTTGCCGATAGGTGGCGCCCAAACATGTATAGAGTTATAGTCGCGTCTGTTACTAATGTTACCTCTCCGAAGCGTTTTAATCTATGGTCTGTTTGACAGAAGTTATCAAAGAAAAGGTTGATTTATGGTGTTGTTCTTTGTTTATTCTTTACTTTTAAGCCTGTGTGCAGTGATTTTGCCGCATTACACTTTTCTGTACCGAAAAGCACATTAGCAGACAGAATAAAACTGTTAAAGTCGGGCGTTGAGGTTACCTTACCTGCTAAAACGGGGAGATTTAACAAGACATTTTCAGAAGAACTAGAATCTGTTAGTTTTTCTTTGCGTCCGGTACTGGGTGACCATTTTTCGAATCATCGAAATGTAACCGTTTTTTATTTTATTTTTTTAATTATAAATACCTTAAATATTTAAAAAAATGTAGTACGTACTTAAAATGGTATATGTTTACGAGTAACAGAGTGTTTTTTTTATTTTATTTTTTTCATTTCTAAAGTGGCCAGCTCCAAAAAAGCTAAGGTGTCCGGTACTAGAGGACTCTCCCCTACTATATTTTGTAAAATCGCGCCCGGGTGCAAGTCAAAATTTGCCGCCCGGGTGTGACAGTTTTTCAGTTTTTTGTTTTTTTCCGATTTAATTTTCCGATACTGCGAACCTGATAGACGTTTGCGTTTATCAGACATTTATAATTAAGAAATAGCATTGTAAAAGTTATGTATACATATATTTAGCATTCAGCGATAACCATTTTCATTTGTGCCTTTCTTTTATCTACAATTTACATTTAAAATCAAGCTCTGTCGAAATTTAGGACGTACCATTAAAAATGCAATTTTAATTCAAAACGATGACTTTTTTGAACTAAGTATGAATTTCTTTACTAAGAAAATTGTATACGTTAAAAGCATTGAAAGCAAGTTTAAAACCAAAACTAAAATTTCTTACCTTGGAAAACAAAATTAAAATTTTTCTGAATTAATTAAATCTAATTTATATTAAACACTATCTTATTCTATCTTACTTATCGTCTTGACTAGTAGAATGCTAAGCCAACAATGATTCCAATTCCATATATTTACGTCCAATATTTCAAAGAAAGAAAAAACAAATGATTGCTAAAAACTGCTTTATTAATCTTGACCGACTTGGCTTCAAAGCCGCCGCCGCCGCCAATCACACCACACCGCATAGGTAAAAGCGGAGCGACTCGCCCTAAAAAGTGTTTAAATCTGTTTTTTTTACTGCGCCACGCACCCGGCAGATATTATATTGACATAAGAAATTGCAATCAACAAATATAATAGTGGAGGTTGAAGGCATGGTGTCTCCGACCTAAGAAAAAGTAATCAAATTTTCGTATGTGCCGCTGCCGCTGATTTTTTGCTTTATTGATTGATGCCAATTTTTGAGTTGAGCTTCGTTTTGCCGCCCCTCTTGTGTTGCCGCCTGGGTGTTTTGAACCCGCTACACCCGGGTTTAGCCGGCCTTGCCCTTACCGGTTGGGGTTGTACAATGCCATTTGTCAAAATAAAAAAATACAATATCTTGCAATACAACACTGAGGAAAATGATTTAATGCAAAAGGTTTGCTAAGAAATAGTTTGTATTGATAGCTTATTTTTTTATTAACCCATATTAAATAAGTCGCTAGTGTTTTAAACCAGCTTTAGTGCTATATTAATTCCAGATATGCTAGAACAGTGTTTTCATTGGTACTAATCAGTTCCATTAGCAGAACAGTATTGTTGAATACTAAACTACTTTTAATACAGCAATGTTGTTATAAGAAATAAATTGTATCTTCTTAATGCGACGCATTTTGTTCACAGGAAACCGCTTCTTCTACAATTAAGAAAGCAGAACAGCGTCTCCAAAAACAAATTGCATCTCGTAGCGATCGGCAATCGGCGCGCACGGTAGTATTAATTTTATCGTATTTGTTGCGCTGGTCACATCGTTGTTCGGAGTCTTCTAGCTGTCCTGTTAGGATTTGAATTTTATTGATCGTACCAATACCTGTTTCAATTATTTTATTTTTACTTTGTGTTTAAGTTTTTTCAAACTTTGCAAGTCAGATAAAGCAATAGAATATTCTTATTTCACACAATTCATTGGACTTTATAATCTATGGACGAATTTTCCCATTTTAGTAAACCATGTAATGTTAAACGACAATAACAATATTACACTTGAAGTTATTTAAATTTTTGAGAACTGCAGTACTAATTTTTAGTGGTAAGTATATGCTTTATTGACCGTAGCAAGCAAATATTATTATAATTAATGTCACGTTTCATTACAAGTGCCAGTCGGAACTAATACAGTATATAAAACCAAATTACACCCCCAATAGAATTGATAATTACTGTAAGTATTCAGAGCAATAATGGCTATAAACCATTCTATGGTAGCAATAACTTCTATTTTCTATTGGCTAAATTACCATCATATTATCACTACACAACGGTCTAACAATTTTCGTTGTCTTAGCGGAAGCGAGATGCTGTCACATGTAGTATTAAACAGTTGTATAAAGACTATGTAAATTGTTTTACCTCTAAAAATTAAAAAAACTAAAAAAATCGAAGATTTATTTTAAATCTCGGCTTTAAATTACAAACGTTATTCTAAATAAGTTTTCTAATTAGCATTTTGGTCAAAAATGAAAAATAAAGGTAGTTTACTCTTGAAAAAAATTATGTTTATGAAGTTTTTGCAAACTCTGTATAAAAAATCCAAATTTTCTCTTCGTGAATTGCATTTTTGTTACAAGCAAAAGTATTTATCAAGAATTACTCTTTCCCGAAAAATGAAATTTTTCATCCATTGGTGCTATTGTAAACCCTATCCGCGGACAGTCTGTATATAATTTTTGTCCCCCATAGTCAATATATTTTTTTTTATTTCGAAAGCTCTATATTCAGTCACATAATATACCTAAAAGATGAAAGCTTTTTTAAAATTAAATTTTTTGGTGAATAAATTACTAAATTCAATGATACCCGTATCTTCATGCTATATTATTTCTGTTATTGAGTTTTGCAACTTCTCTTATAAACCCTTTCTACCTAAAAGCTTTTAAAATTACATAAAAAGTGTCGTCGCTTTGCCGCTCACTTCCTCAGCTTTTATTCGAAATGGGGAAATGCACGGTTGTCAGATTATTTTTGATTCTGTATGTTAAAGTAATCAGAAAGGGGAGCTACGATATGAAACATGTCGCCAGTAAGCTTACGTTCGGAAATTATTTTAGTATTGAAAATACTACTGGTAGCGTATATACGGGTCCATTTAATGAAAAATGAACCGTTACGCGTCACGCTAGAGTCTAGAGATTAGTCAACCGCGTCGGCCTCGGCTTGGCGGTGTGAGTAGGTCAAGGTTGCATAGGCCAAAATTAAGGACATAAATAACACGGCGGATTGTAAGAAATGAATTACGCTGACGCTCTTGAAATACGACACATAGACCTTATTGATGGGATCTCGTTCGACGAAACCCATTTAGATTACTTTGTTTATGTTACGTCATGTATACTCTTAAGTTAGATATAGGAAAACGTTATGCGTTGAGTGTTACGAAAATACCGCGACGATACGTTTGGTTTTAAAATATTATACTGTATGTTTGAATATAACGTTATTTGGACATAATATTGTTCTATATTCTTACAGGATCTGTAATAAGCCAAACGTTGAACCGGCTAGAGTAATTCTTATTGATCGGGACCTCTGATAAATTGTAGGAATTAAAAAAAAATACCAATAAATCAATTAAGAATAATTAGTCAAGATTGTATCACATATGTAAATCCTGAAATAAATAATTTATTGTGATTAGCGGTAATGAAATGTCACACTTACAGGTCAGTTAGACATAAGGGTCACTTAGACCGGTGGTCAAAAGTGGATATCCCCGGATCTAAGAAAAATAGCGCGGTGGTCTTGAAGTATTACAAAGGAAGTTGGGGGTAAAGAATTGAAAAAAATTGGAAAAAACTAAACAGTGAATGTCGCTGGAACAAAGCGAAATAGCACTGCGGTCTTGGCGTATTACACAAAAAGTCTGGGGAGAATATTTCAATAAAGAAGAAAAAAACTAAAAAGTAAATATCTCTGTGTTAACACGTTACATACTCACAGATACATCTCTCACTATCTTCGATTTTTATTATCTTTCCAATAGTGTCAACTTCCGGTTAAACCGGAAGTACTATATTTCTTACAACCGGTTTAACCGGAAGTTGACACTATTGGAAAGATAATAAAAATCGAAGATAGGGACATGTAAGCCGTTTTACTCTAAGACGTACAGTTAGAAAGCTTGACGCTATCAAAGTTCAAAAATCTCATTTTTCAAGAGTCAATATCTCGGAAACTGTTTAGTATAGACTAATAATGCTTTTATTAAAAAATTTTCAGAATTTTATGCAGAATCCAAAAAAATTATATAAAATAGGGGTATCCATTTAAGATTTAGATCTTACCCCCCCTCCATCCTACGGGCTTGAAGTAACAAGATTGACAATATACGCAAAAGTAGTCCCCCTCGAAATAAAAATCGACGGGTCCGAGCGTTTTTTTTTAAATTAACGTGGAACCAGATATTTAGCCTGTTTCGTTTTAAATGGGGAACCCTGTATTTAGTAATCTTAGGCGTCTTAAAAAAATTTATTATAATATTTTGTTATTGATATTTTAGTTATTTATCTAAAAAGTGCAATAATAATCCTAATGTTACATTATTTGTTGTCAAGGCAGCCGTAGACTACTACGAAATTAAACATTGTTCCAGGCAGTTACTAAAACAGGAATCATTGATTTTTACTCTAATTTTTTGGTCATTAGTTAGCAAAAGGAATAAATAAATAATTTATGTAAAAGAAACTTTTCTGGAATGGTGAACTCTATGAGGATAACGCATATCGTAATCTCTTGAAGCCAAAACTGCGCTTTCAAACAATTGAAAATATCGTGACTCAACATCACAGACATTCGTAAAAGGCCTTTTTTTTAAATATTACTTATTTCACAATAGTTGACTTAATGATCACAGTAAGAAAAACTGTCACATATTATTATAGGTGAAACGATAATAAGGTTATCCTTTTGTTTTATTTCGTAATAGTCCATGACCGCCTTGATAATAAATAATATAACATTTGGATAACTATTGCCACTGAACATACAGGGTGTTCCTAAATATCATGTAAATACGAAAAGGGGTAATTTTTTGGCTTATTTAATGACTAAAAATTCATGTAAACATAGGCGCACCGAAAAAAAGTTCATAGGGAGAAAAGGGGGCATGACCCCTGAAAAAATATCTCCCTGTAGATTCTTAAAACCATTTGGTATTCCCAATGATGTAAGTCCTACAGCGTAACCTATATTTCAAATTAGAGCTAAATATCTCAAAAACTACAAGAGCTATAAAGAAAAAACTAAAAAAATCTTGAAATTTCAACACCCTGCAGATCGGCAACGAAGCGTTGTTTGCGGACCTATGTTTATATGAATTTTTAGTCATTAAATAAGCCAAAGAATTACCCCTTTTCGTATTTAGGTACGCAAAGCTATATATTCTGTGCTATTGCTTTTTTTTAGATAAATAGCTAGGTCCTTAACAAAATAACATAATTTATGGTTTAAAAACTCCTAAAGTTTAATAAATATAGTTTAAAAAACTATTACTGTAGGATTTCAACGTTTAAATAAAAGGTAAATTGCAAAACTTTGCTAAAAGCCGAAATATAATTACACTCATCCACTATTTTCTCGATAAATTTTAAGGAAGAAAAGGAAACGACTTGTGGTTTTTGCAGTTCTCTTTACTAGTTAACTATGGAATAGAATTTAAATGGTTGGATGTTTGCATTTAAATTTTTTAAGAAATCGAAGCTAGAAATATATTTTTAAAAGTCTCTATCATCAACCTCACTGCATTTTATTTATTAATATTTATATCAACGTTCAATCAGAATAAAACGTTCTATAAAATAAGCAATAGTTTGTTAAATTCGGTTACCGCAGACCGAAGTTACAGCCTTTGAAGTACTTTTAGTCGTTACTCTTCTCTATGCTGTTACCATAGTAACTACAAAAAAAATTATAGAGGATATTACAGAGCAGATAAAAACTGGATTTCTAACCTGCATTGCATTGCAGTTATTAGTAGAAATTTAAGACTTTGTATCATAGCATAGCGACTACGCACCCTAGCGGTAAAATTACGAATTTAAAAATTACTTTTACTAATTTTTTTGCTAATATTTCATAATAAATTGTTTACCCCATAGTCGTAGATTGTATGGTTTTGAAGATACAGCCGGCCGCTCGGCACCTGTCGTGAAACACCCTGTATATATTGACTATGACAAAATCATTTTAAATTGTACACCAAATATAGTTATAATTAAATATTTAAAAGTTGTGTAGTGTGTAGTGTAGTTTTTTAGATGCTATGAATCCTGCGTTGAGATTGGGCCACCCGGCATTAGAGAGTGCTGATTTTTTTGCTCAAAAGTTTATGCAGGAACTGCATAACATAAAGTTTTTTTGACAGGCACTATAAACGATAATAATAGTTGCTTTGCTAAAACATTTTTTAATTAGAATACATAGTACAAGCAGGTTTGTATAAGTTTGGGAAAGAAAAACTTTTTTATTAGTAGGTATAGAAGAAAAAGTCATTCTTTATAAAAACGTCTGCTTGTGTTGAAACTATAATTTCGAATATCACATTTGCGATTTCTATACAGGGTTCGTCACAAATAACATTTTAATTTTTTTGGATCGTTTTTTTTTTTTTTCAATTCCTTAATTTATTAAATGAATTTTGCTAGTGTTGAAACTACAATTTCAAGTTTAAATTTGCGATTACTATACAGAGCTCGTTACAAACAAAATTTTTAGTTTTTTGGATCTTTTTTTTTCGATTCTAATGTTCAATTTATTTTGATGATTGGCTATATCATCACTTTGGAAACAAATGAAGGGTACAGGGGAAAAGAGATCAGAGTCCATTTTTGGCAAAATTCCATTTTTGGCGCCATGTGGTACTTTTGGACCTAAGCTTTCGCATGGCACGGTCGGTGTTGAGCAAAACCGATCACAGTCACCGCAATTGAATTAAATTAAAAAGCTATGCAAAGCAAGAACGATCAGGGTCCAAAATTGTCCGAGCGCTCTCAAACAAAAACGATCAGAGTCCATCTTCTCGCGCTAACGGCATGAAATCAGGGGATTGTGTGATTTAGTATTATTGGCAACATGTTTGCTAGTACTTTTTTTTTCGTGCGTTCCCAGGAATTCTTTGCTAATTTAACGGGTTTGTCCAATACTCACAATGAGGACAGTGAAGAGTTAGTTTCTATCGGAGAGCCTGTAGAATAAATACAGATGATCCCGACGATTTTATTCCGCTAGCAGAATTAGTTAGGAAGATGAAGGATGCAGCTCAATAGAGTATTGCTTTTGTATTATTTGCTTTTTATCGCTATGAAATAAATAATATCAAAATAAAACAATAATTGATTTAACTTTTTTATTTTCAGAAAGTTATGACAATATCTCCTACAGGTATTTATTTTACATGGGAAACCATAGGCGTGCGCAGGCTGGTTAATAAAGGGGGTCACTAAAGTGTAACCCGCCGCCGGAGGCAACATTTTTTTTTGGGTGCCACGCCCACTTTTCAAAGGCAAAGTGCGCTTTTTCAAATGAAAATATCAGATCAAAAAGCAATAACAATCATTAAGGCTCAAAACTATCGATGGTTATTGACAGTTTAAGAATTAATTAGGGTGGGCCATGGCCCACCCGCCCGCTCGGTTGGGTTTGTTCGGGTTTTTATATGATTTTCGTTCTATTTTATATTTCCTATTAAAAGTATGTTAAGTATCTACTGTTCAGAAGAAAAATTGTACCTTATAAATAATTTAAATTTATAATTGTCTGTTCAATATCGACCAAATTTGCGATTACGGGTGTTGTTACCCAATCAATTTGTCATATCGTCTGCTATTTGCCAGAGGTGTTCGAGCGAGGGCCGATTGGCGATCCTGGGTGCTATATACAAATATGCCACCCGCCCCCCCTGTGGGCAACTAGTTGACAATGACTTTATAATAGGAATTTTTAATGTTCTCATAATTGTAATATTTTATATGAGTCTGAAAACTTGGTTTTAATTATTCTGTAAAAACTACTTTTTGTGACTCTGATCTCTTTTCCCCTGTACCCTTCAAATGGATTGGAAGATACCTATGGTCCAAATCAGTTGGCACGTAGGAGTCCCGATCTCACAATTGTCGACTTTCATTTATGGGGATATCTGTAGCCACACGTGTATAACCAATTTCAATAATAACTTATATTTCTTGAAAGAAAAAATAAGAATAGTTATTGCAAATCTCCCAATACAGCAAGTTCGGAACTGTTATTGGGAATTCAGATGTTGAGCTGAACTATGCGCTGACTCGGTGGTACCACATTTGAATAAAAGTTTTATAATTTATGATTGAACACAAAAAAAACAATATGGTATTTTTAACAATAGCCTTATTATTGGGAGGGAACACATTCATACAAATAAAATGCAGTTGGCTTAAGTGTTGTATTCAACTTAGTTTAAATATAAACATATTGTTAGATTTTACATAATATTGTTATTGGATTTAAAAAAAATTATATTCATCAAATTAAACCATGTATTTGTGGTAAAATGATACCTCTAATCAAATGGAGTGTAATTGGTGGGGTGGGGTGTTGCTTAAGGTAAAGAACAGGGGGAGCGGATTACCTTTTGGTTTTCACTCCCAGCTGACCTTCGGCGTTTTTCATTTCGGATATACTTTTTTTTTCTTTTTGTGTTCTCGCTTGCTTTATCATTATTTTTTTGTATTATCTCGAAATGAAAATAAAGACCTTATTTATTTATTTATTTATTTATTTATTTAATAGCTGATGCTAATAATATATATTTTGAAGAGATATTTGAATATCATTGTTACAAGTAGCGATGTTTTTTTTGCATCAAAGAGTTACATATTTATTTAGCGTATGGCAATACAACATACAACACACAAAAATACATAAGATGTAAGCAGGTAACACAATATAAAATATATTACAAGCAAACATCCAATCCATCTATATATTCAGTCATGGACTCGGTTGCCAGCAGGAAGTCGACCATGTTTCCCCCATAAGCTCGTCTAGGGCATTCCTCGACAATATGGCGGATGGTCTGCCACTCTTCTCCGCAGTCGCATTCAGGGCTGTCCAGTCTCCCCTATCTGTACAGCGAGGCGGCACATCTTCCATGATTTGTTCGGATCCTGTTCAAGCCACTCCAAATTTTTCTTGGCTTGTCAAAACCCGGAGGCTTTGTGTTGATGCATGGCATGCTTTGAGATTGTGCGGACGATTCTTCCAGCCACTCGCTCATCCATTCGTTTTGCATGTTAAAATTGTCGTCTGGGATCAGGGAGCTACGCATTGGTGGGTGTCTAGATCGAAGTCTGCCTATTTCAAGGTCCTCAATGTCTAGGTGTAATGGCAGTTCAGGATTACTACAGATTTTCTTGTACTCCCTTCAAAGGGCATCTTTTCTCCTTAGATGTGGTGGGGGTATATGGCTCAATGTGGGTAGCCTGTGGCTAGGAGTTGATTTAACTGTCCCGGTTATGAGTCGCATTGAGTTATTGAGTTGTACGTCGACTAGCTTTGTATGTGCGCTGTTCAGCCACACCGGTGAGCAGTACTCGGCAGCGGACTATACCAGTCCCAGGGCAGATGCTCGGAGAGTGCTAGCTGAGGAGCCCCTTGAAGTTTCGCACAGTTTATGGAGAATGTTGTTTCTGTTTTTCAATTTAGATGCAGTATTTGTTAAATGGTCTTTAAAGGACAGAGTCCGGTCCAGAGTAACGCCTAAATATGTAGGCTTTTTGTTATGGGCCAGTCGCTTGTTTTCGAATTGGACGTCGAGTTCTGTGTTAGCCAGTGAGTTTGTCAGGTGGAAACATGATACTTCGGTCTTGGCTGCGCTGGGAATAAGTCTCCATTTTCTAAAATAGCGTCCCATATCAGCCAAGTCCCGGGTTAGGACTTCCTCCGTTCTCGTCAAGGATCTATGTTGCGTGGCCATCGCCCAGTCGTCCGCATAGCCAAACTTCCTGGATCGTGTTTCAGGCATGTCTGAGATATACAAGCTGAACAGTAATGGGGCCAGCACTGGGCCTTGCGGTAGTCCGTTGTTAAGCTTTTTTAAACCGCTGGGGGTTACATAGGTCACAACTATAATAATATATCGTTTATCACATCCTACTTTACCATCGAATCCATTATTGTATCTTTTTATACCAAATATTATAAAAGTTTTTAAACGATTGAAAATTTTATTGTACGAAACGTAGCATATTGTTTTCAATGATATGCTATTGTTCGCTCAACGTTAGTACTGTCCATAACGATTATTAATATACTTGTGGTGCTGTTTCGGGTGGGAGAAACAACACGGTTCGTCATCATAGGCGACCGGCGTTTATTCGGCATTTTGATTTCAACGTATGATAACCGTTATGTGATAATATTGTGATGCATAGTGAAATATTTTTTTCATTTGAAGAACTGTTAGATTCATGGGGCATGTCCAATGTAATTATTCAAGTAAGGGTAGTCTTTGAAAATCTTGGAAGTATTTCTAGGCAAGGAATATTGTTTAAGTTGAATATGTATAGGTTCATTTACCTGTTTTAGTTTAGTGTTTATATTAGACTGTTACCTACCTCATAACTCCCATAGGTAGTCTACGAAATCACGTAAAAAATACATCCCTCATCCCTTGCTGTGCTTATTGCTGTGACTGTTTTATAAGTGCTTAAATTATAATATTTATTTTAGTTAACTACTAAGATTTTTGTTTTTTGGTTGTGTTTTTGTATTCTTTTTTATTATCAGATTTTCTTGCTTAGAGGCTATAGATATTATATTTTGTTATATTTATATCCTAAACGCTTACACTGCAGATGTCTGCAGGCTTAGCGAACTCGCTATTTACTTAAAACTAGGTGCATTAAACCCAACATTACAAGGTGGAAAAACATTTTTTTTTTAAGTTTTCATTCTGTTTTTGTTTGTGTTTACTGTTTATTTCTTTTTATTTTCATAATTAAACTTGTTTTGAAAAAAAATGTGTTTACTTTCATTCCATAGATACCTATATCTAGTACAAATTGGAGACATCTTACGCATAACTATTCAGTAGTAGAATAATCCCTCATTTTTTATAATGTACATTTTATATGTGCTATATAATAACTGAAATTATAATTATAAAACGAATTTGTGCAGCGAACCTCAGTTTTACTTTTATAAACTCAAAAGAAAATCATATTGGTGTGTCAACAATCAATTAGTCTCTATTTTTATAACACATATAAAATTTTATTCTAAATAATCATAATATAGATTTAAAAGAAAAATAATGCTATAATTAAACTTAAAACAAATCTAAATCTATTCAAGAACAATCAGAGCTTAATTGCAATAAAAGCTGTGGATTAACCTAGAGTATACTCTCATTAAAATAAATACACTAGAAGTACCTGTAATACCAAGAACTTTTAGGCTAAAAACATATTTAAATTGTCGCAAACAGGGTTAAGTTTAGTCAGTATCATTTTATATTTGCTACCAAAAAAACTCTCATTGAAATCCAATTAACCATATCGTTAAATGTTCTATTGGAAACCAATGAGTTCCTATAGTTGAGACAGTGATAGTGTATAATATTCCTTAACCAATAATATAATTTATTTTAAATCAAACACTGTTATCTTCGAGGAATATGGAAAGTAGTATAACCTTTACGCAATAATATTATCTTTGTAGATATGATAGTGTTTTTTCTGTGAATGCATTGAAGAAATATGATATTATAATAAAAATACTTTAAAAGTAGGCAAATAAAAAATAGTTTTCTTACAACAAAATTGTTACTTGGCCAGATATAAAATTATATTCGAAGTAATAAAGCATTAATATTTTGTTTGTTTTTACATAGATTTATTTTAAACGAAATCCAAAAAAACTAAAAATGTTGTTTCTGACGAACCCTGTATAGTAATTGCAGTTTCAGCACAAGCAGACGTTCTTATACCGAATTACTTTTTCTTCTATACCTACTAATAAAAAAGTTTTTCCTCTTCCAAACTCCGTGGACACAGTGTAGATACTTATGTAAGCTTTTTCAGAAAAGTTTAGCCGTAATATACTTCTTTGCAGTTTATTGAGCTTCAAATTCTCAGGAAAACTACAGTATGCTAGACCAATTTTATTATAAAGTTTATTAATTAAGGAATTTCAGAAATTACCGATAACCGCCAACTGTAACCATTTGAAAACTTTTAAATATAATCAGCTAAGTTGCAGCACCTGCTACTTTTCCTGCCCAACTAAAGTTTTTAAGAAATATGCATACACTGTTAAACAAACTTTCAAGCTGTCGTTAGTTTTTGTTTACTTTTCGAGAATTGGTTCTTAGTTTATCGTAGAGATGTTTAAAAAAAATCGATAAATCTAAATATTTTATTAATTGAAAAGGAAAACCAGACTAAATTTGTTTATAGTGAAGTAGTCAAATTGGTTCTCCGACCCCGCTAAGGCTACTGTTTTAAAGACTATTCATGTGCAATAAAGCTTGATGACTTCGCCTGGAGTGTGAAGTTTGAGCTGTTGGTTTTGGACAAGAAGAGGCTTCCAGCTATCTATACTGGGTTTACTAAATATATGGGTATTTTGATTCATGAAAGCTGCTTCTTTGAATTTTTGTTTCTTCCAGTGCCGTTTCGTGTCCAAAACCTTGGCTTCTGACCACTGTATATTATGTTGGTTGGTCCATACATGTTCCACTATACCTGATTTCGAAGTTTCACCTCTTTAAGTATGTTTCAGATGTTCTTTAACTCATACATGAAGAGGTCTTTTTGTTTCTCCAATGTACGATTCACTACACTCGCAAGGGATTTGATAGATACAATTTTTTGTGTGTTGGGTTTTACTTTTGTAAGAAAGCTTCTAAGCGTATGTCCGGATTTGAAGAGTGTTTTGATATTATAGTTTTTGGTTATCCTTCTAATATTTTCAGAAATCTCCTTGACATTAAGGTATTGGAAGAAATGCGTGCTCCCCTTTCGTTTCTGTTTCCAATTTTTTTGTCATAAAAACTGTTCAGAAGATATGCAAAGAGTACCTATATTTTAATTTTCTTCGTCGTATAAATCAGCAAAAAAAGCATTTCAAAATTTAAATATACTTATTTAATATTACCTAAATCTTTCGAAATCCGATGCTATTTTCCAATCAGGTTTTTTCTGGAATAAAATGAAAATATAAAAATCTCGTGTGTTGGGGTTTAAATTGACAGCGTAATTTATTTTATGCCTTGTTATTTTTCCTCGAGAATAAAGCAAAAAGACGTAACGTTCCGATAAAGATATATCAGATAGTATCAGCTTTAATGTCGAGAATTTAACGCTAAATAAACGCGGGCGCAAATAACAGTAAACAGCTGATATTTATAGTTATTTATGAAATAACAGCTTAAGAAGACATGGAAACAAGGTTCATGTTTAGTTTTTTAATGCAGTTGTTAAACTATAATGCCCAGTGCCCATCCGCCCACTGCCCAGTAGCAGCAGTGGCGCTGAAACAAGGGGTTATACCTAAAACTTAGCACCAGCCTTTAGGTTATCTGTTTTTAACGTATTTCGTTTATTTTATGTATCGGACTGACTGCCAAGTAATTTTTTAATTGTCGTTTTTATAAAATACTAGCTATACCACGCGCGCGTTGCTACGCTACTTACTAAAGTAAATTTTAAGAAAAGACATTACAGAAATATCCGGCATCCCGACATTCCGACATCCCGGCATCCGTTGCGCCACTTTTTTTTTATGCCGAAACCTTCCTCGGCCTGCACACAACAACTCACCAAATTTTCATCGTAATCGGATAAATGGTATAGGAACGTATGCGTAACATAAAGACAGACATTCATTTTTATATATATTGAATAAATTAAAGTTCCTTTAAGTAACACCAAAGTAGCATGCAAGTTGCATTTTGCTGCCAGGAAGCAAGAAGCATGCTATTTGTTTTAGAACCTTTAGAAATATATTGCTGGTTTCACACCGGAGTGGCGTCGCAAAAATGTGACGTGGCAACATGCGGCGTACGGACGGTATCCCGTGTAGTGACACTTCGATACTGTGAATCCGATGAATTGGGGGGCTCTGTGACAACATTTTTCAAGTCGCACCACGGAGACGTAATAGGTTGTCCCCGTGGAGGTCAGTCCATGGTGGACAAGAGGTATTACAACAAGACCGTAAAAACTGTGCGGGAAATAACATCTGTCGGTAAATTGTGGTTCGGAACCCACGTAAAACTGCAGGTGCTGTCTGGCTGACATTACCTAGAGATAAAATGAGGTTGGCAAAAAGGGTCGCACTGGCCTACTTGCTTGGCGCTAAGCCTCCTCTAAACTACTACTAGGTACTAAAAAAAATTAATTTTTTTTACATGACCTCTTAGGCCTTCGTAAGAAAAGGGTAAATCATTTATTTTTAAATAACCGTACCTAACAGTTAAAACTAAAGTTACTATTCCGGGTATTTTACAAAGTAGATTATGTTCCTAGCAGCAAGTAAAAGTTTTAAAACTTTAAGCTTTTTAACAAAGAGCCCTTCTATTTAACAAGTAATCCTGGTGAAGATTTAATTTTGGCGTTACCGATGACAAAACTTTACAGCAGGTTGTCATAAGCCTGAAAGAATTTAATATAAATTGACACGAAAGACGGCTATTAAAATATTTTACCCCAGTGCAGTGGCAGCCAGTGAGGTGGAGCCTAGGTAGGTTCCAAGGCCATTCCCAGTCCTTAGTTCTTAGAACATACTTTGTTATTTTTTAAAAAATTTACTTTACCAATCCTGTTATTTTTGACGAATTAATTTTTTTTGTATACGCAGGGTGTTTCTGTAATTCGAGTATTTAATTAGATCTAACTTTTAAATATGGTACACTGCTTCAACATAAACAATTACATTGTTTGAGGAAAACAAAACAAAAATAATCAATTAAAGATCTCTACATGTTTCGAACGTAGAGACGTTCATCATCACGAGATGAGCGAGAAAGAAAAAGCGTTGCTGATGGTCTTAGCAGAAGAGAAAATGGTAGAAGGTATACAACCCTAATGGAGCTTTTATGGAATATAAAAAGTGGTGTGTTGGTATAACAAATGAATAGTAAAGAAAAAATTTGAATTTTTTTATCATACTGAGTATGTCGAAAAATATAGATACGCTCTGTCCATCTGCTTTGCGCAAGCTATTTGGCTATTCGATCTATTTCCTCTTTGGCTGATCCCAGTGGTCTAGCCACATAATTCTCTGCTAGTTTGACAGATATGCCTGCGCCGTCCCTGGCGAGCTCATCAGCTGTCTTGTTGCGATCTATATGACAATGGCCGGGAACCCAATCCAAAATGACTCGATTCTGAGCACTGGATGTGCAAAGATTGTTTCGACAGCGCCTTCCTAATTTTTATTTAATGCTGTTTAAAACAAATTGCTTTTATCGCTGTTTGACTGTCTATATTATAGATAGATAAACGCAGCTCCTCTCAGGCCAGGATGATCCTGCTGGATATTGACTGCTTTATATAGGCAACCATCCTTTAACTTTTGTTTTCTAAGCAAATTACTTTGTATTCTAATCATCTTTTACAAGAACAACACAATTTTGATAACAAATTTAAAATTTTACATATTGAAAACAAGGGTCAAAAACTTCTGGATTTCCCATAAGATTAAGATATATTATACCGACAATAATATTTATGTTTACAATACCTAAACAGTGTTAAGAACATATAATTAAATAAGTAAGCTTGTAATATGTATACCTGTATTGAGTAATTAAGTATCTAGACCATTTTGTTATTCTACTGAAATAAAATTAGTTAGCACCATACACCCGAAGAAGCTACAATGTAGCAAAACGCGTCGTGTAAAGAAAAAGTTTTTCAATAAAAGTGGAAATTTAAGAAAATAAATTGTCTTTCATTGAGTGAAATTACTTTGGTTAGTTAGTATCTCTAACCGTTTTCTAGTGTAAACTAAATTATAATTCTAAGGCTAATGTCTTAAATACTATCCATGTGCAATGAAGCTTGATGATTCCGCCTACGTGCTTATTGGAGTGTGAAGTTTGAGCTGTTGGTTTTAAACAAGAAAAGTCTTCCAGATATTGGGGATATCTATACTTGGTTTACTAAATATATGGGTATTTTAATTCATGAAAGCTGCTTCTTTGAATGTTCGTTTTCTCCAGTGCTGTTCCGTGTCCAAAACCTTGGCTTCTGACCACTGTATAGTATGTTGGTTGGTTCACACATGTTCCGCTATACCTGATCTCGAAGTTTGATTAAGTATGAAGTTTGAGTATGATCTCGTACGGGAAGAGGTCTTTTTGTTTCTCCAATGTACGATTCGCCACACTAGCAAAGGATTTGATAGATACAATTGTTTGTATTTTCATTACGGGGGGTTTTACTTTAGTAAGAAAGCTTCTAAGCGTATTTCCGGATTTGAAGGTTGTATTGATATTATAGTTTTGGGTTATCCTTCTAATATTTTCAAAAATCCCCTTGACATAAGGTATTGTAAAAAATACTTGCTCCTCTTTCGTTTCTGTATTAGTTTTTACTTCGCAGTTTTTAAGTTTTGAAATGTTATTAGTTACAAAGGTTTCAGGGTAACCACTATGTTTTAAATCTTTTTTGATGTATGAGATCTCAATAATAAGGTCTTCTGGATTGTTGCAAACGTTATAGATGCTCTGTGATAAAGAGTTTGAATTATGCCCTATTTTATGGAGTTTGAATTATTCGATCCGTGATTAAGGTATTGCCATGTGTGAGTGGGTTTCATGTACACTGAAGTTTCTCTTGTACTTAATTGTTTTATTCTATTTTTGTTTTGGTACCGCCTTTAAACGAGCACGAGCCGCCGCTGTGTTCCCTTGAAAATTTCTTTGCCTGGGATTGATTCGCTTGGAGAAAATGCAACCAGGTTCAGGTGGCAAATTATTTTTTATTGAGTTTGTTAAATCTGAAGGCTCGACTGTCAGTTATAAGGTTTAGCTTACACCAAAAACATTTAAGCTAAAGCTTAGACGAATCTTTTCATGGCGAACAATTTTTTGAAAGCGCGTTTCAAATGTACAGTTCTTTTGTTGTCACTTTCACAATTTGTTTAAATAAAGTAACTCATTTTAACAGTAATCATGAAAGTTGAAAAGGAAAAGGTGCGGAGTGAAAATTAAACAGCTGTGTTTTTCATTTAAAAGTTGTGTATTTGCCAAAAAACTTTTGAGTATAAAAAGAAGAGAAAGTAAAATGTAGCTTTAGGTTTTTAGAAGATTTTAAGCGGACACTGCGAGTGATGCTAAGCAAAAATATGATCAGTGGCGGCTCGTAATGAAGGGCTCTGGGGCGCCGCTCTCCTTGCAATCATTTGAAACAGAATCCATAATACTTTACTTAAAAAACCAATACCGCAATGTACAGGGTGTTTCATTAAGGTCGAAGAGCGGCCATATCTCGGAAACTACTGGGCATAGAAACTTAGGAAAAAAAAAATGATAATAAAAGTGGCCATGAGAAAATTCTGGAAATAATTTTCAAGTTCCGCATTTTGCCGCAAGAGGGCGTAATTGAAAAGTAAATTTTTAAATTTTACATAACTCTGAAAATTCCTCATTAAGGTATATGTTTGATAACACCATTTTAAAGCTTGGACAATTGTGCATCATTTTGGTCTTATGCTCATCGGCGTACCGACTTTAATAAGAGTGGGGGAAGCTGTTGAAAGTGTAATCATTTAAATCGCTGTAACTTATAAACGACTTATCCGATTTTAGCAAACTAAAGACTGTTTGGAAGAGAAATGTATGCACTTTGACCAATCGTATTTAGTTGTCCATAATATTTCTCAAAAAAAATGCTAGAGGGCGCAATTTGCGATAACAATACATTTTTTGATTTTCCTCCGAAAAAATAAATCATACGGTATAATTATGATACCATAATCGAGAAGGAGATGAAATTTGTTAGAAAAAATATTAAAACCGCTGCTCGATATCTCCGTTCGTTTTAGAGTTATTGCCAAAACAATAATTTTTAAGACAAATGGCGCCCTCCAGCAATTTTATTAGAAACTATCTTGTACATTGGATAGGACAATTAAAGGTACTTACCTTTCTCTTCCAAACAAGCTTAAATTTAGTAAAATTGGTTAAGTCGTTTAGAAGTTACAGCGATTTTAATGTTTACAGTTTCACTTGATAAGAGTGGGAGAAGCTATTGAAAGTTTAAACATTAAAATCGCTGTAACTTAAACGACTTATCCGATTTTACTAAATTTAAGCTTGTTTGGAAGAACCTTCAATTCTCGTATCTAATGGTACAAGATAGTTTCTAATAAAATTGCTAGAGGGCACAATTTGTGTTAAAAATTATTGTTTTGGCAATAACTCAGAAACGAACGGAGACATCGAGCTGCGGTTTTAATATTTTTTCTAGCAAATTTCATCTCCTTCTCGATTATGGTATCATAATTATACCGTATGGTTTATTTTTTCGGAGGAAAATCAAAAAATGTATTGGTATTACAAATTGCGCCCTCTAGCATTCTTTTTGAGAACTATTATGGACAACTAAATAAGATTGGTCAAAGTGCATACATTTCTCTTCCAAACAGTCTTTAGTTTGCTAAAATCGGATAAGTCGTTTATAAGTTACAGCGATTTAAATCATTACACTTTCAACAGCTTCTCCCACTCTTATTAAAGTCGGTACGCCAATGAGCATAAGACCAAAATGATGCATAATTGTCCAAGATTTAAAATGGTGTTATCAAATATATACCTTAATGTGGAATTTTCGGAGTTATGTAAAATTTAAAAATTTACTTTTCAATTACGCCCTCTTGCGGCAAAATGCGGAACTTGAAAATTATTTCCAGAATTTTCTCATGGCCACTTTAATTATCATTTTTCTTTTCCTGAGTTTCTATGCCCAGTAGTTTCCGAGATATGGCCGCTCTTCGACCTTAATGAAACACCCTGTATGTAAGCAATCAATTAAAATAATTCAAACCAAACATATATATTCCAACGGGCAAGTTATACCGAATGAGCATTTTCTATTCGCACAGGCAAGCGCGGGCGGCCGATTATCCGTCCCGCTTCAACGCGACTATTAAGTCGGTTGCCATGACTACGGAGGCGTGACGCCACCCACACATCGCACAACGAGCTGCACGGATGGAGCTCCAAATATTCCGTCCAACAACAGCTGCTCGCGTTTCGATGCGACGCGACCCGATGCCGCTGATGTTTTGTTTTGACTAATTTATTAGTGATGTTATAAAGTTGGAAAATTTCGTCTAATATGCAGCTTTAGCAATGCTGTCAATCGAAAAAGCGATGGTTCGGGACATAGACAATTTTAATAACAAAGTCACCGAGAAGTTTATTTCCGAAAAAAAAACGAAGATTTGACTTTCATTTCAAAAAATAATATTTGATAGTCTTATTTATCATTTGGTATGTTTAACAGAAATAAACGATTTGATTATAGTTATCCCGTATCCGCATTATTTAAAGCCAGCGCCCCCCTGACTTGCTAGTCACGAGCCGCTACTGAATATGATGATAAACAACTAGATATCAGTGTTAATAGGAAAAGAGGAACTTCTTAACGTCAACATGATGCAAAATTGACTTCACGTTATGACGATAAAAACATATTTCTTTTGGAAAAAAGAGCATGCTTCTGCTAGTAGCCTTTTGCAAACGACCTTAAAATTAAATAAACCAGTGGCGGCTGGTAATAATTGAAACAGATAGGGCCAAAAACATCAAATAAAAAAAATCTATAAAAAACCTAAAACAAAAAACTTATTAGGACATTGTCTTGAATCACAACACAAAATAAAGTGAATTTGTCAATATTTCAAAGAAAAACATAGATAAACTAAGTATTCCTATTTCGAAGCCCTGATTACTGCCCACTTTCGCCACTTTGATAGTTTGTTATCAATAACTCAGGCAAATGACGACCCAATTATTTCACTTGCATTTTTTTTTTCAAGGAAAGCGCGGAAAGTTGTGAATGAAGAACAAACTGATTTTTAACACGCTTTTATTAGCTTACCTGTATGTTTGTATGTATGTTTGTTAGTAACCGACTTCTTTGAACCTGATTTTGACCCACTTTAAATGGTCAGATTTAATTTAAATTTTGTAGACTTATCAAGAACCGCTGACAATACAACAATTTGATAAGTTTATCTCACTATCCTGATCAGGATCGCCGGAATTAAATAATTTCCTTACAGATGAGAGTGAGAGAGATCGAGCTCACCGTATGCGCATGCATACTATCTACCTTCTTTCCGGCTCGAGCACTCGGCTTAATAGTTTTGGTACATTCTTTCGCTATCAGTTGGTCCGTTGGCCGAGCGGGTTTGTTCGGGTTTGTGGATCCAATGCTTTGAATCTAGCCATTTAAAAAAAAATGGATCCACTGCTTTAAATCTAGCCATTTCAAAAAGTCATTGTTAAATTACTGAAAAGTATTCCATCTCTACTCCGGATAACTGAAAAGTATTCCATCTCTACTCCGGACCTCTCTATGACTATCTCTACTCAAAAAAAATTTTTTTTCTTAACAATAACTCAAACTAAAAAATGAAAAATAAATATAGTTTAAAAAAACTAAAAAACACGCTTTAGTAATAATAAATCAAACTAAAAAGCGGAAAATAAATATAGTTTAAAATAATTCTTGAAATTCTTAATATAGGCAGAAAATAATAATTATCGATAAACATTAGTATTATTGTGAGAAAAGCGTGTGGCGATTTGTGCTATATTTTTCGTATATCGAGCACCCCACGCTTTTTTCACAATAATACTAATGTTTATCGTTCATTATTATTTTCTGCTTATTATTTCAAGAATTATTTTAAACTATATTTATTTTCCGCTTTTTAGTTTGATTAATTATTAAAACGTGTATTTTAGTTTTTTTTTAAACTATATATTTATTTTGAAACGCGATAAAGAATAAACAAACTGATTAACAACCTCGGATAACACACCGACCTAACCTAACATCCAACCTACAACAATAAGTAAATTATAATATAAATATATTTTAAAGTTAATATTTCGACAAGGAAAACTGTATTAAAAATAGCTGCCATCTGGTATCCGGTAGCGGAAGCAAAGACGTAGAACTAATCCAATTAGTACTGGTCGGAGAGACAAAATAGAGCAGTTAAAAATCCACCAATCGCGGCCAAGACAAAAAATCTATATGAGCCAGCAAGAGAGGGAGATATATTTATCTCTCTCTGTATTTTAAGCGACAGCCTGGCCAGTAGGCCTACCGGCCAGGCCTAGGCATATGGAATTTGTTCGGCACTGCGGAGCGCCAAGGAGTTTTCGCGGGCCAGGAAGTTTTGATATCATTAGCTGTAAGGCATCAACGTCTTAAAATTTAAATTATTCACAAAAAGAATTAAGCGTCAAAAGACGAAATAATAATTAAGAGTATGAATAAATAGTTTAATTTATAGGTAGGTAGAAAGGAGATAAGACTTCAACGCAATAATCAGTTGGAAACGAAAATATTGTAATTATTGTAAAAGAAATTATTTCTAACGTATTATCGGTTGTCGATGTGTTAGGTCCCAATGGATCACAAAATACATATTTCCCATTTTTGTCAGTGTAAGTTTGTAACATGGAATAAATTTAATAAATTCAGTACAGTTTTCAGTTTGGAAAAAATGGAAAATAAGTCGCTGACAAACTAAAATACCTGCCACTGCTGCCATCTTACTTGCAGCGTTGATACTAGCTGTGTAACGAGATGTATTGTAATCATAATAGGAATAATGGCATGCAATATTTGGCGCACTTACCTTAATTTGAATAGATTTTAAAAATAATTCCAGAGAAACGTGTACGCTAATAATCCTGATTTCAAATTTTAGACGAGTTTCTAAAATCCGCGCCTTTTATTTATTCTGGTATTAGCGGGACACTTAAAAAATTAACACTATTAACATATTTTACAATACTTAGCGGGACGCCAATAAAATTAATACTTTCTATCTTAAATATTAATTAACAAGTCGACAAGAATTAAAGCTGATGGTGTAATTACCCGCTTACTGAAAATAAAAAGTTATCGAAACTTTCCAAACTCACTTTGTGAACTTGAATATTTACCATCGCTTCAGGAGTGAAAATGCCTCTTTCTAAGTTCATTTTATTTTTTAATTTCAAACACAAATTACCAAGTTACGAAACTTATTTTATAAAAATATTATACGAGAAAATACTTTTCTAACCACCTGAAAAATCGTTATACACTAAGGTTGCATTTTATCTAACTTATGTTACTACTACCTGACAAGTAGACGGTCTATATTATGTAATACTGTGCGAGCAAAAATTATTTGCATCAAAGAGGGCCTTGCATCTAAGGACGTAATGCTTAGCCGTAGAGCTTAATACCTGTTGGGTGTCAGTAACTACCTAAATTAACAATCAATCAGTTATTCCGTCATCTTTGACAGTCGTTACAAGTAATTTGATTCTTTTTTTGATCGCTAATTTTTCCAATTTCTTGAACAATTCACACAGTGGGCTTTACGGAACAGCACAAAATATTCATGGTTGAAGCGTGTTTCCGAAACGGGGTTAGGTAAATGGTGAGTGGCAAAACAATCCGGGTTTGTGCATGGACGATTTTCACGAACATTTTCCTAACGTTGCTTTCATTGCTGGGGATTTTTATCATTGCCTGAAAAGAACCTGTGTTTAGGGAAACAGGTTCTATACAACACAAAAAAGGAGCGGGAAGACCATCCGTACGAACAGAAGAACTTGTTGCAAACGTTCGTGAAATAATGCAAAATACGTCAACAAATTGTATAAGACGCCTGTCCCAAAAAGTGGGAAGATCTTATGGAACATGCAGGACTATTCTTAACAAGCAGCTAAATTTATTTCCTTATAAAGTGCAAGTATTCCAAGAAATAGAAGCCGCAATTAGGGAAACCCATCGTTTATACCACCCTTTACAATAAAATTTCCTTTGTTATTATAAAGGCATCTATATATAGCGTATCTTTAAAATTAAATGTACATTACCTGACGAAGCTGCAGTGCAGTGAAACATGTCGTATTGTCAATAAAAAGTGGAATTTAAGTAAAAAAGTGTTTTACTTACAGTAATAAAACAATATAATTAATTAATTATTATTCGTATTGTTTACATTATTTTGAAAATTACATAAATTTATTTTCAACAAATTAGAAGGCTCCTTTTTGTTTACGTTGCTTATAGCAACGGGAGATTATCGCGATAATTTTGTAAGTTCCTATTAACTTAATGAAATTAATAAGTGATAATTTTTCTGTCAAAAATGAAGTGCTTTATATCTATTAGCAAAAGTCACTCAAAATACAAATAAAAATACATTTTGTTGCAATTTGCTTTACATATCAAACACCGGGGTTAAAAGAGACACATCAAACAGGTATAGACATCTAATAATTTCAGATGTTATGGTTGAAAACAAATTAATGTTTTTAATGGTCCTGAAATTTTAGTAATACACCTTAGTTACTAACAAGTAAAATCAACTTCTTTTGTTAAAATACAGTGCGTAATATAAAACTAAACTCATCGAAAATATGTTTTTTTAAGTTTTATTTGAATTTAAAACTATAAAGACATTGGATTTCAGATAACAAATTTGTTATTTAAAGTTTCTTACGTTTTAGTAATAAAATGAGTTACTAACGGCTAAAATGAACTTTATTTCTAAAACTCTAATTAGTTACAATTAACTAAAGCCTCCGGAAATATGTTTTTGTAGCATTTTAGCAAAAAAAATTACAATAAGAAAAAACTCCAATTTATGAAATTTTTTTACCGAATCTCCCACGCAGCAGAATTAATTCCCAATAATTCTGCTGCTAGGGATATTATAAGTGATAACAGCGCTTCTTTTAAGGCATGTATGTGTTAAGTATACCCAACAAACAATTATAGTCTAAAAAAGGTGACTTTTACCTAAGTTTTTAACTATAAAGCTCGACGGACCGCTTTACATAGTCAGAAGTTAGTAAATTATACCACTTTATCACCTAGTGGGGAATAAAACCAAGGTAATAAAGTGGTAAGAAACAGCTGTCATTAGGATAATTGTTCTTCATAGACGAGGCCAAGTAGTCTTCTCCGTGGTAGTAAAGAGGTGTTTTTTACCCGTATTTTACCTATGTGGGCCTATGTTGGGCCTGTTATGGGCTATGAAGTTTATAGCAAATCATAACCACAATTTTAGAAAAAGATAAAAATAGTATTTTGTTTTTATTTGTATCAAAGCACAGGAGGCAGGAGGGTTCTTAAATCAGAACATGTCATGTCAGCCGCTATTGATTTTTAAAATGGAGTGGTAATATATAGATAGGTATGTACTTATAAAAATCATTATTTCATCGATGTGAAGTGAAAAAATGGGTGCGCGTAAAAAATTTTCCTATAGATTTCAATTTTACCTAAAAAAACTAACCGCGCCCCAGAAAAAATGCATTTAATTAAAAAAAAACAAGGTAAATTAAAATTGAAAATACCAAAAATTTAAAATGTAGCCAATATTTAGTGCTTGGACGAATAAGTTAGCTCATTTCTGTGCTCGGTTTTGGTAATATATTTGTTGTTGCTTTAGTGTTACAAGTAATCTAACAAAATTAATTTAAAATAATACACCATGTTGAAAAAAATATGGCGTCAGTAAAATATTTTCCCTAAAAGCAGTGATTTCCTGTGGTTTGGGCCTTAAAAAAAATTGGACCTATAAGTCAACCCGTATTAGAGTACGCTAGGAGGAAATTTCCTATTTTGTATCTTCCGTCTTGATAGGTCTAAATTAGGAGAAATATTCGTTTATATGGCATAACTTTATAATAATGAGTGTTTATGAAGCCTAATTTGGGGTTTTTAAGAATACTGCAGGCCCTATGTACAGCCAATTACTCCATAAAATGTTTCTATCTATTAATGCCTCGCAACGGATTAATAGCCACTATTATAATATAACTAACCTTACTTTTAGGCCGAGTTCGAATATAAACGTACAACGTTTTTTTCGTTATTCTGGCATTTTGTATAGCTTCTACGCGACCCCTTTTATTTCGCCGAAAATATGGAAACTGATTATTTTTAAATGGAGAGGGTCAAGCTCCTTCTTGGATTATTTTTATGTTCCCCACAAGTGGGAAGATGACCAAAGTGCAATTTAAACTTTACAATCATCATTCAAGTTTTCTAAGCCAGAATCTCTTTAAAGACATAATTTTTGGAAGATACGGCTTTATATCCGGTAAAAATCACTTTGAGGACAAAATATTGGGCCATAAAGAAATTATTTAAGTCATAACTATAACCTATTTTATACTTTAAAGCCTTCTGGGCTATAAGTACAAAATGTAAGATTAATATAGGGTATACATCACCTCAGAAAGTGTTCACATTATAACCTGACCATGAAGATATATTAAAGACAAAACGAAGTAATTTGTTCTTCATTTATGGGCTTAAAAGATTATTGGGCTTTAAGGCCCAATCTAAGGTAAAAAATAACCTGGTTGGGCGTTTATTACTCACTTTCCTTAGACCTAACTATCAAGTCGATTTGCAAGGTAATTATCTACTCTTTTGGACCATCTCTTGGGCCTCTTATATTTTCCCACTTTGAACACGTATTAATAAGTTCGAATTACTTTGTTTGGGCCAAACTGTTAGTCTCTTTGGCCGTTTCGTCTAAAAAGCCGATTTGAAGGTAAAAAATAGACTATTTTTTACTTAAATAGGTCATTTTCTCCAAATGAGAGGTCGCCAAGGCTTGAAATGTTTGTTGGGTAGTGGAACATACTTGGACCATACAGTTGATCAGACAAATTGTGAATGCTGGAATCTTTGATTTCTTTAAAATGTAAACAATCTAGTCAATTTTATACGAGGTCTTTGGTCCCATATAATATTTGGCTTTTTTATGTCATTTAAATGACATGATTGAAGTTAATTATGATATCTGTACCAAATAAGGCCAGACTCCAATTAAAACCACAAACATGTTGTTCAACAACCATATCTACACTGTGCTTTAAAGCTTTCTACAGAAGCCCAACTTTCGCAAAAACATATAACTTGGAGAATTCTAAAACAGACGTCAACATACTGATGCTAAATAACAAGTGCAAGCTAATGCGCTCTTCATGTTCCCGAGGAAAGGGTGCGGGACTGCGTAAAGGAGACAGTCTGTAAGTATGTCAAGATTGTCACAAATACAACTGAAAAGTTTTGAAAAGTACATAATAACTCATCGGAACAAAACATTGTTGTCAGTGTGTTTTAAATATACCTTTTTTTACATTCCAGTTTTTAAATTCTCCGAAATCCGTAACTTTTTTCAATGGATGTTGATTTTTATTTCATTTTTCCATATTTTTAGGAAAATATAACTCCAGTAAGCATGTAAATATTCGGTATTTTATTAAATAGTCAATCCAACAAAATAATTTCCGAAATTTCTGTAGATTTAATATAAGGTAGAGTGTACAGGATAGAGTATTCTGATAATAACTTACAGTGTGTGGGTTATAATAAAACCCTGTTTTTAATTTTTAAAATTATTTTAAAAAATGTTGGAAGTGTTCCTATTTTTATTCCGATATTTAGTTTTAAGAAAAAAAAAATATATTTTTAAGGTACTCACATTTTCTTTGTTTAACAATTATTTTCCTTAATAGGGCATTAAAATTGGGCTTTTTACCGGATGTACAACTAAAAAGGCTGTGAAAAAAATACTTATTTCTTTATTACAAAAGTGACTAAGAGAAATTCCTGGAAATAATTTTTAAGTTTCTAGGTTGGCCGCTACTAACTATAGTGATAAACCAAAATACGGGATTGTCTCAAAAATCCTTATGGTAACGGTGTATCAAAGGTAGCACTTTTGCAATCTAATGAAATTTCTAAATAACTTTTGTTTTTGAGTTTTTGCTCCACTTATGGTTTTAAGGGAGGTAGGAAGGGACAAATATTGCTATGAAAAAATATTCACCATTTTAGTTTGGCTTATCAGAATTTGAACTCGCTAAATAGGATTTCCTTTGTTTTATCAGGTTCATAAAAAACTAATGTGTCCTGAATTTCGTTGGCTATTAGGCAGAATTAACAATTTCTTTTGTTTTCTCAAAAATTTTAAATGCAACGATATATATTTTTTGACGAGGGTAAGCAAAAATAAAAAATAAGAAGTATCTCTCTGTGGCAACCGCAGGTCAATATCTTGTTTTAAACCAGAGATATGGAAAATATAATATAAAATGCACCATAAGAAGAAACTGACGTTTTAATGCGGTATTTGTAGCCAATAAATTACAAATATAGCACCTTTGTGTCTTCTACAAAGCCATAATGAGGACATCAAGAGTTCGCTAAATTTATGGTTCAAACTATTGATGCGAATAAATTCTAAGAGATGTATCTTAACCAGTGATCTTAACCATCTTGATAATTAAATTTCGATGTCATATTCCATAAAATGTCAAAATAGGTAGGCGTTACCTCGGTACATCTTTTAAAAAAAAAATCTTATATCGCTCATAATTTTCCATATCCTTGGAAAAACTAAAACAATTTTTTTTATTGTTAGAATTTTTATTATTGTTATTCTACAGCAATACAACCTATGAGATTTATAAATTAATTTATACTTACAAAGTGAAAGAACTTGTGAATAAAAAAACTGAGAGAACAACTAGCTGCTTTATGACTATGGCTTTAGACAACAAACCATTTGAGGTAGAACCTAAATAAATACGTTTTCCGGTATTTTAGGAATAAGTAATTTTACGTTTTAAACAAAATTTTGAATGCAATAGAAAAAAATAAACAATAAAATAAACAATAAAAAGTATGGTTATGAGTAGGCCTGGGCAAAAATTCGATATATCGATAAACGATATCTAAAATATCGATATATCGATATTTATTGATATTATCGATATTTATCGATATTTATCGATATTATCGATATTATCAATATTTATCGATATTATCGGTATTTTCGATATTCGATTGGAATTTCAATATCGTCCTTATAACACATTTAAGGACCAATATTTAATTCAATCTTTTTTCTTCATGTTTTCATAATTAGAGTTTCCCCTTGAAATTAAGGTACGGAGTTCTAAAGGGCACATAAGATAATATACAGTGTCACCAGTAAAGTTCGCATCATATGGGACCTTTTTTTTATAAATAGCTTTATTTTCAAAATCAAAATTGGGCTATTAAAATTTGGTCGCATGTGATGCAAAGTTTATTTGTTTTTGACCCTGTATGTGTAACTTCATAAAATAAGTATTTTTGAAAACATAGTTTGTGTCTAAAAGTAATACACCTTAATATTAAGACAAAAAAGAACACAGTGTCTTCAGTAAAGTGTTTTTTGTGGAAAATAAATTTTAGTTTAACAACGTAAAGTTTCTATTTTCAACGATTTAATTTAAAACCCCTATATTATAATTTATTATTTAGCTATGCCATAATAACGTTTTTGTAGAAAAACACACTTTTAATATGGCGCTACTTTAAAGAAAATGTATCTGAAATAAAGCATTGTCAAAACTAAGAAGTTTTATGTAGGTTGCGTTGAGTCTTATTTTGCAAAAGTGGTACAATTTACAAGATATAGGTAAAAAATCAAAATTATCTTATGCAGCTGAAATTTTGCATGTGGGCTAGAAACTGCATTTAGAAAAACTTTTTCTAATAACTTTTTTCTATTTTTTCAGAAATAACCCCACATTTGAATTATTTTTTGGAAAAAATTAAAATTTGACAGATAATGCGTGATTCCTACTATTTTTTTGCTTAATTTTTATCTCGATCGAAGCAGAACTTGATGCCAAAGTCAAATTTTGAATAAAGCTATTAATAAAGAAAAATCCCATAATAATATGATGCGGACTTTACTGGTGACACTGTATTTATAATATAATATTTTTATGTTTTATCGATATATCGAATAACGATATTCAAAAAATAAAATATCGATATATCGATATATCAAATAACGATATTTAAAAAATAAAATATCGATATTATCAATATTTAAAAAATAAAATATCGATATATCGATATTTATCAATATTATCGATATTATCGATATTTATCGATTTTATCGATATTATCGATATTATCGATATTTATCAATATTATCGATATTATCGATATTTATCAATATTATCGATATTATCGATATTTATCGATATTATCGATATATCGACTATATCGATATTTTTTTAAATATCGATATTCGATATTGGAATTTCAATATCGCCCAGCCCTAGTTATGAGTCACTCCGTTGCTTTTATTTTATTTACAATAATTGTATTGTACAGCGGAATGAAATTGTACCATCAGCGTATTTGGCAACATCGCAAATTACTGATTATTGACGTCACGTATAAGAAAACGTTTTGGTGCGTTAAAAAGGTGAATTTTATTTAAAGATATCCGGTAATATTTTCATTTTATGGGCCTACAGTGACCGGCAGAAAACGCACCAAAGGAATTTTTTTTTTATTTGAAAACTTACCAAATTTTTTTGGCGGTGGAAAAGTTCTGCATGTCCCTAAACAAAAAAGAGCATAGACAAAACTAGTAAATATTGCGCCGTATACGAGGGAGAGGTGAAAACGTTAAATTCACTGAGGAATAAATAGCCCTTATTTTTCACTGTGGAAATTTTTTTTATTAGGAAATGTTGTTTGAACTTAAAAGTTATCCATAATTACCAAATTTCAGCTCGGTAGCACAAATATAAATATTTTTCATAGCAACTATGTGGATTTAAATGAAAACGAATTTTATTGTAAGGGTTTAAACTTTAATTCATGAACCAATGGGTTTAAAAGTTTTTGAAAAATTGGGAACGGCAAAATATTGTTAAATGTATGAAGTAAATCCTTATTTGTTTTGCATAAAGTTATTCCGCTTATCCATAGAATAATGTACGGTGTGCAACAGAAAAGTTAGATTATTTTTGACGTTTTTTTATTAAACGTCCAGTTCTCGCGTATTTAAACAAATTTAAGTAAGTTATGTGTCTAATTGCCCAAAGAGCTATTAAAAAATTGAATTTATAGGTTGCATAGCTTCTATCGATTCGTTATACGAGGGGGAGTCAAAAGAAAAGTAAAAACACTTTTTTTGTGCTACCGAGCTGAAATTTTGTATTTATGAACAACTTTTAAGTGCAAACAACAGTTCCTAATAAAAAAAATGTATACAGTTAAAAATAAGGGCACTTTATACTTGATTTCACCTCTCCCTCGTATACAGCGCAATACTTACTAGTTTTGTCTATGCTCTTTTTTGTTTAAGGACATGCAGAACTTTTCCACCGCCAAAAAAATTTGGTAAGTTTTGAAATTTAAAAAATCCCCTTTGTTGCGTACTTTCTGCCGGTCACGGTATAATGAGTCAAATTAAATTTAAACAACAATTTGCAAGCAGCCTATTATTATTTTCAGCATATCTGGGTATTTTTTTTATTATAGGGCATATTCTGTTCAGTAATTATTTGATTTGTGTAGTTCGTTACTGCTAGCAATAAACAAAATAATAAATATTTTGCTTGGGTGCGCGGAATTCACCCTCTTTCCCCTACTTTTTACCTTTGGAGGCAGGAAACTGTTAAAAAAATATTTTTTATACAAAGAAAATTATGCCTGTATTCTATTATGATGTATAAAGACTCCTTAATAGCTTTGTTAGAGTTTTCTTTTATATTTTATTTTTAAAGAATATTTAAATCAAAACATCAGCTTAAAGCAAAAGCTTTTAAAATTCTATCTGGCTTCCATTGGGGCGGAAAATAATCTTTTGTAAGGGCGATAATCCTCTTTAAAATTGTAAATCGGTCATGAAATATTCATAGCCAAATGTCCATAACTACGTTTGAAAAATGCTAATTTATGGGCAGCATTATTTCTTTTAAAATGTGACATCTTAAGGTATTTTGAAACTTTCAGTTCGATGTCAGCAAGGTAAAATATCACTGCCCAAAATTTATTCTTATTTTTATATTTGCCCTTATATTTTAATTTAATATTGATATTTATAAATCAATCCGTGGCAGCCGGTGATAACTAAAACAGGTACTTATGGCCAAAACACAATCCAATAAAATTGTTTTTATAGGCCTGTGCTGTGGACCAAATATATCAAATCAAAAAAAAAATTAAATTTTTTTTTTTTTTTTGATTTGATATATTAATTTGGTCCTTGGTCTTTGTCACCAGATCCACCTGCAGTTTTTTTTCTAGTTTTTTACTATCCACCTGCAGTTTTTTTTTCTAGTTTTTTACTAGAAAAAAAACTGCAGGTGGATCTGGTGACAAAGATAGAGAAGATTACGGTAAATCGCGTGACGTTTGGAAACCTAAACATCGCAGCAACCAAGACGGTGAGTAAGGTAGTAAGGTGAGTAACAAAGAAACGGTTGGAGAATCTAAAACGTTTAAACGTTCATTAATAATTATTATTATTACGATTGATACATTCATGGCGATGGGTTTTGAAAAAGGATCACAGTCGTGCCAAGATTCCTTAATAGTATATTAACGTACACGTTTTATAAAGCATCATTTTATAGCACGCGTACATTTTAAAAAACGAGCCGCTTGCGGCGAGTTTTATAACGGGACAAGTGCTTAAAACTGCTTTATATAACACTTACGTTATACTATTTTTTCTATTTCACGTTCATAATAAGCTCAGTACGATACCCATTTGCGTATCATAATGAAGCTATTTCGATACGCGTTTTTTTCTTTATTTGATGTTGGTAATATTTAAATGTTTTATTTCATTGACATTGGAAGGTTAGTAGATTGAATTTTGGATTGGATTTGGCATAAAATGATAGCTTGAAGCATCTACAAAAGATTGATTTATAGATTTATGCAACCAACATACATGACTGTTATCCACACAGAATAAAAAAGTAGGTTATCATGCTATTTTTCCTCTGCGAAAAATGGGTTTTCTCGTAAACCACAAAGGCCGCGCAAGTCAATGAAATAAAACAATTAAATGTTACCAACATCAAATAAAGAAAAAACGCGTATCGAAATAGCTTCATTACGATACGCAAATGCGTATCGTAATAGACTTGTTATGATACCAAATTAGAAAAAATAATTTAAATAGCGTCTATCTTTTAGGTACCTATTATTCCTTTGTGCAGACGCTTTTCTGTCGTAGAAAACAGCTTTGTCACCTTTCGAAATTTACTTCTTCTAAACCTCCTTTCTTGTCTTAAAACCGTAAAATGTGCCCAGTGTTAAATGATTTTATATCACATATCTCAAGATAAAATGGACAGGGAATAGCGTATGGCATACTCTCGGGAGCGTATAGGGGAGGTCAAAATAACTCTACTTTGTCATATAAAAAAACCTACAGTACCCCTTAACGGAGATACAGGGCCCCAAGGAGGTACCCAGACCCAGCGACTTACCTTTTCGGCTCTAACTTTTAAACCGACACGTATAATTTAATAAAATTTTAGTATTTTGTGTAGACTCATAAAACCGTACTACATTTTATATTTTTTACATGGTCTGATACATTTCTAAATCGGCATTTAACAAAAACTTTTGGAAGGGTCGTTCGTAGCTTAAGAGAAACAGGTAAAAGTTAAACTATGAAAAGTACTTAAAACTCAACTTTTTGGCATTTCGGAAATCATTTAAACGCAAGAATGTTAAAAATGTAACAGCTTTGCTTCTTATTTACTTGAACAGATTTTCGAAATAGGCGTCCTTTAACTCTATACATTTTCTTATCCGACGGATGTTTTCTTGTTGTACTCTAAACAACATTTCAGGATTATCTTGAATTTCGTTGCAATGGTTTGTTATTCTGTGGTATAGCTAAGGATACCTATCTATACAGTGTCACCAGTAAAGTCCGCATCATATGGGCTTTTTTTTTATTAATAGCTTTATTCAAAATTTCACGTTGGCATCAAGTTCTGCTTTGATCGAGATGAAAATTAAGCAAAATAATAGTAGTCACGTGATTCGCATTATATTATGTCAAATTTTAATTTTTTCCAAAAAGAAATTCAAAAGTGGGGTTATTTCTGAAAATATCGAAAAAAGTTATTAGAAAAATTTTTTTTAAATGCAGTTTCACATGCAAAATTTTAGCTGCATAAGATAATTTTGATTTTTTACCCATATTTTGTAAATTGCACCACTTTTGCAAAACAAGACTCAACGCAACCTACATGAAACTTCTTAGTTTTGACAATGCTTTATTTCAGATACATTTTCTTTAAAGTTGCCCCATATTAAATGTGTGTTTGTCTACAAAATCAAAATTGGGCTATTAAAATTTGGTCGCATGTGATGCAAAGTTTATTTGTTTTTGACCCTATATAAGGTAAATTTATAAAATAAGTATTTTTGAAAACGTAGTTTGTACCTGAAAGTAAAAAAATAAAGTAAAAGTGTTTTAAATTAAATCGTTGAAAATAGATAAACGTTAAGTTAAACTAAAATTTATTTTCCACTTAAAAATCACTTTACTAAAGACACTGGGTTCTTTTTTGTCTTAATATTAAGGTGTATTACTTTCAGACACAAACTACGTTTTAAAAAATACTTATTTTATGAAGTTACCTTATACAGGGTCAAAAACAAATAAACTTTGCATCACATGCGACAAATTTTAATAGCCCAATTTTGATTTTTTAGAAAAACCCTCATTTAATATGGCGCTACTTTAAAGAAAATGTATCTGAAATAAAGCCTAGTCAAAACTGAGAAGTTTTATGTAGGTTGCGTTCTTATTTTGCAAAAGTGGTGCAATTTACAAAATATAGGTAAAAAATCAAAATTATCTTATGCAGCTGAAATTTTGCTTGTGGGCTAGAAACTGCATTTAAAAAAAACTTTTACTAATAACTTTTTTCGATATTTTCAGAAATAACCCCACTTTTGAGGTTTTTTTTGGAAAAAATTAAAATTTGACAGATAATGCGAATCACGTGACTACTATTTTTTTGCTTAATTTTCATATCGATCGAAGCAGAACTTGATTCCAAAGTCAAATTTTGAATAAAGCTATGAAAAAAAAATCCCATATGATGCGGACTTTACTGGTGACACTGTATAATTCATTAGGAATTCCTCCAACTTCATTACAATTGAACGAATGTTACACGATATTTATGTCAGTAAGAACATAAAAATAATTCAATTTCGTAAAAAATGGATTTTCCCGGGTCTTGCACCGCACCTTTCATTTGTTTTCTTTTACTTTTTGCTTTTCCAAAAAATATATCTTGGTCAAGTAAAAATTTAGAAACGAAATAACCAATAATGTAATAGCGGTTCGTATGCCGAAGCCTAAAGCAAAATCGAAAGACGATGGAAATGTAATAGACTTGGGATTGAGCCTCGAAAAATATATCTCATGTGGTGGAAAAGTTTTCATATTTTTCTTTGAAATGCCTTTATGTTCACCGCCGCGCCGGCCAATTACAGTTTAACAGTTTTATAACAGAATATGTAAAATAAACGAATAATAGGTAAGTACGTTACTGGTAAACTTCAAGTTACAGTGGCATTTTGTGTGAGTATGAGAGAGTAAGTAACATTCTTAGATACCGGCAATAAGGACAACAGATCAATCAGTGGCCGTCGTATGGCGAGGCCAGATAGGGGATCATTTATTTTCTGCTGCAGAAATAGAGGAGCACAAGAATAAATAACAATCAGAAGGGAAACAGAGAAAGAGGTCCGATGGTCAGGTAGATTTTTAGCACGCGGCTTTAGAAGAAATTGGAAGAACGTATCTATCAGTGCCCAAGGGCGGATCCACGGGGGGGGCTTTGGGGGCTCAAGCCCCCCCCCCCCCCTTTGAGAAGACTTGTTATGTCATAAAAAGTCAAACATTGCTATAAATACTAATAATAAATAATAAATCCAGTAATTATATATTATGTTTAACAAAAGCTTTATTTGAGAATAATAAAATAAATATGATTTTATTAAAATAATAATTTAATTTTATTTATTTTACGTCCACAAAACCAGCCGCGCGGTGAGCGTCTGAATTTAGGTAGTCGGCAAAATGCTCAAACGCAGCGCTTCCCGATTGAAGTTTAAGACAATCGCGGGCTGCGTCTTTGGTTTGCAGAACATTGAAATAAAAATGTGTTTTGATGCATTTTTTTCTCTGTGAAATGGCGAAGAAATGACTTTAAATAATAAATCTATATTTCTGGAAGATAAGAAGAAATTTATTTTATTAAGTATTCAGATTATGTTTCACGTTCATAGCGAATACAAGTTATTTTTTGTCTCATTTGGACCTGCGTAAAATGAAGCGATCACAAACGACATTAACATCTTTTTTTACAAAAAAGCCAAAAAATAATACGGTTGTGGAGGTGGGACATTGTGGTAGTAGTGTTATAGAAGAAAACATCGTTATAGTAGCATCAACAAGTAGTGGCAGTACTTGCAGTACTGGCTGCAAGAATATATGAAAATGATATGTCAGGATCCATGCTGGAATTACAGGCGGAATTAGCGATATGGAGACATAAGTGGAGTGACACTGTCAGTGTTGATCTACCAAAATCATCAACAGAAACCTTAAAAAATATGTCCAAAGAATGCTTTCCCAATATAGAGATACCACTAAAAAATTTTGCCACAATCCCTGTAACAAGTGCTACGGGCGAGAGAAGTTTTTCATCGCTAAAACTACTAAAATCCTATTTGAGATCAACGATGGGACAGGAGAGACTCAATGGGCTAGCTTTGGCATACATTAATAAATCTAGAGAACTTAATATAAATGATATGGTTAAAACTTTTTGTCAAATAAAGTCCAGAAGAATTGAAACTTGTAATTGGTCTACTTAGATTATCGTTGATATAATTTGTTGTATTTATGTATATATGTACTATATTATAATACATTTTTTTGTCAAATTAAAAAACTTAAAAAAAAATTATTCAAGCCCCCCCTTTGTTAAATCCTAGATCCGCCCCTGTCAGTGCCGCAGTGACTATTGTAGCAATCAGTTGTTCTGCCACTGTCGTAGTGTTATTGATATTATTATAAAAATGGAGAATAAATCCAAATCACAGGTTTGTTTAGTAAAAAGTTGTGATAATAAAAGTTAACGGAAATAATTTAGAAACAAATTTAAAACGATACATTAGCGGGTATCTAATTAGAAAATCACTAATGAAACATAATTGTAAAATTTGCGAAAGCTACGCAAATGCACACAAATATATAGACAGTGCATCAATTTTTTGTCATTTAAAAGTCTATCAAAATGCAAACTTGGACTTGTTCGGTAACGTTATGATGCCGAAGGACAATTTTGTTTACTTTGTTTCTAATTTGAATACAGTTTTTATTGACAATTTTCAAAAATTTTCTACCCACCCAAATATTGTAAAACGTCTTGTAGAAATAGGTAAAAACATAACTTACATTTACCCTTGTCCACATTTCCCCCAGGAATATATTGTTACTTTATTTATACGAGTGAAATTGTTTTATACTTTCAAATAGACAGGGTGATTCATGGTGGATGGAACGTTAGACGTTTCTGGCGAACCAGTAAAGGAATCGTTCTGAAAATCTGGTCGCGTACATAAACGGACATGCTCTACCAACCTAAAATATTTTTAACAATATAGTGTGCCCGCTTCCACACAAAAATAATAGTAACTTCGATTTTTTTAAATGCAACACCATATATTTTATTTTATTTTCGAAATCCCCATTACTTTCCTTACAATTTTCATTAACTCTACTCTATACTTATCTCTTACCGTTTCTAAGATATAAATTAATTTCCGTTTTTTGGTCCGAAAACGTCACTTTTAAAAATGCTGATAAATTTTAAACTCTAAAACAGTGAAATCCTGAAATTTGGTAGATAGTTAACTAATACCATTGGGCTCTTTGCCATAGTCCCAAATCTTAGTTGCAATATACAGGGTGGTTGAAAAATACACTTATTCTGGTAACTTGAAAAAGTGACCATAAGTCCTTTTTTTCAAATGTAACACCCGGTATATTATTACGGATTTGAAAAGCTGCTAAAATTTCACTTCATTCTTGTATATCATACCTGTACCTAACTAACTAGTTTAACCATTTTTTTGACGTATTAAGCATGATTTGTAAAATATTCTATACAATTCAATTTTTATTCGGTTATTACTAAGTTAGCCATGACAAAAACTAATGTTTACGTATGTTACTATGGTTATCGTTTTGACATTTTATTAAGTTTAGATACAAGATAGAAATACAGTTTAAAGTCATGGAAGAAAACTATGCAAATGCAGTTTTTATGAATTTATTTATTTGATTTGGACAATGTGATAGAATTATCGCCAGGACATGTATAAAGTTTAACAAAATGTACTCTAATTCACTGCCAATGAATCTTAGAAAATTCATAAGGATCCAGAACAATTTTACTAAATGTTAACTAGGTAGTCAAATAATAAAATACTACTAAAATTATAACTAATAAAATGCTATTTTAACAGATGTTCAAAACGCTGGCCATTTACATCCAAACCCTTTAATATGCGGGTGTTGACTGCATGGATTTCAAGAAAAATTTAGTTTTAATGTTTTTTGCATGTTAATGCAAACACACATTGTCCAAATAAAATAAATAAATTCATAAGAACTGCATTTGTATTTGTATAGTTTTCTTCCATGACTTTAAAGTGTATTTTTATCTTGTATATAAACTTAATGAAATGTCAAAACGATAACCATAGTAACATACGTAAACATCAGTTTTTGTCATGGCTAACTTACTATAATAACCGAATAAAAATAGAAAATTTAACAAATTATCCTTAATACGTCAAAACAATGGTAAAACCAGTTAGTTAGGTACAGGTATGATATACAAGAATAAAGTGAAATTTTAGCAGCTTTTTAAATCCGTAATAATATACCGGGTGTTACATTTGAAAAAAAGGACTTATGGTCACTTTTTCAAGTTACCAGAATAAGTGTATTTTTCAACCACCCTGTATATTGCAACTAAGATTTGGGACTATGGCAAAGAGCCCTATGGTATTAGTTAACTATTTACCAAATTTCAGGGTTTCAGTGTTTTGTTAAAAACATTTTAGGTTGGTAGAGCATGTCCGTTTATGTACGGGACCAAATTTTCAGAACGATTCCTTTACTGGTTCGTCAGAAACGTCTAACGTTCCATCCACAGTGAATCACTCTGTATAAATAGGAACTTCAAAAATATTACCTCATAAAAATAAATTAATCATTTCGCGATATTTGTAATCATTTACGTTACTATTTTGTTGCATAGTTAAAATTTCACAAAATTAGGTTTATGTCGGGTTAGTTGAACAGATGACAGATTTTATCTGTCAAACTGAACCTCGCCTTATTGTACATTCTTAAGTATATAATAACAACTAATTGTTTATATGTATATGTAGAATGTTATAAATAATGTGCAAAAGACCTATTATATTGTATCTATTCTATTTTATTTTAATATTAGTTACTTCTAATTAAATTTGTAATTTTCAATGAAATTTGTAAATTAGAAATGGGAATAAACAATATTTATATTGAAATATCTAATAATATGTATTATTTAACCACCACTAAAAGTTTAGGCCGGTCCTGTCTGGCAGTGTTTAAATATTGGGTAATATACCTGAGTCCACCCCGGGATTTGCATAATTTACACTCGGTTAAGGTCATAGCCGACCGTATCGGACCTCCTTTTCTGTTTCCCTTCTGATTGTTATTTATTCTTGTGACAGGAGGTATTCACGTCAGCAATTCAGTAATATTTGGAATTTCGTTTTGGTTGTACCGCGCTTTTTTGAATTATTTTACGTAGTCATTTTTCATTTTATCTTAATATTTTTTTAAAGGGTTTGTTTTTATAATTATTAAATCTGTATATTGTTGACAAAAATCTTTTGAATTAAAAATCTTTTTGACAAGCCATGGTGCCATGGAAACTGCATTCAGAAAGACAAAAAAAAAGAGAAGGCCAACTTTACAAATAAATTATTTAATTTTTTGTTGCTAAAAAATAATTATTTGCAATATTTCCATTAAACCTGTGTTTTTCCTTTAATAATCCAGATATCGATATGAATCAAAAAAGAAGTTTTAAAAGGAAAGAAAAACACAAAGTCTTCCTCCACAAAATTTAATAGAATAAAATTCTTAAGTTCAAGGGTCTCTACATGTTTCGAACGTAGAAACGTTCATCCTCAGGAGACAGAACATTTTTTTATTTTATGCTGATGTTGTTAGCAAAAGAGAAAATTAAAAATTAGAACCTTAATGGAGCTTTTATGGACTTTAAATAATTTTCGACATCTTTTTAGAAAGGTTTTCTTCTTCCCCATTTTATTTGGCTGGTTTGCACCCCCTTTAATAACGTTTTCAAATACTTAGTATGGTGTAACCGTTATCAATTTTCTACATTTCATGTTTCTTCTACACTTCAATTTTTAATTCCATAAAAGCTCCATTAAGGTTCTAATTTTCAATTTTCTCTTTTGCTAACAACATCAGCATAAAATAAAAAAAATTGTCTGTCTCCTGAAGATGAACGTTTCTACGTTCGAATCATGTAGAAACCCTTGAACTTAATAATTTTATTTTATTAAATTTTGTGGAGGAAGACTATGTGTTTTTCTTTCCTTTTAATACTTTCAACTCCACTTTAAGTATGGACTATTTCTTCAAATTAAAAAAGAAGTTGTTCAGAAAAGGTGATGGGACTTAAAAATGTCGTACCAAGAAACATCTATCAGTTATTAAATTTTTTCACAGGATGTTTAGAAATTAAGCGTAAAGTGCATTTTGTTGTGCTACCCTGTATGTCAACATATTCATTTACACTGTTCGGAAAAACGATATCAGAACATGGTAAAGACGACAGCATCTGCAACATGTCAAAAAAACTTAAAAGTTATTTAAGATTGAATTGAAGCAACATTTTTTTCGTCCGGTTAATTTTGTGGTCCAGTGTAGTGCTATAGTTTCTACTTGTGCTAAAGTTACTTCGCGATAATATCCCATCATATTTTTTCGCTTAACTTACCAAATTTTAGAGATAGTCCTATTCTACGCACTGGCATTACCTGCAAATAAAAATTACAGTATTAATGTATTTCTTAAAATTATGTTGGTTGATTTAGCGTCCTTAATATTTAATTCTTTCAAAGTATTTAGTGGGGAAGAGGACTTCAATTAAAACACTTTTCACTTTTTGGAACGTTTGGACGTTGGGAATGATTAAAAAGTGAAAAGTGTTTTAATTGAAGTCCTCTTCCACACTAAATACTTTGAAAGTATTTCTTAAATTTATTTATTACAGCTTCAAGCAAATAGGAACAAACTAGATAATAAGAGAGTTGTCCTAAAATGAATGAATCAACAATAATTTTCTAGGGTAAAACCGGATTGATAACAGTTAAAAAGATAATATTCGTCTCGCTTTTTTTGAACCACCCTGTAGAGTCAAGTTTAATTTTACGTTGTAGACCATTTGCTATCCTTTTACGTTAAGAGCGAACACTAGTGACGCGTTCGCTATTTCATTGTCTTATCAGTATTTCGGTCATTTTTCGTTTTCTCCAAAAAGCGGCCAAATAACCGTGTTTTGGTCAGTTACCTACAGGTTTAAGTTAAAAAAAATAATAAGACATAAAATGAAATTTTGTCAAATTTGCGCTTACTATTATTATTATTAACTGCTCAGTTAAGTGTGGTAAGCAACATTCCGAGCCACTTTGATTGTGAGAAAATTATTTTTGCTAATGTTTTTATGTCACAGTCAAAGCCACAGTCAAGTTAGTTAATTATTGTTTAAAAACTTTGTGCAATCCGCTATAAATCTCTTGCCTGCGAAAACAGTAAAAGTAAAAACGAATGTTAAAAATTTTGCTATTGGCATTCAATATAACGACTCAATAGTGTGAAATCCATATTTTCTTTATAAGTATTTTTCTAACTAGTACAGAAAGTTATCACAGTCCACACTGGCACTTAAAATGCTCACTCTCCACACTAACAAAGAAAAATATATTAAGAAAAGCGTATTCTTTAGGAAAGCATTCTTTATTTCAACATTTGTGGGAATCCCAATCCATAATACCCTGACAATACATAAAAAGGAGATAAAAATTTATCAATACACTCAATCAAATGAGAATTATATTGAAATAATAAAAGTCTTGAAGGGGTAATGCGAACGGCCTCTAAAGATAATTAGAACTGGAAGAAAAGATGAAAGCGTGAAACCATTTGAGGAAAGTCGCCAATTCTCAAGGCTTTGACGTCAGATGCAACCCTTGGATACAAAAACATTTGCCTCGGGCAAGGCCTACTATGGTATAAATAGTTTCAGTTGTCTGATATTATATGGTGAGCACATTAAGAAATACTATACCTACGTTATCTAAAATAAAGTTAGTATATTGGCATGATTAGTATAGTGGCATTAGTGGATGAGGCGGATACAAACCGTCTATAATACTAATAATAATAATAATAATAATAATAATAATAATAATAATAATAATAATAATAATAATAATAATAATAATAATAATAATAATAATAATAATAATAATAATAATAATAATAATAATAATAATAATAATAATAATAATAATAATAATAATAATAATAATAATAATAATAATAATAATAATAATAATAATAATAATAATAATAATAATAATAATAATAATAATAATAATAATAATAATAATAATAATAATAATAATAATAATAATAATAATAATAATAATAATAATAATAATAATAATAATAATAATAATAATAATAATAATAATAATAATAATAATAATAATAATAATAATAATAATAATAATAATAATAATAATAATAATAATAATAATAATAATAATAATAATAATAATAATAATAATAATAATAATAATAATAATAATAATAATAATAATAATAATAATAATAATAATAATAATAATAATAATAATAATAATAATAATAATAATAATAATAATAATAATAATAATAATAATAATAATAATAATAATAATAATAATAATAATAATAATAATAATAATAATAATAATAATAATAATAATAATAATAATAATAATAATAATAATAATAATAATAATAATAATAATAATAATAATAATAATAATAATAATAATAATAATAATAATAATAATAATAATAATAATAATAATAATAATAATAATAATAATAATAATAATAATAATAATGATTACAGTACAGGTTAAGATGAGTTTCTTCTCTGTGCTGTAAAAAATACCAGCAATACCAACACAAAGCTGTGAAAAAGAAATAATATTATACAGGGTGTTTCATTAAGGTCGAAGAGCGGCCATATCTCGGAAACTATTGGGCATAGAAATTCAGGAAAAAAAAATTAATAACTAAAGTGGCTATGAGAAAGTCCTGAAAATAATTTTTAAGTTCCGCATTTTGCCGCAAGGGGGCGCAATTGAAAAGTAAATTTTAACATTTTAGATATCTCCTAAAATTGCACGTTAAGGTATATTTTTAATAACACCATTAAAAAGCTTGGACAATTTTGCATAATTTTGGTCCCGTGCTTGTTGCCGTACCGACTTTAGTAAGAGTGGGGGAAGCTGTTGAAAGTGTAATCATTTAAATCGCTGTAACTTATAAACCACTTATCCGATTTTAGCAAACTGAAACTTGTTTGGAAGAGAAATGTAAGTACTTTTAACTGTCGTCTTGAGTGGTCCATGATGCTTCTCAATAAAAATACTAGAGGGCGCAATTTGCAATAATAACACATTTCTTAACCTTATTCATTTATTTTAAATTATACGGTATAATTATGATACCATAATCGAAAAGTAGATAAAATTTGCTACAAAAAATGTCAAAACCGCAGTTCGATATCTCCATCCGTTTCAGAGTTATTGCCAATAGAATAATTTTTAAAACTTTAAATGAAGAAGCGGTTGTTTTCATACTTTTGTAATCAAGCACTCCATGACAAAAAATATTTTTAAACTTTATGGTTAGGTAGGTTTGTTTCTCAATATTCCAATGGTCCAGAAACCACTCTAGAATTAATGGCAATCATGGAAAACGTGTCATTTAGGCGTAACTCTAACAATATGATGTGTTTTAAAAAATAAATCTAGATAGCTGTGAAATAAAATCTGAAAGTTTCCATGGAGATAAGACAAATAATGCAAATAGTTGTCAACTAGTTTCATTTTGAAAGGTGTTGACAAAAGTTTATCCGTAATTCATCTTAAACTTCTTGATAGAAAATTGTGATACGTACCCTTCAAAAAGGCTTATACCAATGCCGAAGCTTACGATATGCTGGCCGTATATTTTGAATGTTTTCAAAATGTGCCTATAGCGGAACGCGAATATGCTGTCAAATATCCTGAACGAAGGCACTATGGCAGAGCAGTATTTCAGCGACTGGCAATATGCGTAAGGCAAACGGGAAGTGTACGACGCATTTCAGTTCCTTTTAGAAGACGTCCAGTAAGAAATGAAGTCAACATTACAAACGTTCTTGCTTACGTAGAGGCCGATCCGCATTTAAGCATAAGAGAAATTTCTTTAGACCTAGGTATAAGTTGTACTGCAGTGTTCCGAATTCTAAGGGATTTTAAGCTGCATCCCTATCATATAGTTTTACATCAGGCGCTATCAGAAAGTGATTATGACAGACGGCTCGACTATTGCTATTGGCTAAGAGAGATGTGTAACGAGAATCCTCAATTCCTCTCCCACGTGTTATGGACTGATGAAGCCACTTTCAGTAGCTGTGGCAGAGTTAATTTACACAATATGCACTATTGGTCACAGACAAATCCTCACTGGATACGCGAAGTGGATCACCAAAACAGATGGAGTGTTAACGTGTGGTGCGCAGTATTAGGACACAGAATTATCGGACCATTTATTTTTAATGATTATCTAAATGGTGAATCTTATTTAAACTTTTTACAAAATGACTTGCCTATCCTTTTAGAAGATGTTCCTATTGGCCTAAGAACATCCATGTGGTATCAACATGATGGATGCCCGGCACACTTTTCGCATATGGTCCGTGATTTTTTAGATATTGGATACCCAAATCGCTGGATTGGAAGGGGTAGTGTGTTTGCTTGGCCACTTAGATCCCCGGATTTAACTGTGTTAGATTTTTACTTGTGGGGGCGAATAAAAGACATTGTTTATAAAACGCGACCAACCACACGAGAAAACATGATTGAGCGAATTGTAAATGCACTAAATTCGATTTCACAAGCTGAAATTGAAACAGCTGTCTCTATAAAGTTCTAGAAGAAGAATTAATCGTTGTATTTTGCACAACGGAGGTCATTTTGAACATTTATAAAGTCTTTCAATTGTTTTCCTAAGAAGCTTTCCATGAATATTATTTCCTTCAATAGTTTCCGATAATTATTTCAATACTGTTTTATGGCCCGTTGGCCTTGAAACAAGCTCCAAATTTTGTATTTTACATGATTTGGACTAGTGGCGGCTCGACGGGTAGAGCCACAGTGCCATGGCACTACCTGCCCTCCTGTCTAGCGTCCTGCCCTTTACAAATTACCAAAACCTATTAAAATTAATATTCTCGTTTTTAAAGCAAAATGGAACACAGTCGGGTGCAAATTTCCATCTAAAAGGAAGCGATTATGCGTAAAACGGTAACGTAGCTTCCGCGCCAAGCGCGACGAGGCACACGGGAGGTGACGAAACGCCATCATCTCAATAAAAAAACATTGGAAAATGACCTTGAATGCAAGCAGGCAAAAATCTCGGCCACGTAGCCAGGCTCTCTTCGTTTGACCGTTTGATGTTAGACGTTTCAAACAGCTGATGTTCGCGTCGCGTCTCGATTTGTTTTCGTTCGGCCGGCTGATTTAATGTAGGGTTAACGAACTTTTTATTTTAGAAATACATAAGTAATAATTACTATTAGATTTTTAAAGGAAACTCCATTTTCTACCATTTCCTTAGAACAGAAATTGGAAATTAAGGAATTAGGACGACCGTTACCAGATTTAAATATAGAAAAACTCAGGGCGGGCAGAAAGTGCGTTTGCGTTAATTTAATAGAAATATTTATGGAAAAAATACTTGGGTGTGCGGTTGTGATGAATCTAATAGACTATTTTGTTTTATGTGTGTTTTATTTGGTTGGGAGCAAACTTGGTCCCAAAAAGGTACAGATGATTTGGTCCATATCTGGGACAAAATGAAGACACATGAAAAATCGAAGGTACATTTAAACAATATATTTAATTTCAGTATGCTTGGTAAGATTAACATTAAAACTCAATTAAATTCTGCATATTATCACAATGAAATAATGAAGAAAAACGAACAAATTAATAAAAACAGATACATATTAAACCAAATTATAAACTGCGTTCGGTTTTGTGGTGCATTTGAGTTGGCTTTGAGAGGTCATGACGAAAAAGAGACGTCGGAAAATAGGGGCATATTTCGTGAATTAATAAATTTCAGCTTAGAATTAGACAAAACTCTTAAAGATCATATTAAAAAATCAAAAGTATTTAAAGGAACATCAAAAACCATACAAAATGAACTTCTGGACTGTATGTTAGATGTGTATCATGATGAAGTCATAAAAGAAATAAAGGACTCTCCGTTTATCGCTGTTATCGCAGATGAAACCACTGACATTGCTTGTGTGTTTCAACTTGTTATCGTGTTTAGGTATACCTATTCAAGATATGATTGTAAATTCATAAATTAAATTAGGTGCCTTTTTGCTTATTTTTCCTACTTCAAAAGCAAGAAGTATTAACAAAAAAGGACGTGGCACCCAAAAATTTTTTGCCTGCGGCGCTAAGGGTTTACCTGGCCCTACTTCACTAAAATGGCACGAGCCGCCACTGATTTGGACTAGTCCTAAGCCTAGATAAAGTGTGAAGGAAGGCACGGAGTTTGACATTGGAATAATGAGAAACAAACCTACCTAACCATTAAGTTTAAAAATATTTTTTGTCATGGAGTGCTTGATCACAAAACTATGAAAACAACCGCTTCTTCATTTAAAGTTTTAAAAATTATTCTATTGGCAATAACTCTGAAACGGATGAAGATATCGAACTGCGGTTTTAACATTTTTTGTAGCAAATTTCATCTACTTTTCGATTATGGTATCATAATTATACCGTATGATTTGAAATAAATGAATAAAGTTAAGAAATATGTTATTATGGCAAATTTCTCTTCCAAGACGACAGTTAAAAGTACTTACATTTCTCTTCCAAACAAGTTTTAGTTTGCTAAAATCGGATAAGCTAAGATTAGCTTACTAAAGTCGGTACGCCAACAAGCACGGGACCAAAACTATGCAAAATTGTCTCCAAGCTTTTTAATGGTGTTATTAAAAATATACCTTAACGTGCAATTTTCGGAGATATCTAAAATGTTAAAATTTACTTTTCAATTGAGCCCCCTTGCGGCAAAATGCGGAACTTAAAAATTATTTCCAGGATTTTCTCATAGCCACTTCAGTTATTAATTTTTTTTTCCTGAATTTCTATGCCCAATAGTTTCCGAGATATGGCCGCTCTTTGACCTTAATGAAACACCCTGTATGTACAGTGCAATTAACCTGGGGAAAAGATAGAATATATTACAGCAAGTTGTGGTACTATAGTAAACGGAACGAATTATCTCGTTTTAAAATAGATGACAGCCGAAATTTGTCATCGATCAGATGATATTGGGACATAATAATAATCCCAGATTAGTAGTGGACCGTAATGAGCCCAAACACCGAGTTATGAATTGCCTTTTTGTGCTTTTGGTTATATTTAATTACTTTTTTAAAATATTTAGTGGTTATGGTGCCTTTTATTTTTAATTTCATTGAATTTTAATTACTCTTGTGCGGCCGGTAAGTACCTACAATTATTATTCATTTGACCAAAAATTTACAGATTAAAATTTTTTAATTCTTTTTCATTAGGGACCATAATTATTATTGGGTGCCTTGCACGTTAGTTGATTTCATCGAATATTTCTCTCATGTGTAAAAACTACCATATGAAGCGGGAACTTTTCGACGAAAATTGCCCAGTAGGTGCGAAAATGTCCCGCCGAAAATTTCACTATAGGTCCGTATCTAAGTAACAATAATTAATATTTACAATAGCACCTTGTAGGTGTATTATTGTAATGATATTATGTATTTGTCATTTTGACATACATAAATCAAATTTAAAAAGTCGTAAAAATGTCGCGATTTGGAAGTGATTCATTAAGTTTCATTTTAGAGAAAGTTGCCGAAAGTAAACCTAAAAATACATTACTAAACCACCAGTATATATGGAGACAGTTCATGGATTTTATTAAAGAGAGAAATTATAGTTTAAACGAAAATATTTTAATACCGGCGCTGGCCAATATTCTTACTGACTGGGCCTACAATATGAAAAAGAAAAATGGTGAGGATTATAAAGATTTTACCGTAAAGACTATTTGGAACGTTACGTCAAAATTATTAATGGAAAAATATCAAAACGAATATAACATTAAATTTAATCCCTTTACTGATACGGAATTTAAAACAGCCCGCGAAGCAAAAGGTGCCTAAAGGAAGCAGTTGCAGACAGACCCGCAAAAAAGAAAGGAAAGCGCTGTATCACTTAAATACAATGAGTTTAAAAATATGGTACAGAATTGTGATGAAGAAACGCCTGATGGCTTGCAAAAAAAAATGTTCTTTGTTTTGTCATACGAACTAGCATGGCGAGGAGGAGAGGGAGTAAAATGTTTAATTTCGTATTTCAAAGACGATATTAATAACGCAGGAGAAAAAACAGGCAGAATGGAATACAACCCAATATTCGACAAAACAACACAAGGAGGAGAAAAACCTTGTGCACCATCCAAGTGGCTAGTTAAAAACAAAATTAATCCGGATTTGTGTCCAGTAAGGTTGTTTAAAAAGTTCTTAGAAAAAAGAAACAACATAAATATTCCGCGATTGTTTTTAACTGTTAATCCTTTTTGGAAATTGGGCAAGTGGTATAAGAATATCCCTGTCGGAAAAAATATAATCACTCGGTGGACCTCAACGGAAGCAAAAAAGTCAGGTTTAGCGACTGAAAAGGTTAAAATCACCAACCATTCACTGCGTGCAACAGCTGTTTCCAAATTAGCAAAGCAAGGGGTTGAAGAAAATACGCTATTAAAAATTACTGGACATTCCAACCCAAAATCCATAAAGCCGTATCTTCAACTAGACGAGGAACACCACTCTAATATAGTAGAAAAAATGTGGGAAGACAATGATAAGGCTAATCATAACCCAGAAACTAATATCTGTATGCCAGGTTCTACAAGTTCTAATTCAATGGCAAACTCACATACATTAACAAGTAATGCAGCAGACTCCAAAAATAGTAATTTTTACAATAATTGTGTTTTCCACTGCAATTCATGCAATTTTTAATTTGTTTATTTTCATATAATTAAATATAACGTTTAAATAAAAATATTAAATTTTGTGCTTTCATTTCACGTACTCGAGAAATATTCTACCGAATTACATTCGTGCATCAAAATAGACCTGATAATTTTTCATTCAAGCATGTTGTCAGTAAAAAACTGGATTCGGTTATTTTCATATTTTGTTTAAAGAGCCCTCCACCTTCGGTGTCGGGCTCTTTCGCCAAAATATGAAAATAAACTCATCCAGTTTTTAGACAACATGCTTTCATAAAAAATTATCGGTAATTTTGATGCACTTATGTAATTACTTACGATAAGTAATAAGTTTCATTTCATCTAAACGCCGTTTTGTCGAAAAGTTAGTTTGTGAAATTTTTATTCTTAAAATGTTTGTTTGTAAAGGTTAGGTTTCTAATGTATAATTTTTGCATTTTGCATTATCTAGGTATCCTTTTCTGTTTCAAGTAAAATAGGTGGAAATTATTTGTCTGACTTAGTTAGGTAGGGGAGAGTTGGACAAAACCGGGTAGGTTGATAAAACCGGGTACCGCCTAATTCCTGCCAAATGTCTCTTGCCATCTATACGTACCTTACATAGGCGAAATTATTATTAGATATTACTATTATTATTGTTTGTATGGCAATAAAATAAAGTTTTTAACATTAAGTTAGCCTACATACAAGTTTAGAAATGTAACCGTATCAATAAATTGCATTTTAACAAAAAATTACAAATTCTATAAACACCAATTTTGGGTCTACGTAACAGACGTAAGTCCAAAACTGTTAAAATAAGGTTTCCATTGACAAAAAAATTAAATCCCTGGCTAAATTGCAGCTCTTAATTTTATGAAAACCCACATACAAGTTTAGTAATGTAACTGTATCATAATCAACAAATTCCATAAAAACCATATTTTGATCTACGTGCCTTACGGAAGTCATATGGGGATTTCCTTGATAGTAAATGCAATATCTGACTGAATTCAATTAGTTTATGTTAAACTGTAGGTAAAATAAATATTTCAGAAATATTTCAGAAAAAAATTCTGTTGTAAACAAGAGTGACAGAGTCCTATTTAATGTTGCGTTTTAGTTAATTTAGTATTTTCAAGGTTTGGATAATAATATTATATAGTTTTTAAATCTATTTTGACATTTTATCTTTAAACCATATTATAAAAATGCATGTTTATTATTATTTGGCAATATTAAAGCGATAGAACCGATGAGACTATTGCATCAATTGTTTTAGAAGGTGTCACATGTATAATTTTCAAGTCCGGTCCTGGAATTCATGCCAACTTATAAAAATTTAATAGACCAGAATTGTCAGAGTGTCACGTGATTTGAAATCCATCTTGCGAGAGGATTAAAAAATTTTACTAGGTATATACGGCACCCAACGCTAATCCAGGAAGGTATTCTCGGGTCGCCAAGATCATCCACCAAGAACTGGCTCAAAATTAGGCCTAAAGGAATGCCTATAATACTATCAGTACTCAACCGAATTAGTTCTTGAATCTCCTAAATATCTCTTATATTATTATATAGGTCCCTATAATACCGTGTGAGCAAAAATTATTTTGATCAAAGAGGGCTTGGATTAAAAAACATAGGGCTTGGTTTAGATAAAATTACTTGTAACGGCTGTCAAAGGTGATGAAATAACTGATTGATTGATACCGCAAAGCATTACGTCCTTAGATGCAAGGCCCTCTTTGATGCAAATAATTTTTGCTCGCACGGTAGCTTCGTTCGTACAAGCAAATTGTCAACCGATTCAAATTTTTTTCTGCGCAAGCGTGGTTTTTAACAGGTTGTGAACTGATTGGAAATTGCGTGCTTTGCGAACACGTTTCCAAATGCCAAACGGATAAGAAATCCTTTTTTTCTGTCAGGATAACTGACAGATAACAGAAAGCTAACCTAATAAATAATATATTATAATAATCATTTGGGCTTTATAACTTTTTTATTTCTACTCCGATTAAAGTGATTTTTTAGATAGCTCTAGATACATTTATTAGTTCTAACAAGCCTATACAAATTTTAAGATAAATTGTTTTTCTCATATATTATACAAGGATAAACGAAAAATTTTTTTTACTAGTGTCAAAACACCCTGTGGAATAATTAGGAAGCAAAATTACATCAAAATATCAGTTTTTATTAGGCCGCAAATATTCTTTGCATTTTGGTTTTTGGTTCATGTCAATAGTGCATTTGTTCTCACCCAAATGCAAAATGATCGTGATGATGTCAATAATTTAGGAAACGCAAAACAAAAGCTATTGATGACCGATTTGTTGTACCTAAAACTCTTCGGAATCGTCGTTTAACGTCAGTACAGGCGAAAAACCAACTTCGAGAGGTTCGAATTAAAAATGTTAGTTCTTGGAGAGTTCGTCGATGATTACAGGAAGGTAATTTAAAAACTCACGCAGACCAGCAACTGGACCTAAGTTGCTACCGCGTCAGAAGAGTCAAGAATGGAGGAATATAACCCAGGATGATATTCGCGGGCAAATTGATGGCATGAACCGAGGTGTACAGGCAGTAGTAAGGGCTAGAGGAGGCAATAGAAATTATTGAGATGTGTTTAACTAAAAAAGTTGTTGTTGGTACCGGTTAAGTTTGTTTTGCGAAAATGTTATTTTTTAAATCTTAGGTATACGTACCTTTTTCCGAAAATTTATTTGTTTATTAAATTTTGATTATTACAATAACATTAAATTTGTTTTCTTAAATTTTAATAGCCTATTTTATTTTGAATGCAATGGCAATGAGAAAACTATGGAAAATTTTAAATTATTGACATCATCAAGATCATTTTGCATTTTGGTGACAACAAATGCACGTATTGACATAAACCAAAAACCAAAATGTAAAGAATATTTGCGGCTTAATGGAAACTGATATTTTAAAGTAATTTTGCTTCCTAATTATTCCACAGCGTGTTTTGACACTAGGCAAAAAAAAACTTTTTGATTATCCTTGTATCTATATTATGTCAGAAAACCAATTTCTCTTAAAATTTGTATAAGCACGTTAAAACTAATAAAAGTATCTAGAGCTCTCTAAAAAATCACTTAAATCGGAGAAAAATAAAAAAATTATTAAGCCCTAAACTTAATTCAAAATTTTATGATGTCCGTTTATTTTTCACGGGGGTGTAGAAAAAAAAATTTAAACAGTACACCTTAAGATGGATCTCTGTATTGTCAAAAAATACGAGCAAAATGCTGCGAAAAAGAAAAATAATAATAATAAATGCATTTACTTGTGTAAAATTATAAATTACAAAACTTTGTAAGAAAGTGTGTCGGTATCTAACGCTGCTGCTCATATTATGACCACAATTATAAGTTGAATTTTAGTATTATTGCTTAGTTTAACCATATTATGCGCGTAGCTAGAACATTCTATAATTTATAGCATTGTCAACGTACCAATTTTTATAACATCTATTTTCTAAAATTTACTTAAAACTTTTTTTTTATTTCGTTGCTTTTTACAAAATATTACAACATTATAATATTTTTTACAATTTCAGGTACCCGATATAAATCCATTTAATTCTTAGTTTTTGTGACATTCTCTGCATAAATAATAGTTAATAAAAAAAAAGACTTAATTATTTATAAATAAAAAATTTAAGAATGTCGACAATAAACCATAACTAAATCGATGAGTGGAAGAAGGGTCCAAGTGCAGAAATAAACATTTTTGAGGAAACAAAAATAACTAATTACCTCAAAAAGGAAGAAGAGTTTCGTGTTGGTGTGCACAGGTAACTTATTCCTTATGGTACTTGGAGTTATTTTATAAAAAAATAAGATTTATTGCCATATCAAATATAGGACTTTTCGCAAAAAATATTTTATGATTTTGTACCTTTCTTCCACTCAGTTGATTTTTTAAATGTTTTTTTATTTTTTTATTCTTTTATTTTGTTTTATTTCCATTCTATAAAATATAAGGGTTAATAGTTTCCGCAGTGGTAACATTCCATGACACAATATGGTAATAGAAGTCTAAATCTTCACCACTAACGTATTGTATAATCTTTTTTAAGTCCTGGATTTTCTTATCGTTGATGGGTATTGCTTTAGAATAAGCTTAATAATTTTTCTCGTTTTTCACACTTGTTAACCGGCTCGATAACTAATAGAAAATAACCTCTAAAGACGACAGACACAGTTAAACTGCATACTGAGTGGAAGAACGGTCCATACGACATGCACATAGATCGTTTCTCCGCCCAGTCTGCTTCGCAGGTGGGTGATTGTAGGCAAACGATATTGAATTTTGGACCGTTTTTCGGCTCAGTCGATGGATGAATGTTATTTTAACAAAATGGCTCACTTTAAAATGTCAAAAATGGTCACTTGGACCCGTCTTCCACTCATCGATTCAATTAGTATTGCGTGTTATAATAGTTATTTGTGCAACTAGTGCAAAAAGTGTATGTTTATTGAACACGGCATATTTTATATTATATTATTCGCCGAGACGTAGTCGAGGTGAATAATATGCCATCCATGTGCAATCCGATTAACTCTACACTATTGCCAACTTCTTAACTAAGAGACCAAATAGAGCAAATAAGCGGAAAACTTGTAGTGAACTATCAGAAACTGAAAAAAAAACTAACACTACGTTTTCGATTACTTTTTATATAATATTAAAACTTTAAAATTATTTTTGAATTTGTCCTAAAATACCAATCAAATTTTATTTAATACAATAAAATAAATATAAATATTGTCCAAATTTAGTTGTTTTTAAGATACTAAAAATAGCATTTGTTTTAAAATAAATTGTATAACGTTTAAACCGTACCTACATTTCAGAAAAATACTGTTTGCACTCATATAATTTTCTATTTATATTGTGTTTGGGTGATTAACCTGACAAACTTGTAAAACCAGAATATAGCTAAGTAAACGGGGTTTAAACTGAATTATCTCTAACCTGTTTATTTTTTAAAAATGAAGGATGTGGACAAAATATAATCAAAGAGAAATGCGGTGCGCTGCGCATATTAAAAATTATGTTTATAATTTAAATTCGGTAATATTATTAGTTGGTAGACCTTTGAAAAATAAAGTTTAAGATTAATAAAAATTATTAATTACCTATCAAACGTTAAGAAATTGTAACCACTTAAAATAAATGTGAGTCATAGATTCATTGGTATTGACTTAAATGGGAAATAGCTGCACATGTAACTGAGTGTAGTAAGTAACTTGTTACAATGATTGAAATTAATATAAAAAAAAAATTAGAATTAGTTGGTACCTATAGAAATTATGAATGTACTAAAATGACTAAAAAACAAATAAAACATTTTTTATCTGTTAGCTATCTATCAGAAGGGTAGTCTCGACCGACTAGCTTAATTTTCTCGCGAAGCGATCTAGGGCTGAAGTAAAATTCCTTTTTACAAACGCCGAGCTTCCGGAACTTTATTTATTAAAATTCCTTTTTTAAAGCTACAATACAGAACAGGAGAAACCAGAAAAAAGTAAAAAATATATTCCGTTAACAAGAAACGCTTTTTCATCCGACACCTATGGTTTTAATTCAATTTACTTTGCAAATTGAGTAATACACTGGCAATTTTAGTGTCCGATACTGAACTGGTTCGGGTCAGTATTGATAGTATGGTGTGAGGTCTTTTTTTAGGGCTAATTTTTAAGCCAATTCGTTGTGGATGATCTTTGCCACCTAATTATGCCTTTCTAGATAAGTGTTGGATGTCATCGCACCACAACCCACTGTAATATATTCTATCGTTTTTCCAGGGAAATTGCACTTTCTGAACACATCTTCCACATTCCTTTTCAAGATCATATTTTTATAATTTCTAGTTTAAATGACATGACGTTTCATTATTATTTTTTTCTTGAATTCGGGGTAATTTTATTACACATTAGTATAAGTATTACATAACAAGTGTTGAAAGTGTTACTCTTCAAACGAGGTGGTGTTTAGCACGAGGCGTTAGCCGAGTGTGAGAAAATCACTTTTACACTAGTAATGTACACAATTTTTCCTACGACCATACAAAGTAATCAAAACGAGTTTGATTTGTTTTTAATAGTTTGTAGGTATCACCATTGTGTTAATCAAATTTTTTCAACACTATAGTTGAAAAATTTATTTCAACTCTAGAGTTGAAAAAAATAAAAACAATGATGCCCATTTACACATTTTAACTTACCTAGATTTAAATAAAAAGAATAACTTTTTCTCCTATTTGCTTACACATTTCATACCTACTATCTATGTACAGTGAATAAATTTCGTTTCTGATTTTTTAGCTGCTTGCATTCTTTCAATAAAACAATAATATACCTAAATATACATACGAAAACAACAAAACACAAAACTAAAACATAATCTCAACATTATAGAAAGATATAAATGGAGTTAAATATCGATAGCTTGTTAATTTAATTATAAAAGTTGTATCTATATTCGATTTGTTTTGAATATCGCTAAAATAAATTTACTTACATAAAGCACATTCACATACTTAAACATTGGGTGAATATTTTTATCCGGGATAATTGTAAAATTATAAATCGGTATTTACAAGGGGTATTCTATTTCTGGTCTATAGCTTCACCTTTTTTTTCTGTGGTTCAACTCAGTTGACATATTTGGTGGGTTACTTGACATATTTTCCCTTTTTGAAATATTATTATTTTTATCATAACTAGGTACTCTTAGGTTCCCAAAAATTACGAAAAAAAAAAAGGAATTTTTTATTTGCAGTAATGTCCTAGTGTACCCAGCACCCCAATTTGCTCCACGGGTCCCGTAAGTTTGTTATTCTTTTTAAATAGTTTTACTGTCAAATTCGTCGGCCATCAGCTGGTTAATATTTCAACACACGTATTGAAAGAAAATATTTCAACACGCCTGTGATATAAAGGACTTTTTCTACAGACGTGTGGAAAACCCAATTTTCCGCACGGATATCAGTGCGGAAAATTGATTTTTCCACACTAGTGAGGAAAAATTTTTCGACACGATTATGTCAAAAATCCGTGCGGAAAATTGGTTTTTCCACACTAGTGCGGAAAATTTTTTCGGCACGATTATGTCAAAATCAATAATATATCAATTATAACTTGTAGTTATTACTTTTTTTCTCAGAATTAGTTACTGTTACATATGTATGTGATTGTTATAGTTAATTAAAAATTATTAAATTTCTTTGAAATATGTGTTACTTATTTCCACACGTCTGTAGAAAAACTATTGTACCTGACACGTGCGAAAAATGTTTTCCCTGCACTCGGCTGCTTCACCGGCAGACTCGTGCGGAAAAATTCATTTTCCGCACTTGTTAGGTAAATAGCTATTCTAGCCAAGTTAGGCGTGATTTTTTCTCATTTTCATAAGTGGTCGTAGGAAAATAACAATTAAATAAGCTTTTGATTGCTATATTGAAATTTAACAAAAAAATGCTGTGTTATGCCCCAATAGCAATACCAACATTGATCGTACCTACTTCTCATTTTTAATAATTTTTTTAGAGATTTTTTTTTCCAAAATTGAGCGAACAAATAAGTTTTCCATTTGGCTAGCAAAGTTACGCACATGCTGTACATAAATCATATTCTGTTTATAATGAAAATACGAAAAATAACAACACTGAAGGTTAATTAGCAATTTACCAACCTTAATTTTATTCGAACTTAAGTAAATACGGTATCTCTTTCGAAAAGGTAGATAGATGCGTATCTTTAAGATATAAGTTCAAATATGCGTGTAATTATTTTATTCCGTTTTGAAGAGCTTCTTTTCATAATACGTGTATTATAATAAGGTTAATTGCTTCAAAAATTGTTTTTCGCTCTCTTAGAATAACATTTAGATGAAAATAATTATTGTTGTTATTCTACACGAATTTTTTTTATATATAGGTCCAAGGGTAAATTGGAAGTTGTTGTATTTATTTAAATACTTCTGAAGAAATATAAATTATTTGTATACAATGGTTGGTTTTTTAAGTCAAAAGAAATAAACAATATCTTATCAAATAAAAATATAAAAACCATAAAGATAGGCAATAATGAATAATGAAGGAAAATCAAACTCAAAGTCGTCTCCGCAAATACATTTATAGTTAATTAATTAGGGGGTGAACATGTTTCGATGCTAGGAAGCATCATCATCAGCACCATTGGGCTAAAATAAATTGAAATTAAATAGAAAACAAAATACCTAGGCGGTCATGGAAAAACAATCAGAATTAACAATTAAATACATTCTGACATTATTTGTCAGAAATAACCAATGACCTGCTACCTATAGATGCCGCACGCCATTTATAAACGCTATTTATATCTGCTGACAAAATCGTTTGTAGGAGAGAGGAGGTGAAGGCTTCGAGGTGGCCAGGAGTGGGGATTACGTTGGTCCCGTTAGAATTTTACCTCGGTACTATGCGCTATCATATGGTCACAGCGGCGTCTCGTTTTAGGGTTCACAATAAAATATAATTATCCAATCTGAAACAAAATATTTTTTAACTTTTGTGAAAAAAAGGGTGTGTAGAACAGTAAAGTTTAATGTATGATTGAAAAAAGGGTCCGCGGAGTAGTAAAATTCAATGTGAGTTAATTAGTGTTTGCAATAATTATTATAAGGGAAACTTTCGATAGTTAAAAATTTAACATTATTTGGTGAACTGACCTAACAAATAATTACACTTCTTATAAAAACACGGTTCCTAATGTTTTATTAAAATTAAAAAAAAATAAGTTTACAAAAGCCAAGTTCCTTTTACGTTACTTGTAAATAGCGAAGCAAAGCATAACAAAGATTTTTTCTTCCCCTTGCCACGGTCAAAGATGCCCCTTTCTATTTCCCATACCAGCTATACGAAGTTGTTCTCGAAGTTCCTTTAACAACTTAGCTCAGCAAAGATATTGCTTAGCTGTTTAAAAGGAGCAAATGGAAAGTACCTATTGACTTGCAATGATTAACTGGTAAGTAAATGTATTAGCATTCCGGTAAATAATCAATCTATTAAAAATTAGAGGTTATGTTTTCAACCAACATGGTGATTTGTTAAAAATGTTGGTCTAAAATTAAAAGCTATAAAATTAATATTTACACACTACCAATAGGGTTACATATTCCTATATAGGTAACACATAGAAATAAAACCAGCATGAATACTAATAATAATAATAATATTAATAATAATAATAATAATAATAATAGTAATAATTATATATATCTTTATTCTCAAGTAACTAAGTATAGTTTAGTACAGGGATTAACTTACAACTCCAAGTAAAGGATTTGCAGAAATGCTTATAATGAAAATATATTTCATAGATTATTTTAAACATGCAGCAGAGAGACATGGCCATGGAGAATTTGAAAATTGAAATTGTTTATGACGAATTATTTAAAAATTAAGTTGCCAAAAATGCGAGTAAAAATGTTTGCATGCATTCAATAATTTTTTACATTTATACGTGAAATATTACAATTTTATGCTAAAAATTTAAAGTATTAATTATTTTTGCCAACTACCCACGCCTATGAATAGTTAAACCCAACCTACAAATAACCCAACTTTTTATGTACCTACTCATCTATGAAAAGTAACTGCAGAATTATTATATTCCGCATTCTTGTACACTTCACACCTACCACCCATCTTAATTAGTCTTCAAAAAAATATCACAAAACACTAAAAACACATCAATTATTACACAAAACCGAAAAAAATTTCAAACTGTCAAAGAACTACCAAACCGCAATGAAATTATGAATAAAAAAACGTCACGCTCTCGCCGGACCAATAGAAACGGGAACACTTTTGAGTTGCACAACTGCATAATTTTTAAGGGAAATGTCTATGGGTTTTAGGCAAAGATTTAAATTTACCACATAACGTCATATTTTTTCTCTTCTGAAAAAAGGTAAAACCTGTTGATTTGTGGCTTTAGGAATAAATATGTTCAATTATTAAATAAATGTTGTTATTATTACTTTTAAAATATTATTATTATAGGCGTAAGGCGTATAGGTACTTTAAGAGTTAAGTGTAAGAATAGCGTTATGGCTACTAATTAATTAAAACTAAACTTTGCTCTTATTAACTTTATATTTATATCATGAAATTTTAATATTATTTATATTTTTGAAATTGTAGATTATTTGTTCTCAATAAAAGACGCTTAGTATTATTACTTTAATTATTGTATTAATACCTACTTTTAAGAGCGTACTACGTTTGGCAAACAAAGTGGAGGGGCGCAATTGGGAACAGAAGTTACTTCAGAATGGAATACGATTTTGTCAATAGGTTCGTTTGTTATTGCTTCATCTATAGGTAGCAGATCATTGAAAATAACTACACTACTCAAAACAATTATCGCATATTTTCTTAAATGGCCATATTTAATCAGCAAATAAAAATAACTTTGATTTAAATATTTTTTACAGAGTAAGGACAAATGTTTGAAGGAATTTTACGAAGTGTTGCAAAATTTACACAAAATTGACGAAATAAGGCAACTTTTAATTTTTTATTGTTTTATTTGCATTAAAACCAAAGAACAAAATTAATATAACTGTCCGGCCATAACGAATTTTACACTACAAAATATAAATTAATATCGAGAATTACCCCCTCTAGCCGTTACAACTGCCCTGCGGCGCCTCCCCATACTTAATATTAAATTTTGAACATACACTGTTCGGAAATTCTATTCCATTCCTCTATAAGAGCATCAGGCAATTGTTCCAAAGTTTCCGGTGGATTTAATCTTTCTCTAACGACTCTTCCGAGTGCATCCCACATGTGTTCAATTGGATTTAGGTCGGGTGACCTTGCTGGCCAATCCATGACATCAATATTCGTGTTCCGCAAGAACCCCGTCACAATGCGTGCTGTGTGTGGACGGGCATTATCATGCATTAATATGAAATTATCGCCTACAAATGGGGCAAAAGGAATCACATACTCTTGAAGGATATCAGTAATATACCTTTCACCATTCAAAGTACCATGTTGTACAATATGAAGGTTGGTGCGTCCATGAAAGTTTATTCCTCCCCAAACCATAATGCCTCCTCCACCGTATGCATCCAACTGACAAATGTGGGCTTGTACAAATCGGGTTCCTGGTCTTCTATATACCCTTACACGACGATCATTTGTTGAGAGTGTAAATCTGGACTCCTCGGTGAACAAGACCGTGCCCCAATCAGCTGCTCTCCAGTTCAGGTGTTCTGTGGCGAAGGCTAATCTGTGTACGCGATGTTGCCTGGTGAGTCGTGGTCCCGTTGCTGCTCGTCTTGCCCTTAATTCATATTCTCTCAATCTGTTTCTAACCGTTTGATCACTGATCCTAACCTGGTAAGTTCTTTTTAGCGCATTTTGTAAATTCCTCGCTGTAGTTGTACGGTTTCTTAAAGTTTGCAACCACAAAAATCGATCCTGTGCTGCAGTTGTGGCCCTAGGACGGCCTTGACCAGGACGTCTTGAGAATGCCTCATTCTCCCTATACCGTCTTAACACTCTACTTACTGACGATTGGGTAACATTTAAAATCTGCGCAATGCGGACTTGATTGTATCCCTCAGTTGACAGAATAACAGCCGTTTGTGCCTCAGCATTTGTCAAATGTCTAGTAAGGCGTCTGTTGTTGTCGTTCATATCTCAAATTTCAGCAAATTAAAAATTTCGTGCGAAACTCTATGGTCAACTAATCGAATAGTACTGCCATTGATAAGTAAAAATATAGCATTTTGCAGTTGTAGGGAAGACCATCAGAATAAATGATAACGAACCACATAAAAACTCATATTTGCTGTAATTTGCATAAAAAAGATTTCATGTTTTTAGTACTAAATATCTTAGTTTACCAATTTTATGAATAAAGTATTTTGTACAGGGTTTTCAAAATATGCGATAATTGTTTTGAGTAGTGTACTTAAGAGTACCTACGTACCTACCTAAATGGATTATTTCTTGTTTAAAAAATATTTTTTTAGAAAAAAGGAGTTTTTAATTCAGGGCCTGATAAAATTAAATGTGGCATGCATGAAAATGCTGTTTTCTCAGAATTCTTTAGATCGACTTCCCAAGGGGGTTCTATTTTTATAGCAGTATTATAAATTTTATTTTAAATCGAATTAGTCGTCTAGATACATTAAGAAAAAAAAACACAATGAACAAACAGGCGCAACTAATAAATAACCCACTAAAAAAACTGTATGCGAAAAAAGTACATCCAATTCCAATAATCCTCTAAATCAATAGGGCCTCTAAAAACGTCCCAAAATCAGTTATATCCTTAACAAAAAAAAGTATTAACTTAAGCCGGATTGAACTTATCTAACTGAATTGGTGCGAACAAAAATATACGAAGATTGGAGAAAAATTAGCCGAGAAATAATTTAGAACAAAAACGAAACATTATACTCAATTCTTATAAATGTATAAAACTTTACTGAATGAACAGTGAACTGGAGTAGGGTATTTTGCAGTGGCGGCGCTAGGGGGTGCTGAGGTCGGCGATGAGCCCAACTAACAAATACAACTAGTTTTCAAGGAGAGTTACTGAGTAACAATTAAATACTGTACATTTTTAATAAAAAGAACTTAAGTAGTAGTAGTAGTAGTAGTAACATGTTTTATTTAGCAAAAAGCTACAATTAAACATTTTTAATACATTTTTTTAAACACATTTTTATAGATTAATTTTTAAATTTTAAAACGCAACCTTCTTTTAACAAAGACAGACAGAAAAGTTAAACATTTTGCAAATTGTATCTAATATTACGTATCATTTTGTTTTTTAATTAAATTTAATTTTAAAGTTTTTTTAAACAGTTGTATCCATATATGTATTTGTTCCAAATTAAATTTGGTGAAGTTAGCCATAAGTAACGTTGTAGGGTATGTTATTTTACTTCGGATTTTTGCTGATGAACAAAAAAGTTATATAAGGAATATAACTGAATTTTTAGTAATAAAATGTCATTAATAATGTTCTTTATAATATGTGGAATATTGCGAATTAGGGCTGGGCAAATATATCGAATAACGATATTTAAAAAATAAAATATCGAAAAATCGATAGTACGATATATCAGATTACATCGATAATATCGATTTGTTGATGTTGGTGTAAGAATGTCGCCTGAATATTTGGATGGATATCATTGATAATATAAGGAGGTAATATTGCGATAATCATTATTGTTTTTATCCTTTATTTACGCCTTTATCTGATTTGTTTGGTTTAATGTCATTTTTGACTGTCACTAATGAATTTTTATACATGTGTCTTTTGTTAAATAAAGTCAATATTTTGGTATAAATAATATAAATGGCAGTGTATCAATATCTACACATATTGATATTTAATATCGCCTAACACTAATTTGATATAGGTATAAGTAGGGCTGGGCAAAAATTCGATATAACGATATTTTTATCGATATATCGAATAACAATATTTAAAAAATAAAATATTGAAAAATTGATATTATCGATATCGATATTTATCGACATTATCGATTTATCGATATTTTCGATATTTATCGACTATATCGATATTTTCTAATACCGATATTTGATATTGGAATTTCAATATCGCCCAGCCCTATTGCGAATTACTGAAAGTTAATACAACAATCCCGAACGAATGCTATATTATTTGTTGTTCACCGTGCAGTAAAGTATATCTAGCAACCTGCAACTTTGCAGATCTGCAAATATGACGGACTTGCAGACGCAAACTAATTTGCAGAAATTTGACATTCCAAAAATTATTTGCAAATCTGCCATTTTTACCGTAGGTAACCCGTTTTTCACTACTGTGATGATTGATGAATGAATTAATGAACTTAACATCATTTTTTTAATCGGATACAAATTGTAGATAATCACCAATACCATCGTCATTCAAATCCCCAAAATATTGGTTGGTTTTTAACAATTTTTACACATTCTGCAGTTTGCAGGACCTACCAGCCTTTGGCAAATTTGCACACGCAAAGTATAATAAACGTTTTCTGAAATTCCAATTTTGTCATTTGCATCTGCAAACTGCCAATTGCAGACATTAGATGCATGCATGCAAAGATACTTAATAGTATCGGTACAAGTTTATTAGCGATAAATAAGCAAGTTGTTAATATATTTATATTTTTGGTGCTCTTATTGCTCCATTGTCACAGATGTTAGTATTTTGTGAAAGTTTTTAATCACTATCTGAACAACTTTGAGGTTACGTTATTGTTGTTTACTTCTTTGTTTTAGTGAAATAGAATTAGATATTTTTTAGAAAAATTAAGCTTATTGTAGTAAATCTTTAACCCACCCTAAAATATGTTTTTATTATAGATTTAAAATTTGCAAGAAAGGTTATGTAGAAAAAAATTAAAACCATTTGATTTTTTTCGAATATTTTTGGAAATACTAGTTTTCCAAATTTTTCGACGACTTATTATTAGTAGTAGTAGTACTTAGTAGTTACATGTTTTATTTAGCAAAAAAAGCTATAATTAAATATGTTTTAATAGATTTTTTTAACAACATTTTTATAGATTTATTTTTAATTTTAAAACGGAACCTTTTTTAACAAAAACAGACAGAAAAGTTAAGTTAGGGCATTCTATCCACAAAAAAATTTCGATTAGTTCTTGTTTCATAATTATGATGATTATGATTAAAATAACAAAAATATTTTAAACTATCGGGCAATAAATTACTTTTAATTTTATGTATGAAGATACATACTAAATAAAAAATTAAATTTCTGACATTCAATCAATCTAAATTTTTTAACATAAAATTTATTTTTATATATTTGTCACAATAATTTAAAATAATCCGCATTGCCTTATTTTGTAAAATTTGCAATTTGTCAAATATTTCCTCACTAGCACAATATAAAATGGAAGAACAATTAAGAAAATGTGGTAATATAGTATTAAATACAGTTTTTTTAGAAAACAAACTTAAATTAGAACTGATTCTTTTAAAATAACCTACTCAATCTTCGATATGATACTTTCAAAATAATTAAAAATTCTAAATTCCAGTTTTTCACCATCAAGTACAATTAGTCATATCCAAATTGCATATCTTTGCCTCAAATTTAATTCTTACTTAATTATACTGTTTACGAGATCTCAATGGTGAGCGTCGAATCTACAACATCCTATAATATATTATGCATTATCCTGTACATTTAAAAAATTAGGTCTATTCGATACAGGGTGAGAAAAACAACAAGCAAACTTATTTGCCGATTATGCAAAAAATTATACTAAATTATTTATAGTATGGTTTGAAATATGCTTTGTGTATCAATATTTACCTTATCGCCTGTTTTCAAATTTAGTCTCAAATGACTCGTTTAAAAATGTATATTTTGATCCTGCTTTCTAAACCCACATTGTAGAATTAGATCATAATAGCCCGCTTGCTTTGCAGCAGGCGCGGCTTGTCTATAAGGTTATTTGGTCAATGACCCACCTCATTAATTTATTTTTTAAAACAAATAAAAATGATTATCCTTCAAAAAATGCAAAAGTTCCAAAGTGAAAATGTCATGCGAAAACTCCCCAATATAGACCCGGCCGTATTTAAGGAAGATTAGTACATTATACAAATGAATTGGCAACTTAGGGCGAAACAAACATACGGGCTCGCCGGCCGTCGACTTCGCCTGATCTCGGTTTGTTTCGTGCTTGGTCGAAGGCGGTTCAATAGGCTTTTATGGAAACACAGTCGATCCGTTCCGCGAATTATTATTATTTCAAGCAAGATTTGTGTTAGACAAAGAAAAACTTATTACGAAATACCAATACGGATTGTGTTTGCAACATTTGCATAAAAGGTTTTGTTTCCTTAGATCTTAGATCATTAGGTACGCCGATGCGGAATCGCCCGTATGCGTATGCCGCTAACCCTTTATGTAGTTAATTTATGTTTGTGTTTTTGACTCGTACTTGTGACTTGTATTAAGGAACAATGACTTCAACAGTCCAAGAAGTATTATAGTTTTATTATTACTTGGCTAAACTATGCACTAAACGGCATTTTGCTTGTTACTTAACTGCCATTAAAATTTGCACTACGTGTAAAAAAAACTCACGGGTCGTGCCTTTTTTGCAGTCCCTTAAGGTTTTTAATAAATAATTTTTTTGTTTAAATAATAGAAACGAAGCTATTGTACCTTGCCACACTAAACGACCCCTGTTTATTAAGGTGGGATTAACGACGCCATTTCCTATCGTCATTTCCATTTTGTCGAACTGTTGACGATTCTCATGCGCACTGCAAAGCTGTGTTGATCAGAGTAGTTATTTTTATGCTTTTGGCATACGAAGAAGAAAGACAGACATATTCCGGAGCTGGTAGAGCAAGGCAGACGGTCATAGTTTTGTTTACTTTCGTGCTTTGTGCAATAACGGAACCTTTTTTGTTAAAACAAACACATATTCTCTAGAATTCTAGGATAGATGACATCTAGATAGACTAGAAAATATCGTGTTACCAGTAAAAATTGTTGTTTTTACTTCACTTCTGAAAATGACGTGTTTACTTTCAAGGATTTTAAGGTAAATCGTGGCAATTTTAGTGGTTTCGAAAAACTGCTTTTTTTTTTAAGTTTCTGAGCATTAATTTAAAAAAAAAACACCGGCATACTATTCGTCAATGCCTCCCTGGACAGCCCTTCCAAAATTAGATACTAATTCTTTTTTTTTAATAATTGCAAGGTTCCGGAAGTTACCCCTGCATTCATGTAATTTGTAGGTCTTTTATACATGATTGACCTTGAGAACTGTGATCTTGAAGCCAATTATTTTTTCTTTTTGGCCGACAAAATAATATACAGTGACCGGCAGAAAGTACGCACCAAATGGGATTTTTTTTTAATTTCAAAACTCACCAAATTTTTTTGGCGGTGGAAAAGTTCTGCATGTTCTTAAACAATAAAGAGCATAGAGAAAACTAGTAAATATTGCGCTGTATGCGTGGGAGAGGCGAAAACGTTAAATTCACTTAAGAATAAAGTGCCCTTATTTTTCATTGTAGAACATTTTTTTATTAGGAAATGTTTTTTGCACTTAGAAGTTATCTATAAATCCCAAATTTCAGCTCCGTAGCACAAAAAGAGTGTTTTTACTTTTTAAAAACACTTTTTTTGACGTCCCCTTGTATAACGAATCGATAGAAGCTATGCAACCAATAAATTCAATTTTTTAACAGCTCTTAGGCGATTTGACACATAACTTACTTAAATTTGTTTAAATACGCAAGAACCGGACGTTTAATAAAATAACGTCAAAAATAATCTAACTTTTCTGGTGCACACCGTACATTATTCTATAAATAAGAGGAATAACTTTATGCAAAACAAATGAGGGTTTACTTCATACATTTAACAATATTTTGCCGTTCCCAATTTTTCAAAAACTCTTAAACCCATTGGTTCATGAATTAAAGTTTAAACCCTTACAATAAAATTCGTTTTTATTTAAATCTAGTTGCCATGAAAAATATTTATATTTGTGCTACCGAGCTGAAATTTGGTATTTATGGGTAACTTTTAAGTGCAAACAACATTTCCAATTTATTCTTGAGTGAATTTAACGTTTTCACCTCTCCCTCGTATACGGCGCAATATTTACTAGTTTTGTTTAGCTCTGTTTTGTTTAGGGACATGCAGAACTTTTCCACTGCTAAAAAAATTTGCTAAATTTTGAAATAAAAAAAATCCCCTTTGGTGCGTACTTTCTGCCGGTCACTGTATTATATTCCAAAAAATATAATTCACGTAGCCCAATTTTTAAATTTTTCTTATCCTTTATTTCTACATAATAACACTGTTATATAGAAGAGGAAGGAAAACCTACAAAAAACAGGCTTGTCATGAATAAGTCCTTCGTACAACCCTTTAGCGTTAACCTGCGGGCACTCAAGAACGTAGCAAAAAATTATGTTACGGTCAAAAAGGTGCTTACAGCCAGCAAAAAGTCCTTGAAAAAGAATACTTGTACACTCGGTCTTTGGGTTAAAGGAAATGTTATTTATGTTTGCGGTGGAAAATGCTCTTTAAAAGACTATATTATAGAGCCCAAAAAACACCTACAATGTTTCCCAGTGAAATAAATATGTAATAATGAAAGAGTTTTGGACTTCCATTGTCTTTATTTGTTTTAAATCACAACGTTTCAACTGGTAAGTATCTCCAGTCGTCTTCAGGTGAATACTAAATAAGTAAAGTAACTACAGGACTATTTATACTAGCTAGGTGCACTGAAGCATACCCGAGGTGGGTGCAGTCATGCGTTCAGTTGGCACGCGATCTTATACTAAGATTACATCTATCTAACAAAGGTTTCCAGTTTCCAGTTCCAGTTTCCTTGTGGATAGAGCAATTACAATCTGTAACTCGGAAGAAGCACTTAAAAAAGAAAGTCATAACATTAAGACCGACCTCAACAAAAATGGCTACCCCACAAGATTAGTTGACACAATATTGGACAATCGTAAGAATCGACCCAACCCGCAAGAAGCAAACAGAGAGGCACAACCAACACTCAATATTCCATATGTCAAAGGAGTATCTGAGAAAATAAGAAGACTAGGACAACGATACAACATCAACACCGTATTTAACTCGAAGGACACCCTAAGAAGCCACCTGACGAAGACAAAGCCCACAAGTTAAAAAGATAGGAAAAACTGCGTCTACCAGATTCCCTGCAAATGTGGCCAATCTTATATAGGTGAGACATTAAGACCATTAGAAACAAGGATTAAAGAACACAAAAACCATACGTTAAAAGAAGAGACCGAAAAGTCAGGTGCAGCTGACCATGCCTGGAAACATAGTCACCATATCATGTGGTAAGAAGCTGAAATCCTACATAAGGAACCACACTGGAGGAAAAGAAAGTTCAAGGAAGCTGCTGCTATTCATCAGAACCCAGGCTGCTTTAGTAAACCATCCCTAGACACAAGAAATATCTGGAAACCTTTGTTAGATAGATGTAATCTTAGTATAAGATCGCGTGCCAACTGAACGCATGACTGCACCCACCTCGGGTATGCTTCAGTGCACCTAGCTAGTATAAATAGTCCTGTAGTTACTTTACTTATTTAGTATTCACCTGAAGACGACTGGACATACTTACCAGTTGAAACGTTGTGATTTAAAACAAATAAAGACAATGGAAGTCCAAAACTCTTTCATCATTCAAGAAACATCATTGTCTCCAACCTTCAAACAGTCAAATATGTAATAATTTAACATTCGTGAACTAGGTGAGTTAGTAAATTTGGTCACTGGTTTTAAAAGTTCTAAAGGCTGTCAAATAAATACTATTTTATTATATACGAATGTAATTACCATCGTTGTCATATTATTTCATTTCTAGTAGCATTATGTTTACAAAACTTAAACTTTGGTCAGGGCCGGACATCATATTTTTTATTATTTTTCATAAACTTTCGCACTTAGAACCAAAAATAAGTTTATATCAAATCGATATAAAAAATTTGTATAATTTAAAAAAAAAATCTCTAATTTTGGAAAAAAAAATTTCGATAAATTTTAAAATGTTTACGATTTGCAAACCCACGATACTAGACAAACTAAATTTTTATAAAATAAAACTTTGAAAAACGATTACCACCTGTGAATATTAAAACATTAAAAAAACCACCCTTGTTTAAATTCTATTTTAAAAATGAATACACGAGACCAAACCAAAAGTAATGATTTTTCTGGAATTATGCAATTTTGCAGCATCGGGCATGCGCACAACGACCTGTCTTTTAGCGACATGCTCAAAATACGCTTCAGAACCTGCTCAGCGCTATTTTTGTTGTGTTTTAAAGTTTCTCTGTGGATTCCTTGTAGTTTTTTTTGCTATTGGGGATTGTGGGTGTTTAATATTTACGAATTTCTAGTTTTTGTGTAGTTTAATGAATTATGTTTGTGCTTTTAGTAATTCCGATTGGAATATACCTAAACAATGACTAGTAACAGCCGTTGTATTATTTTGTTATGCCCAAATAGGAGTAAAATACCGGGTATTTCGTATTTTCAGTGTAAGTATGGAGTAGTGATGTATCTTGATATATAACTTTGTTTTATTATGATCAATTTAAACACATCATACTGGGCCTAGGCTACACAAACAGGTATGAAAATAAAGAGAAACACACACCAAAATAGATTATCACGATGCATATTTTGGTATATTATTATTTTATTTGCAGCTTTGCAATCTAATTAGGTACGCCAATTTTTCGGGCAGTATATTGCTCTAAAAAGTTTAAAAGACACTTTTTCCTATACTTATATCATATAAAAGAGAAAAGTAAATACCTAGGTATGCTTATATTAATCCAAGGGTGAAAATATTCCACAGGTCAAGTTCTCGGGCAAAATCTTTTCAAAATTCTTGAACAAGAAATTGTTCTTGAAAATGTTTTACACGTACCCAAGTTTTTGCCAAATTGTAAAAATCAATACAAGTTATATACCAACTAATATTTAACTTGAGGTTACGTACGCGATAACATCGAAGATTAGTTATTTTGCTGGTTTTGTTTGTTTTTATATTTAATTTTATAAGTTTTGTACTATAATTAACTTGTTTTCGAACTAAAAACACGACAACGAATCATTTTTAAACAAATTTTAGAAACAAACCCTTAAAAACAATTTTCCATCTTTAAAATCTGATAGATTTTTGCAACTACTAAAAATGCCAGAAATTACCATCTTATTTGCCAACTTCAATAAAAATTGAGAAGAAATTCCTAATATTTGGTAAGAATTTGGGGCAAAGTTTAGCTGTTTACACGTAAAAATAAATTGTAGGTAAACTTTTACAATTTCTTGAGCAAGAACTTAACTTTTTAGGCCCGGACCTGTCTATTTTCCCATTTATCAAATAATAATGTTGCAGTGCGCATGTCTAACCGTATGTAGCTTTATTCACATGCGCGAGGCCATGAATTTGCCACTTTCGTGATAATTGTCTGCTTATCTCAAGGTTAATATCTATGGAGCAACCTAATATACAAAAAAAGGGGCACCCGTTTTCCATAAACGTCTAAAATTCCATCCACCATGAAACACTCTGTATATATAATACGAACATATTTTTTGCTGCAATGGAAAGGAAATGCAGCGAAAGTAAACTGTGAATCGCGCTCGATCAGAAGTTGGCAACATTGAGTCTTGATCGATATCTAACTCGCGCCAAGTATTTGTTAGTGGTCCAGCCGAATAAAATAATCTGGCATATTTTATTAGACAAAGTTAAAAGAAAATAAAAATAAATATAATCACGTTAATCGATAATCAACTATAAGTCAAACGCTCCGGTTGGTAGACACTTAAATACAACTATTAAAAGTCAACTGAAATAATTAAAAATAAATTAAAGTTTGAAATAGAAAAAATATTTATAAAAATAATTATTAAATAAGGATTAATTACTACCGCACCAGAATGCAAAGTTATTATAAAAGTCAAATTTGTTTACTACCAGTAAAAGTATTTCTATAAACTAGATCGGACAGCAAAACTATTATTGAAAGCTCATATTATGTTTTAATTGAATTAAAAAGAGAACAGTTCGAAGTCAGAGTTTTAAAATATCAAAAGCACTAAGACTTACCTTGCATTCATGACGACATACGGAAAAAGAAAGAACCAAAGCGAACCCAACTTGAATAAGCTCTCTGGGTTCAGACCGTCGAGTCCCTTCTCTCGACTTGTGTTTAACCCATCAAAACGCTCGAAACTCGTTCACACCGGATTTATGCTGACTCAAGTGTCTGCGCGTTAGTGGTTCTGAAAATCAGACCACCCCGGCGTGCAGCCGTAAAACTGCCACTTGAAAAACGTTTTATTGCGATTCTCTGAGAAGCATGCGCCATAACTTTTGGAATAACAACCTTGGGAAAGGAATGTACGGCTATTCGTGACGATAAAATGCAATTTATAACTCTAGTACTAGGAACCCAAGATATTATGGTGACAATGTAGAAGGTTCCCTGGAAGTCTGGTACGTGAAAATATGAGGTGAGAAGCACTAAGCGCAGGTCTACGATCGTATTACGTTATTTTTCTTGGTACTTCAAGTGTAGGAAGTTTTTCTGGATTTACTAGTATAGTTACTTAAGGAGAACTGTCACATAAATTCTAAGTGGATTTTAGCGCCATTGCAAATTCAGCAGGTTTAAGAGTTGTACTAAGAAACCAATGCTCATTAAAAAGAATTATGACAGTTTGGTTCCATAAATCTAGTTTTAATGGTAGTTTTAGCATAATTCTTAGGTACAATAATTAATATGCTGCATCAAATTTCTTGTGACAAAGAGGTCATTGGTAGGTCTAAGAACCTATGAAAAATGCCTCACTCTACATGAAAATTTACTATATAAACCGGCGCATAACGCTGAAAAAGTAAGAAGTTCTACTCAAGCTCTCAACCAGTGCAAGTCAGTGTCCGGATAAATAGTTATCCATTGTTTATAAAAAGTTGTTAGATGTTAGAATCACAAAGTATTACTAAATAAGTGATTTTTGTGAAACTTTGATTTTGTGAAGAAATGACGATGGGGTTGCAAGTTCATCAAATAAGTTAGTGCCAAATAATTGTTAGTATCTAGACATTTCCTAATTTCGACGATGATAAGAATTTCTAACCGCTGTATTTCATGGATGTGAAACTAAGAATCTCTAAACGTGAACATTGCTAGACTAGTCTATTTTAATAAATGAATAGAGTAAAAATCTTGATATTTACGTTTGAAACGACCCCCGTAAGGACAGGGCCATCGTAGGTCGTCATTGCAAGGAATATGATGCCTTATCTGACAGTGATTATTTTAATGGTGTTTATATAGATAAGACGTCGCACCTGCCAGGCAATTAATACCCAGAGTCCACGAACCCACAAACAAATATTGTAGGTCACTCATGTGTGTAAAAGTGAAAATTAGGCCAATAAAGAGTACTTAAAAAGGGTTACGTATCTGACTACATGGGTCTGCTATTACATTTGTATAATAATGTATTTACATTAAAAGCTCATACTTGCCTTATAATGTAGAAAAAGGACAAATTACACACGCATAAAGTGTGTGAGTTTGTTAAAAAAACTACTAGACATATATTTAGTCCCTATCTTAAGGTATTTAATTTTAGGGGTCTAAATAATCCTATAAAGTTTAAAGCTTCCGACGTAATAATAACCTCCCGAGAAATCCCGGGTATATTTTTCCAACTCTAAATACGCTCAATCGTTGGGATAATTTCATTCTTTCCGGCTTTGGTTCCTGAAATTCCGTTCGTTCGAATATTATTGATAATTCAAGTAACAGCCATGAAAGAAATTCTTTGTATTTATAGGAAAATACCAATGGAGCATTATTCTCCTTCAGAAGAGGTATTAATAAATTCTTATTGAAAACATTATCTTTTTCAAGCGATAAATAACAAAGAACAATAAATTATTTTTCAATTTCCCAGATCTTTTTACCGATTAAACAAAGTTCTAAATTCATCATGTATGTACCTTGCGCAGACATGACCGTATGCACCAAGGCCAGTTAATCATGATTAGCTTATAATCATGATTAAATATCTGAATTAAGAAAATTTCCAATGCGCCAGCACTGCTCAGGAACTTAATCGCCATTAAAGTTAACCAGCCAATTTTGATGGGTTATATATTTAATCATGATTAAAAGGTTATTTTCGTGTTTTCTTTTGGAATGTGTATTAATTTTCCTCGAATTTTCAATAATAAAATTGAAATAAAAGACGAAATCGTCTTTGATGATGATTTTGATGTAATGGATATTATTAATGACGGCTTTCCGAAAGCTAGACCTCAGAGACAAAATTATTTTGATTTGATAGATGAAAGGGTTTGTTCAGCTAACACAAAGTTTGAAGTTCTTTTCTTTTTCGCATCTAATATATTATTTTCTTCTTCGCCAGATTCAAACTACATGACCCTAGATGCCGAAGTGTGAAATTGGGGGTTTAATGCCGCAAAACAGCCAAACTCGAAAAAGTCCGCGGAAAAGTTGAAAAAATAACAAAAAAAAATCTAACCACAACTGTCAATCTGCTCGGTGTTTCTGGTTGACGGCACGAATTTTTGCATCTGAGCTACGTTGCCAAATCGAGTTTTTAATTTTATCCTGATTACAAAACCCATAATCCTTTTAGTTGGTGCATAGGCTGTTTTATTTAATCACGGTTACCTGATTAATCACGATCACCTAATCATGCCTAATGGGTAAAATGGCGCATACGGTCAATAGTGTTAGGTTAACAACCAGTGGCGGCTCGTGACTAGTGAGTCAGGGGGGCGCTGGCTTTAAATAAAAAAAAATTAAAATGTCTATTATTTTCGAAACTACGTGTATGTTTTTTCTAACTTTCTCGATGTGAATTTTAATTTCATCAGCATAAGCACTACTTAAACAAGTTAAAATATTAGTTTGTCCTAACATCTTAAAACTTACTACATTATAACGATGTTTTGCACTATTTTCATGTTTTTTATTTTCTCTGAAAGATGATGATAAGTCATGCACCCCATTTTTAGTCCAATTATCATCCCCGCCAAAAAGAAGACACACGAAACAAAAAAAATAATTTTTGTCATATACCACATATCCAGAATATTTTATTATATATTTCTTTGTCAAACTTACGCGTAAATTGTGCCTTACTTTTACATTTTGATTGCACTTGTACAATGTTCAATACTGGTAGTGGCCGACCTGCATTTTTTAAAACAAGTTTTTCACTTAAGCTCAGAGAACTAAACACAACCTTCTGTAAATCACTGACCTTCATATTAGACGAAATTTTCCCACTTTATAACAACTAATAAATAACTCAAAACAAATAAACAAAACGTCAGCGAGTCAGCGGCATCGACAGACGACAGGTCGCATCGCGATTCGCGAACAGTGGGCGCGGAAAATTGGAGCTCTCCGTGGCCGCTCGTTGTGCGATGTGTAGGTGACGTCAGGCCTCCGTCGTCATGACAACCCATCGAGAAGGCGCGTTGAATCGGGATGGATAATCGGTCGCCCGCCGCCGCCCGCGCTTAGTACAACCTTGAGAGCGCCCAACTCGCTTGTCTATTAGTATAGCCTGCCCGTTAGAATAGGGCTACGTTTGGTTTAAATTATTTTAATTGATTGCTTACATACATTGCGTTATTGGTTTTTTAAGTAAAGTATTTTTGGATTCTGTTTGAAATAAAAACAAACAACTATTGTTGCTTTCTTACTTCGAATATGATTTTATATCTGGCCGAGCAACGATTTTGTTGTAAGAAAACCATTTTTCACTTGCCTACTTTTAAAGTATTTTTATTATTAAATGTCATATTTCTTCAATTCAATCAATCAAAAATTTTAAAACTTTTATTCAAACATGGTACCACCGAGTTAGCGCATAGTTTTACTCAATATCTGAATTCCCGATAACAGTTCCTAACTTGCTGTATTGTGATATTTGCAATATCTACTCTTATTTTTTCTTTCAAGAGATTTAAGTTATTATTGAAATTGGTTTTATACACATGGGCTTCAGATATCCCAATTATCAGTCGATAATTGTGAGATCGGGACTCCTACGTGCCAATTTGATTTGTGTTACTTCAATGAACTTTGATGTAAAACTTGAAACTATTGCCAAGTTCTCTAAACACCCGTATGATGTCAAATATACAAAACAGTTTTGTTTAAATCAAGAGTGGTGTGATTTAGGAACCGGTGCAATATCGGCTACCTTACCCTACTACCTTAAATATCAACGCGACGTTTACCACTGTAAATGCTTAGCTTATCTAGAATATTCTATGAATATTCAAAAATATTGTTCCAAAAAAGTATTGTTATAACCTAAAACACCAATGTTAACAAATAAATAATGTGTCAACTACCTTTAAAAGTATATTTTATGTAGATTGGAATATGAATTTAAAACACTTGTGGTTAGGTTTTCCAATTTGTTTTTCTCCCCTGCTTTCTTCCCTTATCTTTTTAATCTACATATATACATATTACAGGATACAATTTTGAAGTGTGATGAGAATGTAAAAATGAGAAAACTATTCTCAAAAAAAAATAGCATGTGATTTCGCCTGCATAAAAAAAAACAGCACTCTTATTATACCAGTGGCGTCCATGGAACCGATACAAGAAAGTAACGCTGCGTCTGCTTGCCATGACCATTCGCGGCAGAATGAGAGGGGAGGGGGATGGGCGCCCCCACTAGGTAGGACTTGCCCGCCCAAGCTAAGAGGTCCTAGACACTTTTCCAACGAAAAATAGAAAACGGGAACTGTGGCATGTTTTTTTTTATCTGTACCTATCTAGTACATACCTACTTATGTATATATTATATATATATATATATTTATCCCGCTATCAATTCGACGACCATACATTGTCAGTTTACATTCAATTTGATGGCCAGGTGCACTCGACGGCCATATATGGCCGTCAAATAGCAAACCATGTAAAATTGATGCTGATGACGTCATTTGTCGAATGCCAAAATTTTGGTCGGCCGTCATTTAGTCGGTCGTATGAAAGTTTCGTATAGTTTTAGTTACGCGTCATTTCCCGCGAAAGAGGTCGCTACAAGCGCCGTATATTTTAACGTATATTTGTCTTTTATATCATCGCTTAATTAACGGCCCATGTATAGGCAACATCGGAATGTGTATATAACTTGTGTCCTTTTAGATAGCCGATTATTTGACGACCTCTTGATGGGGGTTAATATTATAATTATTGCGCTTTTTAAGATTGTGATGATTTCTGTGGCTTGGTGCAAGAAGGGCCAATGTCAAAATTGATCGCTTTAAAATAAAGAGTTTGTAAATTTTTTGTATGGAGTTGATCTCAAAAACTATTTGTTTTACAGCATTTTACAAGTTCTTCTTTAAACGTGATACTTAATATCGTTTATGTTATAAAGGAAAAAAAAAATTTTACACCAAAATTTACAAAAAAAAATACGACATTGGCCCTCTCAAAATTTTGACTTTGGCCCTTTAAATGAAACAAAATGACATGTAATGTGTGAATGTAACTGTTTTTTTTTTTTTTTATTTTTAACATGAAAACACATTTTGTTTTAACTATTAATTTTCTTCGTCTCCTTCTTCCACGAACAGCGTGTCATCAATATTTGGAGCAGAATTTAAAACATTTAGGAATTGTTCATAATACATTTGGCTTAATTTGCTTATAAGTGGTAACAGTGACTTCAAATCCTTTAATTTCTCCTCGGAAATTGAAAGGAGGTTTTGGTTTAAAGGTTGCAGAATAAAAGTATTTTCTTTTGCGGAACGTCTCTTTATATTAAAAATTTTAAATTCCTCGGTGCCGCTGAAACTTTCCTTGTAAAAAATGCCCCCTTCCTAATTTTTATAACTAAAGTGAAGCCATTTTATTTTTAGTCATTATTGTACTGGGTCGCATCTAGACATTCCGCTATAGGATTCGGCACCCGTCTCTATTCTGATTGGATTATTTCAAATTCCGTCTAAAAGGTATATTGGCAACCGGTTTGTTCGTTGTTACCCAGAGCATTTTTTTTTAATTATATTTTTGTTCGTTGTTACCCAGAACATTTTTTTTAATTCAATTTTTTCAACTAATATTATTTTATAAAAATAGAATTAAAAAAAAATGCTCTGGGTAACAACGAACAAACCGGTTGCCAATATACCTTTTAGACGGAATTTGAAATTTTAGATTTAAGTCTCATTTCCAGACAGACATATTTTGCTTTCTGAGTTGCGTCTTTTTTCAACAATAACGCATATTTTCTTCAAAGATACTTCCAAAGTGTTCATAAACATGATTTAACAAACTTTAACCTTTCTTTCATTGTTATTTCCTTGCGAATTTGCGGCGGCTTACTTTTTGAGTCTTTCGTCTTAACCTTTCAATTGACTGCTTGTAGTAAAAAAAAAACTGACAACACTGTCGGCCGTCTTGTTAGCGCTGCTGTGTAATATACGGCCGTACAAATAATACAAGAGTAAAAAATACATATATTTCGACAGTCAAATTCACTGATTGTAAAAGGTCTTCCTATTGATAGTAATGTAAAAAATCAACAAAAAAAAAAGTTGTAATTTGAAGTCAGTTTGCTGTTAACAACTGCTAAATTGGTTAGTATACGCAGTCAAAACCTATATATATATATATATATATATCCCGCTATCAATTCGACGACCATACATTGTCATTTTACATTCAATTTGACGGCCAGGTGCACTTGACGGCCATATATGGCCGTCAAATAGCAAACCATGTAAAATTGATGCTGATGACGTCATTTGACGAATGCCAAATTTTTGGTCGGCCGTCATTTAGTCGGTCGTATGAAAGTTTCGTATAGTTTTAGTTACGCGTCATTTCCCGCGAGAAGAGGTCGCTGCAAGCGCCGTATATTTTAACGTATATTTGTCTTTTATATCATCGCTTAATTAACGGCCTATGTATAGGCAACATCGCAATGTGTATATAAAACTTGTGTCCTTTTAGATAGCCGATTATTTGACGACCTCTTGATGGGGGTTAATATTATAATTATTGCGCTTTTTAAGATTGTGATGGTTTCTGTGGCTTGGTGCAAGAAGGGCCAATGTCAAAATTGATCGTTTTAAAATAAAGAGTTTTTAAATTTTTTGTATGAAGTTGATCTCAAAAACTATTTGTTGACAGCATTTTACAAGTTCTTCTTTAAACGTGATACTCTTTAAAATCGTTTATATTATTAAGGAAAAAAAAAATTTTTTAACAAAATTTACAAGAAAAATACCACATACCACTCTCTAAATTGACTAAGTTTTGACTTTGGCCCTTTAAATGAAACAAAACGACATGATTGTAACTATTTTTTTTTTTTTTAACATAAAAACACATTTTGTTTTAACTATTAATTTTCTTCGTCTCCTTCTTCCACGGACAGCGTGTCATCAATATTTGGAGCAGAATTTAAAACATATAGGAATTGTTCATAATACATTTGGATTGATTTGCTTATAAGTGGTAACAGTGACTTCAGGTTTTGGTTTAAGGGTTGCAGAATAAAAGTTTCAAAAAAATTACACTTACCTGTCAAAATTTGACAGCTGTCGTATAAAACTGTGTTATTTAGGTACTGACAAATTATTAAATTTACAATTCTTACAGCTATAACCCTCGTTACAAAAAATCTAAAAAAAAATTGACACTTACCTGTCAAAATTTGACAGCTATCGTATAGAACTTTGTTATTTAGGAACCTGATAATTTTATAATTTCGGACTCTTACAGCTATAACTCTCGCTACAAAAAAACTAAAAAAAAAATTGATACTTAACTGTCAAAATTTGACAGCGCTCGTATAGAACTTTGTCATTTAGGTACTGAAAAATTTCTAAATTTCGGATTCTTACAGCTATAAACCTCTATATAAAAAAAGCTAAAAAACATTTAAACTTACCTGTCAAAATATGACAGCTCTGGTATAGAACTTAGTTATTTAGGTACTGAAAAATTTTTCACTTTAGGATTCTTACAGCTATAATCCTCTAGATGAAAAAAGCAAAAAAATTTTACACTTACCTGTCAAAATTTGACAGATGTCATATAGAACTTTGTTATTTAGGTACTGAAAATTTCTTTAAGTTAGTATTCTTACAGCTATAATCCTCTATACGAAAAAAACCTAAAAAGAATAGATACTTACCTGTCAAAATCTGACAGTTGTCGTATAGAACTTTGTTATTTAGGTACTGAAAAATTTTTCAATTTAGGATTCTTACAGCTATAATCGTCACTACGAAAAAGCTAAAAAAAAATTGTCACTTACCTGTTAAAATTTGACAGCTATCGTATAGAACTTTGTTATTTAGGTACTGAAAAAATTTTCACTTTAGGATTCTTACAGCTATAACTCTTGCTTCTTTCATTGTTATTTCCTTGCGAATTTGCGGCGGCTTACTTTTTAAGTCTTTCGTCTTAACCTTTCAACCTGCTTACTAATTTCCTCAATTAAACAATTTAGGAATTGATTTTGACCTTCGAATGAAAACTCAAAATACCTCTTGAACATATTTTTCCGTGCATCTAAACCAAACTTTTCGTAACACTTTCTTTTACATTTACAAGGCTCTAGTAATTTTTTAGCTTCAATAACTTTTCCTGAAGTAGAAATGTACTGTTTTCTTCCAATTTTTGCCTTCTTTATCAATGATCTCGTCCATTGACTGGGTTCACCAGGTCAAACCATAGACAATTTACCTTTAGATACCTACAGCTTATCTCCTGCGCAAACAAAAGTTACGTTTTATGGGTGAAAAAATACGTCCGAGCGCATGACTCGTCGGTCAGCTGTCTTCATTCGGGGAACCTTCGTGCATGCGCACAAACCTCGTGTTATCGGCCGTCCTACTTTATCGACAATAATCGACGCACTCAAGAATACTCTCCAGAACCGGCTCGGCCGCCATTTTTGTTGTTGTGTTTTAAGGTTTCTCTGTGGATTCCTTGTAGTTTTCTTTGCTATCGTGGTTTCTGGGTGTTTAATATTTACGGATTTCTAGTTTTTGTGCAGTTTAGTGAATTGTATTTGTTCTTTTAGTGACTAGGATTGGAATATAAACAATGACTAGTAACAGCCGTTGTATGATTTTATTATGCCCAAATAGGGGTAAAATTCCTGGTATTTCGTATTTTCAGTAATTATGAAATAGTGAATAGTGATGTATCTTGATATATAACTTTATTTTATTATGATCAATTTAAACACATCAAACTAGGCCTAGGTTACACAAACAAGGTATGAAAATAAAGGGAAACCCACACCAAGACAGATTATCGCGATGCATGTTTTAGTATATTTTATTTGCAGCCCTGCAATCTTCAAAAAGTTAAAAAAAAACTTTTCTCTATACTTATATTATATAAAAGAAAAAAATTAAATACCTAGGTAGTTCGTTAGTCGACGAATCATTTTTAAACAAATTTTAAAAACAAAACCTGAAAAACAATTTTCTATCGTTAAAATCTGATAGGTTTGCTACTACTAAAAATGCCAGAAATCACTACCTTTTTTCCCAACTTGATAAAAAATTGAGAAGAAATTACAATTTTTTGGCAAGAATTTAAATTTTAAAGCCCGGACCTGTCTATTTTCCCATTCGTCAAACGATAATGTTGCAGTGCGCATGTCTAATAGTTCCCAGTTTTGTTTACATGCGCGAGGCCATAAAACTGCCACATTCGTGATTATTGTTTGCTTATCTAAAGGTAAATTGTCTATGGGTCAAACGTTTAAACTGAATAATGTTTGAGATAATATTAGCATTTAAAAAAATGACTTTGACAGGCTGTAGCAACTTAACAGTTCATCCTAGGAAAAAAATTCTATTTCTACTTAAAAACATAACTTCCGCTTAACATTCGGTTGTTAAATTAACCCGGAATTTAACCGTAGAAGCATTTTTTAAGTAGAAAATAAAACTGTAAGATAGGAACGTGAAAGCAGTTTTTTTCTTTGAGGCACCATTAAGTTGTTATAGCCGGTCAAAGAGCCAAAAATCAGTGCTGGACTTACCAGTAGGCTGAGTAGGCTGGAGCCTAGGGCGGCAGATTTTAGGGGGCGGCAAATTTGGCTCAAAAATTTTTTTTTTATCTTACAGAAATAAATGGCACAATCTTTAATTATGGTTGACGGGTAGTATTTTTTTAAATAAACTTTGCCGTGTCTGTTAATGGGGATAAAAAAAGGTAGTTGGAACGTTACTGACTGACTGCAGAAAGAAATTTCATTTTCAATAAAATAAGTAGGTAATCATAAATTTTTAAAATATTTAATAAAAATTATTGACTAAATTTGGACGTGGTCTTAAAAAATTTTCGCCTGCAGCGGCTTTTTCTTTTCCGAACGCTTCACCTGTTTCACAACTCACGAGCCGTCACTGCTACTAGCGGCAAATTTATAAATCCGCCACTGCCAAAAATGTCATTTTTTAAATGCTTAAATCTCAAAAACAATTTAGTTTAGAGCTTTGAACTGTTATACAAAAAAAGTTTAGAATTTTTAATAACCAAGTTGACTGCTACTTTTGGTATAAGCAAAAGTGATTGGAAGACGACAATATTTCAATTTAAGAGGGTACTTACATCTAAAAAATATAAAATCCCTAAGTTTTAAATAAATATTTTCAGTAGTTCTCACCCTGTATATGCTTTATTTCTTGCCTAATATTGGTATTATTTTTATCAAAAGTTAAAAATAAAATAGGTTATAAGTTAATTTTAAGGATAAATATTTAATAAAAAAAATAAGTTACCTAGTAGTTTCTATGAATTACTAATTCTTTTACTTCTGCTGCTGTTTTCTACTACTACTATTATTATTTTTGATGCTCCTACTAAGATGTTATACCACATTAAGGTATTTAGGCAAGAAAACTTTTTATCCATAATTAGGTAAAAAACTTTTTATCCCCCCTTACCTTATTTACCTGATTTGGACTATATTTTACTATTAAAATTGTTTTCTAATAACACTTAGAACTAAGCACTATTACTGAAAATTTTTGATTTGATTGGGTCTAATAAAATATATAGGTACTTATTGCATTGGCATAATTAAGCTAAAAAACTGTTTTTGCCAGTTAGCAGAATGAAAGTTAAATATACAAATTGACGAAATAAAGATTAAATGATAGAGTTGATTGCTTGAAGTAAAACTGACAACACTGTCGGTCGTCTTGTTAGCGTTGCTGTGTAATATACGGCCGTACAAATAATACGAGAGTAAAAAATACATATATTTCGACCGTCAAATTCACTGATTGTAAAAGGTCTTTCTATTGATAGTAATGTAAAAAATCAACAAAAAAAAAAGTTTTAATTTGAGGTCAGTTTGCTGTTTACAACTGCTAAATTGGTTAGTATACGCAGTCAAAACCTATATATATCCATTGGTTCTAGTGGATGCCATATTACGCTTCTGTGAAAGGTTGTCAAATTGATAGCGTGATGTAAATATATATATATATCCATTGGTTCTAGTGGATGCCAAATTACTCTTCTGTGAAAGGTTGTCCAATTGATAGCGTGATGTAAATATATATATACGTATATTGTACACAGGGTATCTCATAACTAAGGATGTGCAACAAAATCGATTATTTGATTAGAGATAATTTTTTTATCGCTTAATCGAAAAATCGATTAATCGATTATTAATCGAAAAAAAAAACTATTTATCGATTAATCGAAAAAAAAAACGATTATTCGATTACCTAATCAAAAATCAAATCAAAATTTTAAAAAAATATTTTTTGATTAATCGATTAATTCGGTATCCGAAACAAAATAAAATTTACGATGTTTTGATTAATCGATTATTAATCGAAAAAAAAAACGATTTTTCGATTATTCAATTGACCAAAAAAACTATTTTTCGATTACTCGAAAATATTGGTATGTTTTTGGATGATTGAACTCGCTAGTTCCATATTATTGCTGTGTCTCTATAATATATTTATTAGCAACCCTATTACCCTGAAAATTGGTTTAAAGAATATTATAGCATATTATTGCTAGGGGTGTGCAACAAAATCGAATAATCGATTAATAATCGATTATTAATCGACAAAAAAAACTATTTTTCGATTAATCGATTATTTTTGATAAATCGATTATTTTCAATTAATCGATTAATAAAAAAAAATCGATTATTTTCGATTAATCGAAAATCGATTATCTTTTTCGGTAATCGCACAGCCCTACTCATAACAACTAATAGGCCATACCGCAACATTAGTACTGTTTCACGACACTTCTACAATTCTTGACGAGAATTCGGAATTTCATAATTTCTTTTACTCATATTTTTATAACAATTAAATGATATTAAGAAACATCGTTGCGAGTAAAAAGTGCGCGAATATGACGTAAAAAGACCATTTTTTTTATTAGTTGTGTTTTAAAGTACGACACTCACTTTAATTCACTTTTGACTTTAGCACAAGCTTCTACGTGACCGCAGTATTTTTAGAATGTTTTTACCCAGCATTTTCAAGTTTTCGTATTATTTGCTGCTAAGAAAGGTTAAAAATCCGACATAAATTTCTACCGCTCAGATGCACATTCCTTTTAATACCATATCGGATCGATCGCCTGAAAAGCTTTTGGCTGCTGGGCCACAGAAAAATATTTGTAAAGTATATAATAATGAAACTAAATAAAAAAAATATTTTTAAATAAATATTATATGGGCTTCTCTCTGTTAAGGTTGAATTCTCAACGTCGTTTAATTTATTGCCAACCTATAACCTATTTCGCTTTGGTTTTTCAAGTTTATTATTTTTTAAACTAACATTTAAATAAAATCAGTATCGTCGGCACATTACTTAGGTAATATCTGATATATTACAAAAATATCAATTTATTTCATTGCTAATTTTGGGAGAATTGTATACTGAAAGAACCATGAGTGACAATGACATAATAATGTTAAAAAAAATCTTACCCGATATTTTTCGCTATACAATTCTCCTAAAATAAGTTATGAAAATTCCTTGATATTTATTAAATATGTCAATTATTACCTATAGAATATCAAATCGATACTGATTTTCTTTAAATTTTGTATAAAAGCTAGAAAACATAAATAAATCTAAGCGAAATAGGTTATAGGTTGGCAAGCATGTTGACACTCCCACCTTAATGTCATGGGCGTAGCTAGGAAGGGGAGCTAGGCTGGGGGAGGGAGGCCTATTCCCCATCTGGCTGGAAGTTAGCCCCCCTCCAACTCATTACAGAATTTACCAGCAAGTTCTCATTTATTATTTTATTTTTGTAAATAAAACATAAATATTTCGGTCTTTAATATTAAAAATAATATATCTAGTGATTTGTTCTAGTTTTTCACGAGACAAGAAAACTCGTTTTTTTTTAAAAACTCTCGTCTCGTCTCGCAAATCGTACCTAACAAATAGGTACGCATGCGTCACTGGAACCGAATTCAAACGAAAACGAACGACTAGGGTGCTTCTCGCCAGTCGCGCCGTTGCCTTTAAATTTTAATCATGTTTTTAGGGTTGCATATGTATACAAAAATAGAATTATAGAATTTTAGAATATTAAATGTAGGATAGACCCTTTTTGGGTATTTAAGGCACAAAGCGGCAACGCTGGTTGCCTGCACGGGGTGGAACATAATGCACGCAAGTGCAAAAATAGGTCACTTACCGGCATCAGACTTCCAAAAAACACGTGTTTTGTTTATCTGTTTTTCCTTGGTAAATTATAGTTTAATGTTGTTTTAACTGGATAATTATTAAACCGGGACGTTTTTCCTTTTTTTTATAAACCATTGTGGAAATTTAGGTTTTTATTGCTCGTTGTAATATTCGTTTCGTATTTGTGTGTGTAATAACATAACAGCAAAAAACAGGTAAGAAACTTTATCTACCAGTTTTTTTGTATTTCCGACCAGTTATGATATATGGAAAAAAAAATTATTAAAAGCCATTCCCAGAGAAAACTGGACAGCAGTAAAATAGTATGTAGAAGAAGGGAAGAAAAAGGAAAAAAAGGAAACAGGAGAAAGAGTGAATGAGAAAAAAAAAGTGCCTGCCATCCTGATGTTATTTTTGTCTGGACGGTTCCAGGGTGGCACAAAAAAGAGGCAAAGAAGAAAGAGGGGGGACTAAAAGTCCATCTGAGGAGGAAGTTTTTTAGTCGGTAGGCGTATCTTGGATAGGTGCGAATCCGACACACCCCGGCCACATACGAACCATTTCGGTCGGAAGACTTTCGAAGATTCTTTTACCTCCTCACAAAAAAAAACTCCCTACATTTTGCATATTAACTGTATCAAACATTTCAACAAAAACTATAAACATTATTAAAAAAAGGTTCATTTTTTCTTTAGGTCCTTTTTTCTATTGTTTTTCGGCAACGTGTCCCGATTTTTCCTTGGCCCCCTTGCATTATTGGCAATTTTGAAAGAACGCGATAAGGCTTTTCGTAAATACAAAAAAAAATGAAACGGTGGAAAGTTGGAATAACTACAAACAATTACGTAATTTCGCATTAGCATCTGTAAGACGTGAGAAGGCATCCTATTTAAAGTTCGTTAACTCGCAGGATGCTGCAACTCTGTGGAAACGGCTTAAGGTTGCCGATATACTCTCCAAACCAAGACCCGAGTTGCCTGACATTTTGCAAAATCCCAATAGTCTTAATGACCACTTTCTTTCTGCCTTTTCTAATTCAAACGCCGATGCAGAGCTTATTAAATATTTTCAATCAAATATATACAGTAATGCTCAACTAGTGTTTCACTTACCCTCTCCAGAGGAAATAAATACAGTAATTCATAGACTGAAGTCTAATGCTGCTGGTTTGGATGAGATATCATTAATTATGCTAAAATTAGGTTTACCTATATTACTTAATCACTATACACATATAGTAAATATTTGTCTAGAGCAGGGTTATTTTCCCGAAGTTTGGAAAACGACAATGGTATGTCCAATACCTAAAGTAAATTCCCCGGCAACGTTAAATGACGTAAGACCAATAAGTCTCTTACCGGTACTAAGCAAGGTTCTTGAAAGGATTGTGTACCAACAACTTCTTACTTTTGTAACTGAAAATGGGATAATACCGGCTCACCAGTCTGGATTTCGCCCTGGCCACGGTACGACGACAGCTCTTTTGCATATTAATGATATTATTATTGGGAACCTGGATAGAGGGATGGCAACGCTCTTAACACTGCTTGACTATTTGAAAGCGTTTGATTGCGTGAACCATACCCTTATGCTTGCAAAGCTGCATTACTTTGGATTGTCAGATCAAGCAATCTCTTTTTTTTTTAAATTACCTGGAGGGTAGGCGGCAACTTGTAAGATCGCGCTTAGAAGTGTCAGACATCGGTAATGTGGCGTCTGGGGTACCACAGGGGGGGGCGTCTTGGGACCCCTTCTCTTTATATTGTATACTTTCGATATCGGTAAAATACCATAAGTCCACACTTATGCCGATGATACACAGCTTGTCTGCACTTTTCATCCGTCAAATTATAACGATATCGAAGCAAACATTAACACAGACTTGCAGCGAACTTCTGAATATAGCAGTAAACATAACCTTAGATTAAATGGTCAAAAGACACAGGTTTTACTTTTTGCACCTGAAGGGTGTTATGACTTTTTGAAACAGTATATCAATGTACAATGTAATGGGGAGCGTCTTCACTTCACGGATACTGCCAAAAATTTAGGGGTACTGTTTGATGACAAATTAAGGTTTAGTAGACATATATCAAACTTACGTAAAAGGACTTACATGGTATTAAAAATACTATATGCAAAAAAACATATTCTTAACTTTACAGTTCGTAAAAAGTTATGTGAAGGCTATATATTGTCTATGATTTCATTTTGTATTATCTTATATTATCCTTGTTTAACTCAAGAGGACAAGCAACATCTACAAATAATGCAGAATAATTGCTGCTGATTTATATTTAATTTAAAAAAATATGACCATATTTCGCTAAAAATATGTGAACTCAATTGGTTGAATATGGACAATATATTTCAACTTTTATTATTGACATTTGTATACAAATTATTAAAAACATCAACACCTATGTACTTAAGATCTGAGTTAGTTTTTCGAAAAGATATTCACAATGTTTCAGTTCGATCAAATACACTCACGATGCCCCAACATAAAAAAACTATTTTTCAGCTAAGATTTACCTACAACGCGGTAAAATATTTTAATATTTTTAATAATTGCTTCACTTGCCCCTCCTTAATGTTGTTTCGTAATAGAATAAGAAACTCACTTCTGGCGAAGCAGGCAAATCCTAACGCTGAGGGCTAGTTTCTGTGATTTTGATTTTCATTGACAGTTTCAATACCTATCTACCTAAATCTAGAACTGCTGTTTTTTACTAGAACGTATTGTAGTGCACATTATGAGTGCCAACGGTGCATATTATTACTATTATGGCTCATTTTATTATTATTATTTTTGTTATATAATTTGTGACTCACTATATTTACTATATATTATATTGTCGGATTACGCAATAATAATTATTTATTTTCTTTAAAAAGGGTTAATGTTGAGTAGCTGATATTTATCAGCTAGACTTCGCCCTTTAGGAATTGTAATTTATAATTTATATTCTTAATAAAGACTATTATTATTATTATTATTATTATTATTATTAGGTATTATCCATAATAAAGGTAGCTTTTTTATTGAGTGATATTATAACTAGATTATTTTTATAGTTTATTGCAAATCCTAATCAAAATCTTAAGATTTCGCCAGATTTCTCGTTCTCGCATATTTTTGTCTCGACTCACGTGATTCTCGCAGAAAATATTCTCGTCTAGTCTGTGAGTAGGGGAATCGGGGACAAGTTGGGGTACCCCATTTACTGCCATCTTGCCCAAGATGGGATAATTGTTTGTTTTTGAATAAGAATAGTTTTTGATATTTTGGTGTAAGTTAGAGAAACATTTTTATGCAAAAAGAGTTATGGATGGAATCCAAAGAATTTTTAGAATTAACTTTATTTTTTGATAAACTGGTTTTATTTTTATTGATTTAAATGCTTAGCGTCCCCGTGGGTCTTTGTTATATTATGATCAATAATACCGTGCGAGCAAAAATTATTTGCATCCATGCATTCCATAAAATCTTCCCTTTTCCTGCGACAGGCGTCTTATACAATTTGTTGGCGTATTTTGCATTATTTCACGAAAGTTTGCAACAAGTTCTTCTGTTCTTACAGATGGTCTTCCTGCTCCTTTTTTGTGTTGTATAGAACCTGTTTCCCTAAACACAGCCACTGTTCTCTTCAGGCAATGATAAAAATTCCCAGCTAAAAGCAACGTTAGGAAAATGTTCGTGAAAATCGTCCATGCACAAACCCGGATTGTATTGCTACTCACCATTTACTCTAACCCCGTTTCGAAAATACGCTTCAACCATGAAGGTCTTGTGCTGTTCCGTAAAGCCCATTGTGTGAATTGTTCCAGAAACTGGAAAAATTAGCGATGAATCAAATTACTTGTAACGACTGTCAAAGATGACGGAATAATTAATTGATTGTTAATTCAGGTAGTTACTGACACCCAACAGGTATAAAGCACTAGGGCTAAGCATTACGTCCTTAGATGCAAGGCCCTTTTTGATGCAAATAATTTTTGCTCGCACGGTATATCTAAACATTAGAATACTAAAAGCTTGCAGCCACCCTAAACAGCAGTGGTGTACGCTTGACCACTCACTTTTGTAGGTTTAATAATATGTACTTTGGAGCAATAATGTCCCTTTTAAATATATATGTAGGTATTATGGAAAAATATAACCCCCTCCCCCTAAATCCGCCACTGGCGCTTACTGCATGTAACAATGATCAATCAAAAATCATTATACCATACATATAAGTATCAAATAGTTTATCAGGTGTAAATATTAATGTTATTTGAATGATTGATGCCAATTTATTTCTGTAATAAGTAATTGACGACGCTGAAACAGGCTTCATTACGAGAAACCTGATATTAACAGCACAAGATATAAAAAAACAGTAGCGCCATGTAGCCGGCAACTGAATACCCGTAATTTAATCGGTATTTACGTTTAATATTCGGTAGCAAATTACATGTGTATAGTGAGTTTCACACACAAATCCCGTTTCTTTAATAAATATAATATGTACGTCTATAAGACGTATAGTGATAAGTAGGGTGCGGATATCAGATAGTGAAGGACCATTAAACCAGAGTCGGCATGATGACTTTGTTTATTTTTATTATTGCCTTTAGTATTTTAGTAGGTGTGGTATGACCCTAAATGCCTAACATAGAATAAATTATACAATGCAAACAATTATAAAATATGAAAACGAAAGAAAAACACAAAGTCTTCCTCCACAAAATTTAATAGAACAAAATTCTTAGTTTAGTCTTTAGGTTGTTGTTTGTTTTGTTTGACCTCCTTTTTCAGGACACTCTGTATAGCGGGTGGCCCACCCTCAACGGCGGATTCTAAAAGTGTTCGTCCAGAAATGTATTACAATAAAATATTCAATTAAAGGTCTCTACATGTTTCGAACGTAGAAACGTTCATCCTCAGGAGACAGAAATTTTTTTTATTTTATGCTGATGGTGTTAGCAAAAGAGAAAATTGAAAATTAGAACCATAATGGATCTTTTATGGACTTAGAATTGAAGTGTAGAAGAAACATGATATGACGAAGACTGTTTTGAAAACGTTATTAAAGGAGGTGTAAACCAACCAAATAAAATGGGGAAGAAAAACCTTTCTAAGAAGGTGTCGATGATTATTTAAAATTATTTAAAAAACTTATCGAACATATGTCCGTAAGACATTATGAGTGTGAAATTGTAGAATCACAATAATATTATTCCGTAGTAAAAAGCATTTTTGGGGTACTGAGGATTAATATTATTGTGATTCTACCATAGCACACTCATAATGTCTTACAGACATATTATGTTCGATAAGTTTTTTAAATAATTTTAAATAATCTTCAACACCTTCTTAGAAAGGTTTTTCTTCCCCATTTTATTTGGTTGGTTTACACCTTTTTTAATAACGTTTTCAAATACTCAGTATTGCTTAACCATTATCAATCTTCTTCATATCATGTTTCTTCTACACTTCAATTTTAAGTCCATAAAAGCTCTCTTAAGGATCTAGTTTTCAATTTTCTCTTTTGCAAACACCATCAGCATAAAATAAAAAAAAAATTTGTCTCCTGAGGATGAACGTTTCTACGTTCGAAACATGTAGAGACCCTTAAACTAAGAATTTTATTCTATTAAATTTTGTGGAGAAAGACTTTGTGTTTTTCTTTCCTTTTTATACTTTCAACTCCACTTTAAGTATGGACTATTTCTTCAAATTATAAAATAGAAAAGGGGCCGTGATTTAATTATTGAACGCGTTTGAGTAATAAATTCTAGTAAATTAATTGCATAAAAGAAAATGCGTCGCGGCAATCTAATTCTTGAAAAACGAACAAAAGAGCCGCAGAGGGTAATTTCTGTATCTCAGAAAATACAACTGGTGGAGGCTTAATAAAATAATAATAATACACGTGTTTCGTTATTTTTCCAATATCCACCTAGGGGTTGAAAAAAAGGAGTAGTCTATTTTGAGGAGGGTACATATAACTAGGGCTGTGCGATTACCGAAAAAGATAATCGATTTTCGATTATTTGAAGTAATCGATTATTTCCCATTAGTCGATTAATCGAAAATAGTTAGTTAGGTATATCCGATTAATCGAAAATAATCGATTAATCAAGAATAATAGATTATTTCTAAATTAATCAAAAATAATAATCGATTAATCGAGTAATCGAAAATAACACTGGCCGACAAGATTTTTCTAACACAGGTCAGCTCTTTATTTTTAAAATGGAAATACCCTTCTAGTAATATAAAAAATATTGGGAAAGCCCCAATACATATACCATTTTTCAATAGCTTAATAAGACCATTTTACATTAGCAGGTAGTCAATTTAATTAGGGGACGGTTAAAATGGATGCATTTTATAACAGAAAAATTACCTGAACTGTAGGAATCTTAGTAGGACTTCAGGAAGGATTTACAAAATATTGCTGTTTTCTTTGTTTATGGGATAGTCGTGCAGTAGATCAGCATTATGTAATAAAAGATTGGCCACAAAGAAGTGAATTTCAGCCGGGATCTCAAAATGTTAAGTTTGCACCTCTTGTAGACCACAAAAAGTCCTTCTGCCTCCTCTTTACATTAAACTTGGGCTGATGAAAAACTTTGTGAAAGCTATGAATAAAGAAGGTAATGGATTCAAATACCTAAGACAAGTCTTTCCCCAGTTAAGTGATGCCAAACTAAAGGAAGGCATTTTTACTGGGCCACAAATCAGAAAATTGCTGGACGATGTCAACTTTACAGAGAAGCTTACCAAGCAGGAACTCAGAGCATGGAACTCATTTGTTAGTATAGTAAGGGGATTTTTGGGCAACAATATGGATGCAAACTATCAACAGTTAGTTGATGAATGTCATTAAAAATTCACTTCCTCCATTCCCATCTGTCATTTTTTCCTGAAAATTTGGGAGCTGTCAGTGACGAGCATGCAGGGTGAAAGGTTCCACCAGGATATCAGGACAATGGGAATTCGCTATCAAGGACGATGGGATCCAGCCATGATGGGTGATTACTGTTGGTTTTTGAAAAGAGAAGATATGACCCCTCATAAAAGGAAAAAATAAAATTTAATTTGTGTGTTCAGTTAATATTTGTAATGTTTGTGTTTTTCTTAGATGTAAGGTATGTTTAGTAGGTGTAAAAATTTAAAAATATAGTCGATATACACAGTTAGAAAATTCTTAAATTATTTTTTCAATAGATATTAAATATTATAACATTAAATAAGGTACTATAAATGTAACAAGAAAACGTTACGTGTTACAACTTTTTTTTCTCATTTTCGTATTTGGATAGGTCCATTCTACCACAAGATGCTATTAAGCTTGCTGTTACAACAAAAAAAATTTTTTTTGTCGGCCAGTGTAATCGATTGATTTAATCAAAATAAATCAAAAAGTCAATTAACCTAAAAACTTCATTAATCGAAAAATAGACTACTAGTAGGGTTAAAAATTATTTCACGTGAAAGATTAACTAATCAAGCAACAAGAAATAATAATGTATATTTAAGAAGTTTTATTTATTACAAAACTTCTATTCATGGTGAGGAAAACGAGCTGTTCTATGTCATCAGTGAGGCCCTCAAGTCGCTTACTATGCGTCCTCCTTTACTGAATACCCTTTTAGATGGTACGCTTGATGCCTGTATACACACGAAAATTTTCGCACATTGGGAGAGAAGAAGAAATACATGACAATTATGTCTCCACGCATACTAATGAATCATCATCAACGTCAATCGTTGGCATATTCATGTACTGATCATTTTTTTTTTAATTTTAACGCTAATACGTAATAAGTTCACTGCTGACCCAGATAACCAAAACTGTATCCAAAAGCGATTAAAAAGTACTTGTTATCTGTTACTGTAGAATCGGAGAAGCGCTTTCATATTTAACTTGCAAAGCGCCCCGGCGTCCGGACGGCCGGCTAAATCCACGCGGTACTTTTTCAGCAAATATGGCCGCCGGGCTCGCTATAACGATTGCTAAAAAAGCACTTTAAAAGCGCTACCTCTGAATAAGTATTCTACGCGCTTTAAATGCACTGCTTTCAAGTGACGGAATTTCAATGCTCCAGGTCTTAGTTAAGGCACATACAGGAGGAGGCGATATAACTAAAGGAATAAATTCCGTCTAAAAGGTACAGGGTTAGGAAAAATTACCAGAACGGTCGATTATTTTAAAATATACAGGGGTTATCAAAAAACGTCTTTTATAAAAAATGTAGGGCTGTTAAAAATCTACATATCGGTGATAAATTAAAATATACAGGGTCGCCCACAAAGTTGTGGAGAATGATAGTTATATTTTTTTAAATGGAACACCCTGTATATTTTTACATTTTTAAATTCCACATAAAATTATAATTATTTTTTTTTTAATGCACTATTAGTCTATACTTCATAGTTTCCGAGATATTGACTCTCGAAAAGTGACATTTTTGAACTTTGACAGCTTATAACTTTTTAACAGTACGTCTTAGAGCAAAACGGCTTACATGTCCCTATCTTCAAATTTTATTATCTTTCCAAAAAAATCAACTTCTGGTTAAACCGGATGTAACTCGAAAGAAGGAAATATAGTTGTTCCGGTTTAACTGGAAGTTGATTTTTTTGGGAAGATAACAAAAATTGAAGATAGGGACATGTAAGCCGTTTTGCTCTAAGACGTACTGTTAGAAAGTTATAAGCTGTCAAAGTTCAAAAATGTCACTTTTCGAGAGTCAATATCTCGGAAACTATGTAGTATAGACTAATAGTGCATTTAATAAAAAATAATTATAATTTTATGTGGAATTTAAAAATGTAAAAATATACAGGGTGTTCAATTTAAAAAATATAACTATCATTCTCCACAACTTTGTGGGCGACCCTGTATATTTCAATTTATCACCAATATGTAGATTTTTAACAGCCCTACATTTTTTAAATAAGACGTTTTTTGATAACCCCCTGTATATTTTGAAATAATCGACCGTTCTGGTAATTTTTCCTAACCCTGTATATGGTGTCCATATAAAGTGCACATTTTAATTATTATATTTTGTGTAATTTTTAAGATTTTTTTATGTATCGCTATAACGTAATTATTTTATTTGGTCGCACCAAAAATGAATGTACCAAAACCTAGACCTTTTCCTTTCGCAAGCATTAAATTTTCTCCAGTATTCTAAAACTTAAGGGAGTAGGGGAGAAAATTAAATAAGACTTTTAAATGCAAAATAATTTTAATATTTAATTTTATTACCTCGTCAGAAACATTTATAATTAATACATCGATAAACTAAAAGTAGCATATTAGTTATGACATTGATTAATACAAGCATTTTGGACTTGCATTGTCAAGTTTCAACTGGTAAGTATCTCCAGTCGTCTTCAGGTGAATACTAAATTAGTAAAGTAAAGTAACTACAGGTCTATTTATACTAGCTAAATAGGTGCACTGAAATATGTGCAGTCATGCATTTAATTCGAGGTCTTATTCTAAGATTACATATCTTAACAAAGGTTTCCATATATTTCCTATGTCCAATGATGTTCAAGGAAGCTGTGGCTATTCATCAAAACCTAGGTTGCTTCAGTAAATATTAGTAGACAAAAGAAACCTTTGTTAAGTAGATGTAATCTTATCATAACTGCACACATATTTCAGGCATGCTTCAGTCGAGGCTTCAGTGCACCTAGCTAGTATAGACCTGTAGTTACTTTTCTTATTTAGTATTCACCTGAAGACGACTGGAGACACATACCAGTTGAAACTTTGTGATTTAAACCAAATAAAGACAATGAAAGTCCAAAATTCTTCGATCAATCAAGATCATGCATTGTCTCCAACCTCAGACAGTTAAAGACACTGTTTATAAAAATAAGATTAGACCCAGCAATAAACAGTTTTATATTTATAGATTTAATGCCTGGATCTTCGAAACTGTATAAAAGTGATGTGTTTAAAAGATTAGTTAGTTTTGTAACCAGCTGTATAAGTACGTAAATATATACATATAAATACATAGTTGCACATGGAGACAAAAATCATTTTAGCAATTGCAAAGTGGTATATAATATGTGCCACACATACAACTTGGTAACACAAAGACATAAAAATACGGAAGACATTTTAAAGATAATATATATAGTATACATACAATTTTGTTTCTTTTAAATCAGCTTGGTATCCTGGAAATTATAGATTGGACAGCAGTAAAACTAATAATTATGCAGTTCTTTTTCCCCTTCCTCCTTCTCTGTCCCTTAGATATAATTTAATTGTACTTCTACATCTTTTTCGGTGGCATTTCTTGAAAAACATTTTTTTTCTTACAGCAACGTACTACAAAATAAAAAGCAAACTTTTATATTTAAAGCACTTTTATCTACAAACTTTAACACTATTAAAAATAGGCTTTTTAAATTTTAATTTTCAATGTCAAAAATGATTAATTTTAAGATGGCAATTTTAAGTCTTACTTTAAACACCAGTGTAAAAAAATAGTTTTACTTTAACACCATTAGTCCTTACTAAGTAAGGTGTTAGAAGTTGTAACAACATGCGTAATGGTTAATTTTAATTTTGAAAAAGTTTTTAAAATATTATCGTCTATTTTAGTGCCAAGTTCAACAGTTTTTGTAAAAATAATGTATGATGTAAGTATCCCTTAAAAGTGGTTTTATCTTGTTCCTTTCTACTAAATAAATTGGAACTTTTAACACTATAACATCATGAACTACTATTAATTAAACTAAAAAAAATGTCAATAATTATTGTTTTAAACAAATTCACAAAAAAATGTAGTTTTAAATATTGACTACCTATATAGTTTATTGACACACACAGATATGAAGTGTCTATAACCATCTAGCTGAGCTTGGATATTTAAATATATACGGTTAGTAATGAAAATATACTTATAATATTGTCTTTTACATCCTTACCTAAAATTAATTTTCAAACTTCAGTCAATTGAGAAAAAGTAATCTTATTATTACGTCTTGTCCAGTTTAGTTCCTTCTGCGAAAGTGTTCTTAATAATTTGCACTTATTATTATTCGAGTTGTGTCAATGGAGTCGTCCACCTACAACTTCAAAATCCTCTCTGACCTAAAAGGTTATAGTAAAATTTAATGTACATTCACGTTATTTGCAAAATATTTATTTGTTAATTATATACCTGCGCATTTTTAGGTAAAAGTTATTTAATATTTAGTAATAAATGATTTATTTTTACTTTTAATTATCAGTATTTTGCACGAAGCTACAAAAATATCACTAAATACTAAATCTCGTATATTCTTTAGTCATAACCCCCATTTCGCTGCAGAGGGGAAGGGTAAATATTCTTTTAGAAATGCATTTATAGTCTTATAGTCATTATCAACTGTAAAATTCATAGTAGGTATAAGAATTTAAAGTTAATTTATTTATATAAATTTCATATAATGCCAAAAGCGACCAATATGGCCGCGGGTCGTTTCTATCTTTTTTTTTCTGTGGTTTCTATCCTGAAGCCGAATAAAATGGAAAACTCAACAGCTCTTGCCGTTATAGCCCGCTATTACATAGTTCCTTGCTTAATTAAGTAATTTGCAGTTACTAAAATGTGTAAATTATAATATACATACCTCATTTTCTTGAAGTTTCTTGCTATATAATTTCACTAAACAAGAGTACCAAACAAAAAACCAATTAAAAATGGACGAAGTGACGAAAGTCGAAGACCGAAGACCAAAAACGACGAAACCATATAACCTCACTCGGTGTGACTGAACTGTCAACGTCTTACGCGCTTTTAAAGCGTATTACTTTTAAGTGCTTGCACAACATGCACAAGATATGCACTTCTGGCATACGGTTACAGAGGTGCTAATTTTATAAATGCCGGCCGTTATATTTTAAGCGGTTGTTCGTTAAAGCTGAAATAAACCAACGAATAATTATTGCTTTTTCCGCACCACAAAGTGAGTAATCCTTTTATGACTGCCGGCCAACGCAATATCGGCAGATTAAAACCAAGTGTGTTATCTGGGGAGTTCTGTTATTTGTTGGATTATAATTTTAATTTTTGTAGAATCCAAAAATGTTCCTTTAAATCGTGGATCTATAAAATCAGCATGTGCAAGTGTTCGCTGGTTTGCTCATCGCTTTCATATCGATCTCTCAAAATTTGAAAAATTGAGAGAGCTATTTTTTTTTTCAGACTCACGATATCATTCTCAATTTCGGTTTCTTCATTATCCACCTGTGTTTTACCCAATTCAATATAGATAGGTAGGTAATAAGGTGGACCCGGTTACATAATTATTAAAAAATATACATTGTTGTCGTAGTGCTCAGTTTAAATTTCCATATAATATATATAATAAATAGTTTATTCACATTTATTTATGTCACTAACGTACATAATATTATACTCCTCCGCCCATGACATTCGCTGCTAATATCATTTCACTTATAAAATAATACCATTCGTTTTTTAAAGCAAATTTGCCTAATAATATATTTAAGGAAATCTTGATAAAACCAATGATTTTGTTAAATTTGACAACCCAGCTATATTCACGTTATCGGGCTTGTCAATAACGTGCGTTAAGTTCTACCGGTTCTACTATTCTGTCCCTTTTTATCACATATAATATTTAATAATAGAACTCGCCACATCACCTGTCATTAATGGCACCCTGTTGATTGTTGAAGTCTGGTATATTTTACGTTAAGCGGTTGGCTACAGAAACAGAACCGGACTAAGTTATTTCATCTTCGCCGTCGCCATCTGTTAAATTTTGTAAGGGAGTCTTAATATTTTGTAAAGATATAGGTAGCGTAGATACTAATTTTATTATTTATAAAACAAAATATTGACAGACTCGTACCTACCAAAATAAGTACATGTGAAAACATTATAAAACTAAAGGAAAAGAAGAAAACAACATTTATTTATCTTAGTATATATTTATAAAAAGCAAAAATAGGTTTTTGTGGGAATTTTATATGGATTCGTAGGGTATCCTGTAACTAAAGGGCTATACAGCAACAGGAGATAGTGACCTTAAAAATATGTCATTTAATTTTATTTTTATACCATTAAATAGATACAGTGTGATCCAAGTAAATATTTACTTTATAAAATTGGCGATGATTTGATGTTAAGCAGACATGAATCAAATTTGGTGTGCTTATGTTTTTGAGGGCAAGAAGGAGGATTCCGTAATGAGTTTTAAGATACTTCCTAGAGAACGCTAGCTATACAATACGAATTTGATAAATTCTCGAATATATTTTTTGTATCATTTCTAAACGCTTTACCTCAAATTATGAAAGAGGGAACTTTTATACGTAAAAACGTGGTACTTCATTAATCTCGATATTTTAATTAGTTTTTGAGATAATTGCGTTTAAATGCTAGATGGCAAGAAACATTTAAATTAACACATTTCTTAACAAAACATATTTATTGAAAATTAACCGTGTTTTCTTAAGCATGAATGGGGTATTTTCAAGTCAACGATCTCCTATTGCCGTATTTGCCCCTTAGTTATGAGTAGAGAGTAACCGAAAGTTCGGTTTCGGCTAGTTTCGGCCAAAAAATCTAGTTTCAGTGACAGTTTCGGTTTCGGCCAAAAACCGGCCGAACCTTCGGCCATGCCGAAACTCAGTGTTTGTGAATTGTAGCGCACCGTTTGGCTAACTTAGTGGATTCGTAGGCAGTGTTGTCTCTAGATAAATAGATTTGTTTTTAGTGGGAAGAGTTCAATCTGTTCCCAAGATCGATCTCGTCCTATATAAAATAAATTAAATTTCAGTATTTATGCAAAAAAATTTTAACATGTATAAATAAGTTTCGGTTTCGGCCGAAACTGAGACCAATGCTGAAGATTCGGTTTCGGTTTCGGCCGAAACTGAAAATCTTGACAAAATTTAATGAAGTTCATATTCATGAAACAAGAGAAAAAAATAACTTTATTTTGGATCATACAAATTTGAAATCGACTCAAAAATCAATATTTTTTAGTGGTGCTATAGAATATAACAAGTTAGGAAATGAAATTAAAAGGTGTAATTTAAAACTATTTGTAAAAAAATTAAAGAATCAAATTTTATGTAAAAAAGTTTAATAAAATAGTATTTCTAGATTGTAACTGAAATTGTATCAGGAGAGAAGAAAAAATTTACAATTTAAAATGTACCTAAATAGTTCAATGAACTAATAAAAATTTGTTATTAATATTATTATTACTAGTTATGAGACATTCTGTATATAACGATAAGTAAATGGTTTAACTAGGCACTTTATTGATTTGGTAATAGATAAGTTAACCGAAATGGTGTTTGTACTCACTATTAAACTTAAATAATAAACACCAAGAAAATATCTCTAAAATATATGAAATCCAAAAGTAAAATGATTAAAACATACACTACACAAAAAACAGCCACAGAAACACTTAAAAAACACCAAAATCGGAAGAAAATAATTCGACGCAACTTAAGCGTGAGCTCGCTACGGTCCACTGCTGATTTAGGAACTTTAACGACGAAACCATCAGCTGTTAATGTCAAATGTCGTTGTCTTCTGTCAAAACGCTTTATTTTAAGAAAAAGTTAACTCTAACTAACTCGTTGATCGTTGATACGAACAAACCAATAAATCTTGAGTCGTCTGTCTGCCAGTGACGGAGTAACATGATTTTATGTTTTATGGTGATTTATATCATGGACGATTTCTTTAATTTAAGACTAAAAACATAAAAGTGCACCTGCTCATGCTGCAACTGCTACAACCTTACTTTTTTTTGCATTTTACCGCCCTGCCCCTTCATACGTCGTAGCACAAGAACGGTCTGTAGAACTATATCTATGTGAAGCAATTTTGTCGAATTGCCGTATATTGCAAGACATTAGGTACCTACTCTATTAATTGCTTCAATATATTTAGGGATAGTCAACGTTCTAAAAGTTGTTCATGTTAAGGTGCCTTTACACTGTTAGAAATCCTGGACGTGAGAATCAAAAAAAATTATAATCAATTAAAATAAATCAAATTTAACTTAAAATGTATAGTTATTTTAACTCTTTTGTGTTTAGTAAAAATCAGATTTTAAGAACTAACTTTTCTAGAAGTCGTTTTAACATAACAGCTAACTAAAATTAACATGCAATATTTTTACGGTTCAAATGGATCAAATACTAGTAACTTTGATTAAGTTTATAGTCATTGTCAATATATTTTTTTAGTTAAAATTTTACAGTAAAAGCGATTTATGCAGATTTGTTTCAACGTAACTTTTCGCAAATAGTTAATGTAATTTTTTTTTGCAGTTGCTTTAGAAATACGATTTATAAAATAAGTCAATACTAACATAAAAAATGTGTTAAATTAACTAATTAAGTTGTAATATTTACTGCACAATAAAATCAGATTAATGTCAAAATAGTACTATATTTTATGAGTTACTGATTGACTGAAGCGGTTTTAGTTAAATTAACAAAAAAACGGGAGTGGACTTTCTGGGACATAAAAAAAAGTTAAATTTGATTCTTTTCTTTTAACAGTGTATGTATAATATAAATTTTCATTGTACCAAAAAAATATTTTTTTACTGGAAACCCCCAAAAAACAAAAACTTTTTTTAATTTATTCTTTAAAGTTACGGTGAAAATATAATACAACAATAAAAGTGCCAATCATTGTGTCTCGGGTTTGGAGTTTCCAGACTTATTTATAAAAAAAAATCCATATTAAATTCCCATGATGCTAAACTGGCCCAAGTTCTAAAAGAAATATTAGCCCCAAGTTGGGCGTTATTGTCCTCAACTTTTTATAACTTAATTGTACGCTGTTTTCTGAAATTACAATCTTTACAGAGTTTATCAAAAACAAAAACGCCTTCGGTCGTACAGTAGTTTAAAATCAATTTTGCCAACAATCTTTGTAAAGTAAAAATTTTGAATACTCTCGCAAGATGGAGGCAAAGTCACATAACACTCTGGCAATTCTGGTCCAGAACCGGACTTGCCAATTATACATGTGATATATTCTAAAACAATTGATGCAATAGTCTCATCGGTTCTACCGCTTTAATATTGCCAAATAATTATAATAATTTCTTTTGAAAGTTTTGTTTTATAAATATTATAATTTAAGGTAGGTAATAATAAACATATGAGTTTTTATATATGGTTTAAAGGTAAAGTGTCAAAATAGATTTAAAACCTATATAATATTATAATAATTATCCAAACCTGGAAAATACTAAATTAACTGAAACGCAACTTTAAATAGGATTCTGTCACTTAGGTATATTTACAGCAGATTTTGCTTTGTTTTATTTCTTCAATTCCTACATTTACTGTCAAGGAAATTCCCATATATGACTTACGTAAGGTACGTAGACCCAAATATGATTTTTATAGAATTTATTGGCTATGATACGGTTACATTTCTAGACTTGTATGTGGGCTAACCCGGCTAACATAAAGTTAAAAGCTTTAATATACCCAGGGATTTAATTTTTCTTTCAATGGAAACCCTACTTTAACAGTTTTTACTTACGTAAGGTACGTAGACCCAAAAGTGGTTTTTATGGAATTTGTTGGTTATGATACAGTTGCATTTTTAAACTTGTATGTGGGCTAACTTAATGTTAAAAGCGTTATTTTATTAATATCGAAGCAGAACTTGATGCCAAAGTCAAATTTCGAATAAAGCTATTAATAAAAAAAAAATCCCATATGATGCGTACTTTACTGGTTACTAGGGCTGTGCGATTGCCGAAAAATATAATCGATTTTCGATTATTTAAAATAATCGATTATTTTCTATTAATTAATTAATCGAAAATAATCCAATAATCGAAAAAAATTTTTTTTCGATTATCGATTTTGTTACACACCCCTAGCAATATTATGCTATACTATTTTTAACACCGATTTTTAGGGTAATAGGGTTGCTAATAAATATATAGAGACTTACAGCAATAATATGTAACTAGCAACTTCAATCATCCAAAAACATACCTATATTTTCGAATAATCGAAAAATAGTTTTTTTTGTCAATTGAATAATCGAAAAATCGTTTTTTTTTCGATTAATAATCGATTAATCAAAACATTTTTTTTTCAATTAGGTACCTAATTACTTAATCGATTAATCGAAAAATAATTTTTTTTTTCGATTTTGATTTAATTTTTGATTAGCCAGAAAATCGTTTTTTTTTTCGATTAATAATCGATCAATCAATTAATCGATAAAAAAATTATCTCTACTCGAATAATCGATTATTAATCGATTAATCGATTTTGTTGCATACCCCTACTAACTGGTCACACTGTATATATTTCTTATTTGCATAATACAGTGTTAGAATACCCTTATTATTCGAAGCACCCTGTATAGTGTATAGCATTAAGTATATTTATTTTTAACCATAAATAACAAATTTTATAAAAAAAAAAAAATAATAAGAATATAAAATATCTTTTACTGTATATCTCCATAACTGGTCATAGGAAAGGGGAATTCAATAGCAAATTGTAAGTAAGACACTTCAAGCAAGAAATATTAAAAAATAACGAAATTTAACCGATCCAATTTTATCTGGGTGGTTTTTAAATACAGTAATGTCCGCATATAACGAACTTCAAAAATGAACAGAATATGGTTCGTTATATCCGAAGTTCGTTATATCCAGTAATGAATACATTTTGTTTCATTTTTCATGTAAGGGAAAATGGTTCGTATTAACCGGAAGTTCGTTATAAACTGGTTCGTTATAAGCGGACTTCACTGTACATGCATGTTTCTGTTATTTTTCTATCGATTATCATTGATAATTATATATATTTGGAACTATACGATAAGCGACAAGCAGTACATAAAAATATATCTACAAAACTTCGTTAAAAACTAATAAAAAATATATTAATTTTTTTAAGTTACTCTGTATAATTTTAAATAATATAAATTCTGATAGCTTGCTCCAAGCTAATGTCATCTACAGAATTACTTTGTTAATATTTAATTTAATGCCGAAAATACAATGATTTAACAAAAAATATTAAATAACTTTCATCATCATTTCATCGGTATATAATAAAAAATTTTAAACTACTTTTATAATATTCGATCCTATCCACGACAGGGTCATCAAACATGTAGAAAAATAAAATGAATTAATTTCCGCTATTGTAACCCTTCCACTGTTTTATTTACATCTTGAATAATTTTATTTTATCGCACCCCTTTTTATTTTCACCTTTTATTAAATCATTGTCATCTGACGAAGCTACAGGGTTAGCGAAACATGTCATTTACTTGTTAGTATATTACAGGGTGTTCCTTAATGACGTGTTAATATTTTAGGGTGTGATTCCTTAAGTCATTTTATGAAGAAAAGTTCATATACACATATGTCCTAAACGGCTTACATTTTTTGCTACAGGGTGTTGAATTTTATTTTTTTTTAAATGCGTTTTCTGTAATATCTCCTATACTAGTACTTTAGATAATTTTTTCAATTTTGGCATGTGCTAATAAGACATAAAACTGCATGTTTAAGTTATAAAAGTTATTTTTTCGTCCCACCAGTGGCGTCCATGCATGTCCTCTGATATTTTTTAGAAAAAAAGTGGTACGCCACTGACATTTTTCCATGTGGATATTATTTCTGATTAGCCTGGTCAATTCTACATAAAAATGGTTTCCTGCGTTTTTCTCCTCAGGCACACCGTTCTTAATTAAAATAATTAAATTAAATTAGCTTCATTTTGCAGTATTGACGAATAATTTTTGATCACATAAATCTAGTTATCCTGGAATGGCGATGTTCTTAAAACAGCTATTTATACAATAAGTTGCGAAATGAGTGTCTTTTAGGCACGCGACGTGAAATTGTCCAACGAGGCAAAGCCGAGTTGGACAACACGTCAAAGTGACTAAAAGACATTGTTTCGTAACGAATTGTATACAATATTTTTTCTACTGAGGTTTTATAATAAAAAACTTAATTTTACTAACATTTTATTACCTATGTTTCATTGACACTTGCCAAAAAATATTAAATTATACCTAGTCTGTGGTTACGTTTTAATTGTAAATAATTACCTGCGTTACTTTTAAGCACGTTGCTCCTGGTAACGTGCTTAAAAGTTTTTTAAGCACGCTGCGCTTAAAAGGAGGTTATTAAAAAACCATAATGACAATCGAAAAGAGGTTATTATAAAACGTCAGTAGAAAAACATAATTTTCGCGCCACTGGTGGGACAACTGTATATAACTTTTATAACTAAAACATGTGGTTTTATGTCCTATTAGCACATGCCAAAATTGAAAATATTATCTAAAGTACTTTCGGAGATATTACAAAAAACGCCTTAAAAAAAATAAAATTCAACACCCTGTAGCAAAAAATTTAGGCCGTTTAGGACATATTATGTTTATATGAACTTTTCATTATAAAATGACTTGAGAAGTCATACCATAAAATATTAGCACGTCATTAGAGAACACCCTAGTATAGTGGAAATTTACAAGTCAACTTTGTTTTACTGTTTCCCATAATACTATAAATATGATTTTTTTTTTGAAATGTCAAAAACTATGCAGAATGTGTTGCAATTTTATTTTTAACAATATTGCTGTTAAAGTGCTGAATCCCAAATTGCCTATCTTTTTCTTTTATTTTTTACAAAAACATACATAGGTAATATAACATATTAAGGTGGAATTTTCAATGTCATTCAATCTATTGCCAACCTATAACCTATTTCGCGTTGTTTTTTTAGTTTATTATTTTATTTACTAACTTTTAAATAAAATCAATATCGTCGGCGTATTATTTAGGTAATATCTGATATATTACAAAAGTATCAATTTATTTCATTGCTAATTTTGGGAGAATTGTATAGTGAAAGAATATGACATGACAATGACATAATATTATTTTTTCTAATTTTGACATATAAAGTGACACTTTTTAAAACTGATTGACATTATGAAACGTCTTACTTTTTGTAACTAGTTGCATAAAGTAAAATTTTATGCAATTGGTGACGAAAAATATATTTCAAAATTAGTGACAAAAAGAATTATTCTATATTTATTAAACTGTTATAATACAAGTTAAAAACATAAATTATAAATTAATTAATTATTATAAATATTGATAACACAATTATTGCAATTATTCAAATTAATTCCCGACGACATATTTTTTTCATTGCTCGAACTTGCTGTTATTTGGGAAGCGACGCACATTGCATTAGATGTTTCACCAAATATTTCTTGCGCTATAAGTTTTTTATTATTCATGGAATTTTCAACATATCCCTCCGCAACAGAACTAGATTTCCAACCTCCGTGCCTCTTTAATTTTAAAAGATCAGCGCCACTGTCTGCTAGGAAAGTGGCAGAGCTTCTTCTGAAGCAGTGGCCAGTATATAGAACAGGATTTGAAAGACCAAGAAATTGTGCAATAACTTTTGGCAGACTGCTAAATGTGTTAATTCCCACAGGATCTCTGGTACATTTTCCATTCGCATATTTTACAAAAAATCTGTTGTGTTTAAGAATCTGGGGACGCAACTTAATATATTTTCTTGATATTTCAACAAGATTCGTATTTTCAATGTCTCCAGTGGTAATTGCACATTGCCGTATAACTTTTGTTTTTGAAGGTGGGATATCAACACGAAAATGGCTTCCTTCGTCTATAACATTTTCAACTGGAAGAAAAGTTAATTCTGCTTTTCTGCATGCTCCTGCCATTCCAATTATCATTGCAACCTTAGCCATTAAGTATTCTTTGTCATCAGCTTCCAATAAAAATTTGGCAAAATCTTTTTTAATAAAAACTTTTGACTTTTTAGCACTGTACCCGTCCGCTTGCCTTTTAATATATGCTACCAAATTTGTATATTTTTTAATATCAATATTCCTTTTTAGATTTAGTTCAGACCTTAACATTGAGTAAAGTGTCCATAATGTGGAAACTTTTAGATCTTTCTTACCCTCGAGATATGCAAGTAAAACTTTCTCATTAACATGTTTAATTTTTTTCCCATCACACCACGTAACAAATTTTTCGTATGCCAAATCGTAAACTGCCTTTGACTTTTTGGGAATTACTGATAATAGAGCATTACCTGCTGCCTCTTCAATATCGCTTGGTAGCTCTTCAGAACTTGAATGACTCATTTTTTAAAAATAAAACTAAAAATATATCAATCTCGCTAAAAACCTTCCGTCTAGACTTTTTAACAAAATGTCAAACTGACAACTAACATGAAGTAACAGCAACAATAGCTATTTATGCCATCAGTTATAATATGTCAAAATTAGAAAAACTAAATTTATGTTTTCCAAATTTTTATCAATTATATTAAATTTTTTTTTTTATTACTTTCTTCAAAATTAGAAAAAATCTTGTATGCAATACGTTACGAAATGAAATTTTGTGTAACTTGTGAGTTTTTGCGAAACTCACTTCGTTCGTCCCGCAAAAATCTCACGCGTTACACAAAATTAGGCATTTCGTAACTGATGGCATAAATAGCTATTAAAAAATCTTACTCATTATTTTTCGTTACACAATTCTCCTAAAATAATTTATGAAATTCCTTGATATTTATTTAATATGTCAATTATTACCTATAGAATATGCAGTCGATATTGATTTTATTTAAATTATGTGTAAAAGCTAGAATAATAAATAAAATCTGCGTAAAATAGGTTATAGGTTGGCCAGCATGTTGATACTCCCACCTTGAGCTTTACAGTTTTTGAAACCCTTACCGTTTTCGCGATCCACACTCCAAGTTCTAACTGCCGGTATACTCAAAACGCACGATCAAAAAATGGTAAACCAATTAATAAAATTAAGATTACGATAACAAACGTAAACAGAGAATGAATTAAAATCGCGGAAGACCGGCGGGCGGCGCCACGACCGAGCGGTTCATTCGCAGGAGTCGCGAGCCGCGGCAGGGCAACGACTGACCATCAGCAGCATCCAGACTACCTTGAGACATTCTTTGCGGATGCACATTACCTGCACAACAAAAATTAGCAAGACCATGTCTCGTATTTATTATTTAAACAGTTAAACTGACATGGGTTTTTTTTTGTTGTAAACTATTAGCGACTTGAAGGGTTTTTAGCGTGCTTTGTTGTTGTTAAATACGTCCTGAATTGAAAATCTCGTTTGAAGAAGTAGTCCATACTTAAAGTGGAGTTAAAAATGTAGGAAAGAAAGAAAAACTCAAAGATTTTTAAATCATTTCTATAAAATCATCGACACCTTCTCTCTGGAAGGCCCCTTTTTATTTTTCTTCCTCCTTCAGTTTGGTTGTTTAGACTTCCTTTACTAACTTTCTTCACATGCTCAGCATGTTTTAACTCTCCTTAATTTTCTTATATACATCATTTTAATGCCATGAAAGCTCCATTAAGATTTTATACCATTTTCTCTTCTGCTAATAACATCAGCACTATATAAAAAATTTTCTGTCCCCTGAAGATAAACGTTTCTACGTTCGAAACATGTAGAAACCCCTAAAGAATTTATTTCTATTAAATTTTGTGGAAGAAGACTTTGCGTTTATCTTTCTTTCCTGAAAATCTAGTGTTTTCCCAATTACATCTGAATTTGCTATTTCTTTAATTCTACAAAATTATTTACATTATTACCGTGCGAGCAAAAATTATTTGCACCAACAAAGAGGGCTTGGATTAAACAACGTAGGGCTTGGTTTAGATCACAATGATATGGGGACGATATGTATCTAACCAAATCTAGGATAAAATTTTGTCAAATTCATATTATGACATGATATGCCAAACTTATGAGTAATAAAATAAGTAGACAAATACAAATTTATTTTTGTTGTTTACAAAATTAACAAGGTGGAACCAGGCTTCATTCAAATTTTGGGTAAACCATTGAAAGTAATTCCTGCGTCTTTCAAAATCTGCGGCTTGTATATTTCTTGGAATACTTGCACTTTATAAGGAAATAAATTTAGCTGCTTCTTAAGAATAGTCCTCCATGTTCCATAAGATCTTCCCACTTCTTGGGACAGGTGTCTTATACAATTTGTTGGCGTATTTTAAATTATTTCACGAACGTTTGCAACAAGTTCTTCTGTTCTTACAGATGGTCCCTGCTCCTTCCACAGCCACGGTTCTTTTCAGGCAATGATAAAAATCCCCAGCAATAAAAGCAAAGTTAAGAAAATGTTCGTAAAAATCGTCCATGCACAAACCCGGATTGTATTGCCACTCACCATTTACTGTAACCCCGTTTCGAAAATATGCTTCATCCATGAATATTTTGTGCTGTTCCGTAAAGCCCATTGTGTGAATTGTTCAAGAAATTGGAAAAATTAGCGATAAACCAAATTATTTGTAACGACTGTCAAAGATGACGGAATAACTGATTGATTGTTAATTATTACGGCTACGGCTAAGCATTACGTCCTTAGATGCAAGGCCCTCTTTGATGTAAATAATTTTTGCTCGCACGGTACATATAGACGTACAGACGTATTTTTTCACCCAAAAAATGTAACTTTTGTTTGCGCACCAGATGAGCTGTACGGATCTAAAGGTCTAAGTCTGATGTACTTATTATTAATTTTATATTTATTTTTCATTAAGTTTTTAAATTTTCTTTAAAATTTTCACCTTTTTTCATTTTATATGGGTAATTAAAAAAATGTTCTACAGCGCTGCCCCATTTTCTCCTTTCCCTTAGACGAATTTATCATTGGTCCCCTAAGAAAAATATTATGTAGCCGCTTGATCCCTAGCTAGACTTGCTGTCTACGCTGCTGTGTACCTCCCATACATTTTGAAATTTAAATAAACATATTATTATTAAAATATATACTTAATAATAATATAAAAATAATAAAAAATTCTAGATAAAAAATGGACAAGGTAGTTGTACAATATTACTGTAATGGAACTAGCAAAACGAAAATGCAACAAGTGGTATTTAATTAAAATTAAATTTCAAATCCCACGAAAGGTATTTAGTATTCAGTCATAAATTTATAACACCGACTGATTATTAGCGCTAGCGGCGCGCGGACATTCCATTTGTAATTCGCTTCCTGGGAATGGGCTTTTTCACTAAATTTTGATATTTATCCTATAGCGTAGAGAAAGAAAAAATAAAAATTTCTACAGGTTTAGTTATTAGAATTTTGAATAATTTAGTGAGAAAAATAATTAAATAAAATATCCTGTCTAATAAATACTCGCGAAACCAACTATCTACGTCACATTAAATTCAAACTGAAGGTCGACCCGACGGCATCTACCTAAATGATCGGTCAAGTCGGGTCTCCTGTTATTTTCTGTTTAAGGTATTGGAAAAAATTGCGCGAGTCAGGCCTCTTTCCTCCTTCAAACTATCAGGTTTGGCCGGTCCGGTTTCAAACCTGAAGCAAACCGGACAAGTAATGGACCATTCGTTTAAATATAGCTCTTCACACTATCAGGTTATCTAATATACAATTAGGCATGCAGTGAGACATTTTTCGTATTAAGAAAAATAAAATATTTATCGCTTAATTTTTCACAAGTAATAATAAGATCGCCACAACGATAAACACGTTTGTGGTTCTTTGCCGAACTAAACATGGAGCTCGCGGCATACAATATTGCCAGCTATCTATATTAAACCATAGTATTCGAAAAAAATTTAAATTAATTTTTTAAACCTTTAAACAGACAAGTTATCGGGGTGCGTCATCTTTCCCTCTGCGCCATCTTTGACGCCTCTCCCCTACCTATGTAGTTCATCAAAAGACGAAACAGTCATTCTAAAGTAATTAAAAAAAAGTTTTTCGTCACTTCTTAATTCCTCATACAAAATTTGAAAAGCAACAAAATAGTTTAGGTATCTTTGTTTTCCTTTTTTCATCGCAATTTTCTTTTAATTGTTTTAATATGAAGACTTACCTAAATAATACACAATTCTGTTATTTACATTACGACATCAGCTGCAAATTTATTTTAAACAGGAATTTGGCTCCGTCTACATGACCTCTTTTCATTACCATATAACCTAACTAGGTCGATTCGAGCCCACTTAGCCGGTAGAGGGCCCAAAACAATAAAATAACTTTTTCCCATAGTAGGGGAAGCATGCTTAAAACGGGATATATGGGTCAAACGGGACATGGTAATTCCCCAAAGTAATGCTAGCAACGTCGCGCATCTCGGCTCAGACTTATTGTTCTACCACGCAGTGGAATCTCAGGACCTTGGGTTATAAGTTATCACAATATCGTTGAACAATATCTTTTTTCAAAATGGTTAATTGGTTAGATAGAGTTCAGTAAAACAAATCGTTAAAGATCAAATTTTACGGGTAACGGCCGCCCTTAATTTTAATTTTTTGTTCTAAAGATATGGCAGAAAATGGATTCTCCATTAAAAAACTATCGTATATAGTGTTATTTAAATTAAGTGTTCACCATTTTTAACTTTGTTATTATTAAAGATACAAAATTGTTTAAATTAGCAAACCCCTGTATATTATTATATATATAACTATTTACACCAAATATTTCCTGATCGTTTCATTGATCGGAGCCAAGATGCTCTTGTTAAATGGCCACCCCGTTCTCCAGACCTTACGCCCTTGGACTATTCAATCTGAGGGTATATGAAAGAATTTTTGTATATGATTTCGATTTTAAGCGAGAATCATTTATAAGAAAGAATTCTTCAAACTGGAGACCAGTTTAGGTTGAATTCACATATTTTTTAAAGATTAAGATTTTTCTTAATAATAATAGCTTGCATGTCTATTCAAAAAAAATGGAGGTAATAGCGAGCAATTTCTTTAGATTATTTTTTTTTATTTTGTTTGTTTTTTTGTTAATAACGTATTCATAATTTTATGAGTTTTGAATATTTATTATCTTGTTATGATGTATCAAATTTATTTCATTAGTAATTGTAGATAATTGTCTTAAGAACTAGTAATAACAGCGGTGTTTTACTATTAAGTGAAGATATTAGCAATAGTAAGTTCTTAGTAGGGCAATAAAATTATTTCATGTTACTGGTTTAGTACATATTACAGGTTTTATCTGTACGCCACTGTCCTTACATTATTTTTGGCTAGACCTTTGTTTTCGGTATTGTCACCTATTGCAAAGTTTTACTTAATTATATCTTGTATTTATGGTAGTGTCACCACGTCTGACTTGGTTAAGCATTTGAAAATTATGAGATTACCATCATTGGCATCAGTTAATATACTTTTCAAATTATTTCCAAACCGCATCATTTTATCGAAATTTAATAGGGGCCAAAAAATATTCAAAACCAAATGATTATCTGAAAAAATATAGTTCAGAAGTCACTGGCGCACGTACTAAAAAATAAGGGGTGTCACCGATATTTGACGATTGTTTTTTGAGAGTAAATAAACAACACTCATCCGCGACGAACGAACCAACAACTATACCGCGTACCACGTGCGATTGCTGTTGGCGAGCGTGCGCGTGCAGCAACTAACTGAAATATTTCTATTAGTTGGCCGCCTTTGCCCAAAAAATATATACGTTTTACTTTGCGAATTGCTTTAAAAATTACAGTATAAATTATAGGTGATAGAACAGGTCGGGCCATAGCGATGTGGCGTTACCTCACGAACCACCACTGATTATATCTTACTGACCCAGTCTCAAAACTTATAAGAAGTGTGCATGGTGCCTAAGGCGGTATTTACACAACTGCCTAAACTGTGCTAACTCTTAAGGATTTAGCTTATAATTCGCTAGCTTAAACTTCGAACCCAATGATATTATATATTGATATAGGACTACCCATCTTAGATCAGCGTTTTGCTTTTGACTGAGACTTTAAGGTGATTACAGATTATAATAAAGTTTAAATACTAATTCGAATTTTCAGGAAAAAATATGCAAATTAGAAAAATGTATGAAATAAAAAACTTGGTGCAAATTCGATCACCGACTAAACATCCGACTATAAACGATCAGTATTACTATAACAATTTAATTTACTTATGATATGTATCGTAGGCAGGGCCGTACCCAATGGAGGGGGATTATGGGGTTTACACCCCCCCGAAATAGCGACGAACGGTGCAGGAACTTCGCACTCCACACAAAAATTAAAAAAACGCAACTATATATTATAGTTAACTTTTTCTTAAAACAAAGCACTTCGACTAAAGACAATGACATTTGACATTAACAGCTGAGCTGGTTTCGTCGTTAAAGTTCCCAGATCAGCAATTGGCCGTAGCAAGCTCACGCGTCAGGTTGTGTAATCTTAATTTCTTCCGATTTTGTTATTTTTTAAGTGTTTCTGTGGCTGTTTTTAGTGTAGGGTGTGCTTTAAACATTTTACTTTTGGATTTTATATATTTCAGAGACAGATTTTCTTGGTGTTTATTATTTAAGTTTAATAGTAAGTACTAACACTACTAACGCCATTGTGGTGTGTTCTGTTATGAAATCAATAAAGTGCCTAGTTAAACCATTTCCTTATGGCTATTTACCTACAGAATGTCTCATAACAAACGGGCAAATACAGCCACAGAAGATAGTAGACTTGCAAATATGTTATTTAGATATGCTTAATAATGCACAGATAATTTTCTATAAATATGTTTCGTTAAGAAAGGTATTTGTTTAAATGTTTCTTGCTTTCTACCGTTTAAACGCATTTATCTCAAAAACTAATTGAAATATCGAGATTAATAAAGTACAACTTTTTTACGTATAAAATATCCCTCTTTCATAATTTGAGTTAAAGCGGTCAGAACTGTGAAAGACAAAAAATATATGCGAGATTTTATCGAACTCATATTGTGTAGCTAGCGTTCTCTAGGAGGTATCTGAAAACTCATTAATAAATCCTCCTTCTTGTCCTCAAAAATATAACTACACCAAATTTGATTCCTACCGTGCGAGCAAAAATTATTTGCATCAAAGAGGGCCTTGCATCCAAGGACGTAATGCTTAGCCGTAGAGCTTAATACCTGTTGGGTGTCAGTACCTGAATTAACAATCAATCAGTTATTCCGTCATCTTTGACAGTCATTACAAGTAATTTGATTCATCGCAAATTTTTCCAATTTCTTGAACAATTCACACAATGGGCTTTACGGAGCCGCACAAAACGTTCATGGTTAAAGCGTATTTTCGAAACGGGGTTAGAGTAAATGGTGAGTGGCAATACAATCCGGGTTTGTGCATGGACGATTTTTACGAACATTTTTCTAACGTTGCTTTTATTGCTGGGGATTTTTGTCATTGCCTGAAAAGAACCGTGGCTGTGTTTAGGGAAACAGGTTCTATACAACACAAAAAAGGAGCAGGAAGACCATTCGTAAGAACAGAAGAACTTGTTGCAAACGTTCGTAAAATAATGCAAAATACGCCAACAAATTGTATAAGACGCCTGTCCCAAGAAGTGGGAAGATCTTATGGAACAGGCAGGACTATTCTTAAGAAGCAGCTAAATTTATTTCCTTATAAAGTGCCAGTATTCCAAGAAATACAAGCCGCAGATTTTGAAAGACGCATCAGGAATTACTCTTAATGGTTTACCCAAAATTTATTGGAAAGAAATGATTTATTAGACCTCTTATTTTTTTGGATGATGCCTGGTTCCACCTCTCCGGTTATGTGAATTCTCAGAATACATGTAATTATTTTTCTTTTAGTATTGAAAATACTATTGGGATCGTTTTTAGGCAAACTTTGCATTGGTGTCGCGGTGTCGTACTATTGGGATCGTTTTTAGGCAAACTTTGCATTGGTGTCGCGGTGTCGTACTATTGGGATCGTTTTTAGGCAAACTTTGCATTGGTGTCGCGGTGTCGTACTATTGGGATCGTTTTTAGGCAAACTTTGCATTGGTGTCGCGGTGTCGTACTATTGGGATCGTTTTTAGGCAAACTTTGCATTGGTGTCGCGGTGTCGCGACCTGACACCGCAATATCTCGAGCGGTCTTGTTTGTAACATAATACTCTGATAGTACTTGTATTGGTAAATATAAATATGAATAACAGCGTAAAGTCGGCAAGTAAATAAAATAATGTAGTTTGTGTTTTAAAGAATGCCGTAATAGTTTTGTTAAAAAGTGTTTTATTGAGATAAGGTATATAATTATGTATATTTGTGTTGTGAAGACTGCCATAATAATTTTGTTAAATAAGGTAAGTTCACGTTATTAAAATCGGAATATTATATCGAAAAAAAAGAGTAGGAGGCAAAAAGTGGGAGCACAATAATTGCATATACAAGGTCCGCCCAAATTTGGTTAACAAATGGGATAATTTTTTTATTATTGATTTCTCAGAAAATGTAATTGTACATAAAGGTTTTGCATCTTGAGTAAATCATTTTGACGTATTCAAATCTTCTGTGGCATATACAGGGTGAATATAAAATAGAAAAATATGACGTCAGTGACTCAAAAATTTAAATAAAGTTTTTTTCTAGTGCTAATAGTTTTCAAGAAAAGTCAAGTTAAAAATCAAATTTTTGCTCTTATTGAATTTTTACACTTTTCATATTAACTGTTAATATGGCTGTTTCACTTTTTAATTTTTTAAAATTTTTGAGTCACTAACGTAATATTTTTCTATTTTATATTCATCCTGTATATGCCACAGAAGATTTAAATACGTCAAAGTGATTTACTCAAGATGCAAAACTTTTATGTAGAATAAAATTTTCTGAGAAATCAATAAATAAAAAATTATCCCATTTGTTAATCAAATTTGGGCGGACCCTGTAGAATTAAAGAACATTTTTTAAACTTTTACAAAATACAAATTCAAATTAGAATGTGGGCTTTAATTATTTTCTCTATTTAAAATAAGCCTCTCTTATGGGTGGTGTGCAGGAAAGTTCTAAGAAAATTGTATAGGTGGTAAATGTGGTCTGAAAAAAAGAAAACACAATTTTTAGTACTTGATAAAACTAAACAAATTATTTATCTCAATTACAGTGGCGGTGCAAGACCTACCAAAAAAGAAATAGGTGTTTCTGAAAAATAATGAAAACAACAGAAAATAATCTCATGAAGCTATAATTATATTTATTATAATGCCTAATATTATAATGCCAATATTATTATAATGCCAAAGTCAAACAGCATGGAGAAAAGAGAGTGGGATAATTTTTTTATTATTGATTTCTCAGAAAATGTTATTGTATATAAAAGTTTTGCATCTTGAGTAAATCATTTTGACGTATTCAAATCTTCTGTGGCATATACAGGGTAAATATAAAATAGAAAAATATGACGTTAGTGACTCAAAAATTTTTAAAAATTTAAAAACTGAAACAGCCATATTAAAGAACTAATAAATCCAAGATAAAAAGTTAAATAAAGTTTTTTTCTAGTGCTAATAGTTTTCAAAAAAGTAAAGTTAAAAATAAAATTTTTGCCCTTATTGAGTTTTTACACTTTTCATATTAACTTTACATATTGACTGTTAATATGGCTGTTTCAGTTTTTAAACTTTGAGTCACTGACATCATATTTTTCTATTTTATATTCACCCTGTATATGCCACAGAAGATTTGAATACGTTAAAATGATTTACTCAAGATGCATGATTTGTTAACCAAATTTGGGCGGACCCTGTAGAATTAAAGAACATTTTTTAAACTTTTACAAAATACAAATTAGAATGTGGGCCTTAATTACATCACATAGGACATTAAAATTTTAAAGCTGTGTCAGGTATTTTCAATACATAGGATGCTTGCGTAAGGTGCAAGATCTGTTAATTTTTCTTTCTGTATATTCTTACTTTGTTAATTTTGTAAACAACAAAAATAAATTTGTATTTGTCTACTTATTTCATTACTTATTAGTTTGGCATATTATGTCATAATATAATTTTGACAAAATTTTAACCTAGATTTGGTTAGATATATCGTCCCTATATCATTGTGATCTAAACCAAGCTCTACGTTTTTTAATCCAAGCCCTTTTTGATGCAAATAATTTTTGCTCGCACGGTACTATAATGATCGTGTAGGTTGTCCCCATTACATTTCTACTTTTCATATAAAAGTTATTAAATTTTCCTGTCAAAGTAAAAGGAAACATATATAGCTAGGGCAAGTCATAAATTTGAATTTGAAAAAGAAAAAGTAATTTAAATTTAATTGAAACACAATAAAAAGTAAAACATATTTTTCCCCAGGCCCAAAAAGATAAAAGCGTTCTAGAATAGTAAATAAATGAAAGCCTGGGAGTCGAATAAAGCACCCGATAAAAGTTAAAACCTTGAAAGGCCTATAAATTGAAAAGGTTTTAAAAATATTCTTGGCTTTATTTCCATCCTTTTAAAGTATACGTCAAAATTGTGACGAAAATGTTAGAAAAAAAATATATTTTCAGAATATAAATCTTTTAGATTGGGGCCAAAAAATACTGGTACTAGAAAGAAAATCAAAATATTATTTGCTCCTAGACTATTAGAAAACTTTTCGAAAAGGTAAGTGATGGTAATGATTCCACCTTGCTATCAGGGGCACAGTGGCGCAGCGAGGGGGGGGGGTTTAGGGGTTAAACCCCCCCCCCAGACGCCCAGACTAAGATGGTTTTTTACGGTTTAAACCGGCTGAAGCCTTTGAAAATGGTAAAAAGTAAAAAAAAAATAATAGTAGGATGAAACCCATTGGAAAAGGAAGAGAATATAATAAAAATGAAAGGAAAATAATTTACGGGCGATCCGAGGTCGGTAAGTGGAAAGGCGTGAGTTTTTAAGGGTAGAAAACGATTTATCTCGATTTCCGGCAAAACTACAAGTCCTATGGAAAAACATTAAATAGCAAAGTTGTATAGGTAATAAAAAGATCTACAACTTTTGTATTTACACTTTTTTCACATTACATCAAAATTTATGTGAAAAATTCAAATAACCAAGTTTTTGGTTTTTTATTTTTATCTTTTAAAAGAAATTTTTTTTTTTTTACAAAATTTGGTGAAAACTTACCTTTTTATGTCCCAAACACACTGTAATTTTTTTGATTTAAAATATTTATTTTTTCACCTTAGTTTGACTTAATATCGAAAAAGCACCTTAATTTTCAATCGAAAATTCGCACGTCAAAATATCTGCTTTTTTAAAAAAGTCGGTGGGCTTTTTGTTCGTTGAAATGTCTACTTTCTGATGGTGTAAAAAAATATACATTACTATGGTAAATGTGATGAAATCCCCTTTAAATCCTACCTTTAATTATATTTAGAACAACTATTTTCGCATATTTTTTGCGATCTTTATGTTTTATGGATTTGTAATTTTTTTGTTTATCAATGTAACATGGAATGTTACGTTTTTCGAGTAATTAAAGTATACATTTTAATAAATAGCTCAAAATTGTACATAATAATTAAAAAATAAATTTCGGATTCGAGTTTTTTTCGTTTTTTTTCATTTTTTGAGAACATTTACCATAGTAATGTATATATTTTTTTACACCAACAGAAAGAAGACATTTCAACGAACAAAAGCCCACCGACTTTTTTAAAAAAGCAGATATTTTGACGTGAGAATTTTTGATTGAAAATCATATTTTTCTTGTAAAAGATAAAAATAAAAAACCAAAAACTTGGTTATTTGAATTTTTCACATAAATTTTGAGGTTATATGAAAAAAGTGTAAATACAAAAGTTGTAGATCTTTTTATTACCTACAACTTTGCTATTTAACGTTTTTCCATAGGACTTGCAGATTTGCCGGAAATCGAGATAAATCGTTTTCTATCCTTAAAAACTCACCCCCTTCCACTTCCCGACCTCGGATCGCCCGTAAATTATTTATTATTTTTTTTTGGTTTCAAAAATTATCGACCCTGGTCTAAACAGGTATTAATTTAAAAAATACAGAATTTGTATTCATACAAATTTTCCTACAGTATTAAAATTAACGACCAAATAAAAAAAATAGCGCTTTTTAAAATTTTGAAATCCTGTTCTTTTTTTTAACCCCCCCCCCCCCCCCCCCCCCCCCCCCCCCCTAATACAACATTGTGGCGCACCAAGAGGGGGGTTGAGAGTTAGGAAATAGCGACCCTACTATTTCTAAAATGCATATTAAGTTATACAGGGTGTTTCATTAAGGGTGGCCACCGGCCATATCTCGGAAACTACTAAGCATTGAAACTTGAGGAAAAAAATGTGTGGTTAAAGTGGTCATGAGAAAATTCTGGAAATTATTTTTAAGTTCCGCATTTTGCCACAAGGGGGCACAATTGAAAATTAATTTTTTAAATTCTAAATATCTCCGAAAATTCCCATATTATGGTATACCTCTAGTTACATCATTAGAAATAATAGATAATTCTGCATCATTTTGGTTAAAGGCTCATTGGCGTACCGACCTTGATAAGAGTGGGGGAAGCTATTGAAAGTGTAATCTTTAAAATCGCTATAACTGTTAGAACTTCTTAAAACTTAATTTTGCACACAATGTGTATGTTTTGACTCCTGCCGAGGTAACTGGGCCGTAAAAAGCATGGTACCCCAACAGTATTTTTTTTTCAAGCTAAATGATGCACTGTTAGAAATCCTGGACGTGAGAATCAAAAAAGTTTATAATCAATTAAAATAAATCCAATTTAACTTAAAATGTATAGTTATTTTAACTCTTTTGTGTTTAGTAAAAATCAGATTTTAAGAACTAACTTTTCTAGAAGTCGTTTTAACATAACAGCTAACTAAAATTAACATGCAATACTTTTACGGTTCAAATATGGATCAAATACTAGTAACTTTGATTAAGTTTACCTATAGTCATTATCAATATCTTTTTTAGTTAAAATTTTACAATAAAAGCGATTTATGCAGATTTGTTTCAACGTAACTTTTCGCAAATTGTTAATGTAATTTTTTTTTGCAGTTGCTTTAGGAATACGATTTATAAAATAAGTCAATACTAACATAAAAAATGTGTTAAATTAACTAATTAAGTTGTAATATTTACTGCACAATAAAATCAGATTAATGTCAAAATAGTAACATATTTTATGAGTTACTGATTGACTGAAGCGGTTTTAGTTAAATTAACAAAAAAACAGGAGTGGACTTTCTGGGACATAAAAAAAAGTTAAATTTGATTCTTTTCTTTTAACAGTGTGCTTTGACTTTTACGAAAAACATTTTTTTCTTTTTCTTTCCTTCTTATTTCAATACTTTTACATGTCTCTAACAAAGCTGAATAAAACTTAAGATTTTTCACTACTTTATTAATGTTCTCCACAAAGTCTGTCCAAACTACCTAATTTTTCTTTTACACTCTTCATTTTTCTGCCCAATACACTTACTGCACTAACCCCTGACTTTCCAGTATGCTGACGTCTTGATTGTCGGTTTTTTGACTATTTAATTTTTTACACTACTTCTAATCATTTAACTCCACTTTGAGTATGGACTACTTCTTCAAAAATAGATAATAAACATGAAAAATATATGACAATGTTTTTATAAACACCTATCTGTTTTAGAGAGTTTCTGATTCTCTGGGAGTTTCGTGTTTAACAATCCAACAAATTAAGGCAAAGGGGATAGAGAAGGATGTAGATTTTAAAAATCGCAAAAATGTAACTATTGTGTGATCATTGGTCGACAACTTCACGAAATTCATAAACATACCATAAGAGAGTGTATTTATGGGATGTATATGTAGAACAGGTAAACACGTTACCATTCGCTCAATCATAGGCGCCGACTTTTGAAAATGTGTATGGGTGCTGGAGCATGTCCATTTTTATCTCTTTCTTAAAAAATGCGCCGCAGGCAAATTTTTTTCAGGTGCCACGCCCTTTTTTGGACTATTAAAACTTAATTTGATTCTACGTTTCGATAGCCCGACCCGTACGAATAAAGAAATTTTGCACAAATAAAACGAGATTTTAAAAACTTGCTAAATAAATTTTATCAAAAAATTAAAAATTAAACATGATTTATTAAAGTATTTCTTACCAACACAAAACACAAATATACTAGTACCTATACTAGGAATTGTGTACTATCAACATTACACTTTTTAAAATGGTGTTATTGAAATCAACTGTTTTTCAATGCAAACGTATTTTGGCGAACAGCTCGATTTACAAATATATCAGCGACTTCTTTAAGGTCCAAATCATCGGCTATTTCTCGGTTTACGTGCACTACCATTGAATTATTCGGTCTTTGCTGGGTCATAGTATAGTACTTCTTAAATAAGTTTTTATTCTCCGTAATGCTGGAAACAATCCTTCGGCGGTGCATGTCGATACTGGAATAGTTAAAACGAGTTTTTACCAATTTAATAACTTCAGATTTGATATCTTTGTTACTCCAGACACACTTACCTTATCATTAATAAAACCAGCAAAAAAATCGAACACATGACTGACACTATTGATAACTTAACACAACTTAGATTTTAGTTAAATGAGTTTAAATAAGGGCTTCAAGCTCCATACAAACTATACATAGCATAGACAACTCAACTAAATGAACTGAGTCTGGGACTCTGGGATTCCCCGAAATCCAAAGTGCGCGAAACAGAACAGCGCCCTGCCCCCATTTTCGCCAATTAAACAGCCACCTAACTCGCTGATCGGAGTGATCGGACAGCAACGCGCGAGCCCGTGAGATTAAATACTTAGTTGCAAAATGTTGCGTTTCCTATTTAATAGATCACAAATAAATATGACAGTGACAGTCATAACAATAACAACAACAATTATTAAATTATTAGATATTATTGTCATTGTGGTGCGGATAAAACAACTAAGTAACGCACGCAATATATGTGGTTTTAAATAATAGCTTTTATTGTGATTTTTTTCATCCTTACCTTGACGGAAATTATATTAATTTGTATGGGTGCTTGCGCACCCATAGCACCCATGGAGTCGGCGCCTAGGCGCTCAATACAACTAAACTTTAAAATTATTAATTTAAATAATAATTAGATGTTGCCAAGAATGCGAAGTTTACTATAAGTTTATAAATATACACTGAAAAAAAAAGAGTCTAAGAAATCAAATAAATGATTTATTTGATTAATATTTATTCATAGATAAATACTCTTTGGTTCATACAAATCTTGTTTGTATTAAATAAACTAAGGTATTTGAAATATTTTCTATATTTATTTGGTTTCTTAATTAGTTAGGTACAATAAATAGTGTTTGCTATACAAACACTTTTTAAGATTTAAATTAAATTTGTAATGGCCAACAATGCATTATTTCAAGCAAATAATTTTTATTTAAATTTCATGAAATTATTGTCGCTAAGCAAGTTCCGCGCTTCTTGGCGCTCTTTTAGTTGGCTTTAGTTAGTGACATGTGATGGTTGGTAATTGTTGTGCAATGGAGCAATGGTTACTGGATAAAGGCTTGGGGCATCTTCAGCCTGTATTTGAAGGTAATATATTATGGGTTATAATTATTTTTATATTTTATAAAGCACATTTTTTCACGCCGCGTGCAGGCATTAGAATAAGTTATTATATTATGTATTCTTAATTTTGATATAAAAAATTATATATATGCATGTGTTATTGTGTAGAGGCTATAAGGACTATATTCTTATGCTGCTTAAGAGTACCCATCAACATCTTTCTTTAGAACGCAGTGCTTTAATATTTCCATTTGGAGCATAATAAAGCAAACAATGGCGTCATAGGTACCTTTCTGTTATTGTCCCATCAAGCTTTGCGTTCTGTAAATAAACTCAAATAAATATTAGTTCTTGTAAATAAAAGGATATTTCGGGAAAATTATAAATTTTTGCATTAAAATATATATTTTTGAAAAAAGCATTAATTTATTTAAACTATTTATATTATCGACGGTTTATACCTAGGTATCTAAATACATATTTTTTTGAGGAAAAAAATATTTATTTAAAAAAATGTACTTAGGACATGTAGGATACTTATATTATTTAAAGATATACAAGATGGGTTTCCATCAAAACTTTCACTTTCACTGGCAATTTAACACTTTAATACTTTAAAATATAGTATTTTGTAATGAAATAACAAAAATTTTCAAACTAAAACTGTATTCTTCGTTGAATTAAATAAAAAGAACAACACAACACACTGAAAAAACAAATGATTCAAAGAAAAATGGAGTTCGCCGAAACAATTATTTATTTCCTATTAGCGGAACAAATATTTATTTAATAAAGTGACGACATTTATTTGGATTCTGGATTGACTTTAAATAATATTTGTTTGGCATCAATAAATCTCCTTGCCAGACAGACAGAATTGTTTACAAAAATGCCTGTGCATAGCATCGAAGAACGCCAAAAATCAAATAATTGTTAATGTAAGTACATACAATTCTCCGGTACTAATGTAAGCATTGCTTTTAGCAGTATAATAGAGCGTACGAAAATTGTAACTAAAATAAAGAGCTTAAATAAACGTTTTGTTTAAACAAAATAAACACCTAGTGCGAACGCGAATCAACGGAAGAGATGACCGAATTTGTTTTTTTTTTGGTTATTTACATAGAAACGCATTTTATATATTATATTTTTATAGAAAGGAAATAAAACTAAAAGCCTTCCTCTACAAAATTTAATAGAACAAAAAAATTTGCTCAGAGGTATCTACATGTTTCGCACTTAGAAACGTGCATCATCAGGAGACAGAAGATTGTATTGCTGATGGTTTTAGCAGAAGAAAAAAAGATAAGCGGTATGAAACCTTAATGGAGCTTTTATGGTAAATAATGTGAAGAAAAAATAGAAGTAGATTAAAACATACAGAGTATGTGGAATTAAAACATATAGAGTATGTGGAAAAGTTAATTAAAAAATATTTTCTTTACGAGTACCTTTGTTAAAATTTAAAATTGTCTTACAGACATAGGTACTCGTAAAAATAATATTTTAACCTATTCTTTATAGAAATGATTTTTTCTTCTTCCCTGGGTTTATTTGGTCGTTTTGGACCCTTTAAATTAACTTTTCCACATACTCTGTATGTTTTAATCTACTTCTATTTTTTCTTCACATTATGGCATTTTGACACACCAATTTTTAATCACCATAAAAGCTGCATTAAGGTTTTATACAGCTTATCTTTTTCTCTTCTGCTAAAACCATCAGCAATACAATCTTCTATCTCCTGATGATGAATGTTTCTACGTTCGAAACATGTAGAGACCTCTGAGCAAAAATTCTTTTGTTCTATTAAATTTTGTGGAGGAAGACTTTTAGTTTTATTTCCTCTCTTTACTTTCAACTCCACTTTAAGCATGGACTATTTCCTCATATTATATTTTTACTTCATTTATACTTAGTGAAACTTTACCAGGTTGTTAATATTTGGTTTAATGATAAATACGAAACTGTTTTAGTATTGAAAATACTACTGGGTGCGTATGTACGGGTATATTTCATGAAAAATGAACGCGACATGCGACATGCACATAAATAACACGGCGGTGAAGTCTAAACAAACATCCGAGCAGCACAGGATCGATGACATCATCTGTTGAGTATTAATATTGTTTTGTTTTGGGTTTCGGCATATATTATTATATTTGTTGATATTAAGATAATATGGCCGGGAGAGAGAACAGTAGAAGTCTGAGAACAGTTAGTAGATAGTTATTAATGATACTAGTTCGATTAACCCTTCAACGGCGGAATTATTTTTTTCTGAAAAAAATAAGAAAAATGTAGAGAGGTACGGTTCAAATTTTCTATTAACCAAATTTTAATTACAATTTTTTTCAAAAAAATCACTAGTTTTTGAGAAAAATAGTGTTACCGTATGGTAACACTAGCTGCTTATAGGAGCAAACATTTAACTAAACGTTTTGGTGTGAAATATTACGTTACAATTAACACACAACCCTACATCACATTTTTGGCACATGGTGCGCATGCTTGATGTACATCCTTCACCAGCACATCTGCGTCTCTTGTTATTAGGGATGTTAGTCAACAAATGATCAAGTCTATCGTATCTCAAATGATCAGACACCCTGTTCAATGATAAACTTGATTTGGAAATGGAAGGTCTTCCTGCACCTTTAGAAGCCGTGCCGTATCTGGTAAGATAAGCCTGTGCAATTTCTCTCCTAAACTCTAATTGACTTAGAGGAGTTTGGTACTTGCACTGTTTACTAATGCACCAAGCATTGACTATGGCAGCATCCAATAGCCAGGTTAAAATGGACCACCACCACTTCTTTCTACGGATTGAAATTCTGTATCTAGAGATATGTTGATCCATTAGATCTGTACCCCCCATACAATGATTGTACTCTGAAATAACTCGCGGCTGTGGTACTTGTATGATTTTTTTTTCTGCTCGGGAGTATCGCTTCACTTGTGTGACTGGAATTATACCAAGGCATGTAGAAGCTGCTGTAACTATATTATTGTCCACCCATTTAACAACTATAATCCCATCTTCTTTATCGATGACAGCCATAATGTCTCCTCTTTTTTTTTGTTTTGGAGACAATAGTTTTTGGAGGCAAAATGCAGGATTTAGGAATTCTATTTTCCCGCATTGTTCCTGTTCCTTCATATCCCATTTGTTTTAAACGAAACAGCAAATTGAAATTTGTAAATAGATTATCGAAATAAAATTTAAAAGAAAGTTTCTTTATTTTTTCAGGGAATTCATCTACCATGCACATCAAAGGAGCAGCACATTTACCAAAATCATTTTCATAAACAGTATTGGCTTTTGGGTTTTTCCCTTGATATAAGTCAAAGTTAACCAAATATCCTGAAACAGAGTTCAGACACCACATTTTGTAGCCAAATCTAATGGGCTTTCCGCGGATAAACTGTTTGCAAGAATGCTTGCCATAATATTTGATCATAGACTCGTCATAGTCTAATTGCTCTTCGGGAACCCAGTTAGTCATAAACTTAGATTTAAAAATATCCATGATCGGGCGTAGCTTCCACATTTTATCACTCAGGAGTGGCTGGGAATTATCCGTGCAAAAAATATTTTAAAATTTGTCGAAATCTGTCTCGTCTCATTGATTCACTAACCATAGTATTTTGCATATCTTTTTGTGAATCCCAATAAAAATCTCTGCCGGGTAGCTCATTATATCCAGTAACGATTAATATTCCTATAGCACATTTCATTTCGTCAGCGGAAATTTTTGGATCAGGATCATTGCAAAAAAGCGCATATTGTCTGGATTGATTTACTAGTAATTCTATTACGTCATTATCGATAAATGTTTCAAATATTTCTAAAGAAGTCATTTCGTCATATTTGTCATAATTAGGCTTGGGAAAAAATCTATTCGTCTCTTCAAGATCACCCTGAATCCAAGTTATTTTCTCTACCCCAGGTCGCAATGTCTGTATAGGTTCAGGTCCAGGTTCAGGTTCATCAAAAATGACATTGCTTTGAAGAACCACTTCTGCCCTTGGAATCAGCTGGCGGCCGCTAAGGTTGTCTAAAAATCCACCTCCATCTTCGTCTCCGGAATCCTCGTCTGTCAGTACATTGGCATCTGGAGGCTCTATATATATTTTGTCAACATCGAGGTCACCATCGTAGGCTATTTGAATAGCCTCCTCCAGCGTAAAATCTTTCCTGAAAAAAATCTAACCTTAGTTAAATGTAATAATATGCATACTACCAATGTAGCGTGGCATAAACAAGACCAAGACATTTTTTTATTATTATGGAATTATAGGTATTTCAAGGTAAATAAACTATAAAACCAAATTAAAAATTATTATTTGTTTTTGTCCCCCGTAACCAGTTAGTGTTACCGTACGGTAACGCCTATATTTTTGAGGTTATGGAGGCGAACTTGTACTAATTTCGAAAAATATTTTCCTATTATTTCGAAAAATAACTCTACTACACTGCTTATTTCCAGGCAGATACAAAAATAAGTTAACAAGCATACTAATATTGTACTTACTCTAGTCGAAAGTCCAAATCCTTGGTATAATTCATATTGATACAAATTTGAACACTGAAAACACAGCACCTAATAAACTTAACACTCGAACAGTATTTATTTAGTATTCTACCACTTCTAGAGTATGGCCATACAAAATCTTAATATGCTCCTGTCAAAACTATAACATTGTTGCCAGATTTAGTGCTGAATCGTTTTCGTTACATTATGGTAACGCTAGCCGTTGAAGGGTTAACACTAAAGAAACGTGTGCAACGTTAATTGCACAAGTTTCATTAACAAAGTTCATATCGAACGTGTATCATTAAAAATTTAATCCACGACAGTGCAAATAGATTTTATTCGTCTAAATTTCATTGATATCAGATAACGTTTTCGTAATTTTTAAAATTTTCAGGTGTCCATATTAGTCGATGTTATGGTATTTTATTCGTCTAAATTTCATTGATATCAGATAACGTTTTCGTAATTTTTAAAATTTTCAGGTGTCCATATTAGTCGATGTTATGGTAACCGCATTTTTGATTGTTTCAATTTCGATAAAATTGGAAAAAAATTTCGATAAAATTGGAAAAAAATAAACAGTGAATGTCGCTGAAACAGCGAAATAGCGAGGCGGTCTTGGCGTATTACACAGAAAGTCGGGGGAGAATGGATATATACCAATCCAAAACATTTCATAGCCGACTTAAGATTTAGACATTTCATGAACAAAGAGTACAAGGACCAGCAGGTATTTTTGAAAAGGTGGTTTTGAGCTCTCTTTAATATGTACTAATATAGGTACAGATTATCCTTTATTTTTTATTTTAACAAAACAGTCAAATTTACACATTTCTAAGATAATTTACACATTTCTAAGTATAATAATTTAATTATTATTTCAAACTAAATCGGAGCATCCATGCCGTCATAATAACGCGTGATAGCGGCACGTTACATACTCACAGATAGGAGTAATCTGTGCTGTGGCATAATGGTTTCCTTCTCGCCACTGTATGTGCGTAAGATGCAAGATCTGTGAATTTTATCTAGAGAATTTTCTTTTTATGTGGGAGAACACTCCAGTAATTACCTTAATATCAGCTTTTCACCATTTAATTTAAAACTAGATTTCATAAAAATCATATAGTTATTAAAAAATATACGTTCATTATGTTAAAGCTTAATCCCGTTACGTTTTAGACGAACCAGTCTTCCAGAACAAAAAGGACATTTCTAAGGCGACGTGACGTCGACGAAATCCAGCCACACTACGTGGCCTCTATTAGAGCGGTATTAAGAAAGATTACCAGAAGCCTCAAAGAGTTTTCATATTGCAAAGCGCCTCTGACTGCACAATATTAAGATAAGTGGGTTGGGCGTATATCCCAGGCGTATCCCTATTATGCACGTATTCCTATTAACTGATTTATCACGACCGACAAACAGAACAGCAGGATATTAATTATGCTGCTTTAGCTCATTAAAGAATAATGAGTCTGTATTACTTAATCAATTTTGTAAAGAACTACCAGGAATCCGGTGCCCCCTTCCCCATCACCGGCGTATACAAGGCGGGGGGGGGGGTAATGGGGGTAATCACCCCCAAGATTACTTAGGCGTTGTTTAATTTTTGTCCTTACTCCTTAAAGTTGCTATTATCTAGTATCCTAGCCAGGCACGTAGCTAGGGGGGGGGGGGGGGGGGGGTTACAGGGCCCCCTCCGAAACTCGAGCTCTGATTTCGTCATCATAGGCAACAAATAAAACATGTCCTACACAATTACATTTTCTTCACCTCAATTATTACCGGGTTTGTTTTTGTGCATTTCTTGAGGATTTTGTGTTGTGTTTTTTATTTTTCCCACTTGAAAACCAAGCACCATGATTCAAAAAACGGTGTGGCACCCAAAAAAATTTTCCCAAACGCATGAGCTGGATACGCCGTTGTTCCCCATAGACATTTATCTTTAGATAACAGCTTATAATCTCGTGCGCAAACAAAAGTAAAGTTTTATGGGTAAAAAATGCGTCTGAGCGCACGGCTCGCCGGTCAGATGCCTTCTTTCCCAGCAGGATTGGGCATGCGCACAAACCTTTTGTTATCGGCCTGTCCTTTTTTAACGAAATACCTAAAATACACTCCAGAACCGGCTCGTTGCCATTTTCGTTGCTGTGTTTTAAGTTTTCTCTGTGGATTCCTTGTTGTTTTCTTTGCTATTGTGGATTGTGGGTGTTTAATATTTACGGATTTCTAGTTTGTGTAGTTTAGTAAATTGTGTTTGTAATTTTAGTTACTCGGATGCTCTGATTTTAATATAAACAATGACTAGTAAAAACCGTTGTCTGATTTTATTATGCCCGAATAGGGGTAAAATATCGGGTATTTCGTATTTTCAGTAAGTATTGAGTAGTATCTTGATGTACAGTGTCACCAGTAAAGTCCGCATCATATGGGAGTTTTTTTTATTAATAGCCTTATTCGAAATTTGACTTTGGCCTCAAGTTCTGCTTCGATCGAGATGAAAATTAAGCAAAAAATAGTAGCCACGTGTTTCGCATTATTTGTCAAATTTTAATTTTTTCCAAAAAATAATTAAAAAGTGAGGTTATTTCTGAAAATATCGAAAAAAGTTATTGGAAAAAGTTTTTTTTAATGCAGTTTCTAGCCCACACGCAAAATTTCAGCTGAATAAGATAATTTTGATTTTTTACCTATATTTTGTAAATTGCACCACTTTTGCAAAATAAGACTCACGCAACCTACATAAAACTTCCTAGTTTTGACAATGCTTTATTTTAGATACATTTTCTTTAAAGTAACGCCATATTAAATGTGTGTTTTTCTACAAAATCAAAATTGGGCTATTAAAAATTTGGTCGCATGTGATGCAAAGTTTATTTGTTTTTGACCCTGTATAAGGTAACTTCATAAAATAAGTATTTTTGAAAACGTAGTTTGTGTCTGAAAGTAATACCTACACCTTAATATTAAGACAAAAAAGAACACAGTGTCATCAGTAAAGTGTTCAATAAAGTGACGCCATATTAAATGTGTGTTTACCAACAAAATTAAAATTGGGCTATTAAAATTTGGTCGCATGTGATGCAAAGTTCATTTGTTTTTGACCCTGTACCTATAAGGTAACTTCATAAAATAAGTATTTTTGAAAACGTAGTTTGTGTCTGAAAGTAAAAAAATTAAAAATAAAATAAAGGGGTTTTAAATTAAATCGTTAATCGTTAAGTTAAACTAAATTTATTTTCCACTTAAAGAAAATGTATCTGAAATAAAGCATTATCAAAACTAAGAAGTTTTATGTAGGTTGCGTTGAGTCTTGTTGTGTAAAAGGGGTGCAATTTACAAAATATAGGTAAAAAATCAAAATTATCTTATCCGGCTGAAATTTTGCATGTGGGCTAGAAACTGTATTTAAGAAAAAAATGTTTAATAACTTTTTTCGATATTTTCAGAAATAACCTCACTTTTTAATTATATTTTGGAAAAAATTTAAATTTGACAGATAATGCGAATCACGTGACTACTATTGTTTTGCTTAATTTTCATCTCGATCGAAGCAGAACTTGATGGCAAAATCAAATTTTGAATAAAGCTATTAATAAAAAAAAATTCCCATATGATGCAGACTTTACTGGTGACACTGTATAACTTTATTTTATTATGATCAATTTAAACACATCCAACTAGGCCTAGGCTATACAAACAAGGTTACAAATTATCCCAGTGTATGTTTTGGTATATTTTATTTGCAGCCCTGCAATCTAATAAGGTACGCCTATTTTTTGGGCAATATATTGCTTCAAAAACTTTAAAAGACACTTTTCTCTATATTTATATAATGTAAAAGAAAAAAGTAAATACCTAGGTATGTTTATATTAATTCAAGGGTGAAAGTATTTTAACGGTCAAGTTTTTGGGCAACTTTTTCAACACAATGACAAGTACCCAACTTTTTGCCAAATTGTAAAAATCAGTACAAGCTACATACCAACTAATATTTGACTTTAGGTTAGGTACGCGATAACATCGAAGATTGGTTATTTAGTTGGTTTTGTTTGCTTTTTTTATTCGATTTTATAAGTTTTATAGTTTAATTGACTTGTTCTCGTCCTTTTTAAACTAAAAACACGACGACGAATTATTTCTAAATAAATTTTAGAAACAAAACCTGAAAAACAATTTTCTTTCCTCAAAATCTGAGGTTTGCAACTATTAAAAATGCCAGAAATTACTTCCTTTTTTCCCAACTGTACCAAAAATTGAGAAAGAATTTCAATTTTTTGGCAAGAATTTGGGGCAAATTTCATATTAAATTGAAAGCCAACGTTTACAATTTCCTGAGCAAGAACTTTAATTCTAAATCCCGGGTATGTCTTTTATGTATATTTTCCCATTTCTCAAATGATAATGATGCAGTACGCGCGCCTAATCCGGTGTAGCTTTGTTTACCTGTAACTAGGCCATAAATTTGCCACTTTCGTGATTATTGTTTGCTTATCGAAAGGTAAATTTAATAAGAAAACTTATTTTAGAATGTATTGTAGTCACTAATAGAATTTAAATTATTTTCGAAACTAGATTTAAGGAAAAATACTTATCGGTAAAATGATATAAATATGTTCATGGAATAAATGCTTAAGTGATCAAGAGGTGAGTAACTAAATACTGGAATAATCTTATGATGATTTATGTAAAAACTTAATACAATTATTAAATACTATTTTAAATTTTATCCACAAAAATATAATTAATTTTTATCTTTTAGATAAAAGCTTATTTTTAGCTTTAACTTTATAACTGCATAAAAGTAGTCATTGTATTTTATACTTTCTTATAAAAATATAACGACTTACAATATACAATGGTAAAGTGTTATCTATAACAAGGAAACAAAGCTAGCCCTATAGGGACAACGTCAATAACTTTATGTTCGCACAAAGTGCATTTCTGCTAGAACGTTTTGAAAATCAAACGTCTGGGAATCGTCAAATTTCATTGTATTTTATGTCAATTGCAGTTACAAAGTTACCCACAAAAAGCTTATTTCAGGGAAATAGAAAGAAATATTTCTTTTTTAAGAAAACCTGCACATATTCTTTTATTGTTTTGAATACCTACACAAAACATCTTAAGATAAAACGATAAGGATTTTTTAAAACTATTTCGCTTAATGGAATATCGAAATAAAATAAGCAGCTATATAAATAATGTTGTGGAAATATGAGTTTCTTAAATATAAACTCTTTTTATCTCACATTTAACATTCTAGAGTTCTTTTATGATCTTAAATTCAATTTTTTAATGAAATCCCAACGAACACCTTCTGAAATTAATATTTTTCTAGTAAAAAACATAACATTTCAACCCAATGGATGTGTTTCTTTAAGCAAAACATGTTTAAAGCCTTTAGAAATTTATCAATCAATAATTTTTAGCCAGATCCTGCACAATATTACACATCATCATATTTAAGGTAGGATGCTGTTCAATTAGAACTATTATTCAACATAGATAATTAAATATTTTATTAAAAATAATGCATAAGACAGGATTAGTTACTATAGCGTTCAAAAAACAGAGGCCAATATAATCAAAGGTCGGATTATATTATGCACTTAAATTCATCCAAAATATGCGCATATTATAAATATGCCGTTATTTGCATTTTTTATTAAGTATGTATACTGGTATGCAATATTTCTTAATTTGTTATAGGAAAATTAAGTAAAGAAACATATTGGGTTCTAAAAAATATGTTATTTTAAAAAAATGCAAAAAAAAACAAAAAAAAAATAAAAGTAAACAATTTTTTAACCTAAAATTGTATAAAAGGCCATTTCTTCAAATTTTCAATTAAAAAGGATTGTCTTCTATTATAGTAAAAATATGTTTATACAAAGAGAAGCTTCTTTCAACATCAACTAATGTAATCGGACAATAGTGCAACTTAGGTAGCAAAATATAGGGCCAAGATACAACTTCGTTGGACGGTTTACCCTTATAAATGATTTTTTACTGCAGTTAGGATATTATGTCCGGTAAAAATAACCTTAATAAAAACAAGATCTTGAGCTACACTTGCACTTTTTAACAACTCTTTACTTTGCACAACACACTGCGAATCGTCATGTTAATCGAAAATTAGTTCTTTAATGGCTTCGAAATGCTTTGCCTAGAATATTGCGGCCTTAATCCATGTTCCCCAACGGGTAATGACAGGTTCTGGAGGTAAACTAACTCCTGGTAATATCTCCTTATATAACTGTACTCTTAGATTTGCTTTCAGAAACCCTTTTTTTACATTTGAAATTAATTTATTTTAGAAAAAAGAAAAGCACAAAGTCTTCCTCCACAATTTTTTATTATTAGAATAACTAGGTGAACCTAGAATAATTCGTAATAATTCAATTCGACATGTTTCGAGTGTAGAAACACTCATCATCAGGAAAACAAAGTAAATGGTACAATACTAATGTTATTAGCAATAGAGAAAATAATAAGTGGGATTGAGCCGTAATGGAGCTGTACACGAGGTGTAAAAATTAAATAGTCAGAAGACCGACAAGACTTCAGCATACTGGAAAGTCAAGAGTTAATGCAATGGGCAAAAAAAATGAAGAGGGCAAAAAAAAAATTAGGGAGTTTTAACAGACTTTGTGAAAATCATTTATAAGTAGTGAAAAATCTTAAGTTTCATTCCTATTAGATAGCTGTATAATAGAGTTAAAATGGTTTGATGGTTGCATTCAAATTTTTGAAGAAATCGAAGCTAGAAATATATTTTTTTAAAAGTGCCCTCTATTATCAACCTCGCGCATTAATGTTAATAATATTTATATCAAAATTCCATCAGGATAAAACGTTCTTTAAAATAAGCCATATTATGTTAAATTCTGTTAAAGCAGTCCGAAGTTACAGCCTTTTAAGTACTTTTAGTCGTTACTCCTCTCCAGGCCGTAACCATGTTAACTACAAAAAAAATGTTATTACAAAATTTTTAGAGGATATTATAGAGCATATAAAAACTCACTTTCTGACCTGTGTTGTATTGCAGTTATTAGTAGAAATTAGGGACTTTGTATCATAGCATAACGACTACGCACCCTAGCGGTAAAATTAGGAACTTAAAAATTATTTCCAGTGATTGTTTTACTCATAGTATTTCATAATAAATTTTTTACCCCAAAGTAGTAGCATGTATGGTTTTGCAGGTACCTGTATATAGGTACCTATAATTTTTTTTCACTACAATCAGTGACCGAAACAGTTGGAAGCTACAGAGAGCGCCCACCTCACTAAGGCCGACTAAGACCTTCTGCACATGGGGCTTCTCGTCATAGATGCGTATTAGACGCTACATACGAAAGATGTACGCTTTTGTGTCTCTCACTTGGTTTTAAGTGAATGACTGTACACGAAAACGCAGCGTCGCGCTTTCGTCTAAGCATTCAAGCTGCAATACGCCGGGCGTACAGCACTGTCAGTCGCTAAGCTGCATGAAAATATAGCGAAGGTCGGTATTTTAACCTATATAATGGCTGATAAAACCGTGAATTTTGTGCAATTGATTAAAAATTCTGAGTGTTTGTAGAATAATAGGTACTTTACAAGACTATTCCAGAAAGGATGTCACAGTCTGAATATAAGGGTGCTCCCAGTAACGTCTCTTTTTTTTCTGATTTCTCCGACGACGTATAGGTACCAAAGTAGCAATAGGTCTTCTTCGTCGCTAGACAAAGACATCGTTTCAACAGGTCATTTTGTTGTCAGTCAATTTGAATTTGATACGGTGCCCGTACGCTTGATGTATGCTCCGTGTACAGTTTTCAAGGCGTATAGGAATCGTCGCTTCAGGACGAATCTTGTACGCCTCTATGACGATACGCGCCGTGTGCAGAAGGCCTAAAGAATAGTGACATTTTTTAATTTAACAACAAAAAAGTTGCTTGTATAATTATAAAAAACGTTCCTTTTACTATGACATATACAGTGTGTGTATAAAGTCTGGAAACGGCTTAATAACATCACAATTTACTGGGCGATTTAAACCAAATTTGGTACAGTTGTGTAAGAGGATCTAACGCACCGAATGACGATATTGGCGTTGTTGCCAGCTTTTTAGTTTGTCTGGAATTCGAACGAATTTTATATTTTTAAATATAACACCCAGTATATTTTTACATTTTTAAATTCCACATAAAATTATAATTATTTTTTATTAAATGCATAATTAGTCTATACTTCATAGTTTCCGAGATATTGACTCTCGAAAAGTGACATTTTTGAACTTTGACAGCTTATAACTTTCTAACAGTACGTCTTAGAGCAAAACGGCTTACATGTCCCTATCTTCAATTTTTATTATCTTCCCAAAAAAATCAACTTCCAGTTAAACCGGAACAACTATATTTCCTGCTTTCGAGTTACATCCGGTTTAACCAGAAGTTGATTTTTTTGGGAAGATAATAAAAATTCAAGACAGGGACATGTAAGCCGTTTTGCTCTAAGACGTACTGTTAGAAAGTTATAAGCTGTCAAAGTTTAAAAATGTCACTTTTCGAGAGTCAATATCTCGGAAACTATGAAGTATAGACTAATAATGCATTTAATAAAAAACAATTATAATTTTATGTGGAATTTAAAAATGTAAAAATATACTGGGTGTTATATTTAAAAATATAAAATTCGTTCGAATTCCAGACAAACTAAAAAGCTGGCAACAACGCCAATATCGTCATTCGGTGCGCTAGATCCTCTTACACAACTGTACCAAATTTGGTTTAAATCGGCCAGTAAATTGTGATGTTATTAAGCCGTTTCCAGACTTTATACACACACTGTATATACTATATGTACACTGCATTTTACATTGTATAGATGTGCACGTGCACCTTAATTAAATTTGCAGATAATAAGGAGAAAATTAATTACTTATCCCCTCAAATGTTTATTACTTGCATGGCATGATAATACATCATTTAGATGTGGTAAGTAGTTTCTGTGAAGTTTTACCTTCCCTAGTAATCTAAACTTCGCACCATATTTTAGCATAGATGTTATGAAAAGATATTTAAGTTTATTACCGCTTAAGAAAGACAAAAGTATAACAACGTTCTTATACTACGCGACCAAAACTGATGCTACGGACGCATACGTGTTTGATGTACCTACAGGGTTGTTCAAAAGTCCGGAAGAAAATTAATATATTTTATTATTATTTTAGAAAAACGCTAAAACAAGGGAGTTGATATATTTTATTGTTCATATTTCTGTAATATTTTCAGCTACCTCCCTGCAACCACTACGTGCTACATCAACTTTTTTTTTAAATGGCAACCAGTCCACGTCATAGACAATTTACCTTTAGATAAGCAAACAATAATCACGAAAGTGGCAAATTTATGGCCTCGCGCATATAAACAAAGCTAGACACTATTAGACATGCGCACTGGAACATTATCGTTTGACGAATGGGAAAATAGACAGGTCCTGGCTTTAAAATTTAAATTCTTGCCAAAAAAATGGACTTTCTTGTCAATTTTTGATCAAATTGGGAAAAAAGTTAGTGATTTCTGGCATTTTTAGTAGTAGCAAATCTATCAGATTTTAAGGATAGAAAATTGTTTTAAGGTTTTGTTTTTAAAATTTGTTTCAAAATTATTCGTCGTCGTGTTTTTAGTTCGAAAAGGAAGAGAACAAGAACAAATGAATTAAACTAGTCTTATAAAATCGAATATAAAAACAAACATAACCAGCAAAATATGCAATCTACGGTGTTATCGCGTGGCTAACCTCAAGTCAAATATTAGTTAGTACAAAACTTGTATTGATTTTTACAATTTGGCAAAAACTTGGGTACCTACGTGTAAAACATTTTTAAGCTAAATTTCTTGTTCAAGAATTTAAAAAGTGTTTGCCCGAGAACTTGACCCGTGGAATACTGGCTTTATTAAAAGCTTAATGTCGGGGTGTACTGATTTTAACCAAAAAATTAACCAACCAACAACTTTGAAAAAATTAATTTTCTCACAATCGGACACAATTCACTAAACTACACAAAAACTAGAAATCCGTAAATATTAAACACCCACCATCCACAATAGCTAAGAATAAGTCTTTCAAGGCATGAAAAGAAGCAACATAATATTACATACGTTACGAATAATCAGATTTACAAGTGTACATACTACAAATATCAATATTACAGAATAAATACAATGCTTGACCATTTTACAATTTATATGTATGTCATAATTTGAATTTAACCCCAGCAGATAAAAACAGTTTCAATGTTGTTACATAACGAAAATTGTTTTATAAAAGTATTTTAAAAGGAACCGAAAATTGTCTTTGTGTTCCTTTTTTTGTTTTATTAATTATTTTGTATTTTAACTTTCAAAATGTGTTTATTCCAAACTAACTTTTACAGTTCATTACATGGAAACTGACAACATAATATAGAAAATAGTAACCATAAAAAAAAATAACAATAAAAAAAAATTGAAGTTAATCCAATTTAATTCATTAATAATATCAATTTAAAAAAAAATAGTATAAATAATTTAATTTAGTAAATATCTCTTTAATTGTTTTTAAAAGTTGCCAATTTTTTAATTTTTCTGATATTTTTTGGATAATAATAATTATAATTCAATAAGATTTCTCAAAACAAAAAAAAAAAAAACTTGTAAAATCAGTAAGTACATAATTAACGCAGCTAAGTAGTGGGTTTAGTCAAACATAATAGTCACACTCGGGAAGGTTGTAACATCACTAGTCTAAACCGTTCTCAAAAATATACAATTTTTTCCAATCTAAACTATCCTCTTCAATAAAACCTCCGCATCAGGAAATATTTCCATATTCACTATTTTTCGTCTACGAAAATCAAGATAATTCGTTTAGTTTATTATTTTATTTCATCCATTTTTTTGCCTCAATTAAATAGGAAATAATACAATGATTTATGTGCGCATTATAACACATTTATTTTTAAGTTTTCCGCGCATAACATTGATTGGGCGGTTGAAAAGTCCACAGCCAGACTCTAGACGCTTGTGTGCTATCTAAATCTAAATTTTAATATCTAACTGCGTTAGATGAAATACCTACAATCTTATTGAATAAGGATTTTTCAGGTGGTTAGAAAAATATTTTCTCGGATAATATTTATGTTACCACTACTTGACAAGTGTTTAATATCGTTGCAACAAACATGAAGTTTGTGATTCCTTAATAAATTAAAAATTCAAGTAAATTTTACAAATATGCTTCAATTTGAACCAAGATATGGGAAATTGGTTTGATTTTGATTATTTTGTTAAGGTCTTTATGGTGAATATAAAAAAAATGTTGGGAACTTATTAATGTTTTTAAAAAAAATATATTTATTTATTTTAGGAGGTCACGTTTTTGACTAACTTGACTAACTTTTAATTCTAAACAACTTTTCTTAATAACATTTTGCTGAATTCTCTGAAATAGGGGTACTTTATTCTCGTACAAGTTTTATATTTTTTGGCCTACCCTGTACGCCGTTTGACTTGCTACCATTCCAAGTGCACCTAATATGATTATCGAACATGCACCAACTTTTATCAAAAGTAAAATTTTCTGAGAAATCTGTAATAAAAAAAATGCCCATATGTTGCACACTTAAACAACCATGTATACAGGGTGATTCAAAAGTACTTTGACAAACTTCGGGAGGTAATTGCCGATAATATTTTAAGATGAAAAGTTCTTATAAACAGTGGTCCTTGGCGACTTCGTTACGGAGATACAGGGTGTTGAAATGTTAAAAGGTATAGTAATAATTTTTAAATAACTCCTTAACGAGATATTTTCTTTTTATGAAATTTAGTGAATTAAATAAGCATCTAAGGACACTTATTTTCAAAGTACAACACGTTCGTAAATTTAACCAGTGGCGTCGGTACAAAATGTTACTATAATATTTTTTGTGAAAACTATGCTACACCACTGACTTTTTTTATTTTAACTTTCTTCATATGAATCCCCCCTTCATTTACAACAAAAAAGATCACGTGTGTTTTTTTGGTACGAGGGACGGTTTAAGGGTAAATCATTATTTTATTTGACTATACACAAAGATTAAAAAATGTGTTTTAAACTGATCAACCACTCAAATAATTATTAAAGTATTTTAACGCATTCCTACATACATACTTACTAATAAACAAATATGTTTATGCCTAAGGAAGGCATCTGCGGATGCCTATTTTCTAAGTATAACACATTATCAGTGGCATACATATTTATTTATTAGTATGTTATTTTTTAATATTTTGTGTTTTGACAAGGCGGCTTTGGAAATGCTTTGTTATTATTATTGTATTTTGACAAGGCGGCTTTGAAAATGCATTTGTCGATAAATTAAAACATATTTGACAGTTAGTTACCATTGAGTTTTATTTCTTCAGTTTTGTTATTTTCATTGGATATTAGTGGCGTAAAACTCCCTGTTTCAGCCAAACGGCGGTGAAGATTCGTAAATGTTGCAGAAGCAGAGCAGGCAGTACTCGGTTAGGATATCGCTCCTGATAAATTCGTCTAGTTTCTTGTGTATTTCCATCGGCAAGGCCATATACGAAATGCATGTCGGCTAAATGCGCATTATTTCTTAAATAATCCATACCTTATAAACAATACTAATAATATCCAATGAAAATAACAAAACCGAAGAAATAAAACTCAATGGTAACTAACTGTCAAATATGTTTTAATTTATTGACAAATGCATTTCCAAAGCCGCCTTGTCAAAATACAAGATATTAAACAATAACATACTAATAAATAAATATGTATGCCACTGAAAACGTCTTATACTTAGAAAATAGTCATCCTCAGATGCCTTCCTCAGGCATATACATATTTGTTTATTAGTAAGTATGTATGTAGGAATTCGTTAAAATACTTTAATAAATATTTGAGTGGTTGATCAGTTTAAAACACATTTTTTAATCTTTGTGTATAGCCAAATAAAATAATGATTTACCCTTAAACCGTCCCTCGTATCAAAAAAATACACGTGATCTTTTTTGTTGTAAATGAAGGGGGGATTCATATGAAGAAAGTTTAAATAAAAAAAGTCAGTGGTGTAGCATAGTTTTCACAAAAAATATGATAGTAACATTTTGTACCGACGCCACTGGTTAAATTTACGAACGTGTTGTACTTTGAAAATAAGTGTCCTTAGATGCTTATTTAATTCACTAAATTTCTTAAAAAGAAAATAACTCGTTAAGAAGTTATTTAAAAATTATTACTATTCCTTCTAACATTTCAACACCCTGTATCTCCGTAACGAAGTCGCCAAGGACCACTGTTTATAAGAACTTTTCATCTTAAAATATTGCCAGCAATTACCTCCTGAAGTTTGTCAAAGTACTTTTGAATCACCCTGTATACAATCGAGTCGAGAGAGTCGATTCATAGAAAAATTGCATTTCGCAAACCGGCGCGCGCGTTCTCAACCATACTCTTCGATAGTCTTTAATACGCGCCCTTAATTAAATTGCATGATGTAATGAAAGAGAAAATTAATTGTCTACCCGCTTGCTCGTTTATTATCCGACATGACAATACATCATCCAGATGTGGATTAGTTTCCACGAAGTTCCAGCATTGTGGCTGAACGTCAACCTTTACATTAGCATGGATATTGTCTGCAGCTATGCGTGGCAATTATCAAGTTTATGACAAATGATAAATTAAGACTTTCTTATGGCAGAAAAAAAAGGATTTAGGGTGCCAAATAATTCAAAGGTTGAGTAACAACATTTATTTTTGTATCTAGAGTGCGAAATACTACTTTGGTGATCGAGAACAAAGATTTTTTGACGAGGCGCAGCCAAGTCAAAAAATTGTTCGATATGACCCAAGAATTTCGCACACGAATTGCAAACAATATTTTTTCTAATTTTGTCTTGAAACAGATCTATTTCGAACTCCGAATTTTATTATTTAAAGGTTAGCCCTACATGACATGTTTTTTTTCACCGTTTAGCATAGCATTCTAGATAACTAATATTTTTGAGTCCAAATATGCAAAATACTACACGAACCCACGTATGTATGTTTGGTTGCCTAGATCTACAAATCTGTATGTATTGTTTTAGTTCATTAAAAAACACATATTAAATAATAACTTTATTGACGGAGAACTATTTTGCTTTTGTAGATGCTTGAAGCTATCATTTTCTGCCAAATCCTATCCAAAATTCAATCTACTAACCTTCCAATGTCGATTTTAACTACAACTTTATTTAAATTTTCCATCTTCCCTATACTAAATTGCAATGCCGTGACGTAAAATCACGTCTTTTGAAATTCGAAAAATAGTAGCAAAATCGCCCGAATTTCCGAAACGCTCTGTATATGTATCGAATGTACAAGGATCACACAACGTATTCCGTCCAATTTCAAATCTCATATCGCTAAAATAACTTTAGGATCTCGTGGTGAAAATGGGTCAATAAATCAAAAAACGACAGTTCGCAAAATAATTTTTGTTGCCCAGAGGCCACTATGATAAAAAATAGTATTACCAACATAAAATTTAGACATACAAATTTACAAAATTTGAAGGATTTATTCGGCCTTATTCAGGTGATCATTGGTAATTTGCCAAGTTCCAATATCTGTTATTGAAATATTTCAATGTTAAATTTTATTGGTATTCATGTGTCCACATTGAAATTGGTAATCTGATATCTGAAACCTAAACAAGAAAAAATCTGGCAACAGTGGTTTATCTAGGGAATTTTAATTTTTGCGGCTCGTTTTGTACAAACTGTCGACAAATTAACCTAACTTTACTGCTTGCTTATTTCTTTCTCTTTCAAATTTTTAAAGTTTTGTTGTGTGAGTTTTGTATTTGTAAAGAAACATGGATATTACCAGTGTAACAAAAAAGAGAACGTCGAAAAAACAATTTGAGATATACACTAATTATGTAGAAAAAAATAAATTTATGGTTACAGGAAAATTAAATCCGTCAGACGATAAGCATTTGCAAAACGAAAAATGGGAGGAACTAGCCGGTCTCCTAAATTCATGTGGGGACGGCCCAATAAGAGATTCCGTGTCATGGAAAAAGGTAAGTAACAATTATTTATAGGTACCGATTTGTTTAGTATAAATATTTATTTGTCTTTAAGACTTTTACAGAGTGGAAATCCTCCACTAGAAAAAAAGCCCGGGAGGGTAAAACCTTAAATTCTCAAGAAGAGAAACTAATTAAAATGTTTGGTTCTGGTGCCGTGACTGGGCTGAACATTGAAGAAAAGGGAATTAATGAGCAAAAATCAACCACTGATAACCTGGTAAGTTTGAGTACACTTATAGTTCCGTGTAACATCCAAGAGTTCATAATTAGGGACTTATTGAGTGAATCGGCTTTCTACTGCTAGGTACATTTTGTTCCAGGAAAATTCATATGTATGTATTGTTTATGTTTTCTACCTTCATTTTTCTGGATTGCCTCGGTTCTGAATAATTTATATACAAGAAATAATTCCACTTTAATATTTTAAAAGGTATTTTGGTACGCTTGGCGTGCTATTATACTTAGTATAACTACATTTATTTTAGATCGCAACAACCAAAACAGAAATGGAAGAGTTTAACGGGAATGAAAACATTGTTATTGAATATATTGATGAAAATGAGGAAGTACCTACAAGTGACACTCCAAAAAAGACCCGGGAAAAAGGAAGTAAGTGTTTATATGTATATGTAATCTTAAGTATTTGGGAGTTTGGCAACAACTCCTAACGCACAGTTAGTTTAAAATGTGGTAAAATTACTGATTATTTATTAAATAGAACTTTTCTTCAAAAAAGAAAAAATGTGATTTACTATTTTTTTGTAAATTAAAAGCTGAAAGACCCTGGTCTTTTGGACTTCTTTTTAATAAAAATGTGGTTGTTGCGTCTCATTCCTATAAAAACAATTTATCATTCCATATGTTATGTATAGGTACTACCGAGGGTACTACATATGATTTACCACTTTTTTTTTAAATGTTTTTTACAGGAATAAGGAAAACTACGGGCGATGTACTTTGTAATGCATATAGTCAAGCTGTGGCTGAAAATTCAGAAAAATTAGGTAGAATTGCAGATTCAATTCTGGAAGTGGCTAAAGCCATAAACAGATACTGTGATATAACAGAATCTAGAAAGGAGTAAATTTACCCTAAAAATGTTTCCCTACCTTAGAACAAGTTTAAAAATATTCTTTTATAGGGGTTAATCTATGTCTGTTAATAATTTTGTACCCTTTTATGCCTTCCTATTCAAACTTGACAATGATTTTTTTATAGAATGTATACTTACATATGTTGGAAATACTTACACTACATATTTGTTCTTAGGATCAAAAAAAATCATTTATGAACAGTATCAGCTTTACATTCAGTTTCTTAAAAATGGAAAGAAAGAATTTGATTCGTTATGTAAACAACTTAATATGGTTCCATATGGATCCATTAAAAGTATTCCAGATTGGCAACAGGTAGATTATACCTGAACTATTTTAAAGAATTAGATTTACATATTTTAACTAGAAGGTTTAATAGCAACAAAGAATAAAATTCCTTATTTGGGTATTTTCAAATTTAATTCACAGGCTTTTTGGAACTGGGCAACTTATACAAAAAGAAAAGCAAGAGAGATATATGTGGAACAACACCTTACAGGTGGAGGCTTGCCAGTACCTAAAGTTTTGACTGATCTTGAAGAGCAATTGTTGCAGGTCTTGGGTAAATTGTGTATTACTGGTATTCTGGTACAAGAATTAGGAGTACCAATAAATAAAAAGGTAGTTTGCAAGCTAGACTTTTATTATTTTTCATACTTTTAACTGGAGTGGCATTTAGCTGAAACCACCTACTCTCAGCTCCTCAATTTGTAAAAATAAATTCTTTTGTGTGCTACCTGGCCAAGACATTAAACATAATTTTAGGGAACATCTGCATCTCAGCTGGAAAGAAAAACTGCAACCAAAAATGGAAAGCAAAAATTGTCATTTTGCACAAGAAAACAAAGACATAGATTACGCCCCCTAAAAAGAATTAACAATGTTTTTGCCTGTTTTATAATTGCACAGAAAAAACTATTTAAAAGTTGTATACAGCTTGAAAAGTCATTTAATGTACTCGTACAGTCTATAAAGAGATATATTAATATTTTCTGAAAAGTTTACGTCTTTATCTAGTTCTACAGTTGGAGGTTTCTCTACTGTTGACTGTTTTGTTTTAAAAAAGATATTTGTTTTATCTTTATTTAATATAAGCCTATTCTTTGTAAATCTATCTGTCACTTTTGCGAAACAATGTTTGTATGTACCTATTATAAAAAGTTTCTAATAAAAAAACAAATTTAAACTTTTTGTGCTGGGTTGCACAAATATTTTAAACCATAGTTAAAATATTTGTGCGATCTAACATTAGTGTTTTATTAAATTGTGTTTAATATAAAAAATTATTTTAAATTAGAAATATGTTTGTACAATTCTATCTCTAGTCATTCTACCTTGATTTAAGAAATTTCTTCCCACCTCAAGTTGATTAGCAGGCTCATTAAAATTGTCCTCATTTGCAGGTTGATCATCCTCTAAGAAATCTCTTTGTTCTATTAAAATATTGTGCAGAATGCAACATGCAGAAATTATTTTTGCTGCTTTTACAGGACCGTAATGAAGTGTACGATGTGAAAAACAACACCTAAATCGTGTTTTTAGTATCCCTATTACTCTTTCAACAATATTACGTACACGTTTCAATGTAATATTAAACTGTCTCTCACTTTCGTTTAGATTTTCTCCTATAAAAGATGTAATAAGCCAAGGCTCGAGGGGATATCCGCTGTCACCAATAAGCCAGCTTGCTCTGTCACCATTATTATAATTTTGTAGTAAGTGATTTCTTATTACACTTGTGGCCCATATACCAGAATCATGGACACTACCTGGATATCTAGGATTAACTCCCAAAATTTTGTAGTCAGCTCCACAAATTATCTGGGCATTAATGCTGTAGTAGCCTTTTCTGTTATAAAATAGTATAGCTGGAAAATCTTCATCATCTACTGGTGGTGCCTGAATACGAATATGAGTTCCATCTATTACTCCAATTATACCTTATAACAAAATATTAGATAAGTAATTGTTTTTTAAGACAGTTATTTAAAATAAAAATAAATCTGTTCTGTATAAACTTATACAAATCATTTATTAGTATTTAAAAAACCATAGCAAATATAACGCCTTTTTTTTTGCTTTACAATAAAAATTTCAATATTTTATGATATAGGTACACCACCTTTTTAACATCTTACCTGGAAACCCATTTAACTCATTAAAAAATTTCGCTTTCTCTGCATCTCTTTCAACTTCTGTTAAGGGAAATCTGATTTTGTTCCCAAAATGGTCCACTAAAATATCTGTTACCAACTCTATGCACCTACTTACAGAGGGCTGGCTCATTGGTGAATTAAAATCTTGGCCGACCCCCTTTTGGTAACTTCCTTGGGCATAAAAGTGCAGTGCACATAAAACTACTAGATGTTTTGGGATTGATAGTCCTTCCCTTTCCACATCTGGTAAGAGGGGATTGATTTTATTAAGTAAGTACCTGTATGTATCTTTATTAAACCGATAGATTTTTCGAAATAATCCATCTGGTAAGTCCATAGGATCTGAAGCATTTCGGGTCTGCCTTAACTGGCGATTGTGCAAGATACTACAAGATATAAAATAAATTACATTAAAATTTCTCTTCAAAAGAAAAGTAATGCTACTTACGTTTCGATTTCGTTATTTATTGCATTAATTAATAAGGGAAAATTCAATACATCGGCCATTTTTCAAATTTTAAACCCAAAGAAATCAATATCCAAGTTCGAAAATAGTGGTTCCCTCAACTATTTTAAATATTGAAAAACAGAAAACTGTTATTGAATAATTTTGTCCTTGTGAATAGGAACAATTGGATAATTTTCAGATATCAGATTTTCAAATGACCTTGGTAAAATAACAGATAACTGAAATAACCAAGGGACCACCAGAATACGGATCCGCCATTTCTCTTAGATATTTTTCAATAACCAATAAACAAGGGACTCCTGAATAAGGCCGATTTTCTTTTTAAATATGTGCTTTTATTGAAAAAACTACAAATTAGAAAAAATAGTATAACGTACGTGTTATATAAAGCAGTTTTAAGCACTTGTCCCGTTATAAAACTCGCCGCAAGCGGCTCGTTTTTTAACGTGGACGGGTGGTATAAAATGATGCTTTATAAAACGTGTACGTAAATATACTATTTTCTACAATGACTTTACTTTCATTAAACTAAAACCATAAAATAATATTTTGTATTATAATAGATAATATTTGCAAATGCAAATTAATTTTTAAAAACATTATAGTCGAATCTGTCCCAGTTTTTCACTTTCATTATCGAAATTGTGAGTGTTAAATATTGCTAGTTTTTAAAGTAAAATACCTAATACACTAATGGAGAGTCTCGAAAGTGAAGAGGACTTATCCTGTATCCCACCAGAAATATCAGATGCAGCCAAACTTGTTACAATGAATGTTCTACCGGAAAAATCCAGACGACAGTATGAAAGGCAGTATGAACAATCTAAAACATGGTGTTTGACAAAAAACGTAAAAACCGAAAATATTTTACTGGTATATCTTGCGAGAAGATCGAAAGAAGTCAAATCGTCCACATTATGGTCAATATATTCCATGTTAAAGTCAACACTTTAAGTCAAGGAAAACGTGGATATAAGAAAGTTTCCAAAATTGGTCCCGTTTCTAAAAAAACTTTCACTTGGACATCAAGCCAAGAAGTCTATGGTTTTAACGCGGGAGCAAATTAATAATTTTTTAACTGAGGCAGATGATAACATTCATTTATTAGTGAAGGTAATTACCTTATTTTTAAATTTACTATTGAGAATATAAAGAATAATTTTTTGTTTTAGATTGTTTTGATTATGGGTATCTCGGGTGCTTGTCGCCGAGAGGAATTAACAAAAATTAGTCTTGATGATATCGAGGACAAAGACTCAATTTTAATAGTAAAAGTTCCCGATACAAAAATAAACGTGTGTTTACAGTTTCAAAACTGGAATATATCGAACTTTACAGAAAATATGCAGCTCTTCGTCCAGACTATGCATCGTCACGGCAATTTTTTCGGAAATATCGAAATAATAACCAGGTTGTTGGAATTAATTTAATTGGAAAAATGCCATCCCTAGTAGCAAAATATTTCAGAATAGCGAATCCTGAATCATATACCGGTCACTGCTTTCGGAGGACGTCTGCACCACTTCTTGCTAACGCAGGAGGTGACATGACTACTTTAATGGAGGATGGAAATCTTCAGTCGTGGCCGAAGGATATGTGGAGGACTCAATAAATAATAAAATTAATATTTCAAATAAAATTATTGATTGCAGTTCCATCCAGTGGCGTAGCGTGCAGGGGGGCAGCCCCCCCCCCCCGCCCTTTGAGCCCTTTCCCAAACAGCGCCCCCTTCCCACTTTCCCAGTAGTTCCCAGTTCCAGGTTTTAATTAGGTTATTACCTATTTCGAGATTCTATTTAATTTTTACTACTTCATTTAATTTATAATAAAAATATTTTGCCACGACCAATAATTTGTATTCTTCCAGTTATTTTGCTGTAACAATTAAAAATTTCTTAAAATCTCTAATTTACTTTTTTTAAAAGTGTGTTATTGTCGCCAATGAGAATATGCTCATATTATTATGTAATAAGTATGCATAAAATATTTTATAGAGTTTTAACAAAATTCCCTTTGCCCTGTTCATATTCTGTTTTCATGTAAGCATTTTAGACATGACGAAACAAAAACTTTATTTCTCAGGCCAAAATTTACTAAACAAACGAAATTATGCATTAGCAGTGAGGAGCCCTTTCAACAAGGACGTAGATAAGGGGGTAATTACCCCCCCAGGACCCATAATGAGCCGTGAAAACAAAGCACTTTTTTTTTACTTGATTAATTTTTTTGTGATTTTCTTGAGGATCTTGTGTACTTTATATTTTTCCTACTTGAAAATCAGGCAACTTCATTGAAAAAAGGGCGTGGCACCCAAAAAAATTTCGCCTGCGGCGAGTTTTTTTTCGACCTCTTTTACCAAAAAAAACTACGCCCTTACCTTTGATGTTTCCGCCCCCTCCGCCCCTTCAACCACGCTACGCCACTGGTTCCATCTAGTTCAAAAGCGAATAATAATAATAATGTAATTTCAACCTTCCGAGCAGCAGATTCCTCAGGAATAAATATTACATCTTGTAGTGGTTGCACAATTAACGTTAATATTGTAAATAATAATTAAAATCACTGTTAAAGGAAACCATACTGTTTTTAGTACAAATATTTCAGAAATTTTAAGTCAAGTTTATTTATTTGATAAAATAATAAATATTTTTTAGCTGGATTTTTGTTTAATTCTTGTGTACTACTTTAATAGAAAATGAATTTGGTTAATTTTTCGGCAAATGTCAATAAGATTTTCAAAACAGGAAATTTATAGTAGGTATATGATGTGCAAAATATTTTGCACTCTAATGCGCAAAATATTTTGCACACGCGGGGTCATGGTAAGATAAAAAAGATAATGACAATGAAAAAAAGTCTTATTTTAGACACTGATATCGATACGCAAACATTGTCATTTTTTGACGGTTGTAGAAAAAAGATTTTTTAAAATTTGTAACTAAGTATTTTATTATTTTAGATTATTATTGATAGAGTTACTTTTTATGAAGACAGTGTTTTCAGTGTTACATTACAATTTTCATTTCGGCCAGCTGAAGTATATGACGTCAATAAAATTTTAAATGGTATTTCAACAAATGCGACAGGGGTAGATGAGTTTTCGCCTTTGATGCTCAAGTATTGTAGTCCATATATCGATAAATATATTACACACATAATAAATTGCTGTATAGAGGTTAGTAACTTCCCCGATCAATGGAAAATATCAATTGGTAAACCATTATCCCAGGTCAGTAGCCCAACTAGTTTTAACGACCTTCGAGTAATAGGCTATTTCAAAATTTTTTGAAAGGGTCTTGTATGATCAGCTGTACAGCTATTTTACTGATAATAATATTATTCCTTTCACACAATGTGGATTTAGAAAACACTTTGGGACTGCTGTGGCTCTAACAAATTTTAATGTAACAAATGACTTTCTTCGTGCGTGTGATAAAAAGATAAACAGTATTCTAATTCTCCTTGACTTTTCGAAAGTTTTTGACACCATTAATCATAAACTTCTTGTATCCAAATTAAAACATTATGTTTTTGTTAATCTTCTTATTAAATTATACTTGTTCAATAGATTTCAAAAAGTGTTTTCTGATAATAATTATTCTGAACAAGTCGACATATGCTCTGGAGTGCCTCAAGGTTCAGTTTTGGGCCCCCTACTTTTTTTTATGTATACCTCTATCTCTGATATACTTAGATTTTTAAAGCTCTGTAAAGTGCAAGCATTTGCTGACTTTACACCAATATATTGCTGTTTTGATGCTAAGGATTAGGGGAGAGTGGTCCACAGTGAGACATGTTCCACAGTAAGACAGTACAATTTCTGAGGCTCTGGAAACCCCGCTTTTTACGTCACGCCATGCGCAAGCTTGTTTTTACACGCCAGATCCACCAACGAGTTCTTGTTTCAGTTCAATTTGTTTTTATCTGTAGAGCGGCGTTTATGCAAATTTTGACCGCAAAAGTAATTTCTCGAAGAGCTGTTTTGATTGGTGTTTATTTGACGTGCTTTTAATTAGAATTTTAAGATTGGTGGTAAATAAAGTTTGGGTATTTGTGTGTTCATTTACGTTGCGATATTATTTTTATTTCGGGTTCATTACAAAATATTAAATGATTTTTAAATATGGTGCTTGTGGGGAACACTGAGACAACACTAGGTGGGGCACACTGAGCCGTTTCTCACCGTGCGCAAGAAGGTTGGAGTACCTATCTTTTAAAGTATTTTTTTTAGAGAATGGCAAGAAATAGAAAAGGAAAAACTACCATAGGGTCCTCTTCAGAAAATCAGATGAAAAGTGCCGTAAAACTGGTTATGGATGAAGAATTTTCATTGAGAATGGCAGCCGAACTAAAAGGAGTGTCACATCAGATCTTAGCAAGGTAAATTGTGATTGGAAAGAGTCTGGAATTACATTGAAGATATTTACAGGATGGCCAATAAGACTGCCAACCGGATTTATCTAAAATGAGTTTTAGAGCCTCTATAACTAAGCTTTGGAAAAGCATACAAGACTTTTAATGAAAAGGCAGGCCCCAATTGAATGAATAAGGAACTAGATAGAATTGTTGTCATTAACGACTACGTTCTAGTAAAATTTTCGGGGAAAAACTAATAAACCAAATATTTTATTGGAAAAATTTTAAACAATATGTCCCATGAATCTGAATATGATATAAGTTATTTGCAAAGAAAAAATAGATCAAACAAATTCGTCTACCCAAATGTTCCAGAAGTTGCTACTGTTTTGTTTGAAGACATCGTAATGATTTTGTCATTTCCAGCATTATTTGGTAAAACGAAAAGACAAAATCAATGTGTCCAATTTGAAGTTAATTTTGGCCAGCTAGATGTCCAATAAAGGGTTGCCTTCCTTTGGAACACGTTAAGTCTCACTGTAGACCACCATGGGGCACAGTGAGACTATTTGCAATGTCAATAATAAATATTTCTAGAATTTAAGTTCTTAAGTTTTTGTTTATGCTTTGTAGGAAATAAAGGTTACTTTACATTATAAACCTGTTTTCTTTAATAAATGTTTAACCAGTTTTAAAAAAATCTAGAGTAACCAAAAAACGTCTCACTGTGGACCACTCTCCCCTACGCCAAAGTCGAGAACTGTAAAAACCAAGATTTTCAGATATTGAGTGAGCTCTCTCAAAGGCACAATTTAAATTTAAATCCTACTAAATCATGCATGCTAATTTTTGGTAATGAGTTTTTTAGGAAAAAACAGTTTCACCCAAACCAACTAATTCAAAATTCATTGCCCAAAAATCCCGCCCCAAATCTGCATAGAGTACGAAATAGGAGCATCAATGCTGCTATAATACAATACCAAAAAACACAAAAAATAACATCAATAAACTTCAAGCCTAGCTTGAATGTCTGACAAGTTGATTGATTTTTGAATCAATCAACTAAAATTGGCCAAACGTAAAAAACTTGGCTAATTTTCAAAATACAAAAATTTTGGAAAAAATAAAGTTTTTCTTAGAAAAAATTTTAATTTCAAAAATACATACAATTAATAACCACTAATGTCCACCCAAAGGACAAATTGTCTTTTTTCATTTCAGGTCCCATGAGTGTGTAAAAGTTTAGAAAGAATTTAGCACAATAAAATCAAGAAACAAATAGCAAGAACAAGGTCAATGGTTTAAAAAATATTTTAAATATATCCGTTAATGGAACAAAATTAAATATTGTGGATAGCGCTAAAAATTTGGGTTTATTACGTGACACGGAACTACACTGACAAAAATGGATCTACCACTGTCGTGAGTTGCAAAATTAGAGCTACTTTAATGCACGTCTCTATGTTGTGCCAGCTGAGCCTACGAATTATCACAAATCATTTAAAAACGCTACAATTATTCAGCTTCTTTTGGTTCGCCTCAACACAGAAAAAGATTGTTTATCAACATTTTAAACACATCTGGGATTGCCACAATCCCTCATCTTGTAACCATTTTATACGTTACCCGAACTCCGTTTTTGGGTTGGGAAAACTTACTAATAGATTTAAAAGTGCCCTTTTTACCCGGATGTGCATTATTTTAACTCATCATCATGTGTAAATTATTTTGGGTTGGAATAATTCAGGACTTGTTTAAAATTAAGTCATAAAACGTGCTACAAAACCCCATATCGTGGGTAAATCACCGACCGAACAGTCACGGAAAGTTCCGAATTTGTGCTCGCGCCGGTTGGGTGCGGTTTTTTCTACTGTTTTAGTTTTAGTATACATTCGATTCGATCACGCGTAGGCGCAGAAGTAACTCAATTCAATGACGACAAATGTGACTGTGGCGCAGTTCAAACCATGAAACATCTCCTGATATTCCCGAACTGCCCCGCACGGTGTTCCCCCGACGACCTGTGGCTGGGCAAACCCGAAGCATTAGACGTGGCCCATTACTGGGCCGAGAAACTCATTCCGGACACGAAAAAGTAAAGTAAGTGTTAATGGAATGGGACCTTTTAAATTTTGTTGACCTATTTGAAATTAAGTGTAAAATATGTTTTCTATGAATAATATAACTTTACTGCAACACGCTCTGAGACTGATAAACTATTTAAGATTTCTGAAATAAAAATTGTCGATTTTTCTATCCATCTGTTAATATTCAAGAAAAACTATAAGCGTAGGTTTCGGAAAATCCTTCGAGAAGGATACTAAATTTCATATTTAGTTAACACGCATTAAGTACTCGTGTGTGTAAACTTAATACTTGAGGATGCACAAAAGATTTCACATTTTATGCTAATGACAGTTGACATTGTATTAATTTAAAATTCGCATGTTAAAAAATATGTAATTTTATTTTTGAAATACCGAAAAAGTCAATTCGCTTAAAATACTAGTCATTCAGACACAGGAAGACAAAACTGACAAACAGGCTAAACAAATTTATTGTATTTTTATTGATATTTTTGTTCTAGGATATTAGCAACCTACCTGAAAGACTACAAAAGTTTTCGCTTTTCATCGCTTATTTTTTGTTGCTTAAGATATGTATTCTATCAAGAATTGTAGATGTGTTCCACATTGAAGTAACTACATTTAAAGCTATTTAGTGCTATTTTTATTTATATTTATATTAAATATTAATAATATTAAATATTATTAAACATTTTTTTACTGTTCAACTTTTATCATTATTGTTGGTGAAGTAATTCTTTAAATTCGTTGGTTAAATGTAAAAAGGTTTTTTTATTTCACTAATAAACGTACTTTAGCTAATAACTGGGTTTGAATTAAGTTTCGAAATACACTCCTAAAACACATCATTTAATATTTTCAAAAAAAAAAAATACAGTATTTCTGACAGCCAAACGAGTGAGTTATTCTAGCCATCATCGTAAGCTAGGACAACTCAATAATCAAGTTTTCATAGCTCGACTCATGAATTAATCTAGCCCTAGTAGTAATCGAATCACAATTCACCTATTGGTCTCTGGCAGCTTTAACAATGAATTGCTTGCAGCCCAAGTAGCAGCTACGGTAGCCTTAGCTTACCAATGATTTAAGTCGGTTGGGTGAGCTATCCCAGTCCATAAAATAACACATTTTCTGAGCTATTACAACTTATGAACAGTGATTTAATGCAATTTGTTTGATTTAGTTGCTGTAATTCAGAGGTCTGGGCTGTCCCCTATTGGCAACACGCGTCGAGCTAGGATAATTCATATTAGAGTTATCTCAACTCGATATTTCGCTCAGTGTAAGGTTTAACGAGCATTTAAGAAAAATATTTCAGAAAACTTATCTTTCTTTAAAAATACTATACAGTAATAGACACTACTTTCTAAATTTTAAATTAAGGAAAGATTTGTGTGAATCCCTCGTTTTATCCAATTTTAATTATTCTGATTTTGTCTACGGTTTCTGCTTGGATAAAATCCAAAAGTAAAATGTTTAAAACATACACTACACAAAAAACAGCCACAGAAATACTTAAAAAACACCAAAATCGGAAGAAAATAATATGACGCAACCGGACGCGTGAGCTTGCTACGGCCCACTGCTGATCTGAGAACTTTAACGACAAAACCAGATCAACTATTAATGTCAAATGTCTTCTGTCGAAACGCTTTGGTTTAAGAAAAAATTAACTCTAGTACCATGATTCATCGTAACGTCGGATTTTGTTTGCATAAATTGCATGCAGTCTGATTGTTTGGCAAATACAGAAATTGATTGCACTAGAAGTACCCACCAGGATGCGGCTATCCGTTACAACGCCGTGTCTAATAATAAATATAGTTTAAAAAAACTAAAAAACACGCTTTAATAATTAATCAGACTAAAAAGCGGAAAATAAATATAGTTTAAAATAATTCTTGAAATTCTTAATATGGGCAGAAAATAATAATGAACGATAAATATTAGTATTATTGTGAAACAAGCGTGGGGCGCTTTGTGCTATATTTATTTTTTTAAATTAGCGATGAATCAAATTACGTGTAATGAGTGTCAAAGATGACGGAATATTTATCGTTCATTATTATTTCCTGCCAATATTAAGAATTTCAAGAATTGTTTTAAACTATATTTATTTTCCGCTTTTTAGTCTGATTAATTATTAAAGCGTGTTTTTTAGTTTTTTTAAACTATATTTATTTTTCATCTTTTAGTTTGAGTTATTGTTAAGAAAAAATTTTTTATTTAGTAGATTGAGCTAGATTAGTAGCTTGTCCCGATCGTCTATGCTGAATTATAAAAAAAGAACGATATTAGCAATTTTTTGAAAATTCTGACATATTGACAGGTGTCAAATTTTGACAAGAGAATTTTTTGCGTATTTTTTTCAACTTTTCACCGTCAATAGGTGCGTTCGGGATTGTCGAAAGATCACACTCTTTTCACTCCACAAGCACCTAAACGCACTCCGTCCGTTTGGGTATTGAAATTGGTGCAAACAGAGTAAATCGTTATGCGTTCGGGTATCGAATTAAGAGTGAAAAGAGCACACTCTACAAGTTCCATATCGTCGATGAGGGTTTTAGGAGCGGGCATGCGTATTGTCATTTTCTTTTTTATCTTTGATTTGAGTTTGAAAGTTCTAGGTTATATTTATTTCCAAATTTTGTTTAAAGTTAAATTTATGGTATTTATTGCGAATATGGAAACAATTTCTAAAATAACCTATGCTCCTGTGACAAGTAAAGATGGAAATATGATTATATGCGACAAAATTACACAAATACTTCTGTTGTAAGGTTATGTATGTTCAAGGTTCGGTTCAACCTGACACCTTAGCGTTCGGGTTTGACGGATTCACTCTGTTAGTTCTAACGTCACGTGATGGTAATCCACTCGCACTCTACTCCAAAAGTTCCAACAATTCCTAGCGCACCTATATACATACGACCTTATAGTTTTTTCATTATTATCATTTTTTTAAAACGATTTGACATATTGACAGCTGTCAAATTTTGACATGAGAATTTCCTGCTTATTTTCTCGAAGTCGTCGTATCGAATACTATACGACCCCATAATTTGTTTCGTCAAAATCGCGTCTACGTTTTATACCTGACAGCTATCCAAATTTGACAGGGGAATTTTGTGCGTATTAGATTATTGTATTGTCAGCGGTTCTTGATAAGTCTACAAAAGTTAAATTAAATCTGACCGTTTAAAGTGGGTCAAAATCGGATTCAAAGAAGTCGGTTACAAACAAACAAACAAACAAAGAAACATACATACAGGTGAAGCTAATATAAAAGCGTGTTAAAAAGTAGAGTAATCGCGTCCGTATAATTTATATCAACGAAAAATATTATTGGCTAGCGGACTTTAAATTGTGAATAAACTTTTTACTTATTATGTTATTGTGGAAATAGTAATGAAAATAAAACGCTTTTACATGTTGTGTATATAAATATTGTAACAAAACGATACATACAACATGTCAGTACCAGATCTGTAAAAAAATTGACTCAGTGCGAGGATTTTCATTTTGCAAAAGTAAGTTTTCATAGACATGTCATATGATCTCCTCTATAATCGGTGAGTTGTAAGCTCAGCACAAAATTTCTTGATTGAAGAAGATGCATGGTCTACCTTTGCTTGATCCTCGTTGATAATACCACTTTACAAATATTAGATTTATTATGAGTCCTCCAATCAACTTTAAAGCTTGTCCCAAAAAATATATTACATTAAAATATTTAAGCACATACCGCGCTTATTTTCAAGTCAATTTCCTTAAGCCCAATTACGTTTTCCGACGTTTTCCTGTGGCGTTGTTTTTCCCAGTGACCCAATTTTACATTAATAGCCTGCGTCGAGACGATATGCTTTAAGTTCGGAGGAAAGGTAAGAAAGTGGTTTTAGACGAGACAGTATAAATAAAGTGACAAAATTCTGAAATATTGCAAAAACTATTGAATCTAATATTTTAAAAATTTACACATTCATATAAAACTGCTCATTATAAAGTTCGCTGAATGAAATTATTTTTTAACATCTTTATTACATGCCTTTAGTTCGCAAACGACATCACCAATTTTAATGCTGTTTGCAAAGTGTTTCTTACAGATTAATAGGAAACTTGACAAAAATTTTAAATGGGAAAAAAATTCTATAAATCATAAGTACATATTGTCCTAAAACATATGGCAGCAAAAAAAAACAACATATTTCGTCCCAAAAAACCGCTAGAAAGATTTAAAAATGCCCCAAAATTCAAATTATTCCAAGCGGGTAAAAACGCGCTGCTAGTAGTCGTGACGTCAAGGGGTATCATTTGTCAGATTTGTGTGTGACATCCACGAAATAGGTTATAGGTTTTCAATAAATTTGATGATTTGTCAGATTTAACATCCACGCGTCAAGCGACACGACCTTAAAACAACAATACAATAACAATAACACACGGCAATCCAAAGGCAAATTGGGTCACTCGGCACCTGTCAGGAGTGTCAGGATGACAGATGACCAAAAGTCATACCGCCTGACGTCATCGGGCTTCGCGCGCTTTAGAGATCGTTTGAAATGCTTTCGACACGCGCGAAACTTTAAAGAATTATTACCAAGTTATTTTTGATTTTTAAGGAGTAATAATTGGGGAATATTTTTTTCAGGCCTAACTAAATCATATTATTGAAAGAAAAAAAAATTGGAAAGTTCCCTATAAAGTATATCGTCATGCCCTTTTGACATCAATTAGCAAAATGCAAATTTCTAGCCAAACTTTATTATTCACAACGAGCTAACCGGTATTTTAGGAGAAGAAATCAGTGACGGATTAAAAAAAATTTAATTCTAATTTTAATTCACAAAGTCTTAAAAAAATATACTAATAACATGTGTCCAAACTAATTTTACAACACCAACAAATAAAATAATTTATAGTTAATAAATTTGTTTAATCTAAACCTGATTATGTTTCAGTGTAAGAGTCGTCATTTAGGTTAATAAAAACGGGCTGTATATACCGTGCGAGCAAAAATTATTTGCATTAAAGAGGGCTTGGATTAAAAAAACGTAGAGCTTGGCTTAGATCACAATGATATGGGGACGATATATCTAACCAAATCTAGGTTAAATATTTGTCAAATTCATATTATAACATGATATGCCAAACTAATAAGTAATAAAGTAAGTAGACAAATACAAATTTATTTTTGTTGTTTACAAAATTAACAAAATAAGAATATACAGAAAGAAAAAGAAAAATAATTACATAAATTGCTGAAATTGGCCACCGCCATGCTCCAAGCATAAATTCACACGTCTCTTCATATCTATCTATATATTATATACAGTGTCACCAGTAAAGTCCGCATCATATGGGATTTTTTTTATTAATAGCTTTATTCGAAATTTGACTTTGGCATCAAGCTCTGCTTCGATCGAGATGAAAATTAAGCAAAAAAATAGTAGTCACGTGATTCGCATTATTATGTAAAATTTTAATTTTTTCAAAAAAATAATTCAAAAGTGGGGTTATTTCTGAAAATATAGAAAAAACTTATTGGAAAAAGTTTTGACATAGCTTAATAATAAATTATAATATAGGGGTCTTAAATTAAATCGTTGAAAATAGATAAACTTTAGGTTGTTAAACTAAAATTTATTTCCCACTTAAAAAACACTTTATCACACTGTGTTCTTTTTTGTCTTAATATTAAGGTGTATTACTTTCAGACACAAGCCACCTTTTCAAAAATACTTATTTTATGTAGTTACCTTGTACAGAGTAAACTTTGCATCACATACAACCATATTTTAATAGCCCAATTTTGATTTTGTAGAAAAACACACATTAAATGTGGCGCTTCTTTAAAGAAAATGTATCTGAAATAAAGCATTATCAAAACTAAGAAGTTTTATGTAAGTTGCGTTGAGTTTTATTTTGCAAAAGTGGTGCAATTTACAAAATATAGGTAAAAAAGTAAAATTATCTTATGCGGCTGAAATATTGCATGTGGGCTAGAAACTGCATTTAAAAAAACTTTTTCTAATAACTTTTTTCGATATTTTCAAAAATAACCCCATTTTTTTGAAAAAATTAAAATTTGACAGATAATGCGAATCACGTGACTACTATTTTTTGCTTAATTTGCATCTCGATCGAAGCAGAGCTTGATGCCAAAGTCAAATTTCGAATAAAGCTATTAATAAAAAAAAAATCCCATATGATGCGGACTTTACTGGTGACACTGTATATATATATATATAAAAATAAATGTCTGTCTGTATGTTACGCATGCGTTCCTATACCATTTATCCGATTACGATAAAAATTTGGTGAGTTGTTGTGTGACTTGTGTGCATGCCGAGGAAGGTTTCGGCATAGAAAAAAATGGCGCAACGGATGCCGGGATGCCGGATATTTGTGTTATGTCTTTCCTTCAAATTTATTTTAGTAAGTAGCGTAGCAACGCGCGCGGGTTATAGCTAGTTTCCAATAAATTTTGGGTAAACCATTGAGAGTAATTCCTGCGTCTTTCAAAATCTGCGGCTTGTATTTCTTGAAATACTTGCACTTTATAAGGAAATAAATTTAGCTGCTTCTTAAGAATAGCCCTGCATGTTCCATAAGATCTTCCCACTTCTTGGGACAGGCATCTTATACAATTTGTTGGCGTATTTTGCATTATTTTACGAACGTTTGCGACAAGTTCTTCTGTTCTTACAGATGGTCTTCTTGCTCCTTTTTTGTGTTGAATAGAACCTGCTTCCCTAAACACAGCCACGGTTCTTTTCAGGCAATGATAAAAATCCCCAGCAATAAAAGCAACATTAGGAAAATGTTCGTGAAAATCGTCCTGCACAAACCCGGATTGTATTGCCACTCATAATTTAATCTAACCCCATTTCGAAAATACGCTTCAACCATGAATGTTTTGTGCTGTTCCGTAAAGCCCATTGTGCGAATTATTCAAGAAATTGGAAAAATAAGCGATGAATCAAATTACTTGTAACGACTGTCAAAGATGACGGAATAACTGATTGATTGTCAACAGGTAGTTACTGACACCCAATAGGTATTAAGCTCTACGGCTAAGCATTACGTCCTTAGATGCAAGGCCCTCTTTGATGCAAATAATGTTTGCTCGCACGGTACTATTATTTTGGTCATGTGTTAGTTAAGAGTTAAGTTAAGGAAAACTGTGCCAAAACTATCAGATTTTAACTTTAGAAAAACTTTTGAAAATCGTTTCAGAAGGATGCAATTATAATACTCACATGATAATGGTAATAATAAAAACCCGTATATATGTACTTGTAGCTTTTGCAGAATTTTTTTTATGACGTCATATTGCGAGGACGAGAAATTACTCTCGCGAGATGATAAAACATCTTGAGATATGGAAAAAGTCTCGATTTGCGAGACGAGAGCTTTTAAATAATGCGGGATTTTTCAAAACACTAACTCTATCAAACAAATATTTATTTTAGTAAAATACCACATAGAGGAAAGGTGCCTATTATCGGATACTTTTTTGTTTTGACCTATGAAAAATAGTTTTCAGCTACCTGTCACGAGTATGTTTTGGTATACCATTGCAAAACCTATATTTTTTAATATTATAAAGTTTCAAGCGTCAAACTTAATTTATTTCTCAGATAAAAAAAATATATTTTGGAATACAAAAATCACAATTTCAAAAATGGTTTCCTAATATCGGATAAGAGGTGATACCAATATCGCATATGTCCGATATTTGGAACCGATGATAGTAAAGTTAAAGCTTTTTTTAAATACTTTTTAATCAAATAAAAAACATATACTAGCATAATATTTTTGGAATAATAAGTCACTGCTTTAATAAAATAAAAATCAAATTGTTCATTAATAGAGATCTTTGTGTCAAAAAGAGTTACCCGTCTAGGCAAAGATCACAGATATAAGCGTCCTTTTTGTCAGTGCCTGCGCACTACTCATGGCACCAACGAAAACACATGTTACATCTAATCCATAACTCTCCTCTTCTTCTTCATCTCTATCCATGTCATCATCGGTGTCTATCAGCTCCACTTCCACATCTTCATTACCTTCGCTGGATGAACTTAAAGCAATATCGATCTTTTTTTGTTTTTTTGGTTTGGAGCTTTGTTTGGTTCCTGTTTTCTTTGATTGGCTAGGGTCGGCGAAAACGTATTTAGGAACAACTTTTAATTTATTCTTTTTAGCTAGAGACTCTTCAAGTTCCAATTTGTATGGTGATCCCGTTATTAATGCAGTGGAACCCCGTCTTCCTTTTTTACTGAGAGATGCAGAAGAACAAGTTGGTATTGGCCGAATATCTGCGGGTTTTATCAAGTTTTTTCTAGAAGAAGAAATATTAGAGATGTTTTAGAGATTTTAAGTCATCTATAAAGAATATAAAAAAAAAGTTTGTAATATTAAGCTCGATATTAAGTATTGGTTCGTAATATCGGATATGCGGTATTGGGCAACCAAGTGTGTCCGATATTAGGGCATATTATATCAATATGTAAGGTTACTAATCTCCAAGCAAAGACAAAATAACCCAAACCTAATAAATAATATATTAAATAAATCCTTACAATATGCTCAATCGACTGGTGTATATCAGAATATTAATTAAACTTACCTTCTAATAATATTTGGCCCCTAATCTGCAGCGGTAAAATTTTCATGCACCATGAATTATGTAAACAAATGAAATAGCGAACAAAAACTTGCTGCAGAAATCTGTAATTCTTGTCGAATCTAAGCAGCTTGGTTTAGTATTAGCACAGGCACCTGCAGGTAGATGGGGCTACTTACTTTAAGAAATACCTTACTATGCGATATTAGGAACCTATGCGATAATAGGCACCTTTCCTCTACTGTCAAACTTAATAAAATATTTATTTAAATAAATTAATAGTTGTTTAATTATAATAAATTTTACTATCAATCGTCAAATACTTTTTATTTATATTAAATAAATTATTTTTGATGATTTATTAAATAAATTATTTGAATGATTTAAAATCAACAAGTGAGAAGAAAACTCACGCATTCCTAGCGAAAACGTATGATGAAATAATTTTAATTAAAACATAGTTTAAAGTTAATGTAAATTTCTATGTCTATATTTTTAAGCTATTTCCTCCTTTTCATCTCAAATTTCCCAAAAAAGCTTTTCGTCGACTGTCGTTAGGTATATTGTTCAGGACAAAAGAGCAATTTAGGGCTGACTATAAAGATGCGGTTTTCCTGCAAACGCCACGCCGTGCATCCGTTTCCATCGAGAATTCATCTTTTGTAAAAGCGTCTTTTCAGCTGCAAATAATACGATTGTTCAAAGCACAGCTTCGCAAAAGAGAAAAGGTGTTTATTTACTGGCAGCAACATTTCGAACCTTGGCAAAAAAAAAGCTGATAGTTTGAAATAGTCCGGGAAAACCATTAACTAATGGCAACCAGTAAAAAATGGCAACACTGTAAGCTGTAAAAACTCGCTGTTATCTTTACAGTGCATTGGCATGTTGTTTTTTAGGATCAAAAACAATCCATATATTTTGCAACATAAATAAATAAAAAAATAAATAAATAAATAAATAAGGTCTTTATTTCCATTGTAATTCATAATACAACCTAAAAGTAAAGTGTACCTAATGGAAAATGCCGAACGTCAGATGGGAGTGTAAAAACCTGAAGGCAAGACACTTCCCCTGTTCTTTACCTTAAGCATGCACAGCAGATAGGCTATGGCAAGAAAAAAAAACTATGATTTAAGTGAAAAAAATTAATTTTTTCTTTAGGAGCGAATAATCGTGGGGCGTGGATAAAATTAATATTATATTATTGAAATAAAGATATATTATAAGGAATGGACCATTAAAGTTTATATAAATTAATATTTTTCCCAATAGTGGCAAAATTTATAAAATTTATTGTTGACTTAATAAAAGCTTTTTATATGCAAACTTAAATGATATGGGACTTTTAGACTTAAAACTTTCGGGAATTTCGTTATAAATTTTTGCTACTCGGTAAGAAAATGATTTTTTGATAAGTTCGGTTCTATGGGCGGGAGGTGTTAAACGATCCCCAAATCTGATATTCAGGGAATGAACATCTGACCTAAATTTTATTTTTTTGCTTAAATAAAAAGGTGATTTGGATAAAACTATTCGATGAAACAGACAAGCTGCATGAAGTAAACGCCTATTGCCCATGTTCAACCAGCCAAGATTTTTCAATTTATGCGAAATATGATTTCTACGACGAATACCAAATATTAGACGAAGACATGAATTTTGTAAATACCTGAATGCGGCGTTTATCTGACGAGTCTATCGAAGAACCATAAGCACTGTCGCAGAAATTAAATCTGGACAAAACAAATGCCTCACACAAGATAACCCTTAGCTTTTGATTCAAATAGTTTCTACAATTGAAAATTTTAAATTAAAATAAGTTGCTCTAATACAGTTGCTCACGTGAGCTCTATATTTTAGGTTGGAGTCTATTGTAAGACCTAGGTTTCTACAACTGTCAAGTATGGGCAATTCATCATTATTAATTTTTACTTTAGTTGATGGTAAAAGAACCTCTCGAATCCTTGCAGGACCAAAGAGCATGACAGAGCTTTTTTTTGAATTAATAGATAGTGAGTGATCAGGAGCTTCCGAGACTAACCTGGATAGATCATCATTTATCTTCTGCAGAGATGCGTCTGTATCACAAGGATCAAAGATAAGGTAAACCTGCGTGTTATCGGCATATAGATGTACCTTACAATGTCTTACCTGATTTATAAGTTGTGAGGTATATATAGAGAATAAGATGAGTCCCAGGATCGAGCCCTGGGGAACACCACAAGAGATAGGAAGTGACCCCGATTGAACACCAGCAACAAGAACAGATTGACTCCTTGCGTTCAAAAAGCTTTGCAGTAGTTTTAAACCTTCCCTACCGATACCAATAAATTTCAATATGGAACAAAGGAGCTGATGGCTTATGGTGTCAAAGGCTTTAGAAAAGTCAATTAAAGTCAGCACGGCAAGATGCCCCTGATCTACACCCCTTAATATATCGTCGGTGACCTTCAAGAGGGCAGTTTCACAACTATGTCCCGGTCTGAAGCCCGATTGGAATTCAGGCAAAATCGAAAACCTCTCTACGTGGTCACGCAGCTGTGACTCCATAACCCTTTCCAGAATTTTGGATAGTGTAGGAAGTAAACTGACTGGTCTCAAATCCTTGAATTCTTTAGAATTTGGAATTTTTGGCAATGGTGTAACAATTGCATGCTTACAATACAGAAGGAAGTATCTACACCATTGCTTTTAAGCTCGAAAAAACATAACCTGAATAGCCTCACTTACCTCCTGAAAAATTAACCCAGTGTTAGAATGGTCGGGTCTCTTATACACCACGCATTGTTAAACCATTGTAACTTATAATAATAATAGATAACATTAAATAGCAGTCAATTTTGTAAAAATACTAAAAATTATTCGAAAAGCGCAATTGATCACAAACACAGCTCACCAACACGGTAATGTTCGATAATGAATGAACATCCAAAATTCTGTGTCACTCGTAGTAAAAACGTTCGTACAGCGTTTCCATTGTGGTTTTCACAAAGTATTATAATTTAATATCATTACATTGAGTCTAATACAACATGTTTGCTAAGACAGTTTGTATTGATAGCTTATTTTTTATTAACCCATATTAAACAAATTATTGCTAGTGTAACAAACCCGCTTTAGTGTTATATCAATTTTCAGATTTGCAGTGTTTTTATTGGTAGTAATCAGTCCCATTAGAAAGCACAGTCTTGTTGAATAATGAACTTCTTTTAATACAACAATTTTGTTAAGAAATAAATTGTATCTTCTCAATGCGACGCATTTTGTTCCTAGTAAAGCGCTTTCTCTACAATTAAAAAAGCAGAACAGCGTCCCCAAAAACGAATTGTATCCGTTAGAACCTATGATCCACAAGACGTTGGCGGGGGTTCGCAGCGATCGGCAATCGCCGCGCGCCGTATTATTAGTTTTAACGTATTTGTTGCGCAGGTCACATCGTGGTTCGGAGTCTTCTAGCTGTCCTGTTTGAAAAAGTCATAGAAGATTCTTATTTCGCACAACCCATCATTAGTATTTGACTTTATAATCTGTGGACGAATTTTAGGATCTTAGATAATCCTATGCAATGTTAAACGACAAGAACAATATCACACTAGAAGCTATTTAAATTTATGAGAACTACAAAACTGATTCTTAGTGGTAATTATTAACCGTAGCAACCAAATATAAATGTATAATGTCAAGTTTCATTACAACTACTAGTCGGAACTAATACAGTATATAAAACCATATTACACCCCCAATAGAACTCGATAATTACTGTGAGTATTCAGAGCAATAATGGGTATAAACCATTCTATGGTAGCATTAACTCCTATTTCCTATTGGCTAAATTACCGTGTTATTATCAGTACACAACAGTCTAGCAACCTTCGTTGTCTTATAGTAGGAAAGCGCGTTCCTGTCACATTATTAAACGGTTGTATAAAGAGTATGTGAATTCGTATAAGGAAGAGAAGGTTTTTTCTGAGTTTCGGAAACTATATACAGGGTTGGGCAAATGTTCCGGAACGGCTTAATTACAGGCGAACGAAAAGTGATATCGGATCCGGGTTTTGGGCAATCTATAGGACTAAAATTTTACTATTTGACTATTATACCATATGTCAGTAATGTCACCAACTGTCAAGTGTTGACGTTATTTTTTTTTCAAATGGAACACCCTGTATATCTTTACATTTTTAAATTCCACATAAAATTATAATTATTTTTTATTAAAAATGCACTATATTAGTCTATACTTCACAGTTTCCGAGATATTGACTCTCGAAAAGTGACATTTTTGAACTTTGACAGCTTATAACTTTCTAACAGTACGTCTTAGAGCAAAACGGCTTACATGTCCCTATCTTCAATTTTTATTATCTTCCCAAAAATATTAACTTCCAGTTCAACCGGAACAACTATATTTCCTGCTTTCGAGTTACATCCGGTTTAACCGGAAGTTGATTTTTTGGGAAGATAATAAAAATTGAAGATAGGGACATGTAAGCCGTTTTGCTCTAAGACGTACTGTTAGATAGTTATAAGCTGTCAAAGTTCAAAAATGTCACTTTTCGAGAGTCAATATCTCGGAAACTATGAGGTATAGACTAATAGTGCATTCAATAAAAAATAATTATAATTTTATGTGGAATTTAAAAATGTAAAAATATACAGGGTGTTCCATTTAAAAAAAAAATAACGTCAACACTTGACAGTTGGTGACATTACTGACATATGGTATAATAGTCAAACAGTAAAATTTTAGTCCTATAGATTGCCCAAGACCCGGATCCGATATCACTTTTTGTTCGCCTATAATTAAGCCGTTCCGGAACATTTGCCCAACCCTGTATAATTTGACTGGTAGAAAATTAAAAAAAACACATAGGTATATTTAGTATATTATTTTTACCTAATAGGTACACATCACAAATGCATCTAACATAATAATATTACGTTTTTAAACACAGGCGGGCAATCACCGGAAATGTGTCATAATTTCTGTTAAAAACTATTTCTGATTGGGACAAAATATCAACCATTTTGTATCTTTTTACATTGCTGTCAGTGTCTACTACGCTACTAATATTATAAAATACTGAACTTCGTTTTTGTTTGGGATTTTTCGCCGCACCGCAGTCTGAAATGGAAATTTTCTTATATTTTGTAACTCAAAGGCAACTTAAAAGTTTATATGATTATTTTCCTGATTTTTTAAAGCTATGGTTTTTAAAAATATATGGCATACCTAGTATAACACTTGTTTATATTTTATTTTAACCCTTCCCCCCTTAAATTTATTACTTCAGAGTGCCCCCAAAAAGGTTTGTAACCAAAAATTTTGATTAAAAAAATCCAATACTATGCTACAGTCTAATGTTTCATTTATTTTTTATTTTTTTTTATTTTCAGATCCCTTATCGGCTGCCATCTTGAATATGCTCAAGGAGGCCAGTGTGACATCAATCGGATTCATAATGTAGAACTTTAGGGCTACCAGATTCAACAATAAAAATGTTTGTATACCTCAATTCCCACTTTTCTGGACTATAAATACCGTTATGTCCATTGATTGCAACATAAAGACTATAGTAGGTAACGTAATAATACCAGTCTTATATAGATCCAAATTTACAATTTCTCAGTTAAACCCTTTCATAATAAAAGCGTCGGAAAATAGCTTTTAGGGCTATTATTTTTAACATAAATAACTGTTATTCAGTTTAAAAAATTCCTTAAATAATCAAAATCGAGTTCATAAATCTAACATTTTATTATGATACAGAAACGAGAGAAATGTAATATACAATCCCTGGCTTGATACCAACCAGACCCAATTTATGCTGCCTTTGAAACAAACTCGAAACCTAATAACTGTATGAATATGTACATTAATTGACTTTCATTATTTTACCCTTGTACCTGCTAAGTCTATACAGTTAATAAAATAACCCCAAAGAACATTTTAAGCCAGAGGTTTTTGGCAATAAAGCCTCACGGAATTAAATCCGGGTGATTTCTTTGCCATGGTTTCTTTCAAACTATAAAAGCGTTGTAAATATTCATAATATTATAACGCAGATGACTTATGAAAAGAAAATTATTATAGAATCAAATATACTTAGACCTTGCTTAGACTCATTTATTCAATGATATACCCTATTCTGTACGCTTAAAAATAATTCATCTTATGTTTATTATTACCGACCTTAAATTATAATATTTACAAAACAATACTTTCAAAAGAAATTTTTTTATTATTATTAGGCAATATTAAAACGGTAGAACCGATAATTGCATCAATTGTTTTAGAAGGTATCACATGTATAATTTTCAAGTCTGGTCCTGGAATTCATACCAACCTATCAAAATTAAATATACCAAAATTGAGAGAGTATCACGTGACTTTGCCTCCATCTTGCAAGAGTATTAGTAGTAGTAGTAACATGTTTTATTTAGCAAAAAGCTACAATTAAATATTTTTTAATACTTTTTTTTAACACATTTTTATAAATTTATTTTTAAATTTTAAAACGCAACCTTCTTTTAACAAAAACATACAGAAAAGTTAAACATTTTGTAAATTGTATCAAATATTACGTATCATTTTGTTTTTTAATTAAATGTAATTTTAAAGTTTTTCTAAACAGTTTTAATGATTTTTGAGATTCAATGGAATTTTCCGAATTATTATATTCTATCAAACCTCTATAAAAAATAGATTTATAAGCTAATGTTTTAGACACTCTATCCACATAAAATATTTGATTAGTTCTTGTTTTATAATTATGATGGTCATAATTAAAAGAACAATTTTTTAAACAATCAGGCAATAAATTATTTTTAATTTTATGTATGAAAATGAAGATACATACTAAATAAAAAATTAAATTTCTGACATACAACCAATCTAAATTTTTCAACATAAAATTAATTTTTGTATATTTGTCACAATTTAAAATAATCCACATTGCCTTATTTGGTAAAATTTGTAGGTAATTTATCAAATATTTCCTCACTAGCACAATATAAAATGAAAAAACAATAAAGAAAATGTGGTAATATAATAGTATTTAATACAGTTTTTTTAGAAAACAAACTTAAATTAGAACTGATTCTTTTAAAATAACCTACTTTTTCGGCAATCCTCGATATAATACTTTCAAAATAATTAAAAATTTTTAATTTTGAATCAATGATTATCCCTAAATATTTAAAACTGTTTACTTATTCCAATTTTTCACCATCAATTACAATATTTATATTTTGACAATTTAAATTATTACCCATAAACATACATTTAGTTTTTGAAATATTTAATTTTAATTTATTTACTTTTAGCCAATTTAATAATATACTCGTATTTATCTCAGAGTATTTAGAACATTAAAATTTTTTTAAACTTTAATGTTAATTAAGGCGTCATCAGCAAACATTTGTAACTTACACATTTTTAAAACTAAAGGCATATCGTTGATGTATAAAATAAATAATATTGGACCTAGTATACTTCCTTGAGGAACTCCTATATTATTTATTTTTTTATTTGAATATGTGTTTGATATTTTTGTTTTTTGTGACCTGTTACTTAAATAATTTTTAAACCATTTATAAACGTTTCCGCGAATACCATACTAACTGATACAATTTACTCAATAATCTAGCCCTGTCAATTGTTATTTATTCAAAATTTTTACTTATACTACTGGATTTCTGGCTACGGCAATAGAGTTTTCTCTCAGTACTTATGTCATTCAGCACTTTTCCAATTCCAAAGAACGAGGAATCCACCTAAAGTTTAAGAGTATTTAAAGCTATTTTTAAAGGTAAAATATTTATTCATATTATTAACTATTCCTATTTTTCAAATTTACTACTGCCACTGACCTTCCAATATAATTGACCACGAGCCGCCACTGGTCCTTACCCAACTATTTAGACGAACGCCGTCTTTTAAAATAAAAGTGTTAAGTGTTTCTTTAGGATATTTAAATATTATTTGCCCATATATAATTATATTATATATTAAATAATTTTAAAAAGTTAATTTAAAAAAAATATTTTAAACATACTATGGAATAAGATTTTATAAAAATAAGCAACTGGTTTAATAAAAACTTATTAACTATAAATTATAACAAAACAACATACATTCCATTTACTTCATACAAAAATAAACTTCCAAATATTGGTCCAATAATATCCAATAATAATATTAATATAAAGGAAGGTGAAAATATTAAATATCTAGGAATAATTTTTGATAAACATTTAAAATGGTATTTACATAGTGACTACATTGTAAAAAAACTAAGAATTCTTATACCAAAATTTAAACACCTTAAACAATTTTTAAATATAAAAGAATTAGAAATACTAGAATGGGGAGGCACAAATAAGAATTATCTTAATAATATTGAAACTATTCAAAAATACATTTTGAAAATTGTGTAATTTTTATCAATATATGTTGAACAGGGCCGGATTTACAGATTTTTTTAAACAAGTTTGCGCTTATGTTCGTTGCAAACGGAAACTGTTTTATTTAAATTTGAGATGATACGGTTTTTCGGTAGTTTAACAATCAGAAATACTCCAGTGTAGGACTCATTTTGAAAGATTTTAAAAGTCAAGAAATAGAACTTTTTTGTTCAATCTTAATTAACAAATTTATTAATATTAACAATTATTGCCATCAAAATTAAGTATCACTTAAAATCGAGAGTGGGTATGTCTAAACATTCACAGGATAACATTATGAATATGACCACCATCATTTTCTATCACCGATTTCAGTCGCCTTCGCCATAGATTAATAGCGCTATTGATTATGTCCTGATTAAAATTATTCCAACAGAACTGTAACCTTTCCTTTAGCTCTTCGATGGTGTTAAACCTTTGACCATTGTGAACATTTGCCTTCAAAATTCCAGATATGGAATAGTCAACAGGGTTTAGGTCTGGACTATTGGGTGGCCACATTCCATTTACTTTATACAAAAATAAACTTCCAAATATTGGTCCAATAATATCCAATAATAATATTAATATAAAGGAAGGTGAAAATATTAAATATCTAGGAATAATTTTTGATAAACATTTAAAATGGTATTTACATAGTGACTACATTGTAAAAAAACTAAGAATTCTTATACCAAAATTTAAACACCTTAAATAATTTTTAAATATAAAATAATTAGAAATAACAGGATGGGGAGGCATAAATAAGAATTATCTTAATAATATTGAAACTATTTAAAAATACATTTTGAAAATTGTGTAATTTTTATCAATATATTTTGAACAGGGCCGGATTTACAGATTTTTTAAAACAAACTTGCGCTTATGTTCGTTGCAAACGGAAACTGTTTTATTTAAATTTAAGATGATACGGTTTTTCGGTAGTTTAACAATCGGAAATACTCCAGTGTAGGACTCATTTTGAAAGATTTTAAAAGTCAAGAAATAGAACTTTTTTGTTCAATCTTAATTAACAAATTTATTAATATTAACAATTATTGCCATCAAAATTAAGTATCACTTAAAATCGAGAGTGGGTATGTCTAAACATTCACAGGATAACATTATGAATATGACCACCATCATTTTCTATCACCGATTTCAGTCGCCTTCGCCATAGATTAATAGCGCTATTGATTATGTCCTGATTAAAATTATTCCAACAGAACTGTAACCTTTCCTTTAGCTCTTCGATGGTATTAAACATTTGACCATTGTGAACATTTGCCTTCAAAATTCCAGATATGGAATAGTCAACAGGGTTAAGGTCTGGACTATTGGGTGGCCACATTCCATTTACTTTACACAAAAATAAACTTCCAAATATTGGTCCAATAATATCCAATAATAATATTAATATAAAGGAAGGTGAAAATATTAAATATCTAGGAATAATTTTTGATAAACATTTAAAATGGGATTTACATAGTGACTACATTGTAAAAAAACTAAGAATTCTTATACCAAAATTTAAACACCTTAAACAATTTTTAAATATAAAAGAATTAGAAATACTAGAATGGGGAGGCATAAATAAGAATTATCTTAATAATATTGAAACTATTTAAAAATACATTTTGAAAATTGTGTAATTTTTATCAATATATTTTGAACAGGGCCGGATTTACAGATTTTTTAAAACAAACTTGCGCTTATGTTCGTTGCAAACGGAAACTGTTTTATTTAAATTTAAGATGATACGGTTTTTCGGTAGTTTAACAATCGGAAATACTCCAGTGTAGGACTCATTTTGAAAGATTTTAAAAGTCAAGAAATAGAACTTTTTTGTTCAATCTTAATTAACAAATTTATTAATATTAACAATTATTGCCATCAAAATTAAGTATCACTTAAAATCGAGAGTGGGTATGTCTAAACATTCACAGGATAACATTATGAATATGACCACTATCATTTTCTATCACCGATTTCAGTCGCCTTCGCCATAGATTAATAGCGCTATTGATTATGTCCTGATTAAAATTATTCCAACAGAACTGTAACCTTTCCTTTAGCTCTTCGATGGTATTAAACCTTTGACCATTGTGAACATTTGCCTTCAAAATTCCAGATACGGAATAGTCAACAGGGTTAAGGTCTGGACTATTGGGTGGCCACATTCCATTTACTTTACACAAAAATAAACTTCCAAATATTGGTCCAATAATATCCAATAATAATATTAATATAAAGGAAGGTGAAAATATTAAATATCTAGGAATAATTTTTGATAAACATTTAAAATGGGATTTACATAGTGACTACATTGTAAAAAAACTAAGAATTCTTATACCAAAATTTAAACACCTTAAACAATTTTTAAATATAAAAGAATTAGAAATACTAGAATGGGGAGGCATAAATAAGAATGATCTTAATAATATTGAAACTATTCAAAAATACATTTTGAAAATTATTTACCAAAAAGACCACCAATATTCTTCTGATTTACTATTTTAAAGATAGCAAAAAAATGGATATGAAACAAATATTTTCTTACAACATGTTAATATTTTAAACATAAAAATAAAATAAATTATATTAATCACACACATGAAACCCGTCATAAAAATACTATTACATATAAAAATAGAGTAAACAAAACAATAGCACACAAACATTTTATAAACATCAATCCATATATTTTTGATATGCTACCACAGTCAATTAAAATAATTAAATTATTAAATAATTATAGAAATAAAATTAAAAATTGGATATTATCTAATCCAAGAGATAGATTCAAGAACGTTATTAATAAATAATAAATATACCAAGTTATAATGAATAAAATAAATAAATATATGTATTATATACATAACGTATTGTAACTTCGTATACTATAGTGATATAAAATATACCAATAAAATATTGTCATATTCGTTTTATATTATAATCTAATTGTGCCTGAATAATTATGAAATATATTCTTGACAAAAATAATATATTAACTCAAAACAAGTATTTTACTTCTGAGTTCGGAATTGATAGTTTATACAAAAAAATTATATATTAGCATTAAATGTCAAAAAAATATTTGAATAAACTTTTATTATTAATAATATTATTATTATTATTATTATTATTATTATTATTATTATTATTATTATTATTATTATTATTATATAACACCCTGTATAGAAAAAAACCCTGTCCAGCAATAGAGCATAAACAATTGTAATATTAATTAAGTTTTACTAGCCTGTAGCTATAATAACTCACTCATGAAAAATTCCCAAATTAATTTTTAATAATCAGCTTGTTGCTGCCTCTTAAAAAAATATATAGCACCTATATTTTTACTACAATCCATCCTATATTTACAAGCGAGACAGTAAAATATTTAGTATTGTAGCTGGATTGACTAGAAACACTTTCTTACCTTTAATTAAATTTAAAGTTCCAGAGTAGAGAATTCTTACATTTTAATTCAACTGTAATGATAAAGCAAACATTTTTACTTATAATCTTCCTAGAGCACGAATTATTTCCGGAAACTTTTTCGAGGTGCCTGAGATAAAATTTCCGGAATTTTAATTTAGGCTCACGGGAGATTCGCAAGAAAATTTTATGAGAAAGCTATTTGAAAATAGAATTAAATTGGTGACATACCGATGTAAGGGACATAATACAACACTGTGTTATATAAAAAAAAACAATAGTGGGCACCAAGGCCTTCTAAGATTTAAGGAGGAGTAGGTGAAACAGAATACAGACCTGTACATTAAAAAAAATTAATGAAATTTTGACGTTTAGCACGTGGAGCAAAGATACAAACCAAACTGCATAGTTCGAGAAGCAAACCAAAATGGTAGTTGTATTTTGATATTTTGGTCACAGAAAAAAATAGGTCTATTTTTGCAATGAATTTTTAATAGTTATTTATTGTACAAAACGATAAAATTGTACTTTATCTTTGAGAGTGCTAAATACGCTCGAGAAGATAATGCGATTTTATCGTCGAGTGGAATATAACATTTTTTTAAATAGCAAGACTTCAAATTCAGGTGAAAAATAAAATTTCAAAGGAAAATGTAATTTTTGGCACAAAAATCGCAACTGTGTTGCTCCGTTACTAGGGATATGAATTACTCTGTCAACAAATAATGTCAAACAACTTTTACATCCTGGTTTTTGTGGAGTGTTCAGTATTTTTGCGTTTTGTGTACGAAGTGAATACGAAATGTACGAAAAAGAATTAACACAAGAAGAAGAAAACCTGCCATCAGATGTAGAATATTGTTGCAAGCAGAAAGTTTATTGTTGCCCTAAAAATCCAGGATGATGTATGAGAAGAAATACCAGTCCTTTAAAAAGTGGAAAAGCATCAAGAATATCAATGGCGTGAGTGAAAAAGTGATTATGACGTATTTTTCTGAAAAGTCGAAGAAAGCAAAGCCATCGTCATTATGGTCGTATTATTCGATGCTGAAGCGTACGTTGTTGGTGAATGAAAATTGTGACATTTCTAAATTCAGCAAGTTAACAAGCTTACTGAAAAACCTGAGTGGATAATACAAAGCTAAAAAGTCCAAAATCATGGAATCAGATGACATTATTAAATTTCTGACAGAAGATCCTGATGACGTCTATTTGTTTATGAAGGTTATTGCTATTTTTGGTCTGCATTAAAAGTGTTTAATGTGGACGACAGAAAATCGGTGATAGTCGTTTCATTATCTGATACTAAAACCAAGCAGGATAGGTCGTTTTGTATTACTGACAAGAAAAGTGGAGTGAGTTTATTGGAAATTGTAAGAAAGTACATTGGCTTCCGCCTCAAAAACGTACCTCACAGTAAGTTTTTTGTGAATTACCGACAGCAAAATTGCACTACTGAACCGGTGCATGGGGATTAACTCTATATTATAAGATACCCAAGAAGATTGCGGATTTTTTGAAGCTACCAAATTCGGAAATGTACACGGGGCATTGTTTCCGTCGTTCTCCATGTTGGCAAACTCTGGTGCTCATCTAGTAAGAGTTAAACGCTTAGGTGGGTGGAAATCGTCATCCGTTGCAGAGTCTTACATTGAACAGTATGTAATAAGATTGCTGTATCCTGGACCTGAAAATCAATCCAGTACCTCGGTTCAATTATTTAAACGAGTACAAGTTGTGGTGTTCCAAAAATAGATGTTTCTAATAATGTTAATTATTGTAAAATTGCACTTGTCGTCAATCCTTTGAATTAATGTGTTTGAATTTGTAAATTTAATTAAATTAAAAAAGTTAAAACATTTTATCTACCCTTGCTGTTAAAGTGTTACTTTATCTTCCCTTGCGGTTAAAGTGATACTTTACTTTATCTACTCAAAAGAGTTGCTATTACAACATTTTAACATCAGCTATAGAAAAAATATACTATTGGGTCTATCGCTTCGTGAATTTACTTTAAACGATGAAATAAATAATTGTAAATAAACTATTTATAATTAATATGATAATGAAATTTGAACTGAGCACTACGTCAACAATGTATATTTTTTCCCGCATTCCTTCAATAGCTTAAAATCGATGACGAGGACTTTACTACATACATATTTTACATAATAATGGGTTTTTCCACACTAGTGCGGAAAAAATTTTCGGCACGATTATGTCAAAATCAATTATAACTTGTTGTTATTACTTTTTTTCTCAGAATTAGTTACTGTTACATATGTATGTGATTGTTATAGTTAATTAAAAATTATTTAATTTCTTTAAAATATGTGTTACTTATTTCCACACGTCTGTAGAAAAACTATTGTATCTGACACGTGCGGAAAATGTTTTCCCTGCACTCGGCTGCTTCACCGAACTCCGCTACGCGTCGTTCGGTGAACGGCAGACTCATACGGAAAAATTCATTTTCCGCACTTGTTAGGTAAATAGCTATTTTGGATACGATTTTTGTATTTTTTTTAGCTGTACCTAAATAGAAAAAAATCTCGTCCAGATCAGTTCGTTTATAAAATCAATTACCGGGATAGCTTTGATAGGTTTTAAGTAATAAATAAATATTCGATATTTGCAAGTAATATGTCGATGTTTTTATATTTTTCTAATGTACGTATCATGATTTTATTTTCTACTCACCTGTTAAACGGATGGACCACCTTAGCTGTGCTCTAGTAGGAATTTCACAGCGTCTGTAATTAAAAATTACTTATTAATATTATAATTATTAAAAATTATTTTATTTATTAATATTTTGTGCGATTTACATTAAAAGTTATGAATTAGAATTCATAAAAAAAGAATTAATATAATATGTAGATATTAGTCAATAAAAAAATGTTTAATTGATATAGGATACAAACATCTTATTTAAGGTGGGAGTATCAACATGCTTGCCAACCTCTAACCTATTTTGTGTAGATTTATTTATGTTTTCTAGCTTTTATACAAAATTTAAAGAAAATCAGTATCGACTTGATATTCTATAGGTAATAATTGACATATTTAATAAATATCAAGGAATTTCATAACTTATTTTAGGAGAATTGTATAGCGAAAAATATCGGGTAATATTTTTTTTAACATTATTATGTCATTGTCACTCATTGTTCTTTCACTATACAATTCTCCCAAAATTAGCAATGAAATAAATTGATATTTTTGTAATATATCAGAAACTACCTAAATGTACCGACGATATTGATTTTCTTTAAATGTTAGTTAGTAGTAGTAACAAGATTTATTTAGCAATGTGCTACAATTTAACAAGTTATATAAAATATTTGAACTAATTTAACAATATCATCTTTAAAAAAATTTTATCAGTCACTATTTTGTTTTTTAAATAAATAATTTTTCAATGATTTTTTAAAATTTTTCAAAGAGGTCTGTGATTTAATTAAAATATTCAAGTTATTATATTCACTTAATCCTTTATAGAAAACCGATTTATATGTCAAATGTTTTGATACCCTACCTAGACAAAAATCTTTATTATACCTGGTTGAATAGTTATGATTTTCAAAATTTTGAGTTATAACATCTTTCAAATGAGAAGGCAGTAAGTTATGTTGTATTTTAAAAATAAAAGTAGAAATCAAAAGAAATACCAAATTTTTAACATTTAACCACTGAAGTTTCTTTAACATTAAATTTATTTTCGTATATTTATCCACATTTAAAATTATACGCATAGCTTTATTTTGCAAAACTTGGAGTCTATTAAAGACCCCATCATTTGCTGTGTATAAAATAGTTGAACAATATAAAAAATGAGGTAAAATTATAGTGTTATAAATTGTTTTTCGTGAAAATAAACTTAAATTTTGACTAATTCTTTTTAAATAATTAATTTTTTTTCCAATTTTAGATACCAGATTTTCAAAATGTAATTCAAATTTTAACTTAGAATCTAAAATTACTCCCAAATATTTAAAAGAGTCTATAATTTCTAATTTTTCATCATCAACAAAAATATTTATGTCTGTATTAATCACGCTATTTCCAATAACCATAAATTTTGTTTTAGAAACATTTAATTTTAATTTATTTACCTTTAACCAGTTTGATAAAGTTTTTAATTCAAAATTTAAAATGTCTATACAATCAAGAATATTTTTACCCTTTATATATAATAAGGTATCGTCAGCAAACATTTGAATAAAACTTTGTTTTAAAACATTTGGCATATCATTTATATAAAGAATAAATAATAATGGACCCAAAATGCTACCTTGTGGTACCCCAATATTATTATATTCCTTTTTAGAAAAAATATTATCAATTTTTGTTTTTTGCTGCCTATTACTTAAATAATTTTGAAACCATTTATAAACAACTCCCCTTAATCCATACTGATATAATTTTTTTAATAATTTATCCCTATCAATTGTTTCGAATGCACGTTTAAAATCCAAAAATACTGCCAATACAACTTCATTTTTGTCAACGCTTCGCTTCCAATTTTCAATTACAGACTGGATTGCCGTTTCTGTTGAATATCCTTTTCTAAAACCTCCTTGCATATTTACTAAAATTTTGTTTTCTTCAATAAACTCGAGTATCTGTTCATAAACTGTCATTTCCAATAATTTTTCAATATCCCATAATATATTTATTGGCCTCATTTCACAGCTTTTTTTTGTATTTTTAATTTTTGGAACTGGTGTTATAATAGAACATTTTAGATCTTCAGGTATTTCTCCATATTTTAGGCAGGTATTGATTAATCTTAATATAATTTCACCTGTGCTTGTAAAAGTTTCTTTCATTACTTTTTTTGATAAAATTTCACTATAATTATTGTTTGATTTGAGTTTGTTAATTTTAAATTTTAATTCTTTTAATGAAACTTCTCGGAATTCTTCAATGATATTGGAACATGTAGCAATTTTAGGACATAATATTTCATTTCCAACCTCGATATCATCAACTATTTCTTTAATACTATTAACGTAATAATTATTCATATTTTCAGCAATACAATACGGATTTGTTTCTTTTCTGCCGTTAAATATCATTTCCTTTATTTCACTTTTTGTAGTTGGCTTGACAAAATTCTTTAAAGTTTTCCACATTCTTTTTGGATCATATTTATTTCTATCTATTTGTTCATCATAATATTTTTCTTTTTCTTTTCGTAAGACACTGACACAACAGTTTCTTAATTTTTTGTACTCCTCCCAATCATTAGAACTTTTGGTAATAATAAATCTTTTATACATATTGTCACGTTTTTTCTTCGCTTCCATAATAATTTTGTTAAACCATGGTGTCGGATGATTTCTATTGGTGACTATCTTTGTTATTACAATTTTGTTAATAGACTTTTCAACATTACATATTATATTGTCAAACAAAACATTTACATTTAAACTATTATAATTCCAGACACTTGATAATAGTTCATTTGACAATTTTTTGTAGTCAACATACTTCATAATTTTACTTTTATCTCTGTCTTCTAAAAACTTTTCAATATTTACATAAATCCAATCGTGATCACTAATTTTCGGCTCCTGTACAACACTGGTATTTAAATAATGGTCGTTTGATATTATTAAGTCAATAATTGTTTTAGATTTATTAGTTACTCTGGTGTAATCTGTTATCATTTGCTTCATACCATTTATATTGATTATTTGTTTAAATTTTTTAACATAAAAATCATTATTTATGAAATTTATATTAAAGTCTCCAATATGTATCACTGTGCCATTTTTTTCCCATGTCAAATTACATTGCATTTCAAAAAATGTAAGAAAATCCGTTATATTTCCACTAGGCGATCTGTAGTAAACACAAAGTTCGTAAAACTGTCTGTTAATTTTTAAATTTATATAAATATACCAATATTGATAGTCCACAGAAATGTCTTTAAAAGTATTGACTATAATTTTATAATATACATAAACTAAGAGTCCTCCCGTATGGTTTGAATTTGAGTTGCAACGATACAAATTGTAATTGTCTATTTCTAATTCGTGACTATTTATTTCGTTTGTTACGTGAGTCTCTGATAAACACAATACCAACGGTTTTTTATTCACTACAAACTGCTTAATTTCGTCTCTAATTTTCAAAAATCCTTGTGTATTTAAATGGTAAATTTTGTTATGTTCTTCTTCATCACGTTTTACTAACTTTTCTTCAATTACTATATTTTGTAATTGCTATTCTTCAATATTATAATCAATTTTTCTTTTAGCTTTGTCGATGTTTTGTTTAAATATTTCACAATTAAAATCAAATGGTGAATGGTTTATAAAATACCCAGTATTATATTTTTCATTGAATTCATTGCAGTTTGGGCAAATAATGTTTTCTTTGGAAATGGTGCATTCATTGGCATTGTGTCCAGTGTTACCACATTTCATGCATACTTTTATTTTTGTGCAAGTTTTAGCTGAATGGTAATATCCTGAACAGTTATAACAACGAGCAATGTCAACATGTTCATAAACTGCACATACAGAAAAATCTATAAAAATAAATCCTTTTTCCATAATATTTTTAAAATTTAGGCCATCTATTTCCAAAATTGCTAAATATTTTTTTTGCATTTTTTTAATTGTAATTAGTTTTATTTTTGCATTTTTTATAAAACTATTCTTTTCTAATATACTTGTAATTAATTCGTCTTCACCCATTTATTTTAATAAAATAATAAACTTAAAAAATCAACGCGAAATAGGTTATAGGTTGGCAATAGATCGAATGACGTTGAGAATTCAACCTTAAGGTCCCCTGCTAAATGTAATAAACATTTACTTAAAGCTGAACAAATTGTATTAAAAGGAACATGCGTGAGAAATTGGAAAAAGTTTTTTTAATAAACCAAATTCTTCCATCAAAAGATATGGATCGTACGATCGTACAATACATATAAGTATTGACTCCTATAGAAAATACATCTAACAAAGATGGGGGTGAGTTCAAAGTTAATAATGCCGTTTGTGTCTCTGGTGAACCTGAAAAAACTTTTTGGTCCTTTATTCCCTTTTGTCCCGAGTCCTTTTCTAGTCGATATTTTTTTGTATGAAATCAGTGATGGGTCAAAACCAAATTATTTTCTTTTTTATAATAATATGATACATTAAAGATAAAATTTCATTAGGTTGATTTTTAAAAATACATATACAACATATATAATATTGTTTCAAAAAATTCCTCAGCCATTACAACGAAAAATAATTTTTTCTATTTGACGTTCATAATAAGTTCATTATGAACTTGAAATGAAGTTCATAATGAAGCTATTTCGATACGCGTTTTTTCTTTATTTGATGTTGGTAACATTGAAATTGAAAAATTGAAAAATTGACGTAAAATCACGTCTTTTGAAATTCAAAAAAAATTAGCAAAATCGCCCGAATTTCCGAACGCTCTGTATATGTACCGAATGTACAAGGATCACACAACGTATTCCGTCCAATTTCAAATCTTATATCGCTAAAATAACTTTAGAATCTCGTGGTGAAAATGGGTCAATAAATCAAAAAATGACAGTTCGCAAAATAATTTTTGTTGTCCAGAGGTTACTATGATAAAAAATAGTATTACCAACATAAAGTTTAGACAAAAAAATTTGAAAGATTTATTTTCTTTTTAAATATGTTTTTTTTAGTGAAAAAAACTACAAATAGAAAAAATAGTATAAAGCACGTGGTTCATAAGGCGTTTTAGCGCACGTGTCAATTAAAAAACTCGCCACTACGTGACTCGTTTTTTAAAATAGACGCGTGCGCTAAAACCGCTTCTTATGAAACGTGTACTTTAATATACTATTTTCTAATTTTGTCTCGAAACAGATCTATTTCTAACTCGCTAGCGCGTTCGAAATAGATCTATTTCGAACTCCGAATTTTATTATTTAAAGGTTGGCCCTACATGACATGTTTTTTTTTCACCGTTTAGCATAGCATTCTAGATAACTAATATTTTTTAGTCCAAAAATATGCAAAATACTACACGAACACACGTATGTATGTTTGGTTGCCTAGATCTACAAATCTGTATGTATTGTTTTAGTTCATTAAAAAACACATATTAAATAATAACTTTATTGACGGAAAATTATTTTGCTATTGTAGATGCTTCAAGCTATCATTTTCTGCCAAATTCTATCCAAAATTCAATCTACTAACCTTCCAATGTCGATTTTAACTACAACTTTATTTGAATTTTCCATCTTTCCTATACTAAATTGCAATGTCGTGACGTAAAATCACGTCTTTTGAAATTCGAAAAAAAGTAGCAAAATTGCCCGAATTTCCGAACGCTCTGTATATGTACCGAATGTACAGGGATCACACAACGTATTTTGTCCAATTTTAAATCTCATATCGCTAAAATAACTTTAGAATCTCGTGGTGAAAATGGGTCAATAAATCAAAAAATTACAGTTCGCAAAATAATTTTTGTTGCCCAGAGGCTACTATGACTATTAGACATAAAAATTTACAAAATTTGAAGGATTTATTTTCTTTTTAAATATGTGTTTTTATTGAAAAAACTACAAATTAGAAAAAATAGTATAACGTACGTGTTATATAAAGCAGTTTTAAGCACTTGTCCCGTTATAAAACTCGCCGCAAGCGGCTCGTTTTTTAACATGGACGCGTGCTGTAAAATGATGCTTTATAAAACGTGTACGTTAATATACTATTTTTTTATTGATACCCTAGTTCGCTTATTTAAAGTACGCCTCAGCGTGTTTAAATCCCACTTTCAAAAACGCGCGTGTTTTAAAGTTACCATGGCAACATCAACAACCCGTGAAACGTGAAGTCTAAATATGTCAACTTTTTAATTATTGATTTGACAGAATTACCTTTTGACGTCAAATAAAATATTTTTTTAGGCAATACACAACCAATGTCAACGGTAACAACAATGAATCTTATGTGACAGATTGGAAGTTATTTTTTGTTCTCCTCATTTTCATGACAACGACAGGTATATCACATCACGAATTCGACCATTTCACTTACTTACTAAGTTATTATTTCCTTTTTTTGTAATATAATTACCAATAAGTGTACCAATAAAAAAAAATAATGTAAAGTATTCGTGGATAACTGGTCTTTAAAACACTTGCTCTATTTCAAGCACTCCGGCTGCGCCGTCGTGCTTGCAAAATCGCGCATGTTTTAAAGACCTTAATATCCACTTATACTTTAATATACTATTATACATAGAAGATAATTATTATCATAAAGGTCACTACTAGTGGCATGTCTTACAGATGGCCAGGGAAATACTTCCTACACTACTAGTGGCATGTCTTACAGATGGCCAGGGAAATACTTCCTAAAATCTCGTTAATTCTCTTAGAAATTTTATAAGGAGAGGAGAGGAGGAGGTTTAAGAGAATTTACGAGGTTGCCAATTCAAATCTAGTTCAATTTTCCTAATGTTTATTAGAGTTCATAAAAAACCAATTAATTGAATGTAGATTTTTTTCGGGTTTAGTGAGAATATTTTGTTTGGATTTATAAGTAGAGCAGTCATGAGAATTTCTCATAAGGTTGTATGTGGGTATATAAGGACGTAATTTTTATTTTGTATGTTTTTTTGTGACTTTTTGGCAGGGTATCCCAATGAAGACATACTGTAAATAGCTGATACAGTGTGACCAGTAAAGTCCGCATCATATGGATTTTTTTTTATTTATCGCTTTATTCGAAATTTGACTTTGGCATCAAGTTCTGCTTAGATCGAGATGAAAATTAACCAAAAAAATAGTAGTCACGTGATTCGCATTATCTGTCAAATTTTAATTTTTTCCAAAAATAAATCAAAAGTAGTTTAATGCAGTTTCTAGCCCACATGCAAAATTTCATCTGCATAAGATAATTTTGATTTTTTTACCTACATTTTGTAAATTGCACCACTTTTGCAAAATAAGACTCAACGCAACCTGCATAAAACGTCTCAGTTTTGATAAGGCTTTATTTCAGATACATTTTCTTTAAAGTAGCGCCATATTAAATGTGTGTTTTTCTACAAAATCAAAATTAAGCTATTAAAATTTGGTCGCATGTGATGCAAAGTTTATTTCTGTACTCCGGAGGCATAAGACACTATGTCCAAGTTTTACAAAAATTAGGTAACTACCTAGTATGTAGTTTTATTCAGAAAATTAAACTCTTTTGTGGGGCATACAACACCAAGTCCAATTAGTTAAGGTAGCTGAGAAACAGGGTAGACTTTTAACACTATGTGCATTTTTATTTAGAGGCCTAAGACACCAAGGTAATAATATCTGTATGCCTCGGATCTTTAGTAATATCTTTAGCAATACATTTAGCGGCATAGAACACTATATACAGGGGCGGATGAGCCCGCCGGGACACCGGGAGATTTCCCGGTGCGCCGGTCTCTCAGGCGCCGATAGGCGCCGCCGCTGCTTGCGAACTTTTTTCTTTTCTTTTTAACAATTTGAATTAATTTTGAAAATAATCGAAAAAGCAAAAAACCAGAATTTATTTATGTTATCTTTATGTTAAATATTTTTTATTTAATTTTTATATTAAAGTAATAATAAATATTTTTTTCACCTAATTGTGTTTTAAATGTAATAAATATAGTTTAAAAAAACTAAAAAACACGCTTTAATAATTAATCAAACTAAAAAGCGGAAAATAACTATAGTTTAAAATAATTCTTGAAATTCTTAATATAGGCAGAAAATAATAATGAACGATAAACATTAGTATTACTGTGAAAAAAGCATGGGGTGTTTGATATACGAAAAATATAGCACAAAGCGCCCCACGCTTTTTTCATAATAATACTAATGTTTATCGTTTATTATTATTTTCTGCCTATATTAAGAATTTCAAGAATTATTTTAAACTATATTTATTTTCCGCTTTTTAGTTGGATTAATTATATTAAAGCGTGTTTTTTGTTTTTTTTAACTATATTTATTATTCATTTTTTAGTTTGAGTTATTGTTAAGAATTTTTTTTTAAGTAGATTGAGCTAGATTAGCAGATTATTGTATTGTCAGCGGTTCTTGATAAGTCTACAAAATTTAAATTAAATCTGACCATTTAAAGTGGGTCAGAATCGGGTTCAAAGAAGTTGGTTACAAACAAACATACATACAAACCCGATCGTATATGCCGAATTATAAGAAAAGAACGATATTTGCAAATTTTTTAAAAATTTTAATTTTCCGACATTTTCCATACATATTTCAGGAAAATTTCGTAATATTCATAAATTGCCATTTTTCGCAGAAAGTATAAACTTTAGTAAAAAAAGTCTATACTATAGATAAAAAGTTGTATCTCGAAGAAGTCTACATCTCAGCTTGTTATTATTTTTTCGTATCTCTTACGGTTTTCGAGATATCGGTCAAAATATGATTTCTATATTTTGCCTCATATCTCGAAACTGATAATACTTAGACGAAAATTTTTACAATAAAAAAGACGCGCCTTCAAACGTTCCATAAATACAGTTATATAATATTTTTCTCTCAAACTTACAATAACGGAGTTATTCGCAAGAAATTAAAAAACGACAAAAATTCTCAAAATTAAAAAAAAAATTGTCAAAATTTTATTTTGACGGGTAGAATTTTTTTTATAATTTTTCTCTATTCTTAGCGACAATATCTATACGACCCCACATTTGTTTCATTACTATCGTTTATTGTAATAATCGTGACATATTGACAGATGTCAAATTTTGACAAGAGAATTTTTTGCGTATTTTTTTCAACTTTCCACCGTCAATATACATACGATATTATAGTTTTTTTTATTATTATCATTTTTTTAAACGATTTGACATATTGACAGCTGTCAAATTTTTACAGGAGAATTTCTTATTCTTTCTTATTTTTCCCGAAGTCTCCGCATCGAATACTATACGACTCCATAATTTGTTTCGTCGAAATCGCATCTTTGTTTTATACCTGACAGCTGTCAAAATTGTATTGTCAGCGGTTCTTGATAAGTCTACAATATTTAAATTAAATCTGACCGTTTAAAGTGGGTCAAAATCGGGTTTAAAGAAGTCGGTTACAAACAAACATACATACAAATGAAGCTAATAATTAAAAAAAATGCGTGTTAAAAAATGAGGTTTGTTTTTTTTATTTATGAGTTATTATAAAAAATATGTGGTATACCTAAGTGGATGAAAAAATACATATTTATGTCTTTTCATTTTTTTATTGGATCGACACGACGCGACGCGGCGCCCGCGCCGTTTCAATTGACTCCCCGGGTCGGTCAGAGGTGTCCCATCCGCCCCTGACTATATAATCACTTGGTGTTATATGCCTCTAACTAGATCTATATAGTAGTAGGTGGGGATTACACATAATGTTAAACGCCAGCTGACTATCGGCATTTAGGCGGCAATAAATTTTTATTTGGTCTTTTTATTACTTTTCCTTTTACCAAAATGCATACCATTTCCATTTAATATACTCATTTTTTCTAAAAATTGGACATAGTGTCGTATGCCTCCCGAGTACAGATTTGTTTTTAACCCTGTATAAGGTAACGTCATAAAATAAGTATTTTTGAAAACGTAGCTTGTGTCTGAAAGTAATAGACCTTAATATTAAGACAAAAAGAACACAGTGTTTTCAGTAAAGTGTTTTTTAAGTGAAAAATAAATTTTAGTTTAACAACGTACAGTTTATCTATTTTCAACGATTTAATTTAAAACACCTATATTATAATTTATTATTAAGCTATGTCATAATAACGTTAACGTGTATTACTTTCAGACACAAACTACGTTTTCAAAAATACTTATTTTATGAAGTTACCTTATACAGGGTCAAAAACAAATAAACTTTGCATCACAGGCGACCAAATTTTAATAGCCCAATTTTGATTTTGTAGAAAAACACACATTAAATATGGCGCAAGTTTAAAGAAAATGTATCTAGAATAAAGTCTTGTCAAAACTGAGAAGTTTTATGTAGGTTGCGTTGAGTCTTATTTTGCAAAAGTGGTGCAATTTACAAAATATAGGTAAAAAATCAAAATTATCTTATGCAGCTGAAATTTTGCATGTGGGCTAGAAACTGCATTAAAAAAAAACTTTTTTTAATAACTTTTTTCGATATTTTCAAAAATAACCCCACTTTTGAATTATTTTTTGAAAAAAATTAAAATTTGACAGATATCTAATGCAAATCACGTGACTACTCTTTTTTTGCTTAATTTTCATCTTGATCGAAGCAGAACTTGATGCCAAAGTCAAAAAAATCCCATAATGATGCGGACTTTACTGGTGACACTGTATATGAAGTGGGACTACAGCAGGGGCGGATTTAGGATTTGTTCTAGGGGGGGGGGGGGCGCAAGGGGGAATTGCACCGAAGGAAAAAATTTTGGGTGCCACGCCCTTTTTTGGGTAAAATAGCCATAAAGCTTAATCTGCGGCAATATGCCAGACTTTAAAACACTCTTTTAATTTAAAAGAAATTCGAAATTTGAAAGGTAGACAAAATAAACAAGTTTGATTCGGAATCGATACCTTGGATACAGCCGCTACTGCTACTTTTTGTAATACCTACTTATTTCAAGTTCAAGTGCATTTTGTGTGGAGGTATTAGCTGTATCTGAACTCTCTCTCAGTCTCTTCCTCTGCCCCATCACTTTAAATTTTTTCTTCACAGTCAAAGTTGTTGGTTAGTTAATTATATTGTTAGAAATCTTTGTGCAACCCAACATTTATTAATCGTTCATAAATTTACAAATGAGTAGTAGGTGTAATTCCAAAACGTATCTGCCTACTTCTATCTGAGGTGGTAGATAGATTTCTATTACATTTTAAGATATTATGTTATTTTGTAATGATTTAATCGTGGCCACGTGATGTAATGTAAGTAAAAATGTTTTTATTTGAAATTATAAAGTATCTGTATATTTTGTACAGTACCTATATACTATTATATCGCCTCCCGGTGGAATATCGACCTAAGTGCAAATACTGGAGTTTTGAGAAAATAACGTTTTAATATTTTTTTTATGCAACCATGTTAAATAAAACCTTATAAAAAATAACAATTTTTTATAATTAAACTATTTTTGGAAAACCTATATTTTTTTCCCCTTTTTTTGACCTAACCTTCCAGTTACGTCGTTATTCCACACAAATCTATTTTTAAGTACCTAATAATTGTGACAACGTTCTTTCTTCAAATTTGAGTAAAAAAATATTGCTTTACATTATTTTGGAATAAACGATGCAGTTTTAAGTAAATAAAATAAAATAAATAACAAGATGGCCAACTACCAACTTAAAATTAACTTTGAAGGCAGACTTCTCAACCACAATATGCGCCCGAAATACTTGGGTGTCATACTCGACAGAATCCTAAGCTTTAAAGAACACCTTATGAAGACAGCTGCAAAACTCAGAACCCGAAATAATATCCTGCAAAAGCTATGCGGCACCACATGGGGTTCCACAGCGCCCACACTTAGATCGACAGCACTGGGTTTAGTGTACCCCGTCGCGGAATACTGTGCACCGGTGTGGATCAACAGCCCACACACCAAACGTATTGAAGCCCAACTTAACCAAGCTATGCGTACTATATCAGGCACAATCTAGGCCACGCCCACTTATTGGCTACCCACACTGAGCCACATAGCTCCTCCACAAATTCGCCGAGAACATGCTCTGGTCAGGGAGTACGAAAAAATTAACGCCGACCCTGTGCTCCGCTCCCACGTTGGAATAACCGGCAGAACCATTAATAGGCTACGCTCACGCAAACCCCCTCTGAAAACGGCAGAAACTCTTATCGAAGAAAACTTCAACATAATTGAGCGATGGAAAGGAGACTGGAAGAAGAAGGCCTCACCTGCCAACCGGGATATGCCATACGTAACAAGCAAGCCAGAGGGCTTTGATCAACGAAGACGAATCTGGACAACACTTAATAGAATAAGGACAAACTGCGGTAGGTGCTCCGACTCACTCTTCAGGTGGGGAAAGATACCTTCCCCAATTTGTGACTGCGGCGCTGAAAAACAGACTATTAAACACCTGGTAGAGGATTGTCCAATTAGTTCTTACAGTGGCAACCCATCTGATTTCCTGATTGCAACAAGAGAGTCAATAGAATACATTTGTAATCTTAATGTTTGTTTGTGAGATTTATGTATTTGTAATATTAGTGTTATTTTCGTTATATACTTACCTGTGATGTAGCCATATGCTAAATAAATAAATAAATAAGTAAATAAAGTTTTCACACAAAACACAGGACACTTATAATAGGTCATTGCGAAAGACAAATATTTCGGAGCAATAATGACGCTACAGACATTTACGACGTTGTTGCCACTTTTTGTACTACATTATTATGACATTGTTTGACCGGAGAGATTGGTACTTTTTGATACTTTTTACGAAACAACTAAAAAAATTGAAAATTTGCACTTAGGTCGATGTTCCACCGGGAAAGCGATATGGTAAATATTATAAAATGGTACAACTCGCCCCCCTCTAAATCCGCCCCTGGACTGCAGCGAGAGTGAAATGTGAACTGTGCTCGAACAGAAGTTGGGACCGTTGAGTTTTAATCGATCTCTTTTTAACTCGCGTCAAGTCCTTCTTGTATTCATTTATTTCCATTACAAGCTACCCTGTAACTTCAAGCTTGCCAGTACTGTATAACTTAGAAATATAATAAAACAAATAATTACAATGAAGTCCTAGTAAATAAAATTAAACAATTGTTTACTGGATAAATAAACATAAAGAATAGCTATGTACCTACTTGTACCATAAAACAGTAAAATTACGTTGGGCTTTTGTCAGAGTCGAAAACTTGTTTTAAACTAAATAATAGCGCTAATTAACAGTATGCTTTGTGCTAAGGCAGTTTTCAGCTTCACCCACTCTATTCTCTATTTACTAATTAACTGATCAAGTTAATAATAAAAGTTATTTAGTTAAGTTAAGTAAAAGGAGAACGTGTTTAACGTATAATATGAAACTATATACAAGGTATAATTATTATTAATAACCATTATGGACACAAAAAAATTGTATATTTAATGGGTCTTTGCGCTATAAACGAATTGATTATATTTAGAACTGACATCCTGAATTAAAACTTATTGGAAATATATCGCAAAAATAAAAACCTTTCTAGAAACGGTTAGAAAGATGCCGCAAAAGCATAAAGTTTCTGTTTTAAAATTATCATTCCGCGACACCTGCTCCTTACGAAGACCAAATAGCAGAAGCTTGGACTTATTTCTATCCAAAAGCAGACCATGACACCTTTAATACAATTTGCAAGTCGTCATTAATTTTTTTACCTGTTGCAGCTATATCATTCGAATTTAATAAGTAATACACTTGCATGTCATCAGCATATTGATGTGATAGATATGCTTTTAGAAAGCTACAAAGATCAGACGTGTATAAAAAAAAGCAGTGGACCTAGAATGCTACCCTGTGGCACAACTCTATTGTTAATAATAAAGTCGGATCTCTCACTACCAATACACAACTTTTGTTTCCTATTACCAAGATAACTTTTAAACAAGTTCATCGCATGTTTTCCCTATCCAAAATATCTGAGCTTAGCAAAAAGCGTAGAGTGATCCAATGTATCAAACGCTCTACTGAAGTCTAATAGTACTAATAGCGTTGTAAAATTTTTATCATCTGCTTCAAGTATATCGTCGCTCACCTGAAACAGTGTAGTGGTTGCACTATAAAGAGGGCGATATCCTGACTGCGTGGGCGGTAAAATATATTTTAAGTTAATAAATGTATTTATTTGGTTATATATCACCCTTTCAAATACCTACCTTGGGTATAGTAGGCAAAATACTTATGGGGCGAAACTCGAAAGACATGTTAGTTGGAGTAGGTATTTTGGGCACAGGCATGACATTAGTACATTTCCACTCTGAAGAAAAATGGAAAGAAGTACGGGTAATTAGGGACAAAATTTTACGATCTATTCCATCAGACCCCATTGCATCCGATTTTATCTTACCCAGAACAGCATCCCCACAGTGGCGGCTCGTGCCATTTTAGTGAAGTAGGGCCAGGCAAACCCTTAGCGCCGCAGGCAAAAAAATTTTGGGTGCCACGCCCATTAATAGTTCTTGCTTTTAAAGTAGGAAAAATAAGCAAAAAGGCACCTAATTTAATTTATGAATTTACAATCATATCTTGAATATACCTAAACACGATAACAAGTTGAAACACACAAGCAATGTCAGTGGTTTCATCTGCGATAAACGGAGAGTTCTTTATTTCTTTTATGACTTCATCATGATACACATCTAACATACAGTCCAGAAGTTCATTTTGTAGGGGTTTTGATGTTCCTTTAAATACTTTCGATTTTTCAATATGATCTTTAAGAGTTTTGTCTAATTCTGAGCTGAAATTTATTAATTCACGAAATATGCCCCTATTTTCCGACGTCTCTTTTTCGTCATGACCTCTCAAAGCCAACTCAAATGCACCACAAAACCGAACGCAGTTTATAATTTGGTTTAATATGTATCTGTTTTTATCAATTTGTTCGTTTTTCTTCATTATTTCATTGTGATATGCAGAATTTAATTGAGTTTTAATGTTAATTTTACCAAGCATACTGAAATTAAATATATTGTTTAAATGTACCTTTGATTTTTCATGTGTCTTCATTTTGTCCCAGAAATGGACCAAATCATCTGTACCTTTTTGGGACCAAGTTTGCTTCCCACCAAATAAAACACACATAAAACAAAATAGTCTATTAGATTCATCACAACCGCACACCCAAGTATTTTTTTCATAAAGTTTCCTTTAAAAATCTAATAGTATTCATTACTTATGTATTTCTAAAATAAAAAGTTCGTTAACCCTACATTAAATCAACCGCCGGCCGAACGAAAACAAATCGGGACGCGACGCGAACATCAGCTGTTTGAAACGTCAACGGTCAAACGAAGAGAGCCTGGCTACCCGTCGAGATTTTTGCCTGCTTGCATTCAAGGTCATTTCCAACGGTTTTTTATTGAGGTGATGGCGTTTCGTCACCTCCCGTGTGCCTCGTCGCGCTTGGCGCGGAAGCTACGTTACCGTTTTACGCATAATCGCTTCCTTTTAGATGGAAATTTGCACCCGACTGTGTTCCATTTTAAAATTATTTTGCTAATTGCATTAAAAACGAGAATATTAATTTTAATAGGTTTTGGTAATTTGTAAAGGGCAGGACGCTAGACAGGAGGGCAGGTAGTGCCGTGGCACTGTGGCTCTACCCCACGAGCCGCCACTGCATCCCCAGTGTCGTCATCAACCTCTGAAAAAGCAAAATCGACAAATACATCTCCAAACGTTTCGTTTCTATATTTTTCCAGAAATTATTAATGACAGTTAAGTTAACAACAGGAATACTGTTTAAAAAGTGCTTATTAAAGTCTGACGGTGAAGCAATGGGTGCTGGAATTGATTTAGGGAATGCGCTCATATTAAGCCTTTTAAGAGTGTGCCAAAAGGAGTTAGGGTCAACCCTAAACTTATGCTGAAGGTACACCTTTTTCTCATTGCGCACTGCCGTCGTAATATAATTTCTAAGATCTTTATATTCCTGAAACGCTGTAGCAGTTTTTGTTTTTTTTATATTTTGTTAAAACTTTACTTTGCAGTTTCATCATAAATTTAAGGTTATCCATCAGCCATGGCGCAGGAGCCTTCGTAAAATGAGATGTTTTGATCGGCGCATGAACAGCAAATACTGACAATGAGCCTAATAAATAAAAATTAAGTAATTACTTGAAACAATCACTTTTTAGTAAAAGCAATTGCTTGACTAGCAAATGCTATAAGTAAAAGCAATTGCTAGATCTGGATATGAATAAAATTTTGAAGCAATTGCTTTTTTTCTTACACCTCTGTAGCGAAATGCTTATTCAACACAAGTTCAGACGTGGCTTATCCACTTGTTCAGATTATAGATTTCATGTTTAGTTTGGAGCCTAGTTTGCAAAAGAGTTGATGTAAATACAACAACGTTGGTCTATTTATTGGGTACAATAGTAATCTAATACGTTTTTGTGGAAAATAGGAAACTTATATTTGTGATAATAATATGGCAGATTTCAGTGAAAAAGAGGAAAGTGATAGTAGTGATTAAGAAATTAAAGACCTTCACAAATTGAAGGAACATAAAAAAAAACTCTCTGACCACAACCGTTTAGCTTCCACAACAGCTTCAGCACTCTATAGGTGAACACCGAGTTCTTCACCTACAGAATTTTGAAAGCCCGGATCCGACAATTTCCGCAGAAAGACTTTAATCTTATTTAAAGGCGACAGTGCACCCCCTCGCCTTTTACCAGTATCAGTCAAAAAATAATTTGCCAACCACTCAACATTTTCGCAGTCAAATCGATATAACTTTCTGAAATCATCATGTCTGCAATTTTTACCTACACTGTAGATTTTTCTTTTACGGACGTTCATCTATTCAGCCATAATTGAAGACACAAATTAAGAGTAACGCACGTGTTTGCCATGGAGAACTAAAGTTGACTGCTGCCAGGCAAATGATGCAGGGGTCGACTTACCTTAAAAAGTTGAAAGCGATCGCTACGCTAGAAAAAGCAATTCCTTAATTTATTCATCACATTTTAACGCTTCTATTTTTTAAGAAAAAGCATTGACTAGAAGCAATTCCTGCACTTTTAAGCAATTGCTAGACTTAAAAGCAATTGAAGGGTCGAGTGGATAAAGGAGGTAACTAGCAAAATTATAAAACTGAGAAAATTAGCTTTAAAGTTTTTTTACTAAAACAAAGAAAATTGTTAATATAATAAGTTATTGTTTAAAGTAAGTAATCTTTTAACACCAAATATTAATTTACTGTAGCATTCATACTCTAAAAGTTTTACATAGCTTCTAATTTTTCAAAAAACTGAAGTTACCTCCTTCATTCACAAAAATGATATAACAAATAGAAGTTAAGAATATAAGAAGCTTACAAAAAGTGAATATTTTTGTCTTAAAATATCTATTTTCTTCATTTAACATTATAATATATCAACCTAACTATTTTCTTGGTTCCTGATTATTTCCTCGTAGTACTAACGGCATGATTTCTTTACAAAAATTGCTTGAGTTTTTAAACAGTAAATTTATTCACCCTAAAAACATATATGGATAAAGGAGGTAAATACTTAAATAAGTGGATAAAGGAGGTAAGTTTTGTTACTTACCTCCTTCATGCATAAATAATTAAAAAAACAAGTTAATTTACCTCCTTCATCCAGTGCTATTTTCCAAGTTTATGCGAATTTTTAGATTCCTTTGATTGCATGTGAAAGAACGTCACTTATAACCTTTATCCACAACAGTAACTCATTTTTTAACAAAATGTTAGTTACCCCCCTTTATCCACTCGACCCTTCAATTATTACTTTAGTTTTTATTCATTGGCTTTCAAGAAATTACTTCAATTTTATAAGAAAAAGCAATCGCTACATTTTTATCCATTATGCTCATTATGTTTTGATTAAAAAAGTCGACCAAGTCGTCGACATTTACCATATTACATAACACATTCCAATCGACAGTGAACAAGTCGTTCAGAAAATCATTATAACTGAAACGAGAGTAGTATTTCTAGTGTGCGCTTAAAGTACTTTTTTCTAGTGATTTATTTAGTATTGGTATTTAGCAAACAATGCTGGCTGATAACTTGTGTTGTAGTTAGTTGTAGAAGTCCAGAGACCAGAGACCAAACTAATTTTTAATGTTCCGAACATTTTTTCCGTATCATCGATAATAAGGGTAGGGGAAGGTTGTTTTTATACCTTTTGTCCAAATTTAATCAGCATAGGCTCGTGTTAAAGATAATTTTACAATGACAAGGTTTATGGCTTAAATAATATAGACCTCTCCGATCTTAGTGGTACACTCAGTATAAGAAAGGTCTAAATAAAAACGTAAGAGGGCTTGCGGTCAGGGTCCCATGGCTCATCCAAGTTAAATGCGTGGCACGCTCACAAGCCACGAACTAAATAGGTAACCCCTACTAAATTATTTAAAAAATTCCCGTGCAAAGCCATTTATTTTCTTAAAGCATCTAAATTATCCAGTAGTAGACCTTAATTTAAATTAGTAATCCTCTTTATTCTTTCTCATATATGAAGTAAACTTAGTTTATTTTAACTTCCTAATTGAATTACATCAGTAACGGCTATTCAGAGAAAATAGGGGGAGTGCCGTGTCTTTAAGAAAACCAGTAAAAAACTGTTAATTTACTTTTAAGTTCAATAATAAATTTTAAACTTTATTAAAGATATAATTTTATTTTTCATAAATAATTATTATTCGTTACCCCTCTAATAATGCACGACCTCGAGAGGTACTTTATCCCAGAGGCGAACACAATAAAGAATGTTAATTTTGGTTTTACATAGTCGGCTATCTCACGAAGTGAAGTTTTGAGATAGAACTGTTTAAAGTTTTGACTGTTTTTCATATGCATATTTCATTGACGCTATTTGTTTTTTATTCGTTTTTTTTTTGCTTATGTTGTATGCTAATCTTCATATTTGTGGATGACGTTACTATAAATAGGCGAAAATGTTTTTTAAATTAAAAAAAAAATACAGAAAGTTGAGATATTATGTCAGTTTGTGAGATTGAATAAAATATATTGTACGAAACTTATTGAGTTACGTCAGTGTGTGTAATTATATTTTTACTGCAAAGATCTATCTAATCTAGATTTATTTAAAATTGAGAAATGCACTCAAGATAATGGTATTTTATCACAAGTTTATACGTTTGTTATATCAGGCTGGCCCGTAAAAGTTCAGAATCCTTATTTAAAGCCCTATTTTCGTAGACAGGAAGAAATAAGTGTAGTAAATAATGTTTTAATGTGGGGACACCGTATCATAATTCCAGAATGTTTGCAGCAGTCAGTTTTAAACGAATTACACAACACCCACATGGGAATTGTTAAGATGAAGTCTTTGTCAAGATCGTATGTTTGGTGGCCCAGTCTGAACAAGGATATTGAAAATACCTGTAAATCTTGCAAGGCATGTCAAACGCAACAAAATAACCCGAATGCGGGAAAATTACGTAATTGGCCTATTCCAGAAGGGATATAGACCAGGGCTGAAGCCTTTGCAAATGGTAAAAAGTGAAAAAAAATAATAGTAGGATGAAACCCATTGGAAAAGGAAGAGAATATAACAAAAATGAAAGAAAAAATAATTTACGGGCGATCCGAGGTCGGGAAGTGGGGGGCGGTGAGTTTTTAAGGTTAGAAAACGATTTATCTCGATTTCGGCAAAACGACAAGTCCTATGGAAAAACGTTAAATGGCAAACTTTTGTATTTACACTTTTTTCACATAACCTCAAAATTTATGTGAAAAATTCAAATAACCAAGTTTTTGGTTTTTTATTTTTATCTTTTACAAACAAATTTTTTCATACACGAAATTTGGTAAAAACTTACGTTTTTATGTCCCAAACACACTGTAATTTTTTGGATTTAAAAAATTAATTTTTTAACCTTATTTTGACTTATTATCGAAAAAGCACCCTAATTTTCAATCGAAAATTCTCACGTCAAAATATCTGCTCTTTTAAAAAAGTTTGTGGGCTTTTTGTTTGTTGAAATCTCTACTTTCTGATGGTGTAAAAAAATATACATTACTATGGGAAATGTGATGAAATCCCCTTTAAATCCTACCTTTAATTATATTTAGAACAACTATTTTCGCATATCTTTTGCGATCTTTGTTTTATGGATTTGTAATTTTTTTGTTTATCAATGAAACATGGAATCTTACGTTTTTCGAGTAATTAAAGTATAAATTTTAATAAATAGCTTAAAATTGTACATAATGATTAAAAAAAAATTTCGGATTCGATTTTTTTTCGTTTTTTTGCATTTTTTGAAAATATTTACCATAGTAATGTATATTTTTTTACACCATCAGAAAGTAAAGATTTCAACGAACAAAAAGCCTACCGACTTTTTTAAAAAAGCAATTATTTTGACGTGAGAATTTTCGATTGAAAATTAGGGTGCTTTTTCGATATTAAGTCAAAATAAGGTTAAAAAATAAATATTTTAAATCAAAAAAATTACAGTGTGTTTGGGACATAAAAAGGTAAGTTTTCACCAAATTTCGTGTATAAAAAAAAATGTTTGTAAAAGATAAAAATAAAAAACCAAAAACTTGGTTATTTGAATTTTTCACATAAATTTTGAGGTTATGTGAAAAAAGTGTAAATACAAAAGTTGTAGATCTCTTTATTACCTACAACTTTGCTATTTAACGTTTTTCCATAGAACTTGTAGTTTTGCCGAAAATCGAGATAAATCGTTTTCTAACCTTAAAAACTCACCGCCCCCCACTTCCCGACCTCGGATCGCCTGTAATTTATTTTTCCTTTCCTTTTTGTTATATTTTCTTCCTTTTCCAATGGGTTTCATCCTACTATTATTTTTTTTGGTTTCAAAAATTATCGACCCTGGTCTAATATGGGAACGGTTGCATATAGATTTTTTAGGTCAGATTAAAGGCAAATATTGTTTGATCGTAACGGATGCTTTTTCTAAATGGCTAGAAGTGTCAGTTACGATTGATAAATTAAGAGCACTGTTTTCTCAATTTGGTTTGCCTAAAACTATATGTTCTGATAACGGTCGGCAGTTCACATCTCAGGAATTTTCCGATTTTTTAAAATTTAACGGCATTAGGCATGTTAAGTCACCTCCATATAATGCGTCTTCTAATGGTACGTCCGAAAATAGTGTCAAGACTGTAAAAAACTTTTTATTAAAAGAGCTTAATTCGGGCAGTGATAAATTTAATTTTAATGCTTCTTTAAATAGGTTTCTTATGATTTATAGAATGACGGAACATTGTTCAACGGGAGAAACTCCTTCTCAGCTTTTTTTAGGTCGTCAAATTAGGTCTAGATTTGATTTACTAAAACCTGAAAATCAACAAAAATGGTGCCTAAAACTGTTGATAATGTAAAAAATAATCTAAAGAAAAGCAGCAGAGAAATGTACAAAATTTTAAGGGGAGGAGAGAGGAAAGTTCTCTATTGGACAATGCGTTTACGCTAGAGATTACAAAAATGTTTTAAAGCCAACTTGGACCGTTGATCATATTGTAAAAATTTTAGGTAGAAACGTATATATTGTTAAGGTTTACAAATCGAATTTGACTTGGAAAAGACACTTAAATCAAATTCGTAAATGTGAGTTTAATAATATTAGTGAATCGGTCGAAGTGAGTGTAGGAAAAGAGTTAGCTAGTACCGGAGAAGTACAAAACAATGACGCCGGGGCGATACTGAACGCTAGTAATAGTGATATAATAGACTTGACGTCGAATGACGATTACGATGCGCCGAGCGACACGGATTTTGCGCCGAGTCGCCGTCCTCAACGAATTTGGAAATCTCCGGATCGATTAAAATATTAGTTGTAGTTGATTAATAAATGATCTCGATTTATTTGAACGTACTGGTGCTGAAATAGCGGTGGGATAGTGTGATGTGTCACCAATTGATTTATATATTTAAAACCTTAAATATCGCACGCGCCCAAATTTATATTTCCGCGCCTGTCCGTTATTAGCTATAGGTTCCTGCGGCCCTGTACCATTAGTATGGATTGGGTAGTACGTACACGCGGTATAATTGCAATTGTAAATCTGAATGTGCGAATATAATTAATTACGGAAATCATCGTTTTATTTATTCCCTTCGGATATTACAGTTCGAAATAAAAATACATTTAAATAAGTTAAAAAATAACGAGCCATAGGCAAAATATAACATTATTGTATTATTCTAGGTAGCTAGAATTAAGTAATCTGCTACACAAACAAAATAAAGTAATAAAATATAACAGTAATCAGTCATTGTGTGGGAGAAACCTAAAAAATTCTTGATGTTCTTGAATCCAAATAACAGGTGTATCTCCTGTACAAAGTCCCATAATGTCATTAAACTTCTCCTTTGAAATTCTTACAGGTTCTGCATTTAAAGGTGAAATTTCTGCTGTTGTAAAATTTTTATATGAATTTCTATTAAGTGTTATTGAATTATAATCACCCTAAACATGGCTTGATTTAAAAAATATCATTAAAGGCTATCGTTGATAACTTTCAACTCCATCATTTCCGTCCATTTAAACGATAACAAACATAAAGATTGAGAAGATTTCTTAAAATCTAGAACCTCATCGTATCGAAGAGTATTTACGTTATAGGGTTACTTCTCCGTGCCAGATGCATAACGGGATGAAGTTAGGATGGGACAAAAATGTCGCCAGCATTGGCAACAGTACTTGATTTTGCACTATGGGCTCTATCACCTTCACTCTGCCCATGGTTCGTCTCGAAAAAACGTGAAGTTATCTCTTCAATATTTTTGCCGTGGACGACAATATACAAAAGCATTGCCGCTATTATTGTATTTTTATTTTGCCCACTGCAACCATAGGCAAAAAGTGATACAATTTTAATTTCCTTCTCATTATAATACTGAAGTGCTTTATAAAGGCATTTCTGACGATCCTCGTCGGCTTATTGCTTCATGCCTTGTGTAACAATTTGTATGTCAAAAACACCCGTCTTGCTCGATAGTTAAAGAAAGACTAACCTGCATAGTGCATACCGTTTAAATGCACAATATATTGGTAACAACAAGCATGGACCTGCAAAATTATTGAAATACGACACATCGTACCAAAATTAGAATTGACAAAATAAAATTCACGAAGTGTCAAGTCAAGTTACGACAGTTCGTGAGAAAGTCCTTTTAGAACATTCGAGATACACCGACCAGTGAATGTTCCCCTTCTCGCAAACTATAAGCGCTAGAGTTACGACAAATCGTGAGATTGTAGAAAACATTTTTTTAGGTATGGCGACGCGCCCTTCACAAAACTTGATATTTTTTAGTTACACCCTTCGTGAGATAGCCGACAATTAAATCAAAAGCCAAGCGAAATAGCAATAACAATCTTATTCTCGTTTATGTCGACCAATAGCGGAAGAAAGAAGAAGAGATTACGTGACGGCTGCAGAACTCGTCCAGGGGTATGAAAACGTCTTATTTAAATTGCTGGCTGCTATGACAATGATGACGTCCTCTGTATTATTTATCCAATCTCAGTTTGAGGACATTCCAATTATTCCATACGGCGGTAAACAGTCTCAAAGAGACCGGCCGCATAACCAGGGTTGTCAGATCTTTCTTCTTCAATTCTTTAAGTTTTTTTATTAAAGATATTTCATTTATATCAGTATTCAATTGTTAGTCAGTAACTTTCTATGAAAGCTAGTTTGCAAATATACTTTAAACCGAGGAGTTTTGAGTGTGACAGAAAAAAATAACAAGCCATTCATTGTTATAATAATACATTCTTTAGTCCTTAAGAAACAATATAACTGAAATCAAGACAAAAAGTGTTTTCAGTGTTTAAAAACAACTAAGTAACAAACCCTTGTTTCTCGTATATACTTACATTGTGCTTACAAATCCGAAAATTTTGAAGAATTGGCAACATCATGTAATTTGTTGCGATTGCAAGCGCCAGAATATAAGCTGAACCGGTACCCGGCCCATCTGACGATCGATTCTGCCAGACAGAGATAGGCCAGTGACCGCCGATGGCGTGAAAGGGACGGAGATAAAATATACGTGGTTATGCCTTGATGAACGGGCCGAAGTCTGGTTGACGAGAATGAAGTTCTGGTAAAAAAATTAAAGCATTTTTTGAGCAGTGTCGTGCCGTGTCAGGTTTATTTTTCTGATTTTAGTTTTGTATATAGAATTTTTGAGTTACCTTATATTTATTATTTTAATATAATATTATTATATATACAGTGGGTTTATAAAGTGTAGTATGTACAAACACCTAATGTAAAACAAACTTATAAGTGTGTATACGCATACTAAATATTTGTGTGGAACGCCTAGGAAATTCCCACAGTTTAATGTCATTAAATTGACCTAAGAAACACTATACATGACAGTATTGTAGCTTTAAAGAACCAGAATTTGCCTCCCTTATCGCAAATATTGTTTGGTAATTTCGTAATTCGTATGGTAGTCATTAATTCTTCGAGAAAGAGGGCTTGCATTCAAAAACGTAGGGCTTGGTTTAGATCATAATGATATGGGGACGATATATCTAAGCAAATCTAGGTTAAAATTTTGTCAAATTCATATTATGGCATGATATGCCAAAGTAATGAGTAATAAAATAAGTAGACAAATACAAATTTATTTTTGTTGTTTACAAAATTAACAAAGTAAGAATATACACAAAGAAAAAGAAAAACAATTACATAAATTGCTGAAATTGGCCAATGCTCCAAGCATAAATTCACACGTCTCTTCAAATTTTTGCGAAAGTGTTGACCAGCATCTCTGGAGAACTGGTGTTTTAAAAATAGTGTTCTTTAAATGAGGAAAAACGAAGTAATCCATAACCGTTAAACAGAGTAATTCCTGCGTCTTTCAAAATCTGCGGCTTGTATTTCTTGGAATACTTGTACTTTATAAGGAAATAAATTTAGCTGCTTCTTATAAGAATAGTCCTGCATGTTCCATAAGATCTTCTCACTTTTGGGACAGGCGTCTTATACAATTTGCAGGCGTAATTACCGTTATTTCACGAACGTTTGCATCAAGTTCTTCTGTTCTTACAAATGGTCTTCCTGCTCCTTTTTTGTGTTGTATAGAACCTGTTTCCCTAAACACAGCAACGGTGCTTTTCAGGCAATAATAAAAATCCCCAGCAATAAAAGCAACGTTAGGAAAATGTTCGTCAAAATCGTCCATGCACAAACCCGGATTGTATTGCCACTTACCATTTACTCTAACCCCGTCTCGAAAATACGCTTTAACCATGAATGTTTTGTGCTGTTCCGTAAAGCCCATTGTGTGAATTTTTCAAGAAATTGGAAAAATTAGCGATGAATCAAATTACTTGTAACGACTGTCAAAGATGACGGAATAACTGACTGATTGTTAATTCAGGTAGTTACTAACAACCAACAGGTATTAAGCTCTACGGCTAAGCATTACGTCCTTTGATGCAAGGCCCTCTTTAATGCAAATAATTTTTGCTCCCACGGTATGTATACGTTACGATCGTCGTTTTGTTTATTTTAGTATTAGTGAGTTTTATTTCAGTATTAAACTATTAGTGTTAGTTTGTTTTCTAAATTTTTAATTTTATTTCGTGAAAAATTATTGGATTGCGAAAAATTCACTGACAAACTGAATTCATTTAAACCAGTTGTTAATGACATAGTTTGCGGTTAATTATTAAATTTAATATGTTGTCTATAAAAAAAGGTTTTTAAAAATTTTATTTTGATATTTTGCTCTTGTAGCTGCACCAATTTTCATACAATAAATCAACGTCTTTTTGGGGGTTAAACCCTCCCTAGAGGTTAAATTTTATACATATCCCACTCTCCTTCCCCTATAAGCCAATCCTGACTACACCCCTAACTTCTGAGCTACAACCAATAGCACTTGATCAATGCCGAATTTTATTCCTCGTATAGGTATATATAGGATCATAAAAATATACTCTCTGGTACTTATACTAATTCATCTCATCAAAGCGGGTTTACTGTATCTACCTCATCTTCTGTATAAATTCATAATTAGTAGTAGACGCTGTCATTGAATATCAAACTATAAGAATAGCGGATCTTCGAGAAAACTTGACAACCCTGTTTTAGACTATTGGAGACGGTTTGGCCGCCATTGTGGAGTTGATCGTAAATCTATATATTAATGCAGCGGCTCGGCAGCAGATGTCTCAAATTCACTGATGTGATGTCGTGGTGTTGCCGCATATCGTATTTTATTGGAATTTTTAAGGATTTAAGCATTTTTAAGAGAATAAAATAGGAGGTTCTCAATTCCAGCTGAATGTATGTTTTTGATAATAATATGCATGATTATTACTCCGGGATAATTGAATCGATTTTCATAATGATTTTACCGTTGCATTAGGTGTTAAATGTTAAACAAATAAAAGTAGATAAAAGCGACAGCAAGATTGTTTTCGTCAAAAAATAGCAAAATACGTAATACACTAAATACAAACAAACTGGATGTTTCTGAAGTAAGAAAGTAAAACCTACTTATTTTAACCATTTTGAAAAGTAGTAATAATTGCGCAAATAAAAACCAAGTTATACTGCACCGCACCGATGCGCCTACCGTGACGGTATGGTAGTGGGGAGAGAATCATGCAGCAAGTCAAACAGACAGGCGGCAACAATGTTTTAATTTAGCAGTGAAAAGGCTTGTCGTTAGTGGCTGCATCAACACGCTTTATTGTTGGTGAACTCATTGTGCCATCTATGAATTTAAGGTAGCAGATTTAGGAAATCTGCTTATTTGGCCTTCTTATAGTTTGATATTCAATGACGCTGTTTAATAATAATGATTTTTTTAAAACATGGGATATTATACTTTCCTTGTCGTAACTAGAGAATCCTCACTTTGTTATACACAATTACAATTCAAAGCCTACAAAAAATAATGTCTTATGAACTTTTCTTCTGTCTTACGAACTTAACGCAAACAACAGAGATTTTTTAAATTGCTTATAATGGGCCTTTTCACTTTAACCGAATTCGTCATATTCAGCATTAACATCCTGAATTAGAACCTATGGCAAATACATCTCAATAATAAAATTTTTTCTAAAGGGTCACCTGGGTCACAAGCCGTTCCTAGAGGCAATTAAAAAGACGCCGCGAAAACAGAAAGTTTGAAAATATGAGATCAAAACCTTATTACTTTATCCCATTATCCGCGCAATTATTTTATTTGTCAGCCCCGACGGATTATATTGCTATCTTTGTTAAACTAAATGGAAAAGAACAGCTCAAACATAGAAAGCAACCCGCTCGGATATTCAGGTAGATGCTGCGTTCGACCTTTAGCTGAATAACTCGGTACCATGGGTCGAGGCAGATGATACGTCAGCGAGTTTATTCCCGTGTTTTTATTATAACGAGTGTATCTATGCGATAGGGTAAAAATCAAAATTTAGTGAAAAAGCCCATTTCAAAACCACTAAAAATATGGATAGTGACATATTAGACATTTAAATACAGGGTACCATTTGCGCAAATTGTCTCATGCATATTTACCTTAATGGATTGATTGACACATTTAAAAAGAAAACTCTGCATACAAAACGTAAAACCCAAGTTATGGAATCCAAAAATCTATGATTTAGTCAAAAGCTGTTAAAATTTTAAATGCTTAGTTTTATTTTGACATAAAAAAATCATTGTATAATTGATACCTTAATAACGATTAGAGATAGGTATAGATTATATTGATAAAAGTTACTCAGAGTTTAATCAGGTTTCCAAAAATCCTATAATATACAGGATATTTTGTTTGAAATAACAAGTTTGGTCCTAACTTCCGATAAAACCGGAAGTGATTCCAACCTGAAAATATAAAAGTTCAAAGAAAGAAAGAAAGAAAGAACATTTTATTTGACTCCCTTTTGTTAAATTACAATTGTAGCAGGTCAAAATGAAAATCATATGTAAAATACAAACAAGAAAATTTAACATACTGTAAAAATAATACATAACACAAAAAAAAGAAACGTACATAACTACATATATATATACACAAACAGTTACGATATGGCGTCGTTATTTAGTTTTAAAAATGATCTGTATTCATCCACTGTATAAAATGTATTTTTGACTAAAAAATTACTTAATTTTAATTTTAAAATACTCCTACTATTTAATAATTTAATATTATAAGGTAAAACATTATATAATTTAACTTCAAGTGATTTTTTTTAGAAAGTTCAAGTCTAAATTTGGTCGTCCTAATTAACTCAGCCGATCTTGTGCAATATTCATGAACTTTCGAATTACTTTGAAAATAATTTTTTTGTATGAATCTCTAAAAGTTGATTCAAAATGTAAAGACACGGTAGTGTTAGTGTGTTTAGTTCTTTAAAAATTGGTTTACAGTGCTCTCTATAATGCGCTTGAATAATAGTTCTTAATGCTTTTTTTTTGTAACCTAAATACTTTGACCGACCTTGACGAATCACCTCAAAGATGAACTCATTACGCTACATGAGAGTTAAAAATAGAATTGCAGAGGCTAATTTTGCAAAAATGGAGTCAATATGAGGCCCCAACTTAATCCTCCATCCAGGGTTACTCCTAGCAGTTAGTAGTTTTACCGTTTTATGATTTTTAAGTTCAGGTTTAGTGGAGAACAAAATTTCTTGAGTTTTATCTTGATTAACCCCTTGCGGAACCCCACTTGCTACTTGTAACAAAGATGATTCCTTGCATTCAAGAACTACTTTTTGCTGTCTACCTGACAAATACGATTCTAAATTTGTAAATTCTTATCCTTAATCCCATACCTACTTAGCTTCTCCTTCTTCAATAGCTTGTGAGATATGTAGTCGAAGGCCTTGATCAAATCACACAATGTCAGGCTAACCTTCTCGCTCAAGGCCCCCGACTACCATCTCAACTACCCTTGAGACTGCTTGTACCGCAGAACGTCCTTGCATAAAACCAAATTGGTTAGAACTTATAAACCCATTAGAAATAAAATATTCTTCTAACTGCTTTTGAAGAATGCTCTCAAAGATTTTGCCCAATATTGATACTATTGAGTCTGGTCTATAATTTTCTAAAAAACTCTTGTCGCCCTTTTTAAATAAAGAAACGATCCTACTTACTTTGAAACAATGGGGAAAAACACCAGAATCAATACATTTGTTAAATAACATTTGTAAAGGTAGGTACCACTCACTGTCAAAACATATCTTTAACAATTATCACACTAATATCATATACATCAAACGAATTAGTATTTTTCAACTTTACTTTTAAATCATAAACATCTCTTTCGGTAACATGAGAAAATGCAAAAAATATAGTGAAACTGGTATTTTTTTTAATAATATCGTTTTGGTTTTTATGTCAATTTTAAGGACTTCGAAATTTGATCTGCAACTGTGGCAAAATTTTGACTAAAATCGTCAGCTGATATCTCGCCTAGGTCGTCATTTTTTGGTGACTTACCCCGCTCGAAATTTACAAGTGTCCATACATCCTTCGCCATTCTATCCGAACTATTAATAAATTTATTGTAGGCATTCTTTTTGGCAACTCCTATATTATTTTATAGTCCCTGTTTAGTTTTGAATATACATTTTTATAATAATCATAATTTTTTGCATCTCTAAGCATTTTAACCATTGACAATATTTCATGCTGTCTCTTTAAACCTTGATTAATCCATCGTACCGGATGCCCTTTGTTATGTACCTACGTTTTTTAGCGAAAATTTATGTTGTATGAGATTTTGACAGCTATCAGTCAAAAAAGATACTATACTATTCACGTCATTCGTCAGTAGGAAAGGGGACCAGTCCAAACTAACAAAGGCATTTTCTATTTCAATCATTCCCTTAAGGCTAATTTTTCTTATTTTTTTAACTTTTGACTTTATTTTTAAACTAAAATTCAATTTTATTATTTGACCATCATGGTCCGAGTGACCAGGGTAACAAATTTTACTTGAATAATTATCCTTGTTAAGGTTAGTAAGTATATTATTTATGCACGATTTAGCACCGTTTCTAACTCTGGTATATTCAAAAATTGTGGCCTCAATTCCATAACTGCAAATAAGATTATACAATTCTCTAGAGTGATCATTGTCAACCAAAAAGTTTATATGGAAATCGCCCAAAATTATAATTTTATTGTATCCTGGCTATAATATATCAAATAACAGTCGGTTAAACAAATCCAAAAAAGTATCCCTACATCCATACTTACTAGAACGATGAATGGGTAAATAACAGTGCTGACCTGCTAAAGGCGAAATTTGGAATATTTACAGACGGCTCCAAAACTAAAGAAGGTATTAGAGCCGGAATATATGGCAAAAACCCAAAAATAGAACTAACTCATCAGCCCAGGAATTATGACATCCATATTCCAAGCAGAGGTTTATGCAATTGAAATATGTGCAAGACTGCTGATAGATCGACGTTATGTACAGGGTGTCCCAAATTCGAGGGTGACCATTGGGATCTCGGAAACTATAAGAGATACGAACAAGTTTCAATTGTGGCAAAGTTGCATAATTTGGTGCTTAATCAAATTTCTTTTTCAAATTCAGGAAATTCCTAGTCCTTCTCGAGATATTTGGAAAAAAGAGAAATTTTAAAAATTTGTTCTTATTTTTTCCTGACTTTATTTAGAGAAGAATTTTGAAATGAATTGGACTTTATTATTGCCACTTTTTATTCTTTACAAAATGGCATTATCAGATTTTGAATTCGACGTTTCGATGTTTTGGGCCCATTATCAACTTAATTTTTTTAAATACGGACCTGGACATTTTACCTCGGATATCGAAAGAGCCTATCATTCTAAAAACAGACATGTATCACACTTGTTGGGTTATTGAACGTTTCGAAGAAAAATTACATCATCAAACATACCTCTATATCTGCCTTCATATTTTTTATGGGGAAAAATCATACAAAATTTAAATAATAAATTGAAGGTGGTGGCTATCAAACAAAACATTATACGCTAAACCATTATGACAGACTCGTGTTGACATGTTTGTTAGTTATTGAAGTATTTTTTGCTTTTGCGTTTCACAGTAAAATATGTTTTCAAATATTGAAAAGCGTGATATGTTTCGCATTTATTACAGTTCAAATAGAAACTCTAGAATTTCTTGTGAACCAATCCAATATTCCGAACGAGTGCAACCGCATGAAAATATTTTTGCTAAATTGATGCAGATGATGAGGAAAATATTTTGAACACGGTACGATCATCTGTAATGAACGTTTTCTTAATTTTGCTATTCATATTTTTCTATTTTAAGGTCAATAATGCACTTCGCAGCTCAACTAGGCTTTTTGAAAATGAGCTAGAAACACCTAGAATGCAAATATGGCCAACATTAACATTAAATTCAAACGAATATCTACCTTACAAAATACATCTAAGCCAAACACTTAGACCTGGTGATGATATCCGGAGGTTGGATTTTTGCAATTGGCTGCAAAATAAACTTGCAGAAGACAACAATTTTTTGTCAAAGGTAATCTGGACCGACGAGTGTAATTTTTCAACAAGCGGTTTATTTAATCCGCATAATGAACATTATTGGTCAATAGACAATCCCCGATAACATCAAGAAGTGAGACCACAGGGGCGAACTTCATTTAATGTGTGGGTGGGCATGTGGAGGAATAAAATTCTCGGTCCTATAATATACGAGGGCAGCTTAACATCTGAAAGGTATAGAGAGCTAATATTAAATCATATTTTTGAGCACCTCGGAGATAAGCCTCTGAATATTTTGCGGCAGTTATGGTGGCAACAGGACGGCGCTCCTTCTATAATGGACGGATTATTACAAACTATTTAAATATACTGTCTCCCAATAAATGGATTGGAAACCAGGGACGTGCGATGTGCGATGGCCTGCTAGAAGTCCAGACATAAATCCGCTGGACTATTTTTTATGGGAATATTTACAAAACCGTTTGTATCGTGAGATACCAAATGATATAAATAAACTACAGCAAAATTTAATTAGAGAAATTAGAGCAATTCCCGCTAGGTTCATTCAACGTTCAATACTAAAATTGCGAAGGCTTAGTGCAAAATGCATTGAAAGGTTTACAATTTGAATATTTTTTATGAGTTTGTTTATTGCTGTTCAAGTTTTGTTATTCGTTTAATAAGATAATACTAATATTTAATTTGTTGTATTCATATTTCTTTTGATTGTGTTAACTTATTTGATTTCAATATATTATATTTGTTTCCTAAAGAATATTTTTTGAGTATATTGAGACAGATGATGATGCTGATGTAATTTTTCTTCGAAACGTTCAATAACCCAACAAGTGTGATACATGTCTGTTTTTAGAATGATAGGCTCTTTCGATATCTGAGGTAAAATATCCAGGTCCTTATTTGAAAAAATGAAGTTGATAATGAGCCCAAAACATCGAAACGTCGGATTCAAAATCTGATAATGCCATTTTGTAAAGAATAAAAAGTGGCAATAAGAAAGTCCAATTCATTTTAAAATTCTTCTTTAAATATAGTCAGGAAAAAATAACAACAAATTTTTAAAATTTACCTTTTTTCCAGATATCTCGAGAATGACTGGGAATTTCCTGAACTTGTAAAACATATTTGATTAAGCACCAAATTGTGCAACTTTGTCACAATTTAAACTTGTTCGTATCTCTTATAGTTTCCGAGATCTCAATGGTCACCCTCGAATTTGGGACACCCTGTACATAGGTCAATCAAGATATTCTCCGACAGTCAAGCTGCATTAAAAGCTCTTGAATCGAGATGGTGTACCTCAAAAATGGTGTGGAGCTGTCACGAAACACTATCCGAACTAAGTCTTAACAACAAAATAACCTTAATATGGATACCGGGACACATGGGTCTGGAGGGTAATGAGGTTGCCGACAAGCTCGCCAAGAGAGGTGCAGCACTAAAATTCACAGGACCCGAGCCGGTAATAAGTAAATCACATGCTACGGCCAGGAAAACAATACTAGCCGAAGCAAAAAGCAAATGAGAAAGACACTGGTTAAATCTACCAGGTCCAACACACTCAAAAGCATTTATAAACAGCCATATAAACCAACAGCTAAATGACAAACTACTAGTGAGTAATAAGTCATGCCTTAAAGCACTAGTGGGATTGTACACCGGCCACTGCAGACTGCGACACCATATGTATAAAATTGGAATAGCCCAAACTGATGAATGCCGGCTTTGCATGGAAGATGCAGAAACAGTAGAACACGTAATGTGCGCTTGCCCCGCAGCAGGTAGAATCAGATTCGCTCTATTTGGCGAGGTGACTCTGCTGCCGGATGACATGAAAACTGTCTCTCCCAATACCATCATTAACGTCATCAACAAGTTAGACCTATTAGGAAAATATAATCAAAGTGTGAGCCACAATAGACCGCATGGTCGCAAAGGAGGGTTAGCTGCAACCCACTCACTTTGAACCTATCACCTACTAGAACGATAAACCCCAAGAATATAATTTTTTTCTGTTATAATTTCTATTGCACAAAACTCGGCCTGAAATTTCTGGCAATATTCATCTACACCAAGTTTTCTTCATTCGTATAAAGAGATAGTTCGTCGATTTTATTTTTATTTACAGTACCATTGTCGAAAGTCCATTAAACCCCTTCTCAATTTTGAAAAAGATAACTTTATTCGTTTCCGAGATCTTCTATTAGGTCAGCCAACGTGAATCATCCAGTATCTATTCGCCTTTTTTATCAGAATCTGGCCCATGAATCTTAAAAGATTACTTAAAAGTCAAAGAACTGTCTGTCTGAACTGTATCCTTAATTTTTATGGTTGTCGCCTTATCGTTCATAAAGACGAAACATAGTTACCTACGTTAACTTTAACAACTTGCAATTAAATTATATTCCAAGATGCAGCAAACTCCAATAAACTTAATTGCATTTTCAATTATAGATTAATTATACACATGCGAGATATAACGTTGCATGGAAAATGTAAAGTGACATTAGCAGAGAATGAGTTTTACAATAGTAATTTAACAAACTAGTGTATTAATCGCTATTTAATATACGCGTTAGTTACAATATTTTTCCGTCGATTGTCTTGTTAATAAATTATATTTTTTTTTTAGAACCAAACTACATATTATAACAAATTTTTGAATTTCAAACTTATTGACATCGACAGAAACTATGGCAACGCCATTATGTCCGCGGCCGTGCGTGCTTTGTAGTATGTTTGGTTGCCTAACATCATTTATTAATAAAAAAAAATCATGCATTAATAGGGGCCATTAATGTATGATTTTTTATACATTAATTAAGGTTGTAAATACACGGTCGACGGAAATAGTATATTAACGTACACGTTTTATAAAGCATCATTTTATAGCACGCGTCCATGTTAAAAAACGAGACAAGTGCTTAAAACTGCTTTATATAACATGTACGTTATACTATTTTTTCTAATTTGTAGTTTTTTCAATAAAAAACACATATTTAAAAAGAAAATAATCCTTTAAATTTTGTAAATTTTTATGTCTAAATTTTATGTTGGTAATACTATTTTTTATCATAGTAGCCTCTGGACAACAAAAATTATTTTTCGAACTGTCATTTTTTGATTTATTGACCCATTTTCACCACGAGATTCCAAAGTTATTTTAGCGATATGAGATTTGAAATTGGACGGAATACGTTGTGTGATCCTTGTACATTCGGTACATATACAGAGCGTTCGGAAATTCGGGCGATTTTGCTACTTTTTTTCGAACTTAAAAGACGTGATTTTACGTCACGGCATTGCAATTTAGTATAGGGAAGATGGAAAGTTCAAATAAAGTTGAAGTTAAAATCGACATTGGAAGGTTAGTAGATTAAATTTTGGATAGGATTTGGCAGAGTATCGTAATAGATTTGTTGTGATACAAAATTAGAAAATTGTATATTAAAGTACACGCTTCATAAGAAGCGGTTTTAGCGCACGCGTCTATTTTAAAAACGTGCCACAAAGTGGCGAGTTTTTTTATTGACAAGTGCGTTAAAACGCCTTATGAATCATGTGCTTGGTGGCCGATTTTAGCAATTTATGTAATTATTTTTCTTTCTCTTTCTGTATATTCTTACTTTGTTAATTTTGTAAACAACAAAAATTAATTTGTTTTTGTCTACTTATTTTATTACTCATTAGTTTGGCATAATATCATGTCATAATATGAACTTGACAAAATTTTAACCTAGATTTGGTTAGATATATCGTCCCCATTTCATTGTGATCTAAACCAAGCCCTACGTTTTTTAATCCAAGCCCACTTTGATGCTAATAATTTTTGCTCGCACGGTAGCTGAAAATTATTTTTGATAAGCCTTCCAGAGAGGTCTCACAAGTAGGGTTGGGCTATTTAAGATATTAAAGTGAATGATGGCACAGCTTTAGGGGCGGGTAAGAATGGTCGTAAAATACCTCATTTTTATTCCCCCCTCGTTTTTGTAAAAAAGGTATTTTTAGTTTTATTAAATCTTCTTTGGTGTAAAAAATATAACCATTGCAAGTTTATAAAAAGTCACCCTGTATGTACCTAGGGGGTATTTACTTGTATATTATGGATTTATGTTGCTCATATTATATTGTAGAACTTATAACAAGTTTAACCTCAAGAGTTTACAGTTTCAAATTAAACCTGTGTAAGTGTAAGTTGTTGAAGTTCGTGACAACATGAAAGTCTACTTTAAGCAAGAGGCGCTGAATTTAACGAAATGGTTTTCCGATATTAAACCAATTATTGGAAATCTCAGATCCTGTATTATTATAATCTAAATCAATATTGAAATATATGATTTAAAATTTCGAGAAACTCTGTGACAATAAATCTGCCAACAAATAGACAACAATTTTTTTAACATTTATTGAACATAATTGTTACGAGTCCTTATACACAATAAATATGCTCAAACTTGGTAGGGTGGTAATTTCCACGGGGATCAAGTCCACTGAGAATTTTCTTTTCTTTCGCAGATCATAAAATGCTGATTACTTTCCTTAGATCTGTGTAAGGCTTTTGACACCGTAAACCATTACATTTTATTAAGAAAATTATACAGTATTGGAATAAGGGGAAATACACACAAATTACTGCAAAGTTATTTAATCTATCGTAAACAGTTTGTTCAAATTGGAAAAAGAAATGTTATGTGGAGTTCCACAAGGATCAAATATTAGTTCCAGTACTAAATTATCAGACTATACCAGTAAAAAGTAATTTTGAAAAAAAATCGCTTTTACATAACGGAATAATAATGTAAAACAATCTCCCAAAAAATATCAAAGAATAAAAAATTGACAACTTTTTAAAAAAATTAAAAAGATTTATACTAGGTTAAATGGTTTACCTATAAGTAAATAATTTTTTATTGTTTCCAATAATCAATTACATTGGATTAAATTCCTTTTTTACTTGTAACTTATGGTTATATTTTCTGTATTATTTTGTCAGCTTCCTTATACATGTGCGTAAAAGTTAGTTTGGAATAAAGGCATTTTAAAGTAGAAAAATATATTACAGATTATCAAAATACAATAAAAGTGATTTTTCAAATAAACTCATTTCAATGAACCCTCTTAGACTTCCGATAGATGATACCGGTCATTTGTCATCCATCAGCTGATATTGGGACATAACAATATCCCAGATTAATGTATATTGATATGATATATCGATAATATATATTATCGATAAATCATAAAAATATTATATTACCTATAAATATATCAATATTTTTTATGTACCCTGTAAAACTTCGTACCTTCATTTCAAGGGGAGACTCTAATTATGAAAACATGAAGAAAAAAGATTCAATTAAATATTGGTCCTTAAATGTGTTATAAGGAAGCTATGGCCGTCCGAGAGTTTTTGATTTAACATACCAATTATAGTTTATGAAATGATTTAAATAAATCGTTTTTTTCCTAAACTATTAGCCCAATATTTTTTTACACGAATACCTTTTTTGTATAAAAGAACACTTAGGATCATAATGATTAAGCTTTAAAATAGTGGCCGGGCGTCCTACATTCTTTAACATTTTTAAATGACCTTATGTTATAATTACACTTGTAGAGTTTTTATTGTCTTTTAAATAAATAATTCTTTAATAATTTTTTAAGGAGCTCTGGGATTTAATTGAAATATCCAAATTGTACTCCTCACTAGGGCTGGGCGATATTGAAATTCCAATATCCAATATCGAATATCGATATTTAAAAAAATATCGATATAGTCGATATATCGATAATATCGATAATATGGATAATATCGATATTTTATTTTTTAAATATCGTTATTCGATATATCGATATATCGATTTTTTGCCCAGGCCTAGACTCAACTACGTTAAATGTCTAAGTTTCAAGGTTTCTCTCCTGCATTACTCCTGCAAAAGTATGGTTATTTTCGTAGAGTTTTTAGTAAAACGCAGGGGTTCCCCCTAGGAACCATTTTTTTTAAATAATATCTAATATCGAAGAAATTCCCCTCGAGGAAAAAGGTATCTACCAATGATCTGGTATCCATAGATGGCACATGTCATTTATAAACGCTGTTAAAATGTATTGACAACATCGTTTGTAGGAGAAACGCGGTGAAGAGCTGGATGGGACCGGGAGTAGGGATTACGGTGGATTTACCTTTGAATGTGACATTGCTAATATGGGATAAGCCTAACCTACAACACCCATGTCGAACTATTTTTTTCCGAATTGTCGCATACTTGATACTTGTGACTCATCTTAGTTAGCCTTCAAAAAATCACAAAACACCAAAAACACAGCAATTAATACACAAAACCGATAAACTGAAGAGAATTTTTAACCGCTCGCGCTGTCAAAGAAACAGCAAATGGAAATAGTGATGTTTGAAATACATCCAACATAGAAAGTATCGATATTTTCAATGCGATGCATCGTTTTTAAGCGATGCATCGAGGCCATTTGAAATTTGTCGATGCATCGATATATTTTAATCGTAAAATAATTATTTTGCAGTTGACTCTTGATCTTGATAATACCTTTTCCCTTTGGTGATAGGAAAGGTGTGAGGTTAGAATAATTAGATTTGTGATTTGTTTTGTAATTCTACTCAAATGTCTTATTCGATGCATCGTAAACATCGATGTTTTTCCGCAATACATTTTTTGTGGACATCCCTTAACAAGAGCAAATGAAAAAAACATCATTATGGCCTCAGGCCAATGTCGTGTCAATCACATCTTTGGCAGTGGATGTCTTACTGCTGCGTTGCTATACTGCGGATTTTTTATAGGGTTTCAGAGAAATAGCCCGGGAGGCAGGCATTTTAGATGGTGATTTCAGGGCGCTTGATTTTGTGTGTATTCGATAGTCTAGATATAGCTAGCAATCGAAACAAGCGTCAGCTGTCAGAGTCGTGGTGGACTGGTGGACCTAGTCGTAAGAGAATGTCAATTATGTCAAAGAAATATATCTAAAAATGATTTCAGGTCGTTTGAAAAGTTGTACAGCAAATGTTTATATGATGACAATAAATAAATAAAAAGTCAGCTGCAAAGATAATGGGGGATTATGCGTCAGCTGCTTATTCAGGGTCCTCCACCCCACCTCCCGTATTATATAGCTTACTTAGTAATTAAGTTGAAATTTTTATATTTTGCAGACCTTGTCTTGGGGCGCATTTCAAATATTTTTTTCATACAGGGTGTTTCAAAAAAGTGTGACGTCATAGGAATGTATTTTATTAGATTACTTGCCATATATTTTGTTACTTATTTGGGTGCCTCCTATAGTTACCTACATACCCTTAAACTTTTATTAAAGTCGTTTCAGTATTTTAGGCGAAAAAAAAATAAAAACTAAAAAATATTAGTTTTGCACCACTGGTTTTAAAAATTATTAAAAAATAAAAATTAATGCTTCGATAATAAAATTATACAGTTAGTTACGTAGGCCAGTACGTGGGTATCAAAAAGGGGTGTTTGAATGCAAAAGGTGGGGTAGTAGCGATTTTGTAGTAGGTTGTTAGGCTTGGGGCCCTAATGGATTTTAGGTACAAAAATTTGGTTTTTTGATAATAACTCAAAAACGATGGCTTTCACGACAAAAGATATTCTATACTATATTTAAAAAAAGTATTATATTTTGTTATTTGGCTGTCAATTTTCGCTTGATGAGCTCATGGACCAAATTGAAGGGGAATACCGTCCAGATCAGAAAACCGTAAAAGCTCGTCCTTAATAAATATGAATATACTTATCATTGAAAAACATAAGCAATCGCCTGTCATCTGCTTCCGGGACACAGGTTACAAACTTCTAGCTAACCAATGGTCTGCGGCAAAAAAGTTAAATCCCGATAAAGAACGGCTTCGTGTTGTTAAAGAAGCAGCTGCTATTATTTTGGCAGATATTCGTTCGCAGGACTATAATATGTCAAAATATCCACCATCCAACATTTTTTAAATGAGGCCAATTCTGTAGTTCCACAAACTTTGAAAGCTATTTTTGAAGAAGTAATTATAAAGAAAAAGCGCGGTTCGCATGTTAAATGGAATAGAATATGCGAAGCATTATCCCATGCTGTGATCTCTGCGGCTAGACCGCCGGTTCTAATCGGAGTTAGTTTATATAAAAACGTCGGCACAAAATAAAATCATCAACCTGCTATCATCGTTGGGTTTTGCGGCGAGTTACGCAGAAATGATACTTCTTGAAGCATCTGCCATTATGCGTCCGGAAGGATCGATTGGAGAAACTGCATTTTCTCAATTTGTTTGTGATAATGCTGACCACAACGTTAACACTATCGACGGCTTAAATACCGTCCACATTATGGGAGCAATCCAGTGTGTGACCCCTCATAATGCTGTATTATCCGATCAAGAAATTCAATGTTTAAAGCAAATTCCAATGGCACAGGTTGTTGGAGATGTTGGAACTGTTCCTCTTGTATTTTTCAATAAAAATAAAAGTACAGGCTTAAAAACTATACAAATTACAGACATAGAAGGAAATTATCCTCTTTTAAAAGACATCGTGCCTTCTTCTCGCGATTTTCTTTGACTGTATGGCAAGTGGTCAAAATTAAATCTACATGGATGAAACGGCTTTATGGAAGAAGCAACAGGTAATGAGTATTTTATGCGGTGCAAGATAATATTTTTTCCATTCATAAACTTTCCACCAAGCCAGTATGACACGGTATATATAACTCTGCTCTTTGCCATAAAAAAATGTAAGGCGTCCAACCAAAAAACATGCTTCATCACCTTCGATCAGCCCCTCTATGCGAAAGCTCAAGAAATCGTGGCAAATAATCCGAAATTTTCGTAAATTTAAAAAGAAAATGCGATTACTTTTCGCCTTTAACTTTGTTTACGAAAAGTATACTACTGTTAAATGATAATATTCAACTGCCTATAGTTTTTTTTTAAATTATGTAAAACTATAATAATATATGTACTATAATAAGAATAATAAAATAAAACTCAACCAAAATGAAGTTTCCGCATTTTTTTTTAAATAGTGCAACTTCACAGAGCTGTAACTCCTAACATATGTATGTTACAAAAAAAAAATTTCTACAAAAAATGTAGGAAATTTTGTCCTCCTTAACTTTGTATGACACGTCTTTTGTCGTGAAAGCCACCGTTTTTGAGTTATTATCAAAAAACCAAATTTTTGTACCTAAAATCCAAGATGGCGGCTCGAGCGCATGCGTCTCGAGGTTGAAAACTTGTATTTTTCATTAGGGCCCCAAGCCTAACAACATACTAAAAAATCGCTACTACCCCACCTTTTGCATTAAAAAAAAACCCCACGTACTGGGCTAACAAGGCATTATATTTATTTTTTAATAATTTTTAAAAACAGTGGTGCAAAACTGATATTTTTTAGTCTTTATTTTTTTTTGCCTATAATACTGAATCGACTTTAATAAAATTTTAGGGGTATGTAGGTAACTATAGGAGGCACCCAAATAAGTAAGACAATATATGGCATGTAATCTAAAAAAGTACATCCTTATGATGTCACACTTTTTTGGAACACCCTTTATGAAAAAAAATATTTTCCTGAAATGCGCCCCAAGATACAGGTAAGGTCTGAAAAATATCAAAATTTCAAGTGAGCTATAGAAGACGGGGGGTAAGGTGCAGGATCCTGAATAAGCAGCTGATGCATAATCCCTCATTATCTTTGCAGCTGACTTTTTTTAAATTTATTGTCATCATATAAGCGTTTGCTGTACAAATTTTTAAGCAACCTGAAATCATTTTTTTAGATTTTATTTTTTCTTACATAATTGACATTCTCTCACGACTGGGTCCACCGCCACTTGAGCAGCTGCCGCTCAAATCATTAAATGACTACACTGACCCAATAAGAATTACTTGTGATAAGAATTAAATGACCTGAAATGACTGTGTCATTTGCAACGCTGCCTCCTGGGCTAAGATTTATATTTCCCATCATGTTAATATTTTTAACAGCGTCAGTTGGGCAAAGAAAGTGGAGGGGCGCAATTTGCACCTTGATTTACTTCAGAATGGAATACGATTTTATTAATAAGTTAATTTGTTATTGTTTCATCTAGGGCTGGGCAAAAATTCGATATATCGATATTTTTATCGATATATCGAATAACGATATTTAAAAAATAAAATATCGATATATCGATATTTATCGATATTATCGACTATATCGACTATATCGATTTTTTTTTAATATCGATATTCGATATTGGAATTTCAATATCGCCCAGCTCTAGTTTCATCTATAGATACCAGATTATTAGTATCTAAGATTTAGTATTAACTAGGTGGTATTGATATGTAAATATATTGTAAATTATAGGATACAGTATTCACTTGAGTCAGTCGACGGGTTCTCGCCGCCCTTTTGTATGAGTGCATGACCTCATTAACAGGCTGCTTTAGGAGGCGGCCACAGTATAACCGCGTCAGTTTGAGGACTGCTTATAAAACCCTAATTACCTTTGTATTTATAGTAAACGCTGTCAAATATCCCTTTATTAATGTGTCACGAATCTGTACCCATTTCTGTGGCTTGTGGCCAGTTCTTACTCAAGGAAAGGAAGTTTATGGTTTGAACGAACGCTTAGGACTTAATCCAATTTACCACCAAAGTAACTTTCCTTATATTATACGTTACATTGTACGTTAATTTAATTTCGCGGGTAAGTGGAATTAACAAGTTTTCGAGAGTTTACCGATATCCATTTAAAAACATTTTAATCTAAATAAATAAAGTTGCTTGGCAAACAGTTTAAGTTTGCAAATTGGGCTTTAAAATTATTCTAGCTTATAAAGTTTTACATTATATAAAACTCATAAAGGGTAATGTGTTTCACAAATGTACCTATATTTTTTAGTAATAATTTAATCAAAATGGGTTTAATTTGGTATACTCTTTTCGTCTTTTTATGAAATTTACTCCTATTTTTGTGGTAAAAACCGCCCCCAACTTTTTTAAACTGTCAAATGTAAATGTATGTATTGTTGAAAAGGGTATAAAATATATATGGGAAAATACGGGAAATACGACCCACTATTTACTTTTGCATTTCGATAATCTAGAAAGCCAGAATAAAAACTGGTCATTTTAACAACAATTATTGATACTACAATTTGGGTTTTCCAGCGCAGACTGTTTAAAAAAAAGGAAACATGTTATTGATAAGGTTGTTTGTTGCCATTAATGAACCATTTTTGGACGCTGTTGATGTGAGACGTAAACTGAAAATGCAGAATGCCTATTAATTTTACATGTGGTATAAGACGTATAGTGAAAGTTTCGCATAAGTTGAGTAAATTTTTTTTCTCTAAAAAATATGTAAGTATATTTTTAAAACAATGAAAAAAAAAACAAAGAAAAATTAAAGTTAACAATTTTTTAACCTAAAATTGTATAAAATGCATTTATTACTTTTTATTTATTTATTTATTTATTTTCATATAAATACATTATACGATTAGATACATTAAATTTATGTTCTAAACACTAGATTTATACGTCAAATAGTTACCTTAATTAATAAATTCAATTTAATTCAATTTAAATACATACGGTGTCACCAGTAAAGTCCGCATCATATGGGATTTTTTTATTAATAGCTTTATTCGAAATTTGACTTTAACATCAAGTTCTGCTTCGATCGAGATGAAAATTAGGCAAAAAAATAGAAGTCACGTCATTCGCATTATCTGTCAAATTTTATTTTTTTTTCGAAAAATAATTCAAAAGTGGGTTTATTTCTGAAGTTATCGAAAAAAGTTATTAAAAAAAGATTTTTTAAATGCAGTTTCTAGCCACATGCAAAAATTTCAGCTGCATAAGATAATTTAAATTTTTTACCTATATTTTGTAAATTGCACCACTTTTGCAAAATAAGACTCAACGCAACTTACATAAAACTTCTTAGTTTTGACAATGCTTTATTTTAGATAATTTTTTTTTAAAGTAGCGCCCATATTAAATGTGTGTTATTCTACAAAATCAAAATTGGGCTATTAAAATTTAGTCCCATGTGATCCAAAATTTATTTGTTTTTGACCCTGTATAAGGTAACTTCATAAAATAAGTATTTTTGAAAACGTAGTTTGTGTCTGAAAGTACACGTTAACGTTATTATGAGATAGCCTAATAATAAATTATAATAAAGGGGTTTTAAATTAAATCGTTGAAAATAGATAAACTTTACGTTGTCAAACCAAAATTTATTTTCCACTTAAAAAACACTTTACTGATGACACTGTGTTATTTTTTGTCTTAATATTAAGGTGTATTACTTTTAGACACAAACTACGTTTTCAAAAATACTTATTTTATGATGTTGCCTTATACAGGGTCAAAAACAAATAAACTTTGCATCACATGCGACCAAATTTTAATAGCCCAAATTTGATTTTGTAGAAAAACACACATTTAATATGACTCTACTTTAAAGAAAATGTATCTGAAATAAAGCCCTGTCAAAACTGAGAAGTTTTATGTAGGTTGCGTTGAGTCTTATTTTGCAAAAGTGGTGCAATTTACAGAATATGGGTAAAAAATCAAAATTATCTTATGCAGCTGCAATTTTGCATGTGGACTAGAAACTGCATTTAAAAAACTTTTCCTAATAACTTTTTTCGATATTTTCAGAAATAACCCCACTTTTGAATTATTTTTTGGAAAAAATTAAGATTTGACAGATAATGCGAGTCACGTGATTGCTTTTTTTTTGTTTAATTTTTATCTCGATCGAAGCAGAACTTGATACCAAAGTCAAATTTTGAATAAAGCTATTAATAAAAAAAAAACCCATATGACGCTGACTTCACTGGTGACACTGTATACCTTATAAGTAGCACCTAAGTGATTAAACACTCTTGTGCTATACCTTAGTAAGAAGGCAATTTAAACTAAATCTAAGAGTGAAAGAAAAAACTAACTAAAAGAATATTATAAAGATATTATATACATATTATCTAATAAATGAAACGGTCAATTTTCTATTATGTTAACAAATTCATGGTAATTTTCAAAGATACATTTTTTTGACAGTCTTGAGAATACTTTTAGGTTATTTATCTGTTTAACATACAGGGTGTTATTTAGTAAGTATCCGATATTGTACAGGACGATTCCTCAGTTCTTTATAATGTGAAAAGTTCATACATGGGTTCGCAAGGCCTTCATTTTTAAGATACAGGGTGTTAAAAATTTTGTTTTATTTTTGTTATTCGTAAATAATTTTTGAAATAATGTCGATATTTGGAAGAAAATTCGTAATTGTGGATTTTTTACTATGAGAAATTCAAATTTGATCTTAGTTTGGCCCTTAATTGTATGGGGCGCCACCCACCGACCTATTTCTCTTTTTGGGAGTCACAAATTTCTTGTGCGTGTATGTATCACCTTTTTTAAATGAAAAATCAATTTTTCTATCATTTTTGAATTTCTCATAGTAAAAAATCCACAAATAGGTACTAATTTTCTTCCAAATATCGACATTATTTCAAAAATTATTTACGAATAACAAAAATAAAATAAAATTTTTAACACCCTGTATCTTAAAAATGAAGGCCTTGCGAACCCATGCTTTTATGAACTTTTCACCTTATAAATAACTGGGGAATCGTCCTGTACAATATCGGACACTTATTAAATAACACCCTGTATATCTAATGGTAAGATATTGCAGAATTTAGGTAAAATATATAATCTATAAATCTATGGCTAATATTTCTGTTAAGTAGGTAAAAGCCTAAGTTTATTACTACGTGTGTTGTATGAGGAAAGTGTATAATTTTGGAAACAATTGTTTTTAAAAGCGTATAATACAAATGCTATGAAAGTACAATGTTCTTATATTACAAATTTCTATGGAGTAGGTCAGTAGGGAACAGCCTAGTATTTTTAAATATTATTTTTAATATGTAATTTTGCGTAATATTTAATTTTTGTAGTGAGTTCTTATACATCCCCCCCCCCCCCCCCCCCCATATTAAAATACCATAACGGAAGAGTGAAGAGGCTAGAGTTTTGTATATAGTTACTAATAATTTTTCAGACAGTGTTTCAGGCAGTTGATAAAATTTGTAAATAAGTTTCCGTGCTTTTTTTGTTAATTAATTTATATGATTACTCCATTTTAAGTTTTCGTCAATAATTATGCCCAGGTATTTAATTTCATTTGTTTCTTTGATTTCATCTACCATAATATTTATTTTAATACTAGGAAAGCCAGGTTTGTTAATTCCTGTTAAGGTAAAGGCTATATACTGAGTTTTACTTGCATTCAAGGAGAGCTGATACATATCTAGCCAATTTTTTATCTTCTCCATACCCTGTGGGCAGGCAATTTTTGTTTCATCACATTTTCGAAAAATATATAGCTACTGGGCCCGGGCCTTTTAATAAGGAATAAAAGTGAGTTTATATTAGCTAGAAAGAGTATCGGGCCAAGGACAGTTCCCTGAGGAACCCCGATTTTTACTACTCTGGGTTCGCTGACTGTATCATTGATTTTTACCCGTTGTCCCCTATAGTAGTTTTCAAAGATATCCAAAACCCTACCACGAACTCCACACCGTTCCAAGACAGCAAGGAGCTTTTTGTGGTTAACAGTGTCAAACGCCTTGGCAAGGTCTAAGAAAACTGCAAGGCATTTATTGTTTGAATCCAAGCCTTCCGCAATATTCTTAATTACTGTATACATGGCATCAGTTGTCGCCTTACCAGCCCGGAAACCAAATTGGTGCTCGTGTAAAATATTATTTTGATTAAAAAATTCTACTATAGTCGGATCTGGTCTTATCGTTGCGTTTAGTTTTACCCTCTAAATAAAATACGTAAGATAAATGAGACAGACTTATTCCATTTTGACATGAAAGGAAAGGATATGTATTTACTTGCCAGCGATTCTAAAGAAGCTTATAATAGCACCAGCTACGTTTTATTTTCAATATGCCAGTTTTGTGACTTTGACAGTTTGTGACAAAATGAAACAATTTTCTGGGTTTTTGCATTCCCAATCAAAAAAAAAATGGTACTTAATCCGATAAACTATTTCGAAAATGAAAGAAAAAGTGGAAATTCGCCAACCAATATTCAGGAAACAGTAGCCAAAGCACTGGGAATTAGTTTAAGGACTGTGCAGAAAATTGTGCATTAAACAAAACATAACATAATACCCAAGAATACTAAAAAGTGTAAACGAAGAAAGCCAAAGACTGAGGATTTAAGCGAAAATATAAAAATGGGAGTTCGAAATGTGATTTACGATTTATACAAATTAAAAACCAATGTAACTCTTCCAGTTTTACAAAAAACATTAAAAATTCGGGGTGTTTTGGAAATTGGACTTGAAGCGTTATCAAAATTAATAAAAAATTTAGGTTTTCGCTATAAAAAGACTGTAACCGAAGATTTTTATGTAAGCAGCCACAGATAGTGAGTCAGCGTGTTCAGTTTTTAAAAAAATATACGGACAATTACAAATCGAAATTTAGAAAAGTGGTATTTTTAGACGAAACGTGGATATTTTAGAATGGAAGTGGTTCAAAATCTTGGCAAGATGAGTCTGTAAAAAGTGTTAAAGGAAAAAGGGGTGCGGTACGGGAAAGCGTTTTATTATTTTGCATGCCGGTTCTGCAACAGGATATGTTGCAGGTGCGAGTTTAATTTTTTCTTCAACATCAAAAAGTGCTGACTATCATGATAATATGAATTGCGAAATGTTTGAAAAATGGTTAAAAGTTCAATTGATACCAAATTTGGATGCTCCGTCTTTAATTGTATTAGATAATGCATCATATCATTCAAGAATTTTAAATAAACAGCCTACTTCATCTTGGAGGAAAAGTGATATTTATGAGTGGCTGGAAAAACACAACCCAAAATCCTTTACCAAATATGCTTAAATCGCAACTCCTATCAATAGCAAAGTCTCTTAAAAAACCCAAAATATACGCGGTAGATGAAATACTGCGTGAATATGGTCATGAGGTTCTACGACTGCCGCCATATCATTGCCAGTTTAACGCAATAGAATTAATATGGGCTGGTGCAAAGTCTTATTATGAAAAACATGTAGGTGATGGTCTTAAATCCGACCAAGTACAAATACTTTGGCAAGATTCGTTAGATCATATTACACAAGAGTACTGGAAGAAATCGGTGGAACATACAGAAATATTAATAAGGGATTGGTGGGATCGAGAACAAGTACTAGATGTCGAAGTAGCGCCAATGATAATTGCTCGGATTGCTCCATTCGAAGACGACTCAGACGACGAGGACTTTTCAGATTTTATAAGTGACGATGAGAGTTTTTAGGCTATAATTATAAGCGGTGTCTTTCGTTTACATTTTTTAGTATTCTTGGGTATTATATTATGCTTTTTTTTCATGCACAATATTCTGCATAGTCCTTAAACTAATTCCCAGTGTTTTCATTACGGTTTCCTGCATATTGGTTTCCGAATTTCCACTTTTTCTTTCATTATCGAAATAGTTTATCAGACTAAATGCCATTGTATTTTTAGGTTTTAGTAGTAAAATTGTTAAAATAAATTGCACTATTTATTATTGTCGTTTTTAATTAAAGGGTACAGTAGGTATATAATTAACGATTATATAATTTTTTTGTAACTTTTCCAACTCCCCTGATGTACATAATTTTTACAAAACTAATAATATTAGGTATATGTGGCTATCTTCGCGATAGCTAAAATAATGAAACTATTTTTCCTTCCTTCGGTATATTTGTAAATAATTTCACAACATTTTGATAGCCTCTGTGTTGTCTGATTTGACGCATATGATCAGTGACCTTTGGACCCGCACGTTAAGACCAGATCTGACTATATTATAGTTACTGACACCCAACAGGTATTAAGTTCTACGGTTAAGCATTACGTCCTTAGATGCAAGGCCCTCTTTGATGCAAATAATTTTTGCTCGCACGGTATATGGCCTCGCGCATCTAAACAAAGCTACACCGGATTAGGCATGCGCACTGCAAAATTCTCATTTAACGAACAGGTCCGGGCTTTACAATTTCCCTTACAATAACTCACAACTCTATAAAATAAAGCATGCATAGATGAGGCTACCTCCCACCCGCCCTAGCCTTTTTAGGCAATTCTGAGAATTTAAAATGCTTTAGCAAGTTGGCTATGCATTTTTGTAGTGTAAATTTTGATTCAATAAATCATTGAATATTAAACTATAAGAAGGCCATATGAGCCGATTTCCTAAATCTGCTACGTGAAATTCATAGATGGCACAATAAGTTCACCAACAAGAAAGCGACTAACCTTTTCACTGCTAAATTAAAACATTGTTGCCGCCTGTCTGTTTGACTTGCTGCATGAGTTTTTAAATTTATTTTTATAGCTTATCGTAAAACTTCATTTCACATAAGTACCTACACCTATCCACGTCTAGACCTAAAAATGTACCTATTTTTAATTGCTTTGTAGCATATAATATTTTCAACCTTTTGACGTCCCAACGTTAATTACATGAAAACATATTGACCGTCATGTATTCTATTTCTAATGGAACTAAATGACGACTCTCACTATTCAATACCTACCTAGGCTACAACGTATATGTTGGGTAAAATATGAATGATGTGCGGTTTGTATAACTTGGTTTTTATTTGCAATTATTACTACTTTTCAAAATGGTTAAAATAAGTAGGTTTTACTTTCTTACTTAAGAAACATTCAGTTTGTTTGTATTAGTGTATTACGTATTTTGCCATTTTTCGACGAAATAAAACCTATTTAAGTTATACTTGCTGTCGCTTTTTATCTACTTTTATTTGTTTAACATTTAACACCTAATGCAACGGTAAATCATTATGAAAGTCGGTCCAATTACCCCGGAGTAATCAGCGTACATATTATTATCAAAAATATACATTCGGCTGGAATTGAGAACCTCCTATTTTATTGTTTGTTAAAAATGCTTGAATTCTTAAAAGTTCCAATAAAATACGATATGCGGCAACACCACGACATCATATCAGTGAATTTGAGACATCTGTTGCCGAGGCGCTGCATTATAACGACAGACAGGCGACAGATTTAAGGTTAGAGTTACGATCACGATCACAATGGCGGCCAAACCAGCTCCAATACGTCAAAAAATGGGTTTTCAACTTTTCTCGGACATCCGTCATTCTTATATAGTTTGATATTCAATGATTAAGTTAAGGAAATTGTTTAATTAAAATAACTTTTTTCATTATTTTTCGGCCGTTACAAAATATAGTGAACAACTGGAGTGGATTGCCCATATTGCGTTCAGATAACCACAATTCCTCGAGCGAAATGAACATCATATCCACTCTTGTTATAGAAACTACTATTGCCTAATCGCAGAAATCTCAACTCATTTGAACAAGACAACAACGGGATTTACAAGGATATTAAGGATTAACAAGTAAATCCTAAAAGTATTATTTCGAAAGCCTTTGGCTGTTAGGGATATTAGCGGTATTATCGTCCAGATTATACTCCAAATTACAAACGTTGCAACATACTGGTATATATTATACATGTAATATTTTAAATTAATTTATGTAGGTAAGCGAAATAATCTAAAAAAACTCAAGTACCGGGTGGTCAACTAAAACTGGTCGCCGGCTATATCTCAGAAACTATAGTAATAGAACATCCGGATACATTTTTTTTTAGTAAATGTATCAAAAGAAAATTGGAAATGGGCTTTTTCACTAAATTTTGATTTTTATCCTATCGCACAGATAAAGAAAAAATAAAATTTTCTAGAGTTTAAGTTTTTAAAATTTTCAATTATTTACTGAGAAAATAATTAAACAATTTTGTTTAAGCGTATTTACTCTATCTAATAAATATTCGCGGAACCAACGATCTGCGTCACATTAAATTGACCAGTCGGAGTGAAGGTCGACCTGCCGACATCTACCTGAATGATATGTCGAGTCGGGTCCTCTGTTCTTTTCTATTTAGGGTATCGGAACAAAGAAAACATGATAATTGGTCACACTACTGGCAAATAAAAAAAATTACACGAATAAAGGTGTGACGTACTAAATATCTGATCTAATCTTTTCAAACTTTCTGCTATCGCGACGGCATCTTTTTAATTGTTTCTAGAAAAGGTTTGTGACACTTTAGAAATAGAAACATTTTTATTATTGGGATGTATTTTCTATAGGTTCTAATTCTAATGCAAAGTATGATAAATTAGATTATATAGTGATTTTGAAAAAGTCTAAACGCCTTGTTTAAGAGGGTTTTATTTAATCTATAAACCAAGTATTTGTTTTTGTATTTTCTCATTTTGCCTTCGCCGCTAGATGGCGTTAACTAAAATATAAGCAAATATTGGAGTTTTCTCAAAAAACTTAAATGCAATGATAAGTTTGTTTTAGCACGGTATAATGAATAATTAAGTCCTTAAGATTTTCGTAAAAAATAAAAAATTTTATATATTTTAGAACCGAAGTTATTGACCAAAATAAATTACTTAATATACCTACGGATTCCTCAGTTTTACATGCGTTTTAATTTTATTTATTGGATAACTTTAACACACATTATTAATTTAACGAACAAAAAGATACAGAAAATAGTAATAACGATAAGTATCTTCAAATTACAAATTTTTAAAAACACAAAACTAGATGAAAATGTATAAATTCCTTGTTTTAATAAAAAAAATGCCAATTTTGAGTCATGTCATTTTAGAAACTTTTTATATACAGGGTGTCCGGAAAACGGAGGTCAATCCATTAAATACATCTTTCTGGAGCAGAAATAATATGACTTTTATCATGCCATTTTTCATTTTTGACCGTCATGTTCGATATTAAAAAGTTTGAATTAAAATCTGATTTTTCGGAATAATTCGAGTATTTAATAAGATATTAATTTGAAAAATTGTACATTGCGTCAGCATTAACAGTTTTATCTTTTGAACAAAACAAACCAAACAACAATTATTGTCAAAAAATAGGCGGGTCCAGTACTATGTACTCGAATTATTCAAGAAAACCAGGTTTTAATTTCAAACTTTGACGCCCTGTATATGTATATCGAACATGAGGGTCAAAAATGAAAAATGTCAACATAAAAGTCATATTATTTTTGCTCCAGAGATATATGATTAACCATGACCTCTTTTTTACGGACACCCTGTATATTTAAATATGAAAATATGTCATCAAAAATAAAAAGAGTGTTCAGCTACTCTACTAACGGTTTAAGAACCTATAACTAGTTACCTCAGAAGAGTTTTCTTTTATTTTGTCAGTTCCATTCCCACCACGTTTCGCCATATCACGGCGCATCAGTGAGGCTAGGATCTGAGAACAAGAGAAAGGAAACGGAAAACTCAACTTGAGCCGGTACACAGGGACACAATCAAAAGGATATAGCGCGATGCTCCCATCTAGTGTCGATGTGACACACTTTTACAATTAAATGTTTATTTTTCATAAATATTTTTGAAAAGAAATATGACTTACAAAAGCGAAAATTCTTGACCCTTCTTCTCAATTACTTAATAAGAAAGTTGACAAGTATAGTACCATCCGCATTGTGACTGCGCGTTCGTAAAACGTTTGTTTTATAAAAGCGTTGTTTAGTGATGCCGTATTTTATTATTATTATTTTATCAATAGCAAGCAAGTCCGATGAAGCTATTGTTTTAGTTTTTTTTTTTAATTGTTCATCGTTATTTAAAATGTCTAAAAGTCCGTTGGCTAGTTTAAATTACTTGTTAAATTCTTACGCGAAAGTTATTTAAACATGGGTGGGTAAGTATTTTAGACGCTCAAATATCATATAGATATTTAAAAACAAATACAATCAATCATTGTTATGCACAAAGTTTTTAGTTAACTGCTCAAAATTACGATCAACTTGGTTTTTAAAGGAGTTTACACTATTTGCGCAGACTGTACTTTCTTCAAGCGAGTTCCATATGTACAGATTGATGAGGAAGTTATTTCTTCGAAATGTCGCGGATTTTTCTTTGCATAAATTTTTTAAGTGTCCCCGAAGCTGTTGATTCTGATTTAAGTTGGAATTATCAACGTCATTTAATTTATTGCCAACCTATAACCTATTTCGCCTTGTTTTTCTTAGTTTATTATATTACTGACTAAGATTTAAATAAAATCAATATTGTCGGCACATTACTTAGGTAATATCTGATATATTACAAAAATATCAATTTATTTCATTGCTTATTTTGGGAGAATTGTATAATGAAAGAACAATGACATAATAAGGTTTAAAAAAATCTTAACCGATATTTTTCGATATACAATTATTCTCCTTAAATAACTTATGAAATTCCTTTATATTTATTTATACATGTTAATTATTACCTATAGAATATGAAGACGATACTGATTTTATTTAAATTTTGTGTAAAAAAGGGAAAAAATAAATAAATCTACGCGAAATAGGTTATAGGTTGGCAAGCATGTTGATACTCCCACCTTAAATGAAACAAATTTCTCACGTTACATAAATAGTAGTCCGTTAGTATTTTTATGTTTTACCTATCTATTATTGATCTATAATACCTTAGAAACGGAATATGTTATGATAGCAATAATACCTGCTATCACACCTAGGGCATTATAAGCGGGCATTATGATAATGCCCGCTTGTAGAATACTTGGTCCAGAGAGAGTTCGGACTGTATTTTTCCGACTAAAAATAATAAAGTTTGTTAAACATATGTATTAAAATAAAATCAATAACTTACCAGTTCCTGGAAATATGCCATTAAAACATTTTCGGTTATTTGAAGAATTGTGTTCGTATCTTTCCAAATACCAAATATGCCATACTCCCGATCATACTGTTGCCTTGATTTAACTGGCAAAAGATTTTCGGTCGCTTTTATGACCTTTTCTCTTATATTTTGTGGAATTTCTTCCATTTTGAGCAAATCGTTAAATAAAAAATGCCAACTGACTAACTGACAGAAACATCAAAGTCAAACTTAACACCAGTCATTATCTACTTACGTATACAGGTACAGGTGCAACTTATTTTTTATATTGCGAATAAATAATGTAATTAGTCATTGAAAAACTCTTTTTTAGGTAAAACATAAAGCATTGTATGCACCACGGGCTTTACTGGACTATAATGCCCATCAGGCAGAAACCTATCCCTCGGGCCAGAGGCCCTCGGGCTATTTCTACCTTCAGGGCATTATAGTCCCCGTAACGCCCTTGATACATAAATAGCTATAAAAGTTTCTATTACATCACCCCTAGTTCATCTTTGCTTTAGAGATGTTAGCTAAAATCTTTTAAGTCTTTCGGGATAAGGTAGTCCTCTTAATTCAAATGGAATTCTGGTAACCCGTCTTTGGACCCTTGGACCCTTTGGTGTAGTAGGGGTTTTCAAAAAATATTGTATTCGTATTCAATTTTCAGTCTAATATAGGAAGTGTACAATACTTTACAATCTGTAGAGAGTGATCTTTGAAAGTCTTTTGCACCATGAAAGTTAAACTATTGGTTTTTTACCATTTTAATAATATGTGCTTCCCATTTTTAATTGGAAGACATTATTAACCCCTGATCTGTTTGTTCTGTAACGCTAATAAGTTCAAGATTATTTACCAAATATGTTTCACAAGGACTATTTGGGTCAATATGCAATAGTGTACATTTTGATACATAAAGCTTTATGCAAAAAAAAACACTAAAAGATGGGATGAGATGAGGCCAGTAAATGTTTTATGGGATGTTGAGAAATTATTAGAAGAAGTCGTATATGAACAGTTATTAGAATTCATTGATGCCAACAAAATTTTAGTTTCCTTTCAAGCTGGTTTTCGAAAAGGGTACTCTACAGAGACAACCATTCAATGTGTGATTGAGACGTGGAAGAGAACCATTGATCAAGGGGAAAATGTTATAGCTGTATTTTTGGATTTTAAGCGGGTATTCGAAACAATTGAGAGGGCTAAATTATTGAGTAAATTGTATCAGTATGGTATTTCCAGAAATGTTTATAAATGGTTTAAAAATTATTTAAGTAACAGGTCACAAAAAACGAAAGTATCAAAAACATATTCAAATAAAAAAATAAATAATATAGGAGTTCCTCAAGGAAGTATACTAGGTCCAATATTATTTATTTTATACATCAACGATATGATATGCCTTTAGTTTTAAAAATGTGTACCTAAGTTTCAAATGTTTGCTGATGACTCGTTCAATTACATTATTGTTTTAAATATTTTTGATGATCTAAATACTCTAAATTCTGAGATAAATATATTATTAAATTGGATAAAAGTAAATAAATTAAAATTAAAGATTTCAAAAACTAAATGTATGGTTATGGGTAATAATTTAAATTCTCAAAATATAAATGTTGTACCTAATTGATGGTGAAAAATTGGAATTAGTAAACAGTTTTAAATATTTAGGGATAATCATTGATTTAAAATTAAAATTTTTAAATTATTTTGAAAGTATTATATTGAAGATTGCCGGAAAAGTAATCAGTTCTAATTTAAGTTTGTTTTTTAAAAAACTGTATTTAATACTATTATATTACCACATTTTCTTTATTGTTCTTCCATTTTATATTGTGCTAGTGAGGAAATATTTGATAAATTACAAATTTTAAGGCAATGCGGATTATTTTAAATTGTGACAAATAAACAAAAATTAATTTTATGTTGAAAAATTTAGATTGGTTAAATGTTAGAAATTTAATTTTTTATTTAGTATGTATCTTTATACATAAAATTTAAAATAACTTATTGCCTGATTGTTTAAAATTTTTTTGTTCTTTTAATTATGACCATCGTAATTATAAAACAAGAACTAATCAAAATTTTTATGTGGATAGAGTGTCTAAAATATTAGCTTAAAAATCTATTTTTTATAAAGGTTTGATAGAATATAATAATTTGGAAAATTCTACTAAATCTCAAAAATCAATAAAACTGTTTAAAAAAACTTTAAAATTAAGACATTTAATTAAAAAACAAAATGACACGTATTATTTGATACAATTTGCAAAATGTTTAACTTTTCTGCCTGTTTTTGTTAAAAGAAGGTTGCGTTTTAAAATTTAAAACTAAATCTATAAAAAGGTGTTGAAAAGAAAATGCATTAAAAACAATTAAAACATGTTACTACTACTACTACACCACTGGCTTGTCCATTACTCAATACGCCTCAGATCCCTGTCTTATGCATTTACTTGGTAAAGTAGCAATTTTGTAAACTAATGTTACGTATAAAGCGCAAATCTACCCGGACCAGACATTTTATACCGTCCAATCTAATAAAAAATATTATACTTCAAAAGATGTAATTTCAAAGAAACTCCAATTTAGCTGTAAACTACACCAAACTAAATTACCCGTGTCATTTTGCAAAAATAAAATAAAATCTCTGCAAACTTACCCGGTATTGTTAAATTAAACGCCGACTCAGTTTTGCGCTCTTACGCTTTTAAAATCATCAACTCTCCGAAACCGTCTTGATCGTTCCTGAAATTTAATAAAAGTAATCCGGTTAGTTTTTCTTCGCTTAAGACGTTATCAAATAGAGCTAGAGTGTAGCGAGATTATTTTTAGGAAAGCACAGTGGCGTAGCCGATTGGTGTGCAGTAGCGCACCTAAGAATAATGACACGAAACTATCAATACTCGCTTCTTTGACAATAGAATAGTCGCCCCCTTTGATAATTCACTTTCTAAGTTTCACAAGCGTTTAAATTAAATTATGTTTTCTTGAAGTTTACTCCATTTTTCCAAATGGAACGATGGTAGCTTTCACCACGATATTTAAAACGAGCATTTTTTTTCTAAAATTTGATACCATACACTCTTATGCTATTTTAAAATTGACACGAAAAACCGGAGGTACTCAAAAATAAACTGCAGTTTGTGATTCATTTGGTCGATTTGGCCCGTGGAACATAAAAAAAATTTTAAATGAAGCAGAAATACGAGATGGGTATCGAATTCGCATGATTTTTGACTCAAGGAATTCAACCGTAGCCTCAGAAATGCGATTCGTAAGGTATCAAGATACCGTGTGACCAGTAAAGTCCGCATCATATTGGATTTTTTTTTATTAATAGCTTTAATCGAAATTTGACTTTGGCCCCAAGTTCTGCTTCAATCGAGATGAAAATTAAGCAAAAAAAAAAAATAGTAATCACGTGATTCGCATTATCTGTCAAATTTTAATTTTTTCCCAAAAGTAATTCGACAGTGGGGTTATTTCTCGAAATATCGAAAAAAGTTATTAGAAAAAGTTTTTTTGAATGCAGTTTCTAGCCAACAAACAAAACTGCAGCTGCATAAGATAATTTTGATTTTTTAACCAACAATAAAATTTATTTTCCACTTTACTGATGACACTGTGTTCTTTTTTGCCTTAATATTAGTGATGTAAGATTCTCGAGCACGTATTTTTGGAGAACGTTCCCCAAGCACGAACGAGCATGAACGAGAATAAACGAGCATAAACAAAAAAAAACCAAGAATTTATGTTTGTGGTGTGGTAAAGTATTTAAAAACTTCTCGTGGTTCTTTTTGAAAATGCTCAAAATGCTCAAAATGCTGAAAATGCTCAAAATTCTCCTAACTCTTCATAAGAAAATAAGTTTGTATTAATATTATACTGTGTTGGTTGCAAATAATACAGTAATAACTTCTAACACCAAAAAATCTTTATTTAATAAAAAAATAACAAGAACTAATAATAAGTAACATGTAAAAACATAGTGTAAGTTAATAGTTAGTAAGTCAAGTGTAGTGTAAAGTGTAAAGTGTAAGAAGTAAGAAGCAAACTTAAATATAAAATAACGGTGTACTTTTACATAAGAAAAATCAAACTGCAATCTGCAATAAACTAAAAATAAAATATTGGGTTAAGAAGTAAGAAGTAAGACGTTTGCCTAATAACCAATTTTACTCCAAGTCTTCCAGATAAAACCCTTTGAAACTTTCTAACCCAACGCTGGTATCCGAATCGTGGACGCTGTAGGAGTCAGTATTAGTAGTATCAGTATCCTCATCAGACTCATCATCATCAGTATCTAATATCTCATGGTAGATGATATATTTATCTTGGACACTGTATAAATTATTAAATTAAATTTATACAATTTAGTATTTCCTTGCCCTACTGTCCCTACATAATAAATTAATTTATAAAACACAGGTATCAGGTATAAACTTAATACCCCCAACAATTTTATTGTCTATTATTTGAGCCCTTACGAATTCGGGACACTTTACACATTTTACTAAATGATTTGCCATTCGTGTTGCATGCCGACTGTATTCACAATTACAAAATTTGCAGGAATAAACGTCTTTACCATTTCGTTTTTTACAAATAAAGAAATCAAATGCATCACATTTTTTTCTGGGCATATTGACTAAATTATAATCAAAATCAAATCAAGTACCTAAATCTCTGCGGAAAACAAAACAAAATTACACAAATCTAACCCGACCAGTAACCACACGCGCTAACCTTTATGCAATGAATCGAATGTGTTAACTAAATGAAATACCAAAATAAAACAGGGGAATCACCAAGTTACTTCAGCGGCGGCGGTGGCATGAGGCGCCTTGCAATACACGCGGACGAAGCGCGCTGATTGGCCGGGATCATGCTGAAAATTCTCGATCGTGCTAAATATGCTCTGTGGGGAACGTTCGCGAACGATAGATCGTTCACGTGCGGAAGAACGAACTATCGTGCGCCAACTTTCGCGAACATTTGCGGCAGCACAATCAGAACGTTCCCTTGTTCACATCACTACTTAATATTAAGGTGTATTACTTTCGGACACAAACTACGTTTTCGAAAATACTTATGTTAGGAAGTTACCTTATACAGGGTCAAAAACAAATAAACTTTACATCACATGCGACCAAATTTTGATTTTGTAGATAAACACACATTTAATATGGCGCTACTTTAAAGAAAATGTATCTGAACCTTGTCAAAACTAAGAAGTTTTATGTAGGTTGCCTTGAGTCTTATTTTGCAAAAGTGGTGCAACTTACAAAATATGGGTAAAAAATCAAAATTATCATATGCAGCTAAAATTTTGCAGGTGGTCTAGAAACTGCATTTAAAAAAACTTTTTCTAATAACTTTTTTCGATGCTTTTAAAAATAACCCCACTGTTGAATTACTTTTTGGAAAAAATTAAAATTTGACAGATAATGCAAATCACATGACTACTATTTTTTTGCTTAATTTTCATCTCGATCGAAGCAGAACTTGATGCCAATGTCAAATTTCGAATAGAGTTATTAATAAAAAAAATCCCATATGATGCGGACTTTACTGGTCATACAGTATATGTTTGCATGGCAACTTCTTCCAGTGTTTGGAACCCACTTTCGGTGCCTAGAGCGCACTTCCGGTGACCATAAGTCATTTTCGTTGTCAGAAATGAACTTTTTGACCTCAAAAACATATATATTGCTATCTCACGTGATACAGTGATACACGTAGAATTTTTATAATACCTTTTTTTTAAATTAATTTGACGGGTCCGAGCGATTCTTGATTAAGTGGGCAGTGCTCTATATTAAAGGCTGCTCCTTTTTTATCATAACGCTGTATACAGGATATTCGGTAAAATGTGAGAAATCTCCCGGATATAAAAAAAAACACACGAAAAGAATACTTAAAGTTTATAAGTAATCTTTTTTCGTATAGGCCTTCTCTTCGGAGATATGGGCTCCCAAAGAGCTCTAATGGAATCAAGTTTTTTACACATATTCATTGAACCCCCAGATATATTCGAAGTTTTTTTTTAATATGATAAATAAATAAATAAATAAATAAATAAACAGGCCTTTTATTTTTATATAAACAAAATTTATACAGTATACTATTGTATTTTGGTGGCGAGGTCTAGCCATCGCTATTCTACCTAACCACCAAGGAAGACATAAACTATCTATACACAATGTTTTAACTTAACTATTACTTACTTACTCAGTAAATAATTATAGTATGAGAAGAATGGATAGGTGAACAGAAAAAAGTAAAAAAGAAGAAAACAAGAAATTAATATGTCGAGCATATTAATGTATACCAGGTAAGACCCTTCAAATTACTATCCAAGAAAGTGTTATGAACAGCTGCAGGGACGGACTAACTGTGACACTCATGACCCCATTTTTTTACGCCCTGTATGATAAGAACTTTGGGCAATGTTTTTTTCATACCTTTAACTATTGACTAAAAATCAAGTATTCATTCATTCATGTCGCTAATCCTAACAGTTTTCGAAACAACGTCATTTTATTTACATCATGTATTAATATTAAGCAGTTAAAAGTATAACTTTTTATTGAGACTATCTGGGTTGAAGGTTGAACATTTGATAGGAACAAAGATGTATCTTTTATCAAAATACGCTAAATTTATAGCATTATTATAATACCGTGCGAGCAAAAATTATTTGCATCAAAGAGGGCCTTGCATCTAAGGGCGTAATGCTTAGCCGTAGAGCTTAATACCTGTTGGGTGTCAATAACTACCTGAATTAACAATCAATCAGTTATTCCGTCATCTTTGACAGTCGTTACAAGTAATTTGATTCATCGCTAATTTTTCCAGTTTCTTGAACAATTCACACAATGGGCTTTACGGAACAGCACAAAACATTCATGGTTGACGCGTATTTTCGAAACGGGGTTAGAGTAAATGGTGAGTGGCAATACAATCCGGGTTTGTGCATGGACGATTTTCACGAACATTTTCCTAACGTTGCTTTTATTGCTAGGGATTTTTATCATTGCCTGAAAAGAACCGTGGCTGTGTTTAGGGAAATAGGTTCTATGCAACACAAAAAAGGAGCAGGAAGACCATCTGTAAGCACAGAAGAACTTGTTGCAAACGTTCGTAAAATTATGCAAAATACGCCACCAAATTATATAGGTAAGACGCCTGTCCCAAGAAGTGGGATCTTATGGAACATGCAGGACTATTCTTAAGAAACAGCTAAATTTATTTCCTTATAAAGTGCAAGTATTATAATTTTGTAAACAACAAAAATAAATTTGTATTTGTCTACTTATTTTATTTCTCATTAGTTTGGCATATCATGTCATAATATGAATTTGACAAAATTTTAACCTAGATTTGGTTAGATATATCGTCCCCATATCATTGTGATCTAAACCAAGCCCCACGTTTTCTCGCACGGTATAATAGAGTGATAGAAAACAAAGTAACAAAGTGTTTTAAACTCATAAATTATTTAATATTTAGTTATAAAATAACCTACCTTCCTATAAAGGTACCTATGTTACCTAGTAACCAGAACTTCGCAATGGTCTGTGCACGAAACCGAAATATTTCAGGAAAATTTTTTAGGTGTACGAAACATATCCTGTACACACATGCCATTTATGCAATGACGGTATTATGCGTACTTGCAAATTCGCCTACATAAATTTTAACCAATAATTTATAGATTTCAATGCGAATCAAACAAGCCAAAGTAGATTTCAGGAAACAAATTGCAATATTAAAAAGGATTGATGCCAAATAATGGCCCAACTAATGGTCGGTTCTTCCTAGGGTTAATATAGGTTAGAGTATACGTGGGTAATTATCGTGATGGAGTTATGAATGCTAATTATACCTGCCATGGCGGTCCCCGAGCTCCGACAAATCGATATTGTCAACACATTGAACGGAATTATTATATGAGGGAACTTGGACTGGCTTGGAAATATTGCGGTGCTTAATAAATTACTATTACTGTAGTTTAGAACAGGTAGTGCCATTACCGAATTGATTGCGATTTGCGATGAATAGTAATTTGAAACTAATGATAAATGTTGGGAAATTTGATGGCCATTAATGAATTAATCGATTTTTGGGGGATAATTTCTGTTATGTATACCTATACCCCTACGTTCTAATGATTCATCCGCAAGAGACTAGTTATATCGTCGCCTTTCAGACAAAATGCTATAAATTTTATAGGAAAGGAAAAAAATTAAATTTGGTGTATGTATATAGACGCTTCGAGAAAACTATTTTTAGGTGCTTTGTGACTTGAATATACAGGATGTTTCATTGAGGGTACTACTCTCGGAAACTACTAAGCATAGATACTTGGGGAAAATTTTTTTATGATTAAAGTGGTTATGAGAAAATTCTGGAAATTATTTTTAAGTTCCGCATTTCGCCACAAGGGGGCACAATTGAAAATTAATTTTTAAAATTCTAAATTTCTCCGAAAATTCCTATATTATGTATACCTCTGGTTACATCATTTTACATCATTAAAAAGAATAGATAATTCTGCATCATTTTGGTTAAAGGCTCATTGGCGTACCGACCTTGATAAGAGTGGGGGAAGCTATTGAAACTGTAATCATTAAAATCGCTATAACTTCTAAATGACTTACCAATCCGATTTTACTAAATTTAAGCTTGTTTGAAGGATAAAGGTAAGTACTTTTATTGATCGTATCCAACGGTATACAATAGTTTCTATTCTAATAAAATTGCTAGTGGGTGCAATTTATAATAATAACAGTTTTTTTCGATTTTATCCCGAAAATTCAAATCATACCGTATAACTATGACATCATAATCGGAAAGTAGAATAAATTTACAAGAAAAAATGTACAGACCGCAGTTCGATATCTTTGTTTGTTTCAGAGTTATTGCCAAAACAATAATTTAACACTTTTATCGAAGACATTTTTTTTATAGCTTCGTGGCCACCACAAAAAAATATTTTTAAACTTTATGATTCTTTTATGTGTAGGTTTGTTACTCATTATTCCAATGGCCCAAAAACTACTTTAGAATTAATGATATAATCATTCAAAACTTCTAATTTAGGCATAATATGCTGTTTTAAAAAATAAATCTAGATAGCCGTGAAACAAAATCGGCAGATTTAATTTTGATGGGACAGGTGTTGAGAAAATTAAATCTGCCGATTTTGTTTCACGGCTATCTAGATTTATTTTTTAAAACAGCATAATATGCCTAAATTAGAAGTTTTGCATGATTATATCATTAATTCTAAAGTAGTTCTTGGGCCATTGGAATAATGAGTAACAAACTTACACATAAAATAATCATAAAGTTTAAAAATATTTTTGTGTGGTGGCCACGAAGCTATAGAAACAATAATTTCTTCGATAAAAGGAATGAAAATTATTGTTTTGCCAATAACTCTGAAACAAACAAAGTATCGTGTATCGTTGGATACGGCAATTAAAAGTACTTACCTTTCTCTTCCAAACAAGCTTATATTTAGTAAAAAAAAGTAAAGTTCGTGTAACTTGTGGTGCTCATATTTAGTAAAATCGGATAAGTCATTTAGAAGTTAAAGCGATTTTAATGATTACACTTTCAATAGCTTCCCCCACTCTTATCAAGGTCGGTACGCCAATGAGCCTTAAACCAAAATGATGCAGAATTGTCTAGTATTTAATGATGTAACCAGAGGTATACCATAATATAGAAATTTTCGGAAAAATTTTGAATATTAAAAATTAATTTTTAATTGTGCCCCCTTGTGGCGAAATGCGGAACTTAAAAATAATTTCCAGAATTTCCTCATGACCACTTTAATCATAAAAAAATGTTCCCCAAGTTTCAATGCTTAGTAGTTTCCGAGATATGGCCGGTGGGCACCCTTAATGAAACACCCTGTATAAAACATATAAGTGGGAATATTTCGTTTTCTGTATTAAAGTTATGAACATCTTTGTTAGTTTCCTAGATTTTTACGAAAATTGTCACTTACGTCAGTTGGTGTGAACTTTTTCTTTCAGTATAGTATACACTTAAAGTACTACTACCTATACTCATTACTTATCGTGATATAACTGTAGCTATGGCGCTGTGCGCCGAGTCGCCTTTTCACCGTCTCCTGCAGATCCATCATGAAATAATATCACACAAACTGACCTAACATACGATTGTCTCCGTAAGTTTGCACCAAATGGAAAACTTTTTTATTATTCATTTTACGAAAAAAAGTTACTCCTAATAAAAAATTAATAAAATAATTTTTAAACATAAATGCGTATAATTGAATAATTAGACGTGGCTTTTAGTTCTGATCAACTTTTTTTAATAACAATTTTTGATAATGTCAAAAATAAAGGTACTTTACTCTTGGGAAAAATTCACATATTTTGACAAACCTCGTATATGACTGGAAAATTTTGATATTTGATGGTTGCATTTTAGGTCTTAGACCATGCAGACCTTTTGATGAAGAATAACTTTTTTTTGTAAAATGAATAATAAAAAGTTTTCCATATGGTGCAAACTTACGGAGACATACTGTATAATATCTGATATACATTTTTCTCACAAACTGACGCAATTTAAGATACCTACGTCGTTTGGTGCGATTTTTAAAACGAATTTTGTTAGATACCTCGTTTTTTTAACTGTACAACTTTCGAATCTTTAGAGATACAGATACAGATTAAACTTAAACATATCGACTGCTTGCTCAATTTTTTGAGATTTACGATACTTTGTGTGGACGGCGACGATATGATAACAGTGGCGGATTGGGGTGAGGGGCACTCCCTCCTCCCTCCTAATATTGTAAAAAATATTTTTGGTCCAAATTTTTTGAAACTCAGCATAAATACTATACCTAATATACAATTAATAAAATACGTATTTCTTTTTTTTTTTAAATGGGTCCCTAAAGGGGTAAAAAGTGGGTAGGTATAAAAGTTTATATTGAAAAATATTTTTGCTACATTTTCTTGAAATGTAGCAGAAATACTCTATAATACAAAATAATAAAACACGGATTTCTTATTTATTTGAAAATCGGTCCCTAAAGGGGTGAAAAGTTTATATTTAAAAAATATATTTTAATACTATATAAAATACTACTTTTTTAAGTCGCCCTTAAAGAGATGAAAGGGGGGTATTATTGTTTCTAATGGAAAAATAATTCTTGTTTTATTTTCCTGAAACTTAGCGAAAGTACTCTACAACACAAATCATAGAAAACGTAGTTTTCTTTTTGGAGGGGGTAAAAAGGGGGTATATAAGTTTATATTGGAAAAATATTTTTGGAAAGAATTTGTTGAAACGCAGCATAAATACTCTAAACACAAGTAATGAAATATTTAATTTGAAGAAATAGTCCATGCTTAAAGTGGAGTTGAAAGTATGAATAGAAAAGAAAAACTAAAAGTTTTCCTCCACAAAATTTAATAGAATAAAAATTCTTTATTAAAGGTCTCTATATTTCGAACGTAGAAAGGTTCATCATCAGGAGACAGAAAAATATATTGCTGATGGTTTTAGCAGAAGAGAAAATGATAAGTGCAGTGGCGCAACCAAAAATTTAGTTCGGGGGGGTTCTAACTTCCAGCGCCGAAGGCGCTCTTTTGCGCCGCAGGCGAAAAAATTTTTGGGTGCCACGCCCTTTTTTGGGTAAAATACGTATGATTGACGAGAGCGACAGCCCCCTAAAACTTCTGCAATAATACGCCGCTGGCCCTAACTAAATATTTATGAAAAAAAATTAGAGATTTCATTTTAATTAGTAAAAATGTATTTAAAATAAGTAACGCATATATTAATCATACTTATACTAAAACAAAAACCTTATACAATAAGTTGTAAGTAATCACTAATAATACTAATATTACAGTAAAATTCTTCGTTTTGTTTTTGCCTTTTCGTCCAGAATTTCTTCCACGGAATATCAATATCGTGGTTCGCATAAAGAACTGCCAAACCATTTAGTCTGTCCTCTTCCGTAGTGCTACGCAGATATGTCTTTAAATATTTTAAATTTGAAAAGGACCTTTCAGATGTGGCGGTTGTAATAGGCAAAGTTAAAAAAAATTGTAAAAGCCTTTTTATATTAGGAAATATACTGGCATCACGTTCGGAATACACTTTGACCAAATCTTCCTTCAGTTTTTGTTTTTGCATTTTTTATACCACAGCTCAAGTTTAGCTATTAACGTCGTTTTATTGGAAAACTCTTCAAGGAACTCATTCTTGTAGAAGTTGTGAAGTTTCAAAAAACATTGACTATCAAAATCTTGATTATCATATGGAAACAGGCATTCAAAATTTTGAATGGTTTCTCGATGTTTTAAAAACCGATCCTCGAGATTTGCTATGAGGCCATCTAAAAACGGAATAAAAATTGTTATTTTAAAATACTCAGCAGCGGAATCGGTTTCTATAACCAATCTTTGTGTTTGTCTTGGCGGTAGTCTAGGTACTCTGATTTCAATATCGTATTCCGAAAGAAGATCTTGAGCTTTCTTAAAAATATTTTGAAAATTATCATCTGCCATGCCTCTTATTTCTTTAACCTGATCTGTTACGTCATTAGCTAACTGTAATGCTTTACAAAGGTTTAAATCAACTGTTTGTAGAATCTTGCTTAAAGGCAGTATGTAGGCATATATTCTTTCTGTACACATTAGTGCGATCACAAATTTGGGACTTATAATGCTGGCCAGTAACCCAGATGCCTCAGTGGAAGTATTGCGGTCGGTCCATTCAGTCAGACGTAGTATAATTTCACTATTGATAACATGATTGATGTAAATTATGTGACTGAATATAAAATATTAGTAAAAGGCGTGACATGAAAAATTGGTTTACAATTAAACGAATAGGCTACGTTTCTAAGCTCGGGGGGAGCTGCAGCCCGGCAGCCCCCCCCCCCCTGGTTGCGCCACTGCATTATGATACAACTTTAAGCTTATTTCTGGTCTTATGTCACCACATTGCTAAACCAAAACAAACATGCGAAATTATTTTTATTTTCGGTACAGCCTAAATTGTGGTGTATAAAAATCTGATAACGATTCAATGAATGCTTACTTTGGTGCTGCGAGTTTTAGACAATAGTGAGACATCACGTTTATTGAATTAACAACATTTATTAATATACGAAATCGCGCTTATGTGCGTCGAAACTGCAATCCCATAATGAACTCTTAATATTCTTAGTTTGTACTTACATTATGACAAGTAATTTTGAATTACATTTTTCTACTATGCCTTTATTGAATACAAATATTTAGACTTTGAACTTCCTAACTACTTATTAAAAGCATAGTGCGATTAGGCATTAATTGATAGCAGGAAGATTCCTACTAAATATATTCTACAGTATGACCATAGTAAAGGCCGCATAATATGGGATTTTTTTTATTAATAGCTTTATTCGAAATTTGACATTTGCATCAAGTTCTGCTTTGATCGAGATGAAAATTAAGCAAAAAATAGAAGTCATGTGATTCGCATTATCTGTCAAATTTTATATTTTTCCAAAAAAAAATTCATAAGTGGGGTTATTTCTGAAAATATCGAAAAAAGTTATTGGAAAAAGTTTCTCCCATATTTTGTAAATTGCATCACTTTTGCAAAATAAGACTCGACGCAACCTACATAAAACTTCTAAGTTTTGACAATGCTTTATTTCAGATAAATTTTCTTTAAAGTAGCGCCATATCAACTGTGTGTGTTTTTCTACAAAATCAAAATTGGGCTATTAAAATTTGGTCGCATGTGATGCAAAGTTTATTTGTTTTTGACCCTGTATGGTAACTTTATTAAATAAGTATTTTTGAAAACGTAGTTTGTGTCTGAAAGTAATACACCTTAATATTGAGTTGAGTTGCGTAGAGTTTTATTTTGCAAAAGTGGTGCAATTTACAAAATATGGATAAAAAATCAAAATTATCTTATGCAGTTGCAATTTTCCATGTGGGCTAGGAACTGCATTTTAAAAAACTTTTTCTAATAACTTTTTTCGATATTTTCAGAAATAACCCCACGCTTGAATTCTTTTTTGGAAAAAATTCAAATATTAGGGGAAGGTTGCCTATATTGAACCGCTACCTAAATTGGACCACAGTACATTTCTCCGAAACTAAACAAATGCCATATCATCTGGCAACACTGTAACATACTTCCACCCAGAACCTTTGATCGGCAACAAACTCAACTAGTTGGCCGTTAGTGCTTGGCGTGTACGGAGCAAAACGTAATTTACACAATTTTAATGTAATATTTTTATAATTTTCCTAAGAATTTACCTTAGAACCATAAAACTCTAAGCAAAATCTTTTTTATGCAAGTTATCAAGTAAGTTTTTCTCTTTCTATTTCTCCTTTACCATGCCATATTTGTTTTTTCTTGTTTCTTTCCTGGGTGGTTTTGTAAAACACGTGGTAGTTGCTTAAATTGGACCACTGGGTGATTGCCAAAATTGAACCGGTCCAATTGAGGCAATTTTTCCAAATTGTGCAAAAATAATTCTTCTCTTTAAATAAGTTAATGTTATAAACTAACACCATTTCAGTATTGCTAAAATCTTTTTTCTTTGAGTTAAAAAATGAAACTATTACTGGTCCAATATAGGAAACTAATAGGTATTTTTTTTGCATTAGGATGTCTTCTACCGAAATTTTGATTGTAAATTTAATGTTTTTTTGAAATATAAGTATAAAACTTAATATACCAACAATTTTTATTTTTTATTTATTTATTTAACACCTAATCTTCCGATTTAAATCATGTGGTCCAATTTTGGAAGCCCCAGGTACAATTTAGGCAACCGGTTTCCTATATTGAACCACTTGCAGAGGTTTTCTTATAGCCTGGTATATCATAGATACTTTTAAATAAAATTTTGCAAAAAATTCTACAGTTGAACAACATACTATAGTATACTAACGTATAGCTTCAAGATCGATTTTGCGTTATTATCGGGATCTATGATAAGAAATCTGGAAATTGGTCCAATATGGGCAACCTTCCCCTACAGATAATGCGAATCACGTAACTACTATTTTTTGCCTCATTTTCATCTCGATCAAAGCAGAACTTGATGCCAATGTCGAATTTCGAATAAAGCTATCAATAAAATTATATGATGCGGACTTTACTGGCCACACTGTATATTAAGGTATATAGCATTCAAAGCTGAGCGGTAGCTAGCTACTATGTAGTTAATCTACTAGCTATAGCTACTATTTTGGTATAGCTAATAGCTACTTCTTTACCACATAGCTTGCAGCTGTAGCTTTTACATTATTGTTTTAAGTATTCAGGAAGCTACTTTAATAAGTAACTAGTTACTCGAAAAAGCTACTTAAGCTACTTTTGGCAGCGAAAGCTACTTTCAGTAGCTAACGCTACTCTTGGTAGTTTTTGGTAGCTTAAGTTACCCTTAAATAATTTAAGCTACTTATTTCAAATAACTAGTTTGCCGACAGAATGCAGAACTTGTCTATTTATCGTCATTGTTATTACATCCTATAATGCTAACCAAAAGGACGTTTTTTTTTAAATAAAATTGAATTAGAATTTTTAAAGTTTTTGGATCACAGAAGGCAGCACATCACTATGTTAGAAGATTATCCAATGGTTAGACAATAAGGAATCAACACCCAATAATCTGACACCTATAGATAAAACAATAACAAACGAACCGGTAACAACGGAACCATTAATAGTATAGGCCTACTCAGGCTTTGAACCTCCATGTTAGACGACACTTTACTTAATACAGCATTGAAAGTGACATTTTAAGACAACAAAATTATGAAGATATTCAAAGTAGCTTTATTAATACGAAGTGTAGATGAATTTTTAACTAGAATAAATTCAGTAGAAAGCCTCTTTATTTACTGAAATAAATACAGAACTACGGCTTTGTTTATTTTTAGTTTGGCACACTCTTTTCGTGTCTTCTTATCCAGCGGTTTATAAAAACTTCACTTAAATATTGGCGTAATGAGGAGAAATACCATACTGCTGTAACTATATTCGATCATCATAAAGATCTGCTTCTGCATAGTGAGGAAATAAAGCAGTTAAAGCTGAAATAAGTTCTCCTTGCAAAAAATTAATGTTCTTATTATCTTCAAGGATTATTGGCCCAATGACGCGGTCGCCAAGAATATCCAGTGGGGATTTTTTGCGGACCTATATCGACAGTTTGTTCTGTTTATTGACTTCGCCATTTGGTACAAATGTACACTCATTTGTAAAGAGGATCCAGTCCAAATCTACTAAATGCTGATCAAGTGCATTCATCATACCGTCGCGGCGGTCCGGATCACCTTCCAGTAACTCTTGTGTCATTAACATTTTATATAAGGACGCATTTGATATAATTTTACTAACTTGAATGCAGGTGTATGGATTATGTTAATTTCTCTTGCAAGTTGCCCAACAGGAGTAATAGGATTTTCTTGAAGAGCAGGCAGAACGTTTAATTGCGTGTCTTCATCCATTACTCCAGGCTGCCTTGAAATGTTCCTGATGTGGCCAACTTCAGGATAACGACGTTCAAATTTACTGATGGTGCCTTGGGAAATTGGTGGTAGATCGGGGGATGTTTCCTAAAATATAGCTACTACTTCTGCTTGAATATGCGATCTGTCGCCAAAGCGAATTATCATTAAAGTTTCAATTTAATAAAATTGAATTAGAATTTTTAAAGTTTTTGGATCACAGAAGGCAGCACATCACTATGTTAGAAGATTATCCAATAAATACTATAAAGAAAAATTTAAAAGTAGTGATGCAAAACAAATATGGGAAAATATAAACTTTTTAATTACGTCGAAATCAAAAAAAAAAACTTGTATAGAACATCTTGTGCTCAATAACAAAGAAATCAGAAACCAACAAATAATTTGTGAAGAAATGAATACCCATTTTACAAGTATTGGTCCAAAATAAGCTAAGAAGATCTCATTAAAAGAAAGAATGGAAGAAGAGGTAAATTCAAAATCCATGTTTTTAGATGAAAACGATATTGACGAGGATGAAATTAAGAATATAATTGAAAATTTAAATATACATAAAGCTACTGGTTATGACAATATTTCAGTAAAAATAGTAAAGGCAGTTAAAATTGAAATAATTCCCATTTTAAAATACCTGGTACAATTATCTTTACAAAAATCAACATTTCCTGAAAAAATTAAATTTGCTCAAGTGACACCAGTTTTTAAAAACGATAAAACTAATAATCCTAATAATTACCGTCCAATATCTGTTTAGCCTGTTCTATCAAAAATTTTGGAAAAAATTATAAATATAAAATTAACGAATTTTTTAGAAAGACAAAATGTACTTTTCGAAAGTCAGTACGGGTTTCGCAAATCTAGAGATACTGAAGTTGCAGCTATGGACGTTATTACTAACATTCAAATAAATCTAGATACCAAAAAAAAATGCGGCATTCTATCTCTAGACTTGTGTAAAGCCTTTGATACTGTAAACCATGATATATTATTAGTTAAATTATTTGATATAGGAATAAGAGGAAAAATTTATCGTTGGTTTGAAAATTATATAAAAGATAGAAAACAATGCGTTAAAATAGGAAGTAATATTAGTTCCTATCAAACAATTAGATGTGGAGTACCACAAGGTTCTATTCTAGGACCCACATTGTTTCTTATTTATATCAATTCTATTTCAAAATTAAAATTATATGGAACGAATTATTTTTTCTAACTGTCTTTTTTTTATATAATAAATCTTTTTTTTTTTTTTTTTTTTTTAATTTTTATTTATAACTGACCCCTAAACAGTAATGTGTTTACTGGTACCAGGGCCTATTAAGTTGGAGTAATAATTGTTAGTTTTTTTTATATACTTATCCCTGTAATAAACTTGTAAAGTTGGTTGGGAATAAAGTAAAAAAAACATAAAATAAAAAAGAAATTGTATGATTCAGTTAAGTAGGTAACCCATTTTAGTATAGCAAAAATACTTTTTAGTATAAAGTAACGGTCTAAACGGCACAAAATACTACAACAGATACATATTTACTTCTTCTGAACCGAAAATACAGGGACCATTGGAATGCGGCTTCAAGTAAAGAAACAACCTTTGGTTGGTAAAATAATGGCCAGTTTTTTTTTTGCTTTCTAGTTCACCGAAATACAAAAGTAAATAATAGGTCGTATTTTCTTTTTTATGCCCTTTCCAACGAGCTATTACAATACAAACTTTTACATTTGAAAAAAAAGTTTGGAGCGATTTTTACCGCCAAAAAAGGGGTAAATTTCATGAAAACACGAAAAAATTATGCTTAACTACAAATAAACGCAGTTGTAATTCTGTACTTTTTCAGCAAATAAAGAAGCTTCCTAATACTGAATTTATTCCCGTTAAAAAGTCTACACTGTAAATTATTTATGTTGTATATTTATGGTAAGTAGATTTTGCTTATTGTTATCTTGCATTTTTTAACATGTTTATTTAAAATTTAGGGTACCTATGTTATTGTTAAAACCGCAATACTCATATTTGCTTATTTGGGAACATGTATCTCAAATTTATATTATTTTTTAATATGAATATATCATAGCTATGTTAATAAATCCTGTTAAATACCATTAAAGTATATTACCTTAATGATGTTAAGTTTTTTTGATTTTTGTCATCCCATGAATTTATCAAATTCTTAATACTAACTACTTATAAGTGGATTATCGTATACCTACGTAATTTTCTACAATTTCATAATAACTTTGAAGTTTTTAATTGGATAATTGCTAAAAATGCGGTTCTTGTAAGTTAACTTAAAAAATATATTTTCCCGGTAGGGCCCGCGCAATAGGACATAAAGCCGACCCTAGTATAAGATTTGCTAATACGGCGAATACCACATATACAGGGTGTTCCGATGATCATGTTACAAAATTCTAGGGTAGATAAAACACACGAAAATAAGAAAAAAAGTTCATGTGAACATGGGTCCGGAAACGCTTCTTCAGGGAGCTAGGGCCCTTCGAAGATGACCTTCAAAAACTACTTTTCGTTTTATAACTTCGGTACTACTGCAGCTATCGCAACCAATTTTGGGACATGAAATCTAGTTCGTAGGTTCATCAATTTGAGCCTTCCGGATTTTGTCACCTTTAACCAGGGGCGTACAAACCAAGGGGGTATTTGAGTAAATTTGACCCTACTCCTCTTAGGCTTTAATTTCTTACCATTTTTATATCTGATTATGATTCTCCAATGCGATTTTTACTAAGAGTACCTTTTTTATGTAAAAGGCATTGGAGAATCATAATCAGATATAAAAATGGTAAGAAATTAAAGCCTAAGAGGAGTAGGGTCAAATTTACTCAAATACCCCCTTGGTTTGTACGCCCCTGGTTAAAGGTGACAAAATCCGGAAGGCTCAAATTGATGAACCTACGAACTAGATTTCATGTCCCAAAATTGGTTGCGATAGCTGCAGTAGTACCGAAGCTATAAAACGAAAAGTAGTTTTTGAAGGTCATCTTCGAAGGGCCCTAGCTCCCTGAAGAAGCGTTTCCGGACCCATGTTCACATGAACTTTTTTTCTTATTTTCGTGTGTTTTATCTACCCTAGAATTTTGTAACATGATCATCGGAACACCCTGTATAAATATTAATTTAGTATTGTATGCATGGTGAAAATGACCTAAGTAGGTATGTAACTTTGTTCTGGAAAATCACATTTTGCCTTTGTAAAAGTTTGCCGAAGTATGTAGAAACATTTTTGTTTAGGTTTGTTCAGGTTTGTATAAGTTTGTACTTAAATACCTTTCAATGATGAAAAAAATTATTATTGAGTACCATCAAATGGGGTGAAATTGTTAGCTTTTTTGATTAATATGTAAATTACAAGAAAAGTACACCTAGTTTTGCGCCAAAAAAATATAGTGTATTTGCACTATGCCGAATGAAGACCTCCAGGCTTAAAACAAACTTCAAAAATTGTTTTTTTGCTAGAAAATAAATAATAACCTTATTATCAAAGTTATGCTCAAATTGGGGTGACTTTGATAGGCACTGTTTTTACTCCATAATCCATAAGTTTACAGAGATTATCAAAGTCACCCCTTATCACTCAGCATAAGAATTAAATTTTAATAAACTATCCCCGCAAAAGTGAAAATTATACTTTAGTTATGATGTCAAAAGAAAACTTTATCTTAACATAGTATAAAACAAAGTCGCTATTGCCCGTCCTGTCCCTATATGTGCTATCTTTAAAACTACGCAACGGATTTTGAAGCGTTTTTTTTTTTTTTTAATAGATAGAGTGATTCAAGAGGAAGGTTTTATGTATAATACATGCATAAAAACACTGATAAATTAGAGTAGGGAGAATGAACGACCCAACCTAACCGGTCCCCGGCCCGTTCAACGATCGATCCGAAGCACCGAAGCCGGAATAGACGAAGACAGACTATGTTTTATGCATGGATGTGAATTGTGGACGGGCCGGCAAACGGTTGAGTTTGAGGTTTGTTCGGGTTTGTTCGCCTTATTATCTCACGTCGTATAATGCCGGGCTGCAACGCAGGCCGGGTACACGCTAGTTTCATATATAAATTACAGAACTTAAATTAACACATTTTAACACAAATTTAACGTTCAAAAAATCAACAGATTCATATATAAATTACTATCAATCTCACCCCGAATGTGTTATCAAAGTGACCCCACCCCGCATGATATATCAACTAATAGTTTTCAACCAAGCATATTTGGCGCCGAATTTTACATGAAATGAGGTTAAATTAAATAGAAACAACCTAATCGTAAATAACCGATTTTTTAATAAAATTGCTAAAAACTGATGAAATAACTTATAATTTTAGACAGTGTCAATTTAACGCTAATTTGCAGTATTATTATAGAATATTTACAAAAATATTATTATAACAAACACTTACCGGCATGCTAACAAGACACAACAATGGCGAAACTTCACTCTTTCGACTGAGCATGGCGAGGATGTCCGCGGATTATAATTGCGGGATACTTAAATCTATTTAACAAAATATTACCTGTTATCAAAGTCTCCCCATAAAATCAATTTTACCCCATTTGACGGCAGGGGCGGATGGGCCCGCCGGGACACCCGGAGATTTCCCGGTGCGCCGGTCCCTCAGGCGCCGATAGGCGCCTCCGCTGTTTGCGAACTTTTTTCTTTTCTTTTTTAACTATTTGAATTAATTTTGAAAATAATCGAAAAAGCAAAAAACCAGTTCCTTTTTTATTTACAGTGTCACCAGTAAAGTCCGCATCATATGGGATTTTTTTTTATGAATATTTTATTCAAAATTTGACTTTGGCATCAGATTCTGCTTCAATCGAGATGAAAATTAAGCAAAAAAAATAGTGGTCACGTAATTCGCATTATCTGTCAAATTTTAATTTTTTTTTTAATAATTCAAAAGTGGGGTTATTTCTGAAAAAATCAAAAAAGTTATTAGAAAAAGTTTTTTTAAATGCAGTTTCTAGCCCACATGCAACATTTCAGCTGCATAAGATAATTTTGATTTTTTACCCATATTTTGTAAATTGCACCACTTTTGCAAAATAAGCCTCGACGCAACCCGACGCAACCTACATAAAACTTCCTAGTTTTGACAATGTTTTATTTCAGATACATTTTCTTTAAAGTAGCGCCATATTAAATGTGTTGCAAATTTGGTCGCATGTGATACAAAGTTCATTTTTGTTTGTGACCCTGTATAAGGTAACTTCATAAAATAAGTATTTTTGAAAACGTAGTTTGTGTCTGAAAGTAAAAAAATGAAAAATAAAATAAAGGGTTTTTAAATTAAATCGTTGAAAATAGATAAACTTTACGTTAAGTTAAACTAAAATTTATTTTCCACTTAATGAACACTTTACTGATGACACTGTGTTCTTTTTGTCTTAATATTAAGGTGTATTACTTTCAGACACAAATTACGTTTCCAAAAATACTTATTTTATGAAGTTACCTTATACAGGGTCAAAAACAAATAAACTTTGCGTCACATGCGACCAAATTTTAATTGCCCAATTTTGATTTTGTAGAAAAACACACATTTAATAATGCGCTTTAAAGAAAATGTATCTGAAATAAAGCATTGTCAAAACTAAGAAGTTTTATGTAAGTTGCGTTGAGTCTTATTTTGAAAAAGTGGTGCAATTTACAAAATATAGGTAAAAATCAAAATTATCTTATGCAGCTGAAATTTTGCATGTGGGCTAGAAACTGCATTTAAAAAAACTTTTTCTGATAACTTTTTTTGATTTTTTCAGAAATAACCCCACTTTTGAATTATTTTTTTTAAAAAAATTAAAATTTGACAGATAATGCGAATCACGTGCCTACTATGTTTTTGCTTAATTTTCATCTCGATCGAAGCATAACTAGATACCAAAGTCAAATTTCGAATAAAGCTATTAATAAAAAAAATACTATATGATGCGGACTTTACTGGTGAAACTGTATGTTATCTTTATGTTAAATATTTTTTATTTAATTTTTATATCAATAATAAATATTTTTTTTCACCTAAATGTGTTTTAAATGTAAAAAATAAAGTTTGTTTTTTTATTTATGAGTTATTATAAAAAATATGTCGTAAGTGGATGAAAAAATACATATTTATGTATTTTAATTTTTTTATTGGATCGACACGACGCGGAGCCGTTTCAATTGACTTCCCGCGCCGCTTCGAGGTGTCCCATCCGCCGCCCCTGTTTGACGGTATAAGAAATGTTTAATTCGTAATTTATGGTAGATTCTGTCCACTATGGTGTTAGTTTCACCATAAATCACAAACAAGTCAAAGAAATCATCATTCAGTCAGTAAGTGCATCAGTCTATAATTTTTTTTTTCAAATATTTTCATTTTATTTATAAAATCATAAAGAAGAAAATGTAATAAAAAATGACAACACAACAAAATACGGTTTTTTAATATTTAAAATAAATCATCCCCCCAAGGCTTATCATCATCAGATTCGTCCAAGTTAATAATAAGAGGAAGTATCTGAAGCATCGATAAATCTTTCCCGTTCCCACACATCATTTGTTACAGGATGCATAGAACTTATTTTTGAATCATAACAGCGCTTACATTTCGACCAAAACATTTCAATAGGATTAAAGTGGCAATGATATGGAGAAAGTCTTAAAACTCGATGTCCATAGTTCACGAATGTTAGAAAGATAAGCACTAGTCGTGACTTAACGGTCCGCGGTCATTGAACAGACTCCCAAATTTCATATGAATGAGATGTCACTGAATTAAAAAATGAACGGGGCTGTGAATGACCCTGTATACATATATGTATCACGACATAAAGTATCACGGAATTTTTTTGCCTCACCCTGTATACATTTCGATGTAAGTTGTTAATTTTACTCACTGGCTTCAATCAATCCATCTTACCCTTATTACGTGCTTTCCTTGTAAAGTAAAAATCAATACTTTGTCACGATAAATTATGTCCCGTTATATTGGTTGTTGCCTTAATCAATGTTTAAAATAATGTACGCTTTTATTGGAATATTATGAAACATATACAACTTCAACGTTTCTATACAATATAGCTTAATAATTATTATTTTAGACGACGATATTGCATACATGTTCCCATGGTGCATTTTTATCATTTAATAACTTTTTTTAACAAGTGCGGAAAAAAATGTTTCCACAATGTTAGGAACAATTGTTATTCTACCCGTACGAACTAACGAACATCTGAAACATACCCAAAGAGGTAGAGATAGCGGAACATGTTTGGACCAACTAACATCGTACACAGACTGTCCGCGGATAGGGTTTACAATAGCAAATGGATGAAAAATTTATTTTTTCGGGAAAAAGTCATTCTTGATAAAAAGTTTTGCTTGTAAAAAAAATGCAATTCACGAAGAGAAAATTTAGAATTTTTATACAGGGTTCGCAGAAACTTCAAAAACATGAATTTTCTCCAAGAGTAAACCACCTTTATTTTTCATTTTTGACCAAAATGCCAATTAGAAAACTTATTTAGAATAACGTTGGTAATTTAAAACCGAAATTTAAAATAAATTAGATTTTTTTTGTTTTTTTTTAATTTTTAGAGGTAAATGGAAATTTTGCTGCTCAATAAAAATATTAATATTAAATTTTATTAGACTTATTTTCATAATGGGTGGTGTGTCTCTTATTTGAAAATTTTAAATGTATTCCTACCATCTTTTGTAAAAACAAGGAATTTTTTTACCTTTTTATTACTTTGCTTTACGTATGGGGCAAATTTAAAGTTGTCAAATAGAATTTGATGTGTTTTGAAAATGTTGGCCTAAGAACTTAAAACAAAGGGTTTATTTAGTTGAATGTTACGGTGCGGGCGAAAGTTCTTATAACTTTGTGATAGAGAAATTTAATCAAAGATACCCTAACGTTTACATCTCAAAAATGGGACTTCATAAATTATTATGGAAATTTCAGTAAACTGGTTCAGTTTCCAATTAAATAAAAACTATGATCAGAATGACGCAGCTTCCCTAATCGTATTGCAGTCTGTTGCTGACACTCCTATCCTTTCATTAAGAAACCGAGCTCAAGAACTTGTAGTAATGTAGTAAAAAAACTCATATTGAGTATATTTTAAAGGCAAACAAAATATTCCCATTTAAGCCAACTTTTAATCAAACGTTGGAAGAAGGAAACGAAGCCAAACGTTTTGATTTTTGTCTTTGGATCGGAAACAAAATTGTAAGTGAAAACAGGAATTTTCATAAATTTATCATGTTCTCCGATGAATCGACATTTTCAACAAACGGGAAAGTGTCTTCTGCGCATATTAGATACTGGAGCGAAAATAAACCCCGTTTTAGAATTCCTGCAAGAAGACAATATTACAAAAAAGTAAATGTCTGGTGTGCAACTTCCCGACTTCTTATTATGGCATTATTGGCCCATACTTTTTCGAAAACACGTGTAACCGTAGAAGTTACCTTGAAATGTTGGAAACATTCCTTTCTGACAACCTAGAAGAATTGCCTCTTCAATTTAGGAACGAAATGTACTTTCAACAAGATGGATGCCCTGCGCATTTCGCAAATAAAGTGAGGGAATGACTTAATAATACATTTGGCCCCAGATGGATTGGTCAGAATGGTCCGGTTCTGTGTCCCCCAAGAAGTCCCGATTTAACTATTTCAAATGCCTCAAACAATTAGTGTACTCCCGTCCAATTGAGAACGACGTACAGCTTCTAAAACAGCGAATTGTTAAAGCTGTTCAAACAATTTCCATTGAAGAAATTTGAACAAGTTTTGACCACATTCGTTTACAGCTAGAAAAATGTGTTGAATATGGAGGGGGAGTGTTTGAATAGCAAATTATGAAATTATTATTTGTTGTTATTTTAAGATTTTTTTGTGTTATTTCCAGTGTCATTTCATTTGTGAAATTAAAAATACTTATTTCTAGTAACACCAAAAATCAGTTTTTGAAACTTTTTGATACCCCTCTGTCATTGATAATACATGAGTTTCGACCGCTAATGCTGCTATCCAAAAAAAAAAATGTTTTACCTCTAAAAATTAAAAAAACCAAAAAAAAATCGAAGATTTATTTTAAATCTCGGATTTAAATTACAAATGTTATTCTAAATAAGTTTTCAAATTGGCATTTTGGTCAAAAATGAAAAATAAAGGTAGTTTACTCTTGGAGAAAAATCATCAAGTTTTTGGGAACCCTGTATAAAAAATAAAAAATTTTCTCTTCGTGAATTGCAGTTTTTTTCAAGCTTTTTATCCAGAATGACTTTTTCCCGAAAAATGAAATTTTTCATCCACTTGTGCTATTGTAAACCCTATCCGCGGACATTCTGTATATGCAGTGGTCAGAAGCCAAGGTTTTGGACAAGGAACAGTACTGGTAAAAACGCAAATTTAAAAAAGTAGCTTTTATAAATCAAAACACTCGTATATTCAGTAAACCAAGTATGGATATCCTATTCCATCTGGAAGCCTATATAGCCAAATAAACAGCTCAAACTTCACATTCCAATAAGCACGTAGGCAGTCATCGAGCTTCATTGCACATGGATAGTATTTAAGACAGTAGCCTTAGAATTATAATTTTGTTTACACTTGAAAAGGGTTAGAGATACTAACTAACCGAAATGTTGTATTAAGGAGCAGAATAGAAAGACAATGGAGGTTCGACAAAGGCATTTTTTGATATATTTTAATATTACATTTTATTTGTATTAGGTACATCCAGTTCTACGTCAGAAGTCAGGAGTCCATAGAGCTAGTGCTTATGAGCTATACAGTAAAAATTTCAATTGTCATTCATTCCAAAAACCAGACAAATTTAAAACACATTTTTAGTTTATGATCCTATAATATAGTTTTCGACATGCAGAAACTTCCATTTAAAACGAGCATTTTTTTCCAACAATTTAATACCACAACTCCGATGCTATTATAAAATTGACACGAAAAAATTTGCATTAAGTCCCAATCGCAAATTTAAAAGCGTTATGAATTATTGCCGCCCGATATTACAATTTTAATTTAAAACCATATTGGTTTTCAAGACCAATCCATTGTTTTTCAAAGCCGCCTTTATATTTCTTTAGAAAAGACAGGGCGGCAATAATTCATAATGCTTTTAAATTTGCGATTGGGACTTAAGGCAAATCAAATAGCATAGGAGTTATAGTATCAAATTGTTGGAAAAAATGCTCGTTTTAAATTTCCTAGTAAACCACTATCGTTCCATTTGGAGAAATGGAGTAAACGTCAAGAAAACAAAATTTAATTTTTTAAACCCTTATGAAACTTAGAAAGTCAATTATTATGACATCATTTTAATTTTCATATACTACTTGACAATAAATTAACAGATTTAATTATTTTGTAGCACTCTATATTGAAAATAAAAATAAACATAATAATGTTATACCACGTAAAAAAATGACAAGTGAGGTGTCATTTTACTCAGAATGTTATGATGAATCCCAATAAGTAAAAATATACAATATGTCCCATTTAAAATACCAAAGTCAAGGTCACTTCCGGTCAAACGGGAAGTGCTAACAGATTGAAAATTATGCCAATAAATGCAATGACTCATTTCTTATGCATAATCTCAAAATTTCATTTTAATATCTATAAATACAGAAAAGTTATAAGGGTGAACGTTTTTTGAGAAACACCCGGTATACAGTGTCACCAGTAAAGTCCGCATCATATGGGATTTTTTTTATTAATAGCTTTATTTAAAATTTGACTTTGGCATCAAGTTCTGCTTCGATCGAGATGAAAACTAAGCAAAAAAATAGTAATCACGTGATTCGCATTATCTGTCAAATTTTAATTTTTTCCAAAAAATAATTCAAAAGTGGGGTTATTTCTGAAAATATCGAAAAAAGTTATTAGAAACAGATTTTTAAATGCAGTTTCTAGCCTAGCCGACATGCAAAATTTCAGCTGCATAAGATAATTTTGATTTTTTACCTATATTTTGTAAATTGCACCACTTTTGCAAAATAAGACTCAACGCAACCTACATAAAACTTCTCAGTTTTGACAACGCTTTATTTTAGATACATTTTCTTTAAAGTAATACACGTTACCGTTATTATGACATGCTTCTCATATCTCAATAAAACACTTTTTAACAAAACTATTACGGCATTCTCTAAAACAGAAACTAAAACTAAACATTATTTTATTTACTTGCCGACTTTACGCTGTTTTTCATATTTATATTTACCAATACAAGTACTATCAGAGTATTATGTTACAAACAAGACCGCTCGAGATATTGCGGTGTCAGGTCGCGACACCGCGACACCAATGCAAAGTTTGCCTAAAAACGATCCCAATAGTATTTTCAATACTAAAAATCCCATCTGATGCGGACTTTACTGGTGACACTGTATACAGTTTGTCTACGTAAGTTGGCGACATATGGGAAACTTTTTTATTATTAATTTTACGAAAAAAAGTTATTCTTCATAAAAAGTTCTGCATGGTCCAAAACCTAAAATGCAACCATCAAATATCGAAAATTTCCAGTCATATACGAGGTTTGTCAAAAAACGTGAATTTTTCCCAAAAGAATGTAAATTATTCCCAAGAGTACCTCTATTTTTGACATTATCAAAAATTTTTATTAAAAAAAATTGCTCAGAACTAAAAACTACGGCCAAATGTGCAATTATACGCATTTATATTGAAAAATTATTTTATTACTTTATTTAATTTTTTAATTATTTAATTAATTTAATGCGTGTTATTGCATATTTAGACGTTGTTTTTAGTTCTGATCAACTTTTTTTATAACAATTTTTGATAATGTTTGAAGGTGGTAGACAATGAAGTAATATCAAAAAAATAATTACCTTGTCGGACTTCCATTGTCTTTATTTTGTTACTTAACACAACGTTTACACTTGAAAACGGTTAGAGATACTAACTAACCGAAATGTTGTGTTAAGTAACAAAATAAAGACAATGGAAGTCCGACAAGGTAATTATTTTTTTAATTTTTGATAATGTCAAAAATAAAGGTACTTTACTCTAGGGAAAAATTTACATTCTTTGGGAAAAATTAACGTTTTTTGACAAACCTCGTAGATGACTGGAAAATTTCGATATTTGATGAACTTTTTATGAAGAATAACTTTTTTTCGTAAAATTAATAATAAAAAAGTTTCCCGTATGCCGCCAACTTACGTAGACACACTGTATATATTTAACACAATTAAAACGTTTTTGTTCCTTATAATGTTGTTCTCTTTCTAGGGTTCATCAAAACTGACACCCTAATCAGACATTTTGGAGAGAAGCTAGTTCGGTCTATACAAAAGTATAGGTAAAGGAACCCTTTGAGGGCGTCTTTAAATATATCTGAATATTGTCCATAAGCATCTTAAATTTAATCAAAAATGATTTAGGATTAAATAAAAAATGATTAAATTATTACCCATCGAAGCCAATTTTATAAATATTGATTAAAATATTTAATAAAAATTGATTAAAATATAATCTTACGATAATAAGACGGCTTAATCACTGACTCTTTAATGTAATCAGTTGACAGACTTAATTTTTTAAATCAATCTGTTGTGGACCTGGATTCAACCAGTACCGAGTTCATTTTGATTTAAAATTTAATCACTTTTTAAGTGTGTATGATTATTTCATTACCTTGCTTGCTACATATTTTTTATTCTCTATAAGTCGTCCAAATAGCCTTCGGCCACTTTGGTTGATTGCCATCAGTCATTACGTTTTAGATTTGTGATACCCACTCCAACATTTGCCAGTGCAGTCTCAGAAGAATGCCTATAGCAATGTCCAGTCCAGTCAGTAGGTAAGTATACCGCTCTGGATTCGAAAATTTTAAAAATGCCGCTACGATCGATGTAATTTTTCCAAATATATTGATACTAACGCGCCATATAAAATATTGTTTTTTAAATGATTTATTTATCGTTAGGCTTAATTTTTAAAAACGATCTTTTTGGACGAAACCACTAAACTTATTGCGCTGTCTTGGGTTTATGCAGAAAAAGCACAAATTTTATTCATTTAGTCGCTTTAAAGCGACATAAAATATATTTTTTTTAAATTATTTATTAACTTGTTTATTTTTTTACGCTTCAACCACGAATGTTTTGTGCTGTTCCGTAAAGCCCATTGTGTGAATTGTTTAAGAAATTGGAAAAATTAGCGATGAATCAAATTACTTGTAACGACTGTCAAAGATGACGGAGTAACTGATTAATTGTTAATTCAGGTAGTAGACATCCATTTAATGTCAGGTGCGACCCTGATATGTGGTCTAAAGGAAGATCTCAGTCACTAGACAATGGCCTAGTTTGGTACACTGATGGATCGAAAACGGCCAACGGAGTAGGCGCAGGTGTATTTGGGGAAAGACCCAGAATGGAAATCAGCATCCCTCTGGGAAACTACGCCACAGTATACCAAGCTGAAGTTCATGCGATACAAGCATGCGTACAAAAGAATCTCGAAAAGGGCTACCACGACCAAAAGATACATATCCTGTCGGACAGCCAAGCTGCCCTAAAGGCTCTGAACTCCTTCCGATTTACATCAAAAATCACAATGGAGTGCCTTAACGACCTAAAAGACCTGGCAGCCAGAAACAACAGGGTTGAACTCCTATGGGTTCCTGGCCATTCAGGGATAAAAGGCAACGAAAAAGCAGATGAACTGGCAAGAACCGGATCTGCTCAAAATTTCAGGGGCCCAGAACCCGCCCTTGGAATATCAAAAAAGGCAACCAAAACAACATTAGACAGATGGGCACAAAAACAACATCTATCTCGATGGAATGGTACAACTGGCCAGGCACACGCACGGGCCGTCATCGATAGGCCCTCGAAGAAGCTATCAGCTGGAATGCTGCTCTTGACGCGTACCCAGCTAAAGCAAGTGACCGGCCTACTAACAGGCCATTGTCACTTAAGAAAGCACCTTCAACGAATGGGAGTCTATAATGGACCCATTGAATGTAGACTTTGCGGCGAAGAGGATGAAACCGCCCCCCATATCATATACAGCTGCGAAGCGCTAAACCGTAAAAGATTCAAAATCTTCGGAAACATTCGACGTGGCGATAACCTTCCGCACGACAAACTTGGAAGAAAACTACTGGACCTCATAGAAGGAACAAATATTTTCTAACAAGACTGGGGCGCACAATAATCCAGAAGGCTGCAGTGTAAGAAGCTTGGGCCACACGTCGAACCCGACCCCCGCCTTTAACCAACCAACCAACCATCAGGTAGTTACTGACACCCAACAGGTATTAAGCTCTACGGCATTACGTCCTTAGATGCAAGGCCCTCTTTGATGCAAATAATTTTTGCTCGCACGGTAGATTGGTATAGATTTTTATCAACAAAAGTTACTTAGGTTTTATTATAGTTATTAATGATACTAGTTCGATATGAACACTATAATGAAACGTGTGCAATGTTAAACCACGAGGCGTTAGCCGAGTGGTTTAATTGCACAAGTTTCACTAACAAAGTTTATATCAAAATTTAATCTACGACAGTGCAAATAGATTTTATTCGTCGAAATTTCATTGATATCAGATAACGTTTTCGTAATTTTTGAAATTTACAGGTGTCCATATTAGTCGATATCGTGGTAACCGCATTTTTGATTGTTTCAATTTCAATTTGGACAACGTCATTATTACCGTCTAATTTTCTATTGTATGCAAAGTGTTGGCCAAAAATAATTTAAATATGGGAGATTCTGAATCCGAAAGTGTCCCTTCGGATGTCGAAGATATCGCGCAAAGCGTACTTAATAGATGCCCTACTTTCTAAGCAATAATAACAAATAAATAGTTTGCACCGACTTTCCTTTTGTTTTTGTATCTTAACATTTGGATGTTATTATGAATTCATAATGACACTGAGTGCTATTATGAAGGTCATAATGACATCTAAATGATAATGCTAAATACGTCATAATGGCACTGTCGTAGATTAAGGTATAAAAAAAAAGGCTTAATATATAACTGTAAGTGATTCAAACTTGAATATAATAATATACCTAATGTTTTAAAAGTTCAAATCCGGTATAGGTATAGAACCATGCATCGGACTAATATCCCTGTAACCTGTAATAATTTTTTTTTTAAAGTTCTATGAATCCTGACGTTATGGCATTTCTTGTAGAACTACTACAATATCATGTAGACACCCTTGAGCGTTTAACGCTGGTCATATAAATTCCTACGCGATCCTTTCCATCCCATGTTAGATATTCGGTATTCGAAACATCGGCCTCAGTTTCAAACTAATTTACTCAACAACTGATGCTAAATAACCACCTGTGGAAACATTGTAGCAGCTATCATGCAATGTTTCATGAAAACTACGAGTTTGTGGTAAATGTTTATGATCCTGATGTATTCGGATATCGAAGGGAAGTCTATACAGGGTGTTACAAATTCGACATACCGGGTATTGGAATCTCGGAAACCATAGGAGTTAGAGAAACGGTTAAATGGGGGCAAAGTTGTGCAATTCGGTGCTGAATATAATGCCGCTTTAAAAGTTTTCAAATTCCGAATGATTTTATTCGAAAAAACCGAAATTTTGCAAAATTTTTTTTTCCTGACCTCATTTGACTGGCTATTTAAAAATAAATGACACTTTGTCATTGCCACTTTTTCTCCTCTACAAAATAACGTTACTAAACTAAAGATCCGCCGTTTGGTCTCCGAGCGGCCATCACCAAATTTACTTTTTTACATACGGACCTGGATTTTTTTAAACCGATTTTTAAACCCTCCTACCCTCAAAATGTAATGGCGATATTACTTTCTCATAATGATGAATTGTCATTACTTATTTTTTTTTATTCTTATTTTTTAAACTTCTTGTCAGTCCGGTCCTGGCAACGAATCACAATATTAATTAAAAACTTTATTTTATTTAAAACATTCATACATAAGAAATATAATTTATTTTATAAGAATTTTCTAATATGTAATTCTAAATTTACTAATAAATTATAAATCCTAATTTTCTAAATATAATAATTCAAATGGTCAAAATTCTTTTTGGGTGTTACATGTATTACTTAAATACCTAACATGAACTTTAGACAAGCTTTTTCATGAAACTTATTTGTAAAGGTTTTAAATAAAATAAAGTTTTTAATTAATACTTATTGTGATTCGTTGCCAGGACCGGACTGACAAGAAGTGTAAATAATATGAATTTAGAAAATAAGCAAGGACAATTCATCATTATGAGAAAGTAATATCGCCATTACATTTTGAGGGTAAGAGGGTTAAAAAATCGGTTTAAAAAAATCCAGGTCCGTATGTAAAAAAGTAAATTTGGTGATGGCCGCTCGGAGACCAAACGGCGGATCTTTAGTTTAGTAACGTCATTTTGTAGAGGAGAAAAAGTGGCAATGACAAAGTGTTATTTATAGCTAGTCAAATGAGCTCAGGAAAAAATAAAAACGATTTTGCAAAATTTCCGTTTTTTTCAAATAAAATCGGAAGTATTCGGAATTTAAAAATTTTTAAAACGGTATTATAATCAGCAACGAATTGCACAACTTTTCCCCCATTTAACCGTTTCTCCAACTCCTATGGTTTCCGAGATTCCAATGCTGGTATGTCGAATTTGTAACACCCTGTATAGGACTCTGTATATTAATATTTTATATATCAACTTTAATTCAATTCGAACCAATTTGTCTATGCTCACAGCGCTTTTATTAAACATATCAAACTTAATAAGAGCTAGAGAGCTTAATTTAATTTGTGGTTTCTCTGATGCCCTCTGATACCTATTACCTATACAATTTATAGTATCCATTATAATATTTGTTATTATTAAATTCCCTATATTAAGCTACATAATAATCTATCTCATAAGCGCAAATTCGCTAAAGAGCGATTTCAGTAAATAATGGTAATATGGTGCTTTGTGTCGTGTTCATTTTATTAGAAAATTCAATTTGTGCATGGAACGATGTTTACCGCGAACAGCTGTTAATTTTCTGCTGCATCTCACTGATGATAACGCTGTGGACATATTGGGTTTCAGGAAACTTCAAGTGATTAATTGTCAATACTTACATTATAAGGAGTTTTCAGGTTGAAACAACTTTTTGCACCTGTTCTTGTATCGATGCCCATGACTGGCAACATTGGTGTAACGAGGAGGGAGTAGAGGTCCATGCCCCCCAGCTTGTGTTTTCCCTTCTCCCCCTCCTTTCTCCTTCAATCTCCAGCAATTATTCCTCAAGCCAAGATTGTTTGCATATTGCAACACGACACCTTCTTAGAAAGGTTTTTTCTTCTTCCCCATTCTATTTGGTTGGTTTAGATAGACCCTCTTTAATAACGTTTTCAAATACTCAGTATGGTTTAACCATTATCAATTTTCTTCATATCATGTTTCTTCTACATTAAAATTTTTTAAGTCCATAAAAGCTCCATTAAGGTTCTAATTTTCTCTTTTGCTGACACCATCAGCATAGAATAATTTTTTCTGTCTCCTGATGATGAACGTTTCTACGTTCGAAACATGTAGAGACCTTTAAACTAATTTTAATTCTATTAAATTTTGTGGAGGAAGACTTAGTGTTTTTCTTTCCTTTTCACATATAACTTTTGCTCTTTACTAGAGTAAGTTCGGGTAAAAGTACGCACCTAACTAAATTATATCTACAGCAGGGCTAATTTTTTAAAAAATTGTGTTATTGTTTTTTATGAAAATCTATTATCATTTTGTCTACAAAATCCCACGATCAAAAAGTATAAATGTTTAATAACAACATTTTTTTTAATATAAAATTAGGGCACTTGTCAAACCAGACTTTTACCCCACTATTGGGGTAAAAATCCGCATGACTGCGGGTAAAAGTCCGCATATATTTTCTTTTACATTATTCCTTACAAAATAGAAATACATTTATTTTAAGGTTTTTATCGTTTATTTATCTATCATAAAAACGAACGTGTAACAAAACAGCATAATAATAATAATCATTTAGTTTAAATGAAACATAACAGTAAAAATTGATAAAATAAATAAAAACTAAAACAGAAATTCTGGAAAATTATAAATAAAAGAAAACTTATTTAGTCAAAACATAAATCACATCGAAATTGACCGCTCTCATAACTTGAACAATTTTCATGCCACCATGAGGAACAAACAGAACGCTGAATCCAGTCTTCTACTGGACCTTCTGTATAAATTTCTTCGCAGGCTGAACAAGAAACATCTGCTGGTGGCTGATTGTTTTTAGTTTCATTTTTATTATCTAATTCTGCCAATGCTCTTTTTTCTTTTTTTCGCTTATAGACTCTGAAACCACAAAAAGGGGGTAAAAGTCCGCATCGACGGGGTAAAAGTCCGCGCGTACATTTGCCCCGAAAAAAATAGGACTTTTGCCCCACTTCTAAATTTTTAACATGAAGCAAGAAAAAAATTAAACTCTAATTTTATTATTGCGCCATTTGCACTGGATTATATACACAAGATGCCGTCAACCGTGATTTTCAAAACTTACCACATGGATGCATCTTTTGACACTTTAAACAAGGCAAAGAAAAGTAAGGTAATCGGCGTTGTGGTCTATGGTCAGCACAGCGGCCTCACAGATCGTAGGCCCGGGTTCCATTCCCAGTGCCGACAACGCCGATGTTAAATTTGGAATTTGGTTTAAGAGCTGCGCCGTCTTTCGGAAGAGACGTTAAACTGTGGGCCCCGTGTCATGGATGTTGGCACGTTAAAGAACCCTTCCCTCGACAAAGAGGGATTTGGCAAAATTACCAGATAGTATGTGACAAATTTCCTGGCGTCGGTGATTGGCCTCGTTGCGGAAAAAGGCCGACGTAAAAAAAAAAGTAAGGTAGGTTAGAGTTGTGTGCATTTTTGATTTGACGTAAATGCGGCGTTGCCCATTCTTTGAGGGGCTTCAAATCAAGGAATCAAGGAACGGGCTTTTGCCCCGCCGCGTACTTTTATCCGAACCTACTCTAACGAATTGACCTCCTTTTTTCGGACACCGTGTATAGTATAATTAAAATTGCCTTTTGATAAAGCATAAAAATAATAGGGGTTGTGTTTAAAATAACAGACTTTAGGACTTATTAAATTAGCTATTTAACAATCTTATGCTATACACCATATTTCATGTATTATTGTCGCTCTGTACTACCGACGGGTGCAGGGTTTTTTAAGTAAACAGCCCCCCCCCCCTTCCCCTCCACTTTGCCATACTATTACCATATTATCCGATAGTATTCAAATACGAAAAATCGTATTATAAAAAAACATATGATTTTGCTCATCATTACTTCTTCTCTTTAATGTTCTTTAATTTTGGCTTTTCGAATAAATATCCATTTGAGGTTTTAAGGTAAAATAAATGCAAATGTATTTGATCTGCGCTTCTGCTCGGTTGGGTTACAGTATTTTTTTTATTTTCCTCTCAATTTTTTTTGTAAAAATATAAATACAACAATAGGCCACAAAACATTCCAATAGAAATTATGAAGGCAATCAAACACAAAACTGCTTTCAAAAAATAAAATTTAGCCAACTATTGAGGTTAATAAAAATAAAAAACATAAACTAACATCTCAGCTGTCAGTTCAAGCTATTTTAGCTCTTCAAGTCGTCAAACCTTATTTAAACATAATAATAATTATTATTACAAAATAATTTGTCAGTTATACACCCACAAATTGGCATTATTAACTAATTTGTACTTAAATCTGTCAGTTGTTGTTAATTAACACTTCTACCTTAACTACTTAAAATAAGATAAGATTACATATTTTGCCAGCTAGTTTAAATGGCAGAAATATGTGCTAATTGAATAAAATTCACTTATAAAATTGCTATCGATTAACTGAAATAAAAGAACAAGTTCGTAATAACGTATGTCCTAAAAGTTTTGGCACACCTTTTGTGGGAAGGGTGAGGGGTGAAGCTTTGAATGTGAGAGCTATATTGATAATTGCCTGTCCAAATTACTTCAGTTTGTCCACGAATATCATGCTAATGACGATATCATGTTTTGGCCAGACCTAGCATCATGCCATTACTCAAGAGATACCCGAAACTGGCGTCGACAACACCAAATACCTTTTGTTCCCAAAAACGATAATCCTTCAAACTTGCCGCAGGCTCGCCCAATAGAGGATTTTTGGGCTTTACTGTCTAGGAAGGTTTATCATGGAGGCTGAGAAGCCCAAGATGAAGAACAATTAAACGGCGAATTTACGAAAAACTAAGAGAAATTGACCTGAATTCCGTCCAGGGCCTCATGAGAGACATTCGAAGAAATTTGCGACTAGTAGAGCAGAATAGAGTTGTTAAGAAAAGAACCGAACAGGTTAGAGATAGCCTGTTCAGTGAACTGTTCTTTGTAAAAGAACTGAACCGGTTCTTTAGATAGACTTATGACAGATGATTGCGCTCGCGTAACCTATTCAACCGACCACGCGGCGCTGCGCGCTCTGTTCACAGAACACCGCTGCATCCGTGTGTGCTCTCACTGCTCTCTGTTCCCTGCCTGCTCCACGCCGCATGAAAGAACAGCCTGTTCTTTCTACCCAACTGTTCTTTGAGTAGGTTCAGTTCTTTAAGAGAGTGAGATTCGACCGACTCGGTGACGGGGACCGCTGAACTGGCAGGAGTGGCAGGTTAAACGACGCGATGGCGCGGTTAGAAAGTTTTGAAATTTACCGGGAATCTTGGTGTGTTTGCTGTTTTCTTCGCGTTCGCTCGGCTCGACTCAGTTATTTCGTTTCTGTGTACGTACAGATAATTAAAAATCATGTCCGCTCTTTTCTTCCGCTTTCGCCATACTATCAAGAATAATATTAATATACCAAGTGAGTAAGTGACAATAATTTATGATCAAAAGAACAGGTGAACAGGTTTACGGAACAGGTTCCCGGGTGAGAACCGAACTGTTCGAACCTGTTCAGCAATTTACCTGCTCTTTAACATCACTAGAGCAGAATGGGCGACTCCACATAATTCGATAGTAGTTTAGTTAAGTATTGAGTTGTAATTTATGATAACTAGTTAGTGTTCCAATAAATTTCTTCATTCAAAAAAAAATCCGAAAAATATTTTGTGCCAAACCTTTTAGGACATACGTTACAATTAGGTACGTTCCGTGATGATCCAATATTTGCCACTACTTATTGCCCAGTTATCAACTTTATTTTTTATTTCGATCGTTTAAAAATACACACTAAGAAGAAAACTGCTGGGGACCATGCATTATGAAAACGGCATAAACAAAGTGACACCAAAATGATTGCTGCTTGAGATTGACTTTGACATAGAGTGTATAGAACCTTTTTTTTTTAATAATTAATAAAAGACGTTTTAAATTGTATTGAATTTAGGGAGAAGTAAGTAAAATAGAATATAAAGTCTGTTCAATGACCGCTGACCGTTACGTCACGACTAGTGCTTCTCTTTCTAACATTCGTGAACTAGGTGAGATAATAAATTTAGATCAATAATGAATGTCGTATATGTTTACCAGTCAAAAAAGTTTTATTGTCATATTTGACAGTGACATTTTCAATCAACAGTATTTCAAAAAGTCACGGTATTGTGAAAAAAAAGCAAGCATTAATTTTAAAATTATTTCATTATTTTGTGTTTTAGAGTTCCTAAGGGTTTGGGATTTTCGTGTTCAACAATCCTTAGAATTAAGGCAAAGGGGATAGAAAAGGATGTAGATTTTAAGTACAACACAATAACCCTCTTGTTATTAGGTTTTCTTTCTTTATCGACAGCATTTAAATACACTCCAGATACGACTCGGTGCCATTTTTATTGTTACGTTTTCTCTGTGGATTTCTTGTTATCTTTGCTATTAGGTACTTCCCTTTTGCTTCTTTTAAACAGCATAGCAAAATAAGAATCTTTGCTTAGCTAACTTGATAAAGAAACGCTCGCGAACAAATCGTATAATCATATAAGAAATATAGATGGATATACTTACAAGGGAGGAGGGAAAAATCTTTGTGCAGCTGAGTAAAATTTAAATATATATAGTTTAAAAAAACTAAAAAACACGCTTTAAATCAAACTAAAAAGCGGAAAATAATTATAGTTTAAAATAATTTTTGAAATTCTTAATATAGGCAGAAAATAATAATGAGGATAAACATTAGTATTATTGCGAAAAAAGCGTGGGGTGCTCGATATACGAAAAACATAGCACAAAGCGCCCAACGCTTTTTTCACAATAATACTAATGTTTATCGTTCATTATTATTTTCTGCCTACATTAAGAATTTCAAAAATTATTTTAAACTATAATTATTTTCCGCTTTTTAGTTTGATTTAAAGCGTGTTTTTTAGTTTTTTTAAACTATATTTATTTTTCATTTTTTAGTTTGAGTCATTGTTAAGAAAAAAATTTTTTTTTTAGTAGAGATAGTCATAGAGAGGTCCGGAGTATAGATGGAATACTGTCACTAATTTAACAATGACTTTTTGAAATGGCTAGATTTAAAGCAGTGGATCCACAAATCAGTGGCGGCTTGTGCCATTTTAGTGAAGTAGGGCCAGGTAAACCCTTAGCGCCGCAGGCAAAAAAATTTTGGGTGCCACGCCCTTTTTTGTTAATAGTTCTTGCTTTTGAAGTAGGAAAAATAAGCAAAAAGGCACCTAATTTAATTTATGAATTTACAATCATATCTTAAATAGGTATACCTAAACACGATAACAAGTTGAAACACACAAGCAATGTCAGTGGTTTCATCTGCGATAGCAGCGATAAACGGAGAGTCCTTTATTTCTTTTATGACTTCATCATGATACACATCTAACATCTAACATACAGTCTAGAAGTTCATTTTGTATGGTTTTTGATGTTCCTTTGAATACTTTTGATGTTTCAATATGATCTTTAAGAGTTTTGTCTAATTCTGAGCTGAAATTTATTAATTCACGAAATATGCCCCTATTTTGCGACGTCTCTTTTTTGTCATGACCTCTCAAAGCCAACTCAAATGCACCACAAAACCGAACGCAGTTTATAATTTGATTTAATATATATCTGTTTTTATCAATTTGTTCGTTTTTCTTCATTATTTCATTGTGATATGCAGAATTTAATTGAGTTTTATTGTTAATTTTACCAAGCATACTGAAATTAAATATATTGTTTAAATGTACCTTCGATTCTTCATGTGTCTTCATTTTGTCCCAGATATGGACCAAATCATCTGTACCTTTTTAGGACCAAGTTTGCTCCCCACCAAATAAAACACACATAAAACGAAATAGTCTATTAGATTCATCACAACCGCACACCCAAGTATTTTTTCCATAAATATTTCTATTAAATTAACGCAAACGCACTTTCTGTCCGCCCTAAGTTTTTTTCTATATTTAAATCTGGTAACGGTCGTCCTGATTCCTTAATTTCCAATTTCTGTTCTAAGGAAATGGTAGAAAATGGAGTTTCCTTTAAAAATCTAATAGTATTCGTTACTTATGTATTTCTAAAATAAAAAGTTCGTTAACCCTACATTAAATCAGCTGGCCGAACGAAAACAAATCGGGACGCGACGCGAACATCAGCTGTTTGAAACGTCTAACATCAAACGGTCAAACGAAGAGAGCCTGGCTACGTGGCCGAGATTTTTGCCTGCTTGCATTCAAGGTAATTTTCCAATGTTTTTTTATTGAGGTGATGGCGTTTCGTCACCTCCCGTGTGCCTCGTCGCGCTTGGCGCGGAAGCTACGTTACCGTTTTACGCATAATCGCTTCCTTTTAGATGGAAATTTGCACCCGACTGTGTTCCATTTTTAAATTATTTTGCTAATTGCTTTAAAAACGAGAATATTAATTTTAATAGGTTTTGGTAATTTGTAAAGGGCAGGACGCTAGACAGGAGGGCAGGTAGTGCCATGGCACTGTGGCTCTACCCCACGAACCGCCACTGCGCACAAATCCGAACAAACCCAAACAAACCCGCTCGGCCAATGGACCAACTGATAGCGAAAGAATGTACCAACACTATTAAGCCGAGTGCTCGAGCCGGAAAGTAGTTAGATAGTACGCATGGGCATACGGTGAGGTCTATCTCTCTCACTATCAAACAGAGGATCTGTAAGGAAATTATTTAATTCCTGCAATCCTGATCAGGATAATGAGATAAACTTATCAAATTATTGTATTGTCAGCGGTTCTTGATAAGTCTACAAAATTTAAATTAAATCTGACCGTTTAAAGTGGGTCAAAATCGGGTTCAAAGAAGTCGGTTACAAACAAACATACAGGTGAAGGTAATAAAAGCGTGTTAAAAAAAAACGCTTAACTTATGGCCGCTGGTTTTGCTATTAAAAAGCAACTAAAAGGAACTCGGTTATTGTGGGTGTTTCATATTTTGATTTTCTAATTTTTGTATACTTGTGTAATTAACTGAATTGTATTTGTGCTTAAACAATGACTGGTACCGAAAACTTTTTCAATCTCTTGATCAATAAATTGTGCTTGAAAATGTTGTTTTACACGCACCCATTATTATTATGGCAAATTGTTAAATGTTACCAATTAATATTTGACTTGATGTTAGGTACGCGATAATATCGAAAATTGCTGTTTTGTTTGTTTTTATTTTCGATTTGATAAGGTAAGTTTAATTGGCTTGATCTGTTGCTTTTCGAATTAAAAACACGGCGGCAAATTATTTTTTAACAAATTTTAGAAACAAAACATTAGCAACGATTTTCTAACCTTAAAAAAAGGTTGGCAGCCACTATATAAAAACCACTAAAATTTATTTTCCACTTAATGAACACTTTACTGATAACACTGTGTTCTTTTTGTCTTAATATTAAGGTGTATTACTTTCAGACACAAACTACGTTTTCAAAAATACTTATTTTATAAAGTTACAGGGTCAAAAACAAATAAACTTTGCATCACATGCGACCAAATTGTAATAGTCCAATTTTGATTTTGTAGAAAAACGCACATTTAATATAGCTTTACTTTAAAGAAAATGTATCTGAAATAAAGCATTATCAAAAGAAAGAAGTTTTATGTTATAGGTTGCGTTGAGTCTTATTTTGCAAAAGTGGTGCAATTTACAAAATATGGGTAAAAAATCAAAATAATCTTATGCACCTAAAATTTTGCATGTTGGCTAGAAACTGCATTTAAAAAAACCTTTTCTAATCACTTTTTTCGATACTTTCAGAAATAACCCTACTTTTAAATTATTTTTTGAAAAAAATTAAAATTTGACAGATAATGCGAATCACGTGACTACTATTTTTTTTTGCTTAATTTTCATCTCGATCGAAGCAGAACTTGATGCCAAAGTCAACTTTCGAATAAAGAAAAATCCCATATGATGCGGACTTTACTGGTCACACTGTATGTTAAAAATTTGTTATACACAAGCTAAAAAATAAAATAATATTTTCAAATTATTTTTCCCGGCTATTAATTTTCCTGCATGGGCTATCACCGGCGCACTATGACTATTAGTTTCAATTAGCTTCCTTATTGTTGCTGAAATAAACTCTTAGTTGGTTGGTTGTGTATAATAAAAGAATTTTACCCCGAAAAATGTTCTCAAAACATTTTAAAATCCTTTGATAAAAGCTAACCCAATTATAAGCTAGTCTGCCGTAATTTTGTAAAACCTAGTAGCTAACTCGAGTTACTAGGTTTTATTACGGTGGTTATTATCTGGTTCTCCTAATCAAGTTCTACCTGTAGCTACTTAAAACATTCGTTTCGACTAACCAGTTTCTGAGTTATTTATTAGACTGTTTTAGTATATTGACTTTAAGAGCATATTTTTATGTTTTCGGCTTAATTAAAAAATTTAAAACATTAAAGGTTTAATTGTTGGATGTATTGGGGAGCTACCTCCATAACCGGAAACAGACTCTTAAAATTGGCAACATCATTAGCGACCCTTTAACAGTAAAAATTGGTATACCACATGGAACGGTCTTAGGGCCCATTCTTTTTATAATATATATTAATTCACTAACCATTTTAAATGTTGATAACGGCACAATTATTTCATACGCCGACGATACTGCGGTGGTGTTCTCTGGAAAGAATTGGACTGATGTTAAGAATTCAGCCATTTACGGTATAACTCAAATAATAAATTGGCTTGATTCATACTAACTCACTTTGAATATCAGGAAAACCAATTTATATTGCATTTTCTCTCACCGCGGCAAACAGACCGAATTTCAATAGCATATAAGGATAAAATAACTTAAATGATTGTATATCAAGGAAGTCTCCCATACCAAATATACATACATACATACATACATACATACATACATACAATATAAGATCATTTATTTACATTTACATTTACATTTATATTTACAAAGCATTAATTGAATCTTTGCTCCGATATGGACTTGTTATATGGGGTGGTCTATACACAAACTCTCTAGGTCAGCTGAATGTGGTTCAAAATTACATTTTAAAGATTATTTTAAAGAAAACTAAGAGGTTTCCCACGCAACAGTTATATTCTGAAGACATTATATGAATGTTCGTTCGCTGTACGTTTTGAGTACCTGTTGTGTTGTGCACAATACTAACAAACTAAAAAACTATGTAGATCATACATACAATACTCGAACCAAAATAAATAAACACATAAAAATACCAAATAGTAATAAAAACATTAACTTACGTTTCACTAATTATCTTGCTCCTAAAATATATAACATCTTAACACCAGCATTAAAAAATATATCAAATATAAAAAAATTTAACATAAAATATAGCAGCAAATTGGTCTAAATTTGAGGTACTATTTTGATGTTTGTTCATGATAATTCCCTGTCCCTTTCTCAATTGTATCTTTTTCTAGGTTAGGTCTATTGTATTTTTTTCTATTATTTTTGATTATTTTATCCTCGAGTAGGTATTTGATATTGATATAAAAAAATTATTAAATTCTAAGGTTTTGGATACCACCATGTTTATGGATCTTTGCACATACAGATGTTTAGTCATCTAGGTGCATGATGTAACAAGTTTTTGGAACACTAGTTAAAATCTTACATCTATTTGTATCTGTATATTATTTAAGGTTGCTAATAAACGATTGATTATTGATTGATTGATTGATTTAATGTCCAGTTCGGCATTTATTTCAGGGATTTTTCAATCTGAACATTATAATAATTATATTTGCATTTGGTTATACACAAGGTATTTATTGGGAGTTTCCGGGGGTTGCAGGTATATTGTTAGGGGTTGTTTATTGTCATTACATAATGCGTTATTATTACCTGCTTAACAAACTGTATTTATATCGATTTGTAATACAAACTTCTGTTTTAGTTTGTCGAAAGATTTCAGTATTTAAAATAAAATTTAAAACAAATCAATTTCCAATGTAAAAAAAGTGTTGCCAAAAGCACTTCTAAGAGTGCAGTTGTATAAGGAGAGATTACCAGGAGTTAGTTTACCTCCAGAACCTGTAATTACTCGGTGGAGAATATGGATTAAGGCCGCAATATTCTGCGCAGCGCATTTCGAAGCCATTAAAGAACTTATTTTGAATTTAGATGACGATTCGCAGCGTGTTGTGCAAAGTAAAGAGTTATTTAAAACTGCAAGTGTAGCTAAAGATCTTGTTTTTATTAAAGTTAATTTCAGTTTTATACCGGACATAATATCCTCGTTGGAGAGTAGACATTTAAGTTTAAGAGACTCAATAAGTATTGTTGAAACTTTTTTCGCTAAATGAACAACATTCCCGGTAAAGTAGGAGGTCAAGTAATGAACAAATTGGATGTAACTGTAAAAAAAAATGAAGGATTTAAATACTTAACTGCAGTAAAAAGCATTTATGAGAATGAGGGTAAACCATCTAACGAAATTGTATCTTGGCCTTATATTTTCCTACCTAAGTTGCAGCATTGTCCGATTACATCAGTAGACGTTGAAAGAAGCTTCTCTTTGTATAAACATATTTTTACTAATAGAAAACAATCCTTTTTAGTTGAAAATTTTGAAAAATATTTAGTAACAAATGCCTTTTATACAATTTTAGGTTAAAAAATTGTTAAATGTTTTTAAATAAACGTTTTCGCAAAAAAATAATTTTCGTTATTTGAAAACTAATCAGGATATTTTAAGTTGTTGGCTTGTGAAATAAAATATTTTTTAAATTATCCCAGCTGAACAAACAAAACATAATTTTTACAGTTTCCTAACTTTTTGTATAACCTTGATACCTCATAGGATATATGGAAACCTATTGCACAAATTACATATAAAAAATATCTACTTATCTCTAAAACAAACAATTTCTCAAATACTGATTTCAAATCATAATATAGACTAGACTCGATGACAAAAATACTTCAAAACTTTTTCTGGTTGCTTAAAAAAATATATCATTCGCCAGCCTAGAAGTTCTTGTTGATATAAATAATCTGGGTTTTTTTGTGGAAATTATTTTATAAATAAACCAATTTAGGTGAATTTCGCGTCTAAATTTCAATTAGATAATATTATGTTATTTAATATTATCCGGACTGCCCCCCTCTCACAGGGTGATCCTTAAGTATATCCAGAAAATCTAGAATAAGATTCCTGGCATCAATTGAAGCTAAAAAGTTCATATGGGCTTATGCCCTAAAATGCTTACCCTCTAAGATACAGGGTGTTAAAATATTTTTAAAAAATATTTATTTCAATTAAATTTCGAAAATCCTTAAAGATACGGTATTGAAAATTCGTGCTTATCTATTTTGGATCAAACTACACCTTTTCATTAAAAAAGGTTTTGCTTCCTTCCACCAGTGGCGTGCGTACCAGATACCATCAATATTGTTTTGGTGAAAATATTTGATACGCCACTGACTTTTTTTACTCTGATGCATTTTTATGCATTATTGATACAAGCTGAACAAGAGTTGTCCCTACTATGTTTTTAAAAAAAAGCAGTAGATTTAAAGAAAAATGGAAAAAATAAAAAAATAAATTAATTTTGTCCCATACGGCATCAGAGTTATCTTTAAATCTTCTGCATTTTTCAAAAACATAGAGAGACAACTCTTGTTCAGCTTGTATCAATAATGCATAAAATGTATCAGAGTTAAAAAAATCAGTGGCGTATCAAATATTTTCACCAAAACAATATTGATGGTATCTGGTACGCACGCCACTGGTGGAAGGAAGCAAAACCTTTTTTAATGAAAAGGTGTAGTTTGATCCAAAATAGATAAGCACGAATTTTCAATACCGTATCTTTAAGGACTTTCGAAATTTAACTGAGATAAATATTTTTTAAAAATATTTTAACACCCTGTATCTTAGAGGGTAAGCATTTTAGGGCATAAGCCCATATGAACTTTTTAACTTCAATTGATGCCAGGAATCTTATTCTAGATTTTCTGGATATACTTAAGGATCACCCTGTATATTTGGACCAGCGGTTTTCGAGTTATTTAACTGCAAATAGTTTCATCTAGTTAGTCGTGAATAAGATATTATTATGACGTTTTATCGCTGCATAAAATTGTTTGCAGTCAAATAACTCGAAAACCGTCGGTCCCAATATAGACATTATACAGTGAGGACCTAAAGTCCGTCCCCCCCCCCCCCCCCTCTAACTTATAAACCGTTCGGTATATTTTAATGAAATTTTGAACGATAATATTTGAGCAAGTCTTGCACTTTTTGACATACCAATGACAGCTTTAAATGTCAAGATGACAGCTGGGTCCGCTTTTGGAATATTTTTTTAAATAGAACACCCTGTATATTTTTACATTGTTTAATTCCACATAAAATTATAATTATTTTTTATTAAATGCATTATTAGTCTATACTTCATAGTTTCCGAGATATTGACTCTCGAAAAGTGACATTTTTGAACTTTGACAGCTTATAACCTTCTAACAGTACGTCTTAAAGCAAAACGGCTTACATGTCCCTATTTTCAATTTTTATTATCTTCCCAAAAAAATGAACTTCCAGTTAAACCGGAACAACTATATTTCCTGCTTTAGAGTTACATCCGGTTTAACCGGAAGTTGATTTTTTTGGGAAGATAATAAAAATTGAAGATAGGGACATGTAAGCCGTTTTGCTCTAAGACGTACTGTTAGAAGGTTATAAGCTGTCAAAGTTCAAAAATGTCACTTTTCGAGAGTCAATATCTCGGAAACTATGAAGTATAGACTAATAATGCATTTAATAAAAAATAATTATAATTTTATGTGGAATTTAAAAATGTAAAAATATACAGGGTGTTCCATTTAAAAAAATATTCCAAAAGCGGACCCAGCTGTCATCTTGACATTTAAAGCTGTCATTGGTATGTCAAAAAGTGCAAGACTTGCTCAAATATTATCGTTCAAAATTTCATTAAAATATACCGAATGGTTTAGAAGTTAGAGGGGGGGGGGGGCGGACTTTAGGTCCCCACTGTATATATTTTTGATAAGAGGAATTTAAGATGATTTAAAAAATCCCATAATAGACAGGGTGCTGATTTTACATAAATTTATAATTACTTTTATTAATTGCATTATTAGTCTATAGTTAATAGTTTCCGAGATATTGACTTTTGAAAATTTATATTTTTGAGTTTCGACAGCCTATAGCTTTCTAACAGTACATCTTAGAGCAAAACGGCGCATATGTCTATATCTTCCATTTTCACTATATTTCCAAATCAATCAAACTTCCTGCTAAACCGGATGTAACTCGAAATCAGGAAATATAGTTCTTCTGGTTTAACCGGCAGGTGATTTTTTGGGAAGATAATTAAAAATGGAAGATAGGGACATGTGAGCCGTTTTGCTCTAAGACGTACTGTTAGATCTGTCGAAACTCAAAAATGACATTTTTTAAAAGTCAATATCTTGGAAATGGAAATGTCTTACCGTGCTGGTGTTTTGAAGCACCCTGTATAGACAAAAATAATTTTATAAGAGGCACCTCTTAACCCTTAATAAGCTTTGTCAAAAGTTTTCCGCTATCTTAGTGGTACCGGAGATATTGACCTTTGTCGCACTAATGGGCCACCCTGTAGTAAATACCAAGCAAAGTTTTAACGCATTTAGGTTAGGTTCTGTCATATTTGACATATATTGCACACAATTTATGTCAAATATGATAGAACCTAACCTAAACGCGTTAAAATTTTTCTTGGTTTTTACTATATTTGGTTTAAATCACAAGAGAAGCGAGACGAGGCGAAAGAAGGTCGTCTCTCGTCTCGTCTCGCCCTCTCTCGTCTCGTCTCGCCCTCTCTCGACGAGACGAGAGACCCATTTTATCTCGTCTCGCGGCAACACTAACTGTAAGTACGATGCAATGAGATGCCTACTCAACACCTGTGCTGTTAAAAAGACTAAAATTAATGTGTTACACTGTTTGTTGACACTGGACACTGGCACTCGGGAGACCCTTTTAATGAAAAGTGCCAGGGAGTTTAAAATGTCAAACGATAAAATCATGACAAACTCTCAAACTATGAGGTAAGTATTGTACTTTTTAAAAAAGGCGCCAAAACAACCTCATTCTAGTTGGCTAAAAATATGTAACAGTTTCGTCCACTACTTAATGGGTAAATTAATGGTCAGATTTCAGCTACTTTTGGACCGGTTTTTATTAATTGAATCATTGCTTTCGTTTCGGTGCAGTTCACGCCATCATCAGGGCTATATTTGTTTTCCTAAACTTATATCCATTGAAGGATACAAATTTTGCAGCATACCAGAGTATGTACCTACAAATATCCTCTATGTGGTTAAACATTATTAAATATAGGTAAACTTATTGTCTCTTGCCTAAAATTTCATTAATTTCATTTATTAATAATAACACTACCTATACATTCATAGCCTAGGCTTTTTAAAGACTTCTTTGAAGCTTCACTTACGTAAAACTGTATTAATACTTTAATAAAACCTTTTTTAATTATCACTTATTTATTGTATTAAAAATCCTTACCACACCCTACGCCGCTGGTGATGACTAATCGCTCGAAATCCTTCAGCCATTACCATTTCACGCTGAGTCGGAAATTTAACGCTCTCTGTCTTTGTTTCACACGTACGAATGTTTGATGCAAACAAACAGGCTATTCTTGAATGAATCGCTTAGTCTATTCTATGAGAAGTCTATGATCCATGCTATCATTCTTTGATTCTGTTTTGAATGTGTGTCGTGAGGTTTATTTGGCGCACCGACTTGTAGTTATTGAGTTTCCGTGTTTGTTTGGATTGGTTTCTGTGTTTGAGGATTTTCAATGGAGGCGCTGTAACATAGGTCGGTAATTTTTCGGGGAGGCAAATTTGAAACAAAAAAGATTGTTTTTATATGGTACCTACAAATATTAACTGTAAAATTATATCGAAATCTTTCAAATTCCATTAAAAAGTGAGGACTTTCTATGGAATAAACGATTAAAAAGTGTTTACTGTATACAGGGTGTCCTGAAATGATGAGCAAAAAATTTAGGATATAATTCTAGACCGAAAATAAATGCTATCTCTTTCTATTACATTTTTTCGAAAATTGGTTATTAACGGAGTGACAGGGTGTTAAAGTTAAATTTTATTTGCAGTTTTAAAATACATAAGTTACTAGAACAATAAATTATACATTTAAATCACAGGTTCAAAGTGACGTCCTTCCTCTTCAATGTATAAATTAAATCTTCTTAAAAAATGCCGACGAACTTCATGGAATATTTCTTCCTTTGCTGCTATGTTTAAGGTTGAAAATAAATTAAAATGATTTCGTATTAATCACCTGCAAGCAATGCTGTTTTAGCGTTTTTCTCGAAACAAAAGTAATTAATGTCAAAAGGTTAGGAGAATAAAAATATTCAGTCAAAATGCGCATACCGTGTAGGACAAAAAAGTTGGGACCATTCAAATTAAAATATATTCTTCTATGTGGCGCCCTCTACAAAATGCGAAAAAAAAAGGTAGGCAAATTTGTATTCGTCATCCCGAAAAAGTCCCATATACGAGATTTCGTAAAAATATTATGAGCGTAGCAAAAAGTATTGCAAAAAAAGCTGGAAATAAAATTTAACTTTAACACAATCAATTTTCGAAAAATAATATAAGAAGAGATAGCATTTGTTACGGTCTAGAATTATCCCTTAAATTTTTTGCTTATAATTTCCGGACACCCTGTATACAGTAAATAATACTTGTTAATCGTTTATGCAATAGAAAGTCCTCACTTTTTAATGGAATTTGAAACATTTCGATATAATTTTACAGTTAATATTTGTATAGTACCTATAATTGACCCAATTTACCAAATTTTGGGCTTGGTCCAAAATCACTACTGTAGGGGGGAGGGGGGCGGAATAGTCACTGTTCAGCCCAGGGCATCAGATACCCTAGGGACGGCACTGTACCTACTTAAGGAAATGGTTTTAGATAGTGAATTAAAGTTTGGAGACAATTTAAAGAACTATTTGAGAGATCTTATCTGACATTAAAAATTTTATATAATATCAGATATACAGTGACCGGCAAAGAGTTCGCAACATATGAGCAAAAATTTTATTAGCGGAATATTGACAAATCTTTTTTGGGGGATTGGATGTGCATATCCCATAACCTTAAAATCGATTTTGACATACGTCACGTGACCAACGGTATAGCGGGAAAGTTGAAAAAAACAATATGAAATCATCATAAATCAGATAAATGATGAGATATCGAAAAAATTCCACGAATAAAAAGTGTTTAGAATTCCATTAGAATCTTAAATACAAGTTTGGGATATCTACTTGAAAAAACATAAAATCGAATATTTTTATAAATATTTTTTTACCGAATTAAAAATTTTCATATTTTTCCTTTCTTAAAGCTTCATTAAAGTAAAACTGACATCTGGTGACCACAACTAGAAATATTCTTTTGTTTTTCTGACAATTTGGAGCAATAATTTAAAAAATTCGTTTACACTTGGATACCAGCTGTGCTGTTGCAATAGTCTATTTCTAATAACCTTATCGATATTTTTTATATCGAAATATTCTATTATGTTAAGAAATCCTTAAATGTATTAATCCAAAGCAAATTATATTTATAACCGTAAAAAATAATTTTGAATTTCGCAGAAATCTAAAATAATTTAAATTTTTATTAATTTTTAATCTTAAAAAAAATCTAAAAATTAATAAAAATTTAAATTATTTTAGATTTCTGCGAAATTCAAAATTATTTTTTACGGTTATAAATATAATTTGCTTTGTATTAATGAATTTAAGGATTTCTTAACATAATAGAATATTTCGATATAAAAAATATCGATAAGGTTATCAGAAATAGACTATTGCAACAGCTGGTATCCAAGTGTAAACGAATTTTTTGAATTATTGCTCCAAATTGTCAGAAAAACAAAAGAATATTTCTAGTTGTGGTCACCAGATGTCAGTTTTACTTTAATGAAGCTTTAAGAAAGGAAAAATATGGAAATTTTTAATTCGGTAAAAAAATATTTACAAAAATATTCGATTTTATGTTTTTTCAAATAGATATCCCAAACATTGTATTTTAGGTTCTAATGGAATTCTAAACACTTTTTATTCTTGGAATTTTTTGATTTATGATGATTTCATATTGGTTTTTTCAACTTTCCCGCCTACCATTGGTCACGTGACGTATGTCAAAATCGATTTTAAGGTTATGGGACATGCACATCCAATCCCCCAAAAAAGATTTTTCAATATTCCTCTAATAAAAATTTTTCCCATATGTTGCGAACTCTTTGCCGGTCACTGTATATTATATATTCTCTATAACGTTAAATTAAAAAATATGCTTTGCGAATGACTAGTACTTTTAAGTAGTACTCAAGCTTTATTTATTGCGTTTTTGTTTATGATTATTGTATAGACAATCTTGGCAAGTTCGTATTCAAAAATTGCGGAACGCTTGCGCCAGATTTATAATAAAATATGGTCTTTGAAAATATGACCAATGGCCATACTTCTCCTACATTCTCGGAACTGAATTGGCTTAATAGGGATAACCGTAGGCTTCTGCATTTTAATAGTTTAGATATAAAATTTTAAATGAACCTGACTCTCCCGCCACCCTTCTTGAACAAATAATAACTCCTCGCTCTAATATACCTACATTGTGTTAAAATTCGCTATAGGGATAAGTCCGCATGTTGTCAGTAACAACTTGAACCAGTTTATGGTGGATGCAGCACCAAATTTAGTAAAGAATTTGCCCGTACAAGAATTTAAGTGTAACATATTACGTAACCCAAATTCTATGTTTCTCTCACCAGTAACTGTCCCGGAGATACTGGAAATCGTAAACGGGCTGAAAAACAAAAAAAGCTCAGGTTACGATGAGATATCTGTCAATCTTCTTAAGGGTTGCGCTGAACAGATTGCATTTCCGCTTTGTCACATCATGAATAATTCTTTCAAGCAGGGCGTTTTCCCCGCAAACCTAAAATTAGCAGTGGTCAAGCCATTGTACAAGAAGGGTGACCCGACTGCACCAGAGGCTTATAGACCAATAAGCCTTCTCTCTTCCTTCTCAAAAATTTTTGAAAAAGCTATGTGTCTTCGCTTACTGAGCTTTCTACACAACTTTAATTTGATCAGTGAGAGGCAGCATGGCTTCTTGGCGGGGAGGTCTATAAATAGTGCGGTGTTTGACTTTGTAAGTGAGATTGTGGACCGCCTTGAGAGCAAAAATGTGGCCATGGGTTCCTTCTTGGATCTTTCAAAAGCCTTCGACAGCTTGGACCACGGCATACTGCTTGAAAAACTTGAGCGCTATGGAGTCAGAGGCTCTCCACTGAGATGGATGGATTCTTACTTGAGGGGTCGTGTGCAAAGGGTTGTAATTCAAAGGAATGGGCATGAGTACTACTCAGAGGATAGACCCTTGGTTATGGGCGTTCCGCAGGGCAGCGTGATTGGACCGCTTCTTTTTGTGTGCTACATCAATGACCTGAGCAATGATGTGGCGGGCAGGGATGTGACAATTGTAAACTTTGCCGATGATACCAACATACTGGCAGGGGCAGCGGCTGTGGAAGGGGTCCTGGATGTTTCTGGGCGCTGTCTGGCGTCTGCTCAGAGATGGTTCGATCAGAATAAACTTATTCTTAATGCTGAAAAATCAAGTTTTGTGATATTCAGAACAAAACAAATACCGCTTGTTTGTCCAGATAGTGCTATGTTGCTATCACAGATGGTGCCAGTCTCATCGGAGGCTAAATTTCTGGGCATCTATGTGGATTGTCATCTTACTTGGGAAAGGGAGATTGATTATGTCGTGGGCAGGCTTAATAGCTGCTGCTACATGCTCAGGACTCTGAAGCAGTATGTTGACTTGAGAACCTTGCTGATAGCCTATCATGCAAATTTCAATTCCATCATGAAGTTTGGCGTTCTTTTCTGGGGAAACAGCGTGAATGCATCAAGAGTCTTTCTTGCGCAGAAGCGGGCACTGAGAATTATCCATGGTATTGGTGGGCTCGTTTCATGCAGGGGAGTTTTTAGAACATACGGTCTTCTAACCCTGGCTGGTTTGCATATATGTGAGTGTGTGACATTCCTGTATAACAACAAGCACCTTTTCCTAGAATACTTACCCGATCATGAGCATAACACCAGATCCCTCGACTATAACATACCCGTACACAGACTAACACTTTTTAAGCGGAGCCCTCTCTATTTGTGCATTTCTTATTATAATCGCCTTCCCCAGGCAGTAAAGCAGAGTGGGACAGCTTCAACTTTTAAGAGGAGTGTCAAGCAATTTCTTGTGCAGTTAGAGCCATATACCGTTGCTGAGTTTGTGTCCTAAAGTCTTAAGGATTTTTAAACTTTAAATTTTAATTGTTTTAATTGTTCAGTCCTCTAGAGGTTTCTGTTTCCATTTTGTTGTTGTGGTTGCTTTTATTTATTTTGTTTTGTATTTTATTTATTTTGTATTGTATTCCATTTTATTTTATTGTATTGTACTTTTGACGCCATTTGTTAAATACTTTTAAGTATTTTTTGAAATATAGATTATTTGACTTTGACTTTGACTTTGACTTAACTTTACCTCACTATAAGAGTGACAAGCGTCTGACTATGGACTTTTCAACCGACCAATCATAGGCCGCCGTCTTAAAGAAAGTAATTTTGAGGTTAAGCGATGTTAAGCCGGTTGTTGTAAATTAGGAATATAAAATGTTGTTTATTAATATCGGTATATAGGTTTCTTTGAAACGCCACTTATGCCAAAAACACTCTCCTTTTCAAAAATTTTTAAACTTCATCACACAAAAAAACTACAAGTGTTGTAAATATAATAAACAAGTCAAAAATAAACAGTGTCTTTCAAGGCATGAAAAGAAGCAACATAATATTACATACGTTAGGAATAATCAGATTTACAAGTGTACATACTACAAATATCAACATTACAGAATAAATACAATACTTGACCATTTAACAATGTGTCATAATTTGAATTTAACCCCAGAATATAAATAGTTTCAATGTTGTTAAGTAACGAGAATTGTTTCATAAAAATATTTAAAAAAAAAACAAAAAATTTTCAAGTGTTTTTTTTTGTTTTATTAATTATTTTGTATTTTGCAATAAGATTTCTCAATATAAAAAGAAAAAACCTGTAAAAGTAGTAGGTAAGTACATTATTACCGTAGGTAAGTAGTCGGTTTAGTCCAACGAAATAAGAATACAAAGGAAGTAGGATTTTGCATAAACCGCCTAACAAACCGACCGACGGAAGTCGGCCATTTTGAGACACCACAATATGACTCCATGTTTGTTTTGGTGTTTGACCGTGGTTGACAGGTCGAGCTGTGATTTCTGCTTTCTTGGCCGTTTTTGAGTTATTTTGCATTTTAATTAGTTAACAACCATATTTAACGAATACTAGTAAACTTATAATTACTTTAGTGTGACAGTGGAGTATACTTTTAGCGCTGGACAGCGATTAAAACATTTTAATTAGTTGTTATTCTGGGTTAATTAATAAGCTCTAAATATGGTTCGTTGTGCTGCTTGTGGGTGCTCCCAAACGCTATGAAGTAAAAAACTGGGCATTACATTTCATCGGTAAGTTTATGTTTAGATATATAAACTTTTTTAATCTGTATAGAAAAAAAAAAATTTTTAATTTAATATCAAAATACACATAACCTCCGAACCTCGCATGTCATTCATGGGCGTTCGTCTTATAAAACCAGAAAAATATTATTTATTTATTAATCGACTGGGTTACCCCATTTCTACAAAAAAGCAAATTAAAAATACTTATTGGTTTTTAGTTTTCCAAATAATTACCTAAGAAAAAAGGCGTGGTTGAAAATTGTAAACCGAAGTGATTGGGATCCTACACGAAATACAGTTCTTTGCTAGAAGCATTTTCCTGAAGATTGCTTTGACAGAACCTCAAGATTGAAAGTTAGATTGGTCCCAACTGCAGTAGTGCCTACTTTTGAAGTAGCCAGGTTAAAAAATGTAAGTTTTGAAACTATTGTATCGGGTCATTACATAATATATTGGAAAATATGTAGGTAGGTACTTAAGAATATGAATACAAATAATTCTGCATTATTTATGCATCTGAGGAAGCTGCTTTGTCACTTTTTCATAAATTATGTATCGATAAAAGTTTTTAGATGTTTTATTGGTTTAATCTACTTTTAAAATTTTAAACCCATGGATAAAGAATGTAATAAAATATGGAAGTGTAGGTACGATAAACAAAGAAATTCATATTTAAAGACTGAAGACAATGATGTTTCTAGAATGATAGAAACGTTTTCTCAATATTCACCTGAGGACGACTAGAGATACCATTGATTAAAACAATAAATTCAAAGCAAGTCCCAAACCTTCTATCATTTAAAGAAATTCATATCAAAATATAAAAAAAAAATTTTACAAAGAGAGTTAGTATCACGTTATAGTTACTTTTGTGTCATTTGGTAAAGGTGCCAAACAAATAATTAAAAAACTTATATTTTTTTGGCAGGTACGTTCCTATGCAATATCTTATAAGACACCCTATCAAAACCTGCCTGAAGATAATTATCCTACTGTGAATCTAACTGGAACACCTTCTGGTTACAACATATATTGGACACGGCTCTTCCAGGATATGCCTCTTCCAGGATATGCCTCTTCCAGGACATGGTTCTTCCAGGACATTTTACTATCCAACAACACACCTAAGATTTTAGTATATTCCTTTAATCTTATATGACAATCATTAATGGTTACTGTTTCCGGATTCTCCAAAGTGTATGGGTTAGTCTTAAACAAGGTGATAACTGTCTTTGATTTATTTATTATCAGTTTATCTTTAGAAAAACAAAAATTATTTACTTCAATCATAAATTGTTAAATATGTTGCTCGAGAAGCTCATGGTCTTTATATGCTAGGATTTATAATAAGAACTTGTAAATACTTTAAAAATGTTAACGCCATAATAACTTTATATAAATCCCTGGTAGCTACAAAACTTTAGTATGCATGCACTATTTGGGATCCTCAGTATACCAATAAGATTGCTCTTTCAAAATCTATTCAGCGTAAATTTTAAAAATTTTTGTACTACAAGTCATTTTCAGTTTATCCGCCAAGAGGTACAGATCAAGGGCTTTTGTGTAATTTGTTTAATTTCCCTTCTTTAAGACTATTGTGTATAGAAGCAAGAATTATTTTCTTATATAAAAAATTAGAGACAAAATAGATAATAAAGAGTTCTTAGGACTGCTTCCGTTTAGAATAGGCTTAGTCAATACTAGATCCGCACATGTATTTTATATTCCTACACCGAGGACAAATCTATACAAAAACTCACCACTGTGACTGTGCTCTATTTTAATAAATATTGTGGAGACATTGACATATATAATTTAAACTATCAAAAATTAAAATTAAGGAATGAACTGCTTGGGCAAATGCTAATTGAATATTTATTATAGCTTAGGATAGCTTTTAGAAATGGGGTTTATGTATCTATAATTAACTTGTTAAGTTGTTGATACTACAAATAAATAAAATGTTTGTATTATCTGCATAGTTTGTCATTTGACAATTTTCTTGTATACTAGAAATCTCATTAATATTATTTAGGTACATATTATAATAAACAGGACTATATTATATTATATTTTATTATTTTCTTGTGATTTGGTTCATGAAGAAAGAGTAAGGTTTTTTTAAAATTTTATTTTTTAACGTAGACGTTTTGGCAATAATTTTGCCGATTATCTGAAACAATTTGTCTTCTGCAATTTTTTTTAATGTATAATAACAGGTGTTTTTTAGTTATTTAACCAGATATTTACATTACCCTTTCACCTCCGTTACCTTATTTAAATAAATAATTAAAAGAAATAGTTGTATTGTTTTATTACACCAACCTTACCGTATCTTATAGCTACTATATATGAATCTAAATATATTTTTTATTTTTTTCGTCCAAATAAAATTTCATTAATCATTTTGTTATTACCATTTTAATGATACGCCACAGGTAAACCGGAAACGCGCGTGCGTTAAATGTTGCCGCCATCAGACCCCATCCCGGACAACTGTCAATCTACCATACCCTACTTCCTTTGTATTCTTATTTCTTTGGTTTAGTCAAACATAATAGTTACACTCGGAAAGATTGTAACATCCCTAGTCTAAACCGTTCTAAAAATATATTCAATTTTTTCCAATCTAAACTACCCTCTTCAAAAAAAAATCTCCGCATTAGAAGAAATTTTCATATTCACTATTTTTCGTCTGCGAAAATCAAGATAATTCGTTTAGTTTATTTTAATTCATTAATTTTTTCTCCTCAATTTAATAGGAAATAATTTAATGATTTATGCGCATTTTAACACATTTATTTTTAAGTTTCCCGCGCTTTATTGCGAACGTTGATTGGACGGTTGAAAAGTCCACAGCCAGACTCTAGACTCTAGACGCTTGTATAAGAGTGCCTTGTTTCAGAGGCATTTTACTTATAATGCTGTCGTCTCTTATAATTCTTTCCCTGGTAAGATAATTATTGTCTTAAATATATACAGGGTGTCCCAAAAGTAATGGGACACAGAGCAACAGCAGACTCCTTAAGGCGAAATAATGCGATTTATTTAAACTTGCCTTATCCCAAAATTGATAACATGCAACCAAGATACAGGGTGTCAAAGTTTTAATTTTGTTTTCGTTTTTTGCGATTATTTCTTAACGAAACGACATCCCAGCACAAAATTAAGGGTTTTGTGGTTTTTTGAGGTGAGAAATTCAAAATTATCCATAGTTTTTATGTAACCAGTACAGGGCATTGCCTACGGTATGGCCCACTCTTTTTAGCTGGCATAACTTTGTTTAGGCTTCTTATATCGATCCGACTATTTAAAAAGTAAGTTACTTTACTTCTTTTACATCAAAAACGTATAACTTATTGATGTCGCTAGGAGCAACCATTTTCGAGATAATCGCATTCGATATTTTTAATGCAAGAATGCTCAAATATTTAAAATAATTGTGTATTTGTAATAGTATTATTAATCACCGCTGGCCTTGCTTAAAAACAACAACGCTTCTAAGGCAACAACATGTTACACAAAGTATCATCTGTCAAAGTTGCCTTAGCCTGCGCGAAGTCCTGATTTTAATCCAATACACTTTTGCATTTGGGGTTATTTCAAAACCAATGTTTATAACAGTTCAACAAACAACCTTAATCAGTTAAATCAAAAAATTATAATTTCTCTTAATCTGCTCAGAAATGATAAAGATCCCTTGTTTAAAGTCCGACAGTATTTTGTAAAACGTAGAGCGAAATGTATTGAGGTCAATGGTGACCATTTTGAACAATCGCTATCACGGCGCGCCGTTACCATTTTTATTTCTAGTTATTTTGTTACTTTTACATGTTATTAAACTAAGTATTAAATAAAATTTTTAATTACAATAAAATTAGTAATTCCGTATATAAAAAAGCGTTTTTATTAGAAAAAAAATAGTCAACCTTAAGTATCTACATTAACTTTGACACTTAGCAAATGTAGCTGATAATTTACAATTATTTTAAGTCAGAAATTCACCATTGCTCGATTTTCCGTTACTTTTGGACCACGTACTTAGTTGCATTGGACATATAAACTGCGATTATCTCAAAAATGGTTGCTCCTAGCTACTTCCATAAGTTATACGTTTTTGATATAAAAGAAGTAAAGTAGCTTATTTTTTTAATAGTCGGATCGATATTAGAAGCGCCCTCTACTGGTTGCACAAAAACTATGGATACTTTTGAATTTCTCAACTCAAAAAACCCCAAAATCCTTAATTTTGTGCTGCCATCTCGTTTCGTTAAGAAATTATCACAAAAAAATATTAAAACTTTGACGCCCCTGTATCTTGGTTGTTATCAATTTTGGGATAAGGCAAGTTTAAATAAATCGCATTATTTCGCCTTAAGGAGTCTGCTGTTGCTCTGTGTCCCATTACTTTTGGGACATCCTGTATATAAAATTTCTATTGGGAATACAAAATAAATAACTTCCCATTTTAATTTGCTTATAATATCCTTAAAGTCTCCATGTTTCATTTCTATTTATTTATTGACAGGCAGTCAATAAACAATGTTTTCTTTTTAAACATTTCAGTAATCAAAAGTTTTTCTTATTAGCATTTATGTTACTTTAATGTTGTTCTACTTAAAACTTATAATTTTAAATTAGTAATTTAGTATTATATTTTTTCTTTAAGGTTGTTGTCGTGCGTGGTTCAGAGGAGTAGCTATTTACAGCCCGGGCTGACAAGAGGGGGGGGGGGGGAATTTCCCGGGCCCACGTCTCTTTTAAGGGCCCGCGCTCGGGCTGCGCAGTTAAAAAAATATGATAAATTATAAAAAAAAATATAAAATCTCTGTTGACAAAAAATTACTTTGTAAACATTACATAGGTATGTAAATTGTTAGGCGAGTTGGCGAATAATTAATGTTCTAAGTATGAAATAACGATACATTTTGTATTTTGTCCTTGCCCGTCCGGCCCAGTATTTGTATTAACATCGATTTATTATTCGAAGAATTTATAAAACTTTCATCTTTTTTGGAGAACCTACACGAAAATTATGTACATTTTAGAATTGACCTTATGACTCTTATTTAAAAATTATGTTTTTGTTATTATTTTGGGGTAGTAAAGACTTATTTTAATAAAAATTAATAGTTTTAATGCCAAAACGACTATGAATGTGGAATATTTGGGAAACAATTTTAGATCATTAAGTATTGAGCAAAAAATTGAAATTAAAATTGAGGGAAGACCTAAAACTCGACACAGACCACAAAGTGTAAATCTAGGGACTTTTTTGTTATTGATAAGTTTGCTGCAAATAAAAACAGAAGAATGAACTTTACTTTTAAACAATGTACCCACTAATGAAAAATAAATTGGCCTTTTTTATTTTTTTTATTTTTTTTCATTTTCAATAAAATAGGTAGGTAATCATAAATTTTTAAAATATTTACTAAAAATTATAGACCTTTAGGCGTGGTCTTAAAAAATTTTCACCTGCGGCGCATTTCGCCTGCAACGGGCTTCTAGTGCACCCATAAGTTAATAAGTCACAAGCCGCCACTGGCTAGGACCCTACCTCCCGCTTTTTAATATTCTAAATCTGGCAGCCCTAGGAGTGGGCCTGGGATGCCGCACAGCCCCCGGGCCTGACCTGGCTCTCGACGGCCCTGTTTACAGCTAAACTGAACCATGCTGCAGCAAATACCTTCTAAATAATATATTCTTTTTTTTTTATTGCTTTGTGTTTTTTTGGCATTAATTATTTATTTTATTAAAAGGGAATAATTTGCATTTAGCTATGTAAGCTAACGATATTCACCTGCACTATCTCTTCATTTGTTTTAGCTTATTATCTATAATCAAAAAACTTCTTTATTCAGTAGCGTAAACACAAAACTGATAATATGTACAGTCATTTGGGAAGTCATTAAGATAATAATTATTATTTATTTTATTATATACTATATATTACAAAGGTACAACCTGTTATATCAGTCAATTTACAATATAAATATTTATTTTATCAGTTTTGAGTGTATTTTTTAATTATAAAGTATCAATTTCTATTGTTTTCTATGTTTTGGATATGGCTATGTTGGTATCGATCGACCCAATTTCTAACCGCGTAAATTCATAAAAGTTAAGCAGGGTTAAGGACGAGGCACTATTAACCAGGCGCGGCTCGTTCATAAGGTAATATTAGACGGTAATTTACAGTAGCGGAGGGTACACTAAAATGTTAATATTTCGTATACGGTTGAAGATAGATATAGGGCATGACTTGAAGAATGTCTAGAATTAATGGTAGAACGCAAAAATGTAATAATATACAATATGCTTCGTAAAAAAAAAATTAAAGTTGAGGTAAAAAAGTCGAACTAACCCAAAGAAAAGATATTGTAAACAAAAGTCCGAAGTCGAAGCATGATAAACGCGTGTGATTTGAAAATGCAACCCAGCTATTCGGCAGGCGGTTATGGTAAGAGAATGGATGACCAAGCGCGCAGACGGCACTCGATGTTCATCTAAAGGTGGGTCCAGACTTAAACATTTTAGCCCGAACGAACCGAACAAACAGGGCGAACGAACCGAATTCGCTTAGTGTGGACGTTTCCCCGAGCCGAACCGAACGCGCCAAACGGTTTCCGGGGCTTGTCGGTAAATCGAAATTGTTCAAAAGGATTTATTGTTCGCCGAATTATTCTGTTGACGGGAATTTTCGTAAGTTTGTGCTGTTCGCAGCGTTCGTATCGTTCGGCCTGTATTTTGCCAAGAAGAAAAGTATATTATTTAAACATAAGTATATATTATTATACAATATAGACAATTGTTTCAAAATGGAGTGGGATAGAGAAAAATGTTTAAAATTAATAGACACTTATGAACAGTACCGAATGTTGTGGAACCCTGAACAACTCCTCAAAGTATTCACAAGTAATTCTAATAAAAATTTTCATGTAGATATAGTATATACCTAAATGTAGTCCATTTCTCGTAATAACAAGTTAGCGATGCGATGTCGAAACAATTTTCGTACCCATTGGCTTCGCCGTTTCTTCTTATTTTTGACTATTTTGCCGATAAGAAAAAAGAGCTGAAAGCTACGGACAAATCAGTATTCATGTTTTGGCTTTCCCTATACAAACGCTCCGAACAACTGGAACATTTTATTAATACCTATATTCGCACGAACGCAACGATTTTTTGTTCGGACTATTTGTTCTGGTTGTTCCTGCGCGCTCAGTTTGTTCGGTTCGTTCGGGCTAAAATGTTCAAGTCTGGACCCACCTCAAGAGATCGGGGTAGCTTGATCACGCACTTTGCACGTAGATTTGTTTTGACGCGACTTGTTTTGGACGTTTTCTTTTTCTATTAGTAGATATCAACTTGTTTTACAGGATAGTATATACCAGCGGTTCCCAAACTGTGCTCCGCGGAGCACTAGGTGCTCCGCGGTGTTTTCAAGTGCTCCGCGGATTTAATCTGAGAAATATCGTAATCAAATAATACAACCTACATGTTAGATTTTATTATTATTATATTTTCCGCCCCTTACTAATGCAAACATTCGCCGCTTCGGCCCGCCGCACTTTGATCTACTGTGCGCCGGAACATCTCGAAAACCATCTTTTTTTTTTCGAATGATGCTATGATATGCGATGCTATGATATGTTTTGTTCTTTCTGAAACATAAGTTATAACAAAAATAGTAACTGCAATAATAGTCATTGTGTTCTTCATCGTCATGCATTAGCCGTCAAAAAAATGTCACCTTCCTTAAAAGAAGTTTTGGATGAATGTGTAAAAATAATTAATTATATCAAATCTCGCCCCCTAAATTCCAGGTTGTTTAAAATATTGTGTGACGATATGGGTAGTCTACATACGACTTTACTGCTTCATACAGAAGTAAGATGGCTCTCACGAGGCAAAACTTTAACTCGGCTATATTTGAATTAAGAGCCGAAGTAAGTAAGGAGTTTTTTGATGGAAAGTGACTTCGCATTAAAAGGGAGATTTAGCGAAGAGCAATGGTTATCAAAGTTGGCATATCTGGTGGATATTTTTTCTAAAGCTAATGATTTAAGCACGTCACTTCAAGGAAAGTCAATTTCGGTTTTTGATGTTAACGACAGAGTAAAGGCTTTTAAAAGAAAATTGGTCTTTTGGCAGAGTCCTTGAATAAAGAAAATTTGGACAGCTTTCCGTTGTTAAAAGAACTTAAAGAATAATTTGATTTTGAGCAACCGAATGATCTTATGAACGAGTTCCATATTCATCTTATAACTTTACGCAAATATTACCAGGAATATTTTCCAGAAGAATTTCACGACAAAATTAATTCCAATTCTTGGGTTGCAAACCCATCTAACGCAATACCTGAAAAGCCAGCGAGTTTGACGTCTGAAGAATATGAATGTTTGATCGACTTGACATCTGATTCTGGAATAGGAGATATATTTTTAACAAAGTCATCAATATCAGAATTTTGGTGTAAACTTAGAGATCAGTTTCATCTTTTGTCAGATAAAGCAAAAACTATTCTGATTCCTTTTGCTACTACTTATTTATGTGAAGCTGGATTTTCTGCTTATCTCATGACCAAAACTAAATACCGGTCGCGCCTTAATGCAGAGCCTGATATTCGTTGTCCGAAATTGAACCTAACATAACAGCATTAAGCAAATTAAAACAAGCACATCCTTCTCATTAGAAAAGTTGGTGGTTTTATTAAGTGTTTGTAGTTTTGTTTTTGGATGTATCTTTTATGTTCCATTTTTGTATCAAAATAAATATTTTTTTTTCAATGCACGTTTCTAAAATCGAACAAAACCTATATCTAGTTACATGCAGTTGAAACCATCAAACGGCCTACTCTGGTGCTCCGCGTTAAATTTTCCTGTCGAAAAGTGCTCCGCGACTTAAAAAGTTTGGGAACCGCTGGTCTATACGAAGTCAATTAAAGAAAATTAGGGTTCGGTCCATATACTTGGCCCTTGCATTGAAATAATAATCAGAATTCTTATCCACGTAGACTTGATCGGTCTGACACGAAAATATGTGGGCAGGACTGTAATATGAGTTTTAGTTTTTATGCTGTTTACACTAACTTCGTACATTTTAAGTTGTGATTATTTTTTATAAAAAGATATTAATAAAATGGATAATTTTTTTAAATGACAACCCTAGTTTTCTATTGACTATTTTTAAAGTGCATATTAAGTTATACAATATTCCTTGTCATTTATGAGATATTAAACAAACAAAACTTATCAGTTTAGCAAAATTTCATGTGAATTAAATTAATGTTATTTTTTCACACTTATCGCCTTATTGGTATTGCGTAATTGCAGGCGCAGACTTGCCGTCAAGGAGCATCCACCCCACTCGTGTCGTCGCCGATTTTTCATAATTTGTGTGGTGTTTGGTTTATGCGTCAAGACACCAGGGTTAATTAATTTAAACGGTTTCTTAGTTTAATCGAACGTGTGTAGGGAAAACCCTGTTTTTGTAACAAAACAAATGATAATCATAAAAATTAACTTGAAAGTAGTCTACTTGAGCCATGATGGAAATCTACTGCCGTTGTCGTGTTGGTGTTGCTTGGTGTGAAAACGCCCATAATGCCATCCGGTCCGGAAGATTTCATAATTTCATTTTCTACCTTAATTTGTTTTCTTTATCTAGCTGATGTAAATTAAGAATACGTATCTATAATAAATTGGTTTTAAAAGACATATTTTCGTTCAAAACAGAAAGATGAAATTTTGGATGTTTTAATCTATTAAGTAGATACCATATAATTAATTAATTGATTAATAAAACTTGATATGATAAGTAAAATTCCTACCTACTTATAAATTAACCTTGGAGTGATTTCGATTTCGGACCTTTATAGGTACATAAGAACGTTCAACATTTGCCTTTTTAACACGCTTTTATTAGCTTCACCTGTATGTTTGTATGTACGTATGTTTGTTTGTAACAGACTTCTTTGAACCGATTTTGACCCACTTTAAAAGGTCAGATTTATTTTAAATTTTGTAGACTTATCAAGAACCGCTGACAATAGAATAATCTAATACGCAAAAAATTCTCCTGTCAAATTTTGACAGCTGTCAGGTATAAAACGAAGATGCGATTTTGACGAAACAAATTATGGGGTCGTATACCGCGTGATGTTTTATTAAACTGATGTCTCACCGTTGGCACTGCTGAACATCTGTCTGTTGTTGTTTTCAACAGAACATCGGGTGATGGCGCGACGGTCATGTTGTTTTACGAACCGAAAAATGTTGATGGCTACAACGTTGTGTTCATCAAGCCAACAATTTCAGTAGATGGTTTTTCGGTTTGTTGGCTGTTGGATTGAATAAAATTGAGGTTAGTTTCGCGTTTACGTTTTAAAAATAAATTTAATGTTCTTTTTGATCTTGCAATTATGTAAAATCGAGTGTAAAATATATTTTTTAGTAATATTGGAAATATTACTCAAAGAACAGATGGATGTTTTATTCAAAATTCAAAACGCAGGAAAAAAAACTGAACTGTTGACAGTTGAATTTGGTGTTTTAATCACCGTTAAATCGGCGCAAATCTGCTCCATCATACCAAAACATATGATATTCGATTTCAACCGGGCCGGACATCGATGCCAACAGAGTGGTGGAAAAAACAACAAGCGGATAGTATTCGATGCGGAGACTTCGGGAAAAATAAGCAAAAAATTCTCCTGTCAACATTTGACAGCTGTCAATATGTCAAATCGTTTAAAAAAAATTATATTAATGAAAAAACTATAAGGCCATATGTATATTGACGGTGGAAAGTTGAAAAAAATACGCAAAAAGTTCTCTTGTTAAAATTTAACACGTGTCAATATGTCAGGATTATTACAATAACCAATAGTAATGAAACAAACGTGGGGTCGTATAGATATTGTCGCAAAGAATAGAAAAAAATTTAAAAAAAAAATCTATCCGTCAAAATAAAATTTTGGCAAATTTTTGTCGTTTGTTCGGGTTTGTATGTATGTGTGTTTGGAACAGACTTCTTTGAACCCGATTTTGACCCACTTTAAACGGTCAGATTTAATTCAAATTTTGTAGACTTATCAAGAACCACTGACAATACAATAATCTAGCTCAATCTACTCAAAAAAAAAATTTGTTTTCCTAACAATAACTCAAACTAAAAAATGAAAAATAAATACCTAGATATAGTTTAAAGAGACTAAAAAACACGCTTTAATAATTAATCAGACTAAAAAGCGGAAAATAAATATATTTTAAAATAATTCTGAAATTTTTAATATAGGCAGAAAATAATAATGAACGATATACATCAGTATTATTGTGAAAAAAGCGTGGGGTGCTCGATATACGAAAAATATAGCACGAAGCGCCCCACGCTTTTTTCACAATAATACTAATGTTTATCGTTCATTATTATTTTCTGCCTATATTAAGAATTTTAAGAATTATTTTAAACTATATTTATTTTCCGCTTTTTAGTTTGATTAATTATTAAAGCGTGTTTTTTAGTTTTTTTAAACTATATTTATTTAAATTTGATTTAGAAAGTTACAATGTATTTTTACTAGTCTCGTCTGGTGTCGCTACCCAGGTAGCAGAGTCACGTGAATTCACCTGATTTTGACGTCGATATGTGGTGATATTTGGTCGAAAATTATCACGGGTCTTAAGTGACGTCATTTACACGTCGAATTTGATAGGTACCTATTTTAGAGATGTTGAAATAGTTAGTTCGTCCCTAATTTATTTCTATAAAAGCTTAATTTAATGACTTAATAATATACGTAAATTTAACTGAAATAAGTATACATATAGGTATATAGAAAAAAATATTAGATTGATCATCGTAAATATTGTAAATAGGTACCTATATATTGAACGATAAATAATATGGAGATGTCAAACAAAAACATACAATGACATAAGTATTTTAGAATATTTTATAAGATAACTTTAAGACATCTTTTTGTAATTAGTCGAATGCTATAAAATTTAATTTACTTGTCGTCCTTAAAAGGACAATCGCAAAAAAGGTGTACGTATCATATATATGCACAAACACAAATGTTCAGTGCAGGTATACAAATAACAGTATACCTACCATGACAAAATAACTAATTTCTAAATATTTGAATTTCCCGCTAAAAATTGACAATTGACATTGCCCTCGCCCACGCTTGTCACCCACGTAGACGTTTGTCTCATTTACCGCTTTAGTTTGGTGGCATACGCGGCATTTTGTTTATTCGTTTCTTTTGTGTTTTAATAATTGGTGTTTTTGGTTTTATAAGTGTTTCAATTCCTTTGTATCATAACCGTAATGATGGCATAGTTATGTAATCTGATTTTGAGGTCATTAGTGTGTGTAGTAAAAATTTGGAAACAAAATTTAAAAAAACTGTCGTTTTTACAGATTATTTATGTGTTTAATTTATCAAACATCCTAGAATGGAAGCTCGAGTTTCAACCATGTCAAAATTTGAATAGCTTGCCTTCGATTCAGGTATCATTATTTTTGAATTTAATGAAGTAAAGAACGCTGAATACCCTGCAATCGGAGAGAAAATGTCAGCATTTATTACTTTTTCACGGTTAAAACCAATAATTAACCATGCTATCCCTACTCTGGAATAGGTCTTTTTGAGGTGAAAAATATACGTCTTATTAACGTGTCCGGAATGACGTCAATTCGCTGTGACATATTGCCGTCAAATAAACGTTGATTGCCCGTCACTTTTTTGATGACTTCGACGAGAATGGGTACGTCTTTTCTGCGTGTAAATGACGTGTATTTGCTACCTGGGTAATCGATTTACCCAAATCTCCCCTCACTAACAAGACTTCGCAAGATGTTTTCTCGTCTCGACTCGCGAGTCTCGCAATATGACGTCATAAAAAAAATCTGCAACATTTGGGTATAAACGAGTTTGGTTATATTGGTTACAGGCTTGCCAGATTTAACATTTTATTGCTATTTTAATGATTTTATCCAATAAACGCCAACTATTAGCAATGCTACTTGTGGATAACGAGCGATTTTAGACCCAATCAGGTAGAAAGAGAAGAACCTGGCAGGCGTCTGTTTTCGACAGCACAGGTCAGTAGAACAATCGAATGGCTTTAAAGCTTGGGCTCATTGGCGTTGGTAAAAAAGTGCGGGATTATTAATATACAGCGTCACCAGTAAAGTCCGCATCATATGGGATTTTTTTTATTAATAGTTTTATTCAAAATTTGACTTTGGCATCAAGTTCTGCTTCGATCGAGATGAAAATTAAGCAAAGTGATGCAAAGTTTATTTGTTTTGGACCCTGTATAAGTTAACTTTATAAAATAGGTAGGTATTTTTGAAAACGTAGTTTGTATCTGAAAGTAATACATTTTAATGTTAAGACAAAAAAGAACACAGTGTCATCAGTAAAGTGTTCATTAAGTGGAAAATAAATTTTAGTTTAATTTAACGTAAAGTTTATCTATTTTCAACGATTTAATTTAAAACCCTTTTACTTTATTTTTATTTTCTTACTTTCAGGCACAAACTACGTTTTCAAAAATACTTATTACATGAAGTTACCTTATACAGGGTCAAAAACACATAAACTTTGCATCACATACGACCAAATTTTAATAGCCCAACTTTGATTTTGTAGAAAAACACACATTTAAAATGGCGCTACTTTAAAGAAAATGTATCTGAAATAAAGCATCGTCAAAACTAAGAAGTTTTATATAGGTTGCGTTGAGTCTTATTTTGCAAAAGTGGTGCAATTTACAAAATATAGGTAAAAAATCAGAATTATCTTATGCAGCTGAAATTTTGCATGTGGGCTAGAAACTCCATTTGAAAAAACTTTTTCTAATAACTCTTTTTGATATTTTCAGAAATAACCCCGCTTTTGAATTATTATTTGGAAAAAATTTAAATTTGACAGATAATGCGAATTACGTGACTACTATTTTTTTGCTTAATATTCATCTCGATCGAAGCAGAACTTGATGCCAAAGTCAAATTTTGATTAAAGCTATTAATAAAAAATAGCCCATATGATGCGGACTTTACTGGTGACACTATAGATTTAAAACGCTATTAGCCAGTTAATTGGACAGACAGTTAATAAATCGATGGCATGGATTTAATAAATTTATGTGATGATATTGTATTTTTAATGATGTGTAGTTTCCCTAGGGGGCAAGTGTTTATGAGCCCTTACATGGTAAGATACCTAATAATAAGTAACATGCACCCTTTTTTACTATTTAAGGCACAAAAAAGAAACGCTGGTTGCCTGCAGAAACAAGTGGCGCAACAGAATGCACGCAAGTGTAAAAATAGATCAGTTAGGACTTCTAGAAACACGTGTCTGTATTGTTAATGTGTCTTTTTTGGTTAAAAAATGTGTTTAATATGTTTTAAATGTACTGTAAACCATAGTTTAATGTTGTTTTAACTATGTAATTAATTTTCCTCGTGTTTTTTTTAAACTATTGTGGAAATTTAAGTTTTTAGTGGTCGTTGTAATATTCGTATTGCCTGTGTGTCTGTAATAACCTAACAGCAAAAAACAATGTCGGTGTTATAATATTTTAGTTTTGTGATAATATTATTGTCTGTATGTAAATAGTGAAAATGCAGCTAGATTGTTTTGATTGACAAAGGCATTATTTAAAATAATTATGCCGAAAACAATACTTACAGTGTTCCAGGGTGCAAATCAAACTTTATCTACCTTTAAATGTCCGACCAGCAGTGGCGGCTCGTTAATGAAGGGCTCTGGGGCGCCGCCCTCCCTGCAATTATTTCAAACAAAATCCAAAAGTACTTTACTGAAAAACCCAATAAAGCAATGTATGTAAGCAATCCATTAAAATAATTCAAACCAAACATAGCCCTATTCCAGCGGGTAGGTTATACTAAGCGCGGCCACAATTCAAACCAAACATAGCCCTATTCAACGGGCAGGCTATACTCATAGACAAGCGAGTTGCGCGCTCTCAAGATTACTAAGCGCGGGCGACCGATTATTCGTCCCGATTCAACGCAACTTCTCGTTATGACTAGGGAGGCGTGACGTCACCTACATATCGCACAACGAGGAGCTTAACATTTTCCGCCCAACAGCTGTTCGCGACTCGCGATTCGACCTGTCAATGCCACTCACGTTTTGTTTATTTGTTTTGATTTATTTATTAGTTACATACATTATAAAGTTGGAAAATTTCGTCTAATATGAAGGTCATTGATTTACAGAGGCGTGTGTTTAGTAGTTCTCTGAGCTTAAGTGAAAAACTTGATTTAAAAAATACAGGGCGGCCACTACCAATATTGAATATATTATAGTACCTACAAGTGCAATCAAAATGCAAAAGTAAGGCACAATTTACGCTTAAGTTTGACAAATAAATATATAATAAAAAATCCTGGATATGCGGTTGTGAGGACAAAATTTTTTTTTTTTTTTGTTTCGTGTGTCTTCTTTTTGACGGGGATGATAATTGTACTATAAGTGGGGTGCAGGACTTAAAACATCTTTCAGAGAAAATAAAAAACATGAAAATAGTGCAAAAGATCATTATAATGTGGTAAGTTTTGAGATGTTAGGACAAACTATTATTTTAACTTGTTTAAGCAGTGCTTATGCTGATGAAATTAAAATTGACAACGAGAAAGTTAGAAAAAACAGACACGTACTTTCGAAAATAATAGAAATTTAAATTTTTTTTTAATTTAAAGCCAGCGCCCCCCTGACTCACTAGTCACGAGCCGCCACTGCCGACCAGTTATGATTTATAGAAAAAAATATGGTTTAAAGCTATTCCCAGAGACAACTGGAAACCATCATATAGTTGTATTTAATTCGCGGCGACGATTATCGTTTATCAAATGGTTCTCTGTATCAAAAATTGCGACAAAAACTATAGACGTTATAAAAAAGTGCATTTGCGCATATTTTGGCTGAATTTAAGTGCATATAATCCGCCTTTAGTTATTACTGGTGGTATCATTGAGGTATGTATCACAGAAAATTTGATGTGCGAGTCATTTAAAAAAGTCTAATACAATTTTGCTGTAAAATTAATGGGGGAACCAATATTTGAGTGTGGCAAAACTGGGATTTCCCATGGTCAGTCTGGCGGTACACCACCCGGCACAAATACTAGTTTAGTAGTAAAAAGTTTGATATTTTCAAATTTTTGTTCCTATTTAAAGCATAATAATTTCAGTTTTTTAAATATCTTTTTTCGTAGTACGATACCTGTTGATTTATGACAGTTGTAGATACATAGTTAAAAGAAAATTATGGTAAAAAATTCTGCGACCGACCCTATTTATAACCGATAGGTACCTTATCTCAATGGAGAAATTTACATTTTAAGTGAATAGCGTGTATAGTCGCCGCGAATATAGGATATGTATTTAGAAAATAATGCGGTCAGGCGCGGGTTAAACTAAAATTTTATAGGCAAGTATAGAAGACTTTAAGATCGTCGATATTTTGTGGCTAGTTTTGATAGACCCTCTCCTTTAAATCATGTACTTGAATGGACAAACGGGTTCTAATGGGCAGGGTATAATTATTAATCTTTTTGCTTCTTTTTTAAATCTGTTTACTCTAATGAAAGCATAAATACCCCATCTTATCACAACGTTAAGTCAACCTTTCATGTGAATGCACTATCAATAAGATTGTCCGACGTTTTTACAGAGCTTTCCAGTCTACCATCAGCTTTATCATTCGGTCCTGACCTGACAAGTGTTCCTCCCTTTATAGTAAAAAATTGTGCTTCTACCCTCTCCTACCCCATATTTAAATTACAGGGTTCCCCATTTAAAACGAAACAGGCTAAATATCTGGTTCCACGTTAATTTAAAAAAAAAAACGCTCTAACCTGTCGATTTTTATTTCGAGGGGGACATCTTTTGCATATATTGTCAATCTTGTTACTTCAAGCCCCTAGGAGGGAGGGGGGGGGGGTAAGATCTAAATCTTAAATGGATACCCCTATTTTATATAATTTTTTTGGATTCTGCATAAAATTCTGAACATTTTTTAATAAAAGCATTATTAGTCTATACTAAACAGTTTCCGAGATATTGACTCTTGAAAAATGAGATTTTTGAACCTTGACAGCGTCTAGCTTTTTAACTGTACGTCTTAGAGTAAAACGGCTTACATGTCCCTATCGTCGATTTTTATTATCTTTTCAATAGTGTCAACTTCTGGTTAAACCGGAAGTACTATATTTCTTACAACCGGTTTAACCGGAAGTTGACACTATTGGAAAGATTATAAAAATCGAAGATAGGGACATGTAAGCCGTTTTACTCTAAGACGTACAGTTAGAAATCTAGACGCTGTCAAAGTTCAAAAATCTCATTTTTCAAGAGTCAATATCTCGGAAACTGTTTAGTATAGACTAATAATGCTTTTATTAAAAAATGTTCAGAATTTTATGCAGAATCCAAAAAAATTATATAAAATAGGGGTATCCATTAAGATTTTGATCTTACCCCCCCTCCCTCCTAGGGGCTTGAAGTAACAAGACTGACAATATATGCAAAAGATGTCCCCCTCGAAATAAAAATCGATGGGTCCGAGCGTTTTTTTTTTAAATTAACGTGGAACCAGATATTTAGCCTGTTTCGTTTTAAATGGGGAACCCTGTATATAATTTATCCCTTCAATTTGGAATTTTTCCATGCTTCTGGAATTATAGTTATTCATTCAACCAACAAACAAATCTGGTGATCGCAACAATATACAAAATTATAGGGGGATTAGTTTACAGTCTGCAATTCCAAAAGTCTTTGACAAACTAGTTACCGACCAATTATCGTCGGTCTGTAACAGTGTTATAGTAAACAGTCAGCATGGATTTTATCCCGGACGGTCGACTGTGACCAATCTGTTGAAATACCAGCACTGCTTAACAGATTTATTGGAACAGGGTTTCCAAGTCGATAGTATTTATACAGACTATTCAAAAGCCTTCGGAGTACCGCAGGGCTCCCATTCCGGTCCCCTACTATTTCTTTTGTTTACTAATGACATCAACCTTACCTCCCTTCATCTGCGGTTTGCAGACGACCTAAAATTATACGTAGTTATAAGAAATATTCAAGACTCCAAAGAACTACAGGGTGATTTGGATGAGTTGTCTGAATGGTCTCGTGAAAATGCGCTTCATCTAAATATTTCTACGTGTTCTGTGATAACATTTTTTTGCTAGGAATAAAAACTATCAAAGATTTGTTTATGGCAATAACGATGAAAGCCTGGCACAGAATTCGGAAGTTATTAAAAATTTAGGAATTATATTCGATAGCGAACTGAATTTTAGAAGTCATGTCAATTATATAACCGGCAAAGCTTTTAAACAACTTTGATTTATTCTCCGCAATAGTAACGATTTTTCTCCGAATACCCTAAAGCTTTTATATTGTATTTACGTCCGTCCATGTTAGGAGTATAGATCGATCATTTGGTCCCCCTATTACCAAACTCATATCTACTCTATTGAGCGAGTACAGGCTAAATTCTTGGGGTCATATGCATTTAGAACAAGAGCATTGACATGGGATATCTGAAAAGCTGTGGGACATTGGGTGTTCAGCCTTTGGAAGCGCGTAGGCACTGTCAGGAAGTCATGTTCCTCTATAAAATTGCTAATGGCTTAATTGATGCACCAAAATAACTCGAGCTCCTTAATTTTAATGCACCCTACCACTACTATGGAATCAACGATTTCATGTCCAGAATCTAAATGAGGTTTAACATCGATGTTAGAGATTTGGATTTGTCTATGCCATGGGATCGTACAAGTGAGCATGTTTTAATTTGTATAGATAGTGTCTAATCCGATTAATATATTATGTTTTTTTTTGTGGGTTATATTTGTTCATTTTCTTTTCGTCATCTTGTAATATGTAACTTTATATAATTTTGTGTTTTTGTCGTGGGGATGGAGCTTTTCCGTGTTCGAATAAATAAAATAAAATAAAATAAAATAAAATATCCCCTAACAAACTAATCGAGGTACGTGGTTAAGATCTGATGACTTAGGCGGCCACTAGATGGGCCCATTTCTTCCAATCCATCTATTCGGAAAAATTGTGTTTAAATATTCCCGAATTGCATGCCCGTATAATAAGGCGGAGCTCCATCTTGTTGCAACCATTGTTGTTGTCCAGAAATATCCGGATTATCCTCATTTGGAAAAGCAATTAACCAAATGCGCAGGAATTAATTTAAACGTAAAAAAATCTAAATATCGCTCTGCAATTATGAATTACTCCTATCCAAACATTACTTTTTTTTTTCGAGGAAAATCTTTCAAAGACTGGTACCCTGTGAAGCAGATTGTGTTTGTGTAGGTGTAAGGATTTTGGTGCAGTGTTTGTGCTTCAGAAGAGATAACACGTACCCATACTTCACAGCTATGAGGACCGCACTATTTCACTGTTAGTTTTTTGTTTGTTACTATTCCCCCGAGTTAAAAAGGCGTCAGTTGCGTTCTATGCAAAAAAGCTATTGTTAAGAAGTGGCGATTGAAACCCCACATAGTTCACTGGATTTATACAGCCATTGTAAGACCTAAACTAACATATGGGGTCCTGGTCTGGTGTACGGCTTTGGAAAAAGCAATAAACATTAATAAACTAACGAAGGTACAACGGGCAGCTTGTTTAGGAGTGACCGGTGCCCTTCACGCATCACCGACGGCGGCACTGGAAGTGATGCTGCATCTATTACCCATGGATATTTACGGAAAAAGTGTGGCTGCAAAAAGTGCTCTACGCCTGAAAGAGTCGAAATGCTGGACCAGCACCAACTACGGCCACAGCAGCATACTAAGGATATATCCAGGCCAAAATCTGCGAGAACCGACCGATTACACTGTTTCGCTGCCAGACTTTGGAATGGGCTTTTCTATGCTCATTCCGGGTAGGGAGGAGTGGGAAGGCAATCAAGTAATAATGGAGGCGGATCACTCGATCTTTACAGACGGTTCAAAAATGGACGTCGGGGTTGGAGCTGGTATCTTCTCCGAGAACATGGAAATACAGGGGTCGTACAGACTCTCTGACTACTGCAGCATTTTCCAGGCAGAAATGTTTACAGTGGATAAAGTAGTCAACATCCTGCGGGATCACCCTGGCTTGAAAGCAGCTGCGTCGATAGCAATTTATACAGACAGTCAAGCAGCCATAAAGGCAATTTGCTCCAGCAGCACTAAGTCAAAACTAGTAAGGCGAGGTCGCAACAATCTCTGCACACTTGGTGCTCAATCGAATCACCCTGTGTTGGGTTCCTGGACATAGCAAAATACAGGGCAACGAGACTGCTGATGTGCTCGCCAGGGAGGGCGCAAGCAGGTCTGCCGAACTAGCAGAGAATACTGTGGCTAGACCACTGGGATCAGTCAAAGAGGATATAGATCAAATAGCTAAACAACTTGCACAAAGCATATGGACAGGGCTGGCAACTTGTAGCATTTCCAGGCAATTGTGGCCCCTTCTCGACGACAGGAAAACCGCAGTGCTATTACAACACGGTCGGAAGGACCTAAGAAACATCACTGCCGTAGTCACCGGACATTGCCTGTTCGGTAGACACGCTGAACGTATGCAAATACCAACTAACGATTTCTGTAGAAGTTGCAGAGATGAAGAAGAGGAGGAAAGTATTCAGCATTTCTTGTGTGAATGCCCCGGCCTCGCTAAAAGAAGGTTCAATGCCCTGGGCGAACCATTCTTTAATGATCTGGAGGAAGTGAGCAGCCTGCAACTGGGTCGACTTACGAAGTTTATTAAGAGCAGTGGCTGGTTTGAATAAGCTGTCAAGATTCTTCTACGATCTACGTCACGTCGCGTTAACCATCAGGAGGCTGATGCGAATAGGTTCCGCGGAACACGTGTGGTACCACAACGGTCCTACAGAACTACGTGTGACTGTTTAGTCAATGCCAGAGGTCTGCCACTCTAACCTAATATTTCCTTGTAAATTATGAAACGTTGCTTCGTCCGTAAATAAGATTTTTTTTAAAAGATTTGGATTTTGGGGACATAATTCCATTATTCGTTCACAAAAATTTAAGTGTGGTTCCAGATCATTGTCGATAAGTTCTTGCACATACTGAACTTTATAGGGTCGCAATTTTTCTTCCTAAAGAAATCTATGGACAGAAGTTCTGTGTGAATTATTATCCCGTGCTAATGAGGTAAGGGCAATAGTAGGATTTTCGTAAATAGATAATGCTAAATAAATTTTCTTATCATCAGTTAAGGCCCCTCATCGTCCGGATTTCGGCAAATTCTTAGCATTTCCATCGGCAGAAAATTTCCTTGTAATTTTGCTTATCGTTGACCTAGTAATTTGTCGGTCCGGATATTTTTCATTAAACAGGTTACAAACTTCTTGTTGGCCTCGCTGTCTGTTACCACTGACTGCCAATATTAAAAATTTCGATACGTTTTTCTTCGGTTAAAATATATAATCTTAACATAGTATAAAACAAAGTCGCTGTCGCTGTCTGTCCGTCCGTCCCCTTATATGCTTAAATCTTTAAAACTACGCAACGGATTTTGAAGCGATTTTTTTTAATAGATAGAGTGATTCAAGGGGAAGGTTTTTATGTATAATTAGCGACCCGCCCCGGCTTCGCACGGGTGCAATTTCAGAAAGTGGCATGCCGGGTACTAATATATCGGGTTTGTTCGGGTTTGTATTTATACCAGCGGGTTGCAACGCATGCCGGATACACGCTAGTAATTTTATAAAATGGAAATTGATTGACAAAAACGTGTCACTTAACAAAAGATAAGGTTATTACCAAGTTGTAAATGGAATTAATATCGTTTTAAACGTCAATTTACACTTGCACTTTATAAGGAAATAAATTTAGCTGCTTCTTAAGAATAGTCCTGCATGTTCCATAAAATATTCCCACTTCTTGGGACAGGCGTCTTATACAATTTGTTGGCGTAATTTGCATTATTTCACGAACGTTTGCAACAAGTTCTTCTGTTCTTACAGATGGTCTTCCTGCTCTTTTTTTGTGTTCTATAGAACATGTTTCCCTAAACACAGCCACGGTTCTTTTCAGGCAATGATAAAAATCCCCTGCAATAAAAGCAACGTTAGGAAAATGTTCGTGAAAATCGTCCATGCACAAACCCGGATTGTATTGCCACTCACCATTTACTCTAACCCCGTTTCGAAAATAAGCTTCAACCATGAATGTTTTGTGCTGTTCCGGAAAGCCCATTGTGTGAATTGTTCAAGAAATTGGAAAAATTAGCGATGAATCAAATTACTTGTAACGACTGTCAAAGATGACGGCATAACTGATTGATTGTTAATTCAGGTAGTTACTGACACCCAACAGGTATTAAGTTCTACGGCTAAGCATTACGTCCTTAGATGCAAGGCCCTATTTGATGTAAATAATTTTTGCTCGCACAGTAATTATTTGGTGAATCCAAAAATGTAATAATATAATTATGGGATGTTTTATTTTAAAAAATAAGGTCAATATTTGAATCGCTTTTATGAGTCACCCTGTATATTTCCAAATAATATTAAAATATGCGTAAAAGAAAAACAAAATCGACGATACGATAAGCCTCGTATTAATGAGATATTTGCGATGTTTCTTACTTTTGAGACACCCTGTATATACCTAAATTTTTGAGTGCGGTACAATTTTTTTGGGTTTGCTACAGTTTCACTTTGTGTTCGCAGTAAAAAGCTCGACTCCACCCAAAGGCACTTTCTGGCTACTCAATCAGTGGTTTCACACAAAAAATAAGTTTAATATTTAAAATATAGATACATACCATAAAATTGAATCATTGTAGCTATTTTTTGCAATTATGTTTGCATTATAATTATGACCATTTGTGGTATAACTTATAGTTAATTTATGTGTATTTACAAAAAATATTATAGTAGTTTAAAAAAAGCAAATTTGACTGAAAAATAAGTTTTTAAAAAGGTAATCCCGGAGCGAAATTGATTATGATTAGTAACAAACAACCCTTCTTCTTCTTCTTAGGTATAGCTTTTTGATAAACAACTAATGCAATGGTGTTCGTAGGTCAAGGATCTTAAATTCCTGAATTTTAAATGACATTAAAACATAAACTTAAAAACAAATAATATTTTTATTGATACATAAACATTCGCACTAACTAGATGCGTGGGTTGGGTATACATTATACATTAAGTTTGTTCATTATGGCATGAATCTTTATGTGTTAGCTTAAAACAGACTAACGAGCACAGATAAATATAGTTATTACAGAAGAAAATGTTTCCTTTAATTTCGTGAGAGCCATCCTCAGACGCTTTTCGCCATATCATCGCTCATTGGTAAGGCTAGGATCCAAAGAAATAAAGGAAAGTGGGTAATACTAAACATAGTAAAAACGGTAATCAGCCGAGAGGACAAGGGCGTCCATAGAGCGTTTTTCAGGGGGGGGGGGGCCAAAAACTTAAACAATACTTTTTATATACAGTGTCACCAGTAAAGTCCGCATCATATGGGTTTTTTTTTTATTAATAGATAGCTTTATTCGAAATTTGACTTTGGCATCAAGTTCTGCTTCGATCGAGATGAAAATTAAGCAAAAAAATAGTAGTCACGTGATTCGCATTATCTGTCAAATTTTAATTTTTTTCAAAAAATAATTCAAAAGTGGGGTTATTTCTAAAAATATCAAAAAAACTTATAGGAAAAAGTTTTTTTAAATGCAGTTTCTAGCCCACATGCAAAATTTCAGCTGGATAAGATAATTTTTATTTTTTACCCATATTTTGTAAATTGCACCACTTTTGGGGGTAACTACCCCCATTACCCCCCCTTAAATACGCGCCTGGACTCAACGCAACCTACATAAAACTTCTTAGTTTTGACAATGCTTTATTTCAGATAAATTTTTTTAAAGTAGCGTTATATTAAATGTGTGTTTTTCTACGAAATCAAAATTGGGCTATTAAAATTTGGTCGCATGTGATGCAAAGTTCATTTGTTATTGACCCTGTATAAGGTAACTTCATAAAATAAGTATTTTTGAAAACATAGTTTGTGTCTGAAAGTAATACACCTTAATATTAAGACAAAAAAGAACACAGTGTCATCAGTAAAGTGTTCATTAAGTATAAATACAAAGTGTGAATTTTTTGCAAATAGTGTAAGAAAGGTAATTGACACATATTCCCCTAAAAAAGAAGTTTTATTATATTCTAAACAAAAATTTTACGCCAATAATGAAATTATAAAATTAATAAAATATAAAAATAAATGTTTCAATAAATTTAGATTCACAAATCTGGCGGATGACTGGCTTACGTATAAAGAATCCAAAAATTTAGTAACATCAAAAATTAGAAATGAAAAGAAAAAGTTTTTTAATCTAAAAATAGATGAATGTAAGTTTGATTCAAAAAAAAATGTGGAAGACTTTAAAATTTTTTATTTCGGAAATCAAAGTAGAAGAATATAAAGAAATAAATTTTAATGGAGTTAATTTAAACAATAATATTGAAATTGCAGAAAATTTTAACAAGTTTTTTATAGAAAGCATAAACCATATAGTTAATTCAATACCAAATTACAATGAAAACTTTTTTTTTTTTTAATTATACTAGGTTTGATAAATTTAAATTGTTAAACTTAAATGAGCTAAAAAAATAATTTTTAGTTTTTCAAATCAATCCAGTACAGATGATATATCAATAAATTTTTTAAAAACGTATTTTAATGAAATATCTATTCAACTATTGGATATTATAAATTCTAGTTTGAAATTTGGTATTGTCCCTGAAATTTTAAAAATAACTACAATAACGCCAATAAATACACTTTTGTAGCTGTCGAAAATATTTTGGAAAGAATAGTCTATTATCAGTTATTAGATTTTGTAGAGAAAAATAAAATATTATCAAAATTTCAATCAGAATTTAGGAAGAAATATAGTTGTGAAACTGCTGTACAATATGTTTTAAATGATTGGAAACTTACAATTGATAAGGGTGATATATGGTGGCCGTTATTTTTTTAGATTTGAAACGTGCATTTGAAACAATTGATAGAAAAAAATTATTAGAAAAATTACGACATTACGGAATTGGTGGACAGGCACATACATGGTTACATGACTATTTAATGAATAGATGGCAGGTAGTTAAATGTAACGAGTATGTGTCAAATAAAAAAGGTATAAATGTTGGTGTACCTCAAGGCAGTATACTTGGTCCTTTATTATTCATAATTTATATTAATGATTTGGCCTACAATCTAGACATTTGTAAATATCATTTTTTCGCTGATGATGCAGTAATTTATATTTCAGATTGTAATTTAATATCTCTAATAAATAATATGAACAATATACTAGAACATATATGTAAATGGACGTGTGAAAATAAATTAAAAATAAATATTGATAAAACAAAATGTTTGTTACTAAGGTCTGATAAACAGTATAATGAGTTTCAAAATCAAAATCTTTCTTTTAAAACAAATAACGAAGCTATTGAAATTGTTACTAAAGTTAAATATTTAGGAGTTATTATCGACAAAAATTTTAAATTTCATGACCATATGGATTATATTTGTAAAAAAATTTCAAAAAAAATTAAGCGGATACTTAAGCATTTATAGTAAAAAAATGATTTTCAATTGTATTATTTTACCTCATTTTGTTTTTTGTAGTTCAATTTTATATATGTGTTCACAACAAGATAAAAACAGATTACAGATTTTGCAAAATAGAGCAATGAGAATAATATTGGGATGTAATAAATACACTAAAATAACGGAAATGCTAAATTGTTTACAATGGATGAATATAGAAAATTTTTAATTTTTTCGTATTTTGATTTTTATTCATAAAATAAATTTAAATATAACAGCATCATATTATGAAAATTTCTTGACAAAATTTAATGAAGTTCATATTCATGAAACAAGAGGAAAAAAACACTCTTTATTTTGGATCATACAAATTTGAAATCGACTCAAAAATCAATATTTTTTAGTGGTGCTATAGAATATAACAAGTTAGGAAATGAAATTAAAAGGTGTAATTTAAAACTATTTGTAAAAAAATTAAAGAATCAAATTTTATGTAAATAAGTTTAATAAAATAGTCTTTCTAAATTGTAATTTTCTATCAGGAGAGAAGAAAAAATTTACAATTTGAAATGTACCTAAATAGTTCAATGAACTAATAAAAATTTGTTATTATTATTATTATTATCCAGCAAAACGTAGGAAGTAAACTACATACTATTTTGATGGTGTCCAGTTATCTCTGGGAATTTCTTTTAATCATTTTTTTTTCTATAAATCATAACTGGCAGGAAATGTTAAGGTAGACAATGTTTCTTAACTTGCTTTAAGGAGCTATGGTAATTTGATTTGCACCCTGAAACACTGCAACTATTGTTTTCGGTATGATTATTTTAAAGAAATGTCTGTGTCAATCAAAACAATCTAGTTTCATTTTCACTATTTACATACAGACGGTAATATCGCAAACTACAATTTGATAACACCGACATTCGACATTGCTTTTTGCTGTTAGGTAAGTTATTACACACACAAATACGAAACGAATATTACAACGAGCAAAACGTAAATTTCCATAATGGTTTATGGAAAAAAGCTCGGTTTTTATGACGTCATATTGCGAAAACCAGAAATTACTCTCGCGAGACGAGACGAAAAAACATCTTGCGAAATGTTAGCAAGGCGAGATTTGGAAAAAATCTCGACAGTTTTTTTAAAAGTGCGAGATTTCTCATCTCGTGAAACACTAAATGTAAATATGTAATGGATCAAACTACTATAGTAATCTTAACATAGTATTATAAAACAAAGTCGCTATCGCCCGTCTGTCCCTATATCCCTATATGTGCTTAAACCTTTAAAACTACGCAACGGATTTTGAAGTGCATTTTTTTAATAGATAGAGTGATTCAAGAGGAAGGTTTTTATGTATAACTAGCGACCCGCCCCGGCTTCGCACGGGTGCAATTTCAGAAAGTGGCATGCCGGGTACTAATATATTGGGTTTGTTCGGGTTTATATTTATACCAGCGGGTTGCAACGCATACCGGGTACACGCTAGTATTTAATAAATTTAAATTAGTTTGAAAAAATTCTTAAAAAATAACCCATTTTTAACTTCTATGCGGCTGACTTTACTTAGTTAGGACGAAGATGCGGATAGGTTCCGCGAAACATGTGTGTACCACAACGGTCCCTATAGGACTACGTGTGACTGTTTGGACAATGCCAGAGGTCTGCCAATCTAACCTAACCTAACCTAGTTAAGACGAACTTATTTGTAGATGACGTTATAAATTTTGTATAAAACTACTACTAGATACTTAATTGGCTCGTTTTTAACTGCCTTTGCTAATATCTGTAATTTTTATGAAATAATAACTTTAGTTTATTTTCTAACAAATTTTAAATTTTTTAAACATATTTCACGTAACATTGGTTTCCTTTTCCGCATGAAAACCGTGATTTTAGAATCAAATTTGTTAATTAAAATGGCACCCATTTTAGGATATAAAAACCTTAATTTGATTGTGCCATACAGCGTACAGTATTCTTGATGAAATGGTGAAATTTTATCGTCTTTTTTTTTTAATTTAATCTGCTGAGGCCAGCGTTGCCAGAAACATAAAATAAAGTAATACAGTTTCGTTATTTTTAGAAAAATATGTAAGTATCCATATGTATATACAGCGTAATCAATTTAAGGGTATAGAGCGGCTATATTTCGATAGCTATTCATGTTACGATTATGGGGTAACAATTTTATTGATAAATCCGGTCAAAAGAATTAAAAATATTTTTAGGTTCCTAGTTTCACTCCTAGCGAGTATTTGATGTCATGTAAAGTAGCCACAGTGGTTCTTTTCCCGTGCGTCATCAAAATCGTATGAATCAAATCAAAATTACGAGACGAAAAAAGTCAAAACTAAGTTAAGTTCATAAAATGGACGTGCCTGCCTACCGTTTGACGTACCTACATAATATCACGAAAAATTATTATTTATTTTAAGTTTTGCCCGGCATTCTCTATTATCTAAAAGAAATTGACAAACAAATGTTTATACATTTAATACTATTTTTAAAGCTTAAAATCTACAAAAGTTTGGTGTTTTATTGACTATTAAAATCGCAAAAGTCAAATTTTTAACATCCTTTCATTTAGTTAGAATATTTAAAATAAATAAATTAGTTATTATAAAAATCCATAAATACTTAACGCCAAAACAGATGGTGGGTATAATTACCTCTAAAAAGAACTATTTTTAGAAACAGGAACAGTTCTAAGGCACACAGATTTACAAAATACGAATTAGATTGGCAGATCAAAATAAGGTTGACAATGACGTTCTAAAATACAACGGTTGTCAACTAAACAAATAAAGAAAGTAATTAACTGACGTTTATAGTTTTATCCTTGTCTAGCACGTTATATTATTGCGGAATTTTGGAGACGTTCTTTTATGCTTTTATTCAAACTTGTTACTGTAATAAACAAGGATGCAGAGTTATTAACCACATCGAGTCCTGATCGTTGATTGATGACCCCAACGAAATAAGAATACAAAGGAAGTAGGGTATGGTAGATTGACAGTTGTCCGGGATGGGGTCTGATGGCGGCAACATTTGACGCATGCGCGTTTCCGGTTTACCTGTGGCGTATCATTAAAATGGTAATAACAAAATGATTAATGAAATTTTATTTGGACGAAAAAAATTTAAAAAATATTTAGATTCATATATAGCTATAAGATACGTTAAGGTTGGTGTAATAAAACAATACAACTATTTCTTTTAATTATTTATTTAAAGAAGGTAACGGAGGTGAAAGGGTCCTTAATGTAAATATCTGGTTAAATAACTAAAAAACACCTGTTATTATACATTAAAAAAAAATTGCAGAAAACAAATTGTTTCAGATAATCGGCAAAATTATTGCCAAAACGTCTACGTTAAAAAATAAAATTTAAAAAAAACCTTACTCTTTCTTCATGAACCAAATCACAAGAAAATAATAAAATATAATATAGTCCTGTTTATTATAATATGTACCTAAATAATATTAATGAGATTTCTAGTACACAAGAAAATTGTCAAATGACAAACTATGCAGATAATACAAACATTTTATTTATTTGTAGTATCAACAACTTAACAAGTTAATTATAGATACATAAACCCCATTTCTAAAAGCTATCCTAAGCTATAATAAATATTCAATTAGCATTTGCCCAAGCAGTTCATTCCTTAATTTTAATTTTTGATAGTTTAAATTATATATGTCAATGTCTCCACAATATTTATTAAAATAGAGCACAGTCTTATAAGTGGTGAGTTTTTGTATAGATTTGTCCTCGGTGTAGGAATATAAAATACATGAGCGGATCTAGTATTGACTAAGCCTATTCTAAACGGAAGCAGTCCTAAGAACTCCATTATCTATATATTATCTATTATCTATTTTGTCTCTAATTATTTTATATAAGAAAATAATTCTTGCTTCTATACACAATAGTCTTAAAGAAGGGATATTAAACAAATTACACAAAAGCCCTTGATCTGTACCTCTTGGCGGATAAACTGAAAATGACTTGTAGTACAAAAATTTTTAAAATTTACGCTGAATGGATTTTGAAAGAGCAATCTTATTGGCATACTGAGGATCCCAAATAGTGCATGCATACTAAAGTTTTGTAACTACCAGGGATTTATATAAACTTATTATGGCGTTAACATTTTAAAAGTATTTACAAGTTTTTATAATAAATCCTAGCATATAAAGACCATGAGCTTCTCGAGCAACATATTTAACAATTTATGATTGAAGTAAATAATTATTGGTTTTCTAAAGATAAACTGATATTAAATAAATCAAAGACCGTTATCACCTTGTTTAAGACTAACCCATACACTTTGGAGAATCCGGAAACAGTAACCATTAATGATTGTTATATAAGATTAAAGGAATATACTAAAATCTTAGGTGTGTTGTTGGATAGTAAAATGTCCTGGAAGAGCCATGTCCTGGAAGAGCCATATCCTGGAAGAGCCATATCGTGGAAGAGCCATGTCCAATATATGTTGTAACCAGAAGGTGTTCCAGTTAGATTCACAGTAGGATAATTATCTTCAGGCAGGTTTTGACAGGGTGTCTTATAAGATATTGTATAGGAACGTACCTGCCAAAAAAATATAAGTTTTTTAATTATTTGTTTGGCACCTTTACCAAATGACACAAAAGTAACTATAACGTGATACTACTCTCTTTGTAAAATTTTTTTTTTATATTTTGATATGAATTTCTTTAAATGATAGAAGGTTTGGGACTTGCTTTGAATTAATTTTTTTAATCAATGGTATCTCCAGTCGTCCTCAGGTGAATATTGAGAAAACGTTTTTATCATTCTAGAAACATCATTGTCTTCAGTCTTTAAATATGAATTTCTTTGTTTATCGTACCTACACTCCCATATTTTATTACATTCTTTACCCATGGGTTTAAAATTTTAAAAGTAGATTAAACCAATAAAACATCTAAAAACTTTTATCGATACATAATTTATGAAAAAGTGACAAAGCAGCTTCCTCAGAAGCATAAATAATGCAGAGTTATTTGTATTCATATTCTTAAGTACCTACCTACCTACATATTTTCCAATATATTATGTAATGACCCTATACAATAGTTTCAAAACTTACATTTTTTAACCTGGCTACTTCAAAAGTAGGCACTACTGCAGTTGGGACCAATCTAACTTTCAATCTTGAAGTTCTGTCAAAGCAATCTTCAGGAAAATGCTTCTAGCAAAGAACTGTATTTCGTGTAGGATCCCAATCACTTCGGTTTACAATTTTCAACCACGCCTTTTTTCTTAGGTAATTATTTGGAAAACTAAAAACCAATAAGTATTTTTAATTTGCTTTTTTTGTAGAAATGGGGTAACCCAGTCGATTAATAAATAAATAATATTTTTTTGGTTTTATAAGACGAACGCCCATGAATGACATGCGAGGTTCGGAGGTTATGTGTATTTTGATATTAAATTAAAATAATTTTTTTTTCTATACAGATTAAAAAAGTTTATATATCTAAACATAAACTTACCGATGAAATGTAATGCCCAGTTTTTTACTTCATAGCGTTTGGGAGCACCCACAAGCAGCACAACTAACCATATTTAAAGCTTATTAATTAACCCAGAATAACAACTAATTAAAATGTTTTAATCGCTGTCCAGCGCTAAAAGTATACTCCACTGTCACACTAAACTTACTAGTATTCGTTAAATATGGTTGTTAACTAATTAAAATGCAAAATAACTCAAAAACGGCCAAGAAAGCAGAAATCACAACTCGACCTGTCAACCACGGTCAAACACCAAAACAAACATGGAGTCATATTGTGGTGTCTCAAAATGGACGACTTCCGTCGGTCGATTTGTTAGGCGATTTATGCAAAATCCTACTTCCTTTGTATTCTTATTTCGTTGGATGACCCATATTGATGACGCACGGGCAAAGATCCACTGTGGCAACTTTAACTAAACGTGGCTAATTTGCTCATTTGCTTCATATACACTTTTTTAAAACTTACAATTGCTATATCGCTGAAAAGCAATTTTGATAAGCTTTCCAGAGACGTGTCATAAGTGCTATTTAATTAATACACAGCGAACCAAGCACAATATATATCTTGGGGCGGGTAGACTACGACGGCCGTTTCATCCTTGGAAGGACTCTACGGGCAGCCATAACCCAAGCAATCCCGACACAGCGGTAAGATGCAATAAAAGCCTTTTTACAAAAACGGAACAGGACGAAACGGCCATCGTAGTCTACCCGCCCCAGGGTATTCATTGTGCTTGGATCCCTGTGTATTCCAACATAAAAAACAGTTAGGTACACACTTGTCCGATATGCCAGAAAATATTCGCTTTTAATTATTTTCGCAAAAATTTTAAATTATAAGAATTTTTACTACTCTTTTTTCAATCTAAACTATATATATTTAACCGACGGTTAGCTGAGTAGCTAATGCTAGGTCTTGCCGTCTATACATTTATACTTACCAACATCTTACATGTAACCTTTAAAATGTGAAATACAAAGACATTTATTATTATTATTATTATTATTATTATTATTATTATTATTATTATTATTATTATTATTATTATTATTATTATTATTATTATTATTATTATTATTAGATATTTTATGAGATCAATTATAGTCGGATCTGGTCTTATCGTGCGGGTCATACGATTCAAGAAAGACATACTCTCAGTTTTTGTTTTCTTTACTTGCGTTTAATTTTACCCTCTAAATAAAATACGTAAGATAAATGAGACAGACTTATTCCATTTTGACATGAAAAAAAAGGATATGTATTTACTTTCCAGCGATTCTAAAAAGCTTATAATAGCACCAGCTACGTTTTATTTTAAATGTGACAAAATGAAACAATTTTCTGGGTTTTTGCATCCCCAATCAAAAAAATGGTACTTAATCTGATAAACTATTTCAAAAATGAAAGAAAAAGTGGAAATTCGCCAACCAATATTCAGGAAACAGTAGCCAAAGCACTGGGAATTAGTTTAAGGACTGTGCAGAAAATTGTGCATGAAACAAAACATAACATAATACCCAAGAATACTAAAAAGTGTAAACGAAGAAAGCCAAAGACTGAGGATTTAAGCGAAAATATTAAAATGGGAGTTCGAAATGTGATTTACGATTTATACAAATCAAAAACCAATGTAACTCTTCCAGTTTTACAAAAAACATTAAAAATTCGGGGTGTTTTGGAAATTGGACTTGAAGCGTTATCAAAATTAATAAAAAATTTGGGTTTTCGCTATAAAAAATATTGTAACCGAAGATTTTTATGTGAGCAGCCACAGATAGTGAGTCAGCGTGTTCAGTTTTTAAAAAAATATACTGACAATTACAAATCGAAATTTAGAAAAGTGGTATTTTTAGACGAAACGTGGATATTTTCGAATGAAAGTGGTTCAAAATCTTGGCAAGATGAGTCTGTAAAAAGTGTTAAAAGGAAAAAGGGGTGCGGTACGGGAAAGCGTTTTATTATTTTGCATGCCGGTTCTGCAACAGGATATGTTGCAGGTGCGAGTTTAATTTTTTCTTCAACATCAAAAAGTGCTGACTATCATGATAATATGAATTGCGAAATGTTTAAAAAATGGTTAAAAGTTCAATTGATAAAAAAATGTGGATGCTCCGTCTTTAATTTTATTAGATAATGCATCATATCATTCAAGAATTTTAAATAAAAAGCCTACTTCATCTTGGAGGAAAAGTGATATTTATGAGTGACTGGAAAAACACAACCAAAATCCTTTACCAAATATGCTTAAATCGGAACTCCTATCAATAGCAAAGTCTTTTAAAAAACCCAAAATATACGCGGTAGATAAAATACTGCGTGAATATGGTCATGAGGTTCTACGACTGCCGCCATATCATTGCCAGTTTAACGCAATAGAATTAATATGGGCTGGTGCAAAGTCTTATTATAAAAAACATGTAGGTGATGGTCTTAAATCCGACAGTTTGGCAAGATTCGTTAGATCATATTACACAAGAGTACTGGAAGAAATCGGTGGAACATACAGAAATATTAATAAGGGATTGGTGGGATCGAGAACAAGTACTAGATGTCGAAGTATAGCGCCAATGATAATTGCTCCATTCGAAGACGACTCAGACGACGAGGACTTTCAGATTTTATAAGTGACGATGAGAGTTTTTAGGCTATAATTATAAACGGTGTTTTTCGTTTACATTTTTTAGTATTCTTAGGTATTACATTACGCTTTTTTTTCATGCACATTATTCTGCATAGTCCTTAAACTAATTCCCAGTGTTTTCATTACGGTTTCCTGCATATTGGTTTGCGAATTTCCACTTTTTCTTTCATTATCGAAATAGTTTATCAGACTAAATGCCATTGTATTTTTAGGTTTTAGTAGTAAAATTGTTAAAATAAATTGCACTGTTTATTATTGTCGTTTATAATTAAAGGGTACAGTAGGTATATAATTAACGATTATATAATGTTTTTGTAACTTTTTCAACTCCCCTGTACATAATTTTTACAAAACTAATAATATTAGGTATATGTGGCTATCTTCGCGATAGCTAAAATAATGAAACTATTTTTCCTTCCTTCGGTATATTTGTAAATAATCTCACAACATTTTGATAGCCTCTGTGTTGTCTGATTTGACGCATATGATCAGTGAACTTTGGACTCGCACGTTAAGACCAGATCTGACTATATTACCTTTCTTACCCTTTTACATAGTCCTATGCCTATTTCCTTGGAAAAATTATTACTTTAAAATACATCTTTTAGGTAAATTTGACAAATCCAAGCCTATTTAATACAGGATGAACACAACTATATTGCAATGCTGCCGCTTTTTTACCATATGACTGGAACTGAAACCACACAATCACAATGTCCCGTAAAGCCGTTCTCTATGCAGTGGCGACATCAAATTTAAATTAACCAATTCAATAAAAGATGCTGCTCACCACAGGGAGCCGGAAACACAACATTATAATCTCATTTACTGGGACAAATATTTAAGTTAATATAATAAAGCAAAATAATAAAATGAATAAAAGATAAGGCACAATATGTTACTTTGTTCTTTAATCCGAGTTAGTCTATGTTTAATCAAAACATAAATAAACGACGGACCTCGAAGTCAGCATCATCATAGGTAGATTATAAGACCTATATTAATATACGGGGTCCTGGTTTGGTGGACCGCTTTGGAAAAAGCAGTGCACACTAAGTCAATAACAAAGATACAAAGGGCAGCTTGTTTAGGAATAACCGGAGCCCTTAAGTCAACCCCGACAGCGGCGCTAGAGGTCATATTATATATACCCCCCTTGGATATCTATGGAAAAAGTATAGCTGCAAAAAGTGCCCTGCGACTAAAAGAGTCGAAATTCTGGAAGGAAACTAACTACGGGCACAGCAGTATACTAAAGATTCACCCGGGGAATAATCTACGAGACCCGACTGATTACTCTGTCCCAATAACATGCTTCGATAGAAGGTATTCTATACTCATTCCGAGTAGGGAAGAGTGGGAAGGCAATCAGAATATAACGAAAACAGATCACGCAATCTTCACAGACGGTTCAAAGATGGACGTTGGTGTGGGAGCCGGGGTCTTTTCCGAAAGCTTACAAATACAGAAATCGTATAGACTCCCCAACTATTGTAGTATTTTTCAGGCGGAAGTACTGGCAGTAGAGAAGGCGGTCAATATCCTGCAGGAACACCTTGGCTTGGGAGTAGCCTCGTCAATCACCATCTTCAGTGATAGTCAGGCGGCGATTAAGGCAATCTGTTCCAGCAGCGTCAAATCAAAGCTCGTAAAGCGATGCCGCAACAATCTATGCACACTTGGCAACCAACATCGGGTTATTCTGTGCTGGGTTCCTGGACACTCCAAAATAGATGGCAACGAGGCTGCCGATGCGCTCGCAAGAGAGGGCGCAGGCATGCCAGCTGATCTAGCAGACAATACAGTGAACAAACCACTGGGATTGGTCAAAGAGGAGATTGACTACACGGCCAAGCAGCTTGCACAGAACAGATGGACAGGGTTGACAACCTGTAGTACATCCAGGCAACTGTGGCCCACATTCGATAAAAAGAGAACCGCAGAGCTATTGAGACACAGTCGAAAAGACGTGAGAAATATTACTGCGGTTGTTACCGGACATTGCCTCTTCGGTAGACATGCCGAACTTATGCAAATACCTACTAACGACTTCTGCAGAAGCTGCAGAGATGAGGAAGAGGAAGAAAGTATTCAACATTTTCTGTGTGAATGCCCTGGCCTCGCAAGAAGGAGGTTCACTACTCTGGGTGAATCATCTTTCGATAGCCTGGAGGAACTAAACAACTTACAACTTGGACGGCTGAGCAGATTTCTGAACAGTAGTGGCTGGTTTGAATGAGTTGTTAAAATCCTTCCGCGGTTACGTCGCATAAACCATCAGTGATCTGATGAAGGTGGGTTCTACGGAACACGTGTGGTATCACAACGGACCTAATCAGGACTACGTGAGACCGTTTGGTCAGAACCAAGGGTCTGCCACTCTTACCTAACCTAACCTAACCTAGGTAGAAGTAAATTATCAAGTGTTAATTAACAGCTGATTACAAAAATATATACTTTTCTGATTTAGGATGATTTTTTATTATTGAAAATTACTCTATATTTAAGAAAATATGTTGGTTAATAAGCCCGTGACATTAGTAGGTAATGGTCAGGGCCGGATTGTGGGGGAGTTCTTAAGGCGCCCATAGACTACGGCTTTGGTATAGTGTTATCAACAATATGGACCCAGCTAAAATCAATGAATTGGTAACTATGCAGAATGGGTTGTGTTACACTCATATGGTCGGGACTAGGGTTTGCATCCCGGGATCCCGCATCTCGAAAATCCCGAACAAACCCAAGTTATTTGGATCTATTGTTAATTTATTATATTATTATAAGATGATTTTTTTTTTGTTTAATTGGCATTTGGCTAATTAGCCATGCAGCCAGTCGCAAAGTAAAAAAGAAGAACATTATTATACGAAACATATTATAAACAGGGATACACGCTTCACGCCACTGGGGTCTGTCAGGGCGACTTTATTTAAAGACACACAGGAAATGAAGACCACTAAAAAAGGGAATTACATATAAGGAAAAAATAGGGCAGGTTTATTTTTTAAATAATTAAGAGTTACAATTTTAAATTGACCTTATATAAATATGTTACAAGAACATTAAATATTTTTATATTTCCTAGTGACAAAAGGTATAGGATATTAAAAGGGCACTCGACTTTACATTCTTGAATCAATTGCTTGAAGAGGCTATTAATTTCATTTTCATACTTTTTACACTCCAAGAATAGATGGTCCAAATCACATCTGACATTGCACAAATCACATTTGTCCGAAGGGAAAACACCTATTTTATTTAGGTGGGCTGGATAACAAGCATGGTCCAATTTCAGTCGTATAATGTTTGTAATAAACCGTCTTGGAACTATGATCTCCTTATGCCAGTGCTTATTAGGAATGTTTTTTACAAGAAGTGAATATCTAGTGCGAGATGTGGTACAATAGGTTTTCCATCTTACGTTCCATTTATCTAATATTTCTGATTTTAGAAGAACATCTGCCTCGCTAAGGTTGAGACTAGAACTAATGGGTGTTCCATTACGAATACTATCCTTTGCTAGAGTATCCACATACTCGTTACCTGATATACCAGTGTGTGCTTTAACCCAAATAAATGTTATGTGCTTTTTTCTTAACGTAATATATCGTAATAGTTTTCGAATGTGCCATAATAAAGGATTAGTTTTGTAGGACCAAGGTTTAATATTGGTTAATGCTTTCAGAACGGACAAAGAATCAGACAGAATAACAAAATATTGATTGTCATATTCAAGAGCAAAATTAAGTGCTTTAAAAATAGCTAAGGCCTCTGTAGTAAAAATACTACAATTTTTTTCATCTTTAAACTTAAATTCATTGTTGATTTGGGGGTATATATATAGCTGCTCCATTGCCTTCATCTGTTCTAGACGCATCAGTATATATAAAGATACATTCTTTATGTTTTATAAGTTCTGCCTTTAAAATATGGTTATTAAGTAATTTAATATCAGTAAAAGAAGGGATTATCAGTGCAACTTCTTGAAAACCACTATGGTATTCATAATCTGTTATACATAAAGGCGTAATTTGGTTGAAGATTCCATTAAAGTTTCTAAATGCTTCACATAAAGGGGGATAGTTTTTATGATTCCAATACTTATTAGTTAAATCATAAGTATTTAGTCTAGAAATGTTATGAAGAAGATTAGTTTCAAAAAATTGGTGTTTAAATAGAAATTTAGCACTGAGTGCCTCTCTTCGTAAGCACAATGGGGGTTCCAAAGCTTCCACTAATAACGCCTCTACAGGTGATGATCTCATTGCACCTAAACACACTCTAAGAGTTTTATATTGTACACGATCAATTTTCTGTAAATGGGTTTTGCAGGCAGAGCCATACAAAATACTGCCATAGGCAAGAATAGATCTGATATATGATTTTTTGTAGAAAATCAGCGCAGTTTGTACATCACAGTCCCACCAAGTTTTCATAATGGAGCGCAGAAAATTTATTCCCTTTTCACACTTATTTGTAAGATAATCAGTATGCTGTTTCCAGCTTAGCTTTTTGTCTAAAATAATGCCCAAGTATTTAACTTCTGTCTTAAAAGGAATTATCAATTTTTGTAAATTAACCGAATTTAAGTGAGGGGTATTGTGCCTAGCAGCGGCGCACCCAGGATTTTATGTTAGGGTGAGTTAGACACTATCCACTAAATAGTGTCTATCCGTTCACCAAAGATAAAAGAATTTATGTCAATTACGTATATTGGTAAAGCAAGCCAAAATATATCAAATTTTTTTAAAAAATATAATATTACAGTATCATTCAAAACCAATAACTCAACAGGGAAATTTATTAAAAACAATAAAACTGACAATAAATGCGGTGTTTATAAACTAACTTGTCAGGATTGCCCCAAAACATACATAGGTCAATCTGGTAGAAGCTTTTCAAAAAGAATTCGAGAACACAGTTCTAGCTTTACGTTGGAAAAAACAGACTCCCTTTATGCAAATCATTTACTAGAATATTCTCATAATTTTAATTACAACTTCCAAATTCTTCATACAGAAAATAAGGGTAATAAACTTAATTTGCTGGAATCCCTAGTAATTAATAAACTTAAAAATACAAATAATCTCCTAAATTGTCAATTAGATCTTAATAACTCACCCCTATTAAATTTGTTTTGAATTGTTGGAAAACCCAATCTAAGGTATACTTACACCTAGGTTTGATTATTCACTCTTGATAAAGCTACAGTGTAGCGAAACATGTCGAGTCGACAAATGTTTTTGTTTGTTTTTTTAAATATAGTGGAATTTAACACAATATAGTGTTTTCTTTGTATATTAAAATGGAGTTCCACCAAGTAAAGGCAGAATCAATTCAATACAATTTTTTTGTTTGAAATATAATTAAGTAAAACAGAGACAAAGTAACTTTTTAAGTTGTAAGCTCTTTTGTTAAAAGAGAAGCTGTTGAATTAGCTATCCTGCCTGTTGCGAAACCGGGGGTGTCTTTTGATGCCAATAAATGTCACAGGCCTTCCAGGAACATTTGGATATTATTCGTTACAGAATTTATTTATTTTAAATCTTCTAACAATGTTCCAAAAACATTTATATTTTTCCCAGGCATTGTATTGGCTACGTTTTTATCTTATGTACGCAGCGGCGGCCCATGCACTAGGGCTCATTCTATTTGTGAATAATTTTAAAAGCGATGTTGATGCCTATCGGCTAACGGTGCAAAAACTCCTTATCCTTAGGGTGGACTTTTGCTTGTATGGAAGTTTAGGGGTAATAAAGTAAAGTGAATAGCAAAATTTCCGTTTACACGTAACGGCCAGCAGAGCTAGGCAGTAGCTAGCTACTAAGTAGTTAAGCTATTAACTAGCTATTTTTTTGGTAGCTTATAGATTTATTCAAGCTCTTCTAAACCAAGTAACTTGTAGCTGCAGCTTTTATTTTATTTTTTTAAGTATGCATGAAGCTACTTTAAAAAGTAACTAGTTACTCGAGAAAGCTACTTGCAGTAGCTTATGCTGCGTTCTGTAGCTTAATTTACCCTTAAATAATTTAAGCCACCTATTACAAATAACTACTTTACCGACAAAATGCAGAACTAGTCTATTTATCGTCATTGAGTTGCATCCTTTGATGCTAACCAAAAAGATTTTTTTTAAATAAAATTGAATTGGAATTTTTAAAGTTTTTGAATGACAGAAGGAGATAGAAGATTATCCAATTATTAAACAATTATTAGTATTCAACACCTCTCTCGCTATTTCAGCTTCAGTAGAGGGATTATTTTCGTTTGCTACCTATATTAATTCTTTAAGACGACATGAATTATCGGATAGCTTATTTAAAAAAGCTCTTTCTGCTTAAAAGAAATTGCATGTTATTTGTAGTGACATCAGTTCCACCTTCTTTGGCATAAATATTAAATAATTTTAAGTATACTATATTTTATATATTTATTTATAAACTAAGCATTTTGCCTTTGTTCGTGATAATTAGATTAAAATTTGAAAAATTAAATAAAACTGCTTAAACCTTTAACCAGCCATAGATGTGTATCAAAAAAATATATATTACCTGCTACCTGCAGCTAAGCTACTTTTAAATAATGGTAGTTTTATTACAAGGTAGCTTAACTACTTAAATTTTAAGTAACTTTGTTAAGAAATAAATTGTAGGTATCTTCTCAATGCGACGCATTTTGTTCCCAGAAAAGCGATTTCTCTACAATTAAGAAAGCAGAACAGCGTCCCCAAAAACAGATTGTATCCGTTAGAACCTATAATGAACAAGATGTTTGTGGGGGTTAGTAGCAATCGGCAATCGCCGCTCGCCGTATTATTAGTTTTAACGTATTTGTTGCGCAGGTCACATCGTTGTTTGGAGTCTTCTAGCTGTCCTGTCTAAATTTAAATTCTATTGATCGTGTACCACTACCTGTTCCAATTAATTTATTTTTACTTTAAATTTAGGTTTTTTAAAACTGTGCATCTTCTTAACATAGTATAAAACAAAGTCGCTGTCGCTGTCTGTCCGTCCCTACCTATACATGCTTAAATCTTTAAAACTACGCAACAGATTTTGAAGCGGTTTTTTTTATTAGATAGAGTAATTCAAGGGGAAGGTTTTTATGTATAACTAGCGACCCGCCCCGGCTTCGCACGGGTGCAATTTCAGAAAGTGGCATGCCGGGTACTAATATTTCGGGTTTGTATTTATACCAGCGGGTTGCAACGCATGCCGGGTACACGCTAGTGTCGGATAAAGCAACAGAAGATTCTTATTTCGCACAACCTATCATTAGTATTGGACTTTATAATCTATGGAAGAATTTTACGATCTCCGTAAACCATGTTGCAATAAGATAATTATTTGCAATGCTAAACGACAAGAACAATAAAACACTTATGAGTAATAAAATAAGTAGACAAATACAAATTTACTTTCGTTGTTTACAAAATTAACAAAGTAAGAATATACAGAAAGAAAAATTAAAATAATTACATAAATTGCTAAAATTGGCCACCGCCATGCTCCAAGCATAAATTCACACGTCTCTTCATATTTTCGAAAGTGTTGACCAGCATCTCTGGAGAAATGTTACCACATTCTTGGATAATCCTTTCTTGTAATTGTTCTAAATTTGCTACTGGTGTTTTAAAAATAGTGTTCTTTAAATGAGGAAAAACGAAGTAATCCATACCGTTAAACATGGTGTTCTAGGTGGGAATTCAATGTCTCATCGAAAGCTGATCAATCTGTCGTCGAAAAAATTGCGTAAGTAGTTAATAGTTTCGGCGGCTGTATGGGCGGTTGCACCGTCCTGATGAAAATATCCAAAACGTAGTTCGTCGTCAAGTAATTGCTCCACAAATGGATTCAAAATATTGTCTCTATACCGCTGTGCTGTAACTGTATCATGGGAATAAATAGGACCAACAATTCTTCTTCGGGAAACAGCTTACCAGATACCAATTTTTTGACGGTGCAATGTGGGCTCTACAAAAAAATGGGGATTTTAACTACTCTACATACGTGTATTCTGAGAATTCACATAACCGGAGAGGTGGAACCAGGCTTCATCCGAAAAAAATATTTTCATTTCTTTCCAATAAATTTTGGGTATACCATTGAGTGTAATTCCTGCGTCTTTCAAAATCTGCGGCTTATATTTCTTGGAATACTTGCACCTTATAAGGAAATAAATTTAGCTGCTTCTTAAGAATAGTCCTGCCTGTTCCATAAGATCTTCCCACTTCTTGGGACAGGCGTCTTATACAATTTGTTGGCGTATTTTGCATTATTTCACGAACGTTTGCAACAAGTTCTTCTGTTCTTACAGATGGTCTTCCTGCTCCTTTTTTGTGTTGTATAGAACTTGTTTCCCTAAACACAGCCACGATTCTTTTCAGGCAATGATAAAAATCCCCAGCAATAAAAGCAACGTTAGGAAAATGTTCGTGAAAATCGTCCATGCACAAACCCGGATTGTATATAGTATCAAATAGTTTTTCAAGAATATGTGAGTTCTTATAAGGAATAGAAGGCTTTTTCTCAGTGATGTAGCTTATAGCTTTCTACTTTTTTCCAGTACCTTACCCAGCAGAAACTCGAGCTCCAGTCTGAATTCTGAATTTTCAAATTTACATGTAGGAGCCCGTCATTCCCACCACCCGGGCCTGATGGAGCCAAGTACAGATAAATCGATAAATCTAGGTCATATTTTATAGATAATAGATAATTATCATTTACGAATGACAAACATAAATAAAAATTAGTAGAGGCAATTAAAAACAAATAGTGCGTATAATTTCTTATCGAAATTTGTGTAATTTGTTGCGGTTATTTTATTATTGTTATATTAGCAAGCAACAACAGCTACAAATTTAAAAGTTCATCACAGCATTTAAAATTACCCAATTTTTGCTATCCGCTGTCTTGAATAGCTCCAATTTAGGAAAAATATTATTTACTTTTGTTTAAAGATATTGAAAGACTTGAATTCAAAACCTGTTAAAACACAAACAACGTTTAAACATATAGCTAGCCAGTGATGCCAAATTTACACCTGTTTAATTAAATTTAACTGGTGATATTGAGTGTCAGACCAACGTCTGTAACTATTTTTAAAAAGGTATCTTGGCGCTCGGTAATAGTACCCACCAAAGTTTAATAATTTTCAAAAAAAATCATAAAAGGATCATGCACAAACCTTCTGTAAATATGATTAGAAAAATCGTTAATAACTCAAAAACTATTTAATTTAGGCATAGGATATGTTATAGAAAATATTCTTAAAATTGATCTAGCAATCCAAAAATATCATAATATACAGAGTGTTCCATTTAAAAGAAAATTATGATATGCCCTGACTATGTGAGCGACCCTGTATAATTTAAAGTAATTTTAAATTGGATACCCAAGGCCCCCTTATTGTGGACCACCCGGTATAATTGAATAAAAAAAGTTCATTACCAAAAAATATTATAAGTTCATTGGGTTTTCGACAAACCTAAAAAGAGGTTATTTGCTTCCTCGTTGTTTTGGGCTCTTTTAATTGAATTTTCCACATACTCTGTATGTTTTAATCTATTCCTATTTCTCTTCACATTATGACATTTCGACAGACCAATTTTTAATTCGATAAAAGCTCCATTATGTTTTTATACCACTTATCTTTTTCTCCTCTGCTAAAACCATCAGCAATACATTTTTCTGTCTCCTGATGATGAACGTTTCTACGTTCGAAACATGTAGAGACCTCTGAGCAAAAATCATTTGTTCTATGAAATTTTGTGGAGGAAGACTTTCAGTTTTTTCTTTCCTTTCCAAAAATATTAACGTTTAAATTAATAAATATATTTGTTTCCACGTTCTTCGGGTTTTTGATAAAACGCTCTAAAAGCATTATTCGGTCTTGTTAGCCTAACCGCATAGGGTTTTTTATTCGTGGCAACCGGTAGCTCCTTGTGGCGCGTTTTTAGATATCTTGTCGGGCTTTTTAATATTCAAGATCTGGTCACTTTATAGGTACAGATCATTGCGTGTTACAGTAGTCAGCATATAAATGAACTTCCTATCTTAATTTGTATACGAACTATGGAAACCTGCCGCACTATTGCAATACCCTGTAATGTGCTGTTTCAGAAATATTTGGGTCATTTTGAGTTATCCGTTTTGGTAATTACTTTAGGAGGTAACGCATCATTTGTAGCAGAGAGAACCTAAGCGCACTGAGTAAACCTCTCCCAAAAAAAGCTTCTCCGTGCAGGATGCATTTAAGCTACCGAAAATATTAATGGCATGGAGTACATTGAAAACTCCAAAGGAGTTTGTCCAAATGTCTGTGAGTCGAGCTTATGGACGCGTACCATTGTGCAAAATAAATTTACTGAACATTACTGAAGTGGGTGAAGGAGCCACATAAAGCATTTTATAACGATTTAATTACAAAAATTTGCCTGTCGCTATTTCTCACGTTTCGTCTTCTCACTTATCATTTTGAAAGTAAATTCCTTGACGAGTCTTACTAATAGACCAGGGCTGAAGCCTTTGAAAATGGTAAAAAGTGAAAAAAATAATAGGAGGATGAAACCCATTGGAAAAGGAAGAGAATATAACAAAAAGGAAAGGAAAAATAATTTACGAGCGATCCGAGGTCGGGAAGTGGAAAGGGGTGAGTTTTTAAGGGTAGAAAACGATTTATCTCGATTTCCGGCAAAACTACAAGTCCTATGGAAAAACGTTAAATGGCAAAGTTGTAGGTAATAAAAAAAATATATACAACTTTTGTATTTACACTTTTTGCACATAACCTCAAAATTTATGTGAAATATTCAAATAACCAATTTTTTGGTTTTTTATTTTTATCTTTTACAAAAAATTTTTTTTTTACGAAATTTATTGAAAACTTATACCTTTTAATGTCCCAAAAACACTGTAATTTTTTTGATTTGAAATATTTATTTCTTTACCTTATTTTGACTTAATATCGAAAAAGCACCCTAATTTTCAATCGAAAGTTCTCACGTCAAAATATCTGCTTTTTTAAAAAAGTAGGAGGGCATTTTGTTCGTTGAAATATGTACTTTCTAAAGGTGTAAAAAAAATATACATTACTATGGTAAATGTGATGATATTCCCTTTAAATCCTACCTTTAATTATATTTAGAAAAACTATTTTCGCATGTTTTTTGCGATCTTCATTTTATGGATTTGTATTTTTTTTGCTTATCAATGTAATATGGAATCTTACGTTTTTCGAGTAATTAAAGTATAAATTTTAATAAATAGCTCAAAATTGTACATAATGATTAAAAAAAATTTCGGATTTGAGTTTTTTTCGTTTCTTTGCATTTTTTGAGAACATTTACCATAGTAATGTGTATTTTTTTACACCATCAGAAAGTACATATTTCAACGAACAAAAAGCCCACCGACTTTTTTTAAAAAATTTTGACGTAAGAATTTTCGATTGAAAATTAGGGTGCTTTTTCGATATTAAGTCAAAATAGGGTGAAAACATATAAATATTTGAGATCCAAAAAAAATGAAACTGTGTTTGAGACATAAAAAGGTAAGTTTTCACCAAATTTCGTGAAAAAAAAATTTTTTTGTGAAAGAAGAAAACAAAAAACTTGGTTATTTGAATTTTTCACATAAATTTTGAGGTTATGTGAAAAAAGTGTAAATACAAAAGTTGTAGATCTTTTTATTGCCTACAACTTTGCCATTTAACGTTTTTCCATGGGACTTGTAATTTTGCCGGAAATCGAGATAAATAATTTTCTACCCTTAAAAACTCACCCCCTTCCACTTCCCGATCTCGGATCGCCCGTAAATTATTTTTCCTTTTGTTTTTGTTATATTCCCTTCCTTTTCCAATGGGTTTCATCCTACTATTATTTTTTTTGGTTTCAAAAATTATCGACCCTGGTCTATTTATAAGTAAATCCTCCACTTTTCTTTTTAGAGATTTTTAAAACTGATGTTCTCTATTCGATTTACTGAAATATGGTAATCCAATAAGAAGCTCATAATAATCTGTGGGTCGGAGCTCTTGGGTCCATAAAACCGGGCATTAAACTGGAAATTAGATGGACTATTTTTATGACCACAGGGAAATTGATTTGAGATCTCCTTCCCAATTTATTACCTTAAATTAAAGGTATATTATGCTAATTAGATTCCTACATTGTCAGTCAGATGCGTATCTAGGACATAGTCAGAGGGGGACATTAAGGCCGTGGCAAGCGTAAAATGTCGGGGAGGGGGGGGGGGGGGGGGTCAGAATGATTTTGTATTTGATATCCTATCTAGGAACGGACTAAGTCTGGAAAATGTGCGAAGTATATAAGGGCAAAGACGCCGATTTAAAGAAGAAACATAATAATGTAGTTTCCTTTTAAAAAGGCATCAACTCTAGGTTGTGGTATTTTTTTAATTTCTAGTAGATCCAGTTTCTTAAAATCAAATCTTTTATGTGGCTGACGTTTTTATCAGGATGCCTTTCATTTGAAGTAATGACAGTTTTCAAATAGCACATAATAATAATAAACGTCTTTTATTGTGATGAACAAAGAAAACAATAATTACAAAAACTAATAAAAATAAGCAGACAAGCAAAAGCGGGGCGCAGTCTAGCCACAAAGGCTACTCTACTGAACCACACAATGCTTGCTAAAATAATAATAAAAAATATGTATAAAGAATAGGGAACTTGGCAAAAATTTTAAATGGTGAAAAAATTCTGTAAACCATAAGTATATATTGTCATAAAACATATGGCAGCAAAAAAACAACATATTTCGTCCCAAAAGACCGCTAGAAAGATTTAAAACTGCCCCAAAATTCAAATTATCACAAGCGGGTAAAAACGGGTCGTGGCGTCACGAAGTATTATTTGTCATGATGATATCCACGAAATAGGTTATGCAGTGTTTCCCAATTAAAATAGACGGCGGAACACTTACAAGTTGACACAAGAATGCCGGAACACTACATATTATTTTTCTACATACCTACCTACTTAAAATGACTGGATTTATTTACTTAAAATATTTAATATTTATTACGATATTCCATTCATATAAAAATGAAATGAAAATAATAAAAGCAATAAAAAACAAGTCATATAATATGTATAATACATTTTGTTTACAAATTTAAAATAATGAAAAAGTTTAAAAAAAACTGAAAACATCACTAATCAATGCAGAAAGAACTAATGAGAACAGTGTAATTTGTTTTTATTCTTACAGATTTTTTTTATATCCGGCTTAATGGTTGACAACTGTAAATGCAAATCAGGAGCAGCATTCAGTCTATTTCTATATTTTGTCTTTGTAAAAACATAATGGGAAAATCCCGATTCGCACAGGTAGGTGGTGACAAAAGGCAACATCACAAGCATGGCACGTTTTGAAAGTTCTGGATATTCGTTTCCTAAATCTCCCCAGAAAGTAATAAGAGGAACTTCTTTAAACTTTTGTTTTAATTGGCTATCTGAACCTATACGTTCCTTAAAATTTAATCCAGAAAAGTCATTAGGTTTTTTTCTACTTGAAAAGGATTTTGAACCCATGAGTTGAGGTTTTCAGTATCATTTAGAAACGAGAAATACTCCTTTAGTGATTTGGCTAGTTCCTGAAGATGCACCAAAATATCCTGACGAATAGTTTCTTCCAATGTGAGCTGATTTTCATGAAGGAAGTCCATAATACGGTGTTTACCTTAGTCCCGTGATTTAAGGTAAGTTAATTGGTATTTTTTTAGTATCTAATACGTAAGATATTTGGCGGAACACCAAGCAAGTCATCGCGATACACTAGTGTGCCGCGGAACACCATTTGGGTAACACTGGGTTATAGGTTGGCAATAAATTGAACGACGTTGAGAATTCCACCTTAAAACAACAATACAATAACAATAACACACGGCAATTCAAATGCAAACTCGGTAGCTCGGCCACCGGTCAGGATGACGGATGATGGAAAAGTCATACTTCGTGACGTCATCGGGCTTGGCCCGCTTAAAAGGTCGTTTGAAATGCTTTTGACACGCGCGAAACTTTAAAGAATTTTTACCAAGTACTGATTTTTAAGGGGAATATTTTTTTTATGCCTAACTAAATCATACGGTTGACATGACGCTTGTTGTATAATACTCTTAAAGACATATTATATGACTTTTGAATTAGTTTTTTGACATACCTACTCACTAAACCATAGTTCAGTATCCAGGATTATACCCAGATTTTTAGCTGTTTTAACTACGGGAAGCCTATTTTGGTCTTATTCCCAAAAAGCATCAAGGATGACTTTAATGGATTCAACCTTAGATTGTGTTCCAGAGAAAGTTGATTTAAGATGCTTAAATCTTCGTTAAGCAAATCCGATGCGTATATATAGTCTTGACAAACGAAATGAAGATAAATTTGTGTATTATCTGCCTACGCCTGAACCTTACAGTGCTTTAAAGATTTTAAAATATCTGGTATAGATAATAAATAGAAGAGACCCAAGGACAGATCCTTGAGGTACATCAGACAAAATTTGAATTTGTTCTGAATAATTTATTTTATCGAAATTTTTTTGGCTCCTGTTGTTGAAGTATGATCTAATAAGATTTAAGAATGATTTTTCAAAGCCATAACATTTTAATTTTGCCAGCAAAAGTAAATTATTAAGGGTATCAAAGGCTTTGGAAAAATCGGAAAGAACTAACGGGCTATTTAATTTTTTATGTCATACCAGTACATTATTGTGTTTTTATACCTTAGTTACCATCTACATAATGTATAACTTTATGCCCATGCGGGCATTAAGTGTTGCATTAAATGTGCATCTTGTTCCATCCAGGTAATGTCGCATGTAAAAATAAAAAATTGGTAAATCAAATTAGATTAAAAAAAAAAATTATTATTCAAAACGAACTGGTATGACATAAAATTTTGTATGCACCACGGGTACTAATAGATACATACCCTCGGGCGACTTGCGAACCCTCGGGCCAGAGGCCCTCGGCTTTGTAAAACTGTCGCCCTCAGGGCATAATCATTACTTAGTACCCTTGATACATAAATAACTATTATCAATTGCTGCCATTATATCATCTGTAATCTTAATAAGTGCGACAGCCGTATTAAAGTCCTTTCTAAAGATTGACCATCCGGAATTATACTTAATCAAAAATTTTGGAAAGTAGCCATACCCATATCCATCCATAATTATACATATTCTACTTTATATTCTACGCGTAGAATAGTTATTTATGTACCAAGGCAGTAAAGTGATTCTTTATCGGACGAGTCTGAAATTATGAGAAGAGCGAGCGAGGCGAATAACAGGCGAGTCGATAAAGACACTTTACTGACGTGGTGCATACTTATACTTATACTTATACTTATCGCCAACCGTTCAGAATTTATAATATAAAAAATTGAGGTATAACTCATCGCAATAAATCGCGAGAAAACTATTATCGAGCTGTCATAGGGAAAGGCGTGACAGTGACAGACGATTTTTGATTAATAAATGTCACAGCCACTAATTTGCGGAGGGTAAATATATATTATCGTCAACCGTCAGTAAAGCTGTACATTATCAGAGTGATTTCCGGAAGTAAACGAACACTTTATTTTATTGTAAAATAAAATACTTTACCTGCCGCAAATGCGGCAGATAAATACTTTTACCCTCCGCAAATTAGTGACTTTGACATTTATTAATCAAAAATCGTCTTTCACTGTCACGCCTTTCCCTATGACAGCTCGATAATAGTGAGTATACCTAAATTTTTTATATTATAAATTCTGAACGGTTGGCGATAAAATTTTGTATGTACCACGTCAGTAAAGTGTCTTTATCGACTCGCCTGTTATTCGCCTCGCTCGCTCATCTCATAATTTCAGACTCGTCCGATAAAGAATCACTTTACTGCCTTGGTACATAAATAACTATTATCTGCCGCATTTGCGGCAGGTAAAGTATTTTATTTTATAATAAAATAAAGTGTTCGTTTACTTCCGGAAATCACTCTGATAATGTACGGCTTTACTGACGGTTGACGATATAGTTATTTTCCTAACAAGTGCGCAAAGTGATACTTTTCCGCACGCAAGTACAGTTGGACGAACGACGCGAAGCGGAGTTCGGATAAGTTCTTGCGTGCGGAAAAGCACTTTGCGCACTTGTTAGGAACAACATTTTTCCTACGAGCTTCATATCAGATAACAACAAAAATAAAAATATGATAATTTATTTAATAATTTTTAATTCGACTTTAAAGAAAGAACTATAATATACTTACAACTAAAAATTACATAACAAAAAAAAATAATAGAAAATTAAAAAATTACATAACAATAAAAAAAATAATAGGAAACTTAATTATTTGTTTATAACATTTATATTTATCGTCAGAGCTGCTCATTTTAACAGTGTTTATATATATTCCCTACCAAGGAGATTTTTGAATAGTTTTACTTTTCCGCACCCAGTGCGGATAAAAGTCTTATCCGCACTAGTGCGGAAAAGTGTAACTTTGCACACAAAAATGCGTGCGCAAAGTACTACTTTGCGCACGCTCGTAGGAAAAAATTATTTTTCTACACCAATTAATTTTCTACATCTCGAGATGTAGAAAATAATTTTTTTATATTTCCGACCATTATTTTTGTTTGTTTAGACGTTTATTTAAACACTTTACACATTAAAGTAATATTCCAGATCAGGTAACGTAACTTAAGTAACGAATTAAAAAACAATTTTTCATTAAGTAACTTGTAAATAAAAAGAATACGAACAAATGTAGAACATATTAGGTTATAAATATTATAGTTCAGTTTAACAAGCTAATACTTATCAGATTTGTTATGGTCCCTCATCTTCAAGTGATAATAGATGTAAGTTAACATCTTTGAATTTTCTGAAGTAAGTCGGTTACGAATAGGTGAATGAACAAGCGACCAATTTGAAAATAGCCTTTCTAGCTGAGCTGATGATACAGGAATTGTGTTTCGCTTAATTGCCAGGTGGGACAAGGTATAGGACAATGCTTCTCAGCTAATTTCCAAAAAGTTCTCACGTTTGTAATCTTTTTATCGCAGAGTTTTTAAAATATATTGCGATTACGCTTAAAATCTTGAAGAGTGTCTAGCCCCATGGCATCTAATTTCTATTAAGAAATCATCAACATCTTTTATTTGATCTTCGCTTAACATTCTGCCACGATAAACAGTATGCAAGAAGTTAGCGGCCAGGAAAAAGATATTTAAAGCGTTATTTTGGCATTTTTTTTTCATAGGGGATGTACTCTTCAAACCCTTTTGGCAATTACAAGTTCATCCACATCCATTCTTCGGCTGAATCTGCAATGGAAAGCCTGAGTACTTTGTAATGAATCAATAATTTTGGAAACTGGATTGAATAGTTTAATACTGTCTTCAATTTACTTTTTAGATTTTCGTCAAATACCAGTTTTGTTATGTTGGCTTTAAATACTGTGGCTTCAGCAATTATTGTTCGCATTGCCTTTAAGTTCTCCAAATAATTAACAAATGAGTCGCGAAATGAACACCAACGTGTTTCACCAGCACCCTTTTACCTCCTAATTTTAAAAGGCCATTTTCAAGGTCGGGTGAAGAAAACTCTACTAATTTTTTTGCAAGTAGATTCGCTGTATGACTGTTGCAATTTGTATACCACATATTTATCTGATTTCCCATCTTTTTCATGTTGCTTGCATTGTCTGAACATACTGCATAAATTTCTGTGTTGTAAACTTCCTTTGCTATACTACACAACTTTCCATAATCCCTTATTGTTTAGAAAATAATTCTATGGTATTCTATTTTTTTTCTACATTTTCTACATAATTTCCTACATTTTCTACGCTATTTTCTACACGTATGTGGAAAATTAATTTTCTACGCGTCGTTTCCCAATCCTCCTGCCCATATTCATACCCATACTCTGAGCATCCTAACGAAAAATTATTTCTTCCCGTTCTTCCATAGAATACATTACTTTCGAATTAAATTATTAAATTCGAAGAAAAATACAGTCACAAGTGATGGCAAAAACAGGCACGTTAAGTTTTAAATGACTTAAAAGATGCAAATTTTTTTGAGGATTTTACAAAAAAGACCAAAAATAAGTATTTACGTTATTGAAAAAAAAAATAAACAGTTGTAGCACCACAATAATGTTTAATTTGGGCTTGGAATTATTTCCCATCATTTACGTTTATTTTCTAATTTTTCTTGACAAATTTTGCAAAAGCCAGTTTTAACAATTTTCATAATTTCTGATTAATTTTCGTATCACTAAAAAGCATTTTTGATAAGCTTTCTGAAGAAGTAGGAAAAAGAAAAACACAAAGTCTTTCTCCACAATTTTTATTAAAAAACTAGGCGAACCTAGAATGATTCATAGAAAAATAGAATCGACATGTTTCGAGTGTAGAAAGACTCATCATCAGGAAAATTAAGTAAAAAGTAAAAAGCTGATGTTGTTGGCCGTAGAGAAAATAACAAGTGGGGCTAAGCCGTAATGGAGCTCTCAAAGGTTAAACATAAGGGGTGAAAAACTTATTATAGTCAAAAGACAGAAAATATTTCAGCACACTGAAAAGTCAAGGACCAGTTCAAAGCCACTGTGGGTGGGAAATGAAAAGAAAATTAGGGATTTTTAGAAAGACTTTGTAAAAATCATCTTAAGTGTACGTGATAGAAGATTTATAGTTAGATAAAACCGAGGATAAAACTATGTCGGAGACATGTGAAAGTGGTCAAGTCAGGGGGAAAGAGAAAAGAAAAAATTCTACTTCTACAAAAAACAATTTTTTTCTTTTTTCTTTCCCCATGAGTTGACCACTTTCACATGTCTCCGACATAGTTTTATCTAACTATAAATCTTCTATCACGTACACTTAAGATGATTTTTACAAAGTCTTTCTAAAAATCCCTTTCATTTCCCACCCACAGTGGCTTTGCACTGGTCCTTGACTTTTCAGTGTGCTGAAATATTTTCTGTCTTTTGACTATAATAAGTTTTTCACCCCTTATGTGTAACCTTTGAAAGCTCCATTACGGCTTAGCCCCACTTGTTATTTTCTCTACGGCTAACAACATCAACTTTTTACTTTTTACTTCATTTTCCTGATGATGAGTGTTTCTACACTCGAAACATGTCGATTCTATTTTTCTATGAATCATTCTAGGCTCGCCTAGTTTTTTAATAAAAATTGTGGAGAAAGACTTTGTGTTTTTCTTTTTCCTATATCATTCAACTTTACTTTGAGTATGGACTACTTCTTCAGAATTTTCTGAAGAAGTGTTACAAGGTAGTGCAATTTAAGATTTAAAAGTGGATGAGGGCAGTGCTTCCAAAAAAATTTAAAATATTTTTTATTATTTGAGAAAGCACACCTCATCCGGAATTTATCACTAGTAATCCCCCTAGTACTTGAATTACTGTCGGAAATATTTCCGAGAGCATGAATGTTTTAAGAAAATTATCCCTCGTCTTCGACTCGGGATAACTTTCAAAGATTCATGCTCGAGGAGATATTTCCCGTTATTTAGACATTTTCGTTTAGAAATTCGAGTAGGAAACTGAAACAACCAAGTAGGCTCTGTGCCTGTCAACAGATAAACATCTAACGAATTCTTTGCAAAATATAGACACCTGACAAATAAAAATTATAAAAATACAGCCTTCCGTTCACTGTAGTAATACAGATTTGTTGATAGCTAATAGAATATACGTTAAAATGTTTGTTACATACTACTAAAATCCTAAGAACATATTTTTTGGAAATATAATATAGAGACTCAATATAATTGAAGACATAAGTGGATAAAGGTGTCATGTCACATTTTTAAACTTCGAAGTTTTTCAATAAAACGCGTTATGACTTAGAACTTTTTTAATTATTATTTAATTTTATTTACTAACACCGCATAAATTAGGTAAAATTAACTAATTTTATTTGGTGCCCTTTAATAATAAAAGCAAATTCATAGTTTTTTTTATAGTGTCATGTAACAAAATTGTAACATGACACCTTTATTCACTATACGACATGCTAGAAGTTTGAGTGACTTAACACCTTTATCCTTAAAAAAAAATCTTTTATTATGAAGAAAGCGGCATTTAAGGTTTACTAATGGTAAGATCTATACCAGGGATGCTCAAAAAGTAGAAAAAGTAGTTTTAAAAAAATGCGACATAACACCTTTATCCTCGCCTTTATCCACTTATGTCTTCAATTATTATAAAATAAAAAAAACGGCCATTATGAACAACATTTGCAAAAAATTATTTTCGATCAATTTTAGTAGCAAAACTTAAATTAAAATGGATCGCTTTAGATTTTGTTAATTTGTCTTTAATTATTTCATGTAACCAATTTCATCAATTCAAGGAAGATGTTTCATTTAGGTATGCCATAAGTATGTAACGAATTTTTCGCAAAATAACTATAGACTTTACAAAAAAAGGGAAAAAAGAGACAGCATAATATAAACAGGTATTGCAAGTAGGTATTTATTGAGCTATATTAAAATCAAAGACTCATAGTAAACTAATTAATTAATTAATTATTATTAATATTGTTTCCATTACTGTCATAATAATTATTAATGTTAAACACATTGTTATTATAAACAATAGATGGCTGAGTTTGACAAAAAAAACTATCGCTGTAATCACACCCAGAGTACCCAGGAGGAAACAACTTCGGAAAAGTTTTGTGATTGCTATAGTAACGAGCTAAAAAATAAAAGCTTCTTATTGGCTAAAAATTATAGGTGTGAAATTTTCATTATATTTATTTGACAAAAATTATGCGAAATTTTGACGAGATTTATTTAGTAATTTAATTAAGGGGTTATTTAGAAAAATGAAAATCTTAATTTCACGAAATTAGAAAATGCAGTTCTAAAACTTTATAACAACAGTACCACTCTGTCATTAACTGACACATGACAGTAACTTGAATTACCCTATACAGTGCGAGCAAAAATTATTTGCATCAAAGAGGGCCTTGCATCCGAGGACGGCTTAGCCGTATAGAGCTTAATACCTGTTGGATGTCAGTAACTACCTGAATTAACAATCAATCAGTTATTCCGTCATCTTTGACAGTCGTTACAAGTAATTTGATTCATCGCTAGGTTTTCCAATTTCTTGAACAATTCACACAATGGGCTTTACGGAACAGCAAAAAACATTCGGTTGAAGCGTATTTTCGAAACGGGGTTAAAGTAAATGGTGAGTGGCAATACCATCCGGGTTTGTGCATGGACGATTTTCACGAACATTTTCCTAACGTTACTTTTATTGCCGGGGATTTTTATCATTGCCTGAAAAGAACCGTGGCTGTGTTTAGGGAAACAGGTTCTATACAACACAAAAAAGGAGCAGGAAGACCATCTGTAAGAATAGAAGAACTTGTTGCAAACGTTCGTGACATAATGCAAGATACGCCAACAAATTGTATAAGACGCCTGTCCCAAGAAGTGGGAAAATCTTATGGAACATGCAGGAATATTCTTAAGAAGCAGCTAAATTTATTTCCTTATAAAGTGCAAGTATTCCAAGAAATACAAGCCGCAGATTTTGAAAGACGCAGGAATTACTCTCAATGGTTTACCCAAAATGTATTGGAAAGAAATGAAAACATTTTTTTCGGATGCAGCCTGGTTCCACCTCTCCGGTTATGTGAATTCTCAGAATACACGCACGTGTAGTAGTGAAAATCCCCATTGTTTTGCAGAGTCCACATTGCACCCTCAAAAAATTGGTGTCTAGTTAGCTCTCGGGTTAGCTGTTTCCCGAAAAAGAATTGTTGGTCCTATTTTTTTCCATGACACAGTTACAGCACAGCGTAATAGAGACAATATTTTGAATCCATTTGTGGAGCAATTACTTGACGACGAACTACGTATTGGATATTTTCAACAGGACGGTGCAACCGCCCATACAGCCGCCGAAACTATTAACTACTTACGCAATTTTTTCGACGACAGATTGATCAGTTTCCGGTCAGACCTTGAATTTCCACCTATATCACCTTATTTAACGGTTATGGATTACTTCGTTTTTCATTTAAAGAACACTATTTTTAAAACACCAGTTGCAAATTTAGAACAATTGCAAGAAAGGATTATCCAAGAATGTGGTAACATTTCTCCAAAGATGCTGGTCAACACTTTCGAAAATATGAAGAGACGTGTGAATTTATGCGTGGAACTTGGCACAGATAACTGTTTCGATAAAAGAAATTAACATAAAATAATCGCATGACATTATATGCCGGTGGCCAATTTCAGCAATTTATGTAATTATTTTTCTTTTTCTTTCTGTATATTCTTACTTTGTCAATTTTGTAAACAACAAAAATAAATTTGTATTTGTCTACTTACTTATTTTATTACTCATTAGTTTGGCATATCATGTCATTATATGAATTTGAAAAAATTTTAACCTAGATTTGGTTGGATATATCGTCCCCATATCATTGTGATCTAAACCAAGACCTACGTTTTTTAATTCAAGCCTTCTTTGATGCAAATAATTTTTGGTCGCACGGTATTTTATAGGGATATAATTTTGCAAAACCAACCAAACTGTTATGGGATATTATTTGTATATTTCATTTTATTTTATGAGTAAAACAGTGACTCAAATGTGTATAAAAATTATACTTGTATGTAAAAAAATTACAAAAATTGATAAATGTATTATTATTTAATTAAGTCAAAATTGTTTCGACACACATCAGATGGTAAAATTTAATTTAACTCATCAGATGTTCAGAACTCTTAACACCACATGAAAACTTATAAAAAAATTGATTCATGAAACACCATTCAAAATAAGGATCAAGCATCGTAAACACGAATAAGTTTGTATAATAAAAGTACTTCTTGACGATTTATTTTAATTTTGTATAATAATTTATTGAATTATATCAAACATAAATTCGCATAAATTACTCATTGACAAATCCTTATACAAACTTATAAATCTTATACCGCATACAACCTTATAAATTGTAAAACCTTGTAGAAGTTTTATAGGGTATATGGATCATAAAATCTCATAGAATATTATAAAAACAGATAAATTTCCATCCTACCGCTGTTTCCCGATGTAATTTCAACTTAAATAGATGTTCCAAACTTTGTAATGTAAGTGATCAGTGTAGGTATATACCTAAATTTTACATAAAATATATTCATAAACATAATAGAATGTGATAGGATCTGGATAAGAAAGAAAATGATACAATTCATACGCCATAAAATATTTTCAAAAACGCGTTAATTTTTCTAAATGGTATTTCCCATTCCCACGAACACTTATAAATCCCCATAAACATTAGGCAAAAAGATAAAAGGAAATTTTGATCTATTATGAGCTTTAAAGACGTTTTTGCGGTTGGTATGAGTTCTCGTAGAAAAAGATCGAGCTTCTTAAAACTCATAAAATATTAGGAATTTCTATTTCAATAACCGGCGTTTTTTTTAAAGGGTCTTATGAGGCACTTTTGACAGGGATGATATGACATCAGTTAAAAACATAGTCAAACTTTGTGTAAATTGTCACACAAACATATCAAAGTTTTGGCTGACATCTTTATTACAATAATTCATACCCGTATTATTTATTTTAGGAACATAAAAGATAATAGGAAAGAAAGAAAAAACTAAAAGTCTTCCTCCACAAAATTTAATAGAATATAGAAATTCTTTAGGGGTCTCTACATATTTGGAACGTAGAAACGTTCATCATCAGGAGACAGAAAATTTATATAGTGCTGATGGTATTAGCCGAAGAGAAAATGGTAAAAAACCTTAAGGGAGCTTTTATGGCAATAAAAATTGGAAATGTAGAAGTGACATAATTCGTCAGTGATGTGACAATACCTCCTATCTTACAAAAAAACGAATATTCAGTTATTACTACCAAATTATTCCTAACAATACCGTGCATTACCTATTTGAAACCTCCTAACTTGCGAAAGCTACAGTGCTGTTAAGTTCCTTCGTAATAACAATAAGTAGCTCCTATACTCCTATCTGTGAAATATAGGACTAATACCGCCTATCTTCTTGCTTTTCCATGCAATATATTTGCATTAATCTACGATTGTCAGAATAATAAAAACATTTTTATCGTTTCCTGTAAAATCATGCCTAGGAGTAGGGTTGCCAACTGTCCTTTATTTGAAAGGACAGTCCTTTATTTTAAACTTACGTCCTTTGTATTTTTGAAAGTTGAAAATGTCCTTTAAAATCCGAAATCCAATCCATCACATAAATAAGGTAACACTATAAAATTGTAGGTAAATACGAACATGAAGGGTTCACCGTTGTTTTTCTCCGTCGACCTTTTTTTTTCAATAGAACCGGCTCTTCCCCCCAATAATAATAATAACTAATTATTGACGACCTTTTTTTTTAGAGTGGTACAAAGTGGCACCCAAAAATGTTTCCTAATGTGTCCTTTATTCCAATATCCGAAAGTTGACAACCCTATCTAGGAGAGATAGGAGGTATTGTCACATCACTGTCACTGACGATATATAAAAAAGTTGAGGAGAGTTAAAACATGCTGAGCATGTGATAGTAGTAGTAGTAGTAAAAAGATTTATTTAGCACGTGGCTACATGATACATTTTAACAAGTTTATACACTTTTTTTTATTTTTTTTTTGAATTAAATGACCTTTTGAAACTTTATTTGTCCTGTTGAGTTAATAAGAAAGATTTTAAACTTTTTTTAAAAGATTTTAAACTTTTTTGATTTTTAATTGGCTTGTTTAATTTATTAAATTCAATAAGACCCTTATGAAAAACTGATTTATATGTAATATTTTTTAAAAAATTATTAAGAAAAAATTATTGTTATTTCGTGTTAAATAATTATGTTGATCACTATTTAGAACAGTCAATTGCTTTAAATGTGGCGGTAACAAACCATTTTGAATTTTAAAAATAAATATTAGAACCAAAAATAATACTAAATTTTTTACATTTAACCATTCTAATTTTTTTAACATCACATTAATTTTTGTATATCTATCCATATTAAGTAAAATTCGCGTTGCTTTATTTTGTAAAATTTGTAATCTATTTATTACACCTTTATCCGCCATAAACAAAATTGTAGAACAATAAAGAAAATGAGGTAAAATTAAAGTATTGTATACAATTTTTTTTGAACAAAATTTTAAATTTAAACTTATTCTTTTAAAATAACTAATTTTTCCCGCAATTTTGTAAATTAAATTTTCGAATTGGTTATTAAATTTTAGTTTTGAATCAATCAATATACCTAAATATTTAAAAGAATTGACTATTTCTAGTTTATCACCATCAATTAAAATATTTATATTTGTATAATTATTTAAATGTACACCCATAACCATACATTTTGTTTTAGAAACATTTAATTTTAATTTGTTAACTTTTAACCAGTTTGACAATAGAATCAGTTCTGAATTTAAAATTTCCAAAATTTCCAAAAGATTTTTACCGCTTATATAGATAAGAGTATCATCAGCAAACATTTGTATTTTAAGAAATTTTAGGACTAATGGCATGTCATTAATATATAAAATAAAAAGTAATGGCCCCAAAATAAAGGTGTCTAAACTGCCAAATGAAATGAGAAAGAAGAAAAAGGCCTTCTTAGAGCAGATGTCGAGGATTTTTAAAATTATTTATATAAAAATATTTGTAGAATTATTGAAATGTCTCTAAGACAGGGTAAAGAAGAAGTCATGATGTCAAAAATTTTTGAAGAGTGGTTTTTGGGGTGTTGGGGGTTAAAGCCCAGTTAACCCCTCGAGAGGTTAATTTAAAATTGTTGAAATTGGTAATGCAATCACACATTTTAGAAAATTAAATTAAATTTTTTTTTAAGTTCACGTCCACGTGTAGCGGAGAATGAATGAAAGATAAACCCCCAGTACCCCAAAAACCACTCTTCAAAAAATTTTCACATCATGACTTCTTCTTTACACTCTGTCTTAAAGACATTTCAATAATTCTACAAATATTTTTATATAAATATGTAATTAAAAAAATCCTCGACATCTTCTCTTCAGAAGGCCTTCTTCTTATTCCCCATTTAATTTGGTTGTTTAGACACCTTTATCACATGCTCAGCATGTTTTACCTCTCCTCAACTTTTTAATATATGTCACTTCTACATTTCAACTTTGTAATGCCATAAAAGCTCCATTAAGGTTTTTTGCCATTTTCTCTTCGGCTAATACCATCAGCACTATATAAATTGTCTGTCTCCTAATATTGAACGTTTCTAAGTTCGAAACTAGAGTGTGAATTATTACGTTAAATTCCTTTAAAATAAAACCACTGGATCGTAACAATGTGTAGAACAATATAGACCCCTAAAGAATTTCTATATTCAATTAAATTTTTTGGAGGAAGAATTTTAGTTTTTCCTTCTTTCCTATACTTTCAACTCCACTTTAAGTATGGACTACTTCTTCAAAATAAAAGATAATATTTATTAATTAACTGTGGATATAGACTGCATGAAAATTATTAAAGTTTTGCAAATTAGTTTAGCTGACTACCCCAATACTTGACAACCCTAAATTTTGTGGGATATCTTATGTTGCGCCTGCCAAAGCAGCATAATAAATATGCTGCTTTGGAATATGTATATATAGTGAGGTAGATAACAAAACATGTTTTAAACATATTTTTAATCAATACGCACGTAGGTACGTCTTTTTTACAGTGGAATATAATGTATAAGTATGTACAATGTACATAACATATGCTACTAAATAAAATACAATAGTTGGATCATGGGTCAATGGTCACTACAGTATACCAGTGGAATTTTGTAATTATTAATTTTTCCTTCTCATACAAGTAATAGATATAACAATAAGATATGGGGGCTAATGTGTGCAATACACTCAAGATATATGTACACCTATTTTGCGATTATATTACATAAAATAAACTTACCTTAAAAGTTTATAAATGACAACCTGTACAACCCTGTAATTTATTAAAGTCCAATTCTCGTACAAAAAGTTTTCTCGTTTAGAAAAGCAGCGCATCCAATATCATGGAAATAAAAAATAAACATTCCCGCGCCTCAATCATCGCTGATAAGTTAAACATCAATCAAAACTCTAAACGAAATCACAGAAATATGTCCATAAATCACTGTTGTTTTTAAATTCAAAATTAATTTATAGCAGTTTTTATCAAAGCGCGAAACGCGTACAAATTTTTATTTTATTTCTCTCCGAAATTAGCAGTTTGCGGGGTCGCCTTCAATTTTCCGTACAATACTAAATAAATAAATACGACAGCCTGGCATATGTATTGTTTTGTTTGCTTTTCATTGATAAACAATAAATTTAAAAAAATTAAATCGGCAAAATATGCGTCGATATTATTATCGTGCCACGCGAACGTCCTCGCTATCAAGTCGCGCTCACAAAACTGGAATAGTGGCGCCGACGTCAAGACGCGCCCGTTCGGAATAATTCGGTCTTTATCGGCGCAGAAATCTGAAAAGATCGGTAGCATCACATTAGCATTTTACACCAATAAGTAAAATTGTTATCTTTTTAAATGGTCAATAAATTTAATATTAATCCCAGGGTGACAACATATAAACATAAAAAGCAGTATTTAACGTAACAAGGGGCCTATATATTGATCTGTCTATTATATCGTTTAAACAGTGGCGCTCACAGCTTTTTTAAAAGGGGGGCGGGCGGTTTGGAAGTTATTGAGTTGGCCCAATCGTCGGGTTACCGTGTTACAAAAAAATTGGCAAAATCTATTACTATAAGCTCATATTATCAATATACGGTGTGACCAGTAAAGTCCGCATCATATGCGATTATTTTGTATTAATAGCTTTATTCGAAATTTGACTTTAGCATCAAGTTCTGCTTCAATCGAGATGAAAATTAAGCAAAAAATAATAGTACGTGATTCGCATTACCTATCTGTCAAATTTTAATTTTTTCCAAAAAATAATTCAAAAGTGGGGTTATTTCTGAAAATATCGAAAAAAGTTATTGGAAAAAGTTTTTTTAAATGCAGTTTCTAGCACACATGCAAAATTTCAGCTGCGTAAGATAATTTTAATTTTTTACCCATATTTTGTAAATTGCACCACTTTTGCAAAATAAGACTCAACCAGGCGCGTATTCAGCTCTGTTAGTTTTGGGAGGGGGGCGGGGGGGGGTAAGGAAAAAAACAGCGAGAAAATTTTTTGGGTGCCCTTTTTTTAACGATGTGAAGCAGATTTGTCAGTGTTTATTTTTTGGGATGGGGGGGTAACTACCCCCATTACCCCCCCTCAAATACGCGCCTGGACTCAACGCAACCTACATAAAGCTAGGAATAGTTTTGACAATGCTTTATTTCAGATACATTTTCTTTAAAGTAGCGCCATATAAAATGTGTGTTTTTCTACAAAATCAAAATTGGACTATTAAAATTTGGTCGCATGTGATGAAAAGTTTATTAGTTCTTTTCATAAAATAAGTATTTTTGAAAACGTTGTTTGTGTCTGAAAGTAATACACCTTAATATTAAGACAAAAAAAAACACAGTGTCATCAGTAAAGTGTTCATTAAGTGGAAAATAAATTTTAGTTTAACTTAAGGTAAAGTTTATCTATTTTCAACGATTTAATTTAAAACCCCTTTACTTTATTTTTTATTTTTTTACTTTCAGACACAAACTACGTTTTCAAAAAATATTTTATGAAGTTACCTTATAGGTACAGGGTCAAACACAAATAAACTTTGCATCACATGCGACCAAATTTTAATAGCCCAATTTTGATTTTGTAGAAAATCACACATTTAATAAGGCGATACTTTAAAGAAAATGGATAACCCCACTTTGAATTATTTTTTGGAAAAAATTAAAATTTGACAGATAATGCGAATCACGTGACTCCTCTTTTTTTGCCTAATTTTCATCTCGATTAAAGCAGAACTTGATGCCAAAGTCAAATTTCGAATAAAGCTATTAATAAAAAAAATCCCATATGATGCGGACTTTACTGGTCACACTGACCACAGTGTCCTAATATATGCATAGTAAAAATCAAGTAAAGTTTTAATGCGTTTAGGTTAGGTTCTGTCATATTTGACATAAATTGTGTGCAATATATGTCAAATATGACAGAACCTAACCTAAACGCTTTAAAACTTTACTTGATTTTTACTATATGTATAAGCTCAACACGCTAAAATTGACGATTTTTTTAGGAATAATAAACTGTCGGGCGTAGATTACGAATCTAAGAACGGTTTTCTCAGGAAACGCTTAGTTTTTGTAATGCTCCTTCTTAAACTGCTTTTTTCAATAGGTAGGTAATGTCACCACTGCAGAATTTTTCAATTTATTTCTTATTCTAGGGTGCGGATATCAGGTTGATATCGGCAAGAGGGCTTTACTAAGAGAGGGGGACCGCCACTGGTTCAAGTTGCTTGTTCTTCAATCGTTAGAATAACTAGAGTCTTATTCCCCACTGAAAAAAAAAACGTTAAACCTAGAAACATCAAGAAGAAGATAAAGATCGAACCGTAACAATAAAATGCTCTACTCTAAAGGGACAACAAGGGACAACAAAAGACGGAACTGTCGTCGAGGCCATAATGTAAGGAAAACCTAAGGTTATCACCAAAGAGTGGAATATAATATGCAAAAAGCATATATACATGCATTTTTTGCATATTTTGCAAATTTTATAATAAAATGCATATTTTTTATAAATTATTATTTTTTATGTTTTCGGCTTTATCAAAAAATTTAAAACCTTAAAGGTTTAATGTCCAGTTCGGTACTTATTTCAGGGATTTTCCAATCTGAAGATTATAATAATTATATTTACATTTTGGTTATACACAAGGTACTTATGTTGGGGTTTGCAGGTATATTGTTAGAGGTTGTTTATTGTCACTTAATAATGCGTTATTATTACCCGCTTAACAAATTGTATTTAAATTAAAATAAATTAATTTCAATTGTAAAAAAGTATTTCTAAAAGCACCTCTAAGAGTGCAGTTGCATGAGAAGAGATTACCAGAAGTTAGTTTACCTACAGAACCTGTAATAACCCGGTGGGGAAAATGGATTAAGGCCGCAATATTCTACGCAGAGCATTTCAAAGCCATTAAAGAACTAATTTTGGATTTAGATGACGATTCGCAGTGTGTTGTGCAAAGTAAAGAGTTGTTAAAAAGTGCAAATGTAGCTGAAGATCTTGTTAATTTCAGTTTTATACCGGACACAGTATTCTCGTAGGAGAGTAGAAATTTAAGTTTAAGATACTCAATTAGTATTGTTAAAACTTTTTCCGCTAAATGTAACAATATTCCCGGTAAAGTGGTCGAGTATGGAACAAATTGGATGTAACTGTAAAAAAGAATGATGGAAATACTTAACTGCAGTCAAAAGAATTTTTGAGGGTAAACCATCCAACGAAGGTGTATCTTGGCTTTATATTTTGCTATCTAAGTTGCAGTATTGTCCAATTACCTACATCAGTAGATGTTGAAAGGAGCTTATCTTTGTATAAATATAATTTTGCTAATAGAAGACAATCCTTTTTAGTAGAAAATTTAAAAAAATATTTAGTAATAAATGCTTTTTATACAATTTAGGTTAAAAAATTCTTTACTTTTATTTTTCTTTGTTTTTTGCATTTAAAAAAAATAAATATATTTTTTAGAACCCAATGTGTTTCTTTACCTCATTTTACTATAATAAATTAAGAAATATTGCATAAGCATATTTGGTAAAAAAATTCAAATAACGGCATAGTTTAAAGGCAAAGAAGGCGCATATTTTCGCTGAATTTAAGTGCATATAATCCGCCCTTTAGTCATCACTATTAAAAGCAAATACTAGCGATTTATTCGCCATTTCATTTTCGTATCAATATTTCGTTTATTTTTCATTTTTTCCAAAAAGCGACCAAATGGGTAGCGGTACCTACACCTTTATATTTAAAAAAATTTAATTGATAAATGAATGAAGCGAAAAACTTAATTTTATCAAATTTGCCACATTTCTGCGCTAACCTACTAGTTTATTAAACCTTTTGTAACTTGAAACTGTAGGTATTTGTACTCCCAATACCGGTGTTTGGCCGATTCTTGAATAAAACGAAGAAGTAACGAAATATGAATCAAAAAACATAATAGCGAATATGTCACTAGTGTTTGCTCTTAAGTAGACTCCGTAGCACCTTGATTTCTTTTGACGGGTTTATTAATCGATTAAGAAAAAAAATTGTATATAAAAATTTAACAAGAAATAGTGAAAAGTTTGTTTTATGTATGGAAACGATCGATTATTTACTAAAGTAAGATAGCTAGCGAAGAATGTTAAATTCAAAACTTTTAGGGTTTTTAGAAATCTATTACACTGCACATAAACTAAGTATGCAGGGTCAGTCAAAAAGCCATGAAAGAACAAAGTTACTTTATTTTAAATATTTCAATTATATACAAGATTCTAAAAAAAAAATGTTAAGCACACCACATACCCAATCTTAACCGTTTTCGAGATATCGAGTTTCGAATATCATTTTACAATAAATCTAATAACAATAATAAAAAAGACAAACTAAGTTTTAGTAAACAACAATTTGAAATCCTATTTTATAAGGTGCTCAAAGTGTCCACCGTTTACCTCCTGGCAGTAATGAATTCGGTGAACAAAATTTTGTAGCGAATCTAAAAGGATATTGGGAGCAATACTGGAAATTTCATGCATTATTCTTTGTTGCAAATCTTCGATATTTTGTGGCTTATTTTTGTACACTAAATTTTTGATATGGCCCCCACAGGAAAAAGTCAAGAGGGGTCATATCAGGAGACCTAGCCGGCCATTTAATTGCACCTCTGCGCCCAATCCATTTACCAGGAAAAGTTTCCTCTAGATATTCCCTCACCATCTGTCCAAAATGTGGTGGAGCCCCATCTTGTTGAAACCATATTTGTTCAGCCGGTAAATTGGAATTATTATGGTTCGGGAATAATCGTCTGAGCTGTGGAACAATATTCTCTTGTAAAAGTAATAAATATCGTTCAGAGTTCAAATTTCCATGTATAAAATAGGGTCCTATGACGTTTTCACCAATAATGGCACACCAAGCATTGGTTTTTTGTGGTCGTTGGGTATGAACTTCTTCCATCCAATGTGGATTTTGGTCTGACCAATAAATTTTACGTGCCCGTTTAACCAAACGTTGATTCATCAGAAAATAAAATGTGGTTGACAAAGTTGACATTTTGATTCAATTTATCCATGATGATTTCGCAAAACTAAATTCTGCGATCAAAATCGTCTTCACTCAATTTTTGTAACAAATGAATTGTATATGGTTTAAATTTTTCCCTTTTGGTAATTTTTTGAATGGAATATCGATTCATATTATGATTTAAAGCCCGCTGTTGCGTCGAATTTATTGGGTTTTCTACCACATCTAACATGACATTTAGAGAATTTTCTTCATTAGTAACGCTTACCGGTCTTCCACTTTTTTGTCGATCTTTCACACCTCCAGTTTCATGAAAACGCTGCAATGTTTTGGAAACAGTTGATTTAGTTATGGGTTTCCGATCTAGATGCAATTCATTAAAAATATTCACCACTTGGGAAAAACTCCGTGTTCTATCGCCGTACCCTATCATCAATGCGCTCGGTATCACTTACCTAAACTTGCCATTTTTACGCAAAAATTGTTCACAAATTGTAAATGTAAGTATTTTTGGCATATCTATTGTCAAGATGACAAAACAACATTGTTATGGAGATAAATATTTTCTAAGGTAACTTGATGGACTAGAAAATTAATGAATGTAATAATTTATTTGAAAACGATATTCAAAACTCGATATCTCGAAAACTGTTAAGATTGGGTATGTGGTGTGCTTAACATTTTTTTTTAGAATCTTGTAAATAATTGAAATATTGGATAATATACAGGGGGTTCCATTTAAAATAAAGTAACTTTGTTCTTCCATGGCTTTTTGACTGATCCTGTATTCTTAGTTTATGTGCAGTGTAGTAGGCTTCTAAACCTAAAAGTTTTGTATTTAACATTCTTCGCTAGCTATCTTACTTTAGCAGATAATCAACCGTTTCCATACATAAAAGCGACCCTGTATATCTATATTTTTTAATCATTTATTTATTAATTTAGCAACAACATATTGACTTTCCAATAGTCTGTGATTAATTTTAAACAAATTTTATTAAAATAATTTTTTTAAAAACATTATTAAGTAATTATTACTTAGTTTACATTTAAAACGAAATCTTAACTTTTCGTCTAATTCTTAGCCGAAAATAATATTCCGTCTCAGTTAACCACTGATTGTCTCTCTTTTTAACATCAGTGGCGTACGCTACTCTCGGAGACGCGACACCGGCCAATGGAACAGCTAAAAAATGAAAAAAGACTGAAAATGCGGGAAGCTACGGAACGAATCTTTTTAAACCATGTAATATTTTTGTTCAAATGCAATAATTTTGGAATAAATTCATTTAACGTATTGGCAATTTATGTTAGGAAAGTATTTTCCTGTTAGTGGTATAACTAGGAGGGGAGGGGGCCTGCCCCCTCCTGAGTTGTGTTTAGCCCCTGAGAAGTTCTTTATTAACTTTAAATTACCTTATTTAATTTTTTCCAAGGGCTATGCTCCCCCATAACACTAACGCAAGTTACGCCACTGACGTCTATTAATATTCGAAGACTTAATTTTTATGTAAAAATTATTTTTTACATCTTTAAATTAGGTAGGTACTTAACTTTGATTTAGGTCAAGTGTAGTTCTCAGGCTATGGCAATATGTATATTTTGTTTGTTTCGACCTACATAATATCACAAGTAAAGTAATTTTTTTTAAGTGGTTAAGTAACTTTTATAGCACTCCGTTAAAGTCTGGTCTATTTTATTCCACTAGTCACACAAAGCCGTCTTTTATATTGGACTTGGTTCTAGTAGATGGCGTTACCGCGTATTCATTGCGGCTTGGCTTTTATAAATTGGTTTTAAATTTAAACCATAGACAATTTACCTTTAGATGTCTACGGCTTATCTCCTGCGCAAACAAAAGTTACGTTTTATGGGTGAAAAAATACGTCCGAGCGCATGACTTGCCGGTCAGCTGGCTTCTTTCTGGACACCGTGCATGCGCACAAACCTCGTGTTATCGGCCTGTCCTACTTTACCGACATGCTCAAGCTCAAGATACTCTTCAGAACCGGCTCGGCCGCCATTTTTGTTGTGTTTTAAGGTTTCTCTGTGGATTCCTTATTGTAGTTTTCTTTATATCGTTGATTGTTGGTGTTTATATAATATTTACGGATTTCTAGTTTTTATGTAGTTTAGTGAATTGTGTTTGTGCTTTTAGTGACTCGGATTGGAATATAAACAATAACTAGTAAAAACCGTTGTATGACTTTATTATGCCCAAATAGGGGTAAAATACAGGGTATTTCGTATTTTCAGTAAGTATGGAGTAGTGGCGACTTTGTAACATTGGGAAACGTTTAGACAATCAAAGTTTCCGGTAAATCAGAAAAAGTAAGCTAAGCGAGCCATTCAGATTGTGAGAAAATCATTCCTGTTAAAGTTGCTGGTTAGTTAATTTTTTGATTAAAATCTGTGCACTCCGACATTAAGCTTTTAATGAGGTCAGTATTCCACGGGTCAAGTTCTCGGGCAAAAACTTTTTCAAATTCTTGAACAAGAAATTATGCTTAAAAATGTTTTACACGTACCCAAGTTTTGGCCAAATTGTAAAAATCAATACAAGTTATAATATACCAACTAATATTTGACGAGGTTATGTACTCGATATAACATCCAATATTGATTATTTTGCTGGTTTTGTTTGTTTTTTATATTCGATTTTATAAGTTTTATAGTTTAATAGGCTTGTTATCTTCCTTTTCGAACTAAAAACACAACGACGAATCATTTTTATACAAATTTTAAAAACAAAACCTTAAAAACAATTTTCTATCCTTAAAAAATCTGATAGGTTTGTTAGGGTTTGTTCTACTACCTACTAAAAATGCCAGAAATCACTACGTACCTTTTTTACCAACTTGATCAAAAATTGAGAAGAAATTCCAAATTTTTAGCAAGGATTTTAAATTTTAAAGCCCGGACCTGTCTATTTTCCCATTCGTCAAACGATAATGTTGCAGTGCGCTTGTCTAATAGTGTCTAGCTAGCTTTGTTTACATGCGCGAGGCCATAAATTTGCCACTTTCATGATTATGGTTTGCTTATATCTAAAGGTAAATTGTCTATGTTTTAAGCGCGTGATTCCGTTTCCTGTGAAGTTGTATTCTGCATTGTGGGTTATGGTATGGCTTCCCGTAGCCCGTAGTCCTAATAAGGATGGAAGGACAGTAGTTGTATGACCGCCCCAGGGTATTGGGGAGGGGAGGACGGGGTAATTCCGCGCACGGGGGAATTCTGCGCATCGATATTTTGCAGCTCAGTTCAATTATTTCAAAATTTAAACACAGCGCGCCATCTTGTATTTGCCCGGCGAACATCCTCTCATAATTTAACGGCATTCGGAGTGTGGGTTTAGACAAGGTAGACGATTGTTTGTTTTTCGACGCGCTGATGTAATTTTCGAGTAAACTTGGAATAGCGGTAAGTGCCTTTTATTATTAATTTTTAATAAATTTATTGCATTACTATTTTGCTTTATATGTTTAATGTGCACAAGAACAACTAATTTTATTTCGTTTTTAACTGTCGGTGATAAATTAGGTTAGGTGACTCATATCGGGGGAATGACCCGCAGCTAAAGCGGGGTAATTTCGCGCTGCGCGGTATTACCCTGTGTGGGAATTTATGCCAATATTTAATATTTGTGTTCCTTTTTAGAATTCAAAATGCCCCGCACTTATGCCCGAAAATCCGAAAAGTCAAAATGGACGGAAAATGAGCTAAAAGCTGCTATCACTGCCATAAAATCTAGGCGAAAAATACGAAAAGTTGGTCGTTCTTTTAATATTCCAGAATCCGCTCTACGTGACAAACTAAAGATTAATATCCACACGAAAGGAAAACTGGGAAGGAAACCAGTTTTTGATGATGAACAGGAAGCCGCAATAGCCAACAATGTTATAAAATTGGCGAATATGTTTTTTGGAATCACACCAGCAGAACTGCGGCGTTTAGCATACGAGTTTGCCGAGGAGAGAGACAGAAAATATGCCGAGGAGAAAGACAGAAAATAAAATTAATTCCTTAATCATTTTTTTGTACCTACTCATGGAAATTTGTTGTGTTTACATTATATTTGGTTTTTACCTAAACAACAAATTTTTTTTTAGTTTCTCAGCTCTATTTAATCTCTGCGCATAATTACCCCATCGCATGCGCGGTATTACCCAGTACGTAGAGGAATACCGCGCACAGACAGTTTTTCAAACTTTTATTTTATTTTAATGGGTATACGTAGTTAAACCTTTTTCTTGTGGTAAGAAGGTTTCAAATAGGTGCAAGATTCGGTAAATAAATTATAAAAGTTTTTGTGTACATTGGAAGGTTTTTGTGAGCATTTTATCTTAGGTGCGCGGAATTCCCCCATCCTCCTCTAATATGGGGAAAACCAACCAGCCGGGTAATACCGACCAGGCGATTTAATTTTAAATAGCGCGCAAACTGCAGTGTAATGCAACGCCACTAATGGATATACGACCAGACTGTCGAACAAAAGTACCGGTGACGCCGTGATTCAGCTTTGTGGAATTTTGTGCGTTAAAATATATTTCAACCTGAATTGGTAAAACTGTTTTGAGTTCTAAAATAGGTAAGTACTCCGAAACACATAGTTTTTTTTGCTATATCTGCATGACATTTATTAGCTTGAACATTTGTTATGCAGAAACCGGAGACATAACCTAATTTTTTTGATAATGTCGTGGCGATTTTTTTTTTAACGCATACTTACATTGTCGGGTAAAACCGACCACAGTGGTGGGTGACCTGTCCTTGTGGAAAATTATCACATGCAGAATGTGCAGGCCTGGAGATCACCCAAATGTATATTTGTCATTTTTGCCAGCCATAAATCTCTTATAAATCACTAACATAGCTTTTAAGTTACTTGCTTTAAATTACCAAGAATGTTTGACATATTTGTTCTTTTGTTTTTTTGTCAATAAGGGACAAGTTTTTTTATGGTCGATATTACCTGAATATGTAGGGTAATACCGATCATTTACATTTTGTAATGTTTGAGAAATAAAGTTTTTATTTTGTTTAATATCCATGTTTTCGCCTTTTCTTAGTTTTCCCTAATTGTACTTTGTTAGGTTTTGCACGAAATAAGTTTGAAATTGTAGTTAGTTTGATCAGGGCCGTAGCCAGGGGGGGGGGGGGGGGTTAGGGGGGTTGTAACCCCTCTCCGAAATGTTAACATTGTTAATAAATAATCTTATTTACGGGCTACAATGGCTGCAGATCGCCTTAATGGTCTGGCTTTCCTATATGTCCACCGTGATATAAACGTAGATGTAAACAAAATCATAAATATTTTCTCTTCTAAGAACAGGAAACTTGATTTTGTAATTTAGTACAAAGTAAGTAGGTACTTCAGATATTTTTTTTGTTCTTATTGTTTATTTTTCGTTTTTATTCTTATTTTGTTTTTGATCTTATTATTACATAATATAATTTACTATAATAATTATTATACTTAGATATAATTATGACTTAATATAAGAGACATGTTAATTAGTAAAATAAATAGTTTATTGTTTATTTTGTCGACCGACCTTTCAAATTTCGAATTTTTTTAAAATTAAAAGAGTGTTTTAAAGTCTGGCATATTGCCGCAGATTAAGCTTTACGGTTATTTTACACAAAAAAGGGCGTGGCACCCAGAAAATTTTCTCCTGCGGCAAAAAAGAGCGCCTTCCCTTTCGCGCCCCCCCCCCCCCCCCTAAAACAAATCCTAAATCCGCCACTGGAACAAACCCCCCCCCGAAATTATTTTCTGGCGACGGCCTTGAGTTTGATTTGTATTAATTATTTTTCTTAAGTGGTCGGAATTCCCCATATTCCCCCTACATTCTGCTTGGATCCCTGTCCTGTATTCTAGAATTCTAGTACAAAATGCAGCTACAATTACAAAATTGTCCGGTTTGACACTACATTTTTAGTTTTCATTATTTTCACCGGCGTTATTTTGAGATTTAGGAATTGGGTAATAGAAAAAATATCATGTAGGTACCTACAACTCGAGTGGATCGAAAATGTCTATATCGCAATCTGAAGTTATTTATCACTTTATCAGAATAATTATCAATTTACATTCTCGTCCGATCATACAGTGTGACTTTACAACTTTTAAAATTGAAAAATGTTTTACACCTCCGCCGGGATCCGAACCCAGAACCTCTCGATTACCAGTCGAACGCTCTAACCAATTGCGCTACGGATACACTGAGATTCTCTCACCAACTTCGGTAATATAACTTTATTCAATTTTAATGTTAGTAAGTACATATATACAGTTTTAAATGCCCTGTGATTTCAAACCGGGAAGGGGGTTATTAAGAGAAAGGAACTTTAATTCCAACGTGATGGCGTTGTGGCTTATTTACTACTCGCTATTTTATTAAGCATGGTTTAAATACGCTGCGGTGTTATCGGTGAAGTTGCTTCGGGTTGTGGCATTCTGATAAGTTCCCAACAAGGACGAAACAGCTGTCAATGTCTACTCGGCCCCCAGGGAGTCCATTGTTTTTGGCATCCCCCATCCCTGTATACTTCACTGCTGAATGCATGTCTTTTCGCACTTTAAAGTCAGCTAGCCGATATTCTTTGTCGTTGATATAAATTATACGGACGCGATTACTCTACTTTTTTTTTATTATTTTTTTTTTATTAACAAATTCCCAACGAACTTTAAAAGTCCATTACATGGAATATAAATTATATTCAATCAATCAATCATTTATTAGCAACTTTAAATAATAATAATATACAGATACAAATAGATGTAAGATTTTAACTAGTGTTCCAAAAACTTGTTACATGATGCACCTAGATGACTAAACATCTGTATGTGCAAAGCAAATACAAACTTAAAAACTAACAATTTTTTATAAAAATACATAAATATATATTATTTAACGAAATTAATAAAAAAAGTCAAATATTATTCAATTTTTAAAAAATGGATTAATTTATTTTGTTAAAAAATACAATTTAATTTGATTTTTAAATAGTACTAATTTTTTAATGTTTTTATATTTATTTGCTAGGTTATTATAGATCATAATCCCATTGTATAATAATTATCGTTTACCGAAATTACTTCTAATATTTACTGCCAAAAGAGTTTCAGTTTGCCGGGTATGATGATTATTTGATTATGTAAAGTATAATTTTTTTTTTTAAATATGATTTTTGATGAATGGTTATTGAATGAATAATAACACATATTTTTAATTTATATACTAAGTTTAAATATCCCAGCGGTTTGTATAAATTTATTGTGGGTTCCAAAAAGGGAAGCTTGTATATACATTTAATAAGTTTATTTTCTAATTTTTTTAAAGGTTTTATTATTGTACAGGTAGCAGATCGCCATATTGAAATTAAATATTGTAATTGAGAATAAATTAGAGAATAATAAATATTTTTCAGAAGTGTAATTGGTAAATAATGTTTAATTTTGTATAAAATTCCAATCAAAGGAGATATATTTTTTCTAATATATTCGATATGTATTTTCCAACTTAAATTTTCATCTATATATGGGTATTTTTATTATAACTTTAAAAAACCATGTCCTGTGAACATTTTTTACCCTAAAGTTTATTATTTGATTTATGTTTAATTTTTAACATAAAATACACACTGGTTGGTAATTAGAACCATATTAAAATCATAGTTTTTTACAAAGGCTACAGTTTAAATTAAATAGCAAAAGTCAAATTGTCACTTCTGTCCCTTGTCCCCACTGATAAAACTTGTCATACTAACGTATTTTGCCAGCTAAAAATGTATGTGTATTAACGTTCACATATAACAAAAAATAATTTTAGGAGTGTTTACTTCGCAAAATTGCCCTATAATTTATAAATCTATATATTATAGGTTCATATTTCTTAAACAACAAGTTGTCCCCAGCGTTTTCCGTTCCCTCTGTCTCTTGCCATTTGTCAAGTTGTAGCTCATTCGTAGATGGCGCTTCTTTCAGGAAGGTAGATTAAAACCACTCAGTAAACCGTCATTGCTTAGTGTAATATGTTATTGTTGAGTAATACTTTTTGTTTTTCCTTAAATAAAAGTGCAAAATCTTAAAAAGGTAAGTAAATCTATTATTCAGTCTTCACCTGTCCCTTGGCAAAAATGTATTTACTTCACTAATTTGTTGCTTTTTATTGTTTTTACGAAGCATGTATGCAAAAGCAAGAAACCTAAAATGTAAGCAACTCTAAAACATGACCAAACTTTTTTTATTAAAGAGAAAAATGAAAAAAATGTCTATTCTGTCCCCGTCCCTTCTGTCCCCTTTTGCCTCAATTGTGTAAAGGGGACAGAAGTGACTTGGAGGGACAGAGATGACAAAAAAATGTATCATATTTGCATCACCAAATTTAAACTGAGCTATAGGTAGATTATTTTATATAATGTATGTATTAAGATGGTCAACAAACAAAACTATAACATGTCAGCTTAGTATTGAAATGAGTTAACAGGATCAACAATAAAATCGTATTTCAAGTTAGTATTAAAATATGTTTCAACTGCATTTTTTTGTTTTAGAATATGGACTCTACGGGGAAAAGAAAAACTATCATTAATGTTAATGGTTTAATTGGCAAACTACTAATGATGAAAGAAAAGGCGTATAATGAAAGAAAACAAAGAAAAAAAGCTAGGTATGTAGAAAAGAAGCAGAGAGCAGAGAGAAAGACAAAGATACTATGAGAAGAAGAAGCAAAGACAGCAAAGGGAAGAGAATTCTCCATCTTATGTGCCTAGAGAATTGCATAGCTAAATCATTAAAAAGGGAATTACCAGTAGAGGCAGCAGGATCAAAAAGCTTTGGTAAAAGGGAAAGCCAGATTGCAGATCCAAAAAATATAACAACAATTATTGATTCTACCGATAATGCAAAGCGAAGAAATCTAAATATCAAGCTATAAAAGGGAGGACTAAAATTTAAAAAACTCACTATTTCTACTGAAGAAAATGGTCGAAAAGAACGCGAGAAAAAAAGAAAACAAGGAAAGAGAACTTTATTATGAAAAAAAAAGACTGAAAAAAATTCGAGTTATAACAGAAATGTATTTTCGTGAGCAGAAAGAACAAAGAAAAAAATGGTTCAAAAGTTCAAAACAATTAAGGTTCAAACCTCTGTTTTACCCACATATTATGTCAAGTATTAACAACAGGACAAAAATTTGAACGGGCATTTTTCAGAAAAAACGCAACAAGAGATTATCAAGGATACATTTATGGTTTTCCAGATGTTGCTGATATTTTTGAATTTAATTACGAGAACATCCTAGGAAATCTCACAGAGCCGAAGAAGTATGGACGTGGATTACTTAAGTTTAACATAAATGCTGATTTGCTCTAATGTTTTGTTATTTTTTAGTTCATTTATTTTTAATTGTTAAATTACTATGTTTCTTTCATTATTGTGTTCACATTTAATAAAATAATGAATAAATATTTTATAGATTATTTTTGTCTCATCTGTCCCTTTGTTGGTCACTTCTGTCCCCGTTGTTTATTTGCTTCAAAACAATTTTATCTTTACTTTTTGGATGTAGAATTAAATTCGCCACCATTTACTGATAAAACTTTATCCATAATATTAACTGTCATAAGATTGTACTTATATTGTTTGAATAAAAACAAAAAATCTCTCCCAAAATTAAAAATATTAATAAACCTGACCAATTTCTACGATTATTTTTATTATTTTAATAAAATTTACTAAAATTATAATAAAATTTCTATATGATAATAATTTTTAACAAAAAATATATATAGATGTATGTGTTCCAGTAGATTGATATTCTAAGAAATCTAAACATTGTGTGAGGGGACAGAGGTGACATTTTTAGCGACTTTAAGAATTTTGTCCTTGCCTTGCCTATAAAAATGCTTAAGAAACCCAACTTCCATCATTGTTTTCAATAATTGGAAGGTAACATTAAATGTTTAACGACGTAACCAAGTGATTATTTGAAAGAAAAATATTTTCTTATTTTTTCGGTGTAATTTAAAGTTAAAATAGAAATACCTATATAGTCCCAAAAGTTTAATAGAAATAGCATATTTTATGATTTTATTATCAAATAATATTTTTTATGATATCAAGTTGTTTATTTTTGTTTTAGTAATAAAAAAGGAATTGATAATTTATATGACAAGCCAGGAAAAAATTACGTTTAAATCATTTTTTATTTCATTTTGAATGTCAACTGAATCATCGCCAAAGTGAATATTATTTCTATCATCAGCAAATAATTATATCTTGCCATTTAATTTTAATTTATATAATATGCTGTTAATATATATTAGAAATAATATTGGTTCTAAAATTGACCCTTGCGGAACACCACACTTAATATTTTTTTAGTGCTTTTGCTGTTATTAATTTCAACGTATTGTGTTCTATTGCTTAAATAACTTTCAAACCAATTATAAATATTTCCCCTTATGCCAATGGTATGAATTATTTGTAATAAAATATTATGGTTAAGTGTGTCAAATGCCTTACAAAGATCTGATGATAATAAACAGCATTTTTTATTTTGATCTATTTTTAATTGAATATCTGTTATTATATCCATAACAGCAATTTCAGTATCTCTAGATTTTCTAAAACCATATTGACAATCAGAAATTATATTTTGATTATCTAAGAACTCTGTTAATTTGTTGTTTATAACTTTTTCTAAAATTTTCGAAAAAAACTGGCAAAACTGAAATTGGCCGATAATTATTTGGATCATTTTTTGCATTTACTTTAAAAACTGGTGATACGTAAGCTAGTTTAATTTTATATGGAAAATACCATTTTTAACAGATAGTTTAGTTAGATTATGTAAAATTGGCGATATTTCTGATTTGACTTTCTTAATAATTTTAACCGATATTTCGTCAAAACCGCTTGCCTTTTTTATGTAAAGGTCTGTTATGATCTCCTCGATTTTTTCCTTGGATATGTTTTCTGGGTTTAAATACATCAAGTTTGGGTTTGTAGTTTCGCTGGATCTTCTTATAAACAGGGCCGTATTAACCACTAGGCCAAATAGGCCATGGCCTAAGGCGCCACGAACGAAATAGGCGCCGCGCCGCGGCTTTTTAACGAATTCAGTGTACCTAAAATAATTATTATTTTATACATTTAAATCTGTATGGCATAATTGCTAATTATCATACCTATCTATACAGAACATAATATATCCTATAAAGAACATTCCTCATTCCAATCTAAACAAAAATATTCTAAATTAAAGTATTGAGACTATTTAGTTATCAGATCTCGTGAAATCAACTTCCTTCGACGACAGTATTCAAAATTTCTCGAGTCAAAAATGTTGAAAAAAACATTTCTAGTATCTTAATACACTTAAAAATATGTCGTTATTTTTAAAATTACCTTTAATAAAAGTTTTTGGGGATTGGTCCACGAAAATTGTTCCTTTATTACCTTTATATTTTTTCTCATATTTTTTGCTCAAAACATTTACATATATTATTTTATTTGTTGATCTCGTTAATAACGAGTCGTTATTGATATGATGTTTAAGAAGTAATCCCTATACTTTAGTTTAAATCATTTTGTGTATTTATAAGGAACCAATCACTATCATTTGACTCTTAGCGCTGAATTTGTGTTTTTATGTGTTTTATTTTTTGCATCTTAATTAGCTGGATTAGTCGATTAGTTTTTTTGAACTTTGGAAACTACCAAACTCTTATTTTAAGTTAATTGTTTTATTCATTTCACATTTTGTAAACATTAGATACCTAATCATTAATGTTGTTTGTTTATACTTCTATTTTTTGATTTATAATTTTCCCTAAGTACTTACATGTATTATATGTTTAATACAATTAAATTAATCTATGAGTTTTTTTCAACAACACGTGCAAATTTCCGCTTGCAAAACGTATTTTTACAAAATTACGTTTAGGCACAAATTTGATCGTCCGTATCATGACTCGCTCAATTTTTTTTAAATCCATTTCGAAATTGAAAAAAATAGGCGCTAAAATTTGTTTGGCCTAAGGCGTCAAACGACCTTAATTCGGCCCTGCTTATAAATGGAATTTGACTTGATAAATTTTCGCCTAATTTAATAAATTTATATTGCACCGCTACAATCCATTATGTAGGGAAACAAAAAAATAGCCCATCCCAATTTTCGACAATTTTTTGGACGATCACCCCATTCGTAAAATAAATACAAATATCTTATATTCTATACCTACCAGGAAAAATAAAACACCAAAAATCAATGTTTACTTGATTACAATAGCTTCTATTCAATTTTTAAATAATGCAGAAGCTCGGCTTTATTAGTATTCCGTAGGATAACATCTGCATGCCTTAATTTTTGTAAACATACGTAAGAACGTAAGTGGGTTGGATCAATACTTGCGTTTCACAGCTAAACATTTAAAAACATGCTGCCTATTGTAGCTGGAGAAGTAGGTATAGTAGGTTTTTAATGGAAATGTAGTAAATAAAATGCCGTTGGTTTATAATTTTACGATTCATTTGTAACAAAACAAATAATAAAGCCTATACAGGGTATCCGGTAAGTAGGGAATTCAATCCCGGAGGAAATTTTCAATCCCGGCATTTCGGGATTATAATTTTTCAATCCCGGGATCCTGGGCTTGGTCCCGGGATTTATAAAAAAATTATTTTCCTTGGAGTTTTTCCTATTAATTAAATAAAAACATTTATTTCTTTATCAGAATATTAATACAAAACCAAGAAACTAAAACATACTTTTAATTTTAATAACTAAAAAAAATAACAATGAACATATAAGTACACTATAACATAACATAAAAACGATTCTTATAGTAGGAAAAAAGTTATTCTAAACTTGATATTTAAAAAAATTTCTTAAAAAAATAAGTTGATTACTCAACCTAGACCTTGTGCACGATATAAATTAATGAAAAATGCAAAGATAAATACCGAAAATCCCGGGATTAAATAAACGACAATCCCGGGATTTCGAGATCGAAAAAATGTCCGGGATCCCGGGAAACGAGATCCCGGGATTGAATTCCTAACCGGTAAGTATATGGGTGGTTTTCAGTAACTTTTAAGATACCATATCCCTGGGGTCTTAAAACTCAATCCTTTTTATTACCCATAATTTTTTTTTATATTTGACTAGACACGAATATTTTTATCGATTTATTAATACTAAAAGTGCAATATCTTATGAATTTATATTTTAATTTGGGGTTTGAAACTCCTATTTCACATGACCGTCGTATGTCTCTGGTGCAAAATCCAATATTTGCGAACTTCAAAAAATATATTTTAACTTTTAGGTTGCTAAAGTAAATGATATTTAACAAATGTTGGGTTTTTTGTGTTATAAAATTGTCTTAAATAGCCATTATTGTTAATGTTTGGGCTAAAAATAATTATTGAACGCTGTCCCGACGTTTTCTTCACATGACCGTAGAAGGACTTCTTAGGTTGTATTTTCGATGCTAGATGATACTGCATGTGTGAATTAAAATATTTTATTACTGCAAATGGCGACACTTGCTTCTGCAATTTATTGGTTTGCGATATTATTTACAGTTCTTGTCGTTTATTTTGATATAAAATAGGTGAGTTTAAGTTTTTAGTTTTTTTTTTCTATTAACATGACCATCTATAGTGATAAAAAACAACATAACATAGTAATAAAGTTGCTCGCTTTGGTTTTTTGTTGTTGGTTATTTACCGGTGGAAATTCTAACCTAAAACGATCTTATGACCGTCGCATGAAAAACATAACCGTCGCAACAAAAACATGACCGTCGTAACAAAAACATGGCCGTCGCATACTTTTTTCGTACCTCCTTACTTCCAAATTTGTAAAATCTGGTAGTTTGTTAAAGAGTTACCATATGGCACTAACCAAAAATCTGTTTTCGGACTTTTCAAATTTATTTTATTGGTCATGGTACAATATCATAGAGGACATATTCTAAAAATTACCATTAAATTTGCCTTATGGTGGCATTATCTTACGCCTAATTACTTTAGATACTTCTTAAATTCACAGTTTGGCAGTATAAAGTGTATTTAATAAAATTACAGGTCTAAACCGACAAACTCAAAGCTAGCACTTAAAAAAAAGTACCTATGGGACGGTCATTTAAAAAATTTGTTTATTTTCTATATAAAACCCTTTTAACTTTTATTTTCATGACACTCGAGCACTTTCTTAACCATTCTGGCATATTTCACTCAGTTACCTAAAAGAAAAAAGTCAGTTGAATTAAAGCCGAATTTTTTATTTTTTTTTTTTTAAAATTAAATCAGGATCTTAAAATATACTGAAAACCACCCATATGGCATACTTTTGGCATGGCATTTTAAACATTCTTGCGTTTAAGTGATTTCCGAAATGTCAAAAAGTTTAGTGCTTTTCATAATTTAACTTTAGCTGTTTCTCTTAAGCTACGGTCGACCCTTTCAAAAGTTCTTCGGTGCGGTAAACGCCGATTTGGAAATGTATCAGGATAAATTCTTCTTGCCTCCACACAATTACCGAATGCTTGTCCATAAGTTAGATGCATGTGAGCATTAATGAGATGTACCTAATAATGTATTTAATTATTTTAGTGCGTAGTATTAATCATAAAGTTATTTGATTAGTTATTGTGTTCAAATAGCTTATGTTAATAAACGATATAAAAACGACTGGTGTTATATTGTAGTAGTATGATTTATTATTTTATTAACGTGATATACAAAAACCTTATTTTTCTCGAAAACCGCTAATTTCATCGAGACAAATGTAGAGTACCTTCTTTAAATAAAAATAACTAAAGTATTTAAAAAATCAGTTTTTAGCTCTGTAAAATGACACCTGTTAAAATTTTGGCCCAACGAGTGTGGTGGCAAGTCAGTTCCTGACTTCCCTGACGATGTAAAACATCTAATATTGTACGGTTTTATGAGTCTCTATGGCCTACACAAAATACTAAAATTTCATTAAATTATACGTATCGGTTCAAAAGTTAAAGCCGAAAAGTTAAAGTCACGTACCTCCTTGGGGCCCTGTACCTCTGTTAAGGGGCACTTTAGGTATTTTTTTATATGACAAAGTACAGTTAGTTTGACCTCCCCTATACGGTCCCGAGAGTATGCCATATACTTACCGGACACTCTGTATAACGAACAACTGCAAGAGCGTTACAAACGATTTTCTCACAATTTTATTGCTTATATCTACAATTTTGATGTAAAATTAATTGGGGAGCCAATATTTATGGTAAGAAACCCGAACAAACGGTATGTCTAGACAGGAAGACAGCAGTATGGCAGGATGAGTAATGTGGCCAGCAGTTAAACGAGTGCGGACTGCGGAGTGCCGCATGCTCAGTTATTGGGCCCTGGGCCGGCCGCCGCTAAGGTGTTGTGTTGTACCCAAATTTCCGAAACCGATTTTAAAAATGTCCCAAAAATCATTGTATTGCGAGTAAAACTCACTAAATAAAAAATAGTTTTATTCTCCACTATTATTACTTGGTAAAACACAAAAAACATTTTTTATTTTAATTAACAGCTTTGTATTTCTGTCAAGGTTTAGCAATTGAAATTTTTAAATATAGAATAAGAAATTAAGTGCAGGTGTTTTTTTCTAAGTTGTAACATAAATGATCTGTAGACTGTCAAAATATAAAAAATTTGAAAAAATGCATTTTTTAAATATCACAGTAGGTACCTCGTTAAGGTGAAATTTTTAACGTCTCATTCTATTTGCCAACATATAAGCTATTTTGGATTTTTTAAATTTATTATTTCGCAAACATTTAAATAAAATCAATATCGTCGGCACATTATTTAGGTAATATCAGACATATTACAAAAATAATAATTGATTGTTAATTTTGGGAGAATTGTGTAGCAAAAGAATAATAACTTAATAATGTGGCCCGATATTGTTCGCTATACAATTTTAATAAAATAATTTATGAAATTCCTTGATATTTATTTAATATGTCAATTATAACCTATAGAATATGCAGTCGACATTGATTTTATTAAAATTTTGTCTAAAAGCTTCAGGTATAAAGCAAAATGCTTTAGTGTAGTATAATTTTCGTGAAAACCCAGTCTGTCTAGGGATTATATAATTAAAGTTCCAAGATTAAAGAGATGAGAAGAGAAAACTAGAAAAATTTGTTTATTAGAAAGTTTAATTTCTACACATCTAGAAAATAGTGATTCAATATGAAACTGGTCAGAAATTGAGAGGAAGTAGTTGTAACATTAATGATGAATGGATTGGGTCATTATTATTAGCGGGATTACCAAAAAAATATGCGCCAATGATCATGGCAATTGAACAAGCTGGTATAGCAATAACAACTGATTCCATTAAATCAAAGTCGCTTGACATAGTAGCAGAATCAGGCAAAACTATCGAAATTCCGATAAATCGAAGAAAATAACAAAGTGTTTTAAATGCAAATAACAAGGACATTATCAGAATAAGGGTCAAAATACAGAATATGTATAATAAGATAAATGCAAAATATCTAATGCTTATGCACTATTTTTAAATGGTTCGTTCAGCAAATGGGACTGGTATACCGGGTGTCAACGAGATTATTGTACATAGCACCACAGTGTTATGTTAAGAGATATTTTAATCAAATTTGGGTTACTGTAATATTTGAAAGGGATCTTTATTTTTACCTAGAAAACAACTGAATTTCACTTCCGGTTTAACCGGAACTACGCCATTTATGTTTTTTTTAAATGACAACCTGTATATTATATTGCACAGTTAAATTCTCCTCAAAATTCTCTTTTCAACGACATACATCAAGTTCGCATTTACTTTCAAAATGGCGGCGTAGGACTCATTTTACCAAAAACAAAATGGTGTCTATAAAACAACGTATGCAATTGATATGGGAAAAATAGTGATAAAATCTTTTAAATTGGTCCCTTTTGTAATTCTTTAAGCACTGACATTTACATTTTCTTCTTTTGTTTTTAAAGGTAGGTATTTTTTTATTGTTTAAAAAAATCTTAACTTTAACCCTATTTTACAGAGTTTTTTTAAATGTTATCATATATTTTTTATTATTTAGTATGAAAGTCCAAAGTATCCTTAAGCACCTAGGGATATTTTCGAAATCAGAATGCGTTTTGCTTCAATAATAAAAATGTAATTATTAAATAATTAACAACGGCATAGAACAAATTAAAAGGTAAACAGTAAAATAATAACAACAAATTAAAAAATACAAACAAATTAACCATAAATTAAAAAAAAGCGAATTATCCATAAATTAAATGTTTAAAACGATCACCATGTTGGTCACGACACAAGTTTATTCTTTCGACATTTTCTGGCAAAACATTTTCTAAATTATTTTCATTAATAGTGTTAACTGCTCTTCGAATTCTCGCCATTAGGTCTTCCAATGATGTCGGTGCAGTGGCATAAACTTTTGATTTTACATATCCCCATAGAAAGAAATCGAGCGGGGTTAGGTCAGGTGATCGGGCAGGCCACCTTATTGGTCCGTTTGTCCCAATCCATCTATCACGAAACATTTCATTCAAATAGTTTACTACAATCCTAGAGTTGTGAGCAGGTCTTGCTGGTAATAAATTTTGTTTATTTCAATTAAAGGTAAGCTGTCCACAAATTCTTCGACAGCGGTTTGAGGAATATTTAAATATTGTTCAGAGTTTAAATGATGAAAATAGAATACAGGACCAACGATTCTAGTTCCCATTATTCCAATCCAGACATTTACACCAAAACGCTCCTGAAAGGCGCCTTCTCTTACTAAGCGGGGATTTTGAACGGCCCAAAATCTTGTATTATTCCTTTTTAACATACACATGTTTGTAAATCTTGCCTCGTCGGAAAAAAGTATGTTTCGATGGAAACCGTTATCCACTTATTCTCCTCCAAAAACCAATTGCAGTATTGTAGCCTTCTGACAGGATCGTTTTCTCCCAAGCGGTGGTGAACTTGGTATTTAAACGACTTAAATCCGTGTTTTTTTAATATGTTTCTTACACTTTCGTGGCTAATATTACATTGTTGTCCTATTTCTCGCAAAGATGACGTAGGATCAACAGCAATGCAAGCCAATACATTTATTTCAGCTTCCTCGCTTACAACAAAGTTATCATTAGCTTCTTGATTATCGTTTTTGTCCGATTTTAATTTATTTTCTAGCCACGAGAAATAACTTGAAGAAGGCAATTCACGAGCTGGATATCCCTCCCTATACAATGTTTCAGCACGACGGGCATTTTTGTGACTTTCTCCATAAATAATTAACATATCAATTTGTTCTTCCCTTGTAAACTTAACCATTTTATTCCTTTTTAACGAAATATGAATCAGACCCACGACCAAAAGCACAATACACTACAAAATTTTCATTACAAACTAATAGTCTGATAATGGCGTTGACAAATACCAATTTTGTTATCCAAAGCCATCTTAGGTGGAAATAAGTTATTCAGTTTTTATTGAAAAATGCACGGTTTTTCTTTTCTTGTTTAAAACTGAAGCAAAACGCATTCTGATTTCGAAAATATCCCTAGGTGCTTAAGGATACTTTAGACTTTCATACTAAATAATAAAAAGTATATGATAACATTTAAAAAAACTCTGTAAAATAGGGTTAAAGTTAAGATTTTTTTAAACAATAAAAAATACCTTCCTTTAAAAACAAAAGAAGAAAATGTAAATGTCACTGCTTAAAGAATTACAAAAGGGACCAATTTAAAAGATTTTATCACTATTTGTCCCGTATCAATTGCATACGTTGTTTTATAGACACCATTTTGTTTTTGGTAAAATGAGTCCTACGCTGCCATTTTGAAAGTAAATGTGAACTTGTTGTATGTCGTTGAAAAGAGAATTTTGAGGAGAATTTGATTGTGCAATATAATATACAGGTTGTCATTTAAAAAAAAACATAAATTTCTTTACCTTTATAAATGGCGTAGTTCCGGTTAAACCGGAAGTTAAATTCAGTTGGTTTCTAGGTAAAAATAAAGATCCCTTTCAAACATTACAGTAACCCAAATTTGATTAAAATATCTCTTAACTTGTGTAACTTAACACTGTGGTGCTATGTACAATAATCTCGTTGACACCCGGTATAGACTTTGGTAAAAGTTTTCATTTAACTAACAATCAGGACTGGATTGATAGTGTGTGAACTAAAGTAGATATACAAGAAATAATCATGGTTACCAATAAAATAAAGGTTCCCGTCAAATGTACAAATAACGACAATAATTGCCGGTAAAGAGAAATATGATTATAAAATTGTTAAAACGTCTTATGTTCAACAGAACTGTCGACAAACTTATTGTCACTAGTAAGTCAATTAATACCAAATGGAAATGTTGTGTAATTCGAGACTAATTGTTATTAAATTTACAATAAACAAAATAAAAAGGATGGAGTTTATAGACTAAACATTAAAAATCCCAGGAAATGTTTATTGTCATCGTCAACAGTGGTTGGTTACAGGAGAAATTTGACATCGCCGTTTTAGACATCCAAACAAATAATGAAGAATGGACTTGTACATACCATTGGTGAGGCAACAAAAGTGTAAGTAGTAATGAAAACAGATGAAATTGCATTTTAAAAATAAAGGAACTAGTGCCAAGGATTTATTAGAAGTGATACACGCAGATCTATGTAGTCCTATGGACATATATGGGTGGGTCTAAATATTTTTTAATTTTTGTGGATGATTTTAGCCGTATGGTTGCTGTTTATTTTTTAAGAACAGAAGATGACGTTTTCCACAATTTTAAAAATCTTAAAAATATGGTTGAAAACCAAAAAGACAAACCACAGATGACAAACGAGTGAAAATATTTAGAACATACAATGGCGGAGAGTTTAGAAGCAATGAATTTGAAAAAGGACAATGGTTGAAAAAGCTAAGTGTTTATTGTTTGATGCAAAATTGCTAAAAACATTTTGGGCTGAGGCAGTCAATACTGCAGTTTATTTGAAAAACAGGTCGATAAATTTTGTAGTAAGCATACTGTCGATAATTTGACGATATTTGGCAGTATGGTAATGTCACACATACCGAAAAAAAAGAATAAAATGGGACAAAAAGACAAAACAATGTATGTTTTCTGGTAGGATGCAATGACCACGTGCAGAGTATACAGACCTAGGAAAAATACAGTGTTCACAACCAGGGAAGTAACCATTATGGAAAATTTTGACAAAGAAGTTGATATTATGGTATAGACAGAAAGAAAATGCAGAAGCATTGATCGGCAACGAAATAACGATGAGAGACCTAAAGTTCAAAGGAGATGACAATTTATCTGACAGCTCTGTAAAAGTTTGGGAAAATGCTGATAGAAATTACGGCGATTCTTCATCGGATAGTAAAGAAATCAGTGGTTAGAAAGGATATTGAAATCTAGAAAATTTGAAAATTTATATTATTCGTGCTTAGAATGTTTTGATCTAGAAAGTGATCATATAACGGTGAAAGTGCATAACGAAAAATGGTAACAAGTTACGGTTGCAGTCATTCTAAGACAATGACGCATGGGAGTTTAATTAATTAGTAATGGGTGTTTAAAAGAAAATCTGACAGTAAAAATCAAGTACGCTATGTGTATTGATTTATGATTGAATAAATATATGAACATTTTCTCCTGTTGTGCGTTTTTTCTACGCTAATATTGTTAATAGCGTTATCGTTAAATTAGATTTAGACATAACGCATTTAGATGTAACTCCAGCGTTTATAAATTGTGCCAATTTAACAAGAACATGTTTTTGTGATGTTGCCTGAAGGGTTTTAAGAATCTAATTGTAAAAATAAAGTTCTAAAATTAAAAAGAGCAATTTATTGGTATAAACAATGCTAGAACTTGTATACTTGAGCTGATTTTCCTCAAGAATTAGGATAGGTATATTAAATCTGAATATGAGCCTTGCCAACCAACAGTAAAGACGATTGTTTAAATTATTATTATTATTATTAGGTTAGAGTTAGGCGGCAATGCCGTTAAAACTATTATTCACTGAGTACATTTCAGATATTTATCACCACACTTTAAGTAATTTGCATTAAATATTTTGGTTTTTATACGAATCATAGCGGTTTTTAAAATGGTTGATTGTATCGGCAGTCACACAATCATTGGGCAGATTATTCCATTCTCTGTTAACTCTGTTGGATATGAAGTACTGTCTGCAGAGTTTTCTAAAGCGTTCTCGAACCAACTTGCAAGTATGTCCTCTCCGTCTTTGGTCAGTGTTTAAAGTAAAGACGTTTAATTCTACCGAATAATGCCCATGAAGTATTTTAAAAGTTTCTATTGCATCACCTCTAAGTCTTCTTTGTTCCAGTGATGTTAAGTTAAGTATTTTTAATCTTTCTGGATATAACATATGTGTTATAGTGGGACAGAGCCTGGTGATTCGTCTCTGTGTTTGCTCCAGAGCGTGAATATCTTTGGCAAAGTACGGATTCCAAACTGGGGCTGCATAATCTAAGATAGGTCTTATGTAGATTTTGTATATTTTTCAAGCAGGTCTGGAGAGAGGTTTTTAAAAGTTCGTGAAACCATGTATGCGATGGAGTTTGCTTTTTTAATGATGTTTCCCACGTGGACAGCCCATTTGAGGTCTTTTGTTATTGTTACCCCCAGGTCTTTTTGACTTTTTACAGATTTTAATATTTTTCCCTTAAGTGTATAAGTTCGTTCAGGGTTGTTGAAGCCGACGTGAAGAACACAGCATTTGTAATAACGTTGTATGTTGATGATTTTTTTATTTTCTCTAACAGTGACAGCGAAACGAATTTTTTAAAGCGTAAACGTGGCGAAATGTGTAAAATTGAAGACTGGTGTAGGTAAAACAGTGCCTCGGAATGCGAGTTAAAATTGATTAAAGTAATAAAGATATTATTTTGTTTCAAGAACAGTATCTTAATAGTGTCGGGAAAAGATTTAATATGGAAAATTGTTGTGAATCAGTCTCAACGCCTATGGAGAACAGAAGAACAGTGTTATTCTTCAAAGAAATGAAAAAGTTTGTAAAACTAAAACGCTATATCAGCAACTGATTGGCAGTCTTATGTATTTTACCATTTTAACGAGACCTACACTGAGAAAATCGACCAACCTTGGAAATTGGGTTAAAAAAAATTGGTTGTAGTAACTGATATTTTGGTTTCAACAACTTGAATTAACGGCTAATGGAACTTATTTCTTTTTCTTGTCACGTAGAAGTTGATACAACCCTAAGATTTGCTGCAGGAACTAAAAATATGGGTTGTCGGTCAATATTTGACCGAATTTTATAGTTGTCACTAAAGGGACTTTAGGGTTGATAACTGAGAGTTGCCCCAAACCAATCTTAGGTTGTAACAACCGACCCGTCTGTGTTGGTACAACCGAGGACTGGCAGTCGCCCCAACCCCAACCGAAAAGGCCCTGTTGATAAAAGGAAGAACCGCCATTTTATTATTGGCTATAGCTTGTGCTCGGACGAAATTGATGTTTTTTCACTGTTTTGGTTTAAATCAAAATGTTTAAAGTTAGAGTGGGCTTTGGGAGACTACGTGGAATCATTTGAAGGTATGTACCTATACTTTTTAATTAATAGTTAGCATTTAAATATTAATCAGCATGAAACACACTTTTCACAAAACATAAACTATAACAAGACAGAATTTTTTATGGAAAATGTCTTACAGATCATATATAGATTTTGCTACCTTTTTACCCTACCTGCAACAAAGTCGCTGTGTGTGCTTTTCTAATTTTATAGCATAGACAATAATTATTTGCCTCACATCGCAGTTTATTGCTGAAAAAGACCATTTTCTCCCAAAAATGTAACTCTAAATAAAGCCATTCAACTGGGCTTTAGAAGTATAGGTTAACTATAGGAAATGTATTTAAGGTACTATTAATAAGAGGGGTTTATATCTAGGTTAATACCATGTCAGAAAATCAGTGTTTTTGTTTGTCGGCACTAAAGCCCTTAAATGTCTCATATTGTTACGAGCATTTTGTGATAAGCCATTACGTAGCCAATGAGGTTCTTTTATACTACAATAGTCAATAAAACTAAAAATCCTGGTGGAAAAATTATTCGTTTCAAAGAAAATACACTGATTGGGCATAAATAGCCATTACCCTGATGGCCATTAATTACTATTAGACTTCAGTACAATACATCAGATATTACAAAAACTTCTGGGATAGTTGGGTTACATGGATTTTGGGGGGTTTTCAGTTTGTTTAAGATGACCCCTTTGCCTTTGTGATAACTGACAATCAGCATGTCACAAATTTGTAGGTCAACTTTTCATTCAACTCCCCTAAAAAAATTCAAAGTCTGAAAGGGTTGTTTCTATTAAAATATGTTAATAGTGTTAAAAATAAATAGTACTTTAGTGAAATCCTGCTTCTATACTATCTAATGATTTTTTCGTTTTCAGTAGAACTGCATGGAACAAAAAGAATAGACCATTTACTTTTGGCGAATGTCGAATGCGCGCCAATCAAAATATTATGATGAAGGCGAGTTCGACCCACACAATATGGTGAAGGCGAGGCCAACCCAAAACAAGCGCTGCAGCAATCTCCATTATTTGCTACTGTAACCCAAGTTTCTAGTTGTCCTAATTAAAATATAAAGTTACAAGAACTTCATGAATTATTATTCCATCTGATTTTCTAGTTGTACCTACTAAAAAGAACCAAAATATATAGTTATAACAACCATCGCCTTTAGTTGCGACAGCTAAACAATTTAGTTACCACGACTTGGTTGTGAGAACCCAAAGGTTTAGTAGCAGCAACTAGGATGACATCGTTTAAGGGTCAACTAATTTAAATAGGTTGTTACAACCCAAATCTCTAACTGTCCCCTATTTAATACATATTTTTTGTCGCTACAACCCGGATTTTAGTTGTGGCAGCCTAAATTTTCCCTCAGTGTAATATAGCATTTTTAGTTTCTTAAGTCAATTTAATAATTGTTATGACGAAACTCATTGAAAACAGGCGAAGAGAATTTTAAAATATTTCTTACAAAATACTAAACACTCGACTAAATATTACGGTTTACGATTTCATAAAGATAAGTTGATTGAGTAGATTGTGTATAGATGCCACACAAGAAATGCTGAATACTTTCCTCCTCGTCTTTATTATCTTTACAACTTCTGCAGAAGTCATTAGCTGGTATTTCCATACGTTCGGCGTGTCTACCGAAAATGCAATGTCCGGTGACTACGGCAGTGATATTTCTTAAGTATTTCCGACTGTGATGTAATAACGCTGCAGTTTTCCTGTTATTAAGTAGCGGCCACAATTGGTTGGAGATACTATAGACTGTTAGTATGTCCATCTTCTTTGTGCACGCTATACGATCTATCTCCTTTTTCACTGATCCCCGTGGTCTAGCCACAGTATTTTCTGCACGTTCGGCTGACATGCCTGCGTCTTCCCTGGCGAGCACATTAGCCGCCTCGTTGCTATATATTATTGCCAGGAACATAGCACAAGGTGACTCCATGCTCAGTGGCGTATTTAGGGGGGGGGGGTCCGAGGGGTCTGGACCCCCCCCCCCCGTGGGCTCAACATTAAAAAAAACTCAGAACAGATCAGATGCCTTGTTGCATTTAATTTCTAATTTAAGTGAGTAAAATAATATATACATGGTGATTGATAATTCGATTAATTCCTCGCAGGAGGTAATTTGTGATTTTTTCTTAAATATGACCTATTCCGAAAATGCTTGGTTTTCGAGTTATTTCAATTTTTTTCTTGTTTTTTACCTGCGTGTCTAATTTATTTAATTTAAAAAAATTTAAATGATGTTCACTTAGTTTTGTAATTTTTTTGCAAACTAGAACTATTAGCAATACTTTGTTTTTACAAATAATTAAGTAACTGTGTCACAGATAACAAAACAACATGGCCAAACTTGGCAAAAATAACTTGAAAACCAATCATTTTCGCAATCGGTCATATTATGTAGAAATATATATTTTTAAACATAAATATTTAAAAAAATATATATTCCCATTATTGCGTTTATATTTAAAAATTTCTTAATTTTTTCCTTTTTTGGGTTCAGCTATCAAAACATAGAAATTATAAATTTTGATAGTTCAAAATAGGGCGTGGCACCGAAAATTTTTTCGCCTGCGGCGAAAGAAAGAACGAAAGGAAAATAAAACGAAAGGTATAGACCCCCCCCCCCCCCCCCCGTGGCAATATTCTAAATACGCCACTGTCCATGCTGAGCACCAAGTGTGCAGGGATTGTTGCAACAGCACCTTACTAATTTGCTAATTTGCTGCTGAAACAAAATGCCTTTATCGGTGCTTGACTGTCTATACAGGGTGTCCCGGAAAATATGGGAAATCTTCCGGATATGAAAAAAACACGTGAAAAGAATGTTACAAGTTCATATAAACTTCTTTCGTATCGGCCTCCTCTTCGGAGATATGGGCTCCCAAAAGAGCTCCCATGGAATTAAGTTTTTGACACATAATTATTAAACCAACAGGTATATTTCATTTTTTTTTCATATGATGTATACTATACCAGGTAAGACCCTTCAAATTACTATCCCAGAAAGTGTTGCGAATTACTCACAGCTGCAGGGACCCAGGGACGGACTAGCTGTGACACTAATGTGCCCATTTTTTTTACGCCCTGTATGATAAAAACTTTGGACAGCGTTTTTTACATACCTTTAACTATTGACTAAAAATTAAGTACTCATCCTCTTCATTCATGTCGCTAATCCTAACCGTTTTCGGAAAAACGTTTCATTTACATAATGTATTTAGCGTATTTCAAAGATACATCTTTGTCAAAAAATAAAAATTTAAACTTTACCTGCTTAGTTAAAAACTTCGTAAGTGGGTTCAACATGGGTTCCGTGAAGTTTTTTTTTATCATAAGGTTGAAGGTTGTATATTTGATAGGAACAAAGATGTATCTTTTATCGAAATACGCTAAATACATGTAAATAAAATAACGTTTTTCCTAAAACGGTTAGGATTAGCGACATGAATGAAGAGTACTTAATTTTACTTAATAGTTAAAGGTATATAAAAAACGTTATCCAAAGTTTTTATCATACAGGGCGTAAAAAAATGGGTACATTAGTGTCACAGCTAGTCCGTCCCTGCAGCTGTTAGTAATTCGCCACAGTTTCTGGGATGGTAATTTGAAGGGTCTTACCTGGTATACATCATATTATGAAAAAAAAATATATATATATACTTGTTGGTTAAGTTGGTTTAATAATTATGTGACAAAAACTTAATTCCATGGGAGCTCTTTGGGAGCCCATATCTCCGAAGAGGAGGCCGATACGAAAGAAGTTTATATGAACTTGTAGTATTCTTTTCACGTGTTTTTTTCATATCCGGGAGATTGTCCACATTTTCATTGACGGCTTTATCTACTATCAAAATTTCTGCTTGGAAAATGCTGCAGTAGTCTGTGGGTCTATACGACCTCTGTACTTGCATGCTCTCGGCTGAAATAACCGGAAACTCAAAGTGTGGGACACTTTTCAATGTTAGTCAACAAAGAACACAAAAGCTTACTGTAATGAAAATGAGGTCTGACTTAACTTTATAACAAAAGGTTAAGATTTTGAAGAAGTAGTCCATACTCAAAGTGGAGTTAAATGATATAAAAACAAAGAAAAGCACACAGTCTTTCTCCACAATTTCTTATTCGAATAACTAGGCGACCCTAGAATGATTCATAATAAATTGAATCGACATGTTTCGAGTTTCGAATGTAGAAACACTCATCATTAGGAAAACGAAGTAAATGGTACAATGCTGATGTTGTTAGCAGTAGAGAAAATAACAAGTGGGACTAAGCCGTAATGGAGCTTTCAATGGTACATACGAGGAGTGAAAAAATTTGAATAGTCAAAAGACAGAAAATACTTCAGCATACTGAAAAGTCAAGGACCAGTGCAAAGCCACTGTCTTGGGTGGGAAATGAAGAGAAAAAAGAAAAATTAAGGAGTTTTAAAAAGACTTTGTAAAGATAATTTTTAAGTGTAAGTAATGAAAAATCTTTAGTTTAATTCAACTATGTCGGAGACATGTGAAAGTGGTAAAATAAGAGGGAAAGAAAAAATAAAAAATTGTTTTTTGTAAAAGTCATGTAAAACGCTTTTATTTAGCTTGAAATAAAATACTGTTGGGTACCAGGCTTGTTACGGCCCAGTTACCCTAGCAGGAGTTAAAACTTACACACTGTGTGCAAAAATAAGTTTTAAGAAAATTTAAAAAATTAAAAAAAAAAGGTTTTGTTTCACTAGAACATCTTTTAAAGAAGTTCCACTACAACCAGCACGTGTCAGACGGGAAAATGTTAAGAAATCCTGGACACCTGAAACAGTGAAACCTTAAGCGGAGAATTCCAAATTAAATCGTATAAAATATTATTTCAATCCTAAAATGTCCGCAGACTAAACTGTAAGCAGTTTATCCTTCTGGAAAAGAGACACTATTTGTCACTGCACAATTTGTCGGAATGTTTTCCTCGAGATTTGTTCTCCGAAAATTTGGTATTCCAGTTGCATTTGCAAATTGAAAATTCAAGCGATAGATTTTATTCTATAAATTATTCAAAAATTAAAGGGAATCCTTAATTACACTGCGAGAAGATTATTGCTGTGGTTATAAAAATATTTATTCCGCTTTAATTATAATTTAAGATCTAGTAGTAACAAAACATCGCGGTGGGTACTTCGCTATCGGAATGTATTTGCTGCTATGGCGATTAATGCAGCGAGAGTGGAATGGAAATGAATGGCGCTTTAACAGAAGTTGACAACGTCGAGTCTTGATCGACCCTTAAAAACGCGAGGGAATAAAAATTAGGTATTTTGCGAACCATCCTCATGCATCCACCTCTGAAGCACTACCCTCGTTCACTTCAAAATCTTAAGTGGCATTACCCAAAGAAAATTTATAGGGTTAGAAATGTTAACTCCTTGTTAAAAAATCGCAACACAGTAGAGGGAGAAAGAAGAGAGAGAGAGGGGTCTTAGTGTGCCCGCCGGCCATCAGAGGCGCAATGGCGGGAAATTTGAACAGCGGTTTTATGACTTTTCAATTTAATTATTAACTTTTGAACGAGTTTTTATTGATTTAATTTGTGATTCAATATAAATATTATTAAATCACAAATTAAATCAATAAAAAGACGAACAAAAGTGTTTTTTTATGGAATAAATAATGCACATTTTTATATTAACCAAGATTTAGAAAATAAAGATGGAAGCACTTTATCGTAAATAATGTTTTCTACGTTTATTTATAAATAAAAACTGCATTGACACAGATTTAATTACGAAATGTTAGCAAATTTTAAGAAAATGTTTAAAACTGGCTTTGGCAAAATGTAGCAGGAAAAATTAGAAAATAAACGTAAATGATGAGAAATGGCCACAAGACTAAATTAGAACACTATTGTAGTGATAAAATATTATCTGTTTTTTTTTTCCAATAACGCAAATATTATATTGTAATATTGTTTTTTTTTGTAAAATCTTCAATAAAATTTACACCTTTTCATTAATTTAAAATTTAACGTGCTTGCTTTTCCCATCACTTGTGTCTGTATTCTTTCTTTGAAAATGGTGTACTCCATGGCAGAACCACTAGAAGTGATTTTTTTATAATGCTCAGTGTCATCATCATCATCAATCAGCCATTTGCATCCACTGCTGGATATATGCCTCCCCCATTTCTGCCCACTGTCCTCTATTTTGAGCGCTTTGCACCCAGTTAGTGGTTATTCTTTTAATATCGTCCGTCCATCGCTTGAGAGGTCTTCCCCTGTTTCCCTTGCCATGCGGGCCACATGTCCAGCCCAGCTCCACTTGAGCTTTGCCACCGAGTCTATTCTCCAATTTAAGAGAAGTGAACGCTCTCTCGCGAGAAGGGACAATCCACATCATATGCTCACATCGTTATGGAAATGAATAGTCATTTTAAGTTTTAAGAATACAGTTAAATTATTCTTAAGAGAAAAACTAATCACTTCTCTTGAAATGATTATTCGCCTATTTCGAGAATAGACGTCCTGGTAGATAACATCCGTGACTCCTGTTCTCGCTCGTAAGTCCTCATTTCTAACGTGGTCAGGAAGTGACACACCGAGCATCGTTCTTTCCATCTTGCGTTGTGTTATTCTAAGCTTCTTAGCAGGTGTGACTGTCAGAGTTAAAGTTTCGGCGCCGTAGGTCATAACCGGTAGAATGCACTGATTAAAAACCTTTCGCTTCAGACAAATTGGGAGATTACACCTAAACACGTCCCCAAGTTTGCCATACGCAGCCAAGAGAGCGTAATTCTTCTTTTTAATTCGCATGTTTGATTGTCTCTCGACATTTTCATTTCATGACCAAGATATGTGTATTTATCCACCATCTCTACCTCACAGTCCCCAATAGTAATATTTCCGCTCGGGACCAGGTTCGTCATAAATTTCATTTTTGATATATTAATTCTTAGCCTTACCTGAGCACATACTTCCTGGAGATCTTCCAGCATTTTCCTGATATCTTGTAGGTTGTCAGACAACAGAGCTTTATCATCCGCGAAGCGCAGATCTGTTTGGTTTAAGCCATCTATATTCAGACCCTTTCCGCTCCATTCAAGCATTCCGAAGGCGTATTGCAGAATGGTGATAAACAGTTTGGGTGACATAGTGCTCAGGGTAAGTAGGTGTTATTTGAGAACGACCATTACTTTTAACGAAAGGCATCCTGACAACAACGTCTATATAAGAGATTCAATTTTCAATTGCTTTGAAAGTTTCATGAAACTGAATCAATTGGAAATTAAAAAATACAGCAATCTAGTGTTTTGGATGAAGTTATGCAGATTAAGGATATTGGGCAAGTTTATTTAAATCCAAATGTGTCAATGCATCATTTAGCAACAGTTATCGTCGCATCCAGAGATGCTGTTAGGAAAGTATTGAAAATGCATAAATTGCACTCTTACAAAATGATGAGCATATAGTGTGCACCCACACACTATATGCTGCTGTGGCGAGACAGTGGTTTGACCAAAATAATCCAAACCAGTGGATTGGCAGAGGAGGAACAATTGATTGGCCGCCAAAATCACCTTACCTATGGACTACGTTTACATTAAATCACTAGTTTACAAAACCCAGCCGGCTCCTATCGAAAAATTGCGTCAGAGGATAATTATTGATTATGCTTGCATATATTCAAACAAATTTTTCGAAAAGTTAGGGAGGAATTTGAAAATCGACTTTATTACTGTTTAGAATAAAATGCAGGTATATCATTTTGAGCACTTAATAAAATAGTTTAAAAAAAGAACAATAGTATTTGGTCTTTGATAATTTTGTATAACCACTTTATGGCACTTAAAGTCTTGGAACCTTTTTCTAAATAAAGCACCGTCTTTTAAATATCATTGGTCTGTTTTTTTTTACAGAAAAGTAAATAAATCCCAAAAATGGCTCCTTTCCTGCGTAGAATTTTAAATTAAATCTTATAAAATATTATTTTATCCTTAAAAGGGCCGACTAAACTGTACGCAGTTCATCATTCTGAATGAGGGACAAGAATTGGTTACTGCAAAATTTTGCCGAAATGTTTAGATGTTCTCGGTAGTTGTGGTATTATTATTTATAAAGGGCGGAATATACAGGGTGTCTCAAAAGAATGGAATATCGCAAATATCTCCTTAACCAATACATTGTCATAAAAACGCTCGGACACGTCGGTTTTATTTATATTTTTTACACATTTCAAAAATATTTGTTTCTATACCGGTTCTCCCACAAAAGCTTGGGATACGACAACGTCGTTTTTTCAAATGAAACACCATAATTTTTTAAACATTTTTGTGTTTTACGGGAAATTCTACACAGATTCCATGTAACATAGTATGATGGCAAATATAATACAAGGTGTAAAAAATTACTTTAAACAAAATTCAAAAAATAAGTTTGAAAATTATATTTAAACTAGTGAAACAAAGCATTCGGCTTTAGCAGATGTACGAAATGGCCCCCGTGGAATATTTGGTAATATCCTAATCTCTCATAGAAATGTAAGGTATGTTGTACGATATTCTGCGGTTGGTGTTGATATACCCTTTCTTTTAAGTATCCCCAAGCAAAATAGTCTAGTGGGGTAAGGTCGGGTGACCTAGGCGGCCACTCCACCGCCCCGCTCCTTCCAATCCACCTGTTTGGAAAGATATTGTGCGTTGTTTTCTAAGATCCAATGTGGATTCGTCTGCGCCCAATAACGATAATTTTGCTTATTAACGTTTCCATTAAGACAAAAAGTTTCTTCATCGGTAAATAGGATGCCTTCTAAGAGATTTGGATTTTGATCACACAATTCCATCATCTGCTCACAAAAATTCAGGCGCCGCACTGGATCATTATCGAAAAGCTTTTGCACGTAATTCACTTTATACGGGTGAAATTTTTCTCTTTTAAAAAATCTGTGGATTGAACTTCTATGCGATTCATTGTTTCTTAATAATAAATTAAGTGAGGAGTGAGGATTTTCATAGATGGATAAAGACAAAAAAATCTAGTTTTTTATCATCAGTTAAGGAATTTCTTCGCCCGGATTTTGGTAAATTCTTAACATTTCCATATGTTGAAAATTTTTGTACAATTTTGCTTACCGTCGACTGAGTAATCTGCCGGTTCGGATATTTTTCATTAAACAAATAACAAACTTCTTGTTGACTTCGTTTCCGGTCGCCGCTGCCCCTCAATATTAATATTTCGGTTCGCTCATTATCGGTTAAATAACCCATAATGTGCAGTAATATCACTACTTTTTGTAAATATTACAATTTAAACTTATGTCAATTGATTGACAAGCGTAAGACACGAAAATAGAAATAATTAAAACTCATCTTGATTTACTGGTACTTGAACAGGTGTAACTTTTAGCGAGGGATTAGACTAAAAACACGTATCTTCAATTTTGTTTAAAGTAATTTTTTACACCTTGTATTATATTTGCCATTATACTATGTTACATGGAATCTGTGTAGAATTTCCCGTAAAATACAAAAATGTTAAAAAAATTGTGGTGTTTTATTTGAAAAAACGAAGTTGTCGTGTCCCAAGCTTTTGGGGGACAACCTGTATATTAACAAATATTTTTGAAATGTGTAGAAAATAAAAATAAAATCGACGTGTCCGAGCGTTTTTATGACAATGCATTGATTAGGGAGATATTTGCGATATTCCATTCTTTTGAGACACCCTGTATGCAAAATGCATACATATGCATTTTTTGCATATTTTGTCAATTTTATAATAAAATGCATATTTTTCATAAATTATTATTTTAAGAGTATATTTTTATGTTTTCAGCTTTATCAAAAAATTTCAAACGTTAAAGGTTTTTAATGTCCAGTTCGATATTTATTTCAGGGATTTTCCAAACTGAAGATAATTATATTTACATTATTATTATATATTGTTAGGGGTTGTTTATTGTCACTTAATAATGCTTTATTGTTACCTGGTTAACAAAATAAATTAATTGCAAATGTAAAGAAAATGTTTCTAAAAGCACCTCTAAGAGTGCAGTTGTATAAGTAGAGATTACCAGGAGTTAGTTTACCTCCAGAACCTGTAATTACCCCGGTGGAGAATATGGATTAAGGCCGCAAAATTCTACGCAGAGCATTTCAAAGCCATTAAAGAACTAATTTTGGATTTAGATGACGATTCGCAGTGTGGTGTGCAAAGTAAAGAATTGTTAAAAAGTGCAAATGTAGCTAAGGATCTTGATCTAAGGTTAATTTCATTTTTATACCGGACATAATATCTTCGTTGGAGAGTAGAAATTTAAGTTTAAGAGACTCAATTAGTATTATTGAAACTTTTTCCGTTAAATATAACAACATTCCCGGTAAAGTAGGAGGTCAAGTAAGGAAAAAATTGGATGTAACTGTAAAAATAATGAAGGATTTAAATACTTAACTGCAGTAAAAAGCTTTTATGAGGGTAAACCACCCAACGAAGTTGTATCTTGGCCTTATATTTTGCTACCTAAGTTGCAGTATTGTCCGATTACATCAGTAGATGTTGAAAGAAGCTTCTCTTTGTAGAAACTTTTTTTTACTAATAGAAGACAATCCTTTTTAGTTGAGAATTTTGAAAAATATTTAGTAATAAATGCCTTTTATACAATTTTAGGTTAAAAAATTGTTTACATCCATTTTTCTTTGTTTTTTTTGCATTTTTTAAAAATAAACATCTTTTTTAGAACCCAATGTGTTTCTTTACCTCATTTTTCTATAACAAATTAAGAAATATTGCATACCAGTATACATATTTGGTAAAAAAATGTAAATTACAGCATATTTTAAAGGCAAACAAGGCATATACAGTGACCGGCAAAGAGTTCGCAACATATGGGAAAAAATTTTATTAGCGGATTCTTGAAAAATCTTTTTTGGGGGATTGAATGTGCATGTCCCATAACCTTAAAATCGATTTTGACATACGTCAGGTGACCAATGGTATGGCGGGAAAGTTGAAAAAACCAATATGAAATCATCATAAATCAGACAAGTTGATGAGTTATCGAAAAAATTCCAAGAATAAAAAGTGTTTAGAATTCCATTAGAACTTTAAATACAATGTTTGGGATATCTACTTAAAAAAACATAAAATCGAATATTTTTGTAAATATTTTTTTACCGAATTAAAAATTTCCATATTTTTTCTTTCTTAAAGCTTCATTAAAGTAAAACTGACATCTGGTGACCACAACTAGAAATATTCTTTTGTTTTTCTGACAACTTGGAGCAATAATTCAAAAAATTCGTTTACACTTGGATACCAGCTGTTGCAATAGTCTATTTCTAATAACCTTATCGATATTTTTTATATCGAAATATTTTATTATGTTAAGAAATCCTTAAATTCATTAATCCAAAGCCAATTTTATTTATAACCGCAAAAAATAATTAAAATTTTTATTAATTTTTAGATTTTTTTAAAGATTTCTGCGAAATTCAAAATTATTTTTTACGGTTATAAATAAAATTTGCTTTGGATTAATGAATTTAAGGATTTCTTAACATAATAGAATATTTCGATATAAAAAATATCGATAAGGTTATTAGAAATAGACTATTGCAACAGCTGGTATCCAAGTGTAAACGAATTTTTTGAATTATTGCTCCAAATTGTCTGAAAAACAAAAGAATATTTCTAGTTGTGGTCACCAGATGTCAATTTTACTTTAATGAAGCTTTAAGAAAGGAAAAATATGGAAATTTTTAATTCGGTAAAAAAATATTCGATTTTATGTTTTTTCAAGTAGATATCCCAAACATTGTAATTAAGGTTCTAATGGAATTCTAAACACTTTTTATTCTTGGAATTTTTTCGATAACTCATCAACTTATCTTATTTATGATGATTTCATATTGGTTTTTTCAACTTTCCCGCCATACCATTGGTCACGTGACGTATGTCAAAATCGATTTTAAGGTTATGGGACATGCACATTCAATCCCCCAAAAAAGATTTTTCAATATTCCGCTAATAAAATTTTTTCCCATATGTTGCGAACTCTTTGCCAGTCACTGTATATGCGCATATTTTTGCTGAATTTAAGTGCATATAATCCGCCCTTTAATTATTTATAATACATCAATTAATACATCAAATTAATGTTATTTGATACTTTTTAGATGGATCTTTTTTCAGATACTTTTTTTACTTGCACTTGCAATATCCAATTGAAAATAGGATGCCAGATTTTCCGTAAACAAACATCAGACAAAATATTCCAACAACTTTTGCTTTGACAAATGGTGTTTACCTTTCCAAAATGGAAGATAGCTTTAAATTTAGTTATCGATATTTTTAGACAGAAATAATATTTTTATGATTTAATTTAGATCTTGCTCTTTTCATATTTATAAAATCAATGCACGTTTCACGGATCAACATAAATTTCTTTTGGCCCGATCTTTCCAATTTATTCAAAAAAAAACGGAAAACAAATGGACGAATAGGCCTTGTGAAATTTCCTTCAAAAAAGACAAATATATTATTTGTGGAGAAAAAAATCTTTACTGAAAAGGGATTTTCCAAGTAGGTATGGTATTTTAATATTATTTAAGAACTATTTTAGTTGTATAAACAAAATTATAACAGGCACTTAAATTTCACACAAAGATAAAAATGTTACATATTATTACGCAGTTTACGGGCACAGTTTTTAAGGTCAATCATGTAGAAAAGCAGTCACGTGGCGACAAATTATGGGCCCCCCCGCGAAAATTGTGTTAGGGCCCCCTCGCCTATATTAAGAATATAATATATAAAGTTTGTGTTACCAAACAAAATTAGGTAATACTGTTTATTATTTAAACTACTAACCTAATATAAAATTTAACTTAAATGCCTATAAAAATACTCAGGAAAATACAATACATGGATATGTAAAGAACGTTGCAATAAATATAACTATTGAACAAGGAACAAGAACAAAATAAAAAATATTCTTTAAAACTAAAAGGGACAAAAACTAAAATATTCTTTTTCTACTGACGTTTTATAATAAACTCTTTTCGATTGTCATTATGGTTTTTTAATAACCTCCTTTTAAACGCAGCGTGCTTAAAAAACTTTTAAGCACGTTACCAGGAGCAACGTGCTTAAAAGTAACGCAGGTAATTATTTACAATTAAAATGTAACCACAGACTAGGTATAATTTAATATTTTTTGGCAAGTGTCAACGAAACATAGGTAATAAAATGTTAGTAAAATTAAGTTTTTTATTATAAAACCTCAGTAAAAAAAATATTGTATACAATTCGTTACGAAACAATGTCTTTTAGTCACTTTGACGTGTTGTCCAACTCGGCTTTGCCTCGTTGGACAATTTCACGTCGCGTGCCTAAAAGACACTAATTTCGCAACTTATTGTATAAATAGCTAAAGGTAGCTAAGGTAGCGATAATAAATACTTGAAATCAACAGTGAGATAAAAACAAAAATATTTTAAATTAAGCGAGAAAATCTTGAATATTTCAATAGTTATTGCGAGGCAATTGCCTATCCTAATTATACTGTAAAATTATTTTAGTACAATAATTATTATAGCCGTTATCTCATTGTTGCTTTAAGGTGGTAAATTAGGTAAATTGTTTTTTTCTAGCTTTTGCCTCCGCAAAATTTTTTTTAAAATGGATATTATCCATTTTGGCCGCCACTTGTGCCTCTATGGAGAGTATAGTCAAGTTAGTTAACCTTGTCTGAGAGAAACTATTTCGTAAATAATTTTTAATGATTTTTAATTTGGAAGAGTACAGACACACATCGAGTCTAAGCCCCTGGGCGTTGGCCTTTTTAGGCCAGGACTTTCGGGCCTCGAAGCCTTCGCCCCCCCCCCCCCCCCGCAACTGCGGGGGTTCGCGGTAGTAGCGCTACGCCACTGTAGAAAAGATATCAATAAATGGCTTGAATGCAGGGGTAACTTCCGAAACCTTGCCTTTATTAAAAAAAAATAATTAGTATCTAATTTTGGAAGGGCTGTTCAGGAAAGCATCGGCGAATAGTATGCCGGTGTTTTTTTATCAATAAATGCACAGAAACTTAAAAAAAAGCAGAGTTTTTTTAAACCTGTAAGATTACCACGATTTACTTTAAAATCCTTGAAAATAAACACATCGATTTTCAGAACTGAAGTAAAAACAACAATTTTTAATGGTAACACGATATTTTCCAGTCTATCTAGATGTCATCTCTCCTAAGAATTCTAGAGAACATGTATTTGTTTTAACAGGAAAAGGGTCGTTATTACACAAAACACGAAAGTAAACAAAACTATGACCGGCTGACTAACATCTGCCTAGCTCTACCAGTTCCAGAATATGTCTGTCTTTCTTCTTCGTATGCCAAGGGCATAAAAATAACTACTCTGATCAACACAGCACTGCCGTGCGCATGCGAATCGTCAATAGTTACGCAAATCGAATCGACGATAGAAAATGGCTTCGTTAATCCCACCTTAATTAAATCGATATTTAAAACAGCAGTGGTGGCTCGTGGGTCACTAAAAAGATTAACGGAAGTTTATTAAACCAAAGTCTTGTTCTTATGCATCGCATTAAAGTTAGTAGCTGTTGTAGTTAGTTCAATCAGCTTTTGGCAACAACCGCTGCCGAAAATGAATGAAATAACAGAGTCGGTTATTGAAACAGTAATTCTTAATATTTTATAAGTTTAGGAAGCCCCTTTCCTACGAGAACTTATACGTACCAGGGGTGGATGGGCCCACCGGGAGATTTCCCGGTGCGCCGGTCCCTCAGGCGCCGATAGGCGCCGCCGCTGCTTGCGAACTTTTTTTTTTTCTTTTTAACAATTTGAATTAATTTTGAAAATAATCGAAAAAGCAAAAAACCATGTTTTTCACCTAAATGTGTTTTAAATGTAATAAATATAGTTTAAAAAACTGAAAAACACGCTTTAATAATTAATCAAACTAAAAAGCGGAAAATAACTATAGTTAAAAATACCATAATATTAGTATTATTGTAAAAAAAGCGTAGGGCGCTTTGTGCTATATTTTTCGTATATCGAGCACCCCATGTTTTTTTCACAATAATACTAATGTTTATCGTTCATTATTATTTTCTGCCTATATTAAGAATTTCAAGAATTATTTTAAACTATATTTATTTTCCTCTTTTTAGTTTGATTATGTAATTATTAAAGCGTGTTTTTTAGTTTTTTTAAACTATATTTATTTTTCATTTTTTAGTTTGAGTTATTGTTATAATTATATAATATTGTTTTGTTTTAGTAGATTGAGCTAGATTAGTAGATTATTTTATTGTCAGCTGTTCTTGATAAGTCTACAAAATTTTAATTAAATCTGACCATTTAAAGTGGGTCAAAATCGGGTTCAAGGAACTTGGTTACAAACAAACATACATACAAACCCGATCGTCTATGCCAAATTATAAGAAAAGAACGATATTTGCAAATTTTTTTAAAATTTTAATTTTCCGACATTACATACAGGAAAATTTCGTAATATTCATAAATTGCCATTTTTCTCAGAAAGTATAAACTTTAGGGAAAAAGTTTATATAGCTATAAAGTTGTATCTCGAAGAAATCTACATCTCAGCTTCTTATTATTTTTTCGTATCTCTTACGGTTTTCGAGATATCGGCCAAAATATGATTTCTATATTTTGCCTCATATATCGAAACTGATAATACTTAGACGAAAATTTTTAAAATAAAAAAGACGCGTCTTCAAACGTTCCATATATATAGTTATATAACATGTTTCTCTCAAACCTACAATAACGGAGTTATTCGCAAGAAATAAAAAAACGACAATAATTTTCAAAATTTAAAAAAAAATTATGAAAATTTTATTTTGACGGGTAAAATTTTTTTTGTAATTTTTCTTTATTCTTAGCGACAATATCTATACGACCCCACGTTTGTTTCAGATGAAGCTAATAAAAGCTTGTTAAAAAATGAAGTTTGTTTTTTTATTTATGAGTTATTATAAAAATTATGTTGTAAGTGGATGAAAAAATGCATATTTAGGTCTTTTAATTTTTTTATTGGATCGACACGACGCGGCGCCGTTTCAATTGACTTCCCGCGCCGGTCCGAGGTGTCCCATCCGCCCCTGATACGTACCCTCCAGGAAACCCTCTTTAAAAACCACAAAAGATTAAAAAAAATCCTATTATCTTTTCGATTCATTTTGGTGCTCACGGGAATACCATTTTATAATAATTAACGTTTTTTTCAATATTTTATCGCCCATGTACCGTGCGAGCAAAAATTATTCGCATCAAAGAGGGCTTGGATTAAAAAACATAGGGTTGGTTTAGATCACAATGATATGGGGACGATATATCTAACCCAATCTTCAAAATTTTGTCAAATTCATATTATGACATGATATGCCAAACTAATGAGTAATAAAATAAGTAGAAATACAAATTTATTTTTGTTGTTTATAAAATTAACAAAGTAAGAATATACAAAAAGAAAAAGAAAAATAATTATATAAATTGCACACTACTCCACATGCGTGTATTCTGAGAAATTACATAACCGGAGAGATGGAACCAGGCTTCATCCGAAAAAAATTTCAGGTCTAATAAATCATTTCTTTCCAATAAATTTTGGGTAAACCATTGAGAGTAATTCCTGCGTCTTTCAAAATCTGCGGCTTGTATTTCTTGGAATACTTGCACTTTATAAGGAAATAAATTTAGCTGCTTCATAAGTATAGTCCTGCATGTTTCATAAGATCTTCCCACTTCTTGGGACAGGCGTCTTATACAATTTATTGGCGTATTTTGCATTATTTCAGGAACGTTTGCAACAAGTTCTTCTATTCTTACAGATGGCCGTCCTGCTCCTTTTTTGTGTTGTATAGATTATGTTTCCCTAAACACAGCCATGGTTCTTTTCAGGCAATGATAAAAATACCCAGCAATAAAAGCAACGTTAGAAAAATGTTCGTGATAATCGTCCATGCACAAACCCGGATTGTTATTGCCACTCACCATTTGCTCTAACCCCGTTACGAAAATACGCTTCAACCATGAATGTTTTGTGCTGTTCCGTAAACCCCATTGTGTGAATTGTTCAAGAAATTGGAATAATTAGGGATGAATCAAATTACTTGTAACAACTGTCAAAGATGACGGAATAACTGATTGATTGTTAATTCAGGTACCTAGTTACTGACACCCAACAGGTATTAAGCTCTACGGCTAAGCAATACGTCCTTAGATGCAAGGCCCTCTTTGATGCAAATAATTTTTGCTCGCACGGTAGTTGTATCATCTTCTCCCTATTACATTCTATATTATTTAGGAATATATATTATATGTAAATGTATTACCTAATATATTTCCTTACCTTTGTACCGTACACTGATCCCTTACATTATAAAGTTTGGACTAACTATTTGAATTTAAATTGAAACGGGACACAACCGTAGGATGAAAATTTGTCTGTTTTTATAACATTCTATAAAGTTTTATGATTGATATACCTATAAAACTTCTACGAGGTTTAACAATTTATAAGGTTGTATGCGGTTTAAGGTAGATAAGTTTATAAGTTTGTATGATGTTTTATCATTGAGTAATTTATGAGGATTCATGGGAACTATAGTATTTCTATCAGATTTTACATCTGTAAATAAATAACACTGGCCGACAAGATTTTTCTAACACAGGTCAGCTCTTTATTTTTATAATGAAAATACCCTTCTAATAATAGAAAAAATATTCGGAAAGCCCCAATACGTACCATTTTTCAATAGCTTAAAAAGACCATTTTACATTAGCAGGTAGTCAATTTAATTAGGGGCGGTAAAAATGGATGCATTTTATAACAGAAAAATTACCTGAACTGTAGGAATTTTAGTAGGACTTCAGGGAGGATTTACAAAATATTGCTGTTTTCTTTGTTTGTGGGACACTCGTGCAGTAGATCAGCAGTATGTAATAAAAGATTGGCCACAAAGAAGTGAATTTCAGCCGGGATCTCAAAATGTTAAGTTTGCACTTCTTGTAGACCCCAAAAAAGTCCTTCTGCCTCCTCTTCACATTAAACTTGAGCTGATGAAAAACTTTGTGAAAGCTATGAATAAAGACGGTGATGGATTCAAATACCTAAGACAAGTCTTTCCCCAGTTAAGTGATGCCAAATTAAAGGAAGGTATTTTTATTGGGCCACAAATCAGAAAATTGCCGGACGATGTCAACTTTACAGAGAAGCTTACCAGGCAGGAACTCAGAGCATGGAACCCATTTGTTAGTATAGTAAGGGAATTTTTGGGCAACAATATGGATGCAAACTATCAACAGTTAGTTGATGAACTTTTAGATTCCTACAAATCGCTTGGTGCCCGAATGTCATTAAAAATTCACTTCCTCCATTCCCATCTGTCATTTTTTCCTGAAAATTTGGGAGCTGTCAGTGACGAGCAGGGTAAAAGGTTCCACCAGGATATCAGAACAATGGAAATTCGCTATCAAGGACGATGGGATCCAGCCATGATGGTGATTCCTGTTGGTTTTTGAAAAGAGAAGATATGACCCCTCATAAAAGGAAAAAATAAAACTTAATTAGTGTGTTCAGTTAATATTTGTAATGTTTGTGTTTTTTCTAGATGTAAGGTATGTTTAGTAGGTGTAAAATTTTAAATATAGTCGATATACACAGTTAGAAAATTCTTAAATTATTTTTTCAATAGATATTAAATATTCTAACATTAAATGTGGTTCTATAAATGTAACAAGAAAACGTTACGTGATACAACTTTTTTTTCCTCATTTTCGTATTTGGATAGATCCATTCTACCACATGATGCTATTTAGCTTTGTGTTACAACAAAAAAAAAATTTTTGTCGGCCAGTATATATATCAAATTAAAATGGATCACAAAATACCTATATTATACCTACCAAACTATAAGTTTTTACGATAATTTATTTTAATTTTGAATGGTGTCTTATGGATCAATTTTTTTATACGATTTCATGGAATGTTGTGTTCTGATGAGTACAGTTAGATTTTACCATCTGATGAAGGCATTGTATGCTAAAACGATTGTTAATTGTTATATATAGTTAACAATAAATTTAATACAGATTTAGGAAAAGAAAGTTCATATTTATTAACATACTTTATAGGTTTTATACAAACACGAATTACTTTTGTACAGTGTAAGGTTGGTAACTTGGAATAAGTTCAGTAAATCCAGTACAGTTTTTTTCTGCAAAAATGCTTGGACACGGGTAATAACATTTTAAGGTAAGGTATTTTTTATAAAAAAAAATATTAATACTTACAGTATGTCCTAAATAAGAGATATGATATGATGATATCGATAATTTTTTTAAATGGCAACCTTAGTTTTTTATTGAATATTTTTAAAGTAAATATTAAGTTATAAATAAGTAGCAAATTTCAAATTATTATATCTTGTCAAAAATTAAGGATTTAAAAGCACGAATAAGACATGAGTAAGAAGTAATTAGAAATGTTCAAAACAAGTTTTACTTTCCTTTAGGATGTTTCCAAATAGTGAATGGACAACATTTTGAGCATTTATTTACGAAAAAGTATTAAAGATGAATATAGTTTTTTTTTTATTTTTCAATTAAAGTAATTTTTGTTTTTTTAATATCTTATAAATATAATGCATATACAGTGTGTCCAAAAACCCAGGTAGCAAAGGTGCGTCCAAATGACGTCCTTTTTAGGTCATATCAGACGTAAGACGCTGTCCGGCCTTAAAATGGCGTCGATAGTACGTCAATATTGAAAGTCAAAATGTCGTCCCAAATGGACGTTAATTTGACGTCATTTTTAAATTATTTTTTGACCAAAAGTTGTTGATCCCAGAAATTTCTAGTTAGGAATGGGCATTTATTGATATATCGATGTTGACACATGCATCGATTAACATGGATATTTATATAGATCACTTTAACAAAGTCATACGCTTCATAAAATTAGTATTGTTACAATGATTCTAACTTCTATAATTATATTATTACTGTTTTTGACTTTATGGGACCAAGATGGAAGAAATTTGGCCTATCGAAATATCGAATCGGTATGTATTCTACCCATCTCTATTTCTTTACCGTTAGATGACAATGATGAAATGACATTTGACATTCAAATGGTGGTATTTTCTTTTTCTGACGCTGTTCGCCGATGCTGCTGGTATTTTTGATAGCATTTGTTGCTGTTTTTCCAATTTTGCCCAGGTAAATACTCGTGAACAATAATCAATTCCGTTATTTAAATTTTGGCAAAGAAGAAAATATTTTCAGTGGTAGAATTTGGACCGGAAAGCGGTGGTGGTTTAGCTGTTGTTAATTCGGCATGGCTGACGCCCTTCAAAAAGGACGTGCACTGGCCTCCTTACAAAAACTCGAAACTCTTTAATAGGCTGTCACAAAAGGAGAGAAAATATCGGACAATTGGAAGTTATATTTAATTACTAAGTGTTATTATTTATTTATAATTATTAATAATTATTAATATTAAGCTGATAAAACAAGTAAGTATTACGATTGTAAATTTCTTAACAAGAATTTGTTCACTTTTATTCGTATGTATCGTATGTTAATGATTAATATTTTATGAAACTGCATTCTTAGTTTGAGTTAACAAAATATATATTATTTTCTTATTTATTTTTTAATTTTCAACTCTCCCTTCAACAAGACCTAAAACCGAAGTCATTTTCACGCCCGCATTGGACGTTATTTTGACGTCTTCATTATACGACATTTTGACCCCTGCAATGTACGTCACAGTGACGTCTTCAGCTGACGTCATTCTGACGCTGACATTTGCCCGTCATCTCGACGTCATTTTGACGTCAGTCCAAGGGTGATTTAGACGTCTAGGCTGACGAGATTTGTACGTACAAAGTACGTACGTGTGCTACCTGGGAAAGTATGCAACATATGGGAAAGTTTTTTATCACCGGTTTCTCAGAAAATTTTCTTCTTTATAAAAGTTGGTGCATTCCTTAAAACTATAAATGCATATTTCATATTTTACCTGCGGCTAATAGTAGGGGAGAAAATGCCATTTTTCGAAATTGCCTTAAGAGTATTAATTATTAGAAATACAGCAAAATTTTATATGGAAATGTTTTTGCAAATTGAAAATAGTCCAAATAAGAAATTTGAGTTAGTTGTGTCAATTTTTAATTTTTTTATATGCATTTCTTTAAAATAGGTTTTTGGACTTCAGCGTAGGTACTGGGTGAAAATGACAAATAAATTATTAATTATTTCCAGTAATATGAATAGAGTTGGATTCCATCATAATTTTGTTTAGAACATATAAGTTGGCTAAAATGTGTTTAAGTAGGTGTGCAACACGCTAATATCTGAACCAACTCGTAACATTGAAAGGTTTTAAAAAGTTTGCAACTACTTAATCCATTTTTATTATAAACCCACGTTTAAGTTATTTAATAAATATATTAAAATTGCGTAAACAAAAAATCGACCAGAGGTGTACCGTTTAGGGGAAAATAAAGATTAACCAAAAAAAATTAAAAATTGTGACACCTAACTCAAATTTCGTATTTGGACTAACTTACTAATTTGCAAGAACATTTCTATATAAAATTTTTCTGTATTTCTAATAATTAAGGTACTACTTTACTCTTACGGGCAATTTTAAAAAAATGGCATTTACTCCCTTACTATTAGCCGCAGGTCAAATATGAAATATGCATTTATAGTTTTAGGGCAAGCACCAACTTTTATAAGGAATAAAATTTTCTGAGAAATCGGTGATAAAAAACTTTCCCATATGTTGCATACTTTCTTGGACGCACTGTATATGCATTTTTTGCATATTTTGTAAATTTTATAATAAAATGCATAATTTTCATAAATTATCATTTTAAGAGCATATTTTTATGTTTTCGGCTTTATCAAAAAATTTAAAACGTTAAAGGTTTAATGTTCAGTTCCGTACATATTTCAGGGATTTTCCAATCTAAAGATTATAAATAATTATATTTACATTTTGGTTATACACAAGGTATTTATTGGGGGTTTCCGGGTTTGAAGGTATATATTGTTAGGGGTTGTATATTGTCACTTAATAATGCGTTATTATTACCTGCTTAACAAACTGTATTTAAATTAAAATAAATTAATTTCAAATGTAAAAAAAAGTGTTTCTAAAGGCACCTATAAGAGTGCAGTTGTATAAGGGAGAGATTACCAGGAGTTAGTTTACCTTAAGAACCTGTAATTACCCGGTGGGGAACATGGATTAAGGCTGCAATATTCTAGGCAAAGCATTTCAAAGCTATTAAAGAACCAATTGAATCGCTTATTGTTGATAGGAGGCAAGCGACATTTTGTAAGTTCTGAGAAAAACGCAAAAAACTATTTTAAGCTAAGATTTAAAAGGGTTGGTTGGTAAAGAAAAGTCCTTTCTACCTTCTTATATTTATAAAATACTAAAATTGCCTACGCGTTTCGACTTATATAAGTCATCTTCAGGGCGCAGAGATTATGAAAATACACATACAGGGTCACATAGCGAGACTCACCCAGTCAACACACAAATAAATAACTATCATTAAATTAAAAATTAAAAATTACGACACAATCATGATTCAAAACCCAAACGATACGTTTGTTACACGTGTTTATTTGTTTTTGAATCATGATTGTGTCGTAATTTTTAATTTTTAATTTAATGATAGTTATTTATTTGTGTGTTGACTGGGTGAGTCTCGCTATGTGACCCTGTATGTGTATTTTCTCTGCGCCCTGAAGATGACTTATATAAGTCGAAACGCGTAGGCAATTTTAGTATTTTATAAATATAAGAAGGTAGAAAGGACTTTTCTTTACCAACCAACCCTTTTAAATCTTAGCTTAAAATAGTTTTTTGCGTTTTTCTCAGAACTTACAAAATGTCGCTTGCCTCCTATCAACAATAAGCGATTCAATTGGTTCTTTAATAGCTTTGAAATGCTTTGCCTAGAATATTGCAGCCTTAATCCATGTTCCCCACCGGGTAATTACAGGTTTTTAAGGTAAACTAACTCCTGGTAATCTCTCCCTTATACAACTGCACTCTTAGAGGTGCCTTTAGAAACACTTTTTTTACATTTGAAATTAATTTATTTTAATTTAAATACAGTTTGTTAAGCAGGTAATAATAACGCATTATTTATGCCCAGTTGTATAGGTTCCAGTTAATCGGCATTTCATTGTTATAGGTTGCGGTTATCTAAAAATGTTCAGATTAACCGTTGGTTTGGAATTATAGGTTGCGATTAGCGCCAAACTTCGGGTTTAACTAACAGTTAATTTAACAGGTCAAAAGGCACCCGTTAAAAATCAATCTTAGGATTAAAATTTAAAAAAAATGACATACTTCTAAAATATAACCTAAAAATCCTAAAATACTTATATTATAAAATATGATGATGTGATTTTATTATTATATTATACGTTCAAGGCAACAAATTGTAAAACGGTAAGATATGATAGGTTAAGTTCAGTTTTTAGTTTAAAATTCGCTATGAAGTTAACGACTATTTGGTTTAACCGGGACTTATAAAACTGATATATTTTATTAATCTTAACATTAAAGTGGTGCTTAATCTTATCTTTAGCGTTCAAATTAAACAGAACCTATACAACTGGGCATAAGTGACAATATACAACCCCTAACAATATATACCTGCAAACCCGGAAACCCCCAGTACCTTGTGTATAACCAAAATGTAAATATAATTATTTATAATCTTTAGATTGGAAAATCCCTGAAATATGTACGGAACTGAACATTAAACCTTTAACGTTTTAAATTTTTTGATAAAGCCGAAAACATAAAAATATGCTCTTAAAATGATAATTTATGAAAATTATGCATTTTATTATAAAATTGACAAAATATGCAAAAAATGCATATACAGTGTGTCCAAGAAAGTATGCAACATATGGGAAAGTTTTTTATCACCGATTTCTCAGAAAATTTTATTCTTTATAAAAGTTGGTGCTTGCCCTAAAACTATAAATGCATATTTCATATTTGACCTGCGGCTAATAGTAAGGGAGTAAATACCATTTTTTCAAAATTGCCCGTAAGAGTAAAGTAGTACCTTAATTATTAGAAATACAGTAAAATTTTATATGGAAATGTTCTTGCAAATTAGTAAGTTAGTCCAAATGCGAAATTTGAGTTAGGTGTCACAATTTTTCATTTTTTTTGGTTAATCTTTATTTTCCCCTAAACGTCTGGTCGATTTTTTGTTTACGCAATTTTAATATATTTATTAAATAACTTAAACGTGAGTTTATAATAAAAATGGATTAATTTTTAAAAAAATGCAAATAACTGCATATATTAAAGGCAAACAAGGCATACCTATACTGTGTGACCAGTAAAGTCCGCATCATATGGGATTTTTTTTTATTAATAGCTTTATTCAAAATTTGACTTTGGGATCAAGTTCTGCTTCGATCGAGATGAAAATTAAGCAAAAAAATAATAGTCATAGTTGATTCGCATTATCTGTAAAATTTTAATTTTTTTCGAAAAATAATTCAAAAGTGGGGTTATTTCTGAAAATATCGAAAGAAGTTATTAGAAAACGTTTTTTTTAATGCAGTTTCTAGCCCACATACAAAATTTCTGCTACATAAGATAATTTTGATTTTTTACCCATATTTTGTCGTTGTAAACGTGTTTGTGGTGCATTATTGAAATTAATTTTTAGGAAACTGCACTTAAATAATAAAAGACTATTTTTACTTTTTTTGTGACATAGCTTAATAACAAATTTTAATAAAGGGGTTTTAAATTAAATCGTTGAAAATAGATAAAGTTTACGAACTTTACGTTAAGTTAAACTAAAATTTATTTTCCACTTAATGAACACTTTACTGATGACACCGTGTTCTTTTTTGTCTTAATATTAAGGTGTATTACTTCCAGACACAAACTACGTTTTCAAAAATACTTTTATTTAATGAAGTTACCTTATACAGGGTAAAAAAAGAAACTTTGCATCACATGCGACCAAATTTTAATAGCCCAATTTTGATTTTGTAGAAAAACGCACATTTAATATGGCGCTACTTTAAAGAAAATGTATCTGAAATAAAGCATTGTAAAAACTAAGAAGTTTTATGTAGGTTGCGTTGAGTCTTATTTTCCAAAAGTGGTGCAATTTACAAAATATAGGTAAAAAAATCAAAATTATCTTATTCAGCTGAAATTTTGCATGTGGGCTAGAAACTGCATTAAAAAAAATTTTTTGCATAATGCAAATTTGGCTGAATTTAAGTGCACATAATCCGCCATAAATGACGAGGAATAAAAATTTGAAATTTGGTACTTACGTATGTAACTTAATATGCACTTTAAAAATAATCAATAAAAAACTAGGGTTGCGGAAAAAAGTTATCGATATCGTCATAGCTCTAATTTGAAACACATTGTATCAATATTTTTTTTTATAAGAAAGGCCACAACTTAAAATGTGTCCAAGCATTTAAAAAAAAAGTGTGCTGGATTTACTGAATGTATTCTAATTTACAGACTTGCACTGTATTTGTTTACGTTTTCCTAATAATTTGCAACAATCGTAGTAGCTACATTTTCAAAATTATAATGATGAAGATGGTCAAAAACGCGGTATGCAGATCATTTCTTCATTTATGGTTTTTAATTCCAGCATAATAGGAGCAACGCTCACTCCTATCAATTTTTTATTGTTTAAATTACAGAAACAAAATTTGGCGGGTTTATATGTTATAATATTTTGCATTTTATAACATGACGGATGTCATTTTGTCACTTCCGGTTTAACAGGAAATTTTCCCAACTTTAGATTTTTAAATGGAACAGCCTGAATATTTTTGGCTATATGGATTCAGAACACCATTTCAAATCCAACGACGCCCCATACGTCAGTGTTTGACACTTTAAATCATTTTTTTTTTCATCTAGATTGCTATGAACTCTTCAAAATGGTTTATTAAGTTTTAAACTTTTTTAAAAGGCTTTTTCTCACCGCACTCAATTTTTTCAATGGAGACCTATTGGCTCACTCGGGCAAAAAGATAGGGTACTTTTTTCCAACAATTCGATATCACACACCCCTATGTCAAGTTAAAAGAGGAGAGATAATTTATTTAAATACCAATTCATGACAAAAATTACAGCAAGAAGCGCATGCAAATGGATTTGCATTTATCTAGGTACCCATGACGCCATAGGCGCCACTAGCGAATAGATTCTGGTACAGGTCAGTAGGTACCGACCAATTACAGTGAAGTAGTTTACGGCGGCAGATTTAAACGTAGATTTTTATGCTTACAGTTACTACTAGTACCTAAGAAATATTAATAATTGTGGGTTAGGAAATTGGAAGGCGATAACTAGAGGAACTAATTCCGTCTAAAAGGTATATCGGCAACCGGTTTGTTTGTTGTTACCCAGAGCATTTTTTTTTAATTTTATTTAATTTAAATTTTATTTTTATAAAAAATTATTAGTTGAAAAAATTGAATTAAAAAAAAATGCTCTGATGAACAACGAACAAACCGGTTGCCGATATACCTTTCTCCTTTCAGATGGATTTTGTTTTAACATGCCAAATGTGACAAATTATATTGAGGTTAAGTGTTAACGTTTAGTATAGGCGCCGACTCCATGGGTGCTTTGAACATATTATGGGTGCGGACCTCCCATACAAATTAATGTAATTTCCGTCAAGGTAAGGATGAAAATAAATCACAACAAAAGCTATTATTTAAAACCGCATAATATATTGCGTGCGTTAATTAGTTGTTTTATCCGCACCACAATAACAATAATACCTACATATTGCAACTATATAATTTATTAATTGTTGTTGCTGTTATCTGTCACTGTCATATTTATTTGTGACACCCCTATTAAATCGGAAACGCAACATTTTGCAACTCTCAATCTCACGGGCCCGCGAGTTGCTGTCCGATCAGCGAGTCGGGTGGCTGTTTAATTGGCGAAAATGGAGGCGGGGCGCTGTTCTGTTTCGCGCACTTTGAATCCCAGACTCAGTTCTGAGTTCATTTAGTTGTCTATGTTATGTATTGTATGTATGGAGCTTGAAGCCCGTATTTAAACTCAGTTAACTAAAATCTAAGTTGTGTTAAGTTATCAACAGTGTCACTCATGTGTTCGATTTTTTGCTGGTTTTATTCATGATAAGGTAAGTGTGTCTGAAGTACCAAAGATATCATATCTGAAGTTATTAAACTGGTAAAAATCGTTTTAACTATTCCAGTATCGAGATGCATCGCCGAAAGATCATTTCCAGCATTACGGAGAATAAAAACTTATTTAAGAAGTACTATTACCCAGCAAAGACTGAATGATCAAATGGTAGTGCACGTAAACCGAGAAATAGCAGATGATTTGGCCCTTGAAGAAGTCGCTGATATATTTATAAATCAAGCTGTAGTTTGCCAAAATACGTTTGCATTGCATTGAAAAACAGTTAATTTCAATAACACCATTTTAAAAAGTTTAATGTTGATGTTATACAATACCTACCTAGTATGTAGGTACTACAGTATATTTGTGTTTTGTGTTGGTAATAAATACTTTAATAAATCATAATGTGTTTCATTTTTAAATTTTTAATAAAATTTATTTAGCAAGTATTTAAAATCTCGTTTTATTTCTGCAAAATTTCTTTATTTCTACGTTGTTGGGGTAGGGCTATCGAAACGTAGAATCAAATTAAGTTTTAATAGTCCAAAAAAGGGCGTGGCACCTGTAAAAATTTGCCTGCGGCGCATCTTTTCAGAAAAGAATAAAAATGAACATGCTCCAGCGCCCATAAACGTTTTTAAAAATCGGAGCCTATGCATGACGCCATAATGCTAATAAACAAATGAACATAATGACAATTCCTTTTCTAAAATCCTTTAAATTTATACCTATTTTTAAAACTAAGAAACCTCTTAAGCCGAAAAGTTAATTTAATACCATTAAAAATCATACAAAAAATACTGTATTTAAAATTTTAATTGTGCTATATAAAAAATTACAATATTGTACGTAAGTACTATTTTTTCACACTATGTTTTCTGACCTAAATGCCAAAAAGGACTGTTTAATTTTAAAACCACGTTAATGGCTCTTTCACACGGACGGTGATTCAACCAACCGGCCAATCCAGCGTTCGGCAGATCAAAAGGTTTGTTTACATACAGTGTCCGCATCAAATGGGATTTTTTTTTATTATTAAGTATACCTAGGTAAAAATTGAAAAAGCAGTTAGTTTTTGCTTACCTAAAAACCAAAAATGACGTATACTGAAGCAGCTGCACGACTTGCGTTACCTGTCAAATTTGACATTTTCAATAAAAATAGGTTCAAAAATGCCCTTACTTATCAAAATATTGAAAAACTTTATTCGAGAAAGTTGTTTATTCAGGCATTTTCAGCCTCCGTACGAAATTTTGACAGTCTAATACAATTTTTATTTTCATCATCATTCAACCCTCGTAGATTAACTTTTATACATCGATGTAAATCCATTTGCCTTTACTTCATTTGTAATCTTAATGCAAATTTGTGTAAAATTTTTGTTTCCAATTATTTATTTTGCTTCAAAAACGGAAATTGTTATTGATCAGTATGTAATGTTTGATGCAAAGTTTATCTAATTACATCAGTTTTGCCAAAACCGACGTTTCTCATTTTTCTTAAGTTAGTAAACAGATGTACAAAAAGAAAATATTAGGAAGGTTTCGTTAAAATTTTACTTAATTAATATTAAATTAAATTAATTTTATTAAACTATATTTTTGTTGAATAAAATGTTTACTCTTTTTGATCCAATATAAATAAAGTAAAATTTTAACGAAACCTTCCTAATATTTTCTTTTTTTACATCTGTTTACTAACGTAAGAAAAATGAGAATCGTCGGTTTTGGCAAAACTGATGTAATTAGATAAACGCTGCATCAAACATTACATACTGATCAATAACAATTTCAGTTTTTGAAGCAAAATAAATAATTGGAAACAAAAATTTTACACAAATTTGCATTAAGATTACAAATGAAGTAAAGGCAAATGGTTTTACATCGATGTATAAAAGTTAATCTACGAGGGTTGATCAAAATTTTCAAGAATCTGGCAAAAAATAAAAATTGTATTAGACTGTCAAAATTTCGTACAGAGGCTAAAAATGCCTAAATAAACAACTTTCTCGAATAAAGTTTTTTGATATTTTGATAAATAAGGACATTTTTAAACCTATTTTATTAAAAATGTTAAATTTGACAGGTAACGCGAGTCGTGCAGCTTCAGTATACGTCATTTTTGGTTTTTAGGTAAGCAAAAACTAACAGCTTTTTCAATTTTTACCTATACCTAATAATAAAAAAAAAAAACCATTTGATGCGAACTTTCTTGCGGATACTGTATAACTTGACACTCGGACGGCCGTTTAGTCGCGGGTGCCCGGTTCGTGTGAAAAGGCCTTAAGGGTGCAAATAGCTATTTATGATATAAGTGTGAAAATAACTCGTTTAAGGCACGCATATGAAAATTTGCGGAACGAGCGAAGCGAGTTTCGCATTGAGTGCCTTAAACGAGATATTTTCTTACGTATATCATTCAAGATTTTTTTCTACGAGCGTGTAAAAAGTAACACTTTTCACCCGGCGTGTGAAAAGTAATTTACTTTTCACACTAGTGCGTTAAAGTAACTGAAATGGGTGTGAAAAGTCTAACTTTTCACACGCTCGTTAAAAAAATATTTTTCGTTCCTCCGCACACTCGGGGCAAGGACACTACGAAATTTATTATATATTTAATGAAACCCCCCATAAAAGCGATTATTTTAAAGGATTTTAAAATCATCAATAAATATAAAAAATAAGTTTGATCCAGATTCTTATTTTTAGGCTTTTTAGGCTGTGTTAGTTGAGTTTTACTTCTATCATGGCTCGAAAGTAAAACGACACAACTACCAGTTCTGAATACAAATATTGAAGCATTGTCGCCCGCCGACGCAGCACTCGAATTTTAGACCGGGATACGGTGGTATTTCCCCCTACTACTATGTAGTGAATGACCCAAACGACCGTCACTCGTCAGTTGTTCCAGTAGCGATGGAGGCACTAAATTGTTGGAGTCTGTGAAAAGTAAAAAAAACTATTTCAAAATTGTATCAGACGGCTTTAAAATACTGGCGTTGCGTCGTTTACAATCACATTTATAGCTCCGGCTAATGGTCTTGTCCCCCACTACACATTTAGGCGACTATTATTTCATACTATTCTATTACTATTAGACAAAGCCACCTATCTATAAATTTATTTATAGATAGGTGGATAGTTTTTCGTATCTATTTTGCAAAGCCGGAAAATCTCACACTCTTAGGCCCATTGCACTCTTACACCACCACTGTCCTAACGGCACCGTTAATACGGTTAAGAGATGAGGCAGTATATTATGTGACCTTTCACATGCACCGGCACCGTATACACGGTTCCGTTCCACATATAAGGACAGAAACTGCACAAGAAGTGCCTAGAATGAAATATGTTTGGAGGTCAATCCTGATTTTGATTGTAACAGCCAACATTTCCATAGGCTGTATGCACTCTTTCATATATGATTTTTTGACGTTGAAGCGATTTTTTTAATCGTTCGTTTAGGTCATCAAAGCTGGATATGGACATCCTAAAATAGTTGAAAAAGTTTTTTTTTCGTCTTCCCTCAACTGACCAAATAGTACAAAGAATGCACCGAATTGTTTCCTTCCCATATTAATGGGATGAACCCACAAAATTCTGTTTCGTGCCTTTCTTCGATTTTTGATATGCCTGTAAGACTTTAAAATCGCCACAGCACGTCTATGATCCATACATGAATCAAAATAGAATCAAACTGACGAAAACCGTGCATGTGTGCAAGGATAACACGAACGCGATAAATCGCGTAAACGGTGCCGTTAGGACGGTCGTCGTGTGAGTGCGCAATAAGCCTTAGGGAAATCGTATTGAGGAAAGGAATTATCGCTTAATTCCCAGCGGCCAAGCATAGGCAACCGCAGTACGTTCCTACTGTCAAACGTCAATAGTTTTGTGTTTATTTGCTCGTTCGTCGTAGTTGTTGCCGTGTTAGTATGCGGAGTACAAAAACAACATATCATTATCATTACTAACACCCACGACACACCTATACACGATATGCCGACGCGCATAAATTCTTTTTATCTCTCTCAGTGACGTCACGTGAGGGTATCCAGCGCGGGGGATTCAAACAATTAGACTTTAACAACCCATAAATATGGTAAATGCATTGTTTAATAACATAATTACGACCAGTAAACATTATTTCTCGAAGAACGTGCTTTAAATGACTTTAAAATGAAGCGACAAATTTTATTGTGGACTGAATGAGTTATTAATGTAAAGAATTAACATTATCCTTTTGAAAAATGTTTTATTGGAAAACATCATATTATAGTAATGTAAAATATTAATGCAATATTGTAAAAATCTGACCCCCAATTTTAAAATACAAAGGCTCCAGTTTTTAGCTATTTGCTTTCCGAGTTTTGCACTGCCAAATACGTAATGGAGTCGATAAAAATCACTTGGATAACAATTTATAATGTTCCAGAACGTTATATACCTATCAACACTGAAAATAAAAAAAAACAACAGCCACAGAAAGAATAAAAGCAAATTTGCTCGCTTTTACAATGCAATATGTGAGGATAGAACCGCGTGTGACGCAATGCGCTGTCGTGTTCAATTTTCGACAGGCTAGTCGGCATACCATGTATAGGTGTATCGTGTTACCACCACAGTATTTTACACACACATATTTCTAACACTGGTAGTGGAAAAAAATAAATTACCGTACTGAAATGAAGTAAAAAATTAAACTAATATTCTAATACTGTATGCTCCTCTTGGTCTGTATGTCGTCCAAAACGGCCTGCAGCTCCTCATCCTCGAATCGGCCCTCGAGGGACGGGATCAGGGACTTTGCTTCCTCGGCCGTTTCGGGGCAAAGGTTGGCAATTGCGGCTAATTCGAATTTGTGAAGCTTTTTTTGGTTTAGTAAGCTGAAAAGGAAAAAAACGAAAAATTAAATTGGCTGGGTAAAGCATAAAGCATAAGGACCTAAACCTTATTTCTGACAGGGGCGTATTCAGGAGACAAAGGCGGTTGCGGTTGCTCCCCCTTCTAACTTGTCGGTTAATTATAAAGAAGGCACGTTAGGGGTACTCCTTTACCCTTTACCTTATTGTACAATTAGGTACAGGGTCTTCCAACGAGGACTGAATAGGGGCTCATTTTTGAGCTTCCTTGTATTTAAAGAAAAATCCAAAATAGCCAATCGATGTACTTTTTCCTGCAGAATTCAAAAATGAAACCAAAAATTAATTTGAACCAGAAACAAAAGAGTTACGATATGGATAAGGTGTTTTTTAAATGGAACATAGCTTTTTTTATACGATTTTTGGAACGAGTGATTTTTTTTTGTCCGTTCTGATTAAAATATTTAATATTGTGACAGCTATTTTTATTAAATTTTAATGTTTTATCCAGTATAATTTAACTTTAACCTGTTTGAAACATACACTAGGTAATAAAGGTATAATTAATATTGCTTCATATGTAGCTGTATTATTAAAGAAATCAGGCGCGGCATGTCCATAAGGTAATTTGATCAAAGACCCATCTAATTAATTTATTTTTTAAAACAAATAATTATTATTATCCTTCAAAAAATGCAAAGTTCCAAAGTGTAAGTCTCATGCGAAAATTCCCCAATACGGATGGAAGCCCTCGACCGTATTTTAAGTTGACCTGATGAGTTTATATCAAATAGAAGATTACATAAATAAATTGCAAATTAAAAACAAAACAAATACACGCGCTCGCCGGCCGTCGACTTCGTCTGATCTCGGGTTGTTTCGTGCTCGGTTGGAGGCGGTTCAATGGGCATTTATAAGAACACAGTCGAACCGCTCCGTAAATTATTATTATTGCCAGCAAACCTTTGCGTTAGATAAAAAAAAAAACGAATTATCAAATATGCGGATTTAAACAGATCATTAGGTATGCTGATGTCAAATCGTCCGTATGCCGTTAACCATTTATGTAGTTCGATTATGTTTGTGTTTTTGACTTGTACTTGTGGCTTGTATTAAAGAACAATGACTTCAACAGTACAAAAAATATTACAGTTTAAAACAAATGGAAGAAAATGGACGCCCCAAACCTTTTTTGGATCTGAAACAGATCACGAAAGACTGGGGGAAAGACATAAATAGGTATTTTAAGCAAATTATGAACTAAATAAAGGTAAGAGAATTCTATAAAAAAATAATAATAAAGCTGTTTGATGTAATTTAAAAAAAAAGTCAAAGCAAGAAGCAATTTTAGTATTTTATGTTTTTGCGGTGTTTATTAGTAGGCAAATAATTATTCCTTAGCTATGCACTAAACTGCATTTTGCTTGTTACGTTACTGCCATAAAAATTTGCCCCACCTGTAAAAAAAACTCGCGGGCCGCGCCTGAAAGACATGTAAAAAGTAAAACTGACGCGACGTCAAAAAAAAATTAGGGCAAAACACAACTAATGCTAATAGGGAAGGATAGAAAGGAGGTCTTTGACAACCCTGCTTTTAGGATCATACTTAACGGGGTGGCTTTACAACCAGTTAATACTTGTATGAATCTAGGCTTGTATATATATGCTGATTTAGGTTTAATTCTCACGTTAACAACTTAATAAAAAAAAAACATTTTTCAAGAGATATTGGGGAGCAGAGATCGGACTTTGAGATGATTATTGATTTATTAGTGTAATAGGTTTTTAACTAGCTCATTGTTATAGTTTAGTATTTTGTTATGTAAATAAATATATTTTATTATAACTTATCTAGGGTGGTTGTATAGAGCAACTGGTTTGGATACCGCCACCCCTTTTCCAAATTTTATGTAACCACTATATTATGTTTACCAAAATAAAAGGCATTTAGTTTGATTGATTGATTGAAATACTTAAAAGGTAAAATATATTATTCCTATTCAGTCGAAGTTCCTAAGTTCGGACATTATTCGTTTTTACGGTTCCCATAAGCTTTATTATTTCAAGAAAAGTAGCTGTTTCTAGGGGGTACCGTCCACCAATACCCGAGTGGTTTTAAAAGGTGTTTTCCACGTTTTAAATTCGTCATCATCATTCTCAGACTTTTTTTCGTCCATATACGTTGCATTTATATTCCTTTTGAAAAAGTTTAATCGAGTTCTAGCACACGCTTTAACAGAGGTGACTTTATTTATTCTTAAACTTTTTAAATATATTTATATAAACGTCAAGTTATAAAACTTTACAAACAGTTTTAAAATACGCGAATATTTTTGCGAAAATACAACTAGGGCCGGGATAATCAATCAAACAACGATCGCAGCATCAAATTTCAAGGGTACATGGAAGGAAGCGTCCACCGATCCATAGTTGACCGAAAACCTGATAACTTATACCGTACTGGCAACCCTGATATTACAGGGCGTTTTTTAACGTAAAGACGTGAACACAAAACGTAGAGTAATTTTTTTCTTAAAACAAAGCGTTTCGACAGAAGACAACGACATTTGACATTAACAGCTGACCTGGTTTCGTCGTTAAAGTTCCCAGATCCGCACTGGGCCGTAGCAAGCACACGCGTCAAGTTGCGTCATATTATTTTCTTCCTATTTTGGTTTTTTTAAGTGTTTCTGTGGCTGTTTTTTGTGTAGTGTGTGGTTTTTATATATTTTAGAGACAGATTTTCTTCGTGTTTATTATTTAAGTTTAATAGTGTATACAAACACCATTTTGGTTAACTCATCTATTCAATAAAGTGCTAGTCAAACCATTTACTTATCGTAATATACAGGATGTCTCATAACTAATGGGCAAATACAGCAACAGGAGATAGTAGACGAGTAAATATGTGCATACGAATGCACGGTTAATTTTCAATAAATATGTTTCGTTATGAAAGATGCTTATTTAAATGTTTCTTGCCATCCCGCATTAAAACGCAATTATCTTAAAAACTAATAGAGATTAATGAAGTACAACTGTTTTACGTATAATAGATCCCTCTTCCATAATTCGAGGTAAAGTGTAGCTAGCGTTCTCTAGATATCTTAAAACTCATTATGGAATCCTCCTTCTTGCCATCAAAAACGTAACTACACCCAATTTAATCGCAATTTTATAAAGTAAATATTTACTTGGCTTATCCTGTATCTCTTTAACCGTATAAGAAATAAACTTAAATAACATATTTTCAAGTCCACTGTCTCATGTTTCTGTATAGCCCCTTAATTACCCCTATATATTATATTCATATATAAAATTCCCACAAAAGTAACAATACCAAAAAGGTTCCCAATATTATGGTGTTTTAATTAGATGGGCAACACAAAGCCTACACCTCGCTAAAATTGTTTTACTTTTTTCCTTGTATAATAAATACATAAATATTAAACGAAATAAATGTTGTTTTCTTCTTTTTCTATAGTTTTATGGTTTCACATTATTATGTTGGTAGGTACGGGTCTGTAACTATTTAATTTTATAAATTAGTATATCTACGCTATATCTTTACAAAATATTTATTTTTATTTATTTATTTAATTTAATCCAAATGAAATCCCAAAAACATCCGTTTATGCGGGATTCTCTACTAGTAACAACATGTATAAAGATAATTGTTAAATATAACTAATTAAATACAAAGTAAGTCAAAATAACAGGTACTTAAATGTTAATCAATAAAAAATAAAAATATTCAAATATGTATGTATAAAATTATTCAATTATTATTCTTTTAATAAAACAATATAATGAATAATATCGTTGAGATATCATTTATAAATAATTATGAAAGTAATAGTTAATCATAAAATAAAATAATTGCATGTTTAAATATTTTTTAATTTAAAATTTAGCTTCCCCTTTTTTAAGTATTTTCTTTGTTATCATTTTAAAACGTTTCATATTTAAAAATTTCAATTCTTTGGGTATTTCGTTATAAAATTTCATACCTTGATAATAAATGGAGTTCTGACCTGCCCTAGTGTGTATTAAAGGTAAATCAATATTGAAAACAGTTCTAGTCAAATGATCATGCACGTCACGTCTGTAATTTAATTTTATATTAGAATGTTTATTTTTTGATATGATTTGGTGAACAAAAACAATATTTTGCATTAAGTGAATATCCTTAATTGACATAATATTAAAATTTTTATATAAAAGTTTAGTTGAATATTGTCTATCCAAGCAATATATATTTTTAATTGCTTTATTTTGTAAAACTTGTAAAGGATTAAGCAAATTTTGAAAAGTTGATCCCCATATTAAAGTTAAATATTGTAAATGAGAGTGAATAATAGCAAAATAAATAGGACGTAACATATAATTTGGAGTCAAAAAATTGAGTTTAAATATGAGGACTTCCTTACAAAATTTAACAGATGGCGAAGGCGAAGGTAAAAGACCTTAGTCCGGTTCTGTTTCTGTAGCCAACCGCTTAACGTAAAATATACCAGATTTCAACAAGGTGCCATTAATGACAGGTGATGCGGCGAGTTCTTAGATTAATTTGACTTTACTTGGCGCGAGATAAAAATAAATCGATCAAGACTCAACGTTGCCAACTTCTGTTCGAGCGCGATTCAAATTCCCATGCCACTCTCGCTGCATTCCCCTTCTATAACAGCAAATACGTTCCGATAGCGAAGCACCCACAGCGATGTCTAATGTTTTCGTTTTCTATCTTGACTGAGTTTTTCAGGTAAGCGTGTAGATACGGTGAAATTCTATTGGTATTTTGAAATGGTTTAATTGCAAGAACAAAAACTTTAAATTATTTTATACTAGCGTGTACCCGGCATGCGTTGCAACCCGCTGGTATAAATACAAACCCGAACAAACCCGATATATTAGTACCCGGCATGCCACTTTCTGAAATTGCACCCGTGCGAAGCCGGGGCGGGTCGCTAGTTATACATAAAAACCTTTCCCTTGAATCACTCTATCTATTAAAAAAAACCGCTTCAAAATCCGTTGCGTAGTTTTAAAGATTTAAGCGGATATGAAAGGGGACAGACGGGCGACAGCGACTTTGTTTTATAATATGTTAAGATAACGCGAAGGCTCAGAGTGCAGAGGAAGTAGTTGGGTGTTTTGCATTTTTGTAGCCCGAACAACCCGTCCCAAAACGCAAAACTATCTTAAATATTTTTGATAGATTAAAGAAGTCGGGGGTAAATGATTTTTTACCCACCACTAAAATTTATTTTCCACTTATTTTACAAATTTTAATAGCCCAATTTTTATTTGGTAGAAAAACACACATTTAATATGGCGCGACTTTAAAAAAAATGTATCTGAAATAAAGCATTGTCAAAACTATGGAGAACTATAGGGTAGGAGGCCAAAATCGACAATGGCAGCATTTTCAAATTCTGTCCCGGTTTTTTGGTTAGTTCGCTATTGGCCGATAGATGGCTCTCGCGTCCGAAGTGGGCTGATGTTGTCTTCTTCTTCTTCGTTTTTAATATGGAAAACTAGATCCTCCATAGTTTTTAACTTTTACTTAAACCCTTTATTTTTCTGTGCTTTTACTTTTGACAATTGACATTTTATTTTTCGAAATAACAAATAACGTTTGAAGGCAAGACAAGACAAATAACGTTGTATTTTAATTAATTTCCATATTTATAATGAATAATGGTACAATTTATAAAAGTAGAGTTTGCTTTGTGTCGGGGTGGTAAGACAGGATCTTCTTCAGAGATGAAACGCAGCCAAATAAGTGCTCCAAAGGTAAAACACTCTAGCTAGAATGTTCCTGTATTTTAAAAACGAAGCATCGTTGGAACTTTATACAGGCCGAGTTTACTAATAAGTATAACAAAGTAAGTGGAAATTCATATAAAAGTCCTTATTTGTTCCTTAAAGAACTAATTTAAATAAAAATAGTTATCGCGTCCATAAGAAACCATTTATTTGATAGCCCACTTCGAACACGAGCGCCATCTTATGGCAACTCGTAAAGCTGAATTACCGATGCTAATTTGGGACCGAATCCAATGCATTGCGTTCGGCCTCCTACCTTAAGTCCTCCATAATTCGGCATGTGGGCTAGAAACTGCATTTAAAAAAACTTTTCTAATAACGTTTTTCGATACTTTCAGAAATAACCCTACTTTTGAATTATTTTTTGGAAAAAATTTAAATTTGACAGATAATGCGAATCACGTGACTACTATATTTTTGCTTAATTTTTATCTCGATCGAAGCAGAACTTAATGCCAGAGTCAAATTTCGAATAAAGTTATTAATAAAAATAAATCCCATATGATGCGGACTTTACTGGTCACAGGTAACACTATATACACTAATATACAGTATGTGTCCACGGATAGAGTTTGGAAGAGGAAAAACTTTTTTATTAGTAGTTATAGAAGAAAAAGTAATTTTTTATAAAAACGTCGGCTAGCGCTGAAACTACAATTTCGAATATAAGATTCGCGATTACTATACAGGGTTCGTCACAAACAACATTTTTAGTTTCTTGGATCTTTTTTTTCCAAATCTATAATTTATTTAATAAATTTTACTAGTGTTGAAACTACACTTTCAACTATTAGATTTGCGATTACTATACAAGGTTCGTCAGAAACAACAGTTTTTATTTTTTGGATTTTTTTTTCAATCCTAATTTTCAATTCCTGTTGATGATTGGTAAATCATCACTTTGGGAACAAATAAATTGGAAGGTAGATATGGTCCAAATCAGTTGACACGTAGGAGTCCCGATCTCACAATTATCGACTTTCATTTATGGTTATATCTGAAGCCACGTGTATAAAACCAATTTCAATAATAACTTAGATCTCTTGAAACAAAAAATAAGAGTAATTATTGCAAATATTCCAATACAAGTTAGGAACTGTTTTATCGGGAATTCAGATGTCTAGCTGAACTATGTGCTAACTCGGTGGTACCACGTTTGAATTAAAGTTTTATAATTAATTATAACTTAATTATAACAGCTGGATTAGTTCTCATTGAGCGTAAGGTTGGGCAATCTATTGCACAGTAATTAAAATGGATAAACAAATAATATTACATTTATATTAGCAAATGATGATAAATGAAATGTATGTTATTGGAAATAGGAGAGTTAATTAACCTAAACTGGTTTATTCTACTCACCGTTTAACTTAAATAATAAACGCCAAGAAAATTTAGTCTCTGAAACGTGACGCGTGAGCTTGCTATGGTCCACTACAGAACTGGGTACTTTTAGGAAGAAAACAGCATCAGCTGTTAATGTCACATGTGGGTGTCAATTGTCGAAACGCTTTGTTTTTAGAAAAAGTTTACTCTACTTCAAAAGTACCCAATTACAACCAATGAAAAATTCTTTTAAAATCTTTTCCGACATAATTATACTTTATTAAATTTTACTATTAACTAGCTATCGAAAGAGGGCTGCTTATTGGGTTAATGGGGGATATTAAATGGTGCACCAGTTACCATCACCATAAAGATAAAAATTTCGTTTTTATTGATCAGTTAAATATAATGTTCCTGTAAAGCGGTGTGGAAAGAGCTACGAAAAACGTACGCTATAATACTTTAATTCAAAAATTTATTTGGGTTTAAAAGAGATGTAGGTACTTATAAAAAAAAGAGAGGTAATTATTAGAAAAATGTACATGTTTTTCCAAGAATTGCCATATGATTGCCTGCATGCGAGTGATTGCAAGTTGGCGGGTGATTGCAAGTGGTTGAGATGCAATTTCGAGACTGAGGTGAGGTGGCAACCGACTGCACAGACTGGAGTTTTATTTCACGTTAAAAAAAATTCGACCCGTTTGTATGTTTGTAAATATTTTTCTATACAGGGTGCTACAAACACATTCATAATAATTAAAACATGGGAATTTCGAAAACATTAAGAGATACAAAGATGGTTAAATGCAGGCAAAGTTGTCTATTTTGGAGTTTAAGGTGGGATTAACGACGCCATTTTCTATCGTCAATTCGATTTGCCCATCTATTGACGATTCGTATGGGCACTCTGCAGTGCTGTGTTGATCAGAGTAGTTATTTTTATGCTTTTGGCATACGAAGAAGAAAGACAGACATATTCTGAAGCTGGTAGAGCAAGACAGATGTTAGTCAGCCGGTCATAGTTTTGTTTACTTTCGTGTTTTGTGCAATTACGGAACCTTTCCTGTTAAAACAAACACATATTCTCTAGAATTCTTAGGATATATGACATTTCGATAGACTAGAAAATACCGTGTTACCAGTAAAAATCGTTGTTTTTACTTCAGTTCTGAAAATCGACGTGTTTACTTTCAAGGATTTTAAGGTAAATTGTGGCAATTTTAATGGTTTTAAAAAAAACTGCTTTTTTTAAAGTCTTTGTACATTTATTTAAAAAAAAAAACGCCGGCATACTTTTCGTGAATGCCTCCCTGAACAGCCCTTCCAAAATTAGATACCAATTAGTTTTTTTAATAATTGCAAGGTTCCGGAAGTTACTCCTGCATTCAAGCCATTTATAGGCCTTTTATACATGATTGACCTTGAGAACTGTGCCCTTAATAATTTGGGGAAAGACAATAATTGTAAATATTCCGAATACCTTTGATATCCGCAAAAAAAAAACAAATTTTTAGTTTTGGTGTTTAATTTTATTGTGCCCTGATTTTTGACTTGGGACAAAACAATTTTTCACAGCCGTTCTTTAGTTTTACAAGTTGGCGTATCAATTATTTCGTTCTACTAACTTTTTTATATACAGGATGATTCAGGACGGGTGGTGATGTGATGGTGATCGGCTGTATCTGCAAAACCATATAGGCTACGAGTTTGGGGTAAAAATTTATTATGAAATAGGAGCAAAAAATCACTAAAAATAATTTTTAAGTAGTTTAGTGTGTCTGTTGGTCCAATTTGTCTTTCGTTTATTATAATATTTTGATTCATTTTGGTATTAGTTCCCTTTCTAGTTAGTATTATATACTCACATTTGTTTTCGTTTATATCCAGCTTCCATTTTTTATTCAAAGATAATAGTATTGTTAAGTGGCTTGATATTAATTGTCTTGCGACATTAGCGTAAAAGGAACTGGCGTATAATAAGACATCGTCCACAAAAATGGCAAGATCAGTGTTATGAAAAAATGGAATATCCTGTATATAAGTTAAATAACAGAGCTGCGAAATTTGTGCCTTGTTGTAGGGCTACCGGTTCAGAGAAGCTGCCATTTATTCGAACTTTCAATGTGCGTTGCGTAATATACGAGTGTAAAAGCTTTATTAGATACAATGGAAATATATACATTGTTATAAGTTTAAAGATTAGCCCATTGTACCAGACATTATCGTAAACTTGTTTTATATCAAGTGACAGGAGTAGGTACTGTTGGTAAAATTTTTTAATGACTTGTTGCGCAATAAAGTAGAGGCATATCGGACAAGTGTGCAACTGTATTTTGTATTAGAATACACAGGGATACAAGTATAATGGATAGCCTGGGGCGGGTAGACCACGACGGCCGTCTCGTCCAAGTTATTTTTATAACATCCTGTATAGGATGCTTAATTATTATTAAAAATAAAACTCAATCAACTTACTTTCTTACTGCCGATATGGTTTCCTTGTTTTTAAATTTTCGAAATCGATCAGTGTACGTCAGCGTCTTCATGAAAACATCAGAAAATTCTTGCTCGTCCTCCGCCGATTCGTTCTGTGCTTTTCTGTGTTCGAGCAACATATGGACCTCGGAAATTAAAAGCGTTTCGGCGTTTTCAAATTCTTAAAAGAACAGAAAAAAACTAGGTTAGTTATATCTGGTGGAGGTCTAAAAATTGGTACAGAATTTCCTTTAATAATGATATGTTTCGCCATTTTTTCAAAATTCACTTAGGGGTAAAAAAGGGGTGTGGCCTATTGTGATAACTAAAGGGCGGAATATATGTAAAATGCATATGTATATGTATTTTTTGCATATTTTATCAATTTTATAATAAAATGCATATTTTTCATAAATTACTATTTTAAGGGCATATTTTTGTTTTCGGCTTTATCAAAAAATTTAAAATGTTAAAGGTTTAATGTCCAGTTCGGTACTTATTTCTGGGATTTTCCAATCTGAAGATTATAATAATTATATTTACATTTACATTTCCGTTATATACAAGGTATTTATTGGGGGTTTCCAGGTATATTGTTAGGGGTTGTCTATTGTCACTTAATAATGCGTTATTATTACCTCCTTAACAAACTGTATTTATATCGATCCAAAACCTATAATTACCCGGTGGGGAACATAAATTAAGGCCGTAATATTATACGCAGAGCATTTCGAAGCCATTAAGGAACTAATTTTGGATTTAGATGACGATTCGCAGTGTGTTGTGCAAAGTAAAGAGTTGTTAAAAAGTGCAAGTGTAGCTAAAGATCTTGTTTTTATTAAGGTTAATTTCAGATTTATACCGCAGATAATATCCTCGTTGGAGGGTAGAAATTTAAGTTTAAGAGACTCAATTAGTATTGTTGAAACTTTTTCCGCTAAATGTAACAACATTCTCGGTAAAGTAGGAGGTCAAATACAAGAACAAATTGGATGTAACTGTAAAAAAGGATGAAGGATTTAAATACTTAACTGCGGTAAAAAAACATTTATGAGGATAAACCATCCAACGAAGTTGTATCTTGGCCTTATATTTTGCTACCTAAGTTGCAGCATTGTCGGATTAGATCAGTAGATATTGAGAGAAGCTTCTCCTTGTAATTTTTTTTTACTAATAGAAGACAATCCTTTTTAGTTGAAAATTTTGAAAAATATTTAGTAATAAATGATTTTATACAATTTTGGGTTAAAAAATTTACTAACTACTAAGTTTACTTTATTTTTCTTTGCATTTTTTTAAAAATAAACATATTTTTTAGAACCCAATGTGTTTCTTTACCTTATTTTACTATAATAAATTAAGAAATACTGCATACCAGTAAGTATGCATATTTGGTAAAAAAAAATGCAAATAACTGCATATTTTAAAGGCAAACACTGCATTTATCTGCGCATATTTTGGCTGAATTTACGTGCATAAAATCCGCTCTTTAGTTATAACTGCCTATAATTTTGTGCTATCTGGATGAAAATTGATACTACACAGAGGAAAACTTTGATTACCAGAACTAAAATTTTAATAATCAGAACAAAGATACTGACATTACTTATGGGATAATGTTGATGCTTGGTTACCATTATTAAAAAAGTTTGATTATCTACCGGTATGAACAAATTGATTACCATAATCAAAGGGTTTAATTGCCGTTACCACAACTACGCTGTAGTTAGTCTTAATAAGGAAATTTAATAACAATACCTAATATATTACCAAATTATCACAAAACACGTATTAAAATATGATTATTCGTTTACTTTAATAAAGTAATTAATGAGCTAACATTCGCCAGATAAATTAATATTACTTTCGCTCTTTTATGCACAGCATTGTTGACTATATTTTGAACAAAAATATGTAAATATGCCTAAGTTCTAAGGAGAAGACAGTATCGAAGTTTTATGATTTTAGGATTTTAGGGTTAGGCTGAGCCCCGGGCTGGGCTGGATGAATCAGCCACCACTCAATCACTTTACAATTTTATATAATAAAGTCAAATTAAAGAACTCGCCGCATCGCCTGTCATTACCTGTTGAAGTCTGGTATATTTTACGTTAAGCGGTTGGCTACAGAAACAGAACTGGACTACGTTATTTTACCGTCGCTTTCGCTATCTGTTAAATTTTGTAAAGATATATAGCGTACCTACATACTACTGTTTATTAATAAAATAAAATATTGACAGAACTGTACAAACTTACCAAAATAACTAAGTATGTGAAAGCAATATAAAACTAAAGCAAAAGAAGGAAACAACATTTATTTCTTTTAGTATTTATTTATAAAAAGCAAAATAGGTTTTTATGTATTTATTATAGAAGGAAAAAAGTAATACATTTTTTGCGAGGTGTAAGCTTTGTGGTGCACAACGCCACATTGGGAACCCTCTTGGTATTGTTACTTTTGTGGAAATTTTATATATGGATTAGGGTGTCTCGTAACTAAGAGCTATAATACAGCAACAGGAGATAGTGGACTTGAAAATATGTCATTCCATTTTATTTCTTATACGGTTAAAGAGATACAGGGTTATCCAAGTAAATATTTACTTTATAAAATTGGCGATGATTTGATGTTAAGCGGATATGAATCAACTTGGGTGTAGTTATGTTTTTGAGGGGAAGAAGGATTCCATAATGAGATTTAAAATACCTCCTAGAGAACGCTAGGTACAGGGTTTTTCCGTATATTTTGGAGCACCCCTGGAGCTTTTATTTGAAGACCTAGAAAAAACTTTAAATCACCAAAGTGGCATGATTTCTCCTGAACTGCCAGAATTTGTTATCGGACAAAACAAATGAACATCGTAAATTTGTTTAATAATGCCAATGTCGATTTTTTTAACTGGAACACCCTGTATATTAATTTTTTTAACTCCTCACTCTTTTCTGATTCCAAATATGTATAAATGTTATATGTTTACTTTAGTCGTTTAGGCAAAATTGCATTTCAAAATATTGCGGATTAGAAAATCTATATTGGTGTGAGGAAAACATGATAGAACATAATGCTTATTCAGTAACAATAATTAATATAAATAATGATAATAATTTATGAAACAAACATATAATATATATATATATTTGGAATCAGAAAAGAGTGAGTTAAAAAAAAATTAATATACAGGGTGTTCCATTTAAAAAAATCGACATTGGCATTATTAAACAAATTTACGATGTTCATTTGTTTTGTCCGATAACAGATTCTGGTAGTTCAGGAGAAATCATGCAACTTTGGTAATTTAAAGTTTTTTCTAGGTCTTCAAATAAAAGCTCCAGGGGTGCTCCAAAATATACGGAAAAACCCTGTACACAATATGACTTTGATAAATTCTCGCATCTAGAATTTTATTTTTAGGGTCTAATTTGTGTCAATTTACTTTTTTTTTTAAAGTTAGTATAAAAAATTATACTTTTTTAATATCGATGTTTCAGTTAGTTTTTGAAATAATTGCGTTTAAATGCTAGATGGCAAGAAACATTTAAATAAACACCTTTCATAAAGAAATATATTTATTGAAAATTAACCGTGCGCTCTTAAACATAAATGAGAATTAAAAGGAAAAAAAAAACACAAAGTTTTCCTCCAGAAAATTTAATAGAATAAAATTCTTATTTCAAGGGTATCTACATGTTTCGAACGTAGAAACGTTCATCCTCAGAAGATCATTTTTTATTTTATGCTGATGTTAGCAAAAGAGAAAATTAAAATCAGAACCTTAATGGAGCTTTTATGGACTTAAAAATTGAAGTGTAGAAGAAACATGATATGAAGAAAATTGATAATGGTTAAACCAAACTAAGTATTTTAAAACGTTATTAAAGGGGGTGCAAATCAGCCAAATAAAATGGGGAAGAAGAAAACCTTTCTAAAAAGGAGTCGAAGATTATTCAAAAATTTCTTAAAAATTATCGTAAGTAATTACATAAGTGCATCAAAATTATCAGGTCTATTTTGATGCACGAATGTAATTCGGTAGAATATTTCTCTAGTATACGTGAAATGAAACCACAAAATTTAATATTTTTATTTAAACGTTATATTTAATTATATGAAAATAAACAAATTAAAAATTGCATGAATTGCAGTGGAAAACACAATTATTGTAAAAATTACTATTTTTGGAGTCTGCTGCATTACTTGTTAATTTATGTGAGTTTGTCATTGAATTAGAACTTGTAGAACCTGGCACACAGATATTAGTTTCTGGGTTATGATTAGCCTTATCATTGTCTTCCCTCATTTTTTCTACTATATTAGAGTGGTGTTCCTCGTCTAGTTGAAGATACGGCTTTATGGATTTTGGGTTGGAATGTCCAGTAATTTTTATTAGCGTATTTTCTTCAACCCCTTGCTTTGCTGATTTCGAAACAGCTGTTGCACGCAGTGAATGGTTGGTGATTTTAACCTGTTGTGATTATATTTTTTCCGACAGGGATATTCTTATACCACTTGCCCAATTTCCAGAAAGGATTAACAGTTAAAAACAATCGCGGAATATTTATGTTATTTCTTTTTTCTAAGAACTTTTTAAACAACCTTACTGGACACAAATCCGGATTAATTTTGTTTTTAACTAGCCACTTGGATGGTGCACAAGGTTTTTCTCCTCCTTGTGTTGTTTTGTCGAATATTGGGTTGTATTCCATTCTGCCTGTTTTTTCTCCTGCGTTATTAATATCGTCTTTGAAATACGAAATTAAACATTTTACTCCCTCTCTCCTCGCCATGCTAGTTTTGTATGACAAAACAAAGAACAATTTTTTTTGCAAGCCATTAGGCACAATTCTGTACCATATTTTTAAACTCATTGTATTTAAGTGATACAGCGCTTTCCTTTCTTTTCTGCGGGTCTGTCTGCAACTGCTTCCTTTTGGCACCTTTTGCTTCGCGGGCTGTTTTAAATTCCGTATCAGTAAAGGGATTAAATTTAATGTTATATTCGTTTTGATATTTTTCCATTAATAATTTTGACGTAACGTTCCAAATAGTCTTTACAGTAAAATCTTTATAATCCTCACCATTTTTCTTTTTTATATTGTAGGCCCAGTCAGTCAGAATATTGGCCAGCGTCGGTATTAAAGTATTTTCGTTTAAACGATAATTTCTCTCTTTAATAAAATCCATGAACTGTCTCCATATATACTGGTGGTTTAGTAATGTATTTTTAGGTTTACTTTCGGTAACTTTCTCTAAAATTAAATTTAATGAATCACTTCCAAATCGCGACATTTTTAAGACTTTTTAAATTTGATTTATGTATGTCAAAATGACAAATACATAATATCAACACAATAATACACCTACAAGGTGCTATTGTAAATATTAATTATTGTTACTTAGATACGGACCTATAGGGAAATTTTCGGCGGGACATTTTCGCACCTACTGGGCAATTTTTGAACATATGCCACAGAAATCAGCCACAGAAGCACTTAAAAAACACCAAAATCGGAAGAAAATAATATGACGCAAACTGACGCGTGAGCTTGCTACGGCCCCCCGTTGCTGATCTGGGAATTAACGACGAAACCAGATCAGCTCTTATTGTCATGTCAAATGTCGTTGTATTCTGTCGGAACGCGTTGTTTTAAGAGAAAGTTAACTCTAGTATAGATTACATAATACATAATATAGTCCGTAGCGTACTCCCTTACGTTTGTAGCAAAGTATAAAGAAAATAAAACATTTTTATGTCTTTGACGAATAGTTTGAACCATAAAACGAAACTTTTCCATTTGAATGACGTTATCTTTTCCGCTTTAAATTCTTTTCGACGCCGACGGATCAAAATCTTAAAAATTTACACCTCAATAATCCTTTTATACAAGTCAACTGGGTGGAAATTGGCTCATTTATAATTCGATTTTAACCCTCTGAAGGCGACCGACCTATATTCCTTTATGAAAAAATTAACGTTTGGGATAAAAGGACAAACGTGTAACTTTAAATTTAATTAACTACAAAATTTAAAGCGTCCAGAAAGCCACAGACATTTTCAATACCTTCTGAGTTAGTGAATATTCTAATTATTACTTTGCAACTTACAGTTTAATTGATTTTTAACCTATCCTACCACAGTAGTACTGGCACATAATATTATTACTAAAGAAGATAAACCCACTTGGCGATCCAATTTCGTACGAAGTTGCGCATGACGTCACTGAGAGACAAAAATACAGTATGGGTATGGAAAAGCATTGTGTACCTATATACCTATTTTCTTATTATTTATAAAAATATAGATATATTAAACTTTCTAACATTATTATAATAGTACCTATGCCGGATATTTTCTTTATGATTTAGTGTAAGATTTAGGATCTATACTAGGATACTTTAAAAATAAAGTATTACCTACTAGATGAAATTAATTCTCTTTAAAAGTAAACTATAATATTAAAAAGTAGTCCATACTCAAAGTGGAGTTAAATGATATAGAAAAAAGAAAAGCACAAAGTCTTTCTCCACCATTTTTTATTAGAATAACTAGGCGAACCTAGAATAATTCAATTTGACATGTTTCGAGTGTAGAAACACTCATCGTCAGGAAAACAAAGTGAAAGGTACAATGCTGATGTTGTTAGCAATAGAGAAAATAATAGTGGGATTGAGCCGTAATGGAGCTTTCAATGGTGCACGAGGTGTAAAAAATGAATAGTCAAAAGACCGACAATCAAGACCATACTGAAAAGTCAAGGGTTAGTGCAAACGCACTGTCCTGGACAGAAAAATGAGGAGAGCAAAAGAAAAATTAGGGAGTTTTAACAGACTCTGTGAACATAATTTATTAAGTAGTGAAAAATCTTAAGTTTTATTCAGCTTTGTCAGAGACATGTAAAACTATTGAAATAAGAGGGAAAGAAAAAGAAATTGTTTTTCATAAAAGTCAAAGCATCATTTAGCTTGAAGTAAAATACTGTTGGGGTACCAGGCTTTTTACGGCCCAGTTTCCCCGGCATACACATTTTGTGCAAAATTAATAGTTTTAAAAAGTTTTTTTGTTTTACTAGAACATCTTTGTTAAAGAAGTTCCACTGCAACCAGCGCGTGTCAGAAGGGTCTGACAAGGCTGAATAAAACTTTCACTAGGTACTTTTAGTAAATTATTTTCACAAAGTCTGTTAAAACTCCCTAATTTTTCTTTTGCTCTCCTCATTTTTCTGCCCAGGACAGTGCCTTTGCACTAACCCTTGACTTTTCAATATGCTGAAGTCTTGATTGTCGGTCTTTTGACTATTCAATTTTTACACCTCTTGTAGGTACACCATTGTAAGCTCCATTACGGCTCAATCCCGCTATTATTTTCTCTATTGCTAACAACATCAGCATTGTACCTTTAACTTTGTTTTCCTGATGATGAGTGTTTTACACTTGAAACATGTCGAATTGAATTATTATGAATTATTCTGGGGTCGGGTAGTTATTCTAATAAAAAAATTGTGGAGAAAGACTTTGTGCTTTTCTTTTTTCTATAAACTATAATAGTTTTCGCTTTAAAATTTTATGAACTGGAAGAAGTATGTAATGATAACGATGAAGACATAATTAATATTGTGGAACGTCCTAGGGCGCGATTGGAAATTTGAAATAATCAGGAATTTGTAGATCGGTTAAGGCTTCCTAAAAGGACTAAGCAAACTATAGTGTGTGTACAAATTGCATGTATACTGCACCATAAAAGCTTAAATAAAAATATATTTTATTGAAAATCTGCCTTCAATGCAGCAATATATTATATCTAGGGTTGTGCCTGGTCAATTGACCGAGATTTTGACCGATTTTGACCGGGTCAAATTCGGTCAAAAACTTTTGCAGCCTTTTCTGAGCGAAATTGGTCCTCATGGGACATTGTCCATAGCAAGCTTCGCAACCGATTGAAAACCAGTCACTCAGGAAAGCTTATTTATATAAAGTACAACTTAAAGTGGCAGTGGAAATAAAAAAATATGGAAGTTCGGAGGAAAAAGCGCTAAATTGCTGATAGTGATTTAAAATAGTGAGGATTAAACGAATGATTCAGATTCTAAAGAACATAAAGGTAATGCCGGGGGTGAGTTCAGTGACGAAGATGATGTACCTTAATCTAAGCTATTTATCAAGGCCAGTACTGCCAGCAGTCTCTTATTTCATTATCAATTAGTCACTCACTCATTACTTCATTAGTAATTTAGTAATGTTAGATCAATATTATACACAATATTTATGTGTCATTTTTGTTTTTTTGTACCTCAGAATGTTTCTTTATTTTTTGTTAGCTGCTTTTTAATAAAGACAAGTTTGTATGTAATTACTCATGGCTTTATTTCTTTTGACAAAACTGAGGAATTTGACCGGGGCTTAGTCAATTGACCACAAAAGATTTTGACGGTCAAAATCCCAACCCTAATTATATCAAAGAGTAATGCACTAATAAGAGGCGAAAGCTTTGTCGGCTTCTTTAATGTTCATGTAACCTGATATTGTGACCTTGATACCCCTAACTTACACAGAAAAAAGTATGATAAATTTGTTTGCAATCATCAGATACACGGAAAAACATCTTTCCCTTTTTATGATAATATAAGTATTCATTTTATTCATCGCTAATTTTTCCAATTTCGTGTACAATTCACACAGTGGGCTTTACGGAACAGCACAAAACATTCATGGTTGAAGCGTATTTTCGAAACGAGGTTAGAGTAAATGCGGGTTTGTGCATGGACGATTTTCACATTTTCCTAACGTTGCATTTATTGCTGGGGATTTTTATCATTGCCTAAAAAGAACCGTGGCTGTGTTTAGGGAAACATGTTCTATACAACACAAGAAAGGAGCAGGAAGACCATCTGTAAGAACAGAAGAACTTGTTGCAAACGTTCGTGAAATAATGCAAAATACGCCAACAAATTTATAAGACGCCTGTCCCAAGAAGTGGGAAGATCTTATGGAACATGCTGCAACATGCAGGACTATTCTTAAGACGCAGCTAAATTTATTTCCTTATAAAGTGTAAATATTCCAAAAAATATAAGCCGCAGATTTTGAAAGACGCAGGAATTACTCTCAATGTTACCCAAAATTTATTGGAAGGAAATGATTTATTAGACCTGACATTTTTTCGGATGAAGCCTGGTTCCACCTCTCCGGTTATGTGAATTCTCAGAATACACGCATATGGAGTAGTGAAAATCCCCAATTGGAAAGAAATGATTTATTAGTGATTAGTGAATTTATGCTTGGAGCATGGCGGCGGCCAATTTCAGCAATTTATGTAATTATTTTTCTTTTTCTTCCTGTATATTCTTACTTTGTTAATTTTGTAAACAACAAAAATAATTTTGTATTTGTCTACTTATTTTATTACTTATTAGTTTGGCATATCATGTCATAATATGAATTTGACAAAATTTTAACCTAGATTTGGTTAGATATCGTCCCCATATCATTGTGATCTAAACCAAGCCCCACGTTTTTTAATGCAAATAATTTTCGCTCGCACGGTACTATACTAGCAGGCAGGGTAATAAAATTAGTGTCAGAAGCAATATCAAAACAGAACGACACTAGTAGCCTGTCCAAGCGATTTAATACGGCATGTGGTTAATATCAGCGGTCCATTACTTCAAATGTCAAAATACGTCACGGTTTTTATACGGTATTTAAAACGCACCATATAGCTTATTAGCTTTATCCTTTGGCTTAGTAAAAACAATATTAGCAGAGTTCCTTTAAGCTTCTTTTAAATAGCACAACAAAGACAACGGCTTGTTTACACCATATCCGTCTCGAGACAGTCTGCATATCGTGGGTTCAATTCAATAACTAGATAACTAAAAAAATGTAGTTTTGAGATAATTAGCGTTAACTAATCTTCTTGCGTACTTTCTTATTCCTACTCTGAAACAGACTAACTAGAAGAGTTTTTTGTATGTACGTGATAGAAGAGGGTATAATGGAACCCTGGAGGACAGTTTTAATGAAAATTATAGGTAGGTACTAATTAATTAAAATTAATTTATTTGCGAGATGTCTAGTTTTAGCACTATTTTGAATTTCATTATTCTAGTTATGCACTAGTTATCCACTAATAAAAATATGAAATAAATATAAGTTATTATTGAAAATTTTTGAAAAAAAATATATTTTTAATAATAAAACACACTTTTATTAGAAAATAATTATAACTTAAAAAATTTGATTTCAATCGTCATCAGCTTCAGTGTTCGAATAAGCTAAATTGGCGGTTTGCTTGTAAAAAGAGCCATGAAATCATTGTACTTTTTTTTGCTAATGCATTTGGGTTTTTTGTACAATTTAGACATTATTATTATGCCAACGTGACTTGTCTACTTTTGACAAAGTTAGACTGGCATGACCGAAATGGTAAAACTAGACATCTGTTGTTATCGACTTATTGCACTAATATTTTCTTTGTTTACTCATTTATCTAGTTTTCGAATTCATCTACAGAGGTCATTAGGGCGTATCTTTAAGTTAACTACTTATACTCTTATAGCATTCAAGAGCCTATACCTTAACGAGTTCCATGAAGTTGATATCTCAAATACGGCAATTTTCGAGTTATGAACATCTGTGGTCAGATGAAAACCCTCATGCTACATTTGAACGAAACTTTCAACATCGATTCAGTATTAATGTCTGGTGTGGAATGCTTAACGACCAGTTGTTTGGTCCATTTGAAATGGATGGGCGCCTTACTGGAGAAGGATATTTACGGTTTTTGGAAGACCATTTGACACACATTTTGGATGATGTTCCGTTAAATGTTCGACAACGAATGTACTTCCAACATGTTGGGCCCCACCTCATTTTAGTATCCGTGTGCGAAATTCCTTGAATTATCGTTTTCCTAATCGCTGGATTGCCAGAGGTGGTCCGCAAGTTTGGTCACCGAGGTCACCAGACTTAAACCCACTTGGTTATCGCCTTTGGGGATGGATGAACGCTAGTATAGTGTTTCTTAGGTCAATTTAATGACATTAAACTGTGGGAATTTCCTAACCATAGGCGTTCCACACAAATAATTAATATGCGTATACACACTTATAAGTTTGTTTTACATTAGGTGTTTGTACATACTACGCTTTATAAGCCCACTGTATATAAAATAATATTATATTAAAATAATAAATATAAGGTAACTCAAAAATTCTATATACAAAACTAAAATCAGAAAAATAAACCTGACACGGCACGACACTGCTCAGAAAATGCTTTAATTTTTTTACCAGAACTTCATTCTCGTCAACCAGACTCCGGCCCGTTCATCAAGGCATAACCACGTATATTTTATCTCCGTCTCTTCTCGGCGGTCACTGGCCTATCTCTGTCTGGCAGAATCGATCGTTAGACGGGCCGGGTACCGGTTCAGCTTATATCCTGGCGCTTCCAACCGCAACAAATTACATGCTGTTGCCAATTCTTCAAAATTTTCGGATTTGTAAGCACAATGTAAGTATATACGAGAAACAAGGGTTTGTTAATTAGTTGTTTTTAAACACTGAAAACACTTTTTGTCTTGATTTCAGTTATATTGTTTCTTAAGGACTAAAGAATGTATTATTATAACAATGAATGGCTTGTTATTTTTTTCTGTCACACTCAAAACTCCTCGGTTTAAAGTATATTTGCAAACTAGCTTTCAAAGAAAGTTACTGACTAACAATTGAATACTGATATAAATAAAATATCTTTAATAAAAAAACTTAAAGAATTGAAGAAGAAAGATCTGACAACCCTGGTTGTGCGGTCGGTCTCTTTGAGACTGTTTACCGCCGTATGGAATGATTGGAATGTCCTCAAACTGAGATTGGATAAATAATATATGAAACACGAGTGCAGTGGCGTAGCTACCATAACGCCAAACCCCGCGGTGGCGGGGGGCCCGTTCCCGTTCGAGCCGAAAAAAAAACAATAATCTTAATAAAACCTTTAAAAGCAACCCCAAACCTTAAAAATATAGAAAATAGTTAATTTAATTCTAGTTTGGCCCCTGTTTTAATTTTAATTATATTTGTTGACTATTCTTTTCGACATTGTTATTAATCAATTAAACAACCGTTTTAAAGGCGTAAAGGACACAGTTCAAATCAAATTTAGTTTCTTAAGTCCCCCCATTTTGGTATCAATGACGGAGGAAGAATTATTTGAATCAGCTGAAGCTTCGCAACAATGTTACCCTCGCGATATTTCCTCAGAATTTTCATTACAAATTATTGCCTTATCTCAGCCTCTAAAAGACAAAATAGGTATATTTAAAGACATTAGAAAGCTTGCAAATTTTTTAATTGTAGAAAATGATACCCTAGCATTAAATTTCGCAGAAGTATGTACTGCTCTAAAATTATTCTTGACGCTCCCTGTAACCGTGGCGTCTTCAGAACGATCGTTTTCGAAATTAAAATTAATAAAAAACTATCTAAGAAATTCCTGTGCCCAAAATCGACTAAGTAATTTGGCATTGCTTAGTACAGAGGCAGCGGAAGCTGCAGTAATGGACAAAACCGAAATAGTTAGGGTTTTTGCGGAAACTAAGTCCAGAAGGAAGCAATTTCTTGGATAGTTTGAATAGTTTGATGTTTTATTGCAAAGCTTTTTTTCATAATTTATAATAAAATATAGGTATACGACTATTTTACTTCATAAAATATATATTTATTTTATGTTGTTGTTTGTTCTTGTTACATTACCTATATACGGTAAAAATGTTCCATTACGTATTTTTTAAATATCTATGTTTTTTGTCTGTTTACTTTTTGATTATATTATTAGCTACAATCATCAGTACTGACAAGCATGCTTTTGTAGTTGTGGCTACTTATTAATTGTTATGAATTAATGTTTTATTTAAATGTTATTAATACACGTTATTACTTGTTTATTTTCTACCCTTGTCCAAATGGAAAATGAAAGTGGGAGGTTATATTTTGAATCTTATTGCTACCTTGAAACGTAACTAATTTTGGGGTGATAAAATTTTGAAGGGGGGCCCAAAAGTTAGGTTTGGCGGGGGATCTGAAGCTACGCCACTGCACGAGTGGAAACGAGAGAAGCACTCCGCGATCGAATTTTTAATGCAGCAGCTTTTATAAAAAACAATCCCCACTCAATCCAACGTGCTACCCGAGCGATTAACAAACGTGCCGAAAAATGTATTGAAGTTGGTGAAGGGGTTTTTGAAAATATTCTTTAAGTTAGTTTGTAGGTACTGCAGTACCTGATTATTCGCTTGTGAAATAAAAATTAACTTACAAAAACTTAGAACTTATTTCAGAAATGGTTGAGAATCGAACGAAAACTAAAACATATTATTTCTCTTATTTTCACCCTCTGAATACATTCCCAAAATATTGCCCTTTCCTCCCCAAACACCCTGTATAATTGGTTTGAATTTTTACTAGCCTAGTAGTAGAATACTCATCTGAATCTGTTATATACGTACCGTACCTAGTCCACGAGTTAAACGTCAAAATTGTACCTGTAGTAAACAGGTCAGTATTCTGTTTCAGTTACTCCCCTTAAATCCCAGAAGGTCTTGGTTTACACAAATAATCAAAAAGGTGAAACTACCGGAATCACCATGCCTGTCAATTGTCAACCGTAAATACCCAGCTCCCTAGCACGGTTACTTGCGGTTTAACCGGTGACGTAGTTTTACGTCAAACGATGACGTCACAGTTAATAATAATCTTCTCTTGGAAGCACCGGTATTTACTTTTGGTATTAACCATTCGCTTGGATAGGTCTCTTAGTTTAAAAACTAAAAATAATGGATAGAAAACCTTATTGATATTAGCAGCAAAATGAGGTCTTTCAGGCAATTTCGATTGGTATTTATTATATCTCTAAAAGGTGCAGAAAAATGCTACCACAAATTCCTGAGGCTTAAATATGACAATCTAACCCAACTTACCTCAGTCCAAAAGTGGATGATTTCGAAGATACAGACCGTCAAAAGTTCAAATTTGGTTTTAGTTTTCATAAATATTTTTTTTAATAATAATAAACGCCCAAATTTGATCAATCATTTTTAGTAAATATTTTTAAAATTTTTGATTAGGTACCTACTTATTTTACTGAAAATGAAATAAGACGAAAAAAGGCCAATTTATTGTTCATTGGTGGGTAGGTACATTGTTTAAAAGTTCAATATCATTCTTCTGTATTTATTTGCACCAAACTTAGCAAAAAAGTTTGGAATTGTATTTTATTGTTTCTCAAATATTCCACATTCATAGTCGTTTTATAATTAAAACTGTTCATTTATATTAAAATACGTCTTTACTACCCCAAAATAATAACAAAAATATAAAGAAAAACTCCAAATAATAAATTCATACAGCAATTAACACGAAATGAACTCAATTTAAATTGTGCTAGTTTTCCTATTAGAATCACGCTTTCCCTCACCACACCTGCTAGTACAAGATGCATAGAAAAACAGCAGAAACCCCGCCTACTTTAACAGACGTGCGACTTATGAATTCCTACGCGCCACACCGTTGCTCTTGACAACCGGTTTGACACCACCATTTAAAATAGGAGGGTTCTAACTTATATTATAATATCATAATATTTTTTTTATAGGAGAATTCCTTATGGAGTATGGGGGTGCACGTACTCCTGTGCTACACTGGCTATAAAATGATGTAAATCGGCAGCTACTCCACAAGTGGTGCGTTGCTAGTATAAGTACAGAAAAAAAAGTTTTTTCTAAATTTAATGTTCATTTTCTACAGTAAAGAAAATATCAAAAAACCACCAAAAAACGGGGGAATAAAAATGAGGTATTTTGCGGACCACCCTCACCCACCCCTAAAGCACTACCCTTATCCACTTTAAAATATTAACACGTTGACTGCCGCACTTACCAAAAAAAAATATGTCCCGTGTGGGCCATCTTGTTTTTTTAATAAATTTGAGGTTTTACTGAGCAATAAAACACATATTATGAAGAATTTCGATTTTTTTCTGGTAAGGGTAGCAACTACTCCCGTGAATCAAATATAGTTCACGCAGCCCTGGGGAAAAAATTATATTACAGGGCCACATGAATTATATTTTTTTTCCACTTTTTATAATATTATTTTTAGTTATTTGTGTTTTTTTTTAGTTTAGGTTAATATTTGTATTATTTTTACCTTTTCAGAATAACTCATTTCGGTTCTAAAATATAAAGATATTTAGCAAAATTTCATTATTATATAATACTACATAATATATATTATCATTTATTGAAAACAAAGAATATAAACAGTCGGCTAACTGCATATATTTTACCCTAGGGCCATCCTAAAACACTTCCCATAAGCTTACTTTACCGCCGTGAGTTAAACAGTATTCACGGAGCCTGAAAGATACGGTGGTCTTGGAATTATATTTAACTCACGCGGCTTGTGTGGAACAAGGCCATGTGAATTATATTTAATTCACGTGGCAGTCAACGCGTTAAATGGCATTGTAGTGCTAAAGCTCTCTATTTTTTTTGCAATAACGCATATTTTAACTATTTTATTAAGTGCTCAAAATAATTTCCATTTTGTTCTAAACCGAAATAAAGTCGATTTTCAAATTCTTCTGTAGGTACGTTTTCGAAAAATGTCACTTTGAATACAAGCATCAATAATTATCTTTTTTGACGCAATTCTTTCAAATAAGCCGGCTGGGTTTTGTAAACTAGTGATTTAATGTAACCCCATAAAATAATTCCATAGGGGTAAGATAAGGTGATCTTATTGGCGACCACTCAATTGTACCTTCCTTACCAATCCCACTGATTTGGAAAATTTTGGTCCAACCACTGCACTCAGTGCACTCTTTCATAACAGCAACATACTGTGGGGTGCAGTTGCACCATCTAGCTGGAAGTGTAGAAGTTCTTAGTTCACATATAGATTGCCTTGTAAGTCTCTTTGGTTTTCAAGTTTATGAACACTCGAGGGCTCTTGTTGCGCATTCCAGCATACACTTGGCCGGTTAAATATCCTTCAATAAAAAAGGACCTATGATAGTCTCCCAGTATTCTCGTCCTAACATTGATTTTTTGAGGATCTGGAATGTGCAACAGCCACTTTTAAAACATTTTCTCAAAATTTTCTAATTGAATCTTTTTAACTTTGGATCCGCAAAATAGGTACCTCATTCTTATTCCCCCGCGTTTTTGTAGAAACGGTATTTTTAGTTATCTTATTTAGTGTAGAAACTATAGTTTTCAAAAAGTCACTATATACTTATCTGAAGGTATGCATATGCTCAAAATCTCTGATTCTGAGACATCAGTTTGAGGCCGTAAGTTCTAAAATATAGTTATAAAATTCTACAGAACCATTTGGGTCAGCAAGAACAAAGCAGACATCCTTTGTTAACAATTTTCTTTGGATAAAAATGGCGCATATTTTATACGACTACAACAAACTTATCCCGAACAGTTAGGGTCAACGCTAGTGAAGCAAAGTTAACAAATTTTGACCTTTCTCCTGTATTTAAATTTAATTTTTCAATGCACCTGAGTACGACCCTGTTAAACCGCCAAATTATTCTCAGCCTTAGTCATTATCGTTGTGTAGTCTGCTAAAAGATGCCCAGTTATCAAACTAATTCTAACTTTTTAATACCATATTTAAAACATCTTGCTAAACTAAAAAACACCAAAAGATGGGATGAGATGAGGCCAGTAAATGTTTTATGGGATGTTGTGAAATTATTAGAAGAAGTCTTATATATATGAGTTATTGGAATTCATTGATGTCAACAAAATTTTAGTTTCCTTTCAAACTGGTTTTCAAAGAGGGTAATCTACAGAGACAGCCATTCAATTTGTAATTGAGACAAGGAAGAAAACCATTGATCAAGGAAAACTGTTATAGCTGTATTTTTAGATTTTAAGTGGGCATTCGAAACAATTGACAGGGCTAGACTATTGAGTAAATTGTATCAGTATGGTATTCGCGGAAACGTTTATAAATGGTTTTAAAATTATTTATGTAACAAAAAACAAAGATATCAAAAACGCATTCAAATAAAAAATAAATAATATAGGAGTTCCTCAAGGAAGTATAATGGGTCCAATATTATTTATTTTATTTATTAACGGTATGCCTCTAGTTTTTAAAATGTGTACCGTTACAAATTAATGTTTGCTGATGACACCTTAACTTACATTAATGTTTTAAATATTTTTGATGGTCTAAATACTCAAAAACTAAATGTATGGTTATGGGTAATAATTTAAACTGTCAAAATATAAATGTTCTGATTGATGGTGAAAAAATGGAATTAGTAAACAGTAATAAATATTGATTCAAAATGAAAGTTTTTTTTTAATTATTTTGAAAGTATCGTATCGAAAATTGCCGGAAAAGTAGGATATTTTAAAATAATCAGTTCTACTTTAAGTTTGTTTTCTAAAAAAACTGTATTCAATACTAGTATATTACAACATTTTCTTTATTGTTCTTCAATTCTATATCGTGCTAGTGAGGAAATATTTGATAAGTTACAAATTTTATAAAATAAGGCAATGCGGATAATTTTAAATTGTGACAAATATACAAAAATAAATTTAATCTTAAAAAATTTAGATTGATTGAATGTCAAAAATTTAATTTTTTATTTAGTATGTATCTTTACACATAAAATTAAAAATAATGTATTGCCTGATAGTTTAAAAAAATTTTGTTCTTTTTATGACCATCATAATTATAAAACAAGAACTAATCAACATTTTTATGTGAATAGAGCGTCTAAAACATTAGCCTATAAGTATATTTTTCATAAAGGTTTGATAGAATATAATAATTTAGAAAATTCTATTAAATCTCAAATATCATTAAACTTAAAAAAAAAGTTTAAAATTACATTTAATTAAAAAACGAAATAATGCGTAATATTTGACAGAATTTGCTAATTGTTTAACTTTTCTGTCTGTTTTTGTTAAAAGAAGGTTGCGTTTTAAATTTAAAAAAAAAATTATAAAAATTTGTTTAAAAAAAATGTATTAATATAATAATATATTTATTTTAATTGTAGCTTCTTGCTAAATAAAACATGTTACTACTACTAAACTACTAACTTGTTTTGTATGATCGTCTCTATTGCAAAACAAATACAGAATAAAATTAAGAAATTTGCTTCAAAATATATCCTTCAGTAACCAAAAAGTCATACAATTTCCTCGTCTTATTCACATCTATCTTTAACAGCCTCCTTGCAGCCTGTAACTTCACGTGCCCCGACCTCGAATTTTCTGCAATTAATATTTCTTTTAACTCTAAATAAGTAACCGGAACTAGTCGGACATTGCTGCACATTTCTCTTTCTTTTTCTGTTAGTTTTTCATATCCAGGCATCCCTATGATGTCTAACGGAGTAAAGGTTGTTTTTCGTTTGGATAATTTTGGAATTATTTCTAGACCAGCGTTTTTATTATTTTTCCAATTAAGCTGAGGTTTAGCGCGAAATATTCTTAGTTGTTTTCTCTTTTCTTGGTGAATTTGTTGCATCTTTAAATACATTCTACCCTCTGCTAAAGTTGTAATGCCCTTTTTTCTTAACGCCATTAGTCTGAAAAGTATTAAGGTTTTTGTTAATAAGGAGAGCTATTTTTATTGGAAATAAATCGTATAATTTTTGAGGCGTAATGTTCATTGGTAAATTAATAAAAGCAAAAAATTAAATATTGTCAAATTTCCACAATTTATTTTTCTGTCTTTATTTTGTTATAATTAAATTTTAAATTTGAGCTCCAAAGATGAGTATTAGGCATAGACATTTACCTTTAGATACCTGCGCAAAAAAAAGTTACGTTTTATGGGTGAAAAAATGCATCTGAGGGCACGGCTTACCGGCCCGATGCCTTCATTCCAAGCAGCATTGGACATGTGCACAAACCTCTTGTTATCGGCCTGTCCTACTTTATCGACATGCTCAAAATACACTCTAGAACCTACTCGGCGCCATCTTTGTTGTTGTGTTTTAAGTTTTCTCTGTGGATTCCTTGTTGTTTATTGTGGGTGTTTAATATTTACGGATTTCTAGTTTTTGTGTAGTTTAATGAATTGTGTTTGTGCTTTTAGTGACTCCGATTAGAATATAAACAATGACTAGTAACAGCCGTTGTATTATTTTGTTAGGTATGCCCAAATAGGGGTAAAATACCGGGTATTTCGTATTTTTAGTAAGTATGGAGTAGTGATGTATCTTGATAGATAAATGTATTTTATTAATATCAATTTAAACACATCTAACTAGTCCTATAGGCTGCACAAATAAGGTATGAAAGTAAAGAGAAACACACACCAAGACAGATTATCCCGATGCATGTTTTGGTATATTTTATTTGCAGCCCTGCGATCTAATTAGGTGGTACGCCTATTTTTCGGGCAATATATTGCTTCAAAAAGTTTAAAAGACACTTATCATCTCTATGCTTATATTATATAAAAGAAAAAAGTAAATACCTAGGTTATGTTTATATTAATCCAAGGGGGAAAGTATTCCACGGGAATTGGAAAAAAAATCGTTCAAATTCTTGAACAAGAAATTGTGCTTGAAAATATTTTACACGTACCCAAGTTTTTCCCAAATTGTAAAAATCAATACAAGTTATATACCAATTGACTTGAAGTTAGGTATACGATAACATCGAAGATTGATTATTTTGCTGATTTTGTTAAATATATAAATATAAAAAATATTCGATTGTATAAGTTTTATAGTTTAATTGACTTAGGGACAAATTTCACCTGTTTACACGTAAAAATAAATTGAAGGTCAACTTTTACAATTTCTTGAGGAACTTAAATTTTAAAGCTCGGACCTGTCTATTTTCCCATTTGTCAAATGATAATGTTGCAGTGCGTATGTCTAATCGTGTGTAGCTCTGTTTACATGCGCGAGGACATAAATTGGCACTTTGGTGATTATTGCTTGCTTATCTAAAGGTAAATATCTATGGTATTGGGTCGATTTTAATATAAAACGAATATTGTAAGACTGTGTCCCAAGTCTGTTAAGTAAAGTACGTACACTATAAACGTAAAATTATGACTTCCTTTATGTTTTGGAGAACGAAAGTCTCACCAAAAATACCATGTAAAAAATATAATAAAGGATCCGAAAATGCCACCTGAAATATTGCACAGTATATTTATTAATAGTTTATTTGCTATAAAATGTTGAAAACAAACATTTTTGAATTTGCAATTTTCTGGTAAGGGATTGATGTCTTCTTGGACAAATTTTGAGATGTTTACTTTTCGCTATGATTTATAACTAACGCAAAATGCATCGGTGCTTTGATATGTAATTATGGTAAATAAAGCATTGATAACACTAATTTTGAACTGAATGAGAATAAAATTTTGTAGCACTAATTTTGGTCTATACTTTAATTCTTTAATTGTAATGCTCGTCTGGTTTTCCTGTAAATAAGGAAATGACCGACAGTAGAGAGGTGTATTTCGAAATATTTATTTATTTATTTATTTATTTATTTATTTATTTATTTATTTATTTATTTATTTACAATGTACTCTACAGAATCCTAAGATCTAAATGGTTATATGTTATTTGTGTTCTTTAATAAAGGTATTTTTCATACAAATGGATAAAATAAGTGCCTCTATAACTTAATAGCAATATTACGAGATTATTTTTTGCAACAAGGCAATGTATATTTTTAATGGGTACATTAAAGGTGATAGGTAAAGTTTTCATTATGATCGCCAAATTTGAGACTGTTCTGCGAAGACTCAAAAGGTGTCCAGATATTTGCCATGACTATATGACATAAGTTCTACAATGTCAAAACAACCAAACAGAACTAGGAGGTTGATACCTACCGGGTGTTTCTCAAAAGACGTTCACCCCTATAACTTTTCTGTATTTATAGATATTATATTAAAATGAAATTTTGAGATTATGCATAAGAGGTAAGTCTGCATTTATTGTCATAATTTAAATAATAATATAAAGTGTACTGGAACTATCGGGTTTACTTGTGAATTGAGAACTTAGGGGATCTGTATAAAAATGTATATTGACTTAGCACTACATTTTGTATTATATACAGTCTATGACTATTTCTTATTCTCCTAAGACTTCTTAAGACTAGTTTCCTATATCTAATCAGTCTTTATAAATACTAAAACTAATTTGAACTTAAACTTGAACTGTAAAGGTATTTGTCATTGTTATAGTAAATGTTTAATAATAATTATTATAATATGGGTTCATATCCTATATCAATGAATTATGTGATTATAGCAAATATCTAAACATTAAAAATAACATTAAATATACAATTATAGGGTTAAGGTAAAATAGGGGTAAAAGCCCTTATTTTTACCCTACAATTTGTTAGCACTTCTGGTTTGACCGAAAGTGACCTTGACTTTGATATTTTAAATGGGACATCTTGAATATTTTTACTTATTTGGGTTCAGCATTACATTCTGAGTAAAATGACACCTCACTTGTCATTTTTTGATGTGTTATACCATTTTTATGTTATTTTTTATTTTCAATCTACCTATAGAGTGCTACAAATTAATTAAATATGTTACTTTATAGTCAAGTAGCATTTATGAAAATTAAAAATATGTCATAATAATTGACTTTCTAAGTTTCACAAGCGTTTAAAAAATTTAATTTTGTTTTCTTGAAGTTTACTCCATTTTTCCAAATGGAACGATGGTGGTTCACAAGGATATTTACAACGAGCATTTATTTCCAACAATTTGATACCATACACTCCTATGCTATTTTAAAATTGACACGAAAAAATTTGCCTTAAGTCCCAAAAGCGTTATGCATTATTGCCGCCCAGTCTTTTCTAAATAAATATAAAGTCGGCTTTGAAAAACAATGGAATGGTTTTGAAAACAAATATATTAGGGTTTTAAATTAAAATTGTAATGTTATTCGTTTATTAAACTTACATTGTAAATCAGATAAAATGGTTAGTTTTACTAGAAAAGAACAAATTGATATGCTCATAATTTTTGGAGTGACCAGAAAAATTCTTCTGGAGCCGCAAGATTGTATGTATTGTATGTTTTATAAACTAATGACATTACAACTTTAAATTAAAGCCATATTGCTTTTCTTCTTTCCTGTATATTTCTTTAGAAAAGAGAGGGCGGCAATAATGCATAACGCTTTTAAATTGGCGATTGGGATTAAAGGCAAATTTTTCAGTGTCAATTTTAAAATAACATAGGAGTGTATGGTATCAAATTGTTGGAAAAAAATGCTTGTTTTAAATATTCTTGTGAACCACCATCGTTCCATTTGGAAAAATGGAGTAAACGTCAAGAAAACAAAATTTCATTTTTTAAACGCTTGTGAAACTTAGAAAGTCAATTATTTTGACATAATTTTAATTTTCATATGCTACTTGACTATAAATTAACAGATTAAATTAATTTGTAGCACTCTAGATTGAAAATAAAAAATAAACATAAACATGTTATAACACATCAAAAAATTACAAGTGAGGTGTAATTTTACTCAGAATGTGATACTGAACCCAAATAAGTAAAAATATTCAAGATGTCCCATTTAAAATATCAAAGTCAAAGTCACTCCCGGTCAAACCGGAAGTGCTAACAAATTGAAAATTATGCCAATAAATGCAGACTCATCTCTTATGCATAATCTCAAACTTTCATTTTAATATCTATAAATACAGAAAAGTTATAGGGGTGAACGTCTTTTGAGAAACACCCGGTATATACCAACAGACCATTTTTCAAATATAATAATAAAAAAGTTACGCGAATTAACAATTAACACTACCATTGAATATCAAACTATAAGAATAGCGGATCTTCGAGAAAAGTTGACAACCCTGTTTTAGACTGTATTGGAGCTGGTTTGGCCGCCATTGTGGAGTTGATCGTAAATCTATAGTTATAGATGCAGCGCCTCGGCAGCAGATGTCTCAAATTCACTGATGTGATGTCGTGGTGTTGCCGCATATCGTATTTTATTGGAATTTTTAAGGTTTTAAGCATTTTTAACAGACAATAAAATGGGAGGTTCTCAATTCCAGCCGAATGTATGTTTTTGATAATAATATGTATTTTTTACAAACGGATGCGAAAATTAACTATAAATAAATATGAGATAAATTAATTCACTAATGAAAAGTGTCTTTCGTAATGGGAAATATTTATTCCAAAAGACAAAATATTGTGTTGTGTTAACGTTGAAACTTGTTATTTAGTAAATAAAATAAGTATGTATAGTAGGTATTATTTATGTTATTAGTAATAATTGCAAATAAAAACCAAGTTATACAAACCGCACATCATTCATATTTTACCCACCATATACGTTGTAGCCTAGGTATGTATTGAACAGTGAGAGTAGTCATTTATTTCTGTATAATAGAAAATATGGCAGTAAATATGTTTTCATATACCTAATTAACGTTGGAACGTCAAAAGCTTGAACATATTATATGCTACTAAGCAATTAAAAATAGGGACATTTTTAGGTCTAGACCTATAGACTATACTATAGGTAGGAAAATAAATGTAAGCTACTTAAATTAAAAATAATAAATTAAGCTTTGTGAGACTTGTGCCGTTCCATGTGATTTGGATCATATATTTTTCGAATGCCGAAAATACTCCAACAACATACAGGGTGGCCCTTTAGTGTGGCAAAGTACAATAGCTCCGTTACTATTTCAAATACATTAAAAATATTAATACAAAAGTTGAAGGGCAGTAAGTGACTTATAACGTAAAATTATTTTTAACTTTATAGGGTGGCTCGAAAAAGCGGAACAAAAAAAATGTACTTTTTTCAAATGGAACACCCTGTATATTTTTTCATTTTTAAATTCTACATAGAATTATAATTATTTTTTATGAAATACATTATTAGTCTATACTTTATAGTTTCCGAGATATTGACTGTTGAAAAGTGACATTTTTGAACTTTGACAGCTTCTAACTTTCTAACAGTACGTCTTAGAGCAAAACGGCTTACATGTCCCTATCTTCAATTTTTATTATCTTCCCAAAAAAATCAACTTCCAGTTAAACCGGAACAACTATATTTCCTGCTTTCGAGTAACATCCGGTTTAACCGGAAGTTGATTTTTTGGGAAGATAATAAAAATTAAAGATAGGGACATGTAAGCCGTTTTGCTCTAAGACGTACTGTTAGAAAGCTAGAAGCTGTCAAAGTTCAAAAATGTCACTTTTCAAGAGCAAATATCTCGGAAACTATAAAGTATAGACTAATAATGTATTTAATAAAAAATAATTATAATTTAATATGGAATTTAAAAATGAAAAAATATACAGGGTGTTCCATTTGAAAAAAGTACATTTTTTCTTGTTCCGCTTTTTTGAGCCACCCTATAGAGTTAAAAATAATTTTACGTTATAAGTCACTTACTGCCCTTCAACTTTTGTATTAATATTTTTAATGTATTTGAAATAGTAACGGAGCTATTGTACTTTGCCACACTAAAGGGCCACCCTGTATATAATATTCTAATAACGGAATGTCATATCATGGCTCCCCTAAACTTACTCCACGTCCTGACGGAGGTAAACAATGTAAAGGCGCAGAAGGCTATCATGTCCTTCTTACATAGAAATAATATTAAACTGTAATCAGTGGCGTGCAGTCAATGTAGGCAAAAAGGCATTGCCTACCCTAGTAAAATCATAAATTTACAAAAAAAATTATAACATTTCCCAATTTAATTTTTACAGAAAATCATATTATTATGCGTTTCCTTATCTACGTTTTTATGAAACTACTAATCGTCTATACCAGCTATACTCTAAGTGTGTTCCGCGGAACCCTAGGGTTCCGCGATACCTCTGTAGGGGTTCCTCAAGAATTTAGGAAAAAAATCAAAACACCTCTCTCTGGTCGAACGTTTTGACTCCGCGGCCGCGCGTAGGTATATTTATTTATTTATTTGTATTTGTATAAACATGTGTTACAATAGCTGGTACAATATCTCATAAGTTTGGTATCAACATGTATACTTGTATACTTGTGAGCGCGCAGTCCCTTTGATGAAAGCCGCCTCTGAATTGTTTACAACGCAATTTTTATATTTCTCATTTTATTTTTGCTTTTTGTTTATCAAAGGCGCCGACTCGAGTATTTTCGAGAATATTCGAGATCGAGTCTAGGACTAAGTATAAAAGCGGCGATCGCGCGTCGCGCCTCGTCAGTCAGTTGACGATTAGCATTCGGAGCGATAAGTTCCTACCTACCTACTTACAAACTCGCTAGCGAGAAACTAGTGTTCATTGTTCTACTGCCTGCTGTATTCTGTTGTCTCAGTTTTATACATTTCTTCATTGTACTAAACTTAGTCTCTTATACGCAGTAACGATTGTGCATTATTTAGACCCCACCATCCTGACGTGTAACATTATAAATAAAGAAGAATGGAACGTTGGCTTAAAGGTGTTAAACGTGTTGCAACAACATCTTCTAATGACGCTGAATGTTCAAAAGCAGTACGCGCGGAGAATATAGCAATCACCGATCCAGACGATGATGCCACGACGTCAAGCTCGACGGTTTCAAAGACGAAAAAAAGGAAGTATGATGAATCATATATCAGTTTCGGATTTGTTGATTCCAACGGCTCACCTCTCTGCATGCTATGTAGTAAACTGCTTCCTAATAGTTCCATGGCACCTGCCAAATTGCGCCGACATTTACAAACTGTACACCCCGAGTCTAAAGACAAGAATAAAGAATTTTTTGTTCGTAAAAAAGATCAGTTATTGGAAGTCAAAAAAATATGATGCATGTAACAAAAACTATCAACGAAAAGGCCACGGAGGCATCATATTTAGTTAGCTATCGCATTGCACAAGCAGGTGAAGCGCACACTATCGCTGAGAATTTAATAAAGCCATGTGTATTAGACATAACAAAATGTATGCTCGATGAAAAATCTGCGAAGCATCTTTCTACTGTGCCGCTATGAAACGATACTGTTTCACGGCGAATCCATGATCTGGCAAGCTACGTCAAACAAGAACTAGTTACACGTCTACAAAAAACACGATTCGCCTTGCAAATGGATGAGTCAACTGATGTCGCTGGTTTGGCTATCTTGCTGGTTATCGTGAGGTATCCATATGAAAGTTATTTTGAAGAAGACATGCTTATGTGTTCACCGCTGCTCACAAACACTACCGGGGAAGAAATTTTTAATAAAATAAATATATTTTTTGAAGAAAATAATCTCAGTTGGAACAATTGCATTGACATTTGTACAGATGGGGCCAAGGCGATGAAAGGTAAAACAGCAGGAGCAGTGTCACGAATAAAAAATAAAGCGCCTAATTGTAGTTCCAGCCATTGTATTCTGCATAGACAAGCACTTGCGATGAAGCAAATGCCGTCAAATCTAAAATTAGTTATGGATAAAGCGGTAAAAATAATTAATTTTATCAAATCACGACCACTACAATCCCGATTGTTCTCATTATTGTGTGAAGATTATGGCAGCAAACATAAAACACTGCTGCTCCATACAGAAGTGCGATGGCTGTCTCGGGGTAAAACTTTAACAAGGCTATTTGAACTTAGAGCCGAGTTACAAATGTTTCTTTCAGCAGATACTTCTTTTAATTTGAAGGACCGTTTGTATGATAAAACTTGGTTGTTCCGATTGTCTTTTATGGCGGATATCTTTCAAAAACTGAACGAATTGAATTTATCATTGCAAGGTAAACAGACAACAGTGTTTCAGGCCTATAACAAAATAACTGCCTTCAAAAGAAAATTAGATTTTTGGATTATTTGCGTTGGTAAGAAAGAAATAGAAAGCTTTACGTCACTCAGTGAGTTTGTTAGCGATAACGACTCAGAAATGTTTCAACATGATGTGTTTGAAGAATTGGTCCAATATCTCAGTTCGATGCGCGCATCTTTTGAAAAGTATTTTCCCGAAGAACAGAATACAAAAATGAAACTGAATTCATGGATTCATAATCCTTTTTTACCCAACTTGGAACAGCCCGAAAGTATGTCAAACGAGATATATGAATCTCTTTTAGAAATGTCATCAGACACAAGTATGGAGTCACTGTTCAAAACGACGCCTCTCAACGATTTTTGGTGCAGAATCCGTGATGAATATCCAATGCTTGGCAAAATGGCTCTGAATATTCTTCTCCCGTTCCCAACAACATATTTGTGCGAAACAGGATTCTCAACCTATGCAGCCACGAAAACAAAATATCGCAATAGACTGGACGCCGAACCTGATATGAGACTTCAACTGTCTTCTATCAAACCTGATATCAACCAATTGATGAAAAATAAAAAACAGTTTCATACCTCCCATTAGTTAGATTTTTTCTTTTTTAATATCTTCTATACTTGCCATGTGGTAAAGTAAGTAATAATTAGTAACTGTTACATTGTACTTTTATTATGCTTATTAATAAAGAATACACTTTTAAAAACTATTGTTTTATTGTAGGGTTCCATCAAGTATTTTGCTTCCCAAAAGGGTTCCGTCACCAAAAAAGTTTGAGAACCGCTGGTCTATACTGTATTTCTATAATAGTATCAAGGATTGTCTCAACATAAACATAAATCATCAAACAAACGTAATAATCGCATTTAAAACCGACCGAAATCAGCATAATATTTCCTTTGTAGGTGGCCCATATGAGCAGGACGAAGGTGTATTAAAAATTTTTATGAAGGCTATAGCTTCGTTTGAAGGCAGCACCTATTTTCAGTTTTCAAATACGGATTTAAAGGCAGGGATGTAGCGCCGTATGTTAAAACGAGACAGAGCGATTGGCAAATGTCGTAGCGCAATTAATTTTGTCACGTGTGAAACGACAGGTCGCATTGTTTTCGGTTCTGTAAAACTGACTTTATATTATTATTTTCAAAGACATTATTGATATGTAAAGTTTGGCGCCTTCAGGCCCATATAAGCATCCTGTTACGCTTAGAATTAGTTTTGTGTATATAAACATACCCATTTTTATGAGGTTTGAAGTATCAAGGGTACGGATAGAAGTAGGTAGTTTTAGTTTTTGTAAAGCCGTCGTGCAGTAATACAGCTTTTATATTTTTACGGAATTTTATTAAAAGAGAGTCCTACAGTTCCGTTCGGGATTTTGCGAAAATTAACTGTTTACTATCGCCAGCGCGGCCCAGCGACGCAGTCCGGACACGTGCGTGATTTGCAATTATTGCGTTATAAAGATATTTCTTTTTTAATAATAATTTTGCGTTTTTAGTGTCCCGTATATTTTTTTATTTTACAGATAATTAGTGTTTGTTACCCTGTTACCCATAACAATGCAGTGTCAGTGCAGTGATAATGAAAATTGCGTACATAGGCTAAAAACAATTCCGTTTCGGTCCAGAAGTTTTGAAAATAAACAAGCCATTATTTTAACGGGGCGTCCTGTTCCCTCCCTTAAACTTGTGCAGCAAAAGAAAAATTGCAACAGGTATTTTAGCGATAAGTTTTATGATAATCATAAGTGGCTTACAGGTTGCAGTCATGGTAATAAAATGTTCTGTTGGCCGTGTTTACTATTTTCAAAAAATATTCAAACAACCAAATTTAATCTAATTTAATTTCAGAAATTTAATAATAGTTGACCGAATTTTTAACGAAATTTGGGCGTGGCATCAAATATTTTTCGCCTGCGGCGCATTGCCTTTGACGTATTATCTGTAACCCTTAAAAACTTAGCGGCTAGCTGAATGGTAGACCTGCCAAAGCCAAAAAAAAAATAAAAAATTTAGGATAGGTGTAGATACTTATGTGAAATCAAGTTTTACGATAAGCTATAAAAATAAATTTAAAAAACTCATGCAGCAAGTCAAACAGACAGGCGGCAACCATGTTTTAATTTAGCAGTAAAAAGGCTTGTCGTTACTGGCTGCAATCAACACGCTTTATTGTTGGTGAACTCATTGTGCCATCTATGAAATTAACGTAGCAGATTTAGGAAATCTGCTTATATGGCCTTCTTATAATTTGATATTCAATGACACTACTAATATTTTAATTCAGATATCATTAACCAATTTACCAACTACAAAAGGCGAAAAATTTACAAAGTTTCTCTAAATCACTTTTAATTGGCTCATTAGAGAGTAATAAAATTTGGCGTGCGAGTCTATCGTACAAGGACCTTCAAAAAAGTCTATTATAATTTTTATGTAAAATTAAGAGGGAGGTTAATACTTGACGGTAGAAACATTTACGCAGGATTTCCCATATAGACAGTATGGCGGTGCACCATCCGGTAGATTAACTCAAGCGTAAAAAATTTAAATGCTTGTGTCTCTAAATTATACCAAGACCATGGACTCACTAAAATTAATTAAAACGATATCTAATGAAAATGAATATGTGGCAAACTAGTGCGAACGTGTCACTACGTACTCCGTCTCCCTGCAAATGTGTATGGGCCAGACTGGTTTAATGTCCATGCTATATCTATAATATACAGAGTTACATGATGATCGAAGCGTCATACAATAACCACTTAAAACATCACCTGATAATCCAAAAGTATCTGGTGATCTTACTCTGGGATCCTTTAAAATTTTTTGTTCTTCCGATGGTAATAACCAATTTTTTGATAATGGAAGGCCAATATGAAAAATAAATGTATACGTAACCAACACTATTAGGGGATATTTCCTTCTCATAAATATTTCACGTTTTTTGCTATACATTATGTGACATGAAAAAATGCCAACTTATGATTACTTCTTGAAAGACGTCACAATTTGTGTCAAAGAGTAACAATAAAAAATAAACCAGATTCATATGCAGGGACCTGGTAACCTAATTCTAAACAACATTTTCAATGCTGGTCTGCCTCAACACAGGATAATTAGAAGAAAATTTCACAACAAAATGATCTTATAATAGATATTTGTTATTAGACAGTTATACGTCAATAAATATAGAATGCTTTGAAATTACTTTAAATGTCAAATTTAAAAAAAAATATGTCAGTTGTAGTTGTGCCTATATAAGAGTAACCGCAGCACAAGATCGCAGTTATTTAACATTTAGTGTTGGTTTATGAAGTGCAGATAGGGATCACAAGATGAATCGCTTTGGTCAAAATAATATGGAAGAAGTTAGGCAAGAAATTGAGGGGTTAACACCTGCTAATACAAAAATTCTAAAGCAAGTGTTTGGCGACAGTTTACTGACTTTTGCCTCGAGAAGTCATATGATTTTGAACCCATCACCGTACTGTACATGTTTTTTTTTGGAAAATCTCATTGCCGAATGCGGTAGTGAATTAGAGGAAGAAAATTTGTTCTCGATCATCCAGCAATATCTTTTAAAAAATCAATAAAATACAGATTATTACGTGGACAAGAAGTTAACAAAATTTTGTCCAAATATTACCTATATTATTTAAAACATAGACATTTATTCAATAGAATTTGTCCATCGGATTATTGGCCATTGAAAAGGGAAGAGGTAGAAAGAGGATTTAAGGTACATTTACAGTTTGTAGCTAAAAATTATGTATCTAAAAAATAAATTATTTTGTATTGTTTAGGCGTTTTTATTCCTTTAATATTAACTAACATTAATAATTAAAGAAATTTAAAATTATAAAAAGTTTGATAAAACGTACTGGTTGATTGTTGACAGTTCCAGTTGATATTTTATAAAGTTCCGTGTTGTCACTTTATATTATGTCAAAAAATTTCGACTGTAATACCCCCCCCCCCCCCCCCCCCGGGTAACCCAGCAAGAAAAAATTTCCGAAAAAATACAAAGGTTGCCAGGGCAACGTTATGAAATGATTATATTTCATTGGATGAATATTGATGGCGTGAAATTTTCGTTAAAATTTTACTCAACAAATACCGAGACAAATACAAAAGAAATTGTATTATTTTTTAACATTTAAATGTGACTTATTTTTTCTTATTTTTATTAATTTTTAGGGAATTAGTACCAACTATGGAGAACTAAACTATATTCACGTTTGAAATACGCCCGATGTAAACACTGACCGGCGCGTGCTCTCCGCAAGCCGAACTGCCAGCTAACCTCGTGATTGCCAATTCTCGCAACGCTATTGGTCGCGCGGTCTTGTTGTTCACGTGCTTTTGTTGACATTAGGCGTATTTGAAATGTGAATATAGTTTAGTCCTCCATAGTACCAACCAAACGTAAACGAACACAACGTCAAAAATGATTTTTTTCAGTAGGTACCTAATAATAAATTATGGGGATTAGATTACGAATCTGAAAACGATTTTCGGCGGAAACGCTCAGTTTTTGAGAATTCTATATTAAGGGCATACCTATCACCTACAAAAATTTAGATTTTTAATATTTCTGTTGTGGCCACATCTGTTCATCTACTTACTTACTGCGGCTACTACCCATCTTTGGAGATAAGAAAAACTTTTTTTATCAACATCCCTAAAAATATTATGGATTCATAGAAAAATTAATTCTAAGGGATTTGAAAAAACATATTTTACAGTGGCACACCCAGGAATTTAGTTCCAGGGGCTAACGTCAATCAAATTAATATTTTTAATCTTTGTTCCAATCGAATCATGTAGAAAGAATGCATTATTTTAAAGTTCCTACCTCAGACCAAGCACTATAGACAAAGCATGCTATTCATTGCCATTCATAAAGGAGGGGTTGTTGTGTTGACAATTTTCAAGTCACATTGCGATGCAACAGCGATACAAGTAAGTCCCCCACCACTATAAGGAGGGATCAATCGGGGCGCGCGGAGAAGAGGACGAAATGGAGGGGATAAGACTTGTAAAGCGCTTCGACAAGGAGTGTCGAACGGTCCATAGGCGTGCGATATTTATAAAAACTTAAAAACCGTGAGATAAACAAAAATATCGTATTATACTAAAGATTGATTAAACAATTTTAATAAAATGTGAAGAGGCTAGAAGTAACTTTTGGTCGATTATAGTGTTTCTTACCGATGTTGACAATCTAAACAATATTTTTCCAAAATTGACAAGACTGCGACAGTCCTTACGGTATAACAAATATGATATGATACACTTATATTTCTAAACTTGTATGTGGGCTAACATAAAGATAAAAGCTTCAATTTAGCCAGGGATTAATTTTTTCTGTCAGTGAAAACCCAACCTTAATAGTTTTTGACTTGCGTAAGGTACGTACACCCAAAAGTGGTTTTTATGGAATGTGTTCGTTAAAATGTAATTTATTGATAAGGTAACATTTCCAAAGTTGTACGTAGGCTAGCTTAATGTTAAAAACGTTATTTTATTGCCATACAAACAATAATAATAGTAATATCTAATAATAATTTCACTTATATAAGGTACGTAGACCCAAAAAATAGAATTATATATTTGTTCGCTATCCTATTACATATTCATATCGTTACCTTTTACAACTACTATATGGGCTAATATAAGTAATGTTAAATAGTTTATTTTACCCTTACTATTGCCAAACAATAATAATAATAATAACAATAATAAAAACAATTCCTTCGAAATCAAATATGGTACTGTTAACTTTCTGGACATTCATTTTCCGCTTTTTTGGGGTACCAAAATCGTCGCTCCTTATTTCTTTAGTAGGTTCTGATTTTCTACAAAAAAAAGGTGCTTAAATGTAAGTTGTCGGCAGCAATGCAAGTTTTTACCGCACCCTTTAAAAATAAAGAAGTTTGGTTCTGACACTCAATATTAGTGAATATAGCACATTTTCCTCTATTTACTTACCGACAATGAGAACCACAGGGAATGCTTGATGTAAGCTGATTTTCTGCATCGTACGCAAGAGCTACACTGTCTTGCATGCTTGGCAATCTAAAAAGTAAAAAGTTTGAAAATCAGAAAAGATTCCTTGTATGTTAAAATATAATTAAATTTTTTATCTGGCCGTTACGCCAAAATGTGGGTAATATGGTAAGACACAGTAGAGGCTTGTAGGTAACAATTAACCTAAAACCCAGGAAAATGTTACATAATTTACGAATACAAGGTCAGGATAAAAATAACAATCTTAGTAGAAACTTTAAAGTGTAATAAAAATAAATCCGTTATAAATATTATTATGTATTGTTATATAAGACATACCTTTTCTTTGGTGGAGTTCCTCCAATTGTAGAATCAGAGCTAAAACAAAAGCATATAATAAAATCTATGATACCTTGTCACCTATAAACCAAGTGCGTCAAAAATACTATACAATTTATTATTGTATTGAAATATAATGACCCAAAGATCAAATTAGACTAACTAATTTGAACTAAAAAATACCACCCTATTGAATCAGCAACAAAATACTGTACTCTTAAGGCACTATAACTTTACAGAAGCTTTCGGCTAGGTATTTTCAAGTTTTTGGTATAAATAAATAGGTACCTACTCACCTTAAGTATGAAGATTAAAAAAGCTCTGGATGAAATGATTTTGGAAGAGCATCTTTAAATATTTTACTCCATTACTATACCATACTCAAAATCACTTTTAGTAAAATGATTCGAACATATTTCAGCTCCAACAGGCAGAACCACATACATCTTCTTTGGAGATTAGTAGGAAAACTACAAATAAAGTTTATTATTACGGTTTCAGTGACATTTCTTATAGTCCTTTCTGTTCGCATGTCCCAATTTTATTTATTTTTTCATGCCTTCCTCCTAAATATTACAGGAAATCGTAATTAGACCCTTAAAACAGACTCGGCGCTACGCCCCTGTAAAAAACATGGCTGTTTTTAATCTTACCTGTGAAATGTTATTTCCGGACTTAAATGGCTCAATTTCTGGCACACTTTACACTGCCGTACCATCTAACCCCAATTTAAAGGATATTTAGTAATGAAACACTTGATATAAACTCACAAAACACAAAAACTCACTTTAAATACAGAACGTTCTAACGATAAACACCTGATCGCCAGAAATTTGTGAATGAACTGACAGACCTTCAGATAGCGTAAGCTGCGCGCGCAACCGGAATATCGTCATCGTACCAAAAGCGACGTTGTCACGTTGAGATGTAAAAAATAGTGGTTTCTTTTTGCCATAAGGATGACCGCATATTATATAATATATACTTTTAGAATAACTGCTCTTGTATTAACCAATTGGTTTAGTTCGTACGTTCGTGAGAAAGTTGCTTGGCAATAATAAGCGGTAGAGCCGATGAGACTATTGCATCAATTGTTTTAGAAGGGATCATAATGATCACATGTATAATTTTCATACAAACTTATAAAAATTCAACAGACCAGAACTGACCTGGTGTCACGTGACTTGGAATCCATCTTGCGAGAGGAACTAAAGTATTTACTATAATTATGTTTTCTATGTTTTATACTCATTTTCATATAATTTAGTGCAGGTCGACAACATCGCTTTGCGATCACAGCCGTATTGCTACTACAGTGCGTAAATTCTTATACTGTGAACATAAAACTGTTTTTATGGCCCAATGTAAATAACTTTGTCTATAGTGCTTGGTCTGAGGTAGGTACATATAAAAAAAATAACCAACACCCATAGACCCATAAGTCTAAATTTGTTGATGCCTAAATGTCATACAGTGACCGGCAAAGAGTTCGCAACATATGGGAAAAATTGTTATTAGCGGAATATTGAAAAATATTTTTTGGGGGATTGGATGTGCATGTCCCATAACCTTAAAATCGATTTTGACATACGTCACGTGACCAATGGTATGGCGGGAAAGTTGAAAAAACCAATATGAAATCATCATAAATCAGATAAGTTGATGAAATATCGAAAAAATTCCAAGAATAAAAAGTGTTTAGAATTCCATTAGAACCTTAAATACAATGTTTGGGATATCTACTTAAAAAAACATAAAATCGAATATTTTTGTAAATATTTTTTTACCGAATTAAAAATTTCCATATTTTTCCTTTCTTAAAGATTCATTAAAGTAAAACTGACATCTGGTGACCACAACTAGAAATATTCTTTTGTTTTTCTGACAATTTGGAGCAATAATTCAAAAAATTCGTTTACACTTGGATACCAGCTGTTGCAATAGTCTATTTCTAATAACCTTATCGATATTTTTTATATCGAAATATTCTATTATGTTAAGAAATCATTAAATTCATTAATTCAGAGCAAATTTTATTTATAACCGTAAAAAATAATTTAAATTTTTATTAATTTTTAGATTTTTTTAAAGATTTCTGCGAAATTCAAAATTATTTTTTACGGTTATAAATAAAATTTTCTTTGGATTAATGAATTTAAGGATTTCTTAACATAATAGAATATTTCGATATAAAAAATATCGATAAGGTTATTAGAAATAGACTATTGCAACAGCTGGTATCCAAGTGTAAACGAATTTTTTTAATTATTGCTCCAAATTGTCAGAAAAACAAAATAATATTTCTAGTTGTGGTCACCAGATGTCAGTTTTACTTTAATGAAGCTTTAAGAAAGGAAAAATATGGAAATTTTTAATTCGGTAAAAAAATATTTACAAAAATATTCGATTTTATGTTTTTTTAAGTAGATATCCCAAACATTGTATTTAAGGTTCTAATGGAATTCTAAACACTTTTTATTCTTGGAATTTTTTCGATATCTCATCAACTTATCTGATTTATGATGATTTCATATTGGTTTTTTCAACTTTCCCGCCATACCACTGGTCACGTGACGTATGTCAAAATCGATTTTAAGGTTATGGGACATGCACATCCAATCCCCAAAAAAGATTTTTCAATATTCCGCAAATAAAAAATGTTCCCATATGTTGCGAACTCTTTGCCGGTCACTGTATATATAATATTTATTCTATGTCTTTAGGAAATAGCTTGCCTACTAGGCATTTAATACTTTTAATAGACAATGTAAATTTCAAGATAAATTCAATGGTTTCCAAAAGAACAAGAAGTAATAATTTTAAAGTAGCTATACCTACCTAGAAGTAAGGGTAATTATTCCGTATACGATTTTTTCTGCCGTCTTTGCGAATTTTTCAAAATCTGTCTTTACGGATCAGTATTATTGGTTATAATTAACACAAATTTAGTGGCGTACGGCAGAAATAACGTTTTTGTAATTATTTATACAATAACAAATTTTCAGGACCACAGGCGTAAACTGGCGTGCTGGGTAGGGCGGAAACACGTGTCAGGAAACTGATTAAATTTGTGAAACATAACGAGTAGTTATTACATTATTTTATTTATTTTTTATAGCTGTCCCGACAATATTTTTACCTTTGATAGAAAACGAAGATAATGTGTTATCGAAAAGAGCTTGTCGGATTCGAAAAGAATACAAAGCAACTGTTGAAGGTTTATTACAGTTAGAATCAGAAAAGCTAAAAGCCATTGATAACATTTCCATGAATATTTCGGAGGTTACATCAACAAGCAAGGAAACAGATTATGATATTTCGGAAAGAAAATTTTCATTATGGAGACGAGAAAATGAGAAGCTAAAAAAAATTGCAGATCATGAAAATAATGAAACGATTTTAAAACAAAGTGTCTCCAACAAACTTAGAAGACGAAATAAAAAAATATAAATATAAGTAGCGATGATAAAAACCTTGAAGAAAAAATAAAAATGGCTTTGCAAGATGTTTTTTTTTTTTTTAATTTTTATTTATAACTGACCCCTAAACAGTAATGTGTTTACTGGTACCAGGGCCTTAGATTTACAATTTATTGTATTTACAATCAAATATTATAAAATATACATATTATAAATTATTCAAATAGGAACTATTTTAGGTTTAAGTCTTTGATTGTAGGTACTTTCTGAGATCACGACGCATGCTGGAATGGAGTTAAATGCTTGAATGTTTCGGAAAATTGGCGAGTCCTGTGCAGTTTTAGTTCTTACATATTCATTTCTCAGTTGATTTTTTGTTCTTATATTATGGCTGTGAGTTAATTTAACGTGCTTCAGTTCTGTATTTGTTTTTTGAATTTTATTTTTAATTGAATAAATTAGTTTCACCTGTTCACATGTTTTGATTGTATTTAATTTCCAAATTTTATTATTGTACAGATCTGCAGTGGGTGTGTATCGGTTTAATGAGTATATTGATTTAATGGCTTTGTTCTGAGTCCGTTGAAGTTTGTTTAGGTCACATTTCGCAGCGTTTCCCCAACATGGAATCAGATATAGTAGATGTGGTAAGATGTAGCTATTATATATTAATTTTCTGGAATTGTGATTTAATAAGTGGGCACATCTGTTTACCGCTCCTATCATTGGCACAATATTTTTAATAATTTTTTGAATATGAGATTTCCAACTTAATTTATCTGATAAGACCGGTCCTAGATATTTGTATTCAGTTAGTTTTTTTAAAATTTCATTATTTATTTTCACATTTATATCACAGTCAGGTTTATTTTTTTGCTTAATAGTCATGTACAGGGTCTTCCAACGAGGACTGAACAGGGGCTCATTTTTGAGCTTCCTTGTATTTAAAGAAAAATCCAAAATAGCCAATCGATGTACTTTTTCCTGCAGAATTCAAAAATGAAACCAAAAATTTATTTGAACCAGAAACAAAAGAGTTAGGATATGAATAAGGTGTTTTTTAAATGGAACATAGCTTTTTTTATACGATTTTTGCAACGAGTGATTTTTTTTTTGTCCGTTCTGATTAAAATATTTAATATTGTGACAGCTATTTTTATTAAATTTTAATGTTTTATCCAGTATAATTTAACTTTAACCTGTTTGAAACATACACTAGGTAATAAAGGTATAATCACCTTTCAATCCTTCAAAGTCACTTCGGCAATATTATAGTAAATTTGTCAAATTTTTTTACTTTTGAAGGATTCAAAGGTGATTGTACCTTTATTACCTAGTGTATGTTTCAAACAGGTTAAAGTTAAATTATATTGGATAAAACATTAAAATTTAATAAAAATAGCTGTAACAATATTAAATATTTTAATCAGAACGGACAAAAAAAAAATCACTCGTTCCAAAAATCGTATAAAAAAAGCTATGTTCCATTTAAAAAACACCTTATCCATAGCGTAACTCTTTTGTTTCTGGTTCAAATAAATTTTTGGTTTCATTTTTGAATTCTGCAGGAAAAAGTACATCGATTGGCTATTTTGGATTTTTCTTTAAATACAAGGAAGCTCAAAAATGAGCCCCTGTTCAGTCCTCGTTGGAAGACCGTGTACACAGTTTTTTCAATGTTTATAGTTAACTTATTTTGGCACAGCCATTGATAGTATAAGTTTGGGTCTGTGTTTAGTTGTTCCTGGAGTTCCTGTATATTTGTGCCCGATAGGACTATAACTGTACCATCTGCAAACATGAAGTAGCGTGACTTCAGCCCGAGAAATTTCATACTGTGTACGTATAGCAAATATTGCAAAGGGCCAAGTACAGATCCTTGTGCTATGCCTATGTCAAGCTGTGCCATTTCGCTCCTACATCCATTTACAGTTGTGTAGTGCATTCTGTTTTTTAAGTATGTCCGGAGTAATTTATGACTTTGGTCTTTTATTCCCATTTCATGAAGTTTATTCAGGAGGATGTCAATGTCAACTGTATCAAACGCCTTTCTTAGGTCCACGAAGACCGCTACAACGTATTTGTTCTTATCTAGTTCATTTGAGATGTGGTCTAGTAAGTCGACAGTCCCTGCCAACGTGCTGCTGTGTTTTTGAAAACCATATTGGTAGGGATCAAAGTTAAAGTTTGCTTCAATAAGCGCAATCATTCTGTTATTTATGATTTTTTCCACTATTTTAGCAAATATACTAAGCACTGAAATAGGTCTGTAGTTTATTAAATGATTTTGTGGTCCACTCTTGTGTACTGGTATTATTTTAGCTACTTTTAGTTCATCAGGAAAGGTACCGTTCGTTAGTATTTCGTTTGTTAAGTTTACTATTGTTTGTCCTACTATAGGAAAAAGATCTAGCAAATCTTTTTTTGTTATGTTATCCTTCCCTGGTGAGCTGGTATTTTTGAGGCCTTTTAGTATGTTACTAACTTCATTTTCGTCTGTTAACTGCATTGTTATGGTGGTGCCTGTTTTTCTTCTGGAAAGTTTTGTCTATTTGAACTTGGAATTTTTTCGGCCAAATTTTTCCCTATTTTTGAGAAGTAATTGTTGAACTCTTGTGCAATTTCTTCGTTTTCTTCTAGTTTCTTGAATTCCATTGATATAATTTGCTTAATTTGACTAGTTTTTTGTTTATTTTTACAGCATAATTTATTTATCACCTTCCACATTTTTCTAGGGTCCTTTTCAGCGTTTTGTAACTTTTGTAATCTTCTCCTTAAGTTATTAATTTGGTTTTTCAGCATTTTTTCAGCAGTTTTGTCTCCAAATCAAGTGAAAATTGCCTTACAAAAGAAATCTAAAGCTCGCTGGACACAGGATGAACTCTCAAAAGCTTACGCTAAGATATTTTAGTAAACGGTCATATATTTTTGTCTACAGGGGCCAAAAAATGTTTAATCATCCTAGGCCTAACCGCCTAGGCAGGTTAGAGGATTGTATGCATTAAAAATTTTAAGAGACATATTACTCTTTTAGAAGACACATTTTAATTTTAGTAGTTTTTGTTTGTAATCTGCTTTGTGAACAACATTTTACTATTTGATTTTTAATAAAGCTATGTTTGAGTTTGAGTATACTTATAGAGAAGTTGTTGTCTGCTCCTCGTTGTTTTATGTAAGTAACTTGTTTTTATTTATTTATATATACCTATTATATAACTTATTTTTACTTAGTCTGGTACTAGTATAGGTACTTTTTCTACATTAACTTGTACTTAGTGTTAGATTAATGGCTTTGTTAATGAAAAAGGAAAGTTTTTTTTATAACAATAAAGCGTATTTTGATTTGATTTTAGATGATATTTTGCATTTTGCACATTATGGGAATAGCTGGTCAATCAAAAAATAGTCGTTGTTTTAAAACAACAGTATACCCAATTAATATAAATCTATAAGTATGTCAAAAACATTAAAAAAAGTGTTAATGGACATTAAACCCTAATCGTTATTGAACTTCTTAGGTAATGAATGGTAAACCTATTTTATTTTGTGACATCATTTCATTTTATTCCATATTGTAAAGCATAAGTCATTTGAAATAAAGAAATTATTATTGTTATCATTATTTCTTACAATTCCCAATATTTTTTAATAATAGGTAAAACATGGTTTTCCAAAATATAATATTTAACCTTATAATTGAAAATGCCTATTAGTAATACAATACTGTATATTTTCTGATAGGCCTAATTAATAATCATAATAGTGATCTTCCACAAAGAAAATCAAACAAATAATTTATTATAATGACAATGGTAATAAATTTAAAAAATGAATCTAAGGGCGAGATTCGGTTCACTTCCCCTGCAAGAGAGTAAAAGTGCATGTTCTTCCACCCAAGTCATAATTAGGAAAATATATAAGAAATATGCCTTTCCTAAGGGCTAAAATCATTTAAAGTTTGTCAAAAAATGATATTTAAACAAAAACATTTGAATTTACATATCAAAACCACAGGAATTATGTGTGAAAAACTATTTAGTTGCCATTCGTTATAATATATGCCAAACATGAAAATATATTTATTTTTTATTTTATTTTATTTTTTATTGGCTCAAATTTACCAGGCAACCTACCCTCTAAGAACCTTGGTACAAACCCGCCCCTGTACAACGTTTAGAGCCGATCAGCCGAATTTTGAAATTTCTTGAATATAGCGAGTAGGTTTGCATTGTTGCCAGATCTATATCATTTTCGAGATTATTTTATTAAGTTTTTAACACGGTTTTTAATAAAAATATAAAAAGTGATTGTTATTAAATGTTTAAACAAATGAAACTCTTTCCGTACCTGGATTCTTAAACATAACCAACGAAAGAACAAGTATCCATGAATAGTTTCTTAAAATTCGCAAAAACAGCTGAAAACCTTATATTATACAGAATAATTATCGAATTAAGTAGGTGTACGGAATTAGAATATTTAGTTTCTAGAAGGTAAATTGCTATGTTGAAACTAGTATAGTAGCAAATCTTTATTTATTAATTTAATTAGGTAACTGCCTTAGGTAATGATATTGTTAATAGAGCCATATGTACACACCTCGGTACACACTTAACTAGATTACTTACTTGTAATAAAGGAATCGAAGCATTTATGAATAGATGATACAAATATTATTAGCCTAAAACAATGCTTACCTTTGGACATGTATCTTTAATTCTCCTGCTCTGTGCAAACCCTCCATAAGCATCTCAAATTTTGTGGGCTCACATAAATGCATAAACCTTATCAGCTTTTCATACACAGGCCTTGTTATTGTCACATCATATCGATGTAACCAAGAAAAAGTTTTCCTTAATACAAGTAACCCATGTTTTGCAATAATTGACTTTCTTTTTTGTCTTGCTTTTATTCTATTATTATAACTTTGAACAACTGCACATTGCAAGTTTTGTAAGGTTTCATAAAAGGGGTCTTCAATATCAATGGGTTCCAAAGATGACAAGAGGTCCTCAGCATTTTTGTCATACTCGTTTTCAAAATCACCTCTAGCAGGATTGTATCCTGCTAAAGACTGGTATCCTATTGTATTAGATGCATATCGGGGTGGATCTTCAGAATCTGTCAGATGAAATCTATATGGAACTACAATTTCTGGAAACTCAGGTTCTTTATCATAACTGGGCATGTATTTACTACCATTCTTGTCAAGATAAAAGTACTCGTAATGTTCCTTAATATCATTTAAAGTTCTACTTGGAAAATCCAGTGCCACCAAACTCCAGTTATCATATGATATTAAAGAGTCAAGTAATTTTAGTTCCTCCTCAGCAGTCCAGTCAGAATTATCAAAAAGAATAAAGTTTGTCGTTAAAATTCTGTATTCATGGTCATTTTTGTGATTTCCAAATTCTGCACCATTAGCAAAACACTCCAAGCAAATGTTTACTTTGCACTTCTCACAAAATACGTATCGTAACACTATTTCACTAAAACAGTTAGAGCAATAACCCAATATAACGTTCTTATCTGAAACGTTTATGAGTGCACTCGGTTTTTGGGATGTAGAGGGTTGAGAGTCTGAAAGTTTAACAAAGGCTTAACTAAACCAAAAAACCGTTCCTAAATATTAAAACTTACCTTTGGGAAATTGTAAATCTGCTGCATCTTCTTCTGTAAGGTCTGTATTTGTATTAGCCATCATTTTAAAACTTATATTATTATTAATTATTTTTAACAGAAATCAACAAAGCAAACAACAATTTAAGCAACGAATGAAGTGAAGGAACGAATACGGAATAATTTGAGGTTAACTTAAATTTCGTCCTCTTTAACTTGTTTTGGCGTCGCCTACGTTAAGCGCCATTGGCTCGCACAATTTGGGTGATCGTAATTTGGTCTGCTTTGATTTAAATTTTATAAGCACTACAAAGTCATAAACCATAGGCACAAAAATAGATGTTTGTAGCAACGACTGTAACACTGTAACGCGTTTACAGCGTACCACACGCAGTTGCACCTTACAATTACCAATCCGGCATATTGCACAATATTTTCAGTCAGTTTTCCAACTTTCGAATGTGGGAAGTATAACAGATTCTCAGGGAAACTTTGAATTATCAACATTAACAGAGGATAAGTAAGGGCAAGTAAAAAAAAATTAAAGCCTAAGAGGGCTACAGGAAAAGATAATATTCCTGATTATATTTTTAAGGGATGTGTTGACATATTTGTTGAACCTCTAGTTACTTTGTTCAATCTGGCTATTAGAGACTTTTTGCACCTCTTAAATTAATACCAGTTTTTAGCTCCGTTATGGTTAACTTTATTAAACATAACGAGTGGCGCCACTGTTAAAACCAGAGATTTTGCATCGCCTATACGTTCTGTCTGTAGTTATTAATTTGGCGCCGGCGCACCTAAACAAAATAACATACCTAACCTAACAATAATTTGATTAAGTTGTATATTTTAATGTAAAGCTACTATTACTTTGGATATTAATTAATTGCTTATCACAATTTTAATTTATAGCAATGATGCTTCATAACTTTTGTATGTTCCGGCAACCATGCAGTTTAAGCATAACCATAAGGATAACGATAAGCTCTTCCTTATCCTTCCGTAACTAACGGAGTCCGTTATGGTTATTAACCATAGCGGATCACCTTTCTGATATTGCGCATGCTCAGAATAACCATAACCACGAAAGAATGACGAATTAAGAGGTGCAAAAAGTCTCTATTAAGACCAATACCTTTCCTAATAGATTAAAAAGCCGTTTTTTTTGTGTTAACCGTATTCAATCATGAATTTGAAACACATTTATAAGACAACGTCATCACTTGGGATTACAAGAAAATGTGTATTTTTAAACCGGAGCGGCATCATCTGTCTTCTGTCATTATCAAAAAAGAAATTTGTTTTGGTCAGTTTTGAGATTATCTTTTAAATTTGGGTTTTATTTTCGGATCCTACAATATCGCTTAGTCCGTGATATAGTACCACAATGAGTAAAGCAATGAAATTACTTCCATTGCTGTTCGAACAAAATTACCATCTGCCTTTGTTACTGATGGCATGTCTATCTTCACCTAAATCCTGAAATATTTTACTTTTCTGCTAACCTAAAGCATACAAGAGTAGATGCATGGGCTCAACAATGAATGGATCCAACTTTTGTATCGCTCATATCGCTTAAACTTGCGCTAACATGAACATAAAGACAACCGGCAGAAAATACATACACATAACCGCATTTAATTTAAAATTTCAACGATTTTCCTCAAAAAACAGGACGGAATTCTAAAGAGAAAGACAGACCATTGGTTTAAATACACGTCCGGGTTGATTTTGAATACGGTTCAACGCGAAGCAACCGCAACGTCATCGTTTGACAAGAAAATATAATATTTTCAAATCAGGTTGAACCAACGAAATAATAATACAAAGGAAGTAGGGTTTTGCATAAACCGCCTAACAAAATTTGCGACGGAAGTCGGCCATCTTCAGAACCCACAAATTACTCCATGTTTGTTTTGGTGGTTGACCGTGGTTGACAGGTCGAGCTGTGATTTCTGCTTTCTTTGCTGTTTTTGAATTGATTTGCATTTTAATTAGTTAACAACGATATTTTATCGAATTCTATTAAACTTATAATTTAGTTTATTGTGACAGTGGACTATACTTTTAGCGCTGGACAGCGATTAAAACATTTTATTTAGGTTGTGTTTCGTATTATTTAATTAGCTATAAGTATGGTTAGTTGTGCTGCTTGTGGGTGCTCCCACACGCTAAAGAATAAAAAACTGGACATAACATTTCAATCATCGGTAAGTTTATGTTTAGATATATAAACTTTTTTAATCTGTAGAGAAAAAAAATGTTATTTTAATTTAATGTCAAAATACACAACCTCGCATGTCATTCATGGCCTCATGGGCGTTCGTCCTATAAAACCAGAAAAATATTATTTATTTATTAATCGACTGGGTTACCCCATTTCTACAGAAAAATTTAAATAACAACTAAAATATTTACCTATGTAAATATAATATCACAATTTCAACAATAATTTTATAGCAATCGGAAAAAAAAATGTGCAACAATTTAATAACTTAAAAAATTACATAAAAATTTAAAATAAACAATACTTTTAGTGAAAACAATTTAAACCTAAATCAAAATTTAAAATATCACAGATAATTTACAATATTTGATCTCATTTTCAGAAACCTTGGGAGTAAAATCTTAGGAAAGCAAATTAAAAATACTTACTGGTTTTTAGTTTTCCAAATAATTACCTAAGAAAAAAGGATGGTTGAAATTTGTAAACCGAAGTGATTGGGATCCTACACGAAATAGCGTTCTTTGCTCGGAGCATTTTTCTGAAGATTGCTTTGACAGAACTTCAAGATTAAAAGTTTGATTGGTCCCAACTGCAGTGCCTACTTTTGCAGGAGCCAGGTTAAAAAATGTAAGTTTTGAAACTATTGTATCGGGTCATTACATAATAATATTGGAAAATATATAGGTAGGTAGGTACTTAAGAATATGAATACAAATAATGCTGCATTATTTATGCTTCTAAGGAAGCTGCTTTGTTACTCTTTCGTAAATTATTTATTGAGAAAAGTTTTTCGGTGTTTTAATGGTTTAATCTATTTTTAAAATTTTAAAGCCATGGATAAAGAATGTAATAAAATATGGGAGTGTAGGTATGATAAACAAAGAAACTCATATTTAAAGGTTGAAGACAATGATGTTTCTAGAATGATAAAAACGTTTTCCCAATATTCACCTGAGGACGACTGGAGATACCAGTGATTAAAAAAATAAATTCAAAGCAAGTCCCAAACCTTCTATCATTCAAAGAAATTCATATCAAAATATAAATAATTTTTTTACAAAGAGAGGTAGTAGTCTATAGGTTTCAGTATTTTATTTACGTTATAGGTACTTTTGTGTTATTTGGTAAAGGTGCTAAACAGATAATTAAAAAACCTATATTTTTTTGGCAGGTACGTTCCTATGCAATATCTTATAAGACACCATGTGAAAACCTGCCTGAAGATAATTATCCTACTGTGAATCTAACTGGAACACCTTCTGGTTACAACATATATTGGACATGGCTCTTCCAGGACATTTTACTATCCAACAACACACCTAAGATTTTAGTATCTTCCTTTAATCTCATATGACAATCATTAATGGTTACGGTTTCCGGATTCTCCAAAGTGTATTGGTTAGTCTTAAACAAGGTGATACCGGTCTTTGATTTATTTAATATTAGTTTATTTTTAGAAAACCAATTATTTACTTCAATCATAAATTGTTGAATATGTTGCTCGAGAAGCTCAAGGTCTTTATATGACAATAAAATGTTTGTATCATCTGCATAGTTTATCATTTGACAATTTTCTTGTATACTAGAAATCTCATTAATATTATTTAAGTACATATTATATAATAAACAGAAATTTTTATTTTTTTAACATAGACGTTTTGGCAATAATTTTGCCGTCATCAGTATTTAATATCTGAAACAATTTGTTTTCTGCAATTTTTTTTTATGTATAATAACAGGTGTTTTTTAGTTATTTAACCAGATATTTACAAAGGACCCTTTCACCTCCGTTACCTTATTTAAATAAATAATTAAAAGAAATAGTTGTATTGTTTTATTACACCAACCTTAACGAATCTTATAGGTATATATGAATCTAAATATTTTTTTTCTTTTCTTTGCCAAATAAAATATCATTAATCATTTTATTATTACCATTTTAATGATACGCCACAGGTGGACCGGAAACAGTCGTGCGCGCATGCGTCAAATGTTGCCGCCATCAGCACCCATCCCGGACAACTGTCAATCTACAAAACCCTACTTCCTTTGTATTATTAATTCGTTGGGTTGAACCGTATTAATACAAAAAAACGGCTCAAAAGAGTCTGTCATTACACCGGTTTTTAAGGCAAACGAAAAAGTAAAAATTGAAAATTACAGACCAATAAGGTATTGTTGTCTATTTTATTATGCTCCCTGGGTCCTTAATTTAATTCGCCACTAGTCAGGAATCGAGATGGCGTCCATTTGTTTGGGGAGTAAAACACTCCGCGCTTACTAAACGAATTTATTAAGCTAAGAACAAGTAAACTCGGGTTGTAGAACTATGGGTTATGTTATTTACAATATATATATAAATATGATCACTTTGGGCACTATTTCGAACGATCAAACCAAATAAAAATACGGCGCGTCTCTTTTCTTCAGTTCTTCTCTTCATCGCTACTTTTTCTCTGATCTCTCGTTGTCCTCGTCTCGTCACTTGTCGGCTCATCGCATGTATGGTGGGTTGCCTATTAGTAGTCAGCACCCCTCGAAGTCGAGTAAATCGGCGCAATAAAATTCTAAATGTAATATTTACAACACTCGGCCATCCTGGTTTATGTTTGTCTCAAACATAGTCCTTGAATCTTACGGGCCTTTTGATAGTTCGTTTGGGTTTTTCATAAGATGGATTTTCGTTCACAGTGGGTTTAGTTGGTTCTTTAGCAGTATCATCTGGTTCCCACACATCCTCGGGATCAACATCGGTATTCTCGGAATTGTCTTCATCGGTACTATCATCAATTGGTGCAGTTACAAATTCGTCTTCTTCTAGTAGGTCATTTTCTTGAATAGTATCATCGGTAGCATTATGATATATTTTGAGTTGTGATACATGGGCTGTTGTCGAATAATATGGACTGTCTTCGTTTAGCGTTTCAACTCTATAGATGTCGCTTTTTATTAGTTCAGTGACAACTAATGGTCCTTTGTATTTGGGTTGGGTTTTTGTTGGTTGTCCAGTTTGAATAGGAAGTGTTCGGAGAGCAACAATGTCTCCTACTTCAAATTTTACACCTTTATATCTCTTTTCATCATAATATCTTTTGTAATTTACTTGTCTTTTATGTACCTTTTCTTTCGCTCCTTCTCTCTTATCTTCCCTGGTTTCTTCATCTTCGTCTTCTCTTTTTGCATGCCTCACAATGGCTGCATCTTCGAACACTGGAATGTATCCATACAATAACTCAAAAGGTGTATACCCTGTGGTTTTATTAATGTTTATATTCAAGTTTCTCTGTATGATGTGTATGTTTCGATCCCATTTATTATCATCTTTAATTTGTGTCACAATAGCAGGTACTATGGAGCGCATTTGCTTTTCCGCCATACCATTTGCTTGGGGGTAGTGTGTCGCTATAAGTTGATGCTGAATATTATATTTTGTACACATGTCCTGGAATATCATACTCGTAAAGGCTGTGCCCCGGTCACTGATACATTTTTCTGGAGCCCCATACTCTGAAATAAAAATTTCCATTTTGTCTACAGTTTCTTCCCCACTAGTTGATTTTGTTGGAAACAATCTAACATATCTGGAAAAAGCATCTACTATGACTAGTATATGAGCATGACCCTTCAAACTTCTTACAAATGGACCAACATGATCAATGTGAATTTTCTCCATAGGTCGTTCAGGCATTTTTGGCGTGTGCAATAGGCCTGGTTTTCTACCTCCTGGGACCTTAACGAGTAAACATTGGAAACATCCTGAAATATGTTGTTTTACATATCTTCGTAATCCTCGAAACCAAAATCTTTTCAATATCGATTCAACCGTTCTATCTACTGACCAATGTCCTCGAAGATCGTGATAAGTGACGACAATTGATTTTCTCATTGAATCCGGAATCACATATAACTTCTTAATTTCTTTGTTTATTTTAACACCTCGGTATAGCTTTCCTTCATATACTTCATACCCATTAGTTAGGTTATTCTCTTCATTTGTTCTCTCTTTTAAATCTTTATTTAAAATATTTATCACATTTTGTAATCTGTCATCTCCTGCCTGCATCATAACTACCTTATCTTCTTCCGATATTATGAGAAACATGTTAAGTCTCTTCTCATATACTTCTTCTATTATGCCCCTTGGCGTCGATTCTTCAACGGCTGCTCTACTTAGGCTGTCAACATGTGCCATTCTGTCACCCGGACGATGCTTAATATCAAAATTATATTCGGATAAGGTGGATACCAACGGGCTATCTGGGGATTTATTGTTCTTTTTGCATTTAGGTATACTAGAGCTTGGCAGTCACTAATTATAGTAAAATGTATGCCTATTAATAAGGACCTAAGTCGTTCACAACACCAAACTATGGCCAACAGTTCTAACTTTGATGAATGATAATTTTTCTCGGCATCATTGGTTTTCTTAGAGACGCAGTAAACAAGTCTCATCTTTTTGTCTGGTCCTTCTTGTAAAATCATTCCAGCCACACCCTGGCTGCTGGCATCGCAATGTAACTCGGTACGACTTTTTGGGTTGTATAGCTGTAACACGGGCGCTTGGACTAGTAAGCATTTTAATTTTTGAAAACCTTCTTCTTGACTCTCTTCCCAAATAAATTCTTGTTTTGCCTTGGTTAAATCAGTGAGAGGTCGACAAATTATGGCATAATTTTTAATAAAACGTCTGAAAAATCCAGTGAGTCCTAGGAATCGTCGAATTTCATGTTTGTTCTTAGGTACTGGAAACTCTTCAATGGCTCGTAACTTTGTATCTCCAGGAAAAAGTCCTTGTGAGCTAAGTGTAAAACCTAAAAATTTTATAGTGCGTTGTGCAAACTCACACTTTGTTAATTTGAAAATTAATTTAGCTTTGCGGATCGCATCAAATACAAGGGTAAGTCTATAAATCATATCATCCCAATCTTTTGCAGGTACTAACACATCATCTAAATATGACACCGCTAGATTATCTTTTAAAGTTTCTAACACTTTCCGCATTAATTTAGAAAATTCAAATGGCGCATTACAAAGTCCAAAACAAAGTCTTTGGAATTCTGCGGTACCATCCGGCGTAATGAAGGCCGTTTTATGTTTAGAATGTTCACTTAAGGGAACTTGAAGATATCCACTCATTAAATCTAGGCTACAAAATAATGTACAACCTGCAAGCACTTCAAAACAGTCATCGAGATACGTAATTGGAAAATTTTTCTTGACCGTTTGGGAATTAAGGCGCCTAAAATCTACCACTAGTATTTTCTCGCCTGTACTTTTTGGTACTAATAATACTGGTGACGCGTAAGAAGAATCAGTGTCCCTGATAATGTTATTGTCACGCCACTCTTCTAAAATGTCTTTAATAGTTTCTCGGTCTTCCAGATTTGTACGATATGGTTTTAAACGCACTGGGATATTATTGTCCTCAATATCTACCGTCATTAAGTCAGTACACCCTAACTCTGACAAATTTAAAGCGAAACAATCTCTATAATTATTAAGCAAACCTAAAAGTTCTGCTTTTTGCAGTGAGGACACCGTGTCACCTACTGATATCATCTCCATAGTAATTGGCTGTCGCTTGCTAGGATCACTGGAACAAACCTCTAAAACATTTTGCTGCCTGGACACCTCACATGGTACGGTATTGACACCCAACACTGAATCACTGCCATGGCTTAGTCCTCTAACTTCCCCTACTTTGTCACCTTGAACTACTGTTACTTGTTTAGTGACTTGCACTGGTAACACATAGTCTGTGTCAAGAATTTTCACTTAAAGAAAGTTTATTTGTTTGTTATCTAGAACAGTATCTGCACTTACAGTCACAGCTGCCTTATTAAGACACATAGAAATGTCTATGTCTTTAAATGGTTCTTGATTGACGTATCCAAAAATAAATTGTTCGCCCATCCTCATATATGCAATATTTGGGTCCTCAGTAAAATTGCGTCCTAATAGTAAAGGCATAGTATGTATATGGTCAGGTACAATTAACAATTCAACAGCCTGTTCAACCTCATCTACTTTCACACCGAGTCTAGTTTTCAAGCTGCACTTCACTGGGATATTCCCAAAACCATAGAGTTCTTGCACAGTAGATTCACTTGTCAAATTATTTTCGATGATGATTCTTTGCTGTATGGTAGAAACAGCACTTCCTGGGTCTATGAAACTTATTGTGTTTATGTGCCCATTTATTGTCACTTTTTTCATGAATTTATCTTCGGTTTTCTTGATTTGAGTCTCTTTAATTAAAAATTGCTTTTTCTGTACTTGATCCTGACTTTTATTTCCTGCTGTATTGGCCAAGGTTATATTTTCCCGATTGTACTTTTGTTCTAGTTCATTTTGTTTTTTATTCTGACAGTATTTTGCAACATGTCCGTATTTCTTGCAACTAAAACATAGGGGATTTCCATTTTCATCTCTTCCAGGTAAGTAGTTTTTTACCTTTTCTGATCTAACTTCTGAGCTATTTGGTTTCCGTTCCAAAAATTGGTTTCTTGAACTTTCTATTGGATTTCTGGAATAATCTGACAGGTTTCTTTGCCTTGGGTTTTCACTTTTTCTTATTCGGTCTACTCGTGCCTTTTCTACCCTCTCGTACTCATAGAGATCCCTTATCAAATCATCGTCATCTGCATGGATTCTTCCTAACATGGTGTTGCACATCTGTCTGTCATATAAACCAATTAAAATTTGTTGCTTTGTCTCCTTAAAACTTAACTTTAGCCTGACACATAAATTAAATTTGTCATAAAAGTAGTCACTTATGGTTTCACCTCTGTTTTGCACTCGCTTTCTCATATTCTCCCACTTTTCTGGCAGCCCTTCTTCATGTATAAATGATTTTTGAAAAGCAATCTTGAATTCTTCAAATGTTTTTATAGTACTGTTTCGTGCTAGCCACCACTGATAAGCTCCCCCTCCTAAATTAGATCTGGCAATCTCGATAGCAAAGGCATCCGGCCAATGATGTATAGCTTTCATGCTCTCAATTTTTGCTAACCACTTCTCTCCATCTCCATTGCCATCAAACTGTTCCACTCCCTTAGTAATGTCCGGCATAACCTGAAACTGTGGCTCACTGCTACTCGACGTATTTGAGATGTTCTGCTGGGTGAGAATTCGTTCGAATAATTCATCGCGCTTTCTATTCTCGATCATCATCATTGAAAATAAACGTGTAACATCCAATTCCGCAGCATTTGTCGCCCCCATATTATCATCAAAACGTGTGTTTCCTTCGAAAACTCCGTATAAACTGTCGCGAAATGCGTCCTCCCCCTCGTTTTCCGTCATTTGTAATTGTTATTCTTATCAAATTAAGCGGGCGAAAATTTTTAATCCAAACAATTTATTTTTATTCAACAGCTGATTGTCACTGTCAAAAAAACGTTCATTCACAGCTGATTGTCTGACGCGGACTTATTTAGTTTTTAGTTCCTTGTCTCGCCGCTGGTAGCGTATTATGATGACACGACACTCTTGTTTGAAATGGACGAAGGAATTTCGCATTTTAACGAACAAAACTTTGGTTATTTTGTTTCGATTTTCACGGGGTCTTTCCGTCGCTTTTGTCCTTTGAATCGCACTTCTGAGATATGTTGTCTATTTTATTATGCTCCCTGGGTCCTTAATTTAATTCGCCACTAGTCAGGAATCGAGATGGCGTCCATTTGTTTGGGGAGTAAAACACTCCGCGCTTACTAAACGAATTTATTCAGCTAAGAACAAGTAAACTCGGGTTGTAGAACTATGGGTTATGTTATTTACAATATATATATAAATATGATCACTTTGGGCACTATTTCGAACGATCAAACCAAATAAAAATACGGCGCGTCTCTTTTCTTCAGTTCTTCTCTTCATCGCTACTTTTTCTCTGATCTCTCGTTGTCCTCGTCTCGTCACTTGTCGGCTCATCGCATGTATGGTGGGTTGCCTATTAGTAGTCAGCACCCCTCGAAGTAGAATAAATCGGCGCAATAAAATTCTAAATGTAATATTTACAACAGTATACTCAACACTTTAAAAAACTAAAATTTTTGAATCAATTCTCTGCAATGACATATGTTGGACAACTTAAAGCCTAATTTCGTTCAGCAACAGCATGGGTTTTTGCAAGATAGGTCTACTCTGTAACCAATCTATATGTTTTTACTCTTAGACGCGGCATCATAAACAGCGATTGTGACCAGAATTTACTGTTTGGCACCAAGAAAATTACAGTTTGCAAAAATATATTATTACCTGTGAAACTTATTCCTGGCTCCTTTCGATAGCTACGACTTTTGCACCCGTAAGATGAACAAACTACCATTTTATTCAACGATAAATACTACTATGTTTCATTCACTTTGCAATCAAAAACACAAAAACCCGCTTGGTGACAATAGGATGTTTGGCACCAGAATAATCGAATTTTTGGTCACACTTTGCTTCAGTCGCGGTAGATGCGCATGCCGCGTCCCCTCCTTTACCTCGTCTAAGTTTTTACTAATTATATAGGTAATGCTATAAATGGCAAAGGTCAGATTGACGTGATTATGACAGACTGTGCAAAGGCATTTGACAAGGTCGACCATGGTATATACGGCATGTGCACAACCTGACAGTTGACACTAAATGACAGTCGCCCTGAGGTATTTACATTAAGGTTAATGCAGTTAGGCCCGGTTGTATAGGTTGCGGTTAATGCCCGTTAATGGGCGATGGTAGACTCGGCCGCTTTAAGAGATTATGTACTAATCCCACAGGTAAACTCGGCCTGCTAGAAATTTTATGCCTTAATCTTCACAGGTAAACTCGGCCGGTAGGTGACCCATTTCTTTCCACTTACTAAAAAAATATTTCTATTACCATTATATACAGGGTTAGGAAAAATTACCAGAACGGTCTATTATTTCAAAATATACAGGGGTTATAAAAAAACGTCTTATATAAAAAATGTAGGGCTGTTAAAAATCTACATATCGGTGATAAATTAAAATATACAGGGTCGCCCACAAAGTTGTGGAGAATGATAGTTATATTTTTTTTTTAATGGAACACTCTGTATATTTTTACATTTTTAAATTCCACATAAAATTATATTTATTTTTTATTAAATGCAATATTAGTCTATACTTTATAGTTTCCGAGATATTGACTCTCGAAAAGTGACATTTTTGAACTTTGACAGCTTATAACTTTCTAACAGTACATCTTAGAGCAAAACGGCTTACATATCCCTATCTTCAATTTTTATTATCTTCCCAAAAAATCAACTTCCAGTTAAACCGGAACAACTACATTTCCTGCTTTCGAGTTACATCCGGTTTAACCGGAAGTTGATTTTTTTGGGAAGATAATAAATATTTTAGATAGGGACATGTAAGCCGTTTTGCTCTAAGACGTACTGTTAGAAAGTTATAAGCTGTCAAAGTCAGTGGCGGCTCGTGACATTATGAATAGGTGATGCAGCATCGCTTGAGAAGCGCCGCAGGCGAAAATTTTTGGGGACCACGCCCAAATTTCGTTTTTGTCTACTATTTTCTAATATTTGCAGTGAACACGTGCATGATAAACTATTCAATTTCATAACATACCTATAAATTTGGGGGGGGGGCATGACTCCTCCCATGAGCCCCCCCCCCCCCTGGATCCGCGCTTGCCCCCTACCTGATACTTAAATTTGGATCGTATACATACATACATAAAATAATATTGCAATATGTTAATAATATGAATTTTCTACCAAAAACTTACCTAAATTCGGTAACATCAGGGAAATTAGGACGGTAACACGACTAATTTAGAAATATTTTACTGTTTGAATGTGAGGCAAATTCTTCTGTCCTTTAAATTTGCAAACTTACTTATAATGTCCTCGTAGAATGGCTGTGCAAGTATAAGTTCATTTAATAGTTCTTTTTCGATCGAAATTTTTGATAAGTTTGTCAGCCTCAAACATTGTGAAATATAAAACTAAATACCGCAAAGAAACAATACCCGGCACGCGACATAAACCGTTACCATCGGTGGTAGTGCATAAACGCAGGTGGAAAATTTGCATCACTTGTCGCCGGCCGAATCGAGACCGAGCGTCGTGTTGTCATGGTAACCGCCGCATCCCTCGTGTCTGACGTGAGCCAGCGGAAGCGTCATCAAGACTCTGCTTCGCAGCGCGAAGCAGCGCGTTTTACAGGTTGCCGAATGGTTTTTCCAATGTGTTATAAAATCAAATCTGTAGCATTCTGTTAATTGAATAAAACGCATCATAATATATGTAAATAATATCAGAAAACAACGTTTTATAGAAGCGAATGAATTTTTAAATAATTATTTAGTCAATCTGGAAATAATATGAGGTAGGTGAAAAGGTAGGTAAAGCAGCGCTTCACCTGCGTCATCGGGCGAGCCGCCACTGGTCAAAGTTCAAAAATGTCACTTTTCGAGAGTCAATATATCGGAAACTATAAAGTATAGACTAATAGTACATTTAATAAAAAATAATTATAGTTTTATGTGGAATTTAAAAATGTAAAAATATATATATAAAAATGGAACACCATTTAAAAAAATATAACTATCATTCTCCACAACTTTGTGGGCGACCCTGTATATTTCAATTTATCACCGATATGTAGATTTTTAACAGCCCTACATTTTTTATATAAGACGTTTTTTGATAACCCCTGTATATTTTGAAATGATCGACCGTTCTGTTAATTTTTCCTAACCCTGTATAAAAATATATTAAAGGTATATTGGCAACCGGTTTGTTCGTTGTTACCCAGAGCATTTTTTTTTAATTCAATTTTTTCAACTAATATTATTTTATAAAAATTAAATTTAAAAAAAAAAATGCTCTGGGTAACAACGAACAAACCGGTTGCCAATGGCCCTTTTTTATTTAACACAATTAGTACAGTTGATGTAATCTCGTCCGCTTTAGATACGTGTGCTAATGACCACAACTTATATACCTGGGCGACCAAATTTGACTAATGACGTCACCGTGCACATGCCCAATTGTTGGGAAAGCTGAGAGATTTCGGTTTCTCTGGTAGTGCATGTGTGTTTATGAGGTCGTATCTTAAATCTTATGTTTAGGTACCAACAGGTCAAAGTTGGCCAATGTTTATCTAGGGAATTCCTGGTGACTTCTGGTGTGCCCCAAGGAAGTAATTTAGGACCCCTTCTTTTTGCCATTTTTATAAATGACCTGTCCAAGTGCATCAAGTATTCAATGGACCTTCTGTTTGCTGATGACTTCAAGATCTTAAGACAAATCACTTCATTTCAGGATTCTTACAAATTACAGATTGACTTATAGCGTTTTCGATTTACTGCTCTCGCGCACTCTGAGAGTGTTCTCCCCGAGATTTGCGTGTTCGGTTATCAAAATCCACTGCTCTCACTCGGAGTAGCACGGTCGATTTACAAATCTGGTTACCCTGAATCCGTTTGAGAGTGCTCTTTCTCGATCTGAAAATTTTTACAGAGTAGAGAGGCAGCGCTTGCGCAGAACCGCAAACCACCACCATTTTCTTTTTTTTTTGCTGATGTGTAATCTCGTTTGTTGTATTTTCGTCTAGTTTGATGAATAATTGTATATAATAGGGCATGTGCACAACCTGACAGTTGACACTAAATGACAGTCGCCCTGAGGAAAAACATTAATTCATTAGGGTTAATGCAGTTAATCGATTTTTATTAATTCTTTTTGTGATAAGTATTAGCTAGTTACCCTAAGATATGCCAAGATTTTGCTCAGTGGTTAAATGTGGTACCTAGTAATAATTCAAAAGACAAAATTTCGTTTCATAAGTTTCCTTCCATTTTTGATAACAATGTAAACTAAAGGTAAAAACAGGTTTTGCTTTTCCTCAGGGCGTCTGTCAAATTTGACTAATGACGTCACGTGCACATGCCCAATATGTCATAAACGCGCTCAAGTAGATTTAAATTTGAAAATTAACTGTTTATTTTTTATGTTGACATCTGTCAAATTTTCAAGCGCAATCACGTTCAATTTACACTCCGTCCGAGGGCAACCGACTTCGGAGTGACAGCAAATCTCGGGCCGATCGCTGACGTCACAGAGCGCTCTCGGAGTTGTAAACCGAAAACGCTATTAGACTCAGTTACTAAATGGTTTAGGGAGAATGGAATGTCTCTCAATGTTGATAAATGTGCTATTGTGACCTTCACTAGGAAGCAAAATTTCATAAACAATCAATATTTACATACATTGTTTTAAACTTTTTCAGTTGTTTGACTTTTGCAAAACAAAAAATGAAGATTTTTTAACCAGTAGGTACCTATACAATACTATACATGTTCCTTTTACTTTCGAGTGATGTACTAGATTGTTAGCCTCTCCACGCTTTTTGCCCAACGGCATGCGGGTCCGAAGGAGGAGTGGTAGGGTTGCCAGATTTCAGAAAACAAAAAGCGGGAGGTGCCGATATATTCTTGCGCTTTCGCCATATCATAAAAATAATTACTTATAATTTAATTAAATTTAATTACTTAAATTAATTTAAAATTATTGGTAAATATTTTTTGCTCCATTAATAAGTAGGATTCTGTTTTGTAACACTAATGTAAACTATTTTTTTCAAAGATAGACATAAAATGATTATTCTGACTTAAATATGTATTTTTCTGAGCTAGAAATATAAAAAAAAGGAAAAGCGGGAGTTTTAATATGTTAGTTGGGAAGCGGGAGATTTATTGAAAAATCGGGAGCCTCCCGCCTAAATCGGGAGGGTTGGCAACCCTAAGGAGTGGGCATGCAAGGACATAAATAAAATCAGGTCAAATAGTGACTATAGTTTTATTTGTTTATGTAAAGAACTCACGACTCACACGGCCCAGTGGCGCAGCCAGAATTTTGTATTAGGGGGGTTTTAAAAAAAAAAAGAACAGGATTTCAAAATTTTAAAAACTTAAACCGTAAAAACCATCTTAGTCTGGGCAACTGGGGGGGGGGGGGGTTAACCCCCCAAACCCCCCCCTCGCTGCGCCACTGTCACGGCCTATGTTTCATGGTTAGCAGTAGGTTTGAATGATTAGCCATGTTATAAAGTACCTACAATTTTGTACGTCCCATTTAAGAAGACGCTATTATTTTAAAATTTTCTTTTTAGAATTCACCGTCTACTATTACCTTAGGCGTGTCCGTTTCACTGGTTCTGGAACAGATTCTAACTAATCTACTGATCAGATCTGTGTTCGATTGACAAATAATCATTGTTCCCCGACTACCGTCAAAGTGATCCCAAGTGAACCTTGGAAATTGCAGAATCAGTTCTTTATTTTGGTTACTTTATGGTTTTGGAGGTTATAGTTCCATTCTGTCCCTGTTTTTAGATTTTCGTTGGGCATTTATATATAAAATACATAATCTTTGATTATGTATTTTTTCAAGAAAATTAACCGTGACGTAGAAGTAGAAATGGATGAATTACGTATTTTTGAACCCATCTAGGTAAATAATATTTCCTATAATATGTGAATGAGAAGAGTGGAAATAAAATATGTTAAACTTGTTTTATTTAGTCCCCCGCTTTATATAATACTAGTACTCTACTCTCGACTAATTTTTGAATATAAAATGAGGTTAGTCAAAATCAAAACCCAAACGAACAACTTACTGACCTAAAAATCCTTGTTTTACGTTGGATCACTGAACTGATTTTTAAAATCAAATTGATCCAAATCTCTGTGCGGCTGTGCCAATCAAACACGCATCTTGATTAAGTCAATAATTCCGAGGCCTTAATCAAGACAAAAATAATTTTAAATGGCAAACATTAATTTTTTTTTGTGAAAAAATATATAAGGTGATTTGGAAATAACTCAAATACGTACGAATAAAGATATCAGAACGCGGTTATTTTCGCCCAAAGTGTATGTATTATGCTTTTCAAAAATGTTATGCCAAAAATACGGTTCCGAAATTTTTATACTGTCGTGGCCACACCGTTGCCAGATTGTGCAGATTATCTTTAAAATACTAACTTTTCGGCCCTTCCGTCACTGGCTAAATTAAGTGCGCCTGACAAGTTCTTCCTCTTATGGGGTTCGGGATCTTGGCCATTATTGCATGATGTAATATTTATTTTAATTAAATAACCACTCTAAAATGTACTAACATTGTTGTTTGAAATCAGCATCCTAATAAAGAAACTTGGCCCGATTCTTTTTTTATTTCTACGAATCGGCTACACACTAATTCTGAATAAGGTAGCTTAATTTATTACTAGACAATCGAAAAGTAAATAGCGAAAACAATCGCAAATAAAAAGTAAATAATGTAAACAATCGCAAAATGAAAAGCGGAAAAGTATATAGCGAAAACGCTAACCTATAAGCAAATGCAGCAAACCCAACCATGCCTTTAACATCATAATGTTGCTATAGGCTATATCGCGATCTTTCTAGTCTTAACAAACCAAGGCATCTTTTAGTGATTTTTTACTGCGTATCCATGTATTCAAAAGGCCCTAATTTTTAATATATTTTGTTTTGACAAAAATAATATAATAGCAGTGACGTATCCATAAATTAATTTTGGGGGGGCAACAAAAATAGCGCCGCAAGCGAAAATTTTTAGAGGCCACGCCAAAATTTCGGTTTTGTCCACTATTCTAATACTATCCTGGGGGATCCGGACCCGATGACACCCCTTAAGACTAAATTGCTAAGTAGCTAACTGTCACAGAATTTTGTGCCGCTTCTTTGACTCTGGAAAATGATGAGACCTGTCCTTCTGCATCCGACAGAAAACAATAAAATATCTAAAATTAAGGGGACATTTTCCAACTAAAATTCCATAATTACTTGACATTAATTAAGTATACATAGGTAAAACATTACAGATCGATAGATATGTCTATAGACTTCTCATAGAATATACTACATTGTTTACGTTTTAAAGAAATCAAAGATTCCATTTTATTTGGTTAGCTGTATGATCCACGTATGGTCCACTATACTTAACACGTGCATCAAAAAAAAAGCGCTGTTATGAAACCCCCCTGTTAAGTCACATATAAATCCATATAATTAATAAAATACACGTTTTACAAGTATAATTTAGATAAAATAAAAACGTCAATATGATATTAGGTAGAACAAGTATTTGTTTTGTTGGTTTAAATAAAATAAATATGAGGTATTTCGCAGGTCCTTGTAGGTATTTAGTTTAGTACCTATTTATTTTAGTGCCGTGGTTACAAAATCTAGAATGATAGTGGCAACCTCACTTTCTTTTTTTCACGCGTCGGCCATTCATACGTAGTAACAAAAACAGCTGTTGTAATCGAACAAATACTTCTTTTCTGTGAGTAATCGTCAGCGTATTATGCTGCTTACGATGCGGTGATTCCCCATCTTTCCGAGACGTTGACCACCTGTTGTTCGTTGTTCTTTGACGCGTGGCGTTTTTATTTAGTTCCAATTTCTGATTGAACGGAGCAATATTTGCTGCAACAACAATGCCAAAAATAAAAAAATCACGTTTGAGTTAATTTTAATTTAATTAACAAGCCCAGTAATTCTGGGTTTTAAGTTGAACCATAGTTAAAAGCAAAAATATATGATGTGTTAATATTCAAAAACTTACACTACACTTTACCTACATTTTACATTCCTATCGTACGAGTACTAAAAAAAAATTGTTATTGTAATAGCAACTATCACTGAATAGAATTGAAAAACAAATTTACAGGTTTATAACATGTTTATATTAAATTAAGTGATTTTCAATTTTTAAAATATATCTTTAGAGAAAATAGATGAAATAATTTAAAAATATGAATAAATATCCAAATTTGGATATATATCTGCACCTCACCTCCCGTCTTCTATAACTCACTTAGTAATTAAGTTAGCATTTTCATATTTTGCAGACCTTATCTATATCTTGGGGCGCATTTCAGGAAAATATTTTTTTTTATACAGGGTGTTCCAAAAAAGTGTGACGTCATAAGGGTGTATTTTTTTAAATTACATGCCATATATTTTTTTACTTATTTGGGTACCTCCTATAGTTACCTACATACCCCTAAAATTTTATTGAAATCGATTCAGTATCTATTATAGACGAAAAAAATAAAAACTAAAAAAATATCAGCTTTGCACTACTGGTATTAAAAATAAATAAAAAATAAAAATAATGCCTCTTTAATAAAATTATACAAAGGCACTTATTAAACAAGGTATAACAGTCTCGTCAACCAAGTTTAATTATTACGAATTGTACAGGGTGTCCAAAGGTGAGTGTCAAACTTTGCAAACTTTAAAGCAATTTATTTTTCTTATTTCAAATAGGAACCCCTATATCTTTTTATGTCACTCGATGCAGAATTAAAAATCAAACATTTTTCCTAATTGCAACCATATCGCAATTTCTAACGCATCAAGACTTATTTGCAGAAAACTCATTTTATCAACTATTCAGTCATTATTAGGAATAAATATCGAAGGTGGCTTTGAAAAACAATTTATTGGTATTAAAGTTTATTAAAGTAACAAAAGACCATTTTGACTTTAGTAATCTAAAAGTTTCGAATACTGTTAAAATAAATTGTAAGTAATTATTTAAGCTGTTATAAGTAATTTATATTGTTTTTTGTGATGGACTACAACCAAGAAGAGCTCGTAGATATGATTTTTATATTAGGAGCATGCGAAAAGAACTCTTTTTTGGCAAGCCGAGTTTACGCACAGCATTATCCGGAACGACATCCAGACAAACGGAGCCTGCAAAACATATTTTAGAGAGGTTTGTACAAACGGGAAATGTAAACTACCCAAAACCAGAGGGAAATAAACCGGTCCGAACTGAACAAAATCAATTGGCTGTGCTATTATCTGTTATAGAAAATCCTTCAGTTAGTCAACAAGCAGTCGCTGATGCCGTAGATGTAAGTGAAAGAACAGTTCAACGCATTTTAAAGGATAACCATATCCACGATTATTATTTCCAGTTAATAGTTACTAACAGTTTAACAATATTTAAAACTTTTAAATTCCTAAAGTCAAAATGACCTCTGGTCACTTTAATAAACTTTAATACCTATAAATTGTTTTTCAAAGCCACCTTCGATATTTATTCATAATAATGACTGTTTGTATAGTTGATAAAATGAGTTTTCTGCAAATAAGTCTTGATGCGTTAGAAATTGCGATAGGGTTGCAATTAGGAAAAATGTTTGATTTTTAATTCTCCATTGAATGACAAAAAAAATATAGGGGTTCCTATTTGAAATAAGAAAAATAAATTGCTTTAAAGTTTGCAAAGTTTGACACTAAACTTTGGACACCCTGTACAATTCGTAATAATCAAACTTGGTTGACGAGACTGTTGTACCTTGTTTAATAAGTGCCTTTATATAATTTTATTAACGAGGCATTATTTTTATTTTTATTTATTTTTAATACCAGTGGTGCAAAACTGATATTTTTTAGTTTTTATTTTTTTTCGTCTATAATACTGAATCGATTTCAATAAAATTTTAGGGGTATGTAGGTAACTATAGGAGGCACCCAAATAAGTAAAAAAATATATGGCATGTAATTTTAAAAAAAATACACCCTTATGACGTCACACTTTTTTGGAACATCCTGTATGAAAAAAAATATTTTCTTGAAATGCGCCCCAAGATATAGATAAGGTCTGCAAAATATGAATATTCTAACTTAATTACTAAGTGAGCTAGAAGACGGGAGGTGAGGTGCAGGACCCTGTATATCGGATATTTGGATATTTATATAAATATCATGATATTTGCCAACCATGATCTGCAATTACAAAAACCCAATACTAGACCTTTAGACTTTACAATCAGACATATTACTAGACCGTTATTTACATTTAAGCTTTTTTAGGATACTTAAAGTAATCTGAACTTCCTCTGTATATTTGTATGAGTTTGACATTGACAACATCCAACCTATCTAAAAAATACTGTCTAAAGTATTAACTTGCTCTATATTTTTATCATGTCTCAAAATAATTATTAACTACCTAGCTATATCTTTATAATGTAGCATCAAATCAACTTCCTCTATGTTTTGCTGACGTCCTAAAATATGTTTTTTAAATTACTTTACGACAACTTATCTGAAGCATCAACTTCCTCTATATTTTTATGACGTGCCAAAACATGTTTCTTTAGACTACTTTTCACATATGTTTGATATTCACAATAACTGCACTTAAACTTATCTGAAGCATGAACTTCCTCTAAATTTTTATGATGTGCCAAAACATGTTGTATCATTAAACTAATTTTCACAAGTATTTGATATTCACAATAACTGCACTGAAACTTGTCTGAAGCATTAACTTCCTCGATATTTTTATTACGTGCGAAAACATGTCTCTTTAAATTATTTTTCACAAGTATTTGATATTCACAATAACTTCACTTAAACTTATCTGAAGCATCAACTTCCTCTATATTTTTATGACGTGCCAAAACATGTCTCTTTAAACTACTTTTCAGAAGTGTTTGATATTCACAATAACTGCACTGAAACTTATCTGAAGCATCAACTTCCTCGATATTTCTATGAAGTGCCAAAACATGTTTCTTTAAACTACTTTTCACATATGTTTGATATTCACAATAACTGCACTTAAACTTATGGGAAGGATCAACTTCCTCTATATTTTTATGACGGGCTAAAATATGTCTCTTTAAATTAATTTTAAGAAGTGTTTGATATTCACAATAACTGCACTTAAACTTATCTGAAGCATCAACTTCCTCGATATTTTTATGACGTGCCAAAACATGTATCTTTAAATTATTTTTCACAAGTGTTTGATATTCACAATAACTGCACTTAAACTTATCTGAAGCATTAACTTCCTCTATATTTTTATGACGTGCCAAAACATGTATCTTTAAACTATTTTTCACAAGTGTTTGATATTCACAATAACTGCACTGAAACTTATCTGAAGCATCAACTTCCTCTATATTTTTAAGACGTGCCAAAACATGTATCTTTAAACTATTTTTCACAAGTGTTTGATATTCACAATAACTGCACTAAAACTTATCTGAAGCATCAATTTCCTCTATATTTTTATGACGTGCCAAAACATGTATCTTTAAACTACTTTTCACAAGTGTCTGATATTCACAATAACTGCACTGAAACTTATTTGAAGCATCAACTTCCTCTATATTTTTATGACGTGCAAAAACATGTTTCTTTAAATTACTTTTCACAAGTGTTTGATATTCACAATAACTGCACTGGAACTTATATGAAGCATCAACTTCCTCTATATTTTTATGACGTGCCAAAACATGTATCTTTAAATTACTTTTCACAAGTGTTTGATATTTACAATAACTGCACTTAAACTTATCTGAAGCATCAACTTCCTCTATATTTTTATGATGTGCCAAAACATGTACCTTTAAACTAATTTTCACAAGTGTTTGATATTCACAATAACTACACTGAAACTTATCCGAAGCATCAACTTCCTCTATATTTTTATGACGTGCCAAAACGTGTCTCTTTAAACTACTTTTCACAAGTGTTTGATATACACAATAACTACACTTAAACTTATCTGAAGCATCAACTTCCTCTATATTTTTATGACGTGCGAAAACATGTTTCTTTAAATTACTTTTCACAAGTGTTTGATATTCACAATAACTGCACTGAAACTTATATGAAGCATCAACTTCCTCTATATTTTTATGACGTGCTAAAACATGTATCTTTAAATTACTTTTCACAAGTGTTTGATATTCACAATAACTGCACTTAAACTTATCTGAAGCATCAACTTCCTCTATATTTTTATGATGTGCCAAAACATGTACATTTAACCTACTTTTCACAAGTGTTTGATATTCACAATAACTGCACTGAAACTTATCTGAAGCATCAACTTCCTCTATATTTTTATGACGCGCCAAAACATGTATCTTTAAATTACCTTTTACAAGTGTTTGATATTCACAATAACTGCACTGAAACTTATCTGAAGCATCAACTTCCTCTATACTTTTATGACGTGCCAAAACATGTTTCTTTAAACTACTTTTCACAAGTGTTTGATATTCACAATAACTGCACGGAAACTTATTTGAAGCATCAACTTCCTCGATATTTTTATGACGTGCAAAAACATGTCTCTTTAAATTCTTTTTCACAAGTGTTTGATATTCACAATAACTGCACTTAAACTTATCGGAAGCATCAACGTCCTCTATATTTGTATGTCGCAAGATATGTTGCTTTAAATCCCTTTTCCTATGTGTTTGATATTCACATTGAATACACTTAAACTTATCTGAAGCATAAACTTCCTCGATATTTTTATGACGTGCCAAAACATGTATCTTTAAATACGTTTTCACAAGTGTTTGATATTCACAATAACTGCACTGAAACTTATCTGAAGCATCAACTTCCTCTATATTTTTATGACGTGCCAAAACATGTATCTTTAAATTACCTTTTGCAATTGTTTGATATTCACAATAACTGCACTGAAACTTATCTGAAGCATCAACTTCCTCTATACTTTTATGACGTGCCAAAACATGTTTCTTTAAACTACTTTTCACAAGTGTTTGATATTCACAATAACTGCACGGAAACTTATTTGAAGCATCAACTTCCTCGATATTTTTATGACGTGCAAAAACATGTCTCTTTAAATTCTTTTTCACAAGTGTTTGATATTCACAATAACTGCATTTAAACTTATCTGAAGCATCAACGTCCTCTATATTTGTATGTCGCAAGATATGTCGCCTTAAATCCCTTTTCCTAAGTGTTTGATATTTACATTGATCACACCTAAACTTATGTGAAGCCTTAACTTCCTTTGTGTTATGTTGTTGCGGAATATGTACCTTAAAACTTCCTTTCTCAATTGTTTCATCATATTGATTACATTTGTAGTTATCTAAAGAATCACTATTTTCTATATTTTGTTGTAATAAATGCATCTTCAAATTACATTGAGGAGCCTTTTGATGACAATCACAATAATTGCAATTAAATTTAGAAACTTCCTCGCGATTTTTATTTGAATTATAATTCCATCTTGTTTGAAATTGACACATTCCACATCTGAACTTGTTACATTCATCACGGTGTTCTTGATTAATGCCATCGAATTTCATACTAAAAAATAAACAGAACATTGGAATTACTCGAGAATTATATATAGAGTGTGTTATGGCTTATTATATTTAAGTCCGGTAATCCTAATATAAAAGTACAAAGCACAATGCTTTGCTATAATAGCCAGGGACGCACCCAGGAAAAAAGTTTATAATAAACGAAAGGTGGCCTGAAAAAATAAAATTTAATCAAGCTGTTTGCGACAAAAAAGGCCTATTAAACCAAGCTAAGTTTTAACGTTCTAGACTTCTCGCCGAAGTTATTTAAAATATTCTCCACAGGAGGGGTCATTTTTGTATATATATGCAAAAGAGTGAGGCCGTTTAGCCGGTTTTCCAAAGAACGGTTCCTTAAATAATTTTTAAGTCTTCGCAAAGTTGAAAAGCTACGTTCACCTTCCGCAGTAGAGACAGGCAATATAGCTTATATATAAAGTAATATCCTAATATTTGTCAAGGTGTCAGTAAAGTTTTGTAACGCGCAGAAAGAATCTCTGGGCCGCTGTTCATTTGGTAGTCTAGCAATTTCTCTGTACCACAGTCCAAGTTCGACAACTAGCTCATCTTTGGTTCCTGCCAGGTCATGTTTATAAAATAACTAGCGTGTACCCGGCCTGCGTTGCAGCCCGGCATTATACGACGTCGCTTTCTCTGAGATAATATTATAAATACAAACCAGAACAAACCTCTAAATTTATCAGTGTTTCTCTACAATATTATGCATGTATTATACATAAAAACCTTCCTCTTGAATCACTCTATCTATTTAAAAAAAAACGCTTCAAAATCCGTTGCGTAGTTTTAAAGATTTAAGCACATATAGGGACAGACACACGACAGCGACTTTGTTTTATACTATGTTAAGAGGATACAAGAGATTGGAATTCAGTCGTAGTAGTGATGGCGGCAAGTGCACATGTGTGCGCCAGTTGCTCCGATAATTTTATCGTTAGTTCAAAGTTAGTTACTTGTAAATTCTGTGACAAAAATTATCATCTTCAGTGCGTGCAAATTAAAGATAAGTTGTATAAAACAATCAATTATTGTAAAAAATTTATGTGGTATTGCAATGAATGTGTCATGGTGGTTGAGGAGAGACTAAATATTGCCAAAAGAATTAAAAATATAGAACAAAATTTAGCAGAAAATAAAGCAACTACAGGCGAGATACTTAGCAGATTGGAAAACACAGTTTCTATGGGAAAAAATGAACAACAATGGTCAAATATTGTTAAAAGAAATAACTTTCCGCCATTAATAATAAAACCGAAAAATTCCACGCAGAACAGTGCTACTGCCAAAAACATCGTCACACAAAAAATAAATCCATCGGAATTATCAGTTGAAGTAAAAAAACGTAAATCTGTAGGTCAAAGTAGTATTGTTATCGAGTGCAATGATCAGGATTCCCTACAAAAACTGCAAAACAAGGCGGTCGCTGAACTCTCTGAAAACTACACAATGAGATTCCAAAAATAGCCAATCCGAAGGTCGTTATTGTTGGCATACAGGAAAAGTATACAGATAATGCAGAAGACCTAATTTTAAAGGTTAAACAGTAGAGTTGTCTTTCGGCATGTCAGAAGGACTTAAATATTACAATTTTAAGAAAGTATGTCTCGAAGAATAAAAAATTAAATAATATCGTCTTAGAGCTAGGTATCACCAGAGGTTTTTAAATCGCTTATGGTTAATAAAAAAGGGTTTTTTGACTGGGATAGTTTTCCTGTTTATGAATACATCGGCGTATTACGGTGTTACAATTGCTGGAAATATGGTTATAAAGCTGTACACTACCAACAACCTCGCGCTGTTTGCCCGTTATGCAATAACAACCATAAAAGTGATGAGTGTACTTCAAATGTTAAGGAATGTACTAATTGCAAACACGCTCATGAGGTATTAAAAATCCCAAATGTTGACTATAGACATACTGTGTTTGATAAACAATGTATATGTTATCAAAGGTGTAACGCCCGCCCCTTTTTGGTCTAAGTTTTACTTACGTGGTTTCGACCTTTTCTACGGCGCTATTACAATGTTCCTGCTTGTGGATTCGCAGTGCCAGTGTGTTATACCAATCCTTTTGAAAGCACTTTTAAAGTACTGCTGATGTATACTAATATCTATTGAAGCACTATATTTAGTGAAAGGGAGCAATTTTGTGATTTTATCAAAATGTATTTTCTATTAAATTTAATTTCTCGATTCTAAGGGAGCTTAAAACTGTTAATCAAACCACTATTCACTTAACAAACACTAGGTTTATTAAATATATTATTATTGAGAATCCACCAAAATTACAATTCCTCTTAACCTTGTTTCTATTTAATTTTCAAGAGTATAATTTATGACACTTACTTTTGTTACTCTTATACCGAGCCAAGTCCGTAAGTTCCTTTTATTTTAAAGTTAAAGTCCCGTCGAAAATATCTTATTTCTTTAAGCTTACTACAGGTCAATGTACTTTGACCAACCAAACCGTATTTAAAACCGTCAGAGTAACTAGCAGACAACTTTTACGTTTCACAACTTCACTAAGACGTTTCCACTTTACTTTTCACCTAACTTCCCGAAAACTACTGGACGGCGACTTGTTAACTATACGGCGCACACTTCTTGACTGCCTTTTCCGCCAAAAAATGCTCGCATATATAGTAAAAAAATGTAATAAACCTTTCAAAAATTACTAATTGATTTGACAGCTCTTAATAAATTTGCTGAAATCATCAGCCATAAATATTTCTAAAGTCTGGAATTCCTTTGTCGGTAACACGAATAATTAGCGCTTCGCATTTTTCTATAGCAATAAATATGTCTAGTTATATATTTATTTGACAGCGCACCTATAAAAACAGTGGCACGTGGTGTTTCCACGAAAACAAGCTAATAAACATGACATATTTAAAGTTATGCGACAGCGCTCCTAAACAAGTTCGGCTTAGGCGGCGTGAAGTTGCTCTTGAGTTATTCTTTGAGTCAACGTTTCGTCGCTGTGCCGATGTTCCCGGTTTCTAGGGTGGGAAGAAAAAGCATGATGGAAGCTCCAGGACCAAAATACTCCGGAGGTAAACTCGCCCCCCGATCGGATCTCCGGGTGGGGGCTGATCCTGTGGCCTCATCAAGCGATATTAACCGAACATCCACTGTCTCCGACAATATACTGGGTTCCCCTAACAACACTCAACGGAGAAATAGTGTGGCACCTACAGTTGCTGACACACCCAAAAACAGCAGATTCAAAATTGATTTCTGCAATATCAGAGGGCTTAATACCAACATCAATTCAGTCCACCAGCACTTACAATCATCCAAGCCCCATGTGCTCGCACTGACCGAGACAAAGGTCAGATCGTTAACGAACACCGTCAGCTATTTATATCCTGGATACGATTTTTATTTCCGATTAAGACGCAACTTTGGGGTCTGTCTCTTTATCCGAGATGATCTTTGCTGCCAACGAGAGGACACACTTGAACCAGCAGAGTTTGATGTAATGTGGTTTAAAATATCAACGCAGAAAATCACCAAGTTTATCTGCTGCCTTTACCGTCCTCCAAGTGACTCCCATTATAGAGCACTCTTCTCGTCACTAGCAAACACAATTGACTTCTTGCAAACCAACCATCCTAATGCCGAAGTCGCTATCTTTGGTGACTTTAACGTCCACAATATCAACTGGCTCAAATACTCAAATACCAACGATGAACAGGGTCGTGAGGCGGAATCTTTTGCGATCAGTTCTGGTCTAACTCAACTCGTGGAAGAACCAACGCGAATTCCAGACCGAGATGGAGATTTTGCTAGTCTTTTAGATCTCTTTTTGACATCCAACCCTGACCTATACACAGTCACCGTTCATCCTCCATTAGGATCTTTCGATCACAAACTTATTTCAACTCTAAGCGAGCTGCCAATTTGTTCTGAACAACCTCCTAAACCTCGTAAAATTTGGCACTACACATCAGCTAGTTGGGAAGACCTAAGGGACCATTTTCGCACTTTTCCTTGGCTGGAAGTATGCTTCTCTTCAGATGATCCATCCGCTTGTGCTCAAGAGGTCTCCGATGTCATTCTTACTGGCATGGAAGCCTTTATTCCTTTCTCCAAGAAGCGCCCTTCTAATGGCAAGCCCTGGTTTAGCAAGAACTGCGAGCGTGCTGTCAGAGCTAAAAAACTAGCTTACCGACAATGGCGTAAAAATCCTACCGATGTGAATCGCACCATCTTTGTTACCGCTCGAAACCAGTGTAAGCAAACGATAGATCAAAACAAAGAGGCTCACAACATGAGGATCAAAAATAAACTTCTCGCCAGTCCTAACGGATCTAGGTCCTTTTGGTCAGTCGCTAAGGCCGTCAGTCAAAATTTTACCAAATCAAATATTCCACCGCTAACACGTTCTGACGGCACAATAGCAACCACGGCTGAAGATAAAGCGAACTTACTCGCAGAACTCTTTGCTTCACACTCCACGGTGGACTTTCAGGGAAAAACACCCCCGAACATTCCAGCAGTTCGATCGGAAATGACTGATATCGTATTCCGTCAGCGTCCTGTCAAACGAATTCTGAAGGGGCTCGATGCCAAAAAAGCTTCTGGTCCAGATGAAATTCCTATTATAGTGCTCAAGAAATGCGCCGATGAACTCACACCAGTATTTTGTAGACTTTTTAACTTATCCTACAAAAAAGGAATATTTCCATCTTGCTGGAAAAAGGCGCGAGTCCAGCCTATACCAAAGAAAGGCAAGAAAACCCTGCCAAACAACTATCGACCAGTCGCATTGCTTTCAGTTATATCAAAGGTGATGGAGAAAGCTATTAACCAACAACTTCTAAAATACCTGGAAGGCCTTAAAATTATCAGCGACCATCAGTATGGCTTTCGTAAGTCCAGATCAACAGGAGACCTGCTAGCCTATGTCACTCATCTTTGGAGCAACGCAATCGAACATCATGGGGAGTCCCGGGCTATTGCACTGGACATCTCTAAAGCCTTTGACCGTGTCTGGCACGAGGGGCTCCTAAGCAAACTGCGTTCTTATGGTATGCCCGGCCGATTTTGTTCATGGTTGTCTAGCTTCCTCAAGGACCGCTCTCTGCAAGTGGCGATTGACGGGTTTCTCTCAGACACCTTCACCATCAATGCTGGTGTTCCTCAAGGGTCCATATTATCCCCCACTCTCTTCTTACTGTACATTAACGACCTTCTAGCGAAAACAGAAAATCCATTATATTGCTTTGCTGACGACAGCACACTTATCTCATCTTTTACTTTGAAATCTCAAACATCGGCTGCTGACGCACATCTTCGCAGACAACATGAGGTATCACGCCTCAATAAAGACCTGGAAGAAATTTTGTCTTGGGGTGACAGTAACCAAGTCGAATTTAACGCTCAAAAAACCCAGGCTGCAGTTTTCTCTAAGAAGGTCAACATTGCAGAACCCGATATCGTTATGGCAGGACACGCAATTCCACTGGCTTCGTCTATTAATTTACTGGGTGTCAACCTGGGAGGAAATATGTCTTGGCATAATCACGTTGTGGCAATCGCCAGGGCAGCTTCTCAGAAGCTCGGTATACTTTTCCGTACCAAAAAGTTGTATACACCTCAACAACTTTTGACACTTTATAAAGCCCAGATTCGACCATCACTGGAATACTGCTCTCATATCTGGAGTTCTGCACCGAAGCATACCCTTCGGTTGTTGGATTCCATCCAAAGGAGAGCCGTTCGTCTAATCGGCGACCACGAGCTGACTAAGAACCTCGACAGCTTAAAACATCGAAGACAGGTTGGTGATTTGACTCTCTTCTACAGATATTTTCATGGCAAGTGTTCGACAGATATTGCCCGCTCGATGCCACCTAGAGTAATGCATAGCAGAAACACACGACGAACCACTGCCGCCCATCCCTATGTGGTTCAAATTAGTACACCCCGAACATCATTGTTTCAGAACTCTTTCATTTGGAGGACGTCATCTTTGTGGAACGGCCTTTCTGAGACCGTGTTTCCAACCGAATATAACCTCCAACGATTCAAGAAAAACGTGAATCGCCTTCTTCGCACACGCACCGCTCCCAGAGCGCCTTAAAGGATTTTTCCTATAGTGCTTGTGCTCGATCATAAAAAAAAAAAAAAAAAAAAAAAAAGTTGTTCTCACGCATATCGTGTGGAAAAACCTAGAAATTTTCAGTTAATACTGGTTTAAAGTAGTTGGTGTCCTACTTTCTGACCAATCGGTGAATAGTAGAATCGGCGTCCCCACGGAGCTATTTAAACGAATTTCCAGCTTAATTTTTCTCAGTTGACTTAGAGCGTGCAGTGTGAAACAGTGAAAATAAAATTTTAAAAGTTTATTTTAATTTAAATTAGTTTGAAAATATTTCTTCTACTAAAAGTAAGTTTTTTAATTTATTGACTTTATTTTTAAAATTTTCTTATAACTTCTTTTAAATTTTCTTTTTCTAATTTATTTTACTGAACTTGATAAATTATTTTTGTAAAACTATTTTCTTAAAGAAAGAATCTTTAGTTTTTAAAATTTAAAAATTACGGGTTGCAAAACCAAATGAATTTTTTTTTTAGAACTTTAGAAAAAAAATTATTTATTTTCATTTTCTTGTGTTTTTAAATATTAAGTTAATTTCATTTTCTCTCTTTCCGAAATTTAAAAATATTTTCTTTCAAAAATAAAATTACTGGTCCTTACATTACTCCGTTTTCCCAATAAAAAGAAAAAGGTTTATTATTTCTTTTTCTTTTTGTCCGCGTTATTAAACAACCCCGGTATAAATACAAACTGTGGAAAAGTCTTAGGTCAGTACCAAAACCATAAAAATATTCCCTATACCTATTAAGTTTAGCCTGCATCGTTATTCCCGAATTGTTTACATTAGAGAAATCGATACTCTCGCTGTTATTTAGGCGACTCCCGGAGTCGTACCGCAGCGTGAGAAAGGTCGCGATTAGATTTATTGGTTTTAAAGGACGGTTTATTAAATATCGTATAATTTGAATTACGTAACAAAAGTAATTGTCGACTTTTTGCAAAATAATTTTTAACACTATAAAAATGTATTTTATAGTCAATTATTGCTTTTAAAATACTTATATTAATAAATAAACCTAGAAATGTTAGTGTCTTGTATAAACATTCCGTTTTTTTTTCTATTGAGACACTAGAATATTTTTAAAAAATACGTAACAAAAGAATTTGCATTTCTACGACCTGTTTTACTAGGTAGGTACGCAATTTTGAAGGAAAACGCCTAAAAAAATAATACCTTCTTAAAATATTAAAACTTAATTAGTAAGTCAGAACGTAACTTTCTTAATAGACATTTTAGACCGTTAAAATTTAATTTATCCATTACTATCATACTGTAATTTTTTTAGAAAATTCCTTTTCAACCAAATTAGTTAAATATGCTTAAAATTAAACTTACGCCTATACAAAATTTTTCAGATAATATGCCTTAATTCTAACAAAAGTATTAAAAAAAAATTTTAAAATGTCATTATGGCGACTGCTTAAAATTCGTAAAGTCCGTCTCTCTATTAAAAAAATATTTATGTATACTGCATGTACGTATTTTTTTTTTATTTTTTTTTTTATATGTATATAGGTACGAGTATGTTTTTTATTAAAATTTAAATACCTAATTTCTAACAAAAAAAAGATTTTATCTTTTTATAAACTAGGATAAAAATAATAGTTTTAAACACTACAACTTATTAAAAAAAAACTTATCTTAAGACGTTTGTTACCTTTTACATGGTGGGGTCCGGATTTTCTTGCTTTTTGTCGTCTTGAGTTGGTTCATCCAACCGTTCAGGTTTGTTGAAGCTCTCTGGTGGTAACGATTGTTCGTCCAGTGTTGGTGGAATGGTAACCGCTTCTTCTTGACGGCTGTCTGTTCTGGCAAGAGATGGCAAGTTGGGTATGACAGCGGCAGACACATCTTCAGGGGGTGGTACTGGTCTTAATGATTGCAACTTGTACATTGGAACCAAAGGCGGCAATCCTTCAGGCAGTTGATTTGGAACCAAAGGTGGCAATATTCCATTTTGTTGACTTGGAACCAAAGGTAGCATGTACGGTGAGTCTATGCACCATGCACAATCTGTCGAATGGGTATGGTGTTCTGGAAAAGGTTCCGGCGTTCCATAATTTAATGAAAATGTCGAGGCAAAGCTGTCCTTTGTAACATCTGGATCGGTCTCATGAGGTGGAGGTGGTTGTGGAGAGTTTGGCGTAGGAGTTGGCATACGGTGTGGAATTAAATATGGGCAGTCCGTTACCGTATCTTCCCAGTTAGTGACCCATGTTATTCCTGGTTCATTGACTGGCCCAAATGAAGGGGGCAGGCAAAACGCACACCGACATAATCTTAGGTCGTATTGACGATTCAATGAAGTAGCCCAACGCGCCACAAAGGACTGGTATTCAAGATGCATCATATCTCTCCACATAGCCAACTGAGCTCTTAGGGGCCAACTGTAAGGGGGTCCTGGATCGTCTCCTACAACCCGTTGCAAATCCCATATATGGTAGATACCTTGCCGGTATAGGCTTTCTTGGCGTGGCCTATCAGCAATCATGCGGACGTAAGCCAAGAAGGTAATAACCCACGTCATTTTGTTTTCCAATAAAATGTCTTTTGTAGGTGTGTACCCACATGTGCACACTAAATTCACGCAATTTGTCCTTATATTTTCTGTGCACTTAATCGTCCAAAGTTTCGTAATAATAGCACAAAATTTCCCGCTAAAAAAAAATGTCTGAATATTAATGATAAGTAACCGATCGAAACACAATAATTTAATAAAAGTCCGATTTTTAAAGCTCACTTGTAGTTTTAAACACTGCAGAAATCAAGAAGAAGTTTTTCGTACTAATATTTGTCTGGAAATGGTTGATTTTCCTATTCTGGTTCCCTATTTTAAAGGAGTAGTGGGGATGAATTTTCAATTTATTTTCTGTCCTTCTTTATTTAAGAAACACTATTTTCTTCATTTTCTATTTCATTATTGGTACTATAATTCCATCTCTTTTTACTTCAATTTTTATTAGGTTCTTTACATGACCCAGTTTCATCAACTTTTTTGGTGTGGTACAGCCTTTTATGATATCCGTAAAAGTCATTTAAATTCTAACTTTTGTTTATACAACTTCGGGATTATGATATTACTTCTCCAACGTGATGTCATATATTTTTACTTTAAGGTAATTAAAATGAATATTTACTGGTCAGTTTTATAACTTATCGTTACGTAAATATCCGGCAAGTCTCTATTTTTATTTATTTAACATAGCTTTACGTTTTTGCTTTGACAGGAATTATGATATACGAGTCTCCGATACTTTTGGTTCTGGTACCGTCATTTCAATAGGTAATGAATATTTTATATTTAATTTTTTTTTCTGGTTTGGAAATTATCATTCTTTTTTAAATCGATGGTAGATGTTTTCCTAGTGTAAGTTGGACTGTGCTTTTGTAGTTCCTGTCGCGACAATGGGATATGCATGTTAGGCGCTGGCTAGGCCAAATCCATGAAACTGCACGTGGTAATCGGCGTTTATGCTTTCTTCGACTTTCGGTACTACTGTATTCTGTTATGCGTGATTCTTTAACTATGATGATTGTTAGTAGAGGGCGATATTTGGTTTATTTAAGTATTATATTATTAAATACTTCCTTGTTAGGTCTAATTGATTTTTGATTTGTTTGTATTTTGTTTCTTGGGAGAGTTTATTTATAAATATTGTCACTTCATACCCTTGGTTTCGTTTCTGCCGAAAAGACTCCATTTGACAGGAGGAAGATTAGCCAGTTCTTTTCTCAATGCTCCAAAAGCTACATGCGCGGTTTGCGACTCTGTCAATATTTCTTGACGGTTTGTTGGCCCTGTTCCTTCCATTACTACGGTTGTATATTCTTCGGGTTGACAGTTAATCATCCTTCTTACATTTTGAATATCATCAGCAGGGTCTTCATTTTTACAATAACTGTCATTTTTTCGTCGTATTTCTTCTTTAACAACCTTTTGTTGTTTTTTATGCAGAACAAAAAGCGTAAGAGTATCCCAAAACGATGCAAACAAATGGAAACTACATCCATTAAGTTTGTGTATAGCTACGGCGTTTAAAAATGTTTCTATTACAAATTTTGCCATTCTAAATAGAAAATACAGTCCAAGTATACCGCTTGTCCATTCTCCAATTATAGAAAAATAGCCATATAGTTTATGAATAGTTGAGTTAGCTAATCTTTCGATTTCTTCTTTATTAAATAAATTGAGTGAGGATAATCCTTGTTTTTGAACATCTTGTCCTGCGATACCTCGTACTAAAATATTTTCTAAAGCATTCCTTTCCATATTAAAAGAAATTTCGTCCAATGAATATAATCCTCCATTTCCTAGTTCTTTGATTGTTTGAAATATGGGGGGTTCTTCGGCGTCCACCCTTAATTCCTGGGGGGTCATACCTTGATTGGGTAAAGGATCAAATCCTATCCATTGATTGTTCATATTATACATTGGTGCTAGAAGCGTATTGCAGTCCATTTGTTCTCCATGGTCTTGCAGGATTCTAGTTATGGGTGACATGAATAAACTTCTATTATATACAGTAACTGGTAATTCGACATAACAGTTCTTTTCTCGTCTAACTTCTACTGGAACTCCTACACATTTCATTAGGTACAACACTTCACCGGCTATTATTCCAGCATAACCTAGCTTGTTTTTTACTAGACTTGCTACTGTGTTCGGGCTAACAGCAGCCATAACAAGACGATTTTTAAGAATTTCTCTATGCAGTTTGCATCGTCTGAATACAGTCTGAGCAAACATTTTATTTACACTTCTTTTAAAAGATTGTTCCACGTACAAAAACTTGGTATTTACATAAGTTATGAGGTCTGCATCTCTAGTTTCGGCTCTTTGAGTAAACGGAGTAATTTCATTTGCACTATCTTTGCGAATTATAAGTAACCTAGGATGTTCACTTTGCCAAGTAGAAATTCCACAGACTATTTGTTTTTTCAAAAGCTGTATGGCGAAAATTTTTGCTCTATCCTCCACAACAACATACTGGTGTCCTGCCAATTTCGTAATATTTTCTTTTACAAAGGTAGCCGGACCTTCATACAGGATAGTAAATTGGTTACATAGTTCGGGATAGTTTCGTTCCCACGATTCACCAGTGAAGTCGAGACAATATCCGTCTAAGAAAGTGCATTTTAAGCCATGTTGTAAATGTATTTCATTTGTGTCTAATGTAACTTTGGCAAAATAGTCTTGAAGTACTATTTTGACATTAGCTTGGACTATGACATTATTCCATTGCTTTCCATCTTCGTTGTACTGGGTACCTTCGCAATTATGATTTTGATCTATCCGTCCTGCAATTACCAATGAGGTTGAAATAGTGGAGTTTGGCTTTAGTTTACTAATTAATTGTCCATTTAATCCCTTAAACTGCCTGTAAGCATGCGTTTTTCTGCATTCATCACTTCCTAGTTCATAAATGTAGGTGGATATTCCTCCTGCGACAGCTGATTGATGTGAAAATGCGCCACAATGTGTAATTATTCGAGTGACTTCAATTAAGCAAGATAATACATGCACATATTCAACACTTCGTTTTTCTAAGACTTGTACGTACTTTTCTTCAGTAATATATCCTATTTCAGGATCTGGGCACTGACTTACATCGAGGAGGGATATAGCTGTTAGCGTAGCAGCGGCGGATTTAGGGGAGGGGCGACGGGGGTTTCGCCCCCCCCCCCTGAGCCTTCTTAACCACACCTAAAGTCAAATACGTCATTCGCGAATTCCTGTGAAATAAATATAAGAAAAACCTTAATTTCAACTTCACATAATTAATAATAGAAATAATAGAATATTTTATAAAACAAGCCAGCCAATGATATAAATAAATTTATTGTCATGTTTTAAAAATAAAAGAAAAGATCAACACTGTTATTTTATGATAAATGCATATGGCTTAACTGGTAGCAGCGGCGGATTTAGGGGGGGGGGGGGGGGGGGGGCTGTAAGGACTGTAGCTCAGGGCGGCAAATATTAGGGGGCAGCATTTACAACATTAAAATTAAAACAAACCAAACACGCAGACCTTCGCAGAAACTTCATTATAAGCAGCTTTTCAATGATATTTTAGATACTACAAAAGACCAGATTGAACTAAGATTTTCAGATTGGCATGAATTAGGTACAATTTTTTGACTTGAGTTTTTCAGAAAATTTCCCAAATAATCTTTCAGATAGTTTATGTGTAAGGTACAACTTTATAAGAAAAGATTTTTTAGTTTAACTTATTTTTAACAGTTTTTTATAGTGAATTTTTGAGAAATTTTGGGCGTGGTCAAGAAAATTTTTCTCTCGACACTATCCTGCTCGTCTCTTTGTAGGTGGGTAGATATAACAGTTTTTAGTTTAACTTATTTTTAACATTTCTTTTCAGAGTGAATTTTTGATTTTGGGCGTGGTCGCGAAAATTTTTCGCCTGCGGCGCTTCATTTCTAAAACTTAGTCGCCCCCCCCTCAGCAAAATCCTGGATCCGCTACTGTAGCGTAGTTGACGGATTCTGACAGTCATAAGCTATTAATGAGGCATACGTAAAGCGAACCCATAGTGCAAGTACAATCCACATCACTGCAACAATAAATTATATTATTTTCTTGTTTCCTCATTAATTATCCTACTGCTAAATTATATACTTGGTGGCTTCTCAATACTTATTAATCTAGAACAAAATCTCTAAAACGAATAGGTAATTGTATTTCACGCGTTCTAGTTCTTCGCGGCTCATTTTCTTGTTGAACTGGTTCATTATCTGGTTCAAAACTAACATTTTCTTCGTCGTCTGTTTCTTGGGCACTGTTATAATCTTCTTCATCAACATTTTCGTCGCTTGATTCAGATTCAAAATTAGTTTCTTCACTTTCCTCGGAAGAGTCATCTGAATCTAATTCTTCGGTTTCTTGTCTGTCGAGTTGATAAGTTTGATTAGCTGGTTCATTTGGTTCGAATTCTGCTTCTTTTATTACATCTTCATTTTCCTCTTCTATATGGTGTAACTCATTTGTTCCTTTAAATGGCTTAAGCCGATCAAGATGTACTGTTTTTTCCTCTCGGCCTGTCATATTCTTTATTTTAAAGGTTACAGGACCAAATTTCCTTAAAATTCTAAAAGGACCTGTCCATTTAGCTCTGAATTTGGTTGCAAGCTGTTTTCCTGGAATAGCTGGAGTATGTAAGTATACAAGATCTCCTATCATAAATCCTTGTTTGGTTTTTTTAAGGTTATGTTTGTGACACCTCTTTGATGATGCATTTTCTATACTGATTTTTGCCTTTTCATGAGCTTGTTGCATTCTTTCCATCAATTCAATGTAGTTTTTAATTTTTTAATATTCAGTATTTTACATACGGATTGAAAAAGTTGCGAAAGAAAGTTACTACCACAATCTGTTAAAACTTCTCTCGGAGTGCCATAACGTAGAACTATATTTTCCACAAAAGCTCTTGCCACTGTGTCTGCTTTTATATCAGCTAATGGTATACTCTGGAAAACGAGTTAAAAAGTCTATACAGGTTAGTATGTATTTATTGTTGTTTTGTGTTCGGTTTAAGGGACCTACGATGTCTTAACTAATTCTTGACCATGGGCTACCTGGAACCGAGTTCGTTGCATTTCAGAGGGCAGTTGTGGATTAGTTTTATGTATGTTACAAGAGTGCCATTTTTCAACGTATGATTTCACATCTTTTCTCATGTTCTTCCAGTAAAAGTATTGCTGAATTATTATATATTATTATAGAATATAGCGTTCTTTTCTGTCCTGGATGAAGTGCAAACAAAGAAGAGTGATATATCTGCAAAATATCTGAGACAATGGATCTTGGTGCTACCAGCGGGTCATGCCTTTGTTGTTCTGGCCGTTTTTTATAAAGTAGGTTATCTGTACTGCAGTAGAATGTTGGATCTTCCACAGTAAGGTTTTCTTTTATGCTTTTAATTTCTGCATCTTCTTCCTGAAATCTTTTTAATTCTTCTCTGCTCCAGATTGCACTTATGATCGGCGTTATTTCTGGATTTCGGTTAATCTTTGCAATTACTTTAGGTTAGTTTTGTTCCTCAGGTCTAAGACGAGTTAATGCGTCAGCTCGGGCATTTTGTACTCCCGGTCTATATTTTATCGTGAAACTATACTCCAAAAGAAACATGGCCCATCTAGCTAAACGAGAGCTTGGATCTTTAATGGTAAGTAAATATTTTAGCGGTCTGTGATCAGTTTTTATTGTAAAGTGAGTACCAGTCAAATATACCTTATATGTTTTTACCGCATAAACTACAGCTAAGCATTCCCTTTCTATTGCACTGTAGCGTCTTTCGGCTTCATTAAGTGTTCGGCTTGAGTAACAGATTGGATGTTCTACACCATCATGAATTTGTAAAAGTATGGCTGCAATGGAAGTTGCGCTTGCATCCGTATTCACTATAAATTCCTTTTTAAAATCTGGATATCTTAAAATAGGAGAGGATATTAATGCTTTCTTAAGAGTCTCAAAAGCTGCTTGCTGTTCTGAACCCCAAATATATTTTTGATTTTTCTTCGTAAGAATCGTAATTGGTTGGCTGATTTTTGCAAAGTTAGGTACGAATTTTCTATAGTAGTTGCATAGCCCTAGAAAAGATCTAACTTCTTTTACAGTTTTAGGGATAGGGTACGTTGCTACTATTTTGGTTTTATTGGGATGAGTTGTATATCCTCCTTCCTTAATTATATGTCCTAGATATTCAGTTTCTTTTTGTAAAAAGTGACACTTTGTGGGTTTTAGTTTAAGATGGCTTTCTCGCATCTTTTCGAATACGTGACGTAGGCGTTCTAGGTGACTGTTTACATCTTTGGAGAACACTAGGATATCATCTAAATAAACTAGACATTCTGTGTATGTCAGTTTTCCCAAAATATGGTTCATAAGACGAGACCACGTGGCAGGTGCATTTTTCAATCCCATGGACATTCTAAGGAAATGATAATGGTTATCTGGCGTAGAAAAAGCTGTTTTTTCCTGATCATCGGGATGTAGAGGAACTTGGAAATATCCCGACGCTAAATCCATGGTAGAAAACCACTTAGAATCAGCCAATCTATCGATAGTTTCGTGAATATTAGGCAGGGGGTAATAATCAGTCTTTGATATCCCATTAAGTTCACGATAATCGACTACTAAGCGAAATTGAATATCTTCATTTGGATGTCTTTTCTTCTCGACTAATATGGCAGGAAAACTCCACGGTGACTGGCTTTCAACTATAATACCATCGTCAAGTAAAGTTTTTATCTCTTTCTTCATGATTTCTTGCCTATGGAAAGGTACTCTGTATGGCCGCTTACATATAGGTGGGACGTCTTCAGTAATAATTCTATGAGTCACTTTAGAAGTACAGGTAAGTTTCTGATCAGGTGCTTTAAAAATATCTATAAATTCCATTATTAGATTTTTAAGTCTAAACTCTTCCTTTGTTGAAACTTCAGTAAGATTTAGTTGCTTAAGTATTTCACTTATATCTTGCCTGGTAATTGTTCTCACAGACAGGTCTGGACTCGTACTAGCCTCTTCAACCTCTGCCTCAAATGCATTGGCTAATACTATTTTGCCAGGTATGATCAACTCTTTTTCAGTAATGTTTGTTAATCTCAGCGGGATATGTTTTTCTGTTTTACATAATATTCTAGCCACTAATATACCTTTGAGACCATCAACACTAGGTTCCACAACTAAGTGCTGAGTCTTGACTCTTGATGGTGTCCTTAAGGTCGCTAAACAGATGGCTTGACACATGGGAGGAATCCGTATATCTTGGGGGATAAATATCTGAGTACTTCTTTCTTCATAACTGTAGCAATCGTCTAAACGTCTTGCTTCACAGTCTTCACTGTATACTTTCTTATCCTTCTTATTTTCTTTATTATCTTCATGATCTTTGCTACTTTCCTTCTTTTTCTCTGTTCTGGAAACTGCAGTTTTCCTTGACGTCGACACAGAACTTTTTCTTTCCTTCCTAAGTTGTTGGTTGGTACCAGTTTCCAGACGATAATCACTCGTCTGAATACTACATTCCGTCGTCAGTGATGATGACGAGGAACGTTGAAAAGAATTTGTCCAAGGCTCGGTCTTCCTTTCTCTTAAAATCTCCTTTACTTCTTTCATTGTAGCATTCCATTCTTTCAGCAATTTCTTTAATAATTCATCTGACGAAGTTACCATAAAATTGGATGGCACCTCAGATTTCTTCGCATGCATTTCTATCACTTTATCAAATGCATAAAAACATCCATTTCCCCAATCAATTTTCACATTATGCTCGTGCAAAAAATCAATTCCCAAAAGTACATCTACATCAAAAGATACTGATTCCATTATCATAAAACTATGCGATACAATTATGTCGCTTGCAAAAGTAAGTGGCAATGTTACTTGTCCTGAGGTAGGTACAGCGTTTCCTTGTATATCCACTAAATTAGTATTACTACTTGTCATCTTGAACCCCTCTGCAACATAAGGTTTAACCAGGGATACAACTGCTCCTGAATCTATCAAAGCTAAAAATTGCTTACCATTTATTATAAGTTCTACACTATTACAAGGTCTCGGGTTCCATTCAAAGAGCACGTATATATCCCTGTTACTATATTTTGTTTATTCCCAATTTGCTGCGTTGACAGCCACGCCTCGGGGTTGTTGGCTGGCTGCATTGTAGTTTAAAGCACGGCTTGCTGATTGGTGGGCACTATTCCTTGTTGGGCAACATCTAGCAAAATGTCCAGGCTGTTGACACGTGAAACAAAGTTTTCTGTTGGTATTGTTTGAGGTAGCTCTTTGTGTGCAAAATTTCGCTACATGCCCTTGCGTGTTGCATTTAAAACAGGTAGGTGCTCTACAAAATGCTGCTGAATGACCTAGTTTCTTACATTTATTGCATGTAAAATTTCTTTGCGAAAAGTTGTTACGATTTCCCTGTTCCACATTGTTTATGCCTCCTCTGTGCTCATTAACCGTATTTTCTCGATATTTCTGGTAATTTGTTGGCCTCTGTCTATTATAAGCATTGCGTCGTTGTGTTTGATAACCTGAAGTATTACCAGTAGCATTTACATTTCTGCATTCTCTGGGTGTCGGTTTCAATAAATTTTCAACAGATTCTTCCCGTTCTGTCAGCTCTAAAGCTTTTGCTAAAGTTAAAGGGTTTTGGGACAGTACTCTTTGTTTAATAGGCATTAGTAGACCCAAAATGAACTGTGTAATAATATCCTGTTCCAATTTATCTAATATTGGTGTATCTGTTGCTGCGTTTCCTGTAAGCGTAACTGTTTTATTGGCTAACAATTTTAATCGTGTTAAAAACTGTCGGCAAGGCTCTCCTATTCTTTGTCGGCATTCTACAAAATTTTTCATCGCTGAACTTCTAACACAAGGTAGTGTAAAATGTTGTTTCAAGGCATTTTTTAAAGTTGTCCAGGAGGTTGTGGTTTTTAGAGTAGGTTCGGAATCTATAAACTGCTTCGCTTTGTTTCGTAGTTTCAGTCTGGCAATGGCTACTTTTTGTTGTTCGCTCCAATCTGCTATAAGGGCTGTTTCGTCAATTGAAGCTAGAAATTCTTCTATGCTACTGCTTCCTTCATAAGTAGAAATAGAGTCAATGCCTAGTACAATATTGTTGGTGATTATAGGAGCTGGTGGTAATACACTTGTAGTTGGATCCGTCATCTTTAAGTTTAATAGTTATCCTTTGGTAAAACACTAAGCGGTTGGCAAGTCTCCGTTGTTTCTGGCACTGGCCCAGGATTTCTTCTTTCCTAGGGGTTGAAAAAACCTACCCCACACCTGACACCAGTTGTAACGCCCGCCCCTTTTTGGTCTAAGTTTTACTTACGTGGTTTCGACCTTTTCTACGGCGCTATTACAATGTTCCTGCTTGTGGATTCGCAGTGCCAGTGTGTTATACCAATCCTTTTGAAAGCACTTTTAAAGTACTGCTGATGTATACTAATATCTATTGAAGCACTATATTTAGTGAAAGGGAGCATCTTTGTGATTTTATCAAAATGTAATTTCTATTAAATTTAATTTCTCGATTCTAAGGGAGCTTAAAACTGTCAATCAAACCACTATTCACTTAACAAACACTAGTTTTATTAAATATATTATTATTGAGAATCCGCCAAAATTACAATTCCTCTTAACCTTGTTTCTATTTAATTTTCAAGAGTATAATTTATGACACTTACTTTTGTTACTCTTATACCGAGCCAAGTCCGTAAGTTCCTTTTATTTTAAAGTGAAAGTCCCATCGAAAATATCTGATTTCTTTAAGCTTACTACAGGTCAATGTACTTTGATCAACCAAACCGTATTTAAAACCGTCAGAGTAACTAGCAGACAACTTTTACATTTCACAACTTCACTAAGACGTTTCCACTTTACTTTTCACCTAACTTCCCGAAAACTACTGGACGGCGACTTGTTAACTATACGGCGCACACTTCTTGACTGCCTTTTCCGCAAAAAAAAGCTCGTATATATAGTAAAAAAATGTAACAAACCTTTCAAAAATTACTAATTGATTTGACAGCTCTTAATAAATTTGCTGAAATCATCAGCCATAAATATTTCTAAAGTCTGGAATTCCTTTGTCGGTAACACGAATAATTAGCGCTCCGCATTTTTCTATAGCAATAAATATGTCTAGTTATATATTTATTTGACAGCGCACCTATAAAAACAGTGGCACGTGGTGTTTCCACGAAAACAAGCTAATAAACATGACATATTTAAAGTTATGCGACAGCGCTCCTAAACAAGTTGTTCTCACGCATATCGTGTGGAAAAACCTAGAAATTTTCAGTTAATACTGGTTTGAAGTAGTTGGTGTCCTACTTTCTGACCAATCGGTGAATAGTAGAATCGGCGTCCCCACGGAGCTATTTAAACGAATTTCCAGCTTAATTTTCCTCAGTTGACTTAGAGCGTGCAGTGTGAAACAGTGAAAATAAAATTTTAAAAGTTTATTTTAATTTAAATTAGTTTGAAAATATTTCTTTTACTAAAAGTAAGTTTTTTAATTTATTGACTTTATTTTTAAAATTTTCTTATAACTTCTTTTAAATTTTCTTTTTCTAAGTTATTTTACTGAACTTGATAAATTCTTTTTGTAAAACTATTTTCTTAAAGAAAGAATCTTTACTTTTTAAATTTTAAAAATTACGGTTTGCAAAACCAAATGAATTTTTTTTTTAGAACTTTAGAAAAAATTATTTATTTTAATTTTCTTGTGTTTTTAAATATTAAGTTAATTTTATTTTCTCTCTTTCCGAAATTTAAAAATATTTTCTTTTAAAAATAAAAATGCTGGTCCTTACAAAGGGCAAGGCCGTAGCCAGAAAATAATTTCGGGGGGGTTTGTTCTAGTGGCGGATTTAGAATTTGTTGTAGAGGGGGGGGGGGGGCGCAAAAGGGAACCGCGCCAGAAAAATTTTTGGGTGCCGCGCCCTTTTTTGGGTAAAATAACCGTAAAGCTAATCTGCGGCAATATGCCAGACTTTAAAACACTCTTTTAATTTAAAAGAAATTCGAAATTTGAAAGGTCGATCGACAAAATAAACAATAGGAAGATTTCATATTTTTCAGTTTTAGCGGAAAACTGTAGTATTCTTGTTAAGAAATCACATGGCACTCATAAAAAAAATTTTAAAAAAAGTTTCGCTTAGTTATAAGCGTTTTAAGAATGCTAGTGTGCATCGAGGCTAGAAACGTACATTACCACGAGACTAGCGTTTGTGACGTCACTTACGCGCCATCCGACTTTTAAAGCATAGTCAGCGGCTTGGCGGCCGGCCTCTTGCATTTGTTCTTACTGTTTCTTCGGATGTGTTTCGTATATTTGATAATTCAAAGGTATTATATTGAAATCGTTTAAAAATAATTGTAAATTAAAGTAAAATGCCTACTAGAAAGTGGTGCTCTGTGCCTGGGTGTCAAAATAGTACCCGTTCTACGCCTGAGAAAATATTTGTGACTGTTCCAAAAGATAAAAAAGTAAAGAAAAAATGGTTTGCCACTGCACGACGTCAAATATTGTGTGAGGATCATTTTGTTAAGTTTTTTTTTACAAAACAGTGAAATAATAGTTTATTATACTAAGTTTTTCTTTATAGATTGAAAAAGATATGGATAATTATATTGAATATAAATTAAGTAAAGTAAAAGCTCGAATGAAAAAATACATTGTTAACACATCACACATCATTAATAAAGCCTAGTCGTATTTTAAGTGAAAAAAGGCAACGAAAAACAGAAGTTGCCGACCTGATTCAAAGTATCGAAATGGATGAAACCAAAAAGAATGAACAAAAAGAAACTGAAATTGAGACACCGTTAGAGGCCGTGAATAACAATGTTTTGAAGATGGTGCATGTCGCCTCTCAAAAAAAAATTATACATTTTCGAAGTAAATCAGTTCAAGTAAATATGGCACTGACCCAACAGCATGCCTCTACTTCACCAATGAAGATAACTATTTCAGAAACCAAAATTTCTTCACACAAAAGATTGCGATTTGACTCCGAGCAAAGCACAGTTGACGAAATTGAAAATACGAAATCAGCGAAAGAAGAAAGTGACTTTGAATTACAACAAATAAGCCCTAGCAGTTCTAGCAGCGAAGCTTATTACAGAGTCCAAAAAGACAAAAACAGTTTAGAAAAACATTTATAAAAATTATAGAAAGAAAGTTGCGAATGTACACTGGTATTCCAAAAATCCACTTGCAGTTAATAGATAGTTTGCAGGCGCGAACTGGTCTCGAAAGGCATTCTATCTATTTAATATTATACAAAATTAAAAGCAACGAATCTTTTGCCAAAATAGGAGATTTTTTTGAAATATCTACAACTAATGCAAGCCGTATATTTTGTCAAGGTGTTGAACATATGTCCATGTTAATGAAAAAACTAATTTATTGGCCTGATAAAATGTCTATTAAAAGGAATTTACCTATACAATTCAGAGTAACATTTTCTGTACAGTCTATAATAGATTGTTTAGAGATATAAATTCAAAAGCCAACTAAAGCAGTCCACCAGTCCTTAACCTGGTCCGAATATAAGAAGTGTAACACTATTAAATACTTGGTTTCTTCTACCCCTGACGGATTTATAAACTTTGTTTCTTGTGGATACGGAGGTAGAGTCAGTGATGTTGCGTTATTAGAAGATTGTGGGTAATTAGATGTCATACCAGAAAACTGTATCGTAATAGCTGATCGAGGGTTTGAACAAATCGAAACTTTGTTAAATAAGTATAAATGCACCTTAATTAGACCACCCGTGTGTCAACCAAACAGAAAATGGCAAAAGAAGAAGTGATTTTAACCAAACGAATAGCTACTGTAAGGATTCATATCGAACGAATTATTAAACGTATAAGAGATTTTAAATTATTAAGTCCGCATGCAACTGTTAACTCTGAATTAGTTCAAAACCTTGATAATGCCGTGATTATTGGCTGCGCAATTATTAATTTACAAAAACCGATTATTAAAAAATAATGTTTTAAATTTTTATATGAAAGTAATAATGTTTTTGGAGCACATATTTATATTATGAATAATATTCTCTGTTGCACTACAAAGAATATTTTGTATTAATTTTTGTAGTAGTTTTATTATTTTATATTACTATTTAGGTAATAAAACTTTTATCGTTAAAACATACCAATATCATATTATTAAAGGAACAAAATAATATTGGATTTACTATAAATACTATTTATAACTATCTAATAATAAAGGAAATATATTGTTTGTCCAAAATTCTATAGCGCAACCAATAAAGTGTTCTGTAAATTCGGCATCATAGTTTACTTCAACTGTTGTAATTTTTTTAGATGTTTCGAAATCAGGAGCTGCTACACAAAAAAATCCTTTTGTGACATTCCTTGCTAACATCTGCAGGTTAATTTGAGCCAGAAATCGTCTTGTTACCTCTCCTGAAGAATTAATGTAACGTGAAACTGCAGACTCTGAAGCAGGACATTTTATTTCGATTACAGCATCTTCTGTAATGCCATCGGGTGAGGCACCCAAAATACCATATTTTCTTAAAATTATAAACCCAGACCGCCTAATACTAATACTCAATTCTTTTTTGAGCTCTGCAATAACTCGCTTTTCCAAATCAATTCCTCGCTTCATTTGTGCACTTGGGAATGTTTTTGCAACACCCATTATTTGCTTCGTAAGCACCCCTTCTTCTTCGTCGGCCTTATCCGTTCCGGATGTTGGCTATCATCATGGCTATTCGCGAAATAGCTCAATTGAAGTCACGCCAAACCACTTCCTTAAGTTAGCGAGCCAGGAGATTCTCCTTCTACCTGGTCCCCTTTTTCCTTCCACTTTACCCTGCAGGAACAGTTGTAGTAGACGATATTTGACGGGGTTTCTCATGACATGGCCCAAATACCCAAGTTTGCGTTGTTTTATGGTATTCATGAGGGTAAGTTGGCAGTTTATTCTTCTGAGGACCTCTTCGTTGGTGACTCGGTCAACCCAGGAAATTCTTAGGAGTCTTCGATAAATCCATAGTTCAAAACTTCTAATCCGTTTTTCTGTTGCTTCGGACAACGTCCAAGCCTCGACACCATACAACAAGACTGAGAAAACATAGCATTTTATCATTCTCTTCTTGAGCGTCATACTGAGATCTCGACAGCAGAGAAAGTGCTTCATTTGTGTGAACATTGTTCTGGCCTTTTCAATTCTACACTTTATTTCTTTGGAGTGGTCCCACGATTCATTAATGCTACAACCAAGGTAAGTGAAACTGTCCACTCTCTCGATAGCTTCGTTTTTACAATACAGCACACCTCGCTGATTAGGGGACTTACTTATAACCATGTGTTTAGTCTTCTTAATATTCAGTTCCAACCCGTATTGTTCACTTGTTTGTGTAACTCTGTTGGTAAGTTCTTGTAGCCCTTCCAAGCTATCAGCCAACAAAACCGTGTCATCGGCATATCTGATGTTATTAATTAACTCACCATTCACCTTAACGCCGTCTGTAGTGTTTTCTAGTGCTTTCCTAAATATTTTCTCGGAGTAGAGGTTGAACAACAAGGGTGATAAAATGCAGCCCTGTCGGACTCCGCGTTTGATTTCTAAGGCTTCCGACTCACTGTTTTCAAGATTGATGGTTGCTTTCTGATTCCAATAAGCACCCCATTAGCTGTTTTACAAACGGCTGCTTCGTATAGCTTAGAGGCTGTAATTCTGCCATAACAAAGTTCGTACCATAACGATGATTCACTTTGATCATAACTAAGTGTCGAAGCATTGTCGATATCTTCTTCAGTAATGTTATCGCAGCAGAAGGTTAAGAAGTTCTTCGCGGAATGTTGTAATCCTCCATCAAGAAAGTCTAAAAAAATGCTGTGGATTGATAACTTTGTCACATCATTAGCAGTAGGTTGCCTATTGTGTGCCGCTAATGGACAAACATCAATTGTATGATTTATATTTTTAATAACCTCCTCAAGAAAACCTTGACAGTCCGGGACATTTTTATGGCTTTGCTTCTTACGTTTTCCAATGTCGAAAGCTTTAATAAATTTTATATTACCTCCAATCTGGGAAAGTACTAGTTTTTTCCGTAACACGCAACCGTTGTTGGAGCTGGCTCTTCGGTTCGCCGATGAAGCCGCATTAGAAATGCTACTGCATACTTACAACCCCCAGCAGAAGCCGCACAATCCAAGCATCGGATCTTAATTACTTCTTTTGCATCTTCATTGACCTAACACACCACCTGATATGGTTTCACTCTAACTCTATGCTCAGGGCAGATTATTCCACGTACAAAACAAATTTTACCGTTCCTCATTACTTGCACGTAACCAATCGCAGAGTCACCATACGATTCTCTTCCGGATCTTAAAAAAAAACGCTATTTTAAACACATCACGATCATCATGAAAGAATCCTAATCAGATATCAAAGGACAAAAATGTAATTTTAAATATTAATCGCTACCTATTATTCTTACCGTGCTATTTTAACACCAGCAAAAGTTGTATTATTGGTTATAAAATCCCACACCATTTGAACATCCACCTGAGGTAAGTTTAAAGAGTCAGCCTTGTGAAAACCTGGCTCCATTGATAAATATTATAGGTAAACAATAAAACACACTGTATGTATAATAGGTACTCAATAAACCAAAGAGTCTCTGACTAAACACAAACGTTCGTTCGACTCAACGGCATTTGCGACGATGTTATTCACAGCTCAGCTAACTCAGCTTGATGGCCTGGCGCGCTTGTGACGTCAAACCAATAGAAAAGCGTTCAGCCACGTGCGATACGTATTAGATTTTAATCGTCGATTTTGGATACATTATATTTCAAAAATTCTTTCGGCTTGTTGATATTTATTAGTTGTTTTATACAATTAGAAAAAAAAATATTTATGTTAACATTTTTGAAACCTTCCTATTGTGCCAGTTTACACTTGAAAATGGTTAGAGATACTAACTAACCGAAACGTTGTGTTAAGTAACAAAATAAAGACAATGGAAGTCCGACAAGGTAATTTTTTTTTAATAAACTATTTTACTAAAACACATGTCTCTTATATTATTAAATCATAATTATATCTACGTATAATCGCCTTAGGCTGGATCCACATACATCCGTGATACGCATCCGTTGTGTACCACATGATTAATATGAACCAATGAAATTTTATTCCCTAAAATTGCATTGGTTCATATTAATCATGTGGTACAGAACGGATGCGTATCACGGATGTATGTGGATCCAGCCTTAGTCGCATTGGATCACTTATCACTTTCCAAGACAGAACTGCCTCTCTGTGCTTGACGGCTGCGAGATATCGAGAATAACCCGTTTATTAAATATTCCCGAAATGCAGTTCGAGCACGTCGCCGAAGTTGCGTTGCTTGTGTAGTTGGCGTAGCACGTAGTTTCGCCGCTCCCTAATAGATGTCGCTGCGCTGCTATTTAAGTATCGTTGTGCGAATACCAAGCAAGAAAGTCATACATAATAAAAATAACAGTAGGTACAGAATGTTGTTTGTAGTGATTAACTATTATGTTGTGTAACAACAAAGTAAGACGGGCGCACTGTATATAACTGCAGTCTCATTAATACTTATTAAAAGTCTAAAATAAATATATTTTTTTATTTCGGGGGCGGATCAATCCCCCTTGATCCCCCCCCCCCCCCCCCCTGGCTACGGCCTTATCAAAGGGCACAAGAAAACGTTAAATCTAGAACACGATATATATAGCAACTAAAGGCTCCAAACATCGTCTCTCCGACGCTGCATATGCCGCAATTATTCTTGCATATAAATGCTCAGGGGGCTTACATCACATAATATGACAGAAGTATCACAGTTGCTACAGGACCGAAAGCCACTAATTGTTTGCGTAAGTGAGACGCACATAACACCGGAAATCGATTACCATACCTGGATACGTTACGTTAATCTGTTACTCTAGTAGTAGACACACTGGCGGAACCATTATTTATTTAAAAGAACATTTAAATTTTACAGTTATTCGTAACGAGGAAGTCAATTACAGTCGCTGGGTACTTTTGATTAGGGTTTATATTGCAAACGAATTTGTTGTGGTGGGGGCTCTTTATAGATCCCCAAATTCAACTAACAGTATATTTTTGGACTACCTTGAGGAAATTCTTAATGATGTCGTTCTCCACCAGCAAAAAAACTATAATCATGGAAGATCTTAAGGTGGGAGTATCAACATGCTTGCCAACCTATAACCTATTTCGCGTAGATTTATTTATGTTTTCTAGCTTTTATACAAGATTTAAAGAAAATCAGTATCGACTTGATATTCTATAGGTAATAATTGACTTATTTAATAAATATCAAGGAATTTCATAACTTGTTTTAGGAGAATTGTATAGCGAAAAATATCGGGTAAGATTTTTTTTAACATTATTATGTCATTGTCAGTCATTGTTCTTTCACTATACAATTTTCCCAAAATTAGCAATGAAATAAATTGATATTTTTGTAATATATTAGATACTACCTAAATAATGTACCGACGATATTGATTTTCTTTAAATGTTATTTATTAAAATAATAAACTCAAAAAATCAACGCGAAATAGGTTATAGGTTGGCAATAGATTAAATGACGTTGAGAATTCAACCTTAATATAGATGTGTTAAAAAACGACAGGAATGCAAAAAACCTAATAAAGACTATACAAGGAGCCGGGTTTAAGCAAATCATTGAGCAAGAAACACGAGTTACCAATACATCATCTAGTCTCATTGATCACATAATCACGAACGTGTTTACTGCTCGAGAGGTTCCGAGAAATTTTCCTGTACTGAGTGATCATGAAATTATTGGCACTGACACAGCGAACTTAATTGGGGGCTGTGGCACTGAGTTGGAGTTTGAACCTAACATAGAAAAATCAAAATTTATTACAGTACGAAATTTAGGCAAAGAAACAGTTACAAAAGTAGTAGAAGAATTAATCGGTGTCAGCTGGAATTACACATCTGTTGAGGTCCACAAGATATATTCGGATTTCATAAAAAATATTTAAACAGCAGTGGATAAAATCGCTCCAAGACCGAAACGTGAAACAACAAAACATCCATGGATATCCGGGGTAGTAAAACAAGCACAAACTAGTAGGAATCATGCATATAGGAAATTTCTTCTTACCAAAGATGAAGATGATTGGAGAGACTACCAAAGTAAGCGAAATAGGGTGACGTCATTAATTCGTAGTGAAAAGATCAAAGCCATATTTGTGCGAGTAAGACGAGATAAGCCGCTTCAAGCGGGGTCATTTGAGCGAACAAGTGATGATGTCACGCTTAAAGGCGCTTTAAGCGATACTTGGTGGTGTCTGGAAACCGCCAGAAAGATAATAAGCGTGTGGCGGGGGTAAATAACAAACTTTTGTTGATGTTTGTTGGGTTTTTAAGGTTAGGTGACAATTGGAATATATATTGGCGGTACTGGCAGTCTACGTTTTCCGTTTTATATATTTTTAAACTGTTACAATGTCCGAGGAAATGTCGAAATACCTGTACATCCAATCATCCTCATAAATGGATCGAATATCTTGTTCACTTGCCATAAATGAAATTAACAAATTGAGAACCATAGGAAACCCTTTAAAAATAAATAAACACGCTAATACAGAAAATTCATCTTTCTCTATAAAGGAGAATAGTTCTGCTGCAGATATATTTTCCATTTTAAACACGTTTACACCAACATCAAATCGTAAAACTGTATGAAAAATTATAAAAATATTTTTTAAGGTTAAAAAAGGAAAAAAGTCAAAACTCAGTGACATGTGACATTTCAGCGGTAAGCGGTTTTGTGCGAATCAAAAATTTGATGACGTCACGCTTAAAGACGCTTAGAAATCCAACTTGAAGACGCCAGTTCGCTCAAATATGGCTTATATATTACGATTATGGAGGACTTGAGGTAGGAGGCCGATCGCAATGCATTGGATTCGGTCCCAAATTAGCATCGGTAATTCAGCTTTACGAGTCGCTGTAAGATGGCGCGCGTGTTCAAAGTGGGCTATCAAATAATGGTTTCTTATGGACGCAATAACTATTTTTATTTAAATTAGTTCTTTAAGGAACAAATAAGGACTTTTATATGAATTTACACTTACTTTGTTATACTTATTAGTAAACTCGGCCTGTATAAAGTTCCAACGATGCTTGGTTTTTAAAATACAGGGTATTAAAGATTCTAGCTATACCTTTGGAGCTAGAAAGATACTTATTTGGCTGCGTTTCCTCTCTGAAAAATATCCTGTCTTACACCCCGACACAAAGCAAACTCTACTTTTATAAATTGTACCATTATTTATTATAAATATGGAAATTAATTACAATACAACGTTATTTGTCTTGTCTTGCCTTCAAACATTATTTGTTATTTCGAAAAATAAAATGCCAATTGTCAAAAGTAAAAGCACAGAAAAATAAAGGGTTTAAGTAAAAGTTAAAAACTATGGAGGATCTAGTTTTCCATATTAAAAACGAAGAAGAAGAAGACAACATCAGCCCACTTCGGACGCGAGAGCCATCTATCGGTCAATAGCGAACTAACCAAAAAACCGGGACAGAATTTGAAAATGCTGCCATTGTCGATAGGCCTCCTACCCTATAGTTCTCCATAATTACGATCAAAACATAGACAGGTACAAAGTAGGTACTGCAAAGGTGACGGAAAAAAGATGTGGAAAACTCTTAAAAAATTAGTAGGAAACAATAAACAAACTACAGATTTTGCACATATTGACTTTGGAAAATATGATGGGACAGTGGAGGACAATTTCAATGATTTTTATTCTGACAGTCTGGATGATATTTCCGCTAAAATAGAAAAACGACAATGGGCTTCTAGTATTGACAAAAACAATAATAACCTAATGACATTTAAAACGATAAATCTTACAGAGTTAAAAAATGAACAAACCCAAACAAACCCGATCTATTGAGCATTAAGTTGGTTAAGGACTTGTTTTGTGTTATAGGTTATCCACTGTTATATTTAGTAAATACGTCGTTACGTACTGGGACAATACCCAATGACTTAAAAACTAGTGTTATTGTTCCTATACCCAAAGTGTCTAAACCAAAGATTCCCGCCGAATTCAGGCCTATTAATCTACTTCCTGTTGAGAACAAAATAATCGAGACAATAGTTTGCCAACAATTAAGAAATTATTTTGAAACTAACCAGTTATTGTTTGTCGGACAATCCGGATTTAGAAGTCAACATTCCTGCGAATCGGCACTACAATATGTATGCGCAAAGTGGAGGAACTTTATAAATGAGGGTAAAGTGGTGCTTAGCGTTTTTGTAAACTTACAACGTGCATTTGAAACTATTGATCGTGAGATTCTCATAAAAAATTACTGTTATATGGTATTAGTGGTCGTGCGTTGAACTGGATAAGTGATTACTTGGTTAATAGGAATCAAAAAACAAAAGTAGATAACATACTTTCACATAACAGAGAAAGTAGATGGGGTGTACCTCAGGAAAGTGTTTTAGGCCCTCTTTTATTTATTATTTACGTTAATGATATTTATACAATTTTAAAAAGGTCATTTATTAACGTATTTGCAGATGACACTCGTATATGTGTGGCAGGTGACAATTTTAGAGAAATAGCTAATATTTTGAATGCGGAACTTGAAATTTTATATAACTGGCTTTGTCAAAATTTACTTGAATATTTTGGATACTGAATTAATTGAATTTTTTTATGGACTACCGCTGAATATAAGACACACACTTTGATTCCAACATGACGGTGCTCCATGTCACAGCTCTTCAAGAGTGACAGAATTCTTACACCGAACATTTCCACATAGGTGGATTGGACGCAGGTCAGAATTTGCTTGGCCACCAAGGTCACCAGATTTAACACTTTTGGATTTCTTTTATAGGGATTCTTAAAACAAAAACTTTATACCCACAGACCTTTTGAAACCATAGACCATTTAGGGAGATTTATCAGAGAATGTGTCCAAGAAATTTCCCCTCAGATGGTTAGAAATGCAGTAATGGAATTTTCACGACGTACAACCGTTTGTATGGAAAAAATGGTGGTCATATTGAAATTTAGTGTATTATTCATTATTGTACTTTGTAATTAAAATTATTAAATAGTTTTCCACCTACGGTATTAATATTTTTTACTTTCTTAACACCCCGTATATGATGGCTCAAAATTTTTGATTTGGGTGTTTATCAACAAGCAGAACTTTTTATGAAAGGTACCTTTTTTTCGTAAAGTCAAAAATTAAAAAGTTTCCCATATTTTAAGATGGTTTCTGGACACGCTGTATATTATATTATTATTGACGGTTTTTAAGAAAAAGTAGAAATTTAAAGATACTAACATTTGTTTTTGTTCAAGGTTTTCCTCTTTAAGGTCGATTTCTTCATTTTTAATTTTCCATTCATCATAGACAATTTCAGATGTTACTTTAACTTCACTTGTGTTTTCTTTGGTTTCAATTTTTATTGGCACCTTCAAATATTTTGGATAAAAATCTGTTGATCTGTAAAAATAAAATGTAATAGTTATTGGCTTAAATATGTATATATCCAGGCTGTGAGATTTTGCCATGACAACAAGCCAAATTGATACTCGGTAATTTATCTTTTATTAATTGTTATATTGCCAATGAGTTATGTCAAAATCAATATTAAAACTGTATAGGTATTTTATTATAGGTTTTTAATTTTTATAAAAAAAAACCCTAAGATTACTACTTTTCCAATTATTTCGATTTTATTTTAATGGGAATTCAAATAGGTAATGTTGTATATTTTCGACAAAAAATTAGAAATTTGCCTTTTAAATTTTATTTCTATTGTTTTTTTTTTATTTGGGATATTCAATATATAACTCGTGCTAACCAAATTTCCTTTGGAAACTTTTGAAAAATTTAGTTTGCAGCTTATTTATTAAAATAAAAGCGTTCATGCGGATTGCCAGAAAATATCCCCCTCCGGGCTGCTGATTTTTTCAGGCAATGTGCCTTTTTGCTTTTTCAGGCAAAATTACATTTTCGCTTTTACCAAAGTTTTGCAATTTTCCTTTTATTAAAACATTGAACTCTTTTTTGAATATCTTCATTAATTTTATCTAATATAAACTATGATTTAAACCAGCTTCAACGGCTTTGCCGCCCTTGCTGGTAGATATTATTAATAAATAATATTCAGTGTATCATTTTTGTCAGTTTTAAAAAAAAAAATGGAAATAGTGACTAACACTTGGTTTTGTTTAAGGTCTTTCTCTTCAAGGTCTTTCTCTTTAAGGTCAATTTCCTCGTATTTAATTTTCCATTCATCATAGGCAATTTCAGATGTTTCTGCAACTTTTCTTGTGTTTTCGTCGGTTTTAATTTTTATTGGTGTCTCCAAATATTTAGGATGAAAATCTTCTGATCTGTAAAAATAAAATAATAATAATAATAATAATAATAATAATAATAATAATAATAATAATAATAATAATAATGATAATAATAATAATAATAATAATAGTAATAATATTAATAATATTAAGTTCACTTATTTAAAATTTAATAATATACTTAATAAATATGTTGTCTTCTATAAACTTATTCTTCAATCCCCTGAAGCTGAGCTTGTTAGGGGCAAATCTTATTTTTTGTTTTAGTATGTAAAATCATAAATCATAAATACATATGCATTAAAAATTAAGTTTTAAAGTAAAAATGTTAATTTATAGTATAAACGCAGTTTTTTTTGAAGAAATATATTACCTATAATAAAATTATTAATTTATAATTTTTAAGTAAAAAATATTACTTATATAAATTATTCAGAACAAAATTAATTAATTAAAGCATTTCTAAAAATATTTTCAAATTGTCTGTTTTTAATATCCATGTTTTTATTTCGACCTCGATTTCGACTTTAAATTTTTTCAAATCAATTTCTTTATTTTTGTTGGTAAATAATCGTTTAAATAAAAACATAATTGTTTGAAATTTTTTTGTCCTATGGACTTATTTATTTTAGGATTTATGGTTATTTCATTTTTATGACGTGTATTATGATTATGGTTTTTAAATTGTATAAGGTTTTTATTTTTAAATATACAGGGTGTTATTTAATAAAAGTGTCCGATATTGTACAGGACGATTCCCCAGTTATTTATAAGGTGAAAAGTGTATATAAGCATGGGTTCGCAAGGCCTTCATTTTTAAGATACAGGGTGTTAAAAATTTTATTTTGTTTTTGTTATTCGTAAATTATTTTTGAAATAATGTCGATATTTGGAAGAAAATTAGTATTTGTGGATTTTTTACTATGAGAAATTCAAATTTGATTCCAAATATCGACATTATTTCAAAAATTATTTACGAATAACAAAAATAAAATAAAATTTTTAACACCCTGTATCTTAAAAATTAGGGCCTTGCGAACCCATGCTTATATGAACTTTTCACCTTATAAATGACTGGGGAATCGTCCTGTACAATATCGGACACTTATTAAATAACACCCTGTATATATTAAAATGTTATACTTAAATGTAAAGTTGTCTTATGTTCAACTTTTTTGTTTCTGAATATAATTCTTTTAAAGGATAAAGATCTTTATTGAACATAATTTTTAGAAAACTTTTTTGGTAATATTTCTAATTTTTAAACTAAGGCTCTATTTATTCCTCCCCAACCTAAAATTCCGTAATTTAAATGAGTTTTAACTTTTAACTAAAGCGTAATGTAATATTTCCATAACTTACATTTAAAATTTTTTTAATGTTTTTAAAAATCGGTAGTAAACTTCTTTATTTTGTGAATTTCAAACTTCAAATTGTTGTAAATTTTACCCGAATAGCTAAAAATAATGCCACAATAATTGACTTATTAATTACAAATGACAAACATGTAGCCACCCAAATACATTTAACACCTAAAATCACAGACCACTCTATAATAACTGCACAGTTGACCGAAACAACAGTACAAAAAGATGTTATCAAACATTATTTCAATGAAATAGGTTTTCAAAAAGATTTGATGAAAACCACTTGGGACACAGACTGCACAGATATAAATATTTTGGCCAAAAAACTAATTGAATCGCTACTAAGTACCTTGGATATGCATGCACCAAAAAAGGAGAAGATAATAAAGATCAAATGGGCAGACGCAGACAAAAATGGTGGACACTGGAAATTGACATTAATATGAAACAAAGAGATCAACTGTATCGTAGAGCTGCTATTACAAAGAATGAAGAGGATTTTAAAAAATACAGGGATCAGAGATATATAAATAAAGTAGTTGAAATGATATGAAAACAAAAGAAATATTATTTTAGTGCAAAGATCGACATGAATAAGAATGACCCGACAGAAATGTGGAAAACCATAAAAAAGCTTGTAGGTAGAAAAAAGGAAAGTAAACATGCAGAGATTTATTTTGGTGGAAATGTTGAGAAAGAGGAGGAACTGATAGCGGAAACATTTAATAGTTATTTTCTTACTAGCATTGAAACAATTAGTCATGCAATTAACGATACAGACATGCAAATAGTAGTACAGAAAATTGAAAACAAAGTACAAATAGAACGGTTTAACTGACTAACAATGGCAGAACTGAGGAAAACAGTCAAGAACTTAAAGAAAAAAAGAGCAGCGTCGACGGAATAACCACAAATATATTACAACAAGCATTTGAGGTACCTAATTGGGGATACATTCCTGCACTTGATTAACACGAGTTTAAAATATGGTACATTTCCAAAAACCTGGAAAAAATCTACAGTAATACCCATAGAAAAAAAGAACAACACAAACAGATGCGAAGAGTTCCGCCCTATAAATATGGTTCCATCGTATGAAAAATTACTTGAAGACTTATAGACTATTTTGAAAGAAATAATCTCTTAAGCGTGTATCAGTCCAGATTTAGAAAAAACAATTCATGTGAAAGTGCACTACAAGCAGTCTTACTAAAATGGAAAGAAGAAAATTATTGCAGCGGTTTTTCTTGATTTTCGACGCGCGTTTGAGACTAGATAGGACACTATTACTACAGAAGTTAAGACAATATGGCATCAGTGGCGGCTTGTGCATAAGAAGAGCACATGAGCACGTGCCTCCCTAGTTAAAATTTAAATTGTTGAAATTCAAAATAAAAAAAACTCTATAGGTATAGTTACCGTTTTGTGAATTATCATCACCCTATCTTTTACGTAACGTTAAATTGCGATATATTCATTCTTTCCCTATTGTTAGGTGTTGCGTCGTGTTGCGTCGAACAAAAAACTTCGCTTAAACCACGGTGACTCATGCGCTTGAACGGCATAACGACCGGATACCGGATCACACTAATACGGTGCCGTCGGTGCCAGAAGGTTTTTAATGTTCAGGACGGGCGCAATTTTTTCACGAGTCGAGTAGCACGATAGCTCTATCTTTGTTTTATAGCGGGTTTTATTTTCGATCTCATTCTATCTTTATGGCACAAATTTCTGGTGATCATCATTTACAAATGAGGTTTAGGCACGTTATGATGGGTCAACGAGCGAGAGAGTGCTCGTTTCTCCTGAATTATGTTTTCTAATTCGATATTTACTCTGCTGCTGCGCTGCGTCAGCTGGCTGGCTGAGCTTTTAGTGATTCATGTATTTCGGTGGTTTTGTTTTACGGCTTCTTTAAAAATTAATAAATAATATAAAAATGACTGCGACGGTCTCGGCGGAATATTTAAATAATTGCAAAAATACAGTGAGTTTTTTAAACGAGTCATTCTCAGAGTTAAGTTTTGATGATAAGATTATTGTAAAGAATGCGGGAAAACCAGTGCCTAACCTCCAAATAACGCAAATAAATAAAGGTCAAAAACGGGACTTTAAAAGAGTGTTCAAAAGAGTGAATTGTATAAAAAACATAAGTGGCTGTGCGGATGTGAAAATTAGAATAGTCTATTTTGTTTCCCGTGTTTGTTATTTGCCGGTGAAAAGGCAGAACCGTGTTGGGTTAAAAGTGGTGTTAATTGTATTGTCTATTTTGTTTCCCGTGTTTGTTATTTGCCGGTGAAAAGGCAGAACCGTGTTGGGTTAAAAGTGGTGTTAATTGTATTGGTAAGCTATTTATTTATTTTATTGGAATCTTTTTAAGGAAGGGTTGTTAAAAATATCGGCCCGGGGCCCATTAAATGCACGATATTTTGATGTTTAATAAAAAATTACACATACATTTCAGTACCTAGGTACCTAATTAGGCTTATTTGAGTTCATATTATAATGTATGAAAAATAAAAAAAATTATTAATTTTTCCGATACTTTGTTTTATTAGACTTTTTTTGTATCGTCGATAATAAGGGCGGAGGAAGTTTGCGAAAAAATCATGTTTAAAACTGCTGTAACTTCTATACCCTCTATCCAAATTTAATCAACTTAGTTTTGTTTTAAAGCTAATTTTACATTTATTAAATATCCGAATGTTGTGGTGATGGTTAGTTCACCCTGCGTCTTCGAGAAGACGTTGATTAGCCAAGATTCGGTTTTTTAGAGTTTTCTTAACAAAAGTAAAAGGCATGCTATATTTTTATACGACTGTGCTTAAGCAGCATAAAAATAGCGACATTTTGGCCCAAACCGCAATTCGATATCTTTATTCCTTCTCGAGTTATTTGCAAATATCCAGTTTTAAAAATAAAATAGCGTAACATTACTTTAATCATGATATCTATGGAAACAACCATTGCTGGTTGCTAGGCAACGCTGACATTAAGTTAATTTTTACATTTCTTCTGTATTTACAATTTTGTTCAATATTTAAACCATAAAAAAGCTTGTAGGTAGAAAAAAGGAAAGTAAACAATAGTAAACATGAAGAGATTTATTTTGGTGGAAATGTTGAGAAACAGGAGGAACTGATAGCGGAAACATTTAATAGTTATTTTCTTACTAGCATTGAAACAATTAGTCATGCGATTAACGATACAGACATGCAAATAGTAGTACAGAAAATTGAAAACAAAGTACAAATAGAACGGTTTAACTGACTAACAATGGCAGAACTGAGGAAAACAGTCAAGAACTTAAAGAGAAAAAAGAGCAGCGTCGACGGAATAACCACAAATATATTACAACAAGCATTTGAGGTAGGTACCTAATTGGGGATACATTCCTGCACTTGATTAACACGAGTTTAAAATATGGTACATTTCCAAAAATCTGGAAAAAATCTACAGTAATACCCATAGAAAAAAAAACAACACAAACAGATGCGAAGAGTTCCGCCCTATAAAATATGGTTTCATCGTATGAAAAACTACTTGAAGTAGTGGTAAATGAACAGTTTATAGACTATTTTGAAAGAAATAATCTCTTATGTGAAAGTGCACTACAAACAGTCTTACTAAAATGGAAAGAAGCATTAAGTAAAAAGAAAATTATTGCAGCGGTTTTTCTTGATTTTCGACGCGCGTTCGAGACTAGAGATAGGACACTATTACTACAGAAGTTAAGACAATATGGAATGGCATTGAATGCACTTAAATGGTTTGAAAGTTACCTCTCCGATAGATCTTAAGAAACAAGATATATGGGCAGTACATCTGATTCGAAGGAAAATGTGTTTGGTGTTCCACAGGGAACTGTATTGGGGCCAAACCTAGTCATAGTATACATAAACGATATTGTTAAAGCGTTAACAAAATGCAATGTTCAACTATTTGCAGATGATACCTTAATACCTATATCTAATTGGTGAGGATGTTGAGAGTGTTATTAACGAAGAACTAGAAATTCTGCATAAATGGATAACTCGGAATGGATTGAGTTTGAATATAGAAAAAACTAAGTATATGATAATAAGAAGTAAGCAAAATAGCATTGAAACGGAAACAGCAACCAAAATATCCATTAACAGGCATAATATAGACAAAGTAAAGGAATATAAATACTTGGGTATTATAATTGACGATCATCTTACATTTTCCAGCCATGCACAATACATAACAAACAAAATTGCAAAAAAAGTTACTAACCTTTTAGGAAGATTGAGTGCTTGTTTGACTAAGTGGTCCAAATTAAACATATATAAAACAATTATATTGCCTCATTTTAATTATTGTAGGTACATCTATACTGTTTCTGCTCAATAAGACGGAGATAACCATATTGCAAAGAATAGAGAACCAGGCAATGCGTCACATACTTCTATGGGATCGCTACACAAGCAGTGCGCATATGTTAATGTCTACTGGCTTGCTAAGTGTGAGACAAATAATTTTCGTAAATACAATGACAGTGGTACACAAAATAAAAAACGGATTATTTCCTGAGCATTTATTGCAAAATTTAAGAAATGTGTCAGATGTACATGATTATCCAACATGGACAAGGGAGAACTTTTATGTAAATACAGTGTCTACAACATATAGCCAAAGAAACCTTTTCCATAATGGCCTTATTCAGTACAATCAACTGCCCAATAGTGTCAAAAGTTTTCGAAAAAAGTGTACTTATAGACTATTGTAAAAGTAACGTTGGCATAGAATAGATATGAATATACCTAGTTTTTGTAGCAAATTGTAAAGTTTTGTAAATGTTAATTATGTAATTGTTAGCTTTGCTATTAAATAAAGATTATTATTATTATTATTATTATTATTTTTTAAGTAAGTATTCTAAGTGAAAATTCCAATTTAATTTACTATCAAAAATAATCCCTAAATATTTTATTTTATTAACTTTAAAAATTTGAATGTCTTCATTTATACTATACTGAATACTATTCATATTTCGTGGTAGGTTATTTAGGTTTAAAGTCAAAGGAATATAATTTGTTTTATTAAAATTAATTGTTAACAAATTGTTATCAAATTTTTTATAATTTTAAAATATTTTTTAATTTTATTATTTAGGTTTTCCGATATATTCAAATACGATGGGTATTTGCTAAAATGGGTATAATATATTCAGGGTATAGATTCAGGATTTTTTTAAGGAAAATTGACTAGGTACTCAAATGTTGGTCTTGTGTAAATTTCATATTTCTCAGGACAGAGGCGCAGACGAAAATTTAAATTATTTGTCTTGCTTTGCATTTAAATTTTAATATCTGAATATATCTTTAGGCAAAGGTAGGTAGTCAAGGGCGTATTTAGGTTATTTTCATAGGGGGGACTATCTAAAATCTATCATAAAGTTACAACCTATTAAGGACGGCATGAGACCTACAATTATTTTTGGGCAGGGGTGGGTGGCGACTAAATTTGACCAGTTCGATTTGTAGCTACCTCAACTTGTATATGGCGAAAGCCCAGGTAAAAGATAGTTTTAAATCAGATTTAAAAAATTTTAAACGCTCCAAAAAATTTTCGACTATAATATCCCTAGAACATTGATAATGCACGTTGCAGCGTGCTTTCGATTGACATAAAATTATGAGGCATTTGTCAATGTCCGAGGGATATTCGACCAAAAATCCTTTTTGATACTTACCTAAAAAAACAAAATAACTTGCAACAAAACAATTATTTATTTATTAAAAGGACAACTGGCAAAGGTACAAAATGTGATATTTTGAAATGTATTTGGAATATGAAACTCTCAAGGTCCTGATGTCATAATAATTGAAGTCATGATGTCATAGTGATTGAAAACTACCCAGAGTGTTGCTGTTATAAAATGTTGATATGATTGTGTGATTTGTGTGACATGACAAAAAATAACAAAATTTAATTGGCTGTTGGAACTGTCAAATTTTCTGGCAATATGCGTGAATGCTTTTATTATAAGAAATTGGCTGCAAACTAAATTTTTATTTTAAATTTCCAAAAAAATATGGTATGCACGAGAGGTATTTTGATAGAAAATATCCCAAATGACAATTATTGACAGATAAATTATCGATTATCATTTGTTTGTCACTCACGGCAAGATAAATTTCCAATTACAAATTTGAACGGTTGTCAAGGCAAATTTCTAGTTTAATTCAGCAGATGAGGGATATTTTAATAAAAAATTATCCAAGTTACGAGAATTAGTTGGAAGTTATGTAATTTTTGTCTTTAATTATACAAACTTTAGGTATCGGGCACAATACTAAAACAGTTTGTTTATTAACATGGGCTACCTCGATGTGACCAAGTAGGTGCTTTTAGAGCATATAGGATTTTTCGTCATTTTGTGGCATTATGGGAGAGTAAGTAATTATTTGTAAACAAAATATGTTTTTCTAATTTTTTAAAAATAATATTAATGAAATGTTCTGTTCTGTTGATGTCTGGCATGGCCTGTTGTGAATCGTGAGAAAACCAATATTTTCTTTTTACTTAAATACAAGCTTAAATATCTATTTTTTTTTTGAAAAAAAATACAAAATAGAAAAAATAGTTTAAAGTAATTAAACTTGTAGTTTTAGGAAAGGGAACATTCAGATTTAGATACCTAATTTAAACAATTTAACCCTTAAGTACTGACGTACCAGATCTAGGACATAGTTACTGACATATCGTATGTGGGACTACGCCATAAATTATGGATATTTTTTAGCAAAATCTATAATAGATTTTAAAAATTTGTTATATTTATATTTATTATAGATGTTGAGATTGTAAAAATCTTTTGAACAAAAGAAAATTAAAAAGCATTGCTTCAGAAATAACGTTTTTATTAGGCCAAATGCTAAAAAAATTAAAATTTTAATTTCAATTTCAATTTATTCAATTCAAGTAAAATTTTTTAAACATATAGTTATAAAATGGTTATTGCTAGTTAAGGTAGTTGTTTGTATAAAAGGTACCTAGCTGAACAAACAGCTGTATGTACCTACTAGTTAACAATATTTTATAAGTTAGTCTAAGGAAATTACAATTTTAGCTATTATTGACAATTTATTAATACTTGCACACACATCAACACATACATACATACACACATTCATACTACAGCAATAAAGAAAAAGAATCATAGGATAACCATAAATTTGCTATTATTTTTGTAAATAATTTTTTTACTTTTTTTGATAAATTCTTTTTGATTTTTGATTTTTCTGATATCAGTTGGCAGTATATTATAGAACTTAGGCCCGAGGTATGTCAAGAATCTCTGATTTAAGGTTTTATTACTTTTTGGTATTTTTAGATTACATTGAGTCTTATTTCTAGTTTCATGAGGGTGATCCACATATTTGGGTGTCCCCCGCCCATGTGTGTAAGAACATACTGACAACCCATATAGTGATCTCACACTAAATATGTCCTCATCGTACAGCATAGCAGTGGGAAAGCGTTTTTCCTTTTTTTTGATAATTTTAATTATAAAATTTTGAACAACACTTAGTTGTTTTAAGGCATTATTATAAAATCCACCCCAAACTACTATGCCATACCTCAACAAAGATTCAACCAGAGACCTATATCGTCGGTTAAGAGTGTTAACCTGCTAACTCCACTTTCGACTAATATTGACTTATTCAACTATTTAAATTTAGATGGCGTTCTGCATCACCCAGAAATACTGCTATCTCTAAATCGTAAACGAAACGTCCGTAAATCTAGTGTGCGTTAAGTGCGTAAACCGCCTTACTCCACAGTATATAACCGTATACCTGCTATCTCAAATGTTTTGCTGTGTAACGGGCAGCAAATGGTAACACGTTCTAGTAAGGAAATTATAGTTTTTCTTTATTTCTGAACAATTGTGTATTTGTGAGTTAGCAGGTTAACACTCTTAACCGACGATATATCATAACAACCAGTCCCCTCGGCAACATCTCACGGAGTATGTAGAACTTGTGTATAAGTTTTCTTAAGTTGTTTTTCAGTTTAAAAGTGTGTTCGTTCCATTTTAGATGTCTGTCTATAACAATTCCCAAATATTTAGTACTTGTTACTTCTTTAATATCGTCTAGAAAGCAGTCTACATGTATACCAGAGAACGTTGGCCGGTTAGTTGATGTTGCCGAGAAGGCTATGTAGTTAGTCTTACTCAGATTCAATGTTAGTTTATAGAAATCCAGCCATTGTTTCACAGCAGTCAGACCCAATCTCACATTTTGTTTAACTTCCTCCCAATCGTTACCCGAAAAGAGCAGCACCGTGTCATCTGCATACGAAAGCGATGTTCCATTAATATCAAGGTTAGCAAGTGAGTTTATATAAGTGATAAATAAAATTGGACCAATGACTGTTCCTTGTGGAATGCCCATTTTAATGTTAATTGGGTTACTGTAAGTGATTTTAATCTTTACTACTTGCTTTCTGTCAGTTAAATATGACATAAAAAGACTCGACGCGGCACCCCGGACACCATAGCGTTCAAGAACATCAAGTAGTTTGTCGTGGGGCACCGTATCGAATGCCTTCGCGAGATCTAGGAAAACAGCGATAGATCCTGAGTCCAGACTAGTCGTAATCTGACCCACCAGCTCACACATCGCGTCAGAAGTGCTTACCTCTTCCATAAAACCAAACTGATTTTTACTTAGTACACTATTTTCTTTAAAAAAGTTTATTAATCGTTTTCTTAAGCATTTTTCAAAAATTTTCTCAAAGTTGTTCATCACGCTAATTGGTCGAAAGTTAGTGATGTCATGTTTATTTCCAGATTTGTAAATAGGGGTAACTGATGCTATTTTAAATTGTTCTGGCACAATACTACTTTCAAATATTAGGTTTATAATGTGTGTGTGGCTTCAGAAGGTACATGTGTGCAAACTTAATTAGACGTGAGTCAAGACCATCAACACCCGGAGCACAGTTATTCTTCAGCGATCCTATGTGGGTTATAAGTTCGCTATTGTTAACCGGATGCAAAAAGAGTGATGATTTACAATAAAAATCAAATTTTGGTTGGTTAGCTGGGGGAATTCTATCTGCCATTTGTGTTCCCACATTTATAAAAAAATCATTGCAGTAATTGGCCATCTCTTTATCAGAGACAAAACTTTGACCGTTATTTAAAATATTCAGATCATTACTGATTCCTTTTTTTTGTTCGTTTGTTGCCTCGGATATTTGTTTATTTATTTATGGGTAATTTTAACTAATTTATATAATTTGATATATTTTTTTAATGTTTTTTTCATTATTTTTTATTTGATTTTTATAGTAATCGTTAGATGCTCTAATTATAAGTTCTTTTAAATTGCTATAAAGGGTCTAACAAAACAAATAAACTAAAAAAAAATACAATAAAATACTAAAGAAGCAAAATACAAGTACACGCAAAGATAGTTACACACATACTGACGCGTAGTCTACCAGACGAGCTGGTTTTTTAAATTCGGATAATATTGGTTACACTTAGCCCAGGTCGTTCTTGCTTAGACATCTTGCTTAACTGATCTCTACTTGAGAGCACCAGCACCAGCACCAGACTTGAGCACCACAAGTTACACGAACTTTACTTTACTTTTTTTTACTTGAGAGTACACTGATAGAGAAAAATTATACTTAAAAAATAACGAAAATATTCTGATTTTAAAATTCCCCGTAGTCTGCCGGACGACACGTCAGTATTTAAGGGTTAAAGATAAATTTCCAACCGTATAAAATTTTTTTTTAAAAGTTAACAAACCATTATCCGTTTGACAAACGATCCTCAGATGTTGCTCAGCTCTCAACCTCCCCAATGCAAGTCAAAAAAATGGCATGCCAGACCTTATAATTAAGTACAGTAAGGAAGCTGATAATAAAATTGCAGTCTTTTGTTGCATTAATGGAGTGACTAGGTAACTTTACTACGTATAGTTTATACTTACGTCGAAGAACACTCTCCTTTGACGCTTATAACCCTAGAAACATGGTCTTTTACAATTTCTTGTTCGATATCGTCAAAACTGGAATCAGGTACGCCCTGGAGACAGTAATCAAATTCCGACTTTACGATTACGAATTCTAGTAAACTTAAAGGATCCATAATATTCTGTAATATTTCTTCTTAAAGAACCAAGCCAAGAGCCTAACATTTTCTAAATTTATTTACCAAAACCTCTCTTCTTCTTCTACTTCGTTTGGGTGGCCTTAGTGGTGAAACTGAAACTATCCGGCCAAAATCACAGCTTGGAGAGTGGTGATCTCTTGTAGATCAAAAGAAAATCACCGCAGGACCATTTTCACGAGCCTGGATTCTCAATCTATATCCTGGGGGGAGATATAAATCATCATGATGGGAAAAACACACAGGTATACAGACATATCCTAGAAAACCGACCTCCCAAAACCAAGAAAAATTAACCAAAAATTTGACTTTTAAGCTTTTCTTTTTGGCGTCGGCCGGCTGCGTTTTAGGAGTTGTCGGTTAAGCGCCATTCGCCAACAGGAGCGCTATTCTGGAGCGCTATTCTGTACATGTACCGAGAGCCATCGGCCATCGGTATCGGTACGTACCGAAAATTATCGGTAGCGCGGCCGACTGGATCAAAACGACGCGCCACTGTTTTCGACTAAACCTTTTATTTTTCTGTGTTTCCGACGCTCGGATTATGCAACCGTTAACTATCGGCTCGCGAGTGACATCGCTCGATTCGGTATGTTCAGCCAATGAGTGCTGAGCTATTTGAATTTGAAAACAGACGCGCTCGAGTAACGGTTACTTGTTACTTTATTTTTTGTCTTCATTATTTGTGCAAGTGCGTTTTTCATTTTGGATTTTTAATTGTGTTTTTAATTAAGATGTCTACAAGAGTTGGTTGGTAAGAGACTATTATTATACTAATCTTCTCTTAGGGTTAATTATAATTATGCAGGTATTGGCGAAACAATTCTTGCATTGAAAAATAGAGTTTGGACATTTTTTTAATTCTTAAAGATATAATTTTTTTCGGTGTTTCAGCAAATATCAGCGGTATAATATCGCTCAGAGGGATTCTGATCAAATACATGGAGAGCCACGCAATATTTGCTGCTGGGAAATTTGCGGAAAAAGAGGGGAAGGACTGGCTGCGTCACAGGTGGGATGCTCTCAGTCAGGAGTTAAATGTAATTAGTGGTGGAGCAGAGAAGGATAATAGCCAGTAAGTATCCTCACTGCTTCAGATTTTTTGAAGTGCCCCAGATTTTGGCTTTTCTAAATATTGTAAAATGTTTCAAAAGAAACCTGAAGACAACTGAAGATACTTACCAGTTGAAACGTTGCGATTTAAAGCAAATAAAGACAATGGAAGTCCAAAACTCTTTTATTATTCAGAGTTAGGTTTAGTTAATTAAATTATTTTATTCATAAAAAAAAATCCATGAAAATGTACTTATGTTATTTATTTATTTAATTTAATTAAAGGCATATATACCCAATTGCACAAAGTGCTACAATGAATTTTAAAAAACTAAGTAGGTACAATTAAAACAAAAACTAAATAATAAACATATTTAGACATTAAGTTAAAAATATAAAACAAAAAACAACTTTGTATAATAGTGGAGTCAATCTACGGAAAAATGAGGTGAGGTCCGTAAAAATTTGATAGAGGTTGGGGACGTGGAAAAAGTTGTTTCTTGTGATAAGAGTAAAGATATTCCAAAATTTCGACAAAAAATATTGATCGGAACCATCCCAAAAATCCAAAAAACAGGTTTTTTGGGTTTTTTTTAGGTCATTTTTGAAGTTTAATTTTTTTTTGGACCCCTTAGACTTCTAACTAAGATTTGGGAGTTGAACCCTTTTAATGTCAATGTTCAAGGAAGCTTTAGTTCAAATTTGGAATCTTTGCGATCATTATACTTCCCCTAAAAGATATATATATATACGTTTTTCGGACTAAAACTTGAAATTAGGCTATATTGGTTAAATCTTCACCAAATTGGATCAAATTTGGTGTAAAGGTGGGGCATGGTGACCACAATAAGTGATCCAAAGATAAAGTCAAAATAAGAAATATTTTCGATAAAAATCCAAAATTTTGAGTTTTTTCCCAAATTTTGAAACTGACCCCCATCCTGTCAATTAAATCGCAGAGTACTCATAACTAGGCATGCTCAAAAATACTTAGTTTGCTTTAATATCACCAAAAATTTTTAAAGTCTATTATTTTTAAAGATATAAGTTCTAAAACGATTACTAAATCCGTTTTTATTTCTTAATTGCCTAATATCCATTGGCAGCATGTTATAAAACTTTGGTCCCAAATATTACGAGAGTCTTTCGATTTAATTTTTTATTACTACATACTAGGAATTTAAATAGTTCTTTAAGTTTTAGTTCTAGTTTCATGTTGGTGACTGATTAATTTTTTATACACTTCTCGCTGTGAATGTAAATACATGCTGACAATATAATATACAGTATGTCTCCGTAAGTTTGCACCATATGGAAAACTTTTTTATTATTAATTTTACGAAAAAAAGTTATTCTTCATAAAAAGCTCTGCATGGTCTAAAACCTAAAATGCAAGCATCAAATGTCGAAATTTTCCAGTCATATACGAGGTTTTTCAAAAAACGTGAATTTCCCAAGAGTAAAGTACCTTTATTTTTGACATTATCAAAAATTGTTATTAAAAAAAGTTGATCAGAACTAAAAACTACGGCTAAATGTGGAATTATACACATTTATGTTGAAAAATTATTTTATTGATTTATTATTAATTATTTAAACTGGTATATGACTGGTAAATTTCGATATTTGACGGTTGCATTTTAGGTTTTAGACCATGCAAAACTTTTTTTCGTAAAATTAATGATAAAAAAGTTTTCCATATGGTGCAAACTTACGGAGACATACTGTATATGTTACGGGTAAAGTTAGATAAGCGAGTAAACCTAGGTTTACCCGGGTAAACTCAGGCAACCGGTTTGTTCGTTGTTACCCAGAGCATTTTTTTTTATTAAATTTTTTCAACTAATTTGTTACCCAAAGCATTTTTAGTTGAAAAAATTGGATTAAAAAAAAATGCTCTGGGTAACAACGACCAACCGGTTGTCTTGGGTATTACGCAGTTTACCCCAGGTAAACCTAGGTTTACTCGCTTATCTAACTTTACCCGTAACATATACAATATACAATGATCTAACATTAAATATGTTTATAGAATATAACATGTGTGTGGGGTGTCTTTTTTGTTTTTTTTTGTATAATTTTTAGAATAAAATTCTGTGTTACATTTACTTGTTTTAATGCACTACCATAAAGCTATACAATACAAATATCAAATCAAATCAAAATATGCCTTATTGTGCAAGAAAATTCTATTGACGAAGCTCTTCACTTAGTCAACTATACAGGGTGATTCACGTTGAGTGGCCTATTAGAAGATCTCGGAAACGAGTAAAGTTATATTTCTAAAAATTTGGTAGCATGCATGATTGGCTTTGAACTTTTAAAATATTATATTTTGACGTTTGTATCACTTCCGGTTATACCGGAAGTTATGGCCAACTTTAGTATTTCAAATCGAATACCCTGTATGTTTTAGCATTTTTGGATACCTTATTGAAACCTAAGTAACTTTTATTAACAATGATCTATTGTGGTTATTTGTAATTTCCTGCCTCATAAAATAAGGTTTTGGTAAAATAGGTACCTAACCTAAAAATCAATTGTGTTAAATTTTTGCCCTCAATTTTATTACTATGAAAAAAATCCTATTTTAGAAAAGTCCAAAACGATTATTCTGTATTGCCTTGATTTTAGATGTTTGCAAGCTAACCAAAGAAGCCAAAAATGTAGCGAAAAAACTATAGAAGGCATCATCTCGATATACCTGTCAAAGGCGACGGATCGTTGTAACGGAAAATTGTAAGTATAAAAAGAATTTACAGTTCATAAATTCAAATAAGTAGGTAGGTAGGTATAGACAGTATTTTCAATTTGATGCTCATATGGGGATTTCGAAAACAGTATGCGATAAAGGTGTACCTACTTTAAATTTGGCAAAGTTGAGTGTAATTAAAAAATGCCGGTTTAAAATACAAAACAAAATAACTTTACCGTATAATTTTTTGCCAAGAAAGTCTTGAATACCTTTTCTACGATCGTGCAGTAAAGTACATTTTTACTGTAAAGTACCTTTTTCTGCACACGCTGCACTTGTTAGGAAAAATAACTAACTTTGCACTGATTTTTAGAAAGAAACAAGCTGGGGACCAAGCCGATGAAGATCTTCAGCTTACTCAAAATTAATGAGATATAAGATCGCCGACCGCTGTTAAGTTATATTTTTTTAATAAAGGAATTTTTTTTATAATCTTCTATTCCTTGTTCCCTAAATCTTCCTAGCATATTCTATAAGTATCCCGAACAAACCCAAGCATATTCCCAGCATATCTTTCATGGTGACTTTTGTTTAAGCATAGAATATTCTAGGAATATTCCCAGGGGGATATAGCATATTCCTGGAATATTCCAATATTCCTTTTGCATATTCTTAGCTTATTCCTGGAATATGTTCGTGCCGTCTGGGTACCTATCTCTAACCGTTTTTGAGCCATGAATTATAAAATGCATTTTTTATGTAAAAACCTTACCGAGAAGAAAGTTCAGTAATTTTAAAATTAATAATGCTAAACATTTAAAATTTTGTAGGCTTTTAACTAAAACATAGATCTTTTTTTCAGGGGGTTTTTAAAAGTGTGCCAATGTGGCCATTTAGATAAATGTGCATAAGTCAATTTTTGCAAATGGAACACTATATTTTTTATTTTAGTAACTTGTAGAGAATCAAATTTTCCATCTAAATGGTTACTATGTCAGTATCAATATTTTTAGTCGTTTAGGAATTATGAGCAATTTCAAAAAAATATCTTAAAATATGTGTTTGTGTTAAGTTCATAAGACATTATTTTTGTAATAATACATTATTATGTAACGAAATTGCTAAATTATATGTTCGATTAACAGTTTACAAATCTTTAAGAGATAAAAATAATCAAAATCAAACTTTGTGCTGGACACTATAAAAAGCATAACATTTTTAATAAAAGTAAAGTTAATGACCCCAGTAATAAAAGATTTAAAACCAATTAAACAATTTTCTCAGTTTTTATTTAAAAATAATTCTTGTATTAAAACATTTTACTAATGTATGAGAATATTCTGCCCAATTTTTTTTTGTTTCATGTTAATGCATACCTATATACAAGACTAGCCCAATGTTGACCTCCACCGGATTAAGACTTGCCCCACATGATGACCTAATTTTAAAAATGACCAGCCCTATATTGCAAAATTGAAAAGAATAGGCAAGGAAGCCGTTGAACGACACCACTGTGACTCTAAACTTGTACCGCCTAGGGGTGATATAAGAATCACTGGTGGACACCTTAGATGCTTTCTTTGCTTATATTTTTGTACAGGCCCAGGAAGTTAGTCGACTCTGAATACCACCTTTAATCCCTTAAGAAACTTTTATTTTTGATAGTACAATGTGCCGTAACTAGTTCGTAGGTACCAGAAGTTCAAATAGTTATCAGAAATTCGTCTTGTGTTAGACTCATTGGAAGTTATGCCTTCTGCATTAAGATCTTATTTGATCTAATCTAAAATTGAAATAAATTATAAACAAAATATGGTCGTTTTTTTTTCTAGAAAAGTCTTATTGTTTTTTTATAGTAAATTAATTTTTTAAATGTTGTCTGCTTTGCTGTTTTTAATCGTGTAGAATAAACATAATTTTTCTCAGAAAATTAAAAAGCAAAGTAAACAAACATTAAAAAATTAATTTACTAACCTGCAATTAAAATTCAGCATTCCCCTTCCTCACCCCCTGCCACCTAAGATGGCGATCGGTTAAACGTCATTCCCGTTTCGTTCAATTAACATGCAAATAACGTTTCTCTTAGTTGGTGTTTTGTGGTGTTGGCAAACCTGGTGTCCATTTTAGTTTGATCTTTGTCAATTGGAGAGAGTGGTTAAATTTGAAATTTAAACCGTTTTGCTTGAGTAGTTTTTTTAGTTTGCGCGCAAGTTAAGTTTGCTTTTTACTCAATTTGTGAAGTGTTTTCTTGGAGCCATGGATAATTATTATGTTCCTACAGCACGTCCAAAAAAGTGTTGTGTGCAAAACTGCACAAATAGGAATAGCAGGTGACATCGATTTCCAAAAAAAAATCTGGAAGTGATTAATATTTGGGTTGGACTTTTAACTTAAAGCCTCCAAATTATGAAAATTTAAGTGTAGGAAGAAATAAATAATAGATATGTCGTATGTGAAGAACATTTTGACCCCAAATGCATTACTCATTCCCGGAGCGGACTTAAATTAGTTCCTACACTTAACGTGCCAGGTAAATTATTGAAAATTTCATTGCGAGCAAAAAAACTGGATCACGCAATTACAAAATTTTTAGCTTTGATGTTTAAATCAGCCACTTTGTTTGTCCATTGTTTCCTTTGTTTATATGGATAATATAGACAATAGGTAGGATTGATTTAATTAAAATTAATAGGATTTGTGTGTCGAACTGTAGGTATATGTTATGTGGATTTTTATGAACGTTTTCCTTTAACAAAAGTTTTATAGTAGAAAAATTTTATACAACAATTGAAATACATACAAATTTTCTGAATCTGAAAATTTAAAAATATACATGCACGGTGTTCCATTTAAAAAAAATGTAACTTTGTGACACCTTACGTTTTGGGTGCACCCTGTATAATTAAAAATATTTTTAAAATGTACACAATATCCAACCATACCTTAACACAAAATATTATTATCGAGAAATTTTAGCTTCAAGTCATAAAATTAGTCTACGTTGACTCACCCAGTACAGAAACAATCATGGTTGGTAATCAGATTAATGATAAACCCGCTAAAAATGTGTTTTATTGATGTTGAAGATGTTTTATAATAGTTTAAATTTGTTAGATACAATACAGCAAATTTTACATTTCTTTTGTACACATTATTTAGTATTTCGTTTTGTTTTAAACTTTGGTTGTGACTTGTGACATTCATGTGAAATAAAGATGGTTTATTATTATTAGACAATAAACTTAATACAAAAATGTCAACATATCTCTTATTTCCCCTTCTTTATTATAATGAGAATAATTTGTCAATTGCATGTTATTTCTCTGTCCGGATTGTATTAAGGCGATTCCAAAAATGAAACAGGACCTCACTAAAGCTCAACAGGAAATAAGAACTCTAAAAGAAGACTTATCTAAATCATTAGCGGATTCAAAAAAAACCTCTAAAACCACAATGGAGTTAAGAACTGATATAGAATCATATAAAATCTCTTTGGACGCCCAACTGAAAGAACAAGTAGAAACATCCACCCGATTTAAAGAAGATTTAGCTATAATAAGCAAAGATATCGAAGAAATTAAAGAACGTCTACCCAAAAAAAATTACGCTGAAGTTCTTAAGAATTTAGAGGAAAAGGTTGAAATCATAAGTTCTACACCAAATCACGCAAATGCTATTACGGAGCGTATGTTGGAACCTACTTTAGTGGAATTAAAAGAGAGGGAAAGCAGAGCCAGAAATGTTTTAGTATTTGGGGTAGAGGAATCTAAGAAAAAAGAATTGCAAGGTAGAAAAGATGAAGATAAAGAAAATATCCTAAAGATTTTTGAAAAAATGGAGCTAGATTTGCCAAGAGATTCTGAAATAATGCGATTAGGACGCTATGTTGACGGAAAAATGCGTCCCATTAGAGTAATTTTCCCATCCAAAGAAGAAGCTTTAACAGTCTTAAAGAATAGAAGAGCAGTGGAAGAAAGCGGTATGTACATAAAAAGCGATCAAACAGTTCTACAGCGAAAATACCTTAAAGAAGTCATTGAGAAATTCGAAGAAGAAAAAAGAAAGGGTAATCAAAATTTGAAAATTAAATATATAAGGGGAGTTCCTACTATTATAACAGAAAAACCAAAAAACTAAATTTACATAAAACAGATGGGGTGGTTGAAATTTCATTTTGGTATACTAATACGTGTTCACTAGTTAATAAGGTAGATGAGTTTAAAATAGACGTTCAAAAATCAAACCCAACTGTCATAATGTTAACCGAAACATGGTTACATAATAATATAAACAACAGCTTAATTAATCTAGATGGATATACTCTTTTTCAAAGTGATCGAGCGGATCAAAAAGGAGGAGGTGTATGTATATATATCAAAAATAAAGTAGACAACATCAACATATTTGCTTCTAATATATCACAAAAATATAAAATTGAACTGCCAGTTAATTCTCTTTGGATAGAAGTCCGAATTAATGATACCAATATACATTTAGCATGCATATATAGACCGAATCAAACCTCAGAAGTTATTAATTTGCAAATGATTAACCAAATTAAAGAAGCTTTTTCTACCCCAGTACCCACTTTCATCATGGGCGATTTTAACTACCCCAATATAAATTGGAATAACAGCTCTTTAGAAATTGCTGATAGGAAGTCCCAGGACTTTCTTGACATGTATCACGAAATCAACGCATATCAATTAATATCATTTCCAACAAGATTTAGAAACAACAATTCCTCTCTTCTTGACCTTTTTTTGTGCAATTCAAAAAACTCTGTCTACGATATACAAAGTAAACCACCAGTCGGAAAAAGTGATCATTTAGTAATTACTGCCAAATCGCAAATAAAAACTATTATTAAACCGACCCAAAATATACTCAGGCGTAACTTCTGGAATGCAAACTACGATGATATTAATGATCACTTGCAAGAACAGTTTCAAAATGTCACACCAACCATAATTCCCTCCAACACTACTTACAATGATATTGAAAATATCTTAAATTCTACAATAGATAGGTTCATACCAAACGTTTCCGTAAGAGTCAATTCCCAAAAACCATGGATTAATAGGCATATTTTTAAAGAAATTAATAAAAAAAGACGGCTTTGGGATAAATATGTCAACAGAAGAACGATAGAAAACTATCAGAATTATAGGATTCAAAGTAATAAACTAAAACAAACAATTGCAGAAGCACGACAAAAATACGAAAATGGAATAGCAACAAATGGCACATCAAAGCAATTTTTTAAATATGTAACAAAAAGCCTTAACTCTAAAGTATCATCTATATCGATAAAAGACGATAACAATGCGTTAATAACTGATCCTAAACATATGGGGGAACAATTCGCCGAACAATTTAATAAAGTATTCAGTCCAAATCAGAACGTCACACCAACTTTACCAAACGCGTCAAGAGTAACTAATACGTTAGACAGCATAGAATTTACAGAAGAGAAGGTAATCAAAGTTTTAAGTGAAATGAAGTCTGACTCCAGTCCGGGCCCGGATGGTTTTCCAACAATATTTCTACAAAAGTGCAAAGGCTCTATAAGCAACCACCTTTCGCTATTATTTCAGGAGTGTATGAATTCAGGAAAAATTCCAGAAATCTGGAAACAAGCAGTAGTTACTCCACTTTATAAGAAGGGTGACAGACATATTGCAGAAAATTATAGACCCATCAGCTTGACCTGTAATCCTTGCAAATGTCTAGAAAAAATCATAGCTACAGAATTGACTGACTTCTTACTTAACAACAAAGTTCTACCAGATTCACAACACGGTTTCATTTCTAAGCGCTCAACAATTACTAACCTTTTAAGCTGCGTTAATAAATGGACCAAAGCTCTCGATGACATGCAACCTACCGATGTAATATACCTGGATTTCGAGAAAGCATTTGATAAAGTACCACATTCATTGTTGCTCTACAAGCTTGAACATTTTGGTATAAGAGGCAAGCTTCTTAGTCTAATCAATGACTTTCTCACCAAACGCTTTTATCAAGTAAAGGTCAATGGTATATTATCCAATAAACATCCAGTTATAAGTGGGGTCCCTCAAGGATCTGTTTTAGGACCATTGCTGTTTCTGGTTTACATCAGCGATTTGTCATGGAATATTGAGACATTCATAATTTTTTTTGCCGACGATACCAAGTTGTTCTGTAATCCATTGTTGCAAAAGCAATGCTTGGACAGGGATCTGAGGCGTATTGAGTCATGGACAAGCCAGTGGTGCATGAAGCTTAATGTATCAAAATGTACAGTATTGCATATTGGCTCAAACAACCCTTGTGAAACATATTTGCTAAATGATCTTCAACTTATTAGTGTTACAGAACAAACAGATCTGGGGTTAGTAATTTCTTCTAATTTAAAATGGGAAGCACATATTATTAAAATGGTAAAGAAAGCCAATAGTTTTATTTTTATGGTGCAAAAGACTTTCAAAGATCACTCTCTACAGATTGTAAAGAAACTGTACACTTCCTATATTAGACCAAAAATTGAATATGGATACAATATTTGGAACCCCTACTACATCAAAGATATTGAAATTTTGGAAAGGGTCCAAAGGCGGGTTACCAGAATTCCATTTGAATTGAGAGGTTTACCTTATCCCGAAAGACTTAAAAGATTTGGGCTAACTACTCTGAAGCAAAGAAGAACTAGGGGTGATATAATAGAAACTTTTAAAATACTAACAAACTACTATTCTTGTAACTTGAGAAATTTGTTTCATTTAAATCAGAATCAACAGCTTCGGGGACACTCAAAAAAATTAAGCAAAGAAAAATCAGCGACATTTCCAAGAAAGAAATTTCTCATCAATCGGGTGGTGTACACATGGAACTCGCTTGAAGAAAGTACAGTCTGTGCAAATAGTGTAAACTCCTTTAAAAACCAAGTTGATCGTAATTTCGAGCAGTTAATTCAAAACTTTGTGCATTACGGTGCTTGATGACATTCGTTTTTAAATATTTAATGATATTTGTGTACATGTTTAAATAACTTTCGCGTACGAATTTAACAAGTAATTTAAACTAGCCAACGGACTTTTAGACATTTAAATCACGATGAACAATTAAAGAAAGAAAAACAAATTAAAGAGACTAAAACAATAGCCTCATCGGACTTTCCGCTTGCTATTGATAAAATAATAATAAATAATAATGTGTTTAGGTCATGAAAATTATTTTTTCTTGGAATACCTATTGTGTCGCATATAGTTGGAAACAATACTTTTAGATAGATTTATATATATATAATGTTGCTATAGAGCAGCGGTTCCCAACCGGTGGTTCGCGAACGCCTAATTGGGGGTTCGCGACAGAAAAAACGGTAATGGCGGAAACATACTTTATTACTACTTTCCAACACAACCAGAAGTAAATGGATCCGCAATCCTTTTGACGACAATAATATTTCAAAAGCACACACTCTTTCTTTATCTCAAAAATAATTACTTATTGATTTGTCAGTCGACAGTTCTTTAAAAATTATTTTCAAGGAAAAGCCCTTGCTTGACTTTTGGTTGGGTATAAGAAAAGATTATTCTGTTTTAGTAGATTTAGCTATTAAAACTTTGTTACCATTTTGTACCACCTATTTATGTGAAAAAAGTTTTTCTACTTTTACCTTAAAAATAAACATAGAAATAGGTTGAATGCGGAACCAGACTTACGATTAAATTTGTCAAGTATTGTACCTGATATTAAACTTATTTGTTCTGGTAAGCAAGCACAAATATCTCATTAAGGGCTGGTTTTTTAGCTTACTTTGACCTTCGTTTTAATCTATGGTTTTGACTTTTATTTTTTGTTATACTTAAGTTACATTTTCTGTATATTTACTGGAATAAAAAATGTATATCAAGTTAGCAAGACAACTCGCTCGAATCGAAAAACTGTCCGGTAAATAATTTGCCGCTAAATAGTCGCTAATTAGTTGTGAAAAAAAAAATTTGTCGTTTCATATTAAAAAAAAAAAATGGATGTTTTGCTAACTTGATATCAAGTTAGCAAAACACCTGAGGCAATTGTTATTAAAAATAGTTTTTAACAACAATAAACCTGCTAGGAATTTGTCGTTAATTTGCCGTGACAAAATGGTAATGCGCAAAATTAAATAGGGGCTGATTTGGCTATGTATTCGCATTTAATTAATTTATTACTGAAAATTATAAGAATAAAAATTACTAGCAAAACACCACCCCAAATAAGGGTAAAACTTCATTTTTCGGGCGCGAAAAACTCGTGGGAATTTGCCGTTTGCTCCGGACGAATTAGTTGTGGACTTGGGGAATTTGTCGCGATGAATTTTCTGGCTGATTCGCGGGAAAAGTGAGTTTTTAAAAATTACTAGCAAAACAACCCCCCCCCAAATAAGGATAAAACTTCATTTTTCGGGCGCGAAAAACTCGTGGGAAATTGCCGTTCGCTCCGGACGAATTGGTTGTGGCCTTGAGGAATTTGTCGCGATGAATTTTCCTGCTGATTTGCTGGAAAGGTGAGTTTTTGCGAATTGCTAACAAAACACCCCCCCAAGTGGGGGGTAAAACTTCATTTTTCGTGCTCGAAAAACTCGCGGGAATTTGCCATTTACTCTGGACGAATTAGTTGTGGACTCGAGAAATTATTGTGATTGATTTCAGCTAATTATTCTGCAAGATTTAATTGTTATTTGCGATTTTCCACCACATACTCCCCCACGTAAACGGTGAATACGATGTCTCGCCTGCGAGTACACCATGATAATTCGCCGTACTACTGAAGAGTTGCCGGAACTTTGTTTCTGGCCGTGGGAAACCGTTTATTCGTTTTCGGGTGTTATTTGCCCATACAAGGACGGATTTCTTATAATTTCCAGTAATAAATTAATTAATTAAATGCGAATACATAGCCAAATCAGCCCCTATTTAATTCTGCGCATTACCATTTTGTCACGGCAAATTAACGACAAATTCCTAGCAGGTTTATTGTTGTTAAAAATTATTTTTAATAACAATTGCCTCAGGTGTTTTGCTAACTTGATATCAAGTTAGCAAAATATCCATTTTTTTTTAAATATGAAACGACAATTTTTTTTTTCACAACTAATTAGCGACTATTTAGCGGCAAATTATTGGCCGGACAGTTTTTCGATTCGAGCGAGTTGTCTTGCTAACTTGATATACATGAATAAAAAGTAGTTACAGTTTTAAAATGGTTTCAATTTTATATATTAGGAATACCTAAAATAAAAAACTGGGTGGTTCGCAACAAAGGTAATTTTTTAAAAGGGGTTCGCGGTTGACAATAGGTTGGGAACCGCTGCTATAGACGCTATATCGCGAATCTTTCTAGTCTTAACAAACCTGATCGTAGGATCACTGACATGCCGAGTGTATGAGTGTGACTGAATAATAATAATCTCTCTGATTTGCTTGCGTTTATATAGCAAAACTTTTCATTCATCTTAACCAATAATTACTTTATTAAATTTCAACAATGTCAATAAAAATATTAATACTAAATTGCTAAGTAGCTAACTGTCACATAATTTTGTGCCGCTTCTTTGACTCTGAAAAATGATGAGACTTGTCCTTCTGCATCCGACAGGAAACAATTAAATATCTAAAATTAAGGGGACATTTTCCAACTAAAATTCCATAATTACTGGTGAACAATCGGGGTTTGGAACTGATGATTTAATACGAAGGACCAGTTAAACACGGTTTCTTATGTTTAACAAATCGTTTAATTGAAAAACTTAACTTTATAACATTTAAAAAATTCAAATTAAAAAATAACTACAAGTAGCGGTCTGGTCTCTTCGATTAATGTTGTCAACTTTTTCTCAATGTCATTTTTTTACAGGTCCTCTCTCACGCCACCCGTCTCAGATAATGTTGTCACCTTAACATGGTGTTGTCACCTTAACATACCGCCTGCCTTGAAAAGTATTTTTCAACTAAATTGCTATTAAGTCTAAGTGGTAGACTCAATTGGCAATATAGAAACTTTATTTAGAGCACGTTTTAAAATGTTACCATTTGGCATCTTAACGGATACCACCCGCACCACATTATTTGCGCCGCGATGCAGTTCGGTTACACGTGCCATAGGCCACTTTAAAGGTGGTGTATTTTCTTCAATCAGCACAACTAAAGAGTCAATTTTTACATTACTTTCGACATCTCGCTTCCATTTAGTGCGAGTCTGCAACTGTGTCAAATAGTCTCTGGACCACCGTTCCCAAAACTGTTGATGTAACTGTTGAAGTCGATGGTATCTGTCTAGCCTTGAAGTCTTAACTTCTCTGACGTCTTCCTCTGGAGGCCCAGCGAGTGAAGCTCCAATTAGGAAATGCGATGGGGTAAGGGAAAGGAAATCTCGGGGATCGTTGGATAAGGGAGTTAGGGGCCTAGAGTTTAAGCATGCCTCAATTTGGACTAATAAAGTGTACATTTCTTTAAAATTCAAGGAAGAATCACGCAAGACACGATTTAGGTGAAATTTAGTTGATTTTACTGCCGCCTCCCAAAGGCCACCCATGTGAGAAGATCGAGCAGGACAAAAATGCCATTTTATTCTGTCCTCCAATAAAAATCTAGTAACGGTTGCATTATGTTTGGGGTCATTTAAAAGACGATAAAGTTCAATAAAATGATTGTTAGCTCCGACGAAGTTTAACCCATTGTCGGAGTAAATATTTGATGGCTTTCCCCTACGCGAGCAAAATCTTTTTAAAGCATTTAAAAAGCTAGAAGACGTTAAATCGGTTGCTAATTCGATATGGATCGCGCGCGTTGAAAAACACACGAAAATGCATAAATAAGTTTTTATTAATCTACTACGACGTGATGTACCTTCTTTTATAAAAATTGGCCCAGCATAGTCGACTCCACAATTATTAAAAGCTCGACTAGGGCTCACTCTGGTATGAGGTAAATCACCCATTAGAAATTTACATGGTTTGGGCTTTACTCTGTAACATCTAACACACGAGTTTATTATTCGTTTTACTGCGTTTTTTCCGTTGACAGGCCAAAAGTTTAGTCTTATAATTGACAATAAATTTTGAGTTCCCGCATGTAAATTTTTTAGATGCTGATCTAAAATTATTAAGTCTGTTAACTTGTGTTTGTCGGATAATTTAATAGGGTGCTGTTGATTAAAGGTTAACTCAGATTTTGACAGTCTACCTCCTACTCTTAGAATATTTTGTTGATCCAAGAAAGGATTTAAATTAAGAATTTTGCTTTGTTTATTTACGGAATTAAACCGTTTTAATTCAACAATTTCCTGTTTAAACGTTTGAGATTGAGCTAGGAATATTATTTTTTGTTGAGCATGATTTAATTCTTCTACAGTTAATTGTTCTGAACAAGCTTTAGTTTTATTTAAACAAGCTGTTTTAAATCGAAAAATGTACGCCACAATTCTTAATAATTTTGAGTACGTGGAATACCTTTCAAAAATGTTTAAATCATTTTCTAATTCTAATTCTTCTTCTCGAATAAGTAAAGAAAATTGTTGGTTTTTTATTTCAGGTAAGTTATCAATGTCTATTCCAAGAATTTCTGTTGGATTAGTGTAAGAAGTGTTTTTTAGAAACTTAGGACCGTTAAACCACATTTGGTTATCAATCAATTCCTTTGGGTTTAACCCGCGTGAAATAATGTCCGCTGCGTTGTCTTTTGTTTTAACATGTCTCCATTCATTTATTTCTGAAAGTTCTGTAATTCTAGCTATTCGATTGGCTACAAACGTCTTAAGGTTGCAAGGTTCTATTTTTAGCCATGAAAGTACGATAGTTGAATCGGTAAAATAAGTAGTTTTTAAAATATTTATATCGAGTGTGTTTTTTATTTTAAAGATTAATTCTGCAAGTAAGGTTGCTGCTAACAACTCAAGGCGAGGTAATGACTGACTTTTTAATGGAGCCACACGAGACTTGGCTGTTAAAAGTTTAACTGTTTTTTCGTTTTTTTCTACTGACAATATATAAACGCATGCTCCGTACGCTTTTTCAGAGCTGTCGCAAAAACCTATAAGTTCGATATCTTGAGCCGATTCTGATAAAACATGTCGTTCAATTTTTATTTGATTTAAACAAGGAATTTGAGATAAAAAATGTAACCAACTATTTTTTATTTCAGGGGAAACCTCTGTATCCCAATCTAATTTTAATTGCCAAAGTTCTTGCATAAGTATCTTAGCTTTAATTAGTGCGGGTCCGATTAGTCCAAGAGGATCAAAAATTTGCGATATAACCGAAAGTATCGTGCGCTTCGTGATTTTATTTTCGTTAACGTTGATGTCAATGCTATATTTTAAGTTATCACTATTTGCGTCCCATATTATTCCTAACGTTTTTAATTCTTTTTCCTTTTGAAATAATACTAAATTTTCATCCTTACTATTGCTTGTTTTTAAAATGTACTTTAGAATATCTGTATCGTTTGAAGACCATTTACGAATTTCAAAATTAGCGCTTAAAAGGATTTCCGATAATTCGTGGTATATCTCTTTTGCTTCTTTTTTAGAATTGACACTAGTAAGCAAATCGTCCATATAAAAACAGTTTTTTATGATTTTCGATGTACGTGGATATTTATGTTTATTTAAATTTGCTAATTCTTTCAAACAACGCGTAGCTTGAAAGGGAGCACTCGAGGTACCATAGGTTACGGTATTTAGATAATATACTTTTAGTTCATCATTAGGATTTTCTCGCCATATAATTTTTTGAAACGAGTGTTCGTTTGGATCAATTTCTATACATCGATACATCATTTTAATGTCTGCGCTTAAAACATATGTCCGAAGTCGTAAACGAAGTAAAATTGAAAATAAATCTGGTTGTATCGTAGGCCCTGCTAATATTAAATCATTTAAAGACACGTTGGTGCTTGTTTTTGCGCTTGCGTCGAATACAACTCTACACTTCGTGGTTATCGCTGAATCTCTAAGAACCGCTGTATGAGGCAAGAAAAACGATTCGATTTCTTTCGATTTGTCTTTATCCAATGTAGTGCTAAATGACATATGACCTAACAATTCATAATCTCTCATAAATTCTATATACTGAGTTTTTAAACTTTCATTTTTTAAGAATCGATTTTCTAGACTTTTAAACCGCTTAACCGCTGTTGTCTTGGAGTCACCTAAAAGTTCGTTACAATCCTGTTTAAATGGATATTTTACCACGAAGGTCCCGTTACCTTTTCGCGTAGTAGTCGATTTAAAATAATCTTCGCAAAACTGATCATTTTTTGACAATGGAATTTTTACGTCAAGTTCCTCTATCTGCCAAAATTTTGTTAAATTGTCATTTAATTGTTTGTTAGTAATTTTCGCATTAAAGTTACATACTTGTCGCTTATTTTTATCTACATATTTGTTTAACGATAAATTTCCTGTGACAACCCATCCTAAAGTTGTCTCCTGTAACACCGGTAGATTCTTTCCTAATTTTATTTTATCATGTTTAAGCAAATCAAAGAATATGCCTGCGCCGATTAAAAGATCAATTGATTTCGGAATGTTAAATTGTTCATCAGCTAATTTTAGTTCGTGCGGTATACATATATAATTTTTGTCGAATTTCATTAAAGGAAGCTTTTCTGTTATCTGCGGTAAAACTAACAGCTGTAATTCGGTTTCAAATTGTTCATATTGCGATTTTATTTTTGTAACCGTTTTATAATTTATTTTCGTTTCAATTTGATTTATGCCGCTTAAAGGTATATTTATTTTCTCACAATTCAAATTTAATTTTTCACAAAGTGAATTGCTTATTAAATTCGATTGACTACCCGAGTCAAGTAAAGCCGTGCATTTTAACCAATTTTTATCTTTATCTTGTATTAAAACTGTAGCCGTAGACAATAACACTTGATTTGAATCAACCAAGGTAAACGTATGCGTATTTGTCTGATTTAAAATAGTTTTATTTACATCCTGACTTTCGTTTAAATTTGTTTCGCGATTTATTTCGAAATCCGAATTATTTTGACCGATTATGCACATCGTAGGCCTTGAGTAAACCTTATTTTCATCTGATTCTGTCGTCACTACGTTTATGTTTTGCCGCCCGCCATGCGCATCACGGGATAGTTGGAAGTTGGTATGTCGAGGATAATTCGAGTTGCCTGGTTTGGAATTCGATACAGTATTGCCACTAGAATAATTTTGTCTGGATGAATTTTGAGTAATTCTATTTTGATTCTTGTTTTCGTTTTGCCTATAATTATCTATATGTAATGCCGTGTTATGTTTGAGATGGCATTTTTTACATCCGCTGGATAAGCATTCTTGTTTTATATGACCGGTTCTTAAGCAATTCGCACAAAGTTTATTTTTGTTAATTTCGTGATATTTTTCCGATAAAGTTAAATTGGCAAACCGTGGACAATGGAAAATAAAATGCTGTTCGTTACAAATTATACACGAATGGGCATTTTGCGAGTGTTGTGTAAATGTTTGTGTTTGTTGTTGTCTATGTATATCAGCTGATGTGTGAGCATAACCTACCACTCGTTTAAATTTGTTCGATTGTTGGTTCGAATGTTGATAGTTTTGACTGATATTTATCTTTTGATTGTTAACTAACACCGCTTCCAAAGTAAAACATTTCTTTGATAAAAAGTCAGTAAATTCTTTCATTGTCGGTAAAGATTGATCGTTTAGTTTATTTTCCCAATCTCTTTTTGTTTTTTCGTCGAGTTTTTGTAATATTAAGGGTATTAACAATGCATCCCAATAATTTACGGGGAGTTTTAATTTGTCTAAAGCTGATAAATGCTGATTTAATAAATCTAATAGTTTCCTTAAATGTACAGAGGATTCTCTGTGCACGCTTGGTAAATTAAACAAAATAGCATTAATATGCGAGTTAATTATTGCTCTGCGATTTTCATAACGTTTTTTTAACAAGTCTATTGCGATTGTGTAGTTATTTTCGACTAAATCTAAATTTTCTATAAGTTTTAAAGCATCATCTTGACAACACGATTTTAAATACATTAATTTTCTTACTTCGCTAATGTCAGACCTATTTTCAATAATCGCTTTAAACTGATCCCAAAAACTATACCAATTTTCGCAGTTTCCATGAAATTTAGGTAAGCCTAATTCTGGCAACGTTGCAAACGCACTTACGCCTTGCGCCGGTAAATTCGAGAACACATAGTTTTTCTCCTGATTTTGACATTCAGCAATAAACCTCTTTGCTTGGGAAATTTTGGAATAAAATAGCGATTCCGTATCTAATCTATTTTCTTTTTCATCTGAGTTTAAATACTCTAAACGCGTTTGGATTTTGTCAAACTCTGAAAAGTCTTCTTCAATACTTTTTAAACGGGATTCGATTTCAAACCGATCAACGTACTCCGGCGATAACTGCTTTAAAAATTTTGAAAATCTGCTTAATCTTTCACAGATTACCGATCGAGCGTGTAAACATTTTTTTATTTCGTTTGATTTTTCCATCTCCGTGGAGCTAACATTCAATTTGTCCGTGTCTTTCTTATTTTTTCTAGGCATAATAAAATAGCATTTGTGTTTTAATTACTACGATAAGCTTTCCCTATATATTAAGAATACGATTTAAACAACCAGTTTAGAAATAAACGATATTCGAGCTTTTAGGTTAACTTTAGCTGTTCGATGTATTTTTCGAGAATATCCGTGCAATTTATATAAAATAATCGAGATAACTAGTTATAAATACGAGATTTCAAATGATATTTGTACATACGAGTAGTACAACATACGAGTTTACGAATCAAAATCGTGAATACGAGAATAACATACGAGATAGAACGATATCTTGGATACTTTACAACACTTCGAGTATAAAATTCATTTTTACGTGTTAATTTTTTAATTACGCGACCGACCTGCTCCTTGAATTTCGATTTACTTGTAATAACTTTTTTGTTTAAACGAGATTTTAAATTTAAATTGCTAAATATTTCTAATATTAAGCTCTAAAGGCAAAAAACATGCTTGCACTCTACTAGGACATAGGTATGGGTATGAAGGAAATATTTAAGAAAGGATCGCATATAATGAAACGAGCTCACCGCTTTCGACTTCTTTTTCTTTCTTCGATACTTCGATAGGCTGCTGAAGTTCCTTTCCGGGTCGAATTGACCATGAACAATCGGGGTTTGGAACTGATGATTTAATACGAAGGACCAGTTAAACACGGTTTCTTATGTTTAACAAATCGTTTAATTGAAAAACTTAACTTTATAACATTTAAAAAATTCAAATTAAAAAATAACTACAAGTAGCGGTCTGGTCTCTTCGATTAATGTTGTCAACTTTTTCTCAATGTCATTTTTTTACAGGTCCTCTCTCACGCCACCCGTCTCAGATAATGTTGTCACCTTAACATGGTGTTGTCACCTTAACAACTGGATATTAATTAAGTAAGGTAATTCCGGGAGAGATGCCATACTTAAGGTAAAAATCAAAACAGACTCAAACTATCTTTTTTTTATTCTGAAAAAATACACATCATATTGAATCTACAATAAACTAACATAAACTCTGACATCAAACATAAATGTTATTCATAAATCAGTAAAAAAAAACAAAACTTGAAACTCTGCATATGGCCATCTCACCCGGAACGTCCGGGTGAGTTGCCTCGCCAAAACGGGAGAGACGCCCTATGTTTAAAAAGTGTAACTCAAATTGGTTTTCACGTTCTTGACTCCCAATAACCCTTGTGGACCTAAGGGCAACTCTGCAAGTGCCCCTGTACGCCTTCTTCGCCGCAAAGTTCGAGATGGGATCCCATAAACGCGTGAAGCTTTATTCACTCCTATTTCTCCTTTATTTAATCTTCTAAGTGCATTTCCAAATTTTCCTGCGTCCATTGCCGCCTTGGTGGAGCAGTAATCTTCCGGGTATACCTTGTAGGCATTGAACCACTGCAAAAAACCATTATCTATCTATCATCTTCTAACCATTATGTAATATTTTGTTATGTATGTTGTGGGGCAACTATACTTTTGTCCGGGTTAGATGCCCTAAGGCATCTCTCCTTTTTGTCCGGTATAGATGCCCCACCTGTTAGCTTGGAACAGCCTAACCGAAATTAGTGTCCATACACATAACCTCAATTTAGAACTAGTTTGACCCGTATTACAACGTAATCACGTTACAAATTTATGCCAATGCTAAATTACAGCTCAATCACATCCGTTTATATTATACAGACACTTAAAAATAAGATATCTTACCTTTTGTCTTATTTGCAAGCAAAAATACGTTTATGGCGATTAAAATGTGGCACGCACTCGATGCTACGGCTTGTAAACAATATTTAAATCCAGGCACTCACGCTGTCTACCGACGTTTTGACCAACTTCTACATAGTGGGGCATCTATCCCGGTGGGGCAGCTCTCCCGGAATTACCTTATACATAAAGCATTACAGAACGATAGATAAAATGTCTATAGACTTCTCATAGAATATACTACAGTGTTTACGTTTTAAAGAAATCAAAGATTCCATTTTGTTTGGTTAGCTGTATCATCCACGTATGGTCCACTATACTTAACACGTGCATCAAAAAAAGCGCTGTTATTAAACCCTCCTGTTAAGTCACATATAATTAATAAAATACACGTTTTACAAGTATAATTTAGATAAAATAGAAACGTCAATTAGATATTAGGTAGAACAAGTATTTGTTTTATTGGTTTAAATAAAATAAATATGAGGTATATCGCAGGTCCTACTTATTTTAGTGCCGTGGTGACAAAATCGAGAATGATAGTGGCAACCTCACTTTCTTTTTTTCACGCGTCGGCCATTCATACGTAGAAACAAAAACAGCTGTTGTAATCGAACAAATACTTCTTTTCTGTGATTAAAGTAATCGTAATCGCTGAGCCGGCAACAGCGTATTATGCTGCTTACGATGGGGTGATTCCCCATCTTTCCGAGACGTTGACCACCTGTTGTTCGTTGTTCTTTGCCGCGTGGCGTTTTTATTTAGTTCCAATTTCTGATTGAACGGAGCAATATTTTGCTGTTTGTTTTATGAAATAAAAAATTTTCATTGCCAAAAATAAAAAATCCCATTTGAGTTCATTTTAATTTAATTAACAAGCCCAGTAATTCTGGGTTTTAAGTTGAACCATAGTTAAAAGCAAAAATATATGAGGTGTTAATATTCATAAACTTGTATTTTTTACCTACATTTTACATTCCTAACATAGGAGTACTAAAAAAACTTGTTATTATGATAGCAACTATCACTGAATAGAATTGAAATACAAATTTACAGGTTTATAACATGTTTATATATTAAATTAAGTGATTTTCAATTTTTAAAATACACTACGCCCATTAATTATCTAATATTTAAAAGTGCACGCCCAAATTAATAAGCTGTAATTTCGTTAATAATGAACCAATTTTGAATTTTTTTGTTTAAATTATATATATAAGATTCTAGGGTTTAGGGCAGAGTAGTTTGCGTCCTGACACGTCTTATTGTACGGGGTAGGGCATAAACTATAGATGCATGTAAATTTCCTTAAATTTAAAACCGACGTATCTTACATAAAAATTGAATTCAATTTATGTTTTAAACGAAAGCAATTAGACATCTATCATCTATCTGCACAAGAAACTGGCCAAAAAGTTTCGCCATGCCACTAGAGGCAAAGAAAAAATACCATTTCTTCGAAATAAACTCTGATGCCGAAAAAATGTTTCGTAAATAATCAATGAGTCTTTTAATCACTTTTGGCTTTTGCTAAATTTAGAATAAAAAACATGTCAACTAATAAAGTCTATAATACAGGGTGGCACGCAAAAACCTATCCATTTAATTCGTTCACAGAAAATTTATACAAATACAAATTCAGATACAGCATCATTATTAGGTAACCAAGGATTGAGCATGTGTGGGACCATTTGACGAGACACGTCCGTGCGGAAGTTAACCCGGCGCAAACTCTTCCACAATTAAAACAAGCGCTGCATCGAATATGGCAGAATATTGACTACGAATTAATAAGAAATTTAATTTTAAGCATGCTACGACGCGACGGTGACAAGAAGTTATTAATGCTCGTGAAGGGAATACCTGATAATAAAAATGAATTATTATTTTTGTATTTTTAATTTTAACTTTTTAAGCAATTTAATTAAATGGTTAGATATTTCCGTAGCACCCTGTATTATAGACTTTATTTGTTGACTTGTTTTTTATTCTAACTAACAAAAGTGATTAAATGACTCATTGATTATTTACGAAACATTTTTTCGGTAACAGAATTTATTTCGAAGAAATGGTATTTTTTTCTTTGCCTCTAGTTGCATGGCGAAACTTTTTGGTCAGTTTCTAGCGCAGATAGATGTCTAATTGCTTTCGTTTAAAACATAAATTAAATTCAATTTTTATGTAAGATACGTCAGTTTTAAATTTAAGGAAATTTACATGCATCTATAGTTTATGCGCTACCCCGTACAATAAGACGTGTTAGGACGCAAACTACTCTGCCCTAAACCCTAGAATCTTATATCTATCATTTAAAGAAAAAAAATTCAAAATTGGTTTATTATTAACGAAATTACAGCTTATTAATTTGGGCGTGCCTTTTTGAATATTCGATAATTAATGGGCGTAGTGTATATCTTTACAGAAAATAGATGAAATAATTTAAAAATATAAATAAATATCCAAATTTGGATATATATCGGATATATATTGATATATATCGGATATTTGGATATTTATATAAATATCATGATATTTGCCAACCCTGATCTGCAATTACAAAAACCCAATACTAGACCTTTAACATGGGCTGGATTATTTGCAATAATTGCTTTTTATTATTTTATTTTCGAATAAATATTGTACAGTTTTTGTAGACTTTACAATCAGACATATTATTATTACTAAACCGTTATTTATATTTAAGCTTTTTTTAAGATACTTGAAGTAATCTGAACTTCCTATGTATATTTCTATGATGTTTGACATTGACAACATCCAACCTATCTAAAAAATACTGTCTAAAGTATTAACTTGCTCTATATTTTTATCATGTCTCAAAATAATTATTAACTACCTAGCTATATCTTTATAATGTAGTAAAATATGAATTTTTAAATCACTTTTCTAAAACGTTTGAAATCTGCATTGCCCACAATTTAACTCAATTGAAGCATCAAATCAGTTCCTCTATGTTTTGTTGACGTCCCAAAATATGTTTTTTAAATTACCTTACAACTTATCTGAACCATCAACTTCCTCAATATTTTTATGATGTGCCAAAACATGTACCTTTAAACTACTTTTAAGTGTTTGATATTCACAATAACTGCATTGAAACTTATCTGAAGCATCAACTTCCTCTATATTTTTATGGCGTGCCAAAATATGTCTCTTTAAATTTCTCTCCACAAGTGTTTGATATTCACAATACCTGCACTTAAACTTATCTGAAGCATAAACTTCCTCTATATTTTTATGACGTGTGGAAACATGTTTCTTTAAACTACTTTTCACAAGTGTTTGATATTCACAATAACTGCACTGAAGCTTATATGAAGCATCAACTTCCTCTATATTTTTATGACCTGCCAAAACATGTATCTTTAAATTACTTTTCACAAGTGTTTGATATTCACAATAACTGCACTGAAACTTATCTGAAGCATCAACTTCCTCTATATTTTTATGACGTGCCAAAACATGTCTCTTTAAACTACTTTTCACAAGTGTTTGATATTCACAATAACTACACTAAAACTTATTTGAAGCATCAACTTCCTCTATATTTTTATGACGTGCCAAAATATGTCTCTTTAAACTCTTTTTCGTAAGTGTTTGATATGCACAATAACTGCACTGAAACTTATATGAAGCATCAACTTTCTCTATATTTTTATGACGTGCCAAAACATGTAGTTTTAAATTACTTTTCACAAGTCTTTGATATTCACAATAACTGCACTTAAACTTATCTGAAGCATCAACTTCCTCGATATTTTAATGACGTGCCAAAACATGTATCTTTAAATTCGTTTTCACAAGTGTTTGATATTCACAATAACTGCACGGAAACTTCTTTGAAGCATCAACTTCCTCGATATTTTTATGACGTGCCAAAACGTGTCTCTGTAAATTACTTTTCACAAGTGTTTGATATTCACAATAACTGCACTGAAACTTATATGAAGCATCAACTTTCTCTATATTTTTATGACGTGCCAAAACATGTATCTTTAAATTACTTTTCACAAGTCTTTGATATTCACAATAACTGCACTTAAACTTATCTGAAGCATCAACTTCCTCGATATTTTAATGACGTGCCAAAACATGTATCTTTAAATTCGTTTTCACAACTGTTTGATATTCACAATAACTGCACTTAAACTTATCTGAAGCATCAACTTCCTCTATATTTTTATGACGTGCCAAAACATGTAACTTTAAACTCCTTTTCACAACTGTTTGATATTCACAATAACTGCACTTAAACTTATCTGAAGCATCAACTTCCTCTATATTTTTATGACGTGCCAAAACATGTAACTTTAAACTCCTTTTCACAACTGTTTGATATTCACAATAACTGCACTTAAACTTATCTGAAGCATCAACTTTCTCTATACTTTTATGACGTGCCAAAACATGATTCTTTAAATTAATTTTAAGAAGTGTTTGATATTCACATTGATCACAATTAAACTTATCTAAAGCATCAACTTCCTCGATATTTTTATGACGTGCCAAAACATGTCTTTTTAAATTCTTTTTCACAAGTGTTTGATATTCACAATAACTGCACTTAAACTTATCGGAAGCATCAACGTCCTCGATATTTTTATGACGTGCCAAAACATGTATCTTTAAACTCTTTTTCGTAAGTGTTTGATATTCACAATCAATGCACTTAAACTTATCTGAAGCATCAACTTCCTCGATATTTTTATGACGTGCCAAAACATGTATCTTTAAACTCTTTTTCCTAAGTGTTTGATATTCACAATCAATGCACTTAAACTTATCTGAAGCATCAACTTCCTCGATATTTTTATGACGTGCCAAAATATGTATTTTTAAACTCTTTTTCGTAATTGTTTGATATTCACAATCAATGCACTTAAACTTATCTGAAGCATCAACTTCGTCTATATTTTTATGACGTGCCAAAACATGTTTCTTTAAACTACTTTTCACAAGTGTTTGATATTCACAATAACTGCACGGAAACTTCTTTGAAACATCAACTTCCTCGATATTTTTATGACGTGCCAAAACGTGTCTCTGTAAATTACTTTTCACAAGTGTTTGATATTCGCAATAACTGCACTGAAACTTATATGAAGCATCAACTTCCTCTATATTTTTATGACGTGCCAAAACATGTATCTTTAAATTACATTTCACAAGTGTTTGATATTTACAATAACTGCACTTAAACTTATCTGAAGCATCAACTTCCTCTATATTTTTATGATGTGCCAAAACATGTAACTTTAAACTACTTTTCACAACTGTTTGATATTCACAATAACTGCACTTAAACTTATCTAAAGCATCAACTTTCTCGATATTTTTATGACGTGCCAAAACATGTCTTTTTAAATTCTTTTTCACAAGTGTTTGATATTCACAATAACTGCACTTAAACTTATCGGAAGCATAAACTTCCTCGATATTTTTATGACGTGCCAAAACATGTATCTTTAAACTCTTTTTCGTAAGTGTTTGATATTCACAATCAATGCACCTAAACTTATCTGAAGCATCAACTTCCTCGATATTTTTATGACGTGCCAAAACATGTCTCTTTAAACTCTTTTTCGTAAGTGTTTGATATTCACAATCAATGCACTTAAACTTATCTGAAGCATCAACTTCCTCGATATTTTTATGACGTGCCAAAATATGTCTCTTTAAACTCTTTTTCGTAAGTGTTTGATATTCACAATCAATGCACTTAAACTTATCTGAAGCATCAACTTCGTCTATATTTTTATGACGTGCCCAAACATGTATCTTTAAATTACTCTTCACAAGTGTTTGATATTCACAAGAACTGCACTGAAACTTATCTGAAGCATCAACTTCCTCTATATTTTTATGACGTGCCAAAACATGTCTCTTTAAATTAATTTTAAGACGTGTTTTATATTCACATTTATCACACTGAAACTTATCGGTAGCGTCAACTTCCGCTATATTTTTATGACGTGCCAAAACATGTATATTTGAATTAATTTTAAGACGTGTTTTATATTCACATTTATCACCCTGAAACTTATCTGAAGCATTAACTTCCTCTCTATTTTTATGACGTGCCAAAAAATGTCTTTTTAAATTAATTTTAAGAAGTGTTTGATATTCACAATAACTGCATTTAAACTTATCTGAAGCATCAACGTCCTCTATATTTGTATGTCGCAAGATATGTTGCCTTAAATCCCTTTTCCTAAGTGTTTGATATTCACATTGATCACACCTAAACTTATGTGAAGCCTTAACGTCCTTTGTGTTGTTATGTTGCGGAATATGTACCTTAAAACTTCCTTTCTCAATTGTTTCATCATATTGATTACATTTGTAGTTATCTAAAGAATCACTATTCTCTATATTTTGTTGTAATAAATGCATCTTTAAATTACATTGAGGAGCCTTTTGATGACAATCACAATAATTGCAATTAAATTTAGAAACTTCCTCGCGATTTTTATTTGAACTACAATTCCATCTTGTTTGAAATTGACACATTTCACATCTGAACTTGTTATATTCATCACGCTGTTCTTGATCGATGCCATCAAATTTCATACTAAAAAATAAACAGAACATTGGAATTACTCGAGAATTATATATAGAAGGGGTTTATTATATTTAAGTCTGTAAATTCTAATATAAAAATACAAATCACAATGCTTTGCTATAATAGCCAGGGACGCACCCAGGAAAAAAGTTTATAATAAACGAAAGGTGGCCTGAAAAAATAAAATTTAAGAAACAATGTTCAAGCTATTTGCGACAAAAAAGGCCTATTAAGCCAGGCTAAGTTTTAACGTTCTAGACTTCTCGCCGAATTTATTTAAAATATTCTCCACAGACGGGGTCGTTTTTGTATATATATGCAGAAGAGTGAGGCCGTTTAGCCGGTTTTCCGAAGAACTGTTTCTTAAATAATTTTTGAGTCTTCGCAAAGTTGAAAAGCTACGTTCACCTTCCGCAGTAGAGACAGGCAATATAGCTTATATATGAAGTAATATCCTGATATTTGTAAAAGTGTCAGTAAAGTTTTGTAACGCGCTGAAAGAATCTCTGGGCCGCTGTTCATTTGGTAGTCTAGCAATTTCTCTGTACCACAGTCCAAGTTCGACAACTAGCTCATGTTTGGTTCCTGCCAGGTCATGTTTATAAAATAACTAGCGTGTACCCGGCCTGCGTTGCAGCCCGGCATTATACGACGGCGCTTTCTCTGAGATAATAAAGCGAGTTCACCATCACATCAAGACCTATAAATACAAACCCGACCAAACCTCTAAATTTATCAGCGGTTCTCTACAATATTATGCATGTATTATACATAAAAACCTTCCTCTTGAATCACTCTATCTATTAAAAAACCGCTTCAAAATCCGTTGCGTAGTTTTCAAGATTTAAGCACATATAGGGACAGACGGGCGACAGCGATTTTGTTTTACACTATGTTAAGAAGATACAAGAGATTGGAATTCAGTCGTAGTAGTGATGGCGGCGAGTGCACATGTGTGCGCCCGTTGCTCCGATAATTTTATCGTTAGTTCAAAGTTAGTTACTTGTAAATTCTGGGACGAAAATTATCATCTTCAGTGCGTGGAAATTAAAGATCAGTTGTATAAAACAATCAATGATTGTAAAAATTTGATGTGGTATTGCGATGAATGTGTCATGGTGGTTGAGGAGAGACTAAATATTGCCAAAAGAATTAAAAATATAGTTTAGCAGAAAATAAAGCAACTACAGGCGAGATACTTAGCAGATTGGAAAACACAGTTTCTATCGGAAAAAATGAACAATGGTCAAATGTTACAAATTACAGACCCATAAGCAAACTTAACATCTTTGGAAAAGTTTTAGAATCTATTGTGCATAAGTTAGTCCTTAATTCCATAAAACCTCTTATTATTGATGAACAACACGGATTTTTTCCTAAACGATCTATTGAATCGAAACTAGTATCGTACTCAGAGTACATTCTCTCTTCCATGGACTATCAAATTTAGGTGGATTCCATATATACCGATTTCAGTAAAGCATTTGATAAGATTGATCACAATATTTTAGTAGCAAAACTGAGTGAGATTGGTATATACCGGGTGTCCACGGAAGGTGGCTCGCCCCTCTAACTTTTTTGTTTTTCAAGATAATGAAATAAAATTCGGGGGATTTGTATACGACATAAAACTGCATTTTTTGACAGGTGACTTAACATTATGGAACTTCCGGTTTAACCGGAAGTGAAATAAACTTTCGATTTTTAAATGGGACACCTGGTATATTTTTACTTTTTTTGACTCCATATGACATTCTAAATACAACGATATGTCACTTTTGACTTTTTGTCACCAAGAAAATATTTTTTTTCCAAATTTATTCTTTTATCTAGAGGGCTATGAATACCTTAAAATCACTTATTTCAGTTTTTTAATGTTGGGAAAAATACAATTTTACTATTTTTGGTCCAATGCTATGTGCTATGTAAAATTTACTTTTTAAAGTTGTATAACTATTTTTTTTTAAATGGCAACATGGTGGCTCGTTGGGTTAAGAAAAAAGAGGATTTTATTACGATTATTTTGATACCATAAACTATTAGGTTTTAGAAAAGCTGCTATTAAAAAACTTTAAAAAGTTAACTTAGAACTTTCTTAAAATCAAGCATCTTTTGAGAATAAATTTAGATTTAAATGCATCAAGTAGCCTGTGACCAGCAAAACTGATAAAACAAAATCATGCCTTGAAGAAAAGTGAAATGCCAACAGCTTCTGCCATAAATTAGTTTGTTGTTTAAAAAACATGGGAAATAATAGTTTTACAAGAAGTGAAAAAGTTGATATGTTATTATTGTCAGGCTCATTTCACATTTTCGGAACCAGTTTTGGATATCTAATAGTGCCGGGTTGGATGACGCCGATTAAAATATCTTTGTGCGTAAAGTCGTGCAGAATCGGTTGAATTATTTCTACATTCTCCAAACACTAATAACATATCAACTTTTTCACTCCTTGTAAAACTATTATTTTCCATGTTTTTTAAACAACAAACTAATTTACTTTTGCAGAAGCTGTTGGCATTTTAATTTTCTTCAAGGCATGATTTTGTTTTATCAGTTTTGCTGGTCACAGGCTACTTGATGCATTAAAATTTTAATTTATTCTTAAAAGATGCTTCATTTTAGGAAAGTTCTAAGTTAACTTTTTAAAGTTTTTTAATTGCAGCTTTTCTAAAACCTAATAGTGTATGGTATCAAAATAATCGTAACAAAATCCTCTTTTTTCTTAACCCGACGAGCCACCATGTTGCCATTTAAAAAAAAAATGAGTTATACAACTTTAAAGAGTAAATTTTACATAACACATAGCATTGGACCAAAAATAGTAAAATTGTATTTTTCCCAAGATTAAAGAACCGAAATAAGTGATCTTAAGGTATTCATAGCCCTCTAGATAAATTAATAAATTTGGAAAAAAAATATTTTCTTGGTGACAAAAAGTGACAAGTGACACATCGTTGTATTTAGAATGTCATATGGAGTCAAAAAAAGTAAAAATATACCAGGTGTCCCATTTAAAAATCGAAAGTTTATGTCACTTCCGGTTAAACCGGAAGTTCCATAATGCTGCCACCTGTCAAAAAATGCAATTTTTTGTCGTATACAAATCCCCTAAATTTTATTTTATTATCTTGAAAAACAAAAAAGTTAGAGGGGCGAGCCACCTTCCGTTTCCGTGGACACCCGGTATGGAGACCTTCTGAGGTGGATAACGTCCTATATATTTAATCGATCACAATTTGTGGCAGTGAACGGTCACCGGTCTCCTGTTTACAATGTAACTTCTGGTGTGCCCCAAGGTTCCCACTTGGGGCCTTTACTTTTCATTATATATTTAAAGGATGTAAAAAAATGTTTTAACTTTTGTAAACTTTTGCTTTACGCGGATGATATGAAAATATTTTTTACAATAGGAAGTATTGGGGATTGTTTACTGCTACAGAGTGAATTGGATTTGTTTTTTCCAATATTGTATTTTAAATAAACTCTCTTTGAACTTAGATAAATGTATATTTATTTCGTTCTCACGAAATGTAAATATTTTTTCTTATGGTTACAACTTTAATGGAATGTTACTTAAAAAAGTAGATAAGATAAAGGATCTTGGTGTTATTTATGATAAAAAAATGATTTTTAACGAGCACATTAGTTATGTTGGTAACAAATATGTAATCGTATGTTAGGTTTCATATTTAGGTCGTGCAAGTTTCTGTCTTCCGTACACTCTTTAAAAGTTCTTTACTTTGCCTATGTTTATAGCAGACTAAGTTTTGCCTCTTTCGTCTGGACACCTCAGTATGCTGTATCTAAAAACAGATTGGAAAGTGTTCAAAACAAGTTTCTCAGATTTTTAAACTTTAAAAGCCCCGGCATTTTCGACCCTCACGCCAACTTATTAGAACTTCAATGGACTTTTCAGTTATTGCCCCTTGAGTGTCAGCGTACTCAAGCTGATATTCGCTTTTCATTTAAAATTGTCAACAACTATATCGATGATCCAAATTTGCTTTTCGGTATAGGTTTTAATATCCCTTCACGAAACTTTCGTCATAATAATATATTTGCAAACTGTTTTTATAGAACAAATTCAGGTAAACATTCTCCCATAAATCGCTTAACCACACTTTATAATACTTTATACCACAATATTGATTTGTTTAATTTATCTCCATCAACATTTAAAAAAAGGCTTAGAGATCATACTATTGGTGTTCTTAATTTTAATTGATGAGCTAATGATAATATTACAATCTTAGTAATGGGTATAAGTCTGTACACAACATTGTAAACCGTGGGTGCCAAGCCTGGGCCACTGGCCTGTTGGCATCTTATTTGTGCAAATAAATAAATAAATAAATATTGTTAAAAGAAATAACTTTCCGCCATTAATATTAAAACCGAAAAATTCCACGCAGAACAGTGCTACTACCAAAAACATCGTCACACAAAAATAAATCCATAGGAATTACCAGTTGAAGTAAAAAAAATGTAAATCTGTAGGTCAAGGTAGTATTGTTATCGACTGCAATGATTAGGATTACCTACAAAAACTGCAAAACAAGGCGGTCGCTGAACTCTCTAAAAACTACACAATTGAGATTCCAAAAAATAGCCAATCCGAAGGTCGTTATTGTTGGCATACAGGAAAAGTATAAAGATAATGCAGAAGACCTAATTTTAAGGGTTAAACAGCAGAATTGTCTTTCGGCATGTCAGAAGGACTTAAATATTAAAATTATAAGAAAGTATGTCTCGAAGAATAAAAAATTAAATAATATCGTCTTAGAGGTATCACCAGAGGTTTTTAAATCGCTCATGGTTAATAAAAAAGTGTTTTTTGACTGGGATAGTTTTCCTGTTTATGAATACATTGGCGTATTACGGTGTTACAATTGCTGGAAATAAGGCCATAAAGCTGTACACTGCCAACAACCTCGCGCTGTTTGCCCGTTATGCAACAACAACCATAAAAATGATGAGTGTACTTCAAATGTTAAGGAATGTACTAATTGCAAACACGCTCATGAGGTATTAAAAGTCCCAAAAGTTGACTATAGAGATACTGTGTTTGATAAACAATGTATATGTTATCAAAGGGCACAAGAAAAAGTTAAATCCAGAACACGATATATATAGCAACTAAAGGCTCCAAACATCGTCTCTCCGACGTTGCATATGCCGCAATTATTCTTGCATATAATGCTCAGGGGCTTACATCACATATGACAGAAGTATCACAGTTGCTACAGGACCGAAAGCCACTAATTGTTTGCGTAAGTGAGACGCACATAACACCGGAAATCGATGACCAGGAAGTGTCCATACCTGGAGATGTTACGTTAATCTGCTACTTTAGGCACACTGGCGGAACCATTATTTATTTAAAAGAACATTTAGATTTTACAGTTATTCGTAACAAGGAAGTCAATTACAGTCGCTGGGTACTTTTGATTAGGGCCGGTTTATATTGCAAACGAATCTGTTGTGGTGGGTAGATCCCCAAATTCAACTAACAGTATATTTTTGGACTATCTTGAGGAAATTCTTAATGATGTCGTTCTCCACCAGCAAAAAAGTATAATCATGGGAGATCTTAATATAGATTTGTTAAAAAACGACAGGAATGCAAAAAACCTAATAAAGACTATACAAGGAGCCGGGTTTAAGCAAATCATTGAGCAAGAAACACGAGTTACCAATACATCATCTAGTCTAATTGATCACATAATCACGAACGTGTTTACTGCTCGAGAGGTTCCGAGAAATTTTCCTGTACTGAGTAATCATGAAATTATTGGCACTGAGTTGGAGTTTGAACCTAACATAGAAAATTCAAAATTTATTACAGTACAAAATGTGGACAAAGAAACAGTTACAAAAGTAGTAGAAGAATTAATAGGTGCCAGCTGGAATTATACATCTGTTGACGTCAACAAGATATATTCGGATTTCATAAAAATTATTCAAACAGCAGTGGATAAAATCGCTCCAAGACAGAAACGTGAAACAACAAAACATCCATGGATATCCGGGGTAGTAAAACAAGCACAAACTAGTAGGAATCATGCATATAGGAAATTTCTTCTAACCAAAGATGAAAATGATTGGAGAGACTACCAAAGTAAGCGAAATAGGGTGACGTCATTAATTCGTAGTGAAAAGATCAAATATTACGATCAAAACATAGTCAAATTGTCTGTCACAATGGGCGAAAATATTGGTTTATAATACTATTATTCAGCCGCATTTTAATTACTGTTCTTCATTATTAATATCGTGCACTCAAGAAAATATATATAGATTGCAAATACAACAAAACAAAGCTATGCGTATAATGGGCCTTTTCACTAAATTTTGATTTTGGTAGTAGTGTATAAAGGAACAAAAAATAAAATTTTCTGTGTTTTTACTTTTCTATACTTTTGAGCCATAACTGAGAAAATAAATAAATAAAAAAACTCCTTGAATAAAAACACGGACTTAAACATACCTACGTCATCGCGCCGGAAGATTGATGCACAGAGGAATGATAGGAATAGCCGAGTTGCTGGCTTAAAATATCAAGAATTCACAAAATCAGCAGCTTGACAGTGTTGCCGATACTCTCAAAAATCATTTATTATAGTTTATAGTACCAGTGTAATGGTAATTGACTAGCAATTATTAGTAATTATTATAATATACCAGTTTTCCATTCAATAGCTGCGGAATGAATTATTTTACCAGTATTATGTTTATATTTATTTAAAGTATCCAAATAAAGTTCTAAGAAGAAAGTATATTAATAAGATTATAAAACTTTTTACATATGGCAACAGCGGCTTAATTTGCCGATGGCAGTTCGACAGATCAGCATTTACGCGTGTGCGAGGTTAAACGCATGCGCTCTAGCAAGCTTTAAACATATCTACGTCATGGTCGCGCCTGTTTTGAGATTTTCAAATTGGTTGAATTTTACCCGGTTTTTACTGTGCTGAAATAAATTAATGTTATTACCTAGCAATAGTTTTATTGATGAAAAACACTTATTATAGCACCGACTAAACAATTCAAATGCCAAATGTATCAAATTTAAGAATAGTGAAAAGGCCCATTCCTAATTGTAGTAAGTATACCCCAATAAAAACCATGCTGAGCACTTTGAATTGGTTGTCTGTTGAGGAGGGTATTAAGAAGGCAAACCTTATTCTAATGGGTGTCCCAGCCGAGAGTGACCCATTTTAAATGCTTATAACTTTTATACCAGTTGTGCTAGCCACCTACGGTTTACGCCATTCCTTTTCTCTTGGCATAAAGTTTTTTCTAGTTGATACCAAATTTTGTCGACAATTATACAGTGGGAGTAAAAAAATTGCCTTTTTTCGACATCAAAATTTACAACTATTTTTAATGGAACACCCTGTATATTGCAAAGCCATAATTAGGAGTCGTGTCCAAGGTATCCATGTACAAAAAAAAGGGACTTGTAACTTGAAGTTTTAGCAGCAAAAAATTAAAATATAAATCTGGGTATTTTAGCAAACCTATTTTTTATTAGCATATTTACAACGCGAATAGGCAGATTTTGATTATTTTTTTCTGACTATGCATTAATAAAGAAATAAATATAAATCTAAAAAAACTGCTGTAGGTATATGTCGTATGCCGTTCTGTTCCACGCATTTATGAAGTAGGACAATTAAATGGTTGAATGAATTGTGTAACATATCTTGGGGAATCGCTTCAATTACGTTACGAATATTCCTCTTTAGATCATCCAAACTATGTGGAGGGGGGTTATAGCACCTAACCTTGACATAACCCCAGAGAAAAAAATCTGGAACTGTCAAGTCAGGAGAGTAAGGTGCCCATTCTATAGGACCGGCTCTTCCTATCCATTTTGCTCCAAATGTCATATCTAGTGATACTCTTGCTATTAAAGAATAATGAGGTGGAGCACCATCTTGCTGAAAGTAGACCTCATCCAAGATACCATCCTGTATTAACTGTGGATAAAAGAAATTTTCCAACATATCAATATATACAGTTCCTGTTATCGTTGGCTCATTGAAAAAAAATGGTCCATATATTTTTTCAGCAGAGATTGCGCTTTTTCAACTAACGAATAAATCATTTTCTTTAAAATTTATGTTATATATTTTACTTTGACAGTGACAATTGTTTACTATGGATGCCTAGTACAAAGGTAGATAGGTACCTATACCTATTTTAGTTTTAAAAAATATACCTCGATTTATATTTTAATTTTTTGCTGCTAAAACTTCAAGTTACAAGTCCGATGGTTATTGGTACATGGATACCTTGGACACGACTCCTAATTATGGCGTTGCAATATACAGGGTGTTCCATTAAAAACAGTTGTAAGTTGTAAATTTTGATGTCGAAAAAAAGGCAATTTTTTTACTCCCACTGTATAATTGTCGACAAAATTTGGTACCAACTAGAAAAAACTTTATGCCAAGAGAAAAGGAATGGCGTAAACGGTAGGTGGCTAGCACAAAACTGGTATAAAAGTTATAAACATTTAAAATGGGTCACTCTCGGCTGGGACACCCTGTATAAAATTGAACATGGTCAACTTCCAGCGTATTTAGGTGATTTTCTTGAAAAGAGATCCAATTTTTTTGAATATAATATTCGATCTAGACTAAATTTCAATATTCAGTTTGTAAAGTCTTCAAGCCTGCAAAAATCGTTGTTTTATGAGATAGGGGGGGGCGGGCCCCATTGGCCCCCCTGGATCCGCCGCTGTGTATTAATATGTAAGGGAGAGTTGGGGAATGGTGCGCACTTAAGCGGAAACTGTGTTTGTGTTGAAACTATGATAGTCTACTTAATTTCAAGAATGTTTTAGGAAACGTTACATATTCGACTTTACAAACATAAGATAACATTTGAAGAAAATGTTTCCATAAATGCATAACAATTTAAAAAGTGAAAAATTGCTTTTGCGCACAATTACCCACCCTTGCGGGCAATGATGCGCATGGGTTAGGTAATGGTGCGCAGTAAATCTGGAATAAAAAAATACTGATAAAAGTTATAAAAAAATATTTATTGGCTAATCAACTAAAGTTTACTCTAAGCAGAAGTCACATTTATAATCTACAGGTGTGTCTACTGCTGTACACTCCGCATGGTTCCATGAAGAACACAAAACACAGCGGTACCACTGCTTCCCTAATTTTCCTACCATCGTTCCTTACCGCATCTAGAGCGTTTATTAGATTTTCGGCTGTGTATGACAGGATTGTAGTCTTTCGCCTGTAATCTCTAGGCATCTGAAAAAAAATAAAGAAAATGTAGACTAGGAATATATTTAGTATTTAAATACATGAGGAGTAATCGTGCGCATTTGTGCGCACGATTCTCCCGTTGTGTGTGGTTTTTTATAATTCATTGCACGACAAAAAAACACTTACTTAATTATCATTAAAATATTCTAAAACGTTCACTAAATTCTACATTTTAAGAAAATAACTTATTCGTAACGATTGGATAAAAATTGTGGACTTACCGCCTTATTTTCTGGAGCTGAAAAGTTATAAAAATCAGTCAACAAACCGCCAAACGGACCAAACCAAGTTCGCGTGTAAACTAACGGTTGCAAATGATGCCTGGCACCGCGTTGCAGTGTGTAGCACTGAAGGCGAACCACGAACAATCGCTTTTATATCGATCGACAAGGAGAAGTCGATCGCCTTCTTGTCGAAGCGATCGAGATTTCGTACCACGGTTAATCTACTTATCGAAATCGTCTTCTGTTCGGGCGGTTCCGCTTTGTCGATAAAGACTTATTATCCATTTTAAAAACATTTCCTATAATTCCTAGTTTATGATTAAAAGCCAGTAATTAACAATAAAAAGAAGAAGAATATAGGTTATATTTTTAAATTGTTTTGGTATTTGTGTTTGTTTAGTGTTTATTGTAGTCTCTGAATTTTAAGTTTTTAATCATTTTTCTTGTACATTATCTAATAAAATGTTTTTATTTCCGCCACCTTCATTTTTGTTTTATATTTTCAGTTTTGCACAGCAAGCTTTCATTTATCAGGGTTTTTTCCCCTAGGCCCAACGCATTTTATTTTGTGGCTGCATCCTTCCACAACTCCAGAGATTTTTGTTTAGCATTTTGGCACACAAATTTGCCTGTAATCATTTCAGGATGCACCTCCAAGATATCTAGGAGTAAAACCCAATGCCTGGAATTTACTCTCATTCTTTTTACTGCAGACTCCATTGTCTAAAAACAGAAAACTTCATGTAGGTACATACTTACTGTGTTTTTCGCTTTTTCCGAAAAACCTATAAATTTGTATGAACTAAACGGATATTTAATTTTAGAAAGCTTTATAAATTAAAACTATGTATTCTAATACACTCTATTATTATTAAAGAAAAACAATCGAATATAATATTTCCTTCGACCAACATTATTTACATCACGAGACAAAAACAATGATATATTCATACACCTATGGTAAAGAGTACTTTTAGCCAATAATCAGTATTATATAAAGGAATAACAATTTGCAACAGTTTACCGAAAAAAATTTAAGAAATATCGAAATTATGGATTTTTAAACAAAAACTAAAAATACCAAAAAATTTTAAAACTAAACTAACTTTAACCTATTATTATTATTATTATTATTTCGTAAATGGTTATTATATATATATATTTTTTTAAAATTTTGATGGAGTTATTAACAGTAAACATGATTATTTGTGATATTATATTATTATTTGGTGTTATATTCTCTGTAATAAACTTTTTAAGTTGGTTGAGAATAGTGTTGGGATCGCTCGAGTGAAAAACCGCTCGAGTACTCGATTATTGAAATAACCGACATCACTCGGTTATTGACACGACTACTCGAGTTATAATTTCAAGCGAAAATCGTCGCTTAACAAGCAGTCAAGCACTAACCACTGAGCGAAAGTTCGTTCATTCGATATCCGCTCGGCCATCGTCGCTTGACGGCTTTCAAGTTAATGCTCCGAAGTCTCACACGACATACGTCTTTGTTAACGGCACATAAACATAAAAGAGAAGGCGCTATCGCGACATGCGTTTCGTTTTCGTCGTTTTGGTTTGGATTTTGGATATTTGACTGTCGCGTCAGCAGTCAGCGGCGTAGTTTAAAGTTAAAGTATTTGATCGTAAGGTAAAAATTAAAAATGCAAGAATATCAACATTTTTTTATTAAACGCAAAAAAACTTCTTAAAAACAACAGAAATAAAATAAAAAATAATAATAAAATATAACAAAAGAAACAAAACGTATCGACAAATTCTTTGGTAGGTAACTAATAGTAAACATTCTTAAATCTAAACAGGAACTTTTATGAGAAAACTTATAAAGTGATAGGTAGTAATAGGTACCTACAACAATTATAAACATGAATTCAGAAAAATAATCATATCCAAATTTTTTGGAGACAGCCGGTTTCTTCTTAAATTCGTAAGTTGCCCTGTTTTAGAAAATACTCTTTCCGAGGGAACTGAAGTGCTGGGAATACATAAATATTTAATGGCAAGTTCATGTAGTTCTGGTAACATATTTTTATGTTTTGACCAAAATTCAAATGGGTCCTTTTTTCTTTCCAGCAGTGGCATTTGTAGATATTGCTTAATCATAATGGTGGCTATTGTTGAAGGTGTTGAATAGGTCTTTAGGTCTGCAGCCTTTTGGTCGAAATACGCCCAAATATCGTTCGGTTCAGTGTCGGCAATTATTTGTATTTCTGGCTCGTTGCGAACTACTCCTTCGTGCTCCAACTGTCTGTTTTGTCGAGATATAATTAAATGCATTTCGTCCATTATCCATTTCTCAGCAATATTTGCGTTTTCCTGGCTTCCAAAGGCTAACTTTTTAAACCTAGGATCCAAAAATGTTGCTTTTGCTGCTATTTTATTAGTCTCAAAGTTACCAAAACGCCGTTGAATTATTTCTAATAATTTATTTTTTAATATTTCACCAACAGCTGTTTTAGATTTAATATTTTTTAACGTTGTCTGCAAACCTCTGATTAGTGGAATCACAAGGCTCATTGTTGGATAATTTTCTCCAGACAAAATACTAGTCAAATCATTGGCAGGTTTTAAGACATCCAAACAGTCCCTTAAAATATTCCACTCCCCTGGTCCCAAAAATTCTACACTGGTTGTTAGATTGGTGACTGTTATACTTAAAGGATCCTTTAATTGTTTTAGCCGGTCTAGCATAATGTAGCAAGAATTCCAGCGCGTTGGAACATCCTGCTTTACTTTTAAAATTGGCAAGTTTAACTGTTCCTGTACTGCTTTCAGTTTATTTGTTGCTAATACACTATGCTTAAAGTGTCCAACAAGCGCCCTACATTTTCTTAGAAGCTCACTTAAGGTCTCATCGCAGCGCAACACTTCACTTATTGATAAATTTAATGTGTGGGCAACACACGGATGGTGGTATTTTTTTAAATGTTCGTTTATGGCATTTTTAATATTAGCGCCGTTGTCCGACACAATTGTTACGATTTTATCTGTAATTGCCCATTCATTAAATATTGTATTTAAACTTGACGCAATATTTTCACCGGTATGAGAAACAATCATTTCTTTTGTTGAAATAACTCGGGCACATAATTTATTGTCATTTTCATTTACAAAATGTACAGTCACTGTGATGTAGCTTTTATTGCTGTCTGACGTCCACATGTCCGTTGTTATCGCAATACTGTTTATTTGGTTTAAAATCTTTTTTAATTGTTCCGCCGCCTCTGCATACTGTTTAGGCAAAATTTCTTGGGATAATTTTTTTCTGTTAGGCACCTTGTATAGCGGTTGAAGTGCTTGAGTGTACTCCAGAAAGCCCTTATTTTCCACTAGCGACAAGGGTTGGTAATCCTGGGTTATTAATTTTACCAACTTTTCGTCTAATATCGCTAAATGTTGTTGTGATAATGCGCTTCTCGTTCCAAAAAGTTTTAATTGTTTTGCAGGACGTTTAAAAATTTTTTCAGCATCTACTTCTTTACTTCCTGAAGGTATCGCTGTCAAGGATGAGGATAAGGTAGTTGTACCAGGTAAATTAGATGTAGCAACAACATCACCATTTTCATCATCATTTTCTCTCGGAGGATCATCATCAACTTTTATAAGTGGATGAATACGAGTTAAATGTTGTTTTAAATTGGTGGTACTGCCGTAAAAAGAAAGTATTTTTTTACATATATTGCAAGTGGCAAACTTATTGTTATCGGCATTCTTTGTAAAATAATTCCAAACAGCAGATATTTTTTTTGAACCAGGTCGCATGATACGCCACTGAATTAAATTTCAATCACCGCCAACGCCTATATTCACATTCGCTTACTAAAAAAATAACTAAATATAAATAGAATCACCTGTAAACGTAAACATCTGCGACGCCTGGCCTGGCCTTCAAAAAGCAATCGGTGGTGATCGCTTGCCCTCGGCGTCATTCGCTATCGAATCGAATCGAGCGGCAAGCGATCAACCACTCGCTCAATGCGCTATTCATTGAATTCATTCTCTACTTGATACTTGAACCGAAATTTCGAGTGATAAATCGCTCGAGTGATAAATCGCTCGAGCGATCGCTCGATTATTGAAATCGCTCGAGTAGTGACTACTCGATTATTAAAATCATCGGTTTTTCCCAACACTAGTTGAGAATAAAGATATATAATAATATTAGTATTATAATTATAATAATATATTATTATTAAACCACCCAAATGCGAAAAACCATTTAAAACTCAAAACAAAGTAAACAAACACGATTTCTGAGGTTAGGTTGTTCGTCGACAAGCTTTAGCGGCGTCCACTTGTCAGTCGACTTCTTTCGATGCGATAAAATCGTTAAGTTGGATAAAGCGATTGTCTGTGGTGGCTATTTATGTAGATTGACCTTGAGCCAAGGCGAGACGGGGAAAGACGTAAGGGGAACTTGTCGATTATTATTATCGAGATTATTATTATTATTATTATTATTATTATTATTATTATATTATATTATATTATATTATATTATATTAATTATATATTATATATTGTTTCCTCGATGAGAATGGACGGAGCTTTGGGAAAGAGGCATTGAAATCCGGCCAATATTTTGTTTTGTTATAAAAAAACTTTCATATTACTTATAAAAGACTCCAAAAATAGAAAATAAATTGCAATCCGGTAATAATCTTCGCCACTTTCCGTATCAACATTACACCTTTTTGTTTGATGCAGGCTAGTTAGTGTTTTTTTTTAAAGGGAACTCAAACTTTTCGCGCAGTTTTTTTAAGTTTAAAAATAGCCAAGTCAGTTGTTTTTTAAAATAAAAGTATTGCATGTATTAATTTCAATTAATTTGCCTAATTAAAAAGTGTTATTTTACTGTCCTAACACTTGCATCGTTTTTATATAATACAAAAAGTTTTAAATCAAAATCGCAACAAAATATATTTTCATTGGAAAATTACTTTATTTTTAAATATACCTGTTTGAAACATACACTAGGTAATAAAGGTATAATCACCTTTAAATCCTTCAAAGTCAAAAAATTTGACAAATTGACATTTTTGACTTTAAAGGATTCAAAGGTGATTATACCTTTATTACCTAGTGTATGTTTCAAACAGGTTAAAGTTAAATTATACTGGATAAAACATTAAAATTTAATAAAAATAGCTGTCACAATATTAAATATTTTAATCAGAACGGACGGAACGAAAAAAAAAATCACTCGTTCCAAAAATCGTAAAAAAAAAGCTATGTTCCATTTAAAAAAACACCTTATCCATGTAACGTAACTCTTTTGTTTCTGGTTCAAATAAGTTTTTGGTTTCATTCTTGAATTCTGCAGGAAAAAGTACATCGATTGGCTATTTTGGATTTTTCTTTAAATACAAGGAAGCTCAAAAATTAGCCCCTGTTCAGTCCTCGTTGGAAGACCCTGTACATTGAAATTAGTAAAAATTCGGAAAATTAGCACATAAAATATTAATCAGACAATTGTTTTCTAAACATGTTTTAGACTCTCCGCAATGGCGACAGGTACTTTTGTGGTTGTCTTTTTGCATATAAATTTTAGTGTAAATAAGAGCGGCTGATTTCAGATAAAGTGTTTATCTTGTGCAGAGCCGGATCCAGAGAAAATTATCAAGGGAGGCCCAAAGTTAAGAGAAAAACATAGTATCTAGATCTTGAAGCAGAACGCATAGGTGAACAGCGCAGATATGTGACATCATCGAGGAACTATAGGATCAACTTGGGCCTTATGTCCAGCAAGACCGTGAATGTTTTTCTCTTATATTCCGCTTAAACATACTAATTTTTTTTGTATTTCAAATGTAAGCACTCTAAATTATAATCACCTAGCGAATTAACCAGGTGAACCTGTTAAATAATCACATAGCAGCACATAAATTATTATTTCCGTCGACCGTGTATTTACAACCTTAATTAATGTATAAAAAATCATACATTAATGGCCCCTTTTAATGCATGATTTTTTTTTAATAATAAACGATTTTAGGCAACCAAACATACTACAAAGCACGCACTGCCGCGTACATAATGGCGTTGCCATTGTTTCTGTCGATGTCAATAAGTTTGAAATTCAAAAATTTGTTATAATATGTGGTTTGGTTCTGAATAAAAAAATATATAATCTATTAACAAGACAATCGACGGAAAAATATTGTAACTAAGGCGTATATTAAATAGCGATTGATCGCCCTTATTAATACACTAGTTTGTTAAATTACTAATCATAGACAATTGTTTTCTAACCAGAGCTTATTATTATTTTAATTAATTAAAATTTTTTTTTAAATATATAATATTTAGGTATATTAATTATTCAATTTTGCTTTAAAGTACGGGGTTTTCAGAGATATTTTCGGTCATATCTACAGTGTTCCCTATAGGGGATACAAAAAAAATTAAATGTAGGAGTTGTAGGGTTTTGTCTGAACTTCCAGGAAATTAAAAAAAAATAAACAAAAGACGATCCGAAACATAAGAAAAATTAACCAATATGTTTTTTTTAAATGGTACACCCTGTATATTTTTTATTTTTATGAAAGATCTTTCTTCCCTGATTTCAAAAATGTATAGTTTGTCTATATTTGCTGGAACCGTCATTAAATTATTTCTAATTAATTATTGTATACGGCACTATACAATAATTATTATTTTGAGTAGTGTGCCTTGGAAAACAATAATTGCCTGATGTAGTTTAGTTTTTAATAGGGAAATGTCAACATTTTGTATTTAAAATCATTTATTTATTTTTTTAAATGGGTTATTCAAGCGAAGAAAAATCGGATATGGTCCGTTTATTCTATAAACATTCAAGTAATGGACCAAGGGCTCAACGTCAATACCGTATTACCTATCCAGAAAGACCAACACCATGCGTTGACACAATTGGATACGTAGTGCGTTATTTCAAATACAAAATGTTGACAGTTCCCTATTGATTGAAAACTAAACTACGTCAGGCAATTATTGTTTTCCAAGGCACACTACTCAAAATAATTATTATTGTATGGTGCTGTATACAATAATTGATTAGAAATAATTTAATGACGGTTCCAGCAAATATAGACAAACTATATATTTTTGAAATCAGGGAAGAAAGATCTTTCATAAAAATAAAAAATATACAGGGGAAATGTGCCATTTAAAAAAAACCAAATTGGTTAATTTTTCTTATGTTTCGGATCGTCTTTTGTTTATTTTTTTTTAATTTCCTGGAGGTTCAGACAAAACCCTACAACTCCTACATTTATTTTTTTTTGTATCTCCTATTATAGGGAAAACTGTAGATATGACCGAAAATATCTCTGAAAACCCTGTACAAAGCCCGAATTTTGGAAATTAAAACGTTTTTAAATTTAAAAATATAGAAAGAGGATATTAATTAATAATTATTATTTATATTTATTATTATTTATATATTATACTATTTTTGACGGTTTTCAAGAAAAAGTGGAAATATAAAACATACTAACATTTGTTCTTGTTCAAGGTTTTCCTCTTTAAGGTCGATTTCTTCATTTTTAATTTTCCATTCATCATAGACAATTTCAGATGTTACTTCAACTTCTCTTGTGTTTTCTTTGGTTTCAATTTTTATTGGCACCTTCAAATATTTTGGATACAAATCTGTTGATCTGTAAAAATAAAATGTAATAGTTATTATGTTATGGATATATCCAGGCTGTGAGATTTTGCCATGACCACAAGTCAAATTGATACTCGGTAATTTATCTATTATTAATTGTCATATTGCCAATGAAAGTTAAGTCAAAATCAATATTAAAACTGTATACTTATTTTATGTCAACTTTCATTTTTATAAAAAAAAACCCTATGTTTATTAGTTTTCCAATTATTTCGTTTTTATTTTAAAGGGAATTCAAATACGTAATGTTGTAAATTTTCAACAAAAAATTAAAAATTTGCCTATTAAACTTTATTTCTATTGTTTTTTTTTTATTTGGGATATTCAATATATAACTCGTGCTAACCAAATTTCCTTTGGAAACTTTTCAAAAATTTTGCTTGCAGCCTATTTATTAAAATAAAAACATTCATGCGGATTGCCAGAAAATATCCCTCCAGGCTGCTGATTTTTTCAGGCAATGTGCCTTTTTGCTTTTTCAGGCAAAATTACATTTTGGCTTTTACCAAAGATTTGCAATTTTCCTTTTATTAAAACATTGAACTCTTAAGAATAGCTTTTTTGACTATCTCCATTAATTTTATCTAATGTAAACTATGATTTAAACCAGCTTCAACGGCTTTGCCGCCCTTGCTGGTAGATATTATTAATAAATAATATTCAGTGTATTATTTTTGTCAGTTTTTAAGAAAAAAATGGAAACAGTGACTTACACTTGGTTTTGTTTAAGGTCTTCCTTTTCAAGGTCTTTCTCTTTAAGGTCGATTTCCTCGTTTTTAATTTTCCATTCATCATAGACAATTTCCGAGACAATTTCAGATGTTTCTGCAACTTTTCTTGTGTTGTCGTCGGTTTCAATTTTTATTGGTGTCCCCAAATATTTAGGATGAAAATCTTCTGATCTGTAAAAATAAAATAATAATAATAATAATAATAATAATAATAATAATAATAATAATAAAACTCTCTATTTCAAATTACATAGGTACAATTATACAATCATAAATACATAAAATGAATAGACGTCAACTTAACCTACCTATCTTAAAAACTATAATTCAAAAAATCATTCAGGTTATATGGCTCTAGCTCTAGCAACAATATTTCAATTTTCCTTTTAAATAATGTTATGCTTTTAATATCTTTGAAACTGTTGGGCAATTTATTGAACAATTTGATGCACATGTAATAAGGGCTTTTTTCAGTTAGGGTTAACCTATGTGCCGGTGCTTAATAAATATGTTTATGTTATCTTCTATAAACTTATTCTTCAATCCCCCCTGAAGCTGAGCTTGTTAGGGGCAAATCTTATTTTTTGTTTTAGTAGGTAAAATCATAAATCATACTTAAATATGCATTAAAAATTAAGTTTTAAAATAAAAATCTTAATTTATAGTATAAACGCAGTTTTTTTGAAGAAATATATTACCTATAATAAAATTATTAATTTATAATTTTTAAGTAAAAAATATTACTTATATAAATTATTCAGAACAATATTAATTAATTAAAGCATTCCTAAAAATATTTTCAAATTGTCCGTTTTTAATATCAATGTTTTTATTTCGACCTCGATTTCGACTTAAAATTTTCTTAATGAAATAAATTTTTTAATTTTTGTTGGTAAATAATCGTTTAAATAAAAACATAAATATTTGAAATTTTTTTGTCCTATGGACTTATTTATTTTAGGTTTTATGGTTATTTCATTTTTATGACGTGTATTATGATTATGGTTTTTAAATTGTATAAGGTTTTTATTTTTAAATAGGTATATATATTCAGATGTTATACTTAAATGTAAAGTTGTCTTATGTTTAACTTTTTTGTTTCTGAATATAATTCTTTTGAAGGATAAAGATCTTTATTGAACATAATTTTTAGAAACCTTTTTTGTAATATTTCTAATTTTTAAACTAAAGTTCTATTTATTCCTCCCCAACCTAAAATTTCGTAATTTAAATGAGTTTTAACTTTTAACTAAAGCGTAATATAATATTTCCATGTCTTACATTTAAAAATTTTTTAATGTTTTTAAAAATCGGTAGTAAACTTCTTAATTTTTTAAGTAAGTATTCTAAGTGAAAATTCCAATTTAATTTACTATCAAAAATAATTCCTTAATATTTTATTTTATTAACTTTAAAAATTTGAATGTTCATTTATTTGAATACTATATATTTCGTGGTAGGTTATTTAGGTTTAAAGTAAAAGGAATATAATTTGTTTTATTAAAATTAATTGTTAACAAATTGTTATCAAACCAATTTTTTATAATTTTAAAATCTTTTTTAATTTTATTATTTAAGTTTTCCGATATATTCAAATACGATGGGTATTTGCTAAAATGGGTATAATATATTCAGGGTACGGATTCAGGATAAATTGGACCAGTTCGATTTGTAGCTATAGCTATATACAAGGTGTTCCTAAATTAATGGTACATTCGAAAGTAGGCGATTCTTTGGCTTATTTTATAAATAAAATGTTATATAAACATGGGACCGAAAAAGCTTCGTTTCCGAGATACAGGGTGTTAACATTTTAATTAAAAAAATATTTTTATATTGCCACTTTCAAACCACTCTAGATATTTTTATGAAATTTGGTACACGTCTTTTGAGCATCGAAAGACATTTTTTGGTGTAAAATTTTTTTTTTAATTTTAGCAGTGGCGTCCGTGCGGGGCTTGCATTTAATATTTTTGAAGAAAAAAATGGTGCGCCAGTTTCTTCTTTAAATAAAAATTATTTTTGAAATTCCCGTCTAATTTAGAGCAAATTCGGTCTCTTGACTTATTTTCTTACGGTGCACCGTTTTCGAGTAAAAAATAAAAATCATTTTAATGCACATTCCTGAAAACACATATAACCCATTTAATAACCATTAACACCCTGTATTTAGGAAAGGAAGCTTTTTCGGTCACATTTTTTATCAATATGATAGTTTCACTTTAAATGGCAGTCAACAATGACTCCCAGATAGTGCTCTGTATCAAGCCCTCACTTACATGCAATTCACTATAGTTAGGTCTATTTTTTTCGGTTGGTGAGAAAGCAATAAAATTAGTTAAGCTGGAAAGAGTCAAACCAATTTTTTACCAATTCCAGACCCCTCTCCGCAATGCCTTTAACACCATCCCAGGAATCACCACCAAACACCAAAACCGTATCATCTGCATAGGATAGCATTGTTCCACCCGTTTCCACCTCACTAAGCAGTGGGTTTATATACGTAATAAAGAGTATAGGCCCTAAGACTGTTCCCTGTGGTATTCCCATAGTCACTGTTCGGGCATCACTAATCAAGTCATTGACCCTAACAACCTGTTGCCTATCGCTCAAATAAGACTTAAAAACATCCAACACGGGACCACGAACACCATAATTAGCAAGGATTTCCAATAAGGCATCATGCGACACCGTGTCAAATGCCTTTGCAAGGTCAAGAAAAACAGCCAAAGTTTTTTTACCCTCATTCATGTTACAAGTAATTTCAGACACGATTTGATGCATTGCATCACTGGTACTCATATTCTTTATAAATCCATATTGTTTACGAGATAGAATGTTGTTAGAATCAAAAAAATTTATAAGTCTTTCTTTTAGAGCTTTTTCAAGAATTTTACTAAAATTATTTATAATACCTATTTGTCGATAATTTGTAATGTGTTTTCTATCGCCGGACTTGAAAATAGGAAACTAAATTTTTATTTTAAATTTCCAAAGGAAATATGGTATGCACGAGTTATATTTTGAAGAAAATATCCCGAATGACAATTATTGACAGATAAATTATCGATTATCATTTGTTTGTCATTCACAGCGAGATAAATTTTCAATTAAAAATTTGACCGGTTGTCAAGGCAAATTTCTAGTTTAATGCAGCAGATGAAGGATTTTTTAATAAAAAATTATCCATATTACGAGAATTGATTGGAAGTTATGTAATTTTTTTCTTCAATTATACAAACTTTAGGTAAGGGGCACAATACTAAAACAGTTTGTTTATTAACATGGGCAACCTCATGTGACCAAGCAGATACTTTTAGAGCATATAGGATTTTTCGTCATTTTGTGGCATTATGGGGAGTAAGTAATTATTTGTAAACAAAATGTTTTTCTAATTTTTTTTTTATAATATTAATGAAATGTTTTGTTCTGTTGATGTCTGGCATGGCCTGTTGTGAATCGTGAGAAAACCAATATTTTCTTTTTATATCTTCTAAATATCTTTTTTTTTTGAAAAAAATACAAAATCGAAAAAAATAGTATAAAGTAAATGAACTTGTAGTTTTAAGAAAGAAAACATTCAGATTTAGGTACCTAATTTAAACAATTTAAATATAAATTTCCAACCATTAAAATTTTTTTTTTAAAAGTTAACAAACTATTATCCGTTTGACAAGCGATCCTCAGATGTTGCTCAGCTCTTAACCTCCCCAATCCGGGATCGCTCTTTTGAAGTGGCCAGATTTGTCTTTCTTCATTTATAAACATCTTAGTAGATGGCCATATAATACCAATTCTTAATTATCCCTGTACCATGTTAATAGTTTTAAAAGTCGAAAAAATGGCATGCCAGATCTTATAATTATAGTAAGGAAATCTTTTTTGCATGTTTTTTTTTTGTTTTCACGTGGGTAGTTTTGTTGATTATGGTAATTTTGCGAATTAGAAAAATGCTGTTGATTAGGAATAGGAAGAGTTGGTTGATTAAAGGAAAATTGTTGGGTAGAGTTATTTTGATTTGGTAGATTATGATTAGCATAATTTTGTGGATTATGATAATTTGGTGAATGATAATTATTAGGGTGATTTGAAAATTGACGGTTAGTATAATTATTTGACATGTGAGAAACATTTAATCGAAAATTATTTCGTCTATTGTTATACATTCCAACATTATTATAATTTTGCTGGGGGTAAAAATTTCGATTATTATGCGAATTAAAATTACCGTTACTTGAGACATTTTGTTCAAAACTGTGAAGTTGTCGACATTGTGGAGTTAAATGATTATTTTTGTGACAAAACATGCATGAACTTTGATTGGAACCTACGTTAAAATTTCTATTTCTATAGTTTTGAGTTAAATTAATGTTTCTAGGGTTAAGATTTAATTTGTCGTTTTGTTCGATATCCACTTCTACAGATATTGTAATGGCCCTACCTAAGTCTTCAGTATTTTCTGTTATTATACGTATTTGAATTTTTTCGTCATTTAAACCTTTACTAAAATTATTTACTAATACCGATTGTATATTAGGTACCTACTTATTAATACGTTTGCTTCATTCGTTTCGTAATTTAAATTACAAGTTTCTTTGTATTAATTAAATAACCCTTGAACGCGATCTCCATATATAATAATAATAATAATAATAATAATAATAATAATAATAATAATAATAAAAATCCTTTATTGCCAGCAAAGTTACAGATGTAATACAAAGCAACGTCAAAATGGGACTAGGTCCCGTTGTATATTCAATTCTAAGAATGATTTTATATTATTTATATACATAAATATAACCAAAATTAACCAAAATTCACAAAGTAACAATTGGTACATTACACATTATCACACTTTAAAATCATTTTAAAATAGCTCAGTACGTACATTCACAACAGATTAAAACAATATAAAATATTATTTAGACTGTACTCAATAATCTATGCAACTTCAAAGTTAAAACTATAATAGCATTTTTCTTTTACAAACCTTATGACTGCTTTTCTAAAAGTCTTAATATTCACTATGTCCTTAACAGCTTCCGGTAGCTGGCGGTAAGCATGAATAGCCATATATGATGGGCTATTCCAGTGGCGGCTCGTGCCATTTTAGTGAAGTAGGGCGAGGTAAACCCTTAGCGCCGCAGGCAAAAAAATTTTGGGTGCCACGCCCTTTTTTGTTAATAGTTCTTGCTTTTGAAGTAGGAAAAATAAGCAAAAAGGCACCTAATTTAATTTATGAATTTACAATCATATCTTGAATTTTAAAAAAATACTGTAGGTAGAGTGTACTATATAGACCGAAAGAACCACAAACCGAACGCAGTTTATAATTTGGTTTAATATGTATCTGTTTTTATCAATTTGTTCGTTTTTCTTCATTATTTCATTGTGATATGCAGAATTTAATTGAGTTTTAATGTTAATTTTACCAAGCATACTGAAATTAAATATATTGTTTAAATGTACCTTCGATTTTTCATGTGTCTTCATTTTTTCCCAGATATGGACCAAATCATCTGTACCTTTTTGGGACCAAGTTTGCTCCCCCATCAAATAAAACACACATAAAACAAAATAGTCTATTAGATTTATCACAACCGCACACCCAAGTATTTTTTCCATAAATATATCTATTACATGAGCCGGCTGAACGAAAATTATTTACGTACGAAGAAAACAGACAAAACCTGTTTCGAAAATTATTTAGTTTACAAACAACCTTACACGACACGACGCGGACAAACAACTGTTTGAATTTGAAACGTCTAACGTCAAACGGTCAAACGGGGTCAAAGAGCCTGGCTACACGGAGATGTTTTCCTGCTCGCATTCAAGGTCATTTTCCTATGTTTTTTATTGGTGTGTTATGGCAATTACGTCATAACTTCGGGCCTCCCGTGTGCCTCGTCGCTTTGGCGCTAAAGCTACGTTACCGTTTTACGATAATCGCTTCCTCAATAGATGGAAATTTGCACCCGACTGTGTTCCATTTTTAAATTATTTTGCTAATTGCTTTAAAAAGGAGAATATTAATTTTAATAGGTTTTGGTAATTTGTAAAGGGCAGGACGCTGGACAGGAGGGCAGGTAGTGCCATGGCACTGTGGCTCTACCCCACGAGCCGCCACTGGGCTATTCTGGAAAAAAGTTGAACTATGAGCTGGTGTTCTTAAATCGTTACAGCCTCGGGTCACCATGTCAAGGCCCGGAGCATATAGTTTGCGGTTCAATGCAAAACAATCAGGGTTTTTCTTCACCAACAATACCAAAGCCAGGAAATAAAGAGAAGGAACAGTCATTATGTCCAGTTCTAGAAAGTGATCTCTACAAGACGTCCTGGGATGCAGACCCAGCAAGCATCGAATTATTCTTTTTTGTGAGATGAATATTTTTATAGCATGTTTTGAAGAGCCCCAAAAACTGATCCCGTAATTCATAATTGACTGTACATGGGCAAAATAGTAAATACGCATGCAGTTGAGAGAGATTGTATTCTTTAGTCTGCGAATAACTGCGCAGGCACTATTCAGTCTTGAGTTTAGTTTATCAATGTGTTGTTCCCAACTTAAGCACTTATCTAATGTAACCCTTAAGAATTTTACAGAGTCAGCCACTGCAATGGATTTATGATTAGTTTTAACAAGCAATGATTCTTGAGTGTCCCTTTTAGAAAAAACTATGATTCCCGTTTCATCGGCATTCAACTTCAGCGAGTTATTCAAGCACCACCCAGACATCTCATCCGCTGCATCAGAACAACATCTCGATAGGTCAGAAAGGGACTGCTCAGCCTTTACCACCGACGTATCATCTGCATACTTGCAGACCAGCCCCCCCACAGACCCACCGAAGAGGTCGTTCACAAACAGTATAAAGAGTAACGGACCCAGAATGGAGCCCTGGGACACCCCCTGTTCAAGTTTAACAGTGTTCGAGTAAAAGTCATTGTTATTGGTTTTTATGCATACTCTTTGAGTTCTGTCTTGAAGATATGATTCTATCAAGTCCAAACATATTCCCCTAATTCTGTACTTCTGTAATTTTAGAAGAAGGAGCTTATGATCTAGAGTGGTTTGGAGCCTTGAATACTTAATTTAATTTTACCAAACCTAACTAAATTAAGTACTGATTATATTCCTTTATGCTTTTCCTAAACTGTTGTTTAATATTCAATAATAAATTTAGAAAATGCGAGGGTGGTCTTTTATTTATCTGTACCTAAATTGTTCGAATAAAAAATCTTTTATTTCATCCCAATAATTAGAAAGTTCCTTATATTGAGTTACCTCTTGTGCTTTTTCTTTTATTTTGGCTGCAAAAATTAATTCTGCTAAGAAAAATTTAGTGAGTTAACGTCCCCATATCCACCAAAAGCACAATAAATACCTAAACTTAAAAACTAAAACAAGGATTTGCAAAAAAGGTAGTGTCACATGAAACAAAGAAAAGACTTACTTATTCATCCTCCGATGCTGCAGTGGTGTTTCCAGGTTTCCCAACGTCTTGGCTGCTAACCTATTAACGTCTTTTTTTTTGTTCCTCCGACTCCGCGAGCAATTGCTGCGTCTTAACGCACCGTTAAAATAGCTCGTAGGGTTTTTTGTTGCCACCAATGTTATGGGCCAGGGTCTAGACTAGTCTAGAGCGTCTTGACACTGCCAAACATAAACTTAATATTATAGAGTAAGAAAACAACAACTTTAATACTTCTATTTTAGACTCATCTGTAATACAGTTTTAGATTTGGGAAACGACTAAAGGGTAACAACTCTAAACGTTAACTAACTTTTATATTCTTCCGTGCACGTGCTAAACTATTTAATAAATCAAAAATGGCCATTCATTGGTTCCCACTAGCAAAAATGGGCGGTACAAACATAAGGAGCAACTAATTAAGAAAATTTGGCAGAGGCCATAAACACTAAATTACTTTAGCATAACTACAGTCTGCAGATCTTAAGGGATTTAACGAGGGATTTACCGTCCTGGTTTTCAGGGGTGACACTTGGCTGGAGGTGAAAGACAAAATGACTAATGGTTTATTTATGATCAAAAATTGGCTGGAAACTTTCAGATTGTCACTTAACCTGGCAAAAACAAATTATATTGCATTTTCTTTGACAAGCGCAAACAGGCCTGATTTCACAAATGTCGAAATCAATCAACAACAAATACATGAAGTATCACAGACAAAATATCTAGGGATTATAATAGACAAATTTCTAAAATGGCACCCGCATATTGAATATCTCTCAAATAAAATTCGCTACATGGTTCATAAATTCTATATCCTAAGAGAAATTTTAAATAGTAAAAATCTAGTTCTCATTTATAAAAGTCTTGTGGAATCTTTGATTCGATATGGAATCTTGGTCTGGGGGGGTCTATATGATAATGCGCTCTACCGTTTGAATATCGTTCAAAAATTTATTTTAAAAATTATGTTTAGACGAGATAGATTATATCCCACAGAATTATTGTTCTCAAGTGAGGTCTGTAATGTAAGAACTATGTATATGGTCAGTGTGTCAGCGTTTGTACATAGAAATAAGTCTTTAGAAAATACTGTAAATCATCGTTATTTTACACGTGCTAAAATGAATAATGATGTAATTATTCCAGTAAACAAAAATAACATTAATTTAAAGAGTGTCGCATATCTGGGTCCTAAAATATATAATATGCTTCCGGGAACATTAAAAACTATAAACAACATACGTAAATTTAAGATAGAGTGTAAAAATGTAATATGGAGGGAATATAATAACCTTAAAATTATTTTTGAATAATATCTATTATCTACTCTTGTCACTTTACCGAATAAAACTATACTGCAGGGCATATATTTTCAGAAATCTAATGTACATTACATTTTAACTACATTTTAATTACCGCTAATTTTATTAGTAGTTATGTGGTGCATACAAGTAATTTCATTACTTAGGCACCATTGTATCATATTTGTGTCGTACAAAATCATTTAGAAAATGTTTAATATGTGTAACTATTGCAGATACTTACTTAGTTTTATAGTTTTATAGCTTGCCTAAAATGTTTAAGTCATGTTTAAGTCATTATTAAATATTTATATTTTTACTATTTTTACACTTTAAGATTAAGTAGTAAGATATTATAATTTGTATTTTATACACATGTATTATGATAAATAAAATAAATAAATAAATAAATTTAAATAAATTTTAAGAAGGAAATTACAGTAATAAAAATAGGGTATATTTGTATTTTAAGAATTTAGAAATAATTAAGTAGGTAATACAGCGTGGTCAGTTAAGGGTACGGAGAGGCCATATATCGGAAACTACCAAGCATAGGAACTTAAGAAAAAAAAATTATGATTAAAGCGGTCATGAGAAAATTCTGAAAATTATTTTTGAGTTGGGGCACAATTCAAAAAAAAATTTTTTAATTCTAAATTTCTCCGTAAAAATTCCCATATTAAGGTATAACTATGATTATTTTATTAGAAAGCCTAGACAATTCTGCATCATTTTGGTACCGACCTTGATAAGAATGGGGAAGCTATAACTTCTAAACGACTGATCCGATTTTACTGAATTCAAGCCTGTTTGGAAAAGAAAGTTAGGTAAGTACCTTCAATTGCCGTATCCAATGGTACACGATAGTTTCTAATAAAATTGCTAGAAGGCGCAATTTGTAATAATAACAGTTTTTTTTATTTAACCCCGAAAATTCAAATCATACGGTATACCTATGACTAGTGATGGGCAAATACCCGGTAAATATATTTTGGGTAAATACCGGGATAAAAACCCGGGTAAATACCCGGGTATTTACCCGGACCCTTAATGGATATATAAATAGATTTAAGGTTTTTTATATATTTTATTGGAAATGTAAATTAGTAAACATAACATTAACATTACTAGGAAGCTAATAATATGAGTTAAACAAAATAAAAGAAAAACAGTGAAATTTTTTTAACATGTTAAAACATAATCTCGATTTTCTAGACTACGACTAGCAGAGATAATATTTATAGGATAGGAGTAGAACGAATAAATATATAAAAAATATTAAAATGAAAAAACAGTATAATAATATAATAATCTGCATAAATTATGTTGTTTCTTTATTTTACGGAAAAAACCCTATCTTCCCATGGGTAAATATCTTTCGGGTAAATACCCGGTATTTATGAATTTTTTTTTTTTTTTTTTTTTTTTTTTTTTTTTTTTTTTTTTGTATAACTGAAGTTTGAAAAAATTAATTTTGGTACATATATTTCAAGCAACACCTACATATAATAGTAATCATCCTGGGCAGGAAGACCCCGGTCGTTAGCCCTTTGGCAGATGCCAATAAATTGTAATAAATAAATAAATAAATATGAATTTACCCATCGGGTAAATACCCACGGCCCATCACTACCTATGACATCATAATCGGAAAGTAGAATAAATTTGCAAAAAAAAATGTGAAGACCGCAGTTCGATATCTTTTTCGTTTTAGAGTTATTGCCAAAACAATAATTTTTAACACTTTAATCGAAAAAATTAATGTTTTTAGAGCTTCGTGGCCAAAGTATTCCATAACAAAAAAATATTTCTCAACTTTATGATTCTGTAATGTGTAGGTTTGTTACTTATTATTCCAATGGCCCAAAAACCCACTTTAGAATTAATGACATAATCATGGAAAACATCTAATATGATGTTTTTAAAAATTAATCTAGTCGTGAAACAAAATTGGCAAATTCGATTTTGACAAAAGTTTTTCCTTGATTCTTTTTAAATTACTTCTTACCTAATTAAAACTTATGCTATATCCCTCAAAAATGGCCTATACTTATACAATTAGTTTCCGATATGGCCGGATGTAAAACTATGTGATACGGATGCAGGTTAAAATAAATGGGGATTCGCTTCCATGTACGCAAGAACGTTTATAATATTGTCTTCATTCCTTACCGGACGTCTTTTGATACGAACTGAAATGGGTTGTACACTTCCCGTTTGCCTTAAATGTATTGCCAGTCGTCGAAATACTCTTCGTTCAGCATATCTGGCAGCATATTTTCGTTCCGCAATAGGGGCACTTTCAAAATACACAGCAAACCTATAGTAAGCATCGGCATTGGTATAAGCCATTTTTGAGGGATATTTTGAAGTGGACAGATGTCTTTCTTCATTTATAAACACCCGAGTAAACATCTTAGTAGATGGCCATGTAATACCAATAATTCTTAATTAACCATGCTCATAGTTGTAAAAGTCCAAAAAATGGCATGCCAGACCTTATAATTAAGTAAGTATAGTAAGGAAGCCGATAATAAAATTGTAGTCTTTTGTTGCATTAATGTAGTGACTTACCTACCTATTTATGTAACTTCACTACGTATGGTTTATACTTACGTCGAAGAACACTCTCCTTTGACGCTTAACCCTAGAAACATGGTCTTTTACAATTTCTTGTTCAATATCGTCAAAACTGAAATCAGGTACAGGAGACAGTAATCAAATTCCGACTTTACGAATTCTAGTAAACTTAAACGATCCATAATATACAACTTATACAATAAGTCTAAGTGCAATATTTCTTCTTAAACATAGATAAATAATAGGGGGGAAACAGGATCCTTTAAAGAACCAAGAACATAACCTATTTTCTTATTCTTGTTCTTCACTTCTTTATGGCGTCGGCTGCGGTAAGCGCCATTCGCCAGCACAATTTGGGTGATCGTAAATTGGTCTGCTTTTATAGCATATTACGACCACAAGTTTTCTAAATTTATTTACCAAAACCTCCCTTCTTCTTCTACTTCGTTTGGGTGGCCTTAGTGGTGAAACTATCCGGCCAAAATCACAGCTTGGAGAGTGGTAATCTCTTGTAGATCAAAAGAAAATCCCCGCAGGACCGTTTACACGAGCCTGGATTCTCAATCCATATCCTGGGGGAGATATAAAGCATTATGATGGGAAAAACACACAGGTATACAGACATATCCTAGAAAAGCGACCTCCCAAAACCAAGAAAAATGAACCAAAAATTTGACTTTTAAGCTTTTCTTTTTGGCGTCGGCCGGCTGCGGTAGGAGTTGTTGGTTAAGCGCCATTCGCCAACTGGGCGATCGTAAATTGGTCTACTCTGTACTTCGTTTGGGTGGCACAAAAATATTTAAAAAATAAAAAGGGTGTGCTTTAGCAAAGAAAATTTATGGGTTTTAGTTACAGTGTTAGGACCCTATAAATTTTCGTTGCTATGGTTCTCATTTGAGTTGTATTTGCAGTCTATATATAAGCCGATTTCCCTTAAGTTACTTTTAAACAGAAAAACAAGGCCAATGCTAATGTCGTAAAACCACCTTTTTGGCCACCAAAAATGCTTTTTACAATAAGCGGTGTAGCTCCAAAAAGTTCTATTGAAGATCGAGAACACGACTCCTTAACAAGCTCCGCCCACTTTTCAAAGCAAGGCAGGGTTTTAATTGGCTTGGAAGCTTATAAATATTGGACAATTTGAAAAAACCGGTTGTCAGCTGCAGAGTTTCAACAAGACTTCACGCCCGTCAGCCAAGTGACCGGAAGCAAAACCCACGTGGCGTCGTCCAAAAAGAAAAAGCCGAAAAACAAAAGAGAAACCGACGGATCCCTTCTAAAAGAAATTCGACGTCCGAAAAAATTCGCCAAGGCAATTTTTATTGCCTCTACTGTTTACGAAAATTTGATTTTCACACCGTGGGAATCTTCATAACTTTTGATGTCGCAACATGGGAGATTTTTACCATTTCAGGCTTCGACGATCTAGCAGGACCGCATACAGCTACAAACCCCCCCAGTGCGTAACCTGGGGGCCAATATCTGTTAACTTTTATTTCTTTTGATAGGAAGCAGGGTGTAAATCTAGTACAATGGGAACTATACTTCATGACCCCTTGAGGACTGTCGAGAACCCCTAGTTCTGATTTGCATCCAGCCAGTCTCCTGTCTCCTGTAAAAGTGCGTTTTTTGCAGGAGTGAAACAAAGAAAAAACGAAGAGCTAAAAAACGCTAAACTAGCGAAACAGTAACTACCAAACTTTCAGGCGCGATCCAGGCTAGCTATTGCCCTTACACGCCCGCATAACGACCGCCATCGAGGGAAAAGGTCTGGTAAGGGTGCAATAGCAGAATAGCCGCTTTGTTCGAAAGCTAAAAAGGCAGCAAAGTCATGGCACTGCAGGCTTTGTCGTTGCTGGACTAGTATAAAGTTCTTATGCCTTAAAATTACCCTGGGAATCCTCTCTAGCATTTCAACAACACCTAACCTTAAAAAAAGTAAAAAACAATGCGCCAAAAAACAGATTTGAATCGCGTATCGTTATCGTTATTGTTCGCCCGCGGGTATAATTTTAGGGTGCGCCGCGTACTTTTTACGATACTGTTAGAGTGTGCAGTTTTCTGAAGTTTTTGTAAAGGAAAGTGTGGGAAAATCAAACAACGTCCGTACTCCTAATGACAGTATGAAAGTATGAAGAACACAGAACTCCAATAAAGATGAAGAACTTACTTTATTTACTAAGCAATGCTACCAACCCTCTAACATCCAACATCCAATGTTGCCAACTCTGTATTGAGCTCAAAAAACCAACAGATACCGTAAAAAATATCTTTTGTTAAGCTAGGGCTAAAAAAACTTACTTTGTACAAACTTGTGAGGATACTCAATATCTAAAATTTTAAGATGCGCCAGGTTGACTTACAAAAGCACAAACCCTGATAAAAAAAAGTAAACGCTGACACGGAAAAAAGGTACAAAAAGCTTTTAGCCATCTCCTTGATCAAATAAGTATTTTTTAATTGGTACTTGTTTTAAAATCGGACGTGCCCGTGCCGATCGAAATTTAAACGCCAAGCCGGATCAAAAAATAGGCTTTGCCCTGAAAAAATTCTGATCCGGACTTATTTGAGCGAGCATTAAAATAAATAAACATCCCTTAAATTTGTGAATCTCTTAAAACGCCCATTTTTTATCTTTGCGCCTGAGTGGACTGTCAACACCAGTTGACGGGGTAAAAGGTTGGTGGGACCACTTTTAACAAAAATTTGTTTTTGAAATAAATTTTATGTTTTTAGAAACGATACCGCAACATGCGGTCTGGCATCCCTGATTTTTTTCTACGAAAAACCTATTAGAAAACACTATATAATATATATAAAACAAATAATGTCGAGCGAAGGTAGTAACCTGTATTTAGGGCCATTCCTTAAGTTCAGTTTTTTAAACGACCTTCAATGCTCTGAACAAGCCAGGCGTCGCGACGCTTCAAGCGATGAGCCGCCAGCTTCAATAGATGTTTGGCTGCCGCAGGCGGCTACATCCAAGTTATACATACTGGGTGAGGATTTTAGATCCGCAGGAGGAGAATCCAGTCATGGGGATATACAGTTAAATCATGACGAAATAAAAATAATTAAATGTTAATAACAAGACAAGGGGAAACAAATATTTACGCAGCAAAAGGGGGATACGGCGACACTAAGTTGAGCGTTCCTTTTAAAATTTTAACTAAGCACAACAAAGGTTTTTTCCTCTCCCCTTGCCAATATTAAGTATGCCCTCTCTATATCACATGCGGACTATAGCGTCGGCGTTCTGACAAAAGTCACCAAGTCCAATTTATACGTTTTTTTACTACAACCTGCCTAACTTTAAATATTGCGGTTTCGTGAAATTTCCACAAAGGCAAGGCATATTGTGTTCAGGTGAACTTTGCGAGCTTGTAATTGAGACATTGCTTTATATAGAGTGTACCAGTTTCAATATAGGGGTAGATATGAGTAGATATTCTAACAAAAAAATTGACTTCAATAAGAATAACATCAAACATTTGTTTCTATTTATTAACACTGGGACCACTTTTGTGACATCGAGAATTACACTGCAATTTTGCTTTAAAGCATTGACGTAGGATGCGATAGCTAGAGGAACAAATTCCGTCTAAAAGGTATATTGGTAACCGGTTTGTTCGTTGTTACCCAGAACATTTTTTTAACTATTATTTTATAAAAATAAAATTTAAATTAAATTAAAAAAAATGCTCTGGGTAACAACGAACAAACCAGTTGCCAATATACCTTTTAGACGGAATTTGTTCCTCTAGTTATCGCCTCCTATTGACATCGCGTACTTCACAAAGTGCCGCTCTTTAAATTTAGCCAGGTTATGTTACGACGTTATATGCCGAAGTGCTACGGGCTCTTCTTGAAAAGCCTAGGCAGATTGTGTAGCTTAATGTTTTTACATAATATGCCGACGCTTCATGATATGACTAAATTCTTCATGAAAAGACAGATTTCACTATACTACGACACAGTGGCGTAGATAGCTTTTCATTCTGGGGGGGGTCTCGGGCTATTTCCCCGCTGGAGGCGCACCGCCGGAGGCGAAAAATTTTTGGGGTGCCACGCCCTAAAATTTTGTTTTGAGCTCTCAAAAATGTAGCTTTAAAGTATCAATTCAACAAAGTTTTCCCTGTTATTTTGAAATGGATAGATTTTTTAAAAAATATACCCATTTCTTATGCAGTGTCCGCAAGAAAGTCCGCATCAAATGGGATTTTTTTTTATTATTAGGTATAGGTAAAAATTGAAAAGGCAGTTCGTTTTTGCTTACCTAAAAACCAAAAATGACGTATACTGAAGCAGCTGCACGACTTGCGTTACCTGTCAAATTTTACATTTTTAATAAAATAGGTTCAAAAATGCCCTGATTTAACAAAATATCGAAAAACTTTATTCGAAAAAGTTGATTATTTAGGCATTAAGTAAAATTTCAACGAAAGCTTCCAATATTTTCTTTTTGTACATCTGTTTACTAACTTAAGAAAAATGAGAAACGTCTGTTTTGGCAAAACTGATGTAATTAGATAAACTTTGCATCAAGCAAACACTACATACTAATCAATAACAATTTCAGTTTTTGAAGCAAAACAAATAATAGGAAACAAAAACTTTACACAAAATTGCATTAAGGTGGGAGTATCAACATGGTTGCCAACCTATAACCTATTTCGCGTAGATTTATTTATGTTTTCTAGCTTTTATACAAAATCTAAAGAAAATCAGTATCGACTTGATATTCTATAGGTAATAATTGACATATTTAATAAATATCAAGGAATTTCATAACTTATTTTACGAGAATTGTGTAGCGAAAAATATCGGGTAAGATTTTTTTTAACATTATTATGTCATTGTCACTCATTGTTCTTTCACTATACAATTCGCCCAAAATTAGCAATGAAATAAATTGATATTTTTGTAATATATCGGATACTACCTAAATAATGTACCGACGATATTGATTTTCTTTAAATGCACGTTATTAAAATAATAAACTCAAAAATTCAACGCGAAATAGGTTATAGGTTGGCAATAGATTGAATGACGCTGAGAATTCAACCTTAAGATTACAAATTAAGTAAAGGCAAATGGTTTTACTTCGATGTATAAAAGTTAATCTACGAGGGTTGATCAAAATTTTCAAGAACCTGGCAAAAAATAAAAATTGTATTAGACTGTCAAAATTTCGTACAGAGACTAAAAATGCCTAAATAAACAACTTTCTCAAATAAAGTTTTTCGATATTTTGATAAATAATGGCATTTTTGAACCTATTTTATTAAAAATGTCATATTTGACAGGTAACGCAAGTCGTGCAGCTGCTTCAGTATACGTCATTTTTGGTTTTTAGGTAAGCAAAAACTAACTGCTTTTTCAATTTTTACCTATACCTAATAATAAAAAAAAATACCATTTGATTCGAACTTTCTTGCGGACACTGTATAACGTAACGCGAGCGTTTTGGCGTTTTTATTTTGATAAGCACTAATGGAATTAAAAGGAGATAATTTTCTTTTTTTCAACAATCCTTTTTCTTTGTGGCTTTGAATATGTTGATTGTTAATTGTTTAACTTACGTATCGTGATATTGTCTTACTATCTCTGGGGGGGGTCCAGACCCCCTGGACCCCCCCCATATCTACGCCACTGCTACGACATATAGATACATCAAAAATTGATATTTGATGGACTTATATATAATATAGGTAACATTTAATGAACTGAATTGACCTAAAATAGTTATTTGTGTAACTTAGTGCAAAAAGTATATATTTGTTGCATGATGCATGAAGTTTGCAGCTCGAGACTTCGTCTTTATATTAATAAAAGTTATTCTCAAGTAAATACATATAATATAGTTTATTACAGGATAATTAACTTACATATCCAAGTAAAGGATTTGCAGGAATGCTTATAATAAAAATATATTTTATAGATGCACAAAAGAGACCCATGGAGAGAATTTGAAATTGTGATAAATTATTTTAAAATTAAGTTGCTAAAAATGTTTGCATGCATTCGATAATTTTTTACATTTATACGTCAAATATTACAATTTTATGTCAAAAATGTAAAGTATTAATTATTTTTGCCACCTACAAACCCGAACGCCAAGGAGTGGTCCCTGGGAACTCTGTCCCTCATTTTTTCAGTAGGCTGGAGCCTAGGGCGGCAAATTTGGCCCAAATTTTTTTTTTATCTTACAGAAATAAATGGTACAATCTTTATTCATGGTTGATGGGTAGTATTTTTTTAAATAAACTTTATTGTTGGTCGTGTCTGTTAATGGGGATAAAAAAAGGTAGTTGGAACTTTACTGGCTTTGCAGAAAGAAATATCATTTTTAATAAAATAAATAGGTAATCATAAATTTTTAAAATATTTACTAAAAATTATTGACCAAATTTAGGCGTGGTCTTAAAAAAATTTCGCCTGCGGCGCATTTCGCCTACAGCGGGCTTTTTCTTTCCCGAAAACTTCACCTGTTTCGCAACTCACGAGCCATCACTAGTAGGGGCGGCAAAAATTGAATAGCCTAGCTACTAGCGGCAAATTTGTAAATCCGCCACTGCCCGACAGCAAAACGCTGTATTTTTGAAACACCGAACGCGCCGGGGAATATGAGGGAGGGAGCAAAATCGGGGAACAGCGTTGTCAGGTTGGTTAGCCAATGGCATTGCTGCAAATTTTGACATTCCACATAACCTCGCTCTTTTGTTTTGTTTTTATTTTAATAGGGATGTTACGGAATAGCTTTTTCTCGTACCTAGTTGGACCTGTACCTATTCCAAACCCGAACCTATTCCAAACCCGAACCTATTCCAAATACCTATTACAGATCCAAACTATTCCAGGTCAAACTTAAACGCCGCTTGGCGCTATTCCGGCTGCATGGCCGACACGAGTTTTTAAAGAAGGCCGCCAGAACTCCAGCGTGGCCAGCACTGCCCAGCAGTTTCCGATTGTTCGAATTAAATTTCGTTATAAATTTTTGTAACAGATTAATATTTCTCGCACCAGACTTTTTTGGAAGATTTGATTGTAACGGAGGCCTATTATTTAAAGAAATATGAAGAATAGGCATATGTACATCCACCATATGTTGCCTTTTTAATTAATTCCTCATTGCTGGTTGCATATATCCCACATTAAATACGCTATATTTTGTTGCCCAATAAATTATTACAATATTTTTAGAAATATTTATGTTACACATACCATAAGCAGTTTCAGAAACAAAAAGTTAAGATGATACTTTCTTTTCAATTATTTTATTGATTGATATAATTTACCAAATTTCTTACATAAGAATTTTTTGTTATTCATAATAATTGGTGTAATAATACCTAAACATTGATGCATGGTACTATATGGAGACTGAGGAAGATTTATTTTAAATATTTCCTGTTATGTTCAATTTGCTCATGACTGATACAGGTAAATACTAAGAAGAAAATATATTAATTTAGCTATACTTACCAATGTCCTTTTATGATAAACGGCAATGAACAAAAAGGCTAAACGAGGTAATTAAACCATTAAAACGTTTATTATTTGTAATACATACTTTGATTTTGGGGCTTACTTGAATAATGTCTAACCTAAAATAAAAAAGTACTTTAAAGAAAGAAAAGTAATGGTAGAGAGACAATTTGTTGGCCTGAGCCTTGCCAACGAGCATAAAATTTTAAAATCAATACTTTTTGCCATACCTATCTCGTCAACTAATACCACGTTTCAAAATATATTTTTTTTTAATTTTCCCTTCGAACGAGTAGTCACGTGATAAATGTCAAAATGGATTTTCAGGTTAACCATTATGCAGAGACAATCGGCATAACATTTTTAAAATATTCCTTCTATAAAAATTTTTCCCATTCATGCGGCCAACTTTATGCCATCAGTCACTGTAATTCCCCAATTATCAATATTAGTAATAGGTATTATATAAAGATCATGCATTTCTCACCTAGGCTATGTTATCATTTTCTCCTTCTTCGTCTCTTTTGCTATTTTGTTCTTTTTTATTATCATTGCTTTTTTCTTCCCCATCCATATCCTTGTCTTTTTCGTCTTGTACATCTGCGCCACTTTTATAGGCCTTATTTTGCCTCTCAACAGTTCGTATTTATGTCGCTTATTTTATTCCTTATATACGTCTTAATACTTTTTATTTCCTTTTCTATGTCCACATTTTTCTTTTTCTTTTCCAAATAATATCTGTATATATCTAAAACATGCAGGAAAAATCTGAGAGTATTTTAAAAATTCTATCAAAAGAAAACGATATATTTTTCTGACATTTTCTCACTATAAATTAATTTGAATCAAATCAAATTAAATTAAATAAAATTTAAATATACATCATTATTTATGTTCCCTTTTAAAACGATAGGGCTAACGTAATACAAAAATATCCTTAATTCTGTCGCTTTCCAGCATTTTGCTTCTTTAAGACTTCTAGGCTTACGGGTAAACTCTTTTGGAAGTTGATAGTTATACTTTTTTAACAATATTGATATATTATTTTCTTGCCGAGTTGATGGTTTATAGGGTGGTTTCCCAGATAGCCATAGATTTACCATTAATTTTTTTACAACACCTAAGTAAACAATCAAGGGTCTAGCGGAAACGACCTAATCATGTCTATTTCCGGAATAGTTTCTAACGAGTGATGATTTTCTTGCTCTTTAACTCGAAACTGTTTATCATTCCTCATAAATAAATTGTTTATTCCCGGAAAACAAATTCTTCCATCTTTAAATATTCGATCCCTCCATGTAGTAGTATTTAGTAGTAGTAAAAAGATTTATTTAGCAATGTCCTACAATTTAACAAGTTTTACAAAATATTTAAAATTATTTAACAATATCATCTATGAAGTATTAAAAAAAATTTTATTAGTCACTATTTTGTTTTTTAAATAAATAATTTTTTAATGATTTTTTAAAAATTTTCAAAGAACTCTGTGATTTAATTGAATTATTCAAATTGTTATATTCACTTAATCCTTTATGGAAAACCGATTTATATGTTAAATGTTTTGATACCATACTTAGAGAAAAATCGTTTATATGTCTGGTTGAATATGAATATGATTTTCAAAATTTTGAGTTAAAAAAATCTTTTAAATGGGAAGGTAGTAAGTTATTTTGTATTTTAAAAATAAAAGTTCACATCAAAAGAAATACTAAATTTTTAACATTTAACCACTGAAGTTTCTGTAACATTAAATTTATTTTTGTATATTTATCCACATTTAAAATTATAGGCATAGCTTTATTTTGCAAAATTTGGGGTCTATTATAGACTCCATCATTTGCTGTGTATAAAATAGTTGAACAATATAAAAAATGAGGTAAAATTATGACATTTTGAACATGACGCTTACCCACTATGTCCTCGTGTATACTTTATAAAAGATTTGGCTGGGACATCACATAGTATGAAAGCTCTGATATTTATAAAACATTTTTCTCCATTAAACATAAATCCATTAAGTTTTTCATTTCATTGACAAATTCTTCCAAAAATCATTTGCACATGTTATGTAGGTTTTTCACTACCATGCGAGCTACCATGATAAATACCCATGACATCAACAGCATCTTTATTGCAAAATGAACAGCTGACTGCTTGAACTTTTAGACAACGGCCGTCCATCTATGTTAAGAGAAACTTCTAAAATTTGGTTGCTTCTAATTGGTATTTCAGAAATTTTAATAAGTTTCTTAAGACACCGTTGAAAACCAAAATGATAATAGCAACCTGGTTCAATATTTCTTAAATGCATACGGGTATTTCTTGGAGTTGTTAACAGTGTTTGGGCATCTTTTGGAAGTTCAGTAAAATAACTCATTCGGGCATCTTTTGGAAGTTCAGTAAAATGACTCGACAAAATTAATAACAGGTCTGATAAGGCAGTTTGAGTAATAGAATGTTTAACTGACCAATTCGCTAGGTTTATCGACAAAGAAGAACCAGAAGGAACCTTCATAAACAGTATTTGAAAAAATATTGTTGGCATCCTGGTTGTTACTCGATTCTTCAGGATCTGAGAAACTGTTCCCTGTACTTAAGCTCGTGGCCGATAAACCAGTGCTTGAACTATTATCAGACTCCAATATGTCGTGGTCCAAAGAACAATCGAGTCTTTCAACAGATAATCTTCTGATTCCAGGTTTACCTCAACATTTAAGGAAGATCTACCGCTATTATGTGTTTGAGAAAAAATATGATTGTCAGGAGGCCAAGTTGGAGTAGAGGTACTGGTATTTCCTTTTTTATAATACTTATTATTATTATAATTCATTACCTAATAAAAACTTATATAGAAATATTTATCCCTGTGGACAGTAAATCATAAAAACTTATAAACATGCGTATTTTGAAATGTACCATAAACTCTTATGAACATTTTAGGTGATTTTACAATATAAAATGTTACTGGCGGTATCACCATAAAAACTTACAAAATAATATATGCTCGAAAATGTATTTACCCATAGACACTGATACAAAAATATTTGACCCCGTTGAAAATAAATCATAAAAACCTATAAACATGCGCATCTTGGAATATCTGATAAGATCTTATGTACTTTTAATAGGGGTTTACATTATAAAAAATTACTTTTGATTATCCCCATAAACACTCATAAGATAATAACACTTTTATATTAAAATGTCCTTTAAAATATCATAAACTCTGAGGGGTTTCTAAAAACTCATAAAGCATCATATAAACTTTATTATGCGTCTCATACAAACCCCTTATGTTCTATAAAACACCATTAAATCTTATATATTTTTTATAAGTGGTTATTGAACTTTTTTGTCAGGGTATTTTTATGATTTTCAAAAATACGGTTGTATTTATTTTTTTAAAGAAAATTAAGAAAAACTGAAACTTTTATACTGTCGTTGCCGCACCGTTGCCAGATTGTGCAGAAAATCTTTAAAATAATAATTTGTCGGCCGTTTCGTCACTGGCTAACTTTAGTGCGCCTGACAAGTTCTTCCTCTTAGGGGGTTCGGGACATTTGGCCATTATTGCCTGATGTAATATTTATTTTAATTAAATAACCACTCTAAAACGTACTAACATTGTTGTTTGAAATCAGCATCCTAATAAAGAAACTTGGCCCGATTATTTTTTTATTTCTACGAATCGGCTACACACTAATTCTGAATAAGGTAGCTTAATTTATTACTAGACAATCGAAAAGTAAATAGCGAAAACAATCGCCAATAAAAAGTAAATAATGTAAACAATCGCAAAATGAAAAGCGGAAAAGTATATAGCGAAAACGCTAACCTATAAGCAAATGCAGCAAACCCAACCATGCCTTTAACATCATAATGTTGCTATTAGGCAATCCAACGATGTGTCAAAAATGACAGTGGTTGGCAAATACTGCTTTATAATTGGTGCAAGTGGCTTAATGCTTTTTGCCCTTAGGGATGTTCCGATACGCTGAAAGTATCGATCTTTTGTATCGATCCAGATCGATACAAATATATATAGGTATATAGAATATAGGCAATACTGGCATTCTGTATACCAAGAAAGGATAGCCAAAGCTTTGTGTGCGCGCGGATTGAGGGAGAAGAGCAGCAAATGCAGCACGAACGACGCGTGGGTTTTGGAATTTTGGGATCTATCGATACTATCTGAACGATACTGAGTAAAATATTTCGATACTCATTATATATCGAATAAAAAATATCGATACAAAATATCGGAAGGTAAAATATCGATACTTAAAAATATCGTATCGTATGGCGCATCCCTAGTTGCCCTCCACTGTCATTTAAAGTCACGTGGTTTGGATTCCCTAATAGGCTATATCGCGAATCTTTCTTAGGGATGTTACGGAATAGCCTTTTCTCGTACCTAGTTGGACCTGTACCTATTCCAAACCCGAACCTATTCCAAATACCTATTACAGGTACAAACTATTCCAGGTCGAACTTAGACGCCGCTCCGTCGATTGGCGCTCTTCCGGCTGCATCGCCGACACGAGTTTTTAAAGAAAGCCGCTAGAACTCCAGCGTTACCAGCAGTTTCCGATTATTCGGATTAAATTTCGTTATAAATTTTTGCAACAGATTAATATTTTTCGCCCCAGACTTTTTTGGAAGATTTGATTGTAACGGAGGCCTATTATTTAAAGAAACATGAAGAATAGGTATAGGTACATGCACTATATTATATTGCCTTTTTAATTATTTCCTCATTGCTGGTTGCATAATATCCTGCATTAAATACGCTATATTTTGGTGCCCAATAAATTATTACAATATTTTTAGAAATATTTATTATTTATTACTATTTCCCTTTATCTTTATTTAGTGAGATTATTTTAATAATTGCAATGTGCTTGTAACGGCAACGTTTAAAATTCTCAACTGCAAATTCGCCATATTTATAGTAAAATAATATTATATAAATTTAAAGCAAAACCTGTAGCCGTTCCACTATATCGTACCTGTACCTGACAACTTGAAAAATAATACCAATGAGAGAGAATCAAACATGTGACAGTGCCAACGGACCTGGAATAGGTACCTGGTAATAGGTAATAGGTACGCGGAATAGGCAGATGATACCTATTCCAAAAGAACAGGTCCAGTTCCACTGTAACACCCCTAACTTTCTAGTCTTAGCCAACCTGATCGTAGGCGAAGCGCATGATGATTGATTTTACACCGGAGAATACGTTTCACAAATCACTATTTATTATAGGTAACTGTAGATATATAAAAAATTTAAATTTTTAGACTACAAGGACTGACTGAAAAATCACTCTGACATGGTGAGTGTATAAGTGTAATTGAATAATAATAATAATAATAATAATCTCTCTGATTTGCTTGCGTTTATATATAGCAAAATTTTTCATTAATCTTAACCAATAATTAGGTACCGTAATGCGGGGTTACTTTGCAACAGTTTTTGCAATTTTTTCTAAATATTTCTTAAATTTTAGATTAAAATAGCTTGAAATTAAAGTATGTGGAATTTTCAAGCTTTCTCTACATATTTCACTTAAAAACGGCAATAAATAATAATAATTAACCATATTTAAAAAATATTAAAATGTGTGCAAAGTTACCTTGAAATCGGTGTTAAATTGCACGCCCGTTTAAAATGAGCGTAGAAGCCAAATATGGCCGTTATATGGGTTACATTGCACGCCCTAAATCATTATTTTATCAGCCAGTAAAAATATTCACGAGAAAAACAATTTTTAATAAACAATTTTATTGTATTTAACACAACTTTAATTTAATTTACAGAAACAGAAATACATTTCTTACTCCTTTAACTGAACATTTTAATAATAACAAAAATATAGTCTGAGGTAGGTAAATTAGTAAACAAGTTTTTTTCTTATAAACCCTGCCCATATCTGACGCAGAACTGCAAATAAAAGTAAATAACTAGTGTGCAAATTTACCACCGCAAAGTATCAAATTTAAATCTAACCGCCATAACTTAACAATGGCAACCCCGATTGAAGCAAATTTACCGCCAAAAAATGCATAAGACAACACTCAATATAAATACTAGTCACATTTGATTGCAAAATAAACGTATGTATTGTGTACGTACCTTAGAATGTCACTATTATGATTTCCAGCAATTTTTGTACATTAATAATATGATAATTTACTGCAAAAATGCCACTATTATGCCGCTCTGCCACCTGTCTGCACCCTAAACATGCTCTAACAAATAACCGCGTGGACTCGAGATGCTTCCAATGTTGCCGATTTTCATATGGAAAAAATTAATTTACAAAATATCAATAGTGTGCAAAGTTACCCCCCTTGTGCAAACTAACCCCGCGTTACGGTAGGTACTTTATTAAATTTCAACAATGTCAATAAAAAAATTAAGACTAAATTGCTATAAGTAGCCAACTGTCACATAATTTTGTGCTGCTTCTTTGACTCTGGAAAATGATGAGACTTGTCCTTCTGCATCCGGCAGGTACCGTAAAACGGGGTGACTAGAATCCACTTTTTATTTTCAAACACTTGCAAAATTTCTATATTATTAGGCAGCCATTCAATATATGACTTTTATATAGGATGGGTAGGTGTTTTTTTGGATTTTTCGCCTCTTGAAGACCCAAAAAAATTTGTTCACACTTTTTTTTTTTAAATAGGGTGGCCACATCCACCCCTTACTTTGAGGTCAGTATGGCCACCTATTTAAATTTGATTACGCTCATTTTGCACTACTTCTAATGGGTGACTATGGCCACTTATAATATAAAAAATATATTTACGATATACTCTATTAAAAATTAAACCAAAAAAACGTGTTTATATTATTAATTTATTTAACAAATACATGTTGGACTTAAAAAACTGATTTTTGTAGGTGGTTTTTATGGGTTTGAGGATCTTAGGGAGCAAATGAAACCCAAATTTTTATTTGCCGACGTTTCGGACGTTTTTTTTTGTTCACCCTCCATAATGTCTATTGATTTATACCAAAGAATATCATCCTTCTCTGGCCACTTCCACGAGCGCACACCACAGGGCTCGATCGTTTTGACAAAGGAACTCATTCTATTTTTTTTTTTTAGAATCTCCAGAAAAATATTTTTTTTCATATTTAACATTAACATCGTCAGATTGCTGATCAAGCTCTGGTTCACTGTCTGATGACAGAGGTACCATCCAGTCGTCGCCCTCTGACAAAGATGTATAATCTAATGATGAGTCATCATCACTTTCGTTATCTGTTAGTGGCTGTGAAGCTTTGCCTAACTTAAAACTGTTCCTATATATTCTCTTATTAGGCAAAATACTATCTAATTTTTTTTCTGTCGTCTTCCTGCTTCCTTCCCCTGGATCGGTTACATGTCTGTTTTCAATACTTTTGCCAGGAGTGCTCCTACTTTAACATCCGACATGTGGCCAAAGTCACCCCCAAAAACGCAAAAAATGTAAGGGGTTAATATGGCCGCCCATTATCTCGGAAAGCAAAAAGAATTATAAATAATTGAAAAAACATTAGTTGTAAAACATAATAATGCCCTAAAAAAAACAATGTAATGATTTATATTAAATAAAATCGCACCGTGACAAACAAAGTTATTAAGATATATTTTTGGGCAATTTTTTCTGATTTTTTTTCAGGTCCGCCAAATACAAAAAAGTTAAACATTTGATGGCTGCATATATTTTTTTTTTATATTTTAGGTGTATATTATCCATTATATGTTGTTTTGTTCATTCAAATCCTGGTACTTTTAAGATATGAATTGTTAAAGTTTTTTTATATTTTCGGCCATATTCACACCTGGGGGCTACATTCACCCCGTTTTACGGTACATAACATTTTCCGGATAAAATTCCGTAATTACAAAATAATTACTTGACATTAATTAAGGATACATAAAACATTACATATCGATAGATATATCCATGGGCTTCTCATAGAATATACTACAGCGTTTACGTTTTAAAGAAATCAAAGATTCCAGCGTTCACAATTTGTCTGGTTAGCTGTACTGTCCACGTATGGTCCACTATACTTAACACGTGCATCAAAAAAGGCGCTGTTATTAAACCATCCATCCAAATAATTAATAAAAAACACATTTTAAAAGTATAATTCAGATAAATTACAAACGTCAATAAGATATTATATAGCTAGAACAAGTTTCTGTTTTGTTGGTTTAAATAAAATAAATATGAGGTAAGTATTTCAGGTCCTTGTATTTAGTACCTACTTATTTTAGTGCCGTGGTGACAAAATCTAGAATGATAGTGGCAACCTCGCTTTGTTTTTTCACGCGTCGGCCATTCATTCGTAGTAACAAAAACAGCTGTTGTAATCGAACAAATACTCCTTCTTTTCTACGAGTAATCGTAGCATTTGTTTTTGCGTTGCGATGTTGTGGTTATAGTCATCGGAACACTCGTATTTTTACGTGTTTTGGGTTTTTTTTGTAAAGGATTTTTCATTTTATTGTTATAAGTAGGTACCTATACTTAACAAAATGGTACTTCAGTGTGAGATTTGTGGAAAAATAGATTCTTCTAATCCGGAATTATATTTTCATAAGTAAGGTTATAATATGTAGTCAGGAAAAGAGTAAATAAAAATAATTGAAAATTACAAATATTTAATAGGTTCTTGTTAACATTTTTAATTGTGAGATAACTTCTAAGGATACTATTATTGGAACAATTATTGTCGTCATGGTAGTAAGGTGTGTGGGTTCAAGCAGGTCATTAATAATTTGGACCATTTATTATTTTCATATTCAAATTTAACATGCTTGCCAACCTATAACCTATTTCGCGTAGATTTATTTATGTTTTCTAGCTTTTATACAAAATTTAAAGAAAATCAGTATCGGCTTGATATTCTATAGGTAATATTTAATAAATATCAAGGAATTTCATAACTTATTTTAGGAGAATTGTATAGCGAAAAATATCGGGTAAATTTTTTTTAACATTATTATGTCATTGTCACTCATTGTTCTTTCACTATACAATTCTCCCAAAATTAGCAATGAAATAAATTGATATTTTTGTAATATATCAGATACTACCTAAATAATGTACCGACGATATTGATTTTCTTTAAATGTTAGTTATTAAAATAATAAACTCAAAAAAACAACGCGAAATAGGTTATAGGTTGGCAATAGATTGAATGACGTTGAGAATTCAACCTTAAACTGACTTAAAATTACTCGAACTTCGTGTTCTTAATTACATTTATGGTAAATGAACTTTATAGTTAATAATAAGTTTCAGTAAAAAAATAACATCCTAATTAGCTAAGGATTCCATCGTGTGTCTTTGTTTCTGTGTAACTATCTTGTACCGGGTAAACAAGTAAGAATGGTCGTCGGCTATATCTCAGAAACTGGAAGTCATAGAGCGTTTAAGTAAAATATTTTTTAGTAAAAGTGCCCAAAATAAAATGTTGAAAATTGTTTTCGAGTTTGTAAAACATCCGCAAGGGGGCGTCACAGTCATGACCACTGTAAATATTAAGATTTTCTTCGTGTTTTGACTAAATAAGAGGTACCGAAAACATCTTTCTTTTAATGCTTATATATTTCTTTATAAATTTTATAATTCGCAAATTTCTCTATCTAGTGAAATAAAGTGGTGGGGGAAATTCAAATGTTATTTTACATAAACTACAATAATTACTCCCATTTGGCATAACCGATTTTAACTAACTTGGTCTCATTTAAGAGAGGAGTATTTTATTTACAAATTGAGCTTTTTTTATTATGTCCTTGAACGTTACCTTTGCCGCTAGATGGCGTTAACTGAAATATAAGCGAATATTAGCCTTTTTCGCGACAAAGTTAAATACAATGTGGGTCTGTTTTAACAGGACCAGATAGAGAATTATACTCTTAACATTTTCGTGAAAACCTCATATTCGTATCTTTTATAGAATCGGAGCTATTGGCTAAAATATCGTATTTTTTTTTGTTTTCAGGGCCTTTTAGTTTATATATTTGATGCGTTCGCACACATTAATTTTATAAATAAACATACAGTTACAAAAAGTGTTAACTATAGCAATAAAAAATATTATTGAAAACTTCAACCTATATTTTTACAATTTATAATAAATTATTTATACTGCAATTTACTTCTTTAAAATCGCACACGAAATAGTAGGGGAATATTAATGACGGCTCAAATGTTCAAAATGTCGTCCATCATTATTAATGCAAGCCTGCAACCTCTTCTGCGTGCATAAAACAGCAGTTTCAATTTCCACAACTGATATATTTCCTAACGCCGCTGTGATTTTCTCAATCATATTTTCTCTGGTTGTAGGCCGGTTGGCAAAAACAATGTCCTTAACCCTCCCCCACAAATAAAAATCTAGGACGTTGCGGAATTCTGGGGGGGTAAAATCATTGGACCCGTTTTCTTTGACCAAACTCTCACTGGAGTGTTTTATTTCAATTTTTTAGTAAATGAGCTGCCGCTTCTTTTAACAGATGTTGCTTTGGATGTTCGCCGTGACATGTTTTTTCAGCACGAACGGTGTTTGGCGCAGTTTTCTGTAAACGTACGCGAGTTCTTAGATCGGGCATATCGTGGCAGGTGGATTGGACGAGGAAGTTTATTTCCCTGGCCAGCTAGGTCACCAGACCTCACCGACCTAGATTTTTATTTGTGGGGGAAGGTTAAGGACATTGTTTTTGCCAACCGGCCTACAACCAGATAAAATATGGTTGAGAAAATTACAGCGGCGTTAGGAAACATATCAGTTGCGGATATTAAAGCTGCTGTTTTATGCACGCAGGAGAGGTTAAAGGCTTGCATTAATAATGATGGACGTCATTTTGAACATTTGAGCCGTCATTAATACATTTTCCCCGAATATTTAGTGTGCGATTTTAAAGAAGTAAATTGCAGTATAAATAATTTATTATAAATTGTGAAAATATAGGTACTTAGAAGTTTTCAATAATATTTTTGAAGTGAAAACTTCTTAAGGCGCGTTTAGCACTTTTTGTGGGCACTGAATTAAACTGAGCCGTCACGCGTCACCGTCACGCGTCAGGCTCGGCTGTGTTACGCTCGAATTCAACTGCTATATTCAATTCGAACTGACCAGAATGAACGTTATATGAAAGAGCATGCCGCATCATACGCATTCAGTATCGACGTGGAAACAGTGTGCGTTGTATAGACACTTGTTGGGCCTCAGGTATGTTCTGGCATTTTTTAAATTATATATTTACGTAGGGTGAAGTAAAGTAATTAGTTTTACCGTAATTGCTTATTCCGTGGACCTAATTTATTATGATTTCTGACTTTCTGTTGAAGATGTAAAAATTCAAGGGTTGTTTAATTTTAGGAAATATCTTTTTTCGTTATCCCGTATTCCAAGTTTATGTTATTTTTGAAGTGAAAACTTCTTTAGGCGCGTTTAGCACTTTTTTGTGGGCACTGAATTAACCTTGTTGAAGTTTTTACTTCTGTCGTGTGGTCTTAAGCACACACAATTTTTTTATTGTTATAGTTAACACTTTTTGTAACTGTCTGTTCATTTATAATTAATGTGTGCGAAACGCATCCGATATATAAACTAAAAAAGGCCCTTAAAACTAAAAAATACGATATGTTAGTCTATTTTAGTCAATAACTCCGATTCTATAAAAGATACGAATATGAGATTTTCACGAAAATGTTAAGAGCTTAATCCTTTATCTGATCCTGTTAAAACAGACCTATCATTGTATTTAACTTTGTCGCGAAAAAGCCTAATATTCGCTTATATTTCAGTTAACGCCATCTAGCGGCGAAGGTGAAGTTCAAGGATATAATAAAAAAGGCACAATTTGTAAATAAAATACTCCTCTCTTAAATGAGACCAAGTTAGTTAAAATCGGTTATGCCAAATGGGAGTAATTGTAGTTTATGTAAAAAAACATTTGAATTCCCCCCACCACTTTATTTCAATAGATAGAGAAATTTGTGAATTATAAAATTTATAAAGAAATATGTAAGCATTAAAACAAAGATGTTTTTGGTACCTCTTATTTAGTCAAAACACGAAGAAAATCTTAATATTTGCAGTGGTCATGACTGTGACGCCCCCTTGCGGACGTTTTACAAACTTGAAAACAATTTCCAACATTTTCTTTTGGGCACTTTTACTAAAAAATATTTTACTTAAAAGCTCTATGACTTCCAGTTTCTGAGATATAGCCGACGACCATTCTTAGTTGTTCACCCGGTACATAACAAATGTTTTTCTAATTTTGTCTCGAAACAGATCTATTTTGAACTCGCTAGCGCGTTCAAAATAGATCTATTTCAAACTCCGAATTTTATTATGTAAAGGTTGGCCCTACATGACATGTTTTTTGTCACCGTTTAGCATAGTATTCTAGATAACTAATATTTTTTAGTCCAAATATGCAAAAATACTACATGAACCCACGTATGTATGTTTGGTTGCCTAGATCTACAAATCTGTATGTATTGTTTTAGTTCATTAAAAAACACATATTAAATAATAACTTTATTGACGGAGAACTATTTTGCTTTTGTAGATGCTTCAAGCTATCATTTTCTGCCAAATCCTATCCAAAATTCAATCTACTAACCTTCCAATGTCGATTTTAACTACAACTTTATTTGAATTTTCCATCTTCCCTATACTAAATTGCAATGCCGTGATGTAAAATCACGTCTTTTGAAATTCGAAAAAAAGTAGCAAAATTTCCCGAATCTCCGAACGCTCTGTATATGTACCGAATGTACAAGGATCACATAACGTATTCCGTCCAATTTCAAATCTCATATCGTCGGCTTAACCTGCTAAACCCGTAAGTCCACATTTGATCAAATTATACATTTTACCGCCATCTTTTGTAAAAAAAAATAATCTATTTATCTAAGAAATTTAAGTAACTCCAAAGAAATCCTTAATGTGTGGCTCTCGTATTTACTTAACCCGTAAGTCCAACCCTGGCTAAACTCATAAGGCAAACGCCATAAGTCCGCCAGTATACTATAGGAAAAACATGTATCTCCGTTTTACTTATTTTATTTGTAAATTAATTATAACGCGTTTTTGGTCTCTCCTGTAAAATTTTGATTTCTGGACTTACTGGTTTAGCAGGTTAAGCCGACGATATCGCTAAAATAACTTTAGAATCTCGTGGTGAAAATGGGTCAATAAATCAAAAAATGACAGTCGCAAAATAATTTTTGTTGCCCAGAGGCTACTATGATAAAAAAATAGTATTACCAACATAAAATTTAGACATAAAAATTTACAAAATTTGAAGGATTTATTTTCTTTTTAAATATGTGGTTTTAATGAAAAAACTACAAATTAGAAAAAATAGTATAACGCACGTGTTATATAAAGCAGTTTTAAGCACTTGTCCCGTTATAAAACTCGCCGCAAGCGGCTCGTTTTTTAACATGAACGCGTGCTATAAAATGATGCTTTATAAAACGTGTACGTTAATATACTATTTAAATGTTGTATGTAAAAATGTCAGTCGCGTCGATTCGGGGACACTCTATATTCTAATAACTAAAATCTGACAATGTCAGAATAATTAGTTTATCTTCCCCTTCATCAATAAAATTGTATCAGCAGCGGGTAACAGTTTGTTTCTAAGTTTTTTACCACCCAATGCAGGTCGGTAAATATTTTCACACCGATAAATGTTTGATTTTTCTTAAATTATGCTACCTACAAAAATTACGTATACATTACGTACATTAAAATATTGCTTAACAACAAACGATATTAGGAATAGTTTTTTTGTGCGTTATCATTGTAGAGGCCTAAAATAATTGTATAAAATAAGGTTTCCTTTTCTCCACAGCTATAAAGATTTTGTTGTTGGATACCAATTCTTCATGTGGGTAGAAATCAGGCAGTGTCCTGAGCGTATAGTCTACACCTGTTTACGTGTGAGATCTATATGTGTATCTTGTTTGTACGACTTTTCTATTGAAATACATTTCTTACTTTTCTGGCATCTTAAGTCTCCAGTTCTTGGCCAATTGTCTGCATTTTCATTTCCTCTGACAATTGTATGGTTGGGTATCCAGGCCAGAACAGCTGTTAGGGATCTTTTTGCAAGGTTAGTATTACCATTTCTGTAGCCCTTACTGTAATTCCTTCAGCGGTCATTTTTCACTCTTCACTCTGAATCAGACAAAATTACTGTTTATATGCTGTTATTCCTTTCTTTTTCATTAGTGTTAATGCACAGTAGATTGCGCGGCGTACACTTCAGCCGAAAAAATTGTATGAGTCTGGCATGCTTCTGTTAAATCTCAGGTTAAATGAACTTCAAGTGCGTCTGCAAACACGAACCAACTTATATTCTATAGCCTATTTTGTTCCTTGCTTACTTCAATATTTTTTGACCATTGGCCTTGACTTAAAAAAAGAACTTTCCAATTCCCATTTTTCTACCCCCCTTTAATGAAGTTTAAAATTGACCTGGTAAGGCATCCGAACACTCTAAGTTAGATTAATTAGCTTTAATCTTTCTAATACCTTTTCGTTGCTCTTTGTCAGGGGGCGACAACTCGAAGGAATTTTAAGGAAATCTTACAATTAATAGTGAACGCTACGCTAGAGACGTAGATGCAGGCGCCGCGCTGTGGTGTCACGAGGTTAAAAAAAATTTAATTAACATAGGGTCATATACGACCCCCACATTGTTGTTTAAGGTTAAACAATAAACAACATTTTTCATATATTTGTTTAATTTTTAAACATATTCACAGAGTTGAATATGATTGCGATCCTGAATATAATCTGCACATTCATTTTATATAAAGAGCAAGATCAGCCTTAGCAGAAACAAATTAGTAACTTTTTTTGAGTAAGCGGTAAAGCACCCAATCCAGTACTATGTCAATTAAAAATATACCTAATCATCTGCACTTACAAAAACCCAATACTAGACCTTTAAAATAGGCTATTTACAATAATTGTCTTTTATTATTTTATTTTCAAAATAAATATTTTACAATTTTTGTAGACTTTACAATCAGACATATTACTAAACCGTTATTTACATTTAAGCTTTTTTTTAAGACACTTGAAGTAATCTGAACTTCCTATGTATATTTTTGTATGATGTTTGACATTGACAACATCCAACCTATCTAAAAAATACGGTCTAAAGTATAACCTCCCTTTATATTTTTATGATGTCTCAAAATAAGTATTAACTACCTAGCTACTTAGGGTATATCTTTATAATGTAGTAAAATATGAATTTTTAAATCACTTTTCTTAAATGTTTGAAATTCGCATTGCCCACAATTTAACTCAATTGAAGCATCAAATCAACTTCCTCTATGTTTTGATAACGTCCCAAAATATGTTTTTTTAAATTACTTTACAAGTGTTCGATATTCACAATAACTACACTTAAACTTATCTGAACCATCAACTTCCTCAATATTTTTATGACGCCTCAGAATATGTCTCTTTAAATAACTTCTCTTAAGAATTTGATATTCACAATTACCAAATTTAAATTTATCGGAAGCATCAACTTCCTCTAAATTTTAATGGCGTGCCAAAACATGTCTCTTTAAATTATTTTTCATAAGTGTTTGATATTCACTTAAACTTATCTGAAGCATCAACTTCCTCTATATTTTTATGACGCCTCATAATACTTATGTATGTTTAAATAACTTCTCTGCAGTGTTTTATATTCACATTTATCACACTGAAATTTATCCGAAGGATCAACTTCCTCTATATTTTTATGACGCCTCAGAATATGTATCTTTAAATAGCTTCTCCTAATTGTTTGATATTAACATTGACCACATTTAAACTCATCTGAAGCATCAACTTTCTCTATAGTTTTATGAAATGCCAAAATATGTTCCTTTAAATTACTTCTATTAAGTGTTTGATATTCACATTTACCACATTTAAATTTATCTGAAACATCAACTTCATCTATATTTTTATGACGTCCAAAAATATGTACCTTTAAATTATATAAGTGTTTGATATTCACAATAACCGCACTGAAACTTATCGGAAGGATCAACTTTCTCTATATTTTTATGACGTCTCAGAATAATAACTTCACCTAAATGTTTGATATTCACATTTACCACATCTAAATTTATCTGAATCATCAACTTTATCCGAGACTTTATCTATCTTTATCTTTAAATTATATTTCGCAAGTGTCTGATGTTCACAATAACCGCACTTAAACGTATCTGATGCATCAACTTCCTCTATATTTTTATGACGCCTCAAAATATGTATCTTTAAATGACTTCTCCGAAGTGTTTTATATTCACATTTATCACACTGAAACCAGGGCCGTAGCCAAACAGAAAAATTCGCCCTTCCTGGAAAAAAACAACAATTGTATGACAATAACCCTTTCTGGATATTTTAACTTTATACCTACGTTATAAAATGTTCATCTATATGGCCCGCAAAGCAACTGCCAACTTATTCAATGAGCTGTATAATCAACGCCAGGCCATTAAAATCACATACGAACTGTTTGCTACCAGCGTAATTTTTGGATGCAGTACAGTAGTCTGCGAATCCTCGTTTTCCACCTTTAAGGCCATTAATCGCCCCCAACGTATGGCAATGGAACATCAGAGGATGGCTGACCTGATCTTTCTGGCCTTTGAAAGAAAACAGACCGAAAAATTAGATTTTGAACTCTTTTAAAAAAATGTAATGAAAGAGGCAACAGAAAATTACAACTGTTTTAAGTGTTAAAACAGTTGTAATTATCTAAACGTGTTTTAAAATATTTTTTGATTTTTTATGTTATTTTTTTTATTTTTATATAAAATACTTACCTATGTACTACCTACTAAAAAAAAATTAATAAGTTCGCCCTTCCAGAAATGTTAACGGCCCTTCCTAAAATTCAAGCCTGGCTACGGCCCTGACTGAAACTTATCCGAAGGATCAACTTCCTCTATATTTTTATGACGTGCCAAAACATGTCTCTTTAAATTAGTTTTAACAAGTGTTTGATATTCACAATAACTGCATTTAAACTTATCTGAAGTATCACCTTCCTCTATATTTTTATGACGTGCCAAAACATGTTTCTTTAAAACAAATTTATGAAGTGTTTGATATTCACAATAACAGCATTTAAACTTATCTAAAGCATCAACTTCCTCTATATTTTTATGACGTGCCAAAACATGTATCTTTAAACTACTTTTCAAAAGTGTTTGATGTTCACAATAACTGCACTGAAACTTATCCGAAGGATCAACTTCCTCGATATTTTTATGACGTGCCAAAACATGTATCTTTAAATTATTTTTAACAAGTGTTTGATATTCACAATAACTGCATTTAAACTTATCTGAAGCATCAACTTCCTCTATATTTGTATGTCGCAAGATATGTCGCTTTAAATCCTTTTTATTAAGTGTTTTATATTCACATTTATCACACTGAAACTTATCCGAAGAATCAACCTCTATATTTTTATGACGTCCAAAAATATGTGCCTTTAAATTATATTTCACAAGTGTTTGATATTCACAATAACTACACTGAAACTTATCCGAAGGATCAACTTCCTCGATATTTTTATGACGTGCCAAAACATGTATCTTTAAACTACTTTTCACAATTGTTTGATATTCACAATAACTGCATTTAAACTTATCTGAAGCATCAACTTCCTCTATATTTTTATGACGTGCCAAAACATGTTTCTTTAAATTAATTTTACGAAGTGTTTGATATTCACAATAACTGCATTTAAACTTATCTGAAGCATCAACTTCCTCTATATTTGTATGTCGCAAGAAATGTCGCTTTAAACTCATTTTATAAATTGTTTTATATTCACATTTATCACACTGAAACTTATCCGAAGGATCAACTTCCTCTATATTTTTATGACGTGCCAAAACATGTCTCTTTAAATTAGTTTTAACAAGTGTTTGATATTCACAATAACTGCATTTAAACTTATCTGAAGCATCAACTTCCTCTATATTTTTATGACGTGCGAAAACATGTCTCTTTAAACTACTTTTCACAAGTGTTTGATGTTCACAATAACTGCATTTAAACTTATCTGAAGCATCAACTTCCTCTATATTTGTATGTTGCAAGATATGTCGCTTTAAATCCCTTTTCCTAAGTGTTTGATATTCACAATAACTGCATTTAAACGTATCTGAAGCATCAACGTCCTCTATATTTGTATGTCGCAAGACATGTTGCTTTAAATCCCTTTTCCTAAGTGTTTGATATTCACATTGATCACACCTAAACGTATGTGAAGCCTTAACTCCCTTTGTGTTGTTATGTTGTTGCCGAATATGTACCTTAAAACTTCCTTTCTCAATTGTTTCATCATATTGATTATGATTGATTGATTGATTTGATTTGTAGTTATCTAAAGAATCACTTTTCTCTATATTTTGTTGTAATAAATGCATCAAATTACATTGAGGAGCCTTTTGATGACAATCACAATAATTGCAATTAAATTTAGAATATTCCTCGCGATTTTTATTTGAACTACAATTCCATCTTGTTTGAAATTGACACATTCCACATCTGAACTTGTTACATTCATCACGAAGTTCTTGATTAATGCCATCGAATTTCATACTAAAAAATAAACAGAACATTGGAATTACTCGAGAATTATATATAGAGGGTGTTATGGCTTATTATGTTTAAGTCCGGTAATCCTAATATAAAAGTACAAAGCACAATGCTTTGCTATAATAGCCAGGGACGCACCCAGGAAAAAAAGTTTATAATAAACGAAAGGTGCATATACATTTGGCCTGAAATAATAAAATTTAACAAACAACGTTCAAGCTATTTGCGACAAAAAAGGCCTATTAAGCCAAACTAAGTTTTAATGTTCTAGACTTCTCGCCGAATTTATTTAAAATATTCTCCACAGGCGGGGTCATATTTGTATAAATATGTAAAAGAGTGAGGCCGTTTAGCTGGTTTTCCGAAGAACTGTTTCTTTTGAGTCTTTGCAAAGTTGACCTTCCGCAGTAGAGACAGGCCATATAGCTTATACAGTGTGTACATAAAGTAAGGAACAAATTCATTATTTAATAATCTAAAAACATTTCGTAAAAATCCTCGGACACGTATGTTATAATTTTTGATTGCGCATATTTTGACATATACACATATTATACAGGGTAGCTCATGTAGTAGATATGACATTATCGACGATTTTTTTAAATGAAAACCCCTATATTTTAGTTCAGATTTGTAATCTCCAAGAATAGCTGATTTCAAAAACATAACATACTTAGGGTATAAAGTTGATAGTTTCGTAGCTACAGGGCAATAAAAAAAAATGTGAAGTATTTTTAATTTTAAAAAATTTTAATAAAATTAAATAGGCTATTTAATTAAGTGTTGAAATTGCCCTCCTTCTTGTGCCTGGCAGTACCCCAAGCGATAAATAACTCTTGTTGGACTTTTATTATAGTTTCTTCTAAAATATTCCTGCATTCTGTTGTGATTCGATTTTTTAAATCTTCAATATTGGCAGGTCTTATTTTATAAACGACATTTTTCAGGTGACCCCACAAGAAGAAGTCCAGTGGTGTAAGGTCTGGAGACCTAGGCGGTCATTCAATAGACCCACGTCTTCCAATCCACCTGTTCGGAAAAACTTGATCGACATAATGGCGCACTACTGCTGCATAATGTGGAGGTGCGCCGTCTTGTTGGTACCATAAATTTTTATCTAGATTTCCAGGATTATTTCTACTCGGGTATAAGTTAACTATCGTAGGGACAAGAAATTCTTGAAGAAACTGAAGGTAATTTAGCCCGTTTACATTATTGTCAAAGAAATATGGCCCAATAATTTTGTTCTTCACTATACCCGCCCAAACATTAATTTTTTGGGGATATTGAGTATGATGCTCACGCATCCACCTGGGATTTTCTTTTGCCCAATATCTACAGTTGTGCCGGTTTACTTCACCTTCACCTTTAAAAGTAGATTCATCCGAAAATAGGATATTTTCAACAAACAAAGGATCTACGTTACATCTTTCCATTAATATTTGACAAAACTCCATCCTACGATCTGGATCATCTTTATTCAACTCATGAACCAGTCGGATTTTAAACGGATGCCATTTTTCTACTGTTAATAGGTTATGTACGGTCATAGCAGCTGCCTCATGATCCATGCCAATCTGGCGGACGCTGTTATGGAGATTTTCTTCTATAGCCAATAAAATATTTAATTTTTTATCATCCGGAATAGTTGGACGGCCGTTCCTAGGAATATATTCCACAGAACCCGTTTCTCGAAATTTTGTTTCAAGGTTACTTACAGTTGATCTAGTGATTGGTCTTTCTGGGTACTTAGCGTTGAACAAAATGCACACTTCTTGCTGAGTACGAATCCTATCACCATATCCAATCATCATTAGAATTTCTATTCTTTGTGTGTTAGATAAACGCATATTAACAAATATTAAAATTAATTTTTTACGTCTACTAATCTTAATAGCAAAATTCACTGTAATGACAGCATAATATCATCATTATCTAAATAACCATAGTTACATAATAGCAAATAAGCCTACCTTAAAAAAAATTTATCTTAAATAAAATTATTTGTTCTACCCTGTAGCTACGAAACTATCAACTTTAGACCCTAAGTATGTTATGTTTTTGAAATCAGCTATTCTTGGAGATTACAAATCTGAACTAAAATATAGAGAGTGGAGTTTCCACTCTTAATTTTACTGTTTTATACATTACTTCCTCACACTTGATCACTTTTTCTTCCCCTTTCATCAGCATGTTCAAATTTAAATTTCACTCTTTTCCACGGCTGTACTGATTTCGCTTCACATATGGGCCTTGCTTCCTCTAATTTTACTATTATTACCATACACCTGGCAAATTAATACTTCGGTTCTTTGATGCTTTTCTGACTTAGAATGTTAACGTGTCATTCTCACTATCTTAAAGCCTAGCTTAGAGCGTTATTACTAGTTATTTTTCTTGCTTATAACATCTTAATTCTCCTGAAGATGAACATTTCTATGTTCGAAACATGTTGAGGTATCTTTAAATAAGATTCATTTGGAATATATTAGTGGAGGAAGACTTAGAGTTTTTCTTTCCCTTTCAATCTTTTACTCCACTTGAAGTATGGACTATTTCTTCAATTTAAAATTTAAGGGTTTTTATTTAAAAAAATCGTTGATAATGTCATATCTACTACATGAGCTACCCTGTATAATATGTGTATAGGTCAAAATATGCGCAATCAAAAATTATTACATACGTGCCCGAGGATTTTTACGAAATGTTTTTAGATTATTAAATAATGAATTTGTTCCTTACTTCATGTACACACTGTATATGAAGTAATATCCTGATATTTGTAAAGGTGTCAGTAAAGTTTTGTAACGCGATTAAGGAATCTCTGGGACGCTGTTCATTTGGCAGTTTCTCTGTACCAGAGTCCAAGTTCGACAACTAGCTAATCTTGCGTTCCTGCCAGGTCATGTTTATAAAATAATACAAGAGACTGGAATTCAGTTAGCGTTTTCTCGGTGAGAATGGAAGTTTTGGGAAAGAGGTTTTAAAATCCGGCCAATATTTGTTAATGTTATAAAAATCTTCCTTTCAAATTACTTATAAGACTCCAAAAATAGAAAATAAATTGCAATCCGGTAATAATCTTCGGCACTTTCCGTATCAACATTACACCTTTTTGTTGGATGTAGGCTAGTTAGTGTTTTTTTTTAAAGGGAACTCAAACTTTTCGCGCAGTTTTTTTACGTTTAAAAATAGCCAAGTCCGTTGTTTTATAAAATAAAAGTATTGTATGCATTAATTTCAATTAATTTAACTAATTAAAGTATTATTTTACTGTCCTAACACTTGCATCGCTTTTATATAATATGAAAAGTTTTAGGTATTAATCAAAATCGCAAAAAAAATATTTTCACCGGAAAATTATTTCGGGGGAGGGGTGGGGGTTGTTAATAATAATAATAAATCACTTATTCTATTTCTCACCGCTAAACAGTACAATGGTACTGGTACCGAGGTCTAGTAATATGTAGTATCAGCTTAACTTATTTACAATTTTTTAAATATATTATAACATTTCTACCTCAAATGTCTTTAGGTCTCATTTACAATAATAATAATATACCATATTTCATGCACCAAAGTCTGGATTTTATAAACTTTTTAAGTTTTTTACAAGTTCGCTTTAGGTTTCGACCCAATATTGTAGAAAACATATTTTAATGACTTTATTGATTTTGAAGTAGGTATTATTCTTAGTAATAGGAAAAGCACACTATGTTTATACAGTGTCACCAGTAAGTCCGCATCATATGGGATTATTTTTTTAATAATAGCTTTATTCGAAATTTTACTTTGGCATCAAGTTCTGCTTCGATCGAAATGAAAATTAAGCAAAAAAATAGTAGTCACGTGATTCGCATTATCTGTCAAATTTTGATTTTTTCGAAAAAATAATTCAAAAGTGAGGTTATCTTTGAAAATATCGAAAAAAGTTATAAGAAAAAGTTTTTTTAAATGCAGTTTTTAGCCCACATGCAAGATTTCAGCTGCATAAGATAATTTTGATTTTTTATCTATATTTTGTAAATTGCACCACCTTTGCAAAATAAGACTCAACGCAACCTGCATAAAACTTCTTAGTTTTAACAATGCTTTATTTCAGATACATTTTCTTTAACGTAGCGCCATTTTAAATGTGCGTTTTTCTACAAAATCAAAATTGGGCTATTAAAATTTGGTCGCATGTGATGCAAAGTTTATTTGTTTTTGACCCTGTATAAGGTAACTTCATATAATAAGCACTTTTAAAAAAGTAGTTTGTGTCTGAAAGTAATACACCCTAATATTAAGACAAAAAAGAACACAGTGTCTTCAGTAGGTAAAGTGTTTTTTAAGTGGAAACTAAATTTTAGTTTAACAACGTAAAGTTTATTTATTTTCAACGATTTAATTTAAAACCCCTATATTATAATGTATTATTAAGCTATGCCATAATAACGTTAACGTGTATTACTTTCAGACACAAACTACGTTTTCAAAAATACTTATTTTATAAAGTTACCTTATACAGGGTCAAAAACAAATAAACATTGCATCACATGCGACCAAATTTTAATAGCCCAATTTTGATTTTGTAGAAAAACACACATTTAATATGGCGCTACTTTAAAGAAAATATATTTGAAATAAAGCATTGTCAAAACTAAGATGTTTTAAGTAAGTTGCGTCGAGTGTTATTTTGCAAAAGTGGTGCAATTTACAAAATATAGATAAAAAATCAAAATTATCTTATGCAGCTGAAATTTTGCATGTGGGCTAGAAACTGCATTTAAAAAATCTTTTTTTAATAACTTTTTTCGATTTTTTGAGAAAAAACCCCACTTTTGAATTATTTTTTGGAAAAAGTTAAAATTTGACAGATAATTCGAATCACGTGACTACTATTTTTTGGCTTAATTTTCATCTCGATCGAAGCAGAACTTGATGCCAAAGTCAAATTTTGAATAAAGCTATTAATAAAAAAAAATCCCATATGATGCGGACTTTACTGGTGACACTGTATAAACAAAGTTGACTAGTTTTTAAAATAGTCTTGGCTGTTCATGTATGCGTCAGCAAAGCGGCTTAGTAAAGGAATATTATTGTAACAATAGAATTGATTCGGCTTTTACTTGGTGGAAATCCATTATTAATTGTGTTAAATAAATGGTAAAAAAAAATAAAAAAATTATAATTTTACACTTTCCACAGATTTCTATTTTCAACTCGACATGTTTCGCAACACAGTTGCTTCTTCAAAGGAGTACTTGAAAATGATATTTTAAAAGTTGTAACTTAGATCTAACAATAAAAGTGCAGGTAATTTTCAGGTTGTTTAAAATAGTTGGAAAAATCAATAAAAATGTTTACAGACTAATTAAAGAGATTCAAAAGAGGGGATCCATTTAAATCTAATTGATCATTCAGAAGAGTATTGTTATTTTTAAGGCTATTTATTTCTAAGGGGTTGGTGTAAGTTGAGTCCCATATTCGTTAATTATTTGTTAATTATTTTTACAGGTAGGTAAATCGAGTCCCGGGTGTTTTATGGGCCTACGTAAATTCCGTCCGGCTATCATAAAATGAGGTAAAAGCAATTAAGTAATTTATTGCGGTGTTATTATAAATTGGGGTTGTTCGATGATTTTGTCTGTACATTATTTAGTATTTGTTCGCGTTAGCATCAAGTAGTATCGACTGATTTTAATATGGAAGTTATAATTAGTGAAAGAGGCAGAAATCTTTTGGTTTTACATGGATATAAATTTCGCTTTCACAAAACGTTGGCGAATAACACTGAAAGATGGATGTGTAGTAAAAATACCTGTAAATCGTTCTTAAAACTGGGAAAAAATGAAGAAGTATTGGCAGGACCATCACCTCACTCGCATGAACCACTAGAAGAAAACAAGTTAGAGCGTCAGAAGTTAAGCAACGGATTAAAACGTAAAGCTTCCGACGATATTTGTGCAAGACCTTCTAAGCTTATTCACCTAGCTCTAAAAAAACAATGATATAGAGACACTTACAAGGAATGACATATCCTTAATCAAAAGGAACATGCTGAACGCCCAACAGTCGAAACACGTGAATCCCAGATCCACTGAAGAAACCCTTTCTGCTGTTGGAAATATGGACATCAAGACCAATGCTAATGAAGATTTTGTGATCGTCAACGATCTCCAGAGTAAGATTCTCGGATTTTCTACGAAGAAAAATTTAGAAGCGCTATGCCGTTCAGATACAGTTTATGTGGATGGTACGTTTAAAAGTTGCCCTAAATATTTTTATCAACTGTTCACTTTTCATGCCTTACATTACGATTCGTATGTACCCCTTGCTTTTTTTCTTCTTCCCAACAAAACTGTGAAATGTTATGAAAATTGCTTTAGGCATTTAGTTAACACCTGTTTAAATGTAGGATTGAGATTCTCACCAAAAAATATTTTTATTGATTTTGAAAAGGCCATACATGTGAGTGTTCAATCAGTGCTCACAGAAACAAAAATTAAGGGATGTCGTTTTCATCTCGGCCAAAGTTGGTATCGCAAAATTCAGTCTATTGGTTTAGCTCGGGTATATGCATCGAAATCAGAAAAGGCAAATTTTTTAAAGTCATTCTTTGGACTTGCCTTTCTAAGACCTGAAGACGTTTCAACTGTTTTTACTGATTATATAATGGCAGAACTTCCAGATGATCAAACGGTAACTGAATTTTGCGATTATGTATTAGAAAATTATATATCAGAAGAAGCGCCGTTTCCTCCACAGATATGGGCCGAATTTTCATGTTCTGCTAATAGAACCACTAACTCTTGTGAATCATTTCATGCTCGACTTAATAGAATGTTTAATTCTCCACATCCCAATATTTCCATATTTATTGAAGTTTTAAAAGGAATTCAAAGTGAAACTTATATTCATCTTAGAAGCAAGTCGACCAAAAAATTAAAAACTATTATTGAGAAGGAAATCTTTTTAAGGGAAGCAATAGCTGACCTATGCAACTGTCACATTTCCTTATTCGAGTTTGTAAAGAAAGTTTCTTTCAAGTTTCTTCCAATAAATATCTCTTAAATTGTATATTTATAATCTTCTAATTATTGTACAGCGTGTCCAGTTTTCGACACTTTTGACGGGTATCTCAGTTATTAGTACAGATAGAATGATGCGGTTTTCGCAAACCTGTGTTACTTTTTTGTGAAACAAACGATGCCCTTAACGGATTTATCATGGCCATCTTGGTTTTTGAGATACAGGGCGAAATTAAAAACGGTGCATTTTCAGACACCCCTTCTATTTTAGTTATCTTATACCTTATCGAAAATGTAAGAACGTGGTGTTATATAGTTTTTTACGTAAAATCCAGTGGCGTAGTTAATATTTTTCCAGGTGTCCCCATTTTTGAGAAATATACCAAAGTTATGTTTTTTTAAACGAAACACCCTGTATATTTTTTCATATTTGCATTCTGCTTACTGAGAGCTTTCCAAAAATATATAATAGTTGGCACTTTGTTTTAACAGGAAGGTTAAAATTCATATTTTTTAAATAACAAGCTTTAAGTTGACAGTAGGCCGTGTATTTTACTTAAATAAAAATAAATTGACGATACACTACACCATCAATTGGTTTGGCAATTAATAGTTTAATTTCAAACTTTTAAGTTTTTTAATACTTACAATAGTAAAAAGTAATTTTCTCTTATTGTTGCGTAGGTATATTATCGGAATAAACAAAAACATCTAGTAGGCCTTGACTTATCCAGGCTATAAAACAAAATTTTCATAATGGCGTTTAGCTTTTGTCAGAATTGTATTTAAGGTTGAAAAGTTACTGGCTTGTATAAAGCATACCAGCATATCGTATTTTTCATAATTTTCATACTTTTGGGCCATCGTTGAAATTGAACAATATCATAAATAAATTATGATTAACTTTTCAACCTAAATACCTACCTAAATACAATTCTGACAAGAGCTAAACGCCATTATGAAAATTTTGTTTTATAGCCTGGATAAGTCAAGGCCTACTAGATGTTTTTGTCTATTCCGATAATATACCTACGTAACAATAAGAGAAAATGACTTTTTACTATTGAAAGTATTAAAAAACTTAAAAGTTTGAAATTAAACTATAAAGTAATATTGATGGTGTAGTGTATCGTCAATTTATTTTTATTAAAGTAGTCAACTTAAAGCTTGTTATTTAAAAAATATGAATTTTAACCTTCCTGTTAAAACAAAGTGCCAACTATTATATATTTTTGGAAAGCTCTCAGCAAGCAGAATGCAAATATGAAGAAATATACAGGGTGTTCCATTAAAAAAAACATAACTTTGGTATATTTCTCAAAAATGGGGACACCTGGAAAAATATTAACTACGCCACTGGATTCTACGTAAAAAACTGTATAACACCACGTTCTTACATTTTCGATAAGGTATAAGATAACTAAAATACAAGGGGTGTCTGAAAATGCACCGTTTTTAATTTCGCCCTGTATCTCAAAAACCAAGATGGTCATGATAAATCCGTTAAGGGCATTGTTTGTTTCATAAAAAAGTGACACAGGTTTGCGAAAACCGCATCATTCTATCTGTACTAATAACTGAGATACCCGTCAAAAGTGTCGAAAACTGGACACCCTGTACTATTTTACATGTTTTTTAATGCAATTTGTACCTCTCTTATTATATAGATATAAATTGTATATTTATAATCTCTTAATTCTTGTACTATTTTAAATGTTTTTTAATAAAATTTGTACATCTCTTATTATACAGGGTGTCTCACGGTGACCGTCCATTAGAATATTTTGGGAAGTAATGCGATTTGAATCCGGCAAATTTGGATATTGGGGTTTAAAGAGATGCTCTTTTCAGAGGAAATAACGGCGACCTTGTGCGACTTCCGGTGATGCCGGAAGATGTCTCAAACTTGCTTATTTTAAATGAAACACCCTATATAATATACTTTTTTTGTATTCCTTTCTTCATTTCCAATAACTTTTATTAAAAATATTTTTGCCCTACTCAATCCGTTTCTGAGATAAAAATTATTTTCCTCAAATTTTGACCTTTCACAGGGTGTCACCTAAATTTGAATATCTTTTCAAAGATCAAAGAGAGAAACTCGAAATTTAGGTTGTGTCATTAGATAGTATGGTGCTTGATAATGTATTGTCGGAAAATAAAATTTTATATACAGGGAAGTGGAAAAGTAACAATTTTTGATCTTTATCAAAAAATTAACAAAACTTAATTTTTTTAAATACGATGCTATGTTGTTTGTTCATTGAATGGATAGGCGATAACATTTCCTATCTATCCACATATGATATCCCTATACCTAACTAGTATAGTTTTGAACTTATTTACGATTTTTCGCAGAATCCTCCAAATATCAAGCAGTTTTATTGATTTTTGGCAAGAAGGCCATGATAAATAAAAAAAGAATGCCTGGGTAAAATTCTTTCTGCATTAATCCTCCCATAATTAAGATGGTTTTTCATAATGTTTCTAAATTTTGTTCTGGTCATTGGTGTTAAATTCGGATACCTTTCGTTGAAAACTCTGCATGTTCGACTTATGATTCTGTTGCACTCGCCATGAATAAAAAATAAATTTAATATGTCAGCATTTGTATACGTATTATTTTCCATTTTTCAGCAATATTTCTCTGGAATAAACTCGGTATCAAAACGTCGATAAATAAATAATTGCAACTGATAATGACACGCGTCTGTATAGATGCGTATTCTTTTTTTATTTATCATGGCCTTCTTGCCAAAAATCAATAAAACTGCTTGATATTTGGAGGATTCTGCGGAAAATCGTAAATAAGTTCAAAACTATACTAGTTAGGTATAGGATTATCATATGTGGATAGATAGGAAATGTTATCGCCTATCCATTCAATGAACAAACAACATAGCATCGTATTTAAAAAAATTAAGTTTTGTTAATTTTTTGATAAAGATCAAAAATTGTTACTTTTCCACTTCCCTGTATATAAAATTTTATTTTCCGACAATACATTATCAAGCACCATACTATCTAATGACACAACCTAAATTTCGAGTTTCTCTCTTTGATCTTTGAAAAGATATTCAAATTTAGGTGACACCCTGTGAAAGGTCAAAATTTGAGGAAAATATTTTTTATCTCAGAAACGGATTGAGTAGGGCAAAAATATTTTTAATAAAAGTTATTGGAAATGAAGAAAGAAATACAAAAAAAGTATATTATATAGGGTGTTTCATTTAAAATAAGCAGGTTTGAGACATCTTCCGGCATCACCGGAAGTCGCACAAGGTCGCCGTTATTTCCTCTGAAAAGAGCATCTCTTTAAACCCCAATATCCAAATTTTCCGGATTCAAATCGCATTACTTCCCAAAATATTCTAATGGACGGTCACCGTGAGACACCCTGTATAGATATAAATTGTATTTTAAATGTTTTTTAATAAAAATTTGTACAGGGTGGTCCACGTAAGAAAGAAATGTTTCATTAAATGCATTATTAGTCTATACTACTAAATAAAAGTCAATCCAAAAAACTTTTGTATTTGAGTTTTACATGTAGGTCTTACAGATTTTGAGATTGGATAGTGGGTCATCTTACGTGGACCACCCTGTACACCTCTTATTATATAGATATAAATTGTATATATCTTAATTCTTGTACTATTTTAAATGTTTTGTAATAAAATTTTTGATGGAGTCTAATGGTAGTTTATTTACCTCTCTTATTATACAGGGTTTCAATTATGTACTTGTACAAACTTTAAAGGGTGGTTCTTTGACTAATTTTAAGATGAAAAGTTCATATGGCGTGTCGGTTTTTCGAAGAAATGAAAATGTGTAATTTTTTACAAGTACTTAATTGAAACACTGTATAGATACTTAAAAATCCCGGGACTCGATTTACGAAGCTCTTGTTGGAACCCGGGACTCAATTTACGTATTATTATTTTGACTAGGGGACTCAATTTACGTAAAAATATGAAGGCGGGACTCAATTTACGTTTTCCGATTTCTAAGGATTCAAGCAAATTAAATTTTGTACTTTTGTTTTCAATATGCAAGATATCGTATTTATGATTAAATGTATGATTTAATTCTAACAGATGGTTAGAATAGTTAGAATCTGTTTTGTTTTTTATAAAACTAGTATGATGTTCATTGATCCGTTTTTCGAAGTTTCGGCCTGTTTGTTCGATATAAACTTTAGAGCAATCATTACATTTTAATTTGTAAACACCAGATTTATTTCCTTTGTTCAATTTACTTTTATTATTTTTAATGTGTTTTCCTAGAGTATTGTTTGTTTTGAAAGCAATGTTGATATTCAAGTTTTTTTAAAAGTTTTTTATTTTAGTGCTAATATGACCTAGGTAAGAAATAACTTTATAATTATTTTTATTATTGTTTGCTGTTGGAAAGACTAAGTTTATTTATAGCCTTTTTGTATAATTTTTTATTTAGTATTTTATCTATTGTTATAGCGGGATAACCATTATTTACTGCAATTTGCTTAATAATATTTAATTCAGTTTGAAAATTAGTTTTGTTTAAAGGTAATGTTACTAGTCGATGTATCATACTAAAGAAAGAAGCTAATTTATGTTGTACTGGATGGCAAGATGTGTTATGTATAGTAGTATCAGTGTGAGTAGGTTTATGGTATATTGAGAAATCATGTTTATTTTCAGATTTTTTGATGGTTAGGTCTAAAAAGTTAATAGAATTATTGATTTCTTTTTCAATTGTAAATTTTATATTGTTATGTATATTATTTATAAATTCTAAAAACTGATCTAATTGCCTTTCAGTACCTATAAAACAAGCCAATACATCGTCTACATATCTATACCAATAAATAATTTTTTTAAACAGGGGATGTTTCGAAATAATGTTACAAGTTATAACAACTTTTAAAATACCATTTTCAAGTACTCCTTTGAAGAAGCAACTGTGTTGCGAAACGTGTAGTTGAAAATAAAAATCTGTGGAAAGTGTAAAATTATTATTTTTTAATTTTTTTTACCATTTATTTAACACAATGAATATTATTGTTTTGAGTATTTGGAGAAATCTATGAATGAGTGTATTTTAATAAAGTTAGTTTTTGTCGAGTCGATGAAATAAAAGTTGGCAATAGCTTTTCGCCTTTTTTATTTTTGGATAAAAAGTATTTCTTACAAAGTCCCTTGCCTGTGGTTTGCCCGTACGAGTTGGATTTAGTGCACAAGTGTTTTGTGTTGTGTGTGTGAACATGGGACGCAAACGGCGTCGTCGCTCTAGACGCGCTTCCTCAAGCAGTAGTGATTCCAGTCGCAGCTCCTCTGCGAGTTCCTCACGATCGCCCCCCACTTAGAAAGACCAAGAAAAAGTTAAAACGTCTGAAGCAACTCGAGCAATATGTTTCAAATTTAAAAGGTGGGCCATTTGGTGCCGATGAAATCATCATTCCTCTGTTTGACCCGAAACCTGAAAGCTCGATTGAGGATTGGGTAAATCGAATTGATGAACTATCTAAACATTATGGATGGAATGATTTGACAATTATCAGGATAGTTGCAAATCGCCTTACTGGCATGGCTCGACGATGGTATGATAGCCAAGATAAGCTGAAAGCTAAATGGGACAATTTGAAAAAGTTATTGATTGTGAGAGGCTGCCTTTTATGAGTCGTTCCCGGGACAAGATTTGAGCGAATATTCTTTCCATAAGTTGGAAAAATTACAGGCCTTGAAAATTGACATTCCTGAAGAGTTGTTTGAGTTGATGCTATTATGTCAGGAATAAAAGACGAGCACATTGAGAGAACAACAAGATCATCGAGATTTTCTACTATTACTATTCATTTTAATAATCTTAAGTCATTTGAAGCGACATTTTTTAGTATTTGTATATTTAAAAAATATTTCTGTTGTTTTAAGTTTAAGCAATGTCATTAATTTTTTCCTTTAAAAAAAAACTTCAAATGACTTAAGATTAATAAAATGAATAGTTGGGTGTCCATGGCACTCTAGAAAAAGAGCGTCGTATGGACACGGTGCGGTATTCAGCGCCGGCCTAAGGGGGGTGCAGGGGTACAAACTGCACCCGGCGGTAAAATTAAGAGGCGGCAAATAAATAAACCAAATTAAATTAATAGCTTAAACTTCATAAACTTACGTTACGTAATTATTTTAAAAAATCCGTATGAAAATGTAACATTAGTTTATAATTAAATCAGAAAATTCTTGTTTACCCAAACGCCACCGCAATCAGCTTCTCATCTTTGATATGGACCACACCGCTACCCGGC